>OX596074.1:117514201-118984092 GCA_951394005.1 Protophormia terraenovae
GACTAATGGAAAAGCCAAACAATATAAACATATTTCGTAATACATAAATTCAAGGAATAAAGTATAAAACAAAGATTATATAATATTAAAAGTAACTGATTACACATGTAGGGATAAAACAATATGCCTTAAATATTTTTTTAAGGAAATAAACTGAAAAGAATATTGTTTTATGTTATTCTAAGAAAATTAAAAGGAAATATTTAGAAAATTAGTGCTGCAAATGTACTAAAGATTAAAAATATTATGACGAAATTTAATATTTTTATTTCACTACTCGCCTCTGCCAATTGTAAAATATTTTTAAACGAACAAAAGTTAAAAACTGTATTATTTTATCATTCAGTTCGTTCGCATGGAGTCGTTTGTAAAAGTTTGAGTTTTAGTCTATAGTCTAGTCTATAGTCTTTTTTTATATATAATTATATTGAAGGTAGAAACCTATCATATGTCCCATTTGGGGACAGCACACCGCTTTAATTCTTTTCGAAGCTAAGCTTCATTTGTGTACCAGAAATACAAGCCGATCGGCTCCAAGCCTCAAAATCAGCCGCCGAAATTTTTAAATTTTTATTCAAATTCAACAATAAACATATTTTTCTATCTTATTCGAAGAAGTGAATGCACTGGCTCAATCTATTATTATAATTTTACTTACATATGATAAATTTGTTAGAATTAAGGATAATAAAACGTATACAAGTGAATTAATAATTAATAAATGATGAAATCCTCACTTCTATTTCAATTACTTCAAGTTTTTTGTTGATGGGAAGCATCCGGACGGCACAATGAAGATTTACTAAAACCCAGCCGAAAATTTAACCGCCGAATTAGTTTAATTTGCACCGCCGCCGCCGATTAAAAAGTGTTGCGCCGCCGCCGCTGAAAATTTTGCCCCGGCTTGTTTCTCTGTTGTGTACGTTATGAATCTTATTACAAGATCTCAGTTTGCAACCGATGTCATCATGATTTCTACAACATTTTCAGGCAACAAACAGCGTCCCAGCTTCAGATCAAACCTTGTTCTCTCCTCTGCGAATCTTTGACATGTGAACATCACATGTTTCACATTTTCGTCGTGTTCCGGACAAGTTGGGCACCTTGGTGAATCGCCGAAGCGATATAGGTAACTTCTATATCCATCCATTCTATTATCTATCTTTTTATCCATGGAAAGTCTTCTTTCTGATTGTCGAATGAATGTATACTGAATCTCTGTGTTTTTTTTATTCTTGAAGATTCTCTTGCCGCTTAATCTAGTAGAACCATACCCTCTACTACACATGATGGCTCCACAGCACAGCTGAATATTATGTCTTTTTTGGAGGCACATCTTAGTAAACCTTCCCATATGGGGGACCCATAAAGAAGGATCGATTTGGCCACGTTTGTTATCATCCTAGCCAATGCATTTACTACGTTTGTTGCGTTTTGGTAGGAGTGCATGGTATGCCGTTTAAATTTTAATGAGCTATCGATTAGTATTCCAAGATATTTTATAGACTCCGTGGAGACCATTTCTATCCATCCTACTTGTATTTTTAAAACTTCTTTAGCCCTTTTGCTGCTAATAAACACCGACTCTGTTTTATGTTCAGCAAGTTTTAGATTGGCTGATTCCAACCACATTTAAAATTTTTTTTCAGCAACTTTTAGCTTAAAAATGCTATCATACCTGACGTCTCAAAGTAACGGACCTAAAAGCGATCCTTGAGAAACCCCCGCTGTAACTAACTCTGTCCCGTTGTCAGACTCGTACCACAGTGTTCTGTCTGAGAACATTTTTATCAGATACTCCGATATGTTTAGCTTTTGCAGCGATACAATTATGTGGCCCCATTAAGCTGAGTTAAAATCATAATTTATGTTTAGAGTTACTACTGCGCAATACTTTCTTGTACTTTTTTTGCCTTTGATTGTTTTTTTCGCCTTAAACCTAGTGGTTGAGAAGCCACTAGGTTTAAGGCATCAACCGTCGATTTCACTTTACGGAAACCAAATTGCATGTGAGAGTTTAGAGAGCTTCATACATAAAACACTTACCTACTGCATCAAGTCTAGCCTATAGTCTAGTCTTTAGTCTAGTCTATAGTCTGGTCTATAGTCTAGTCTATAATCTAGTCTATGGTCTAGTCTATAGTCTAGCCTATAGTCTAGCCTATAGTCTAGTCTAAAGTCCAGTCTATAGTCTAGTCTATAGTCTATTCTATAGTCTGGTCTATAGACTTTTTTTTTTGTTGGAGGTGTGGAATCTTCAAAAGATGTATCCAACCCGAATTGGAAAATATGCACGACCTTCCCGTACTAAACCACACCCCCATTACACCAATCCCCGTGGGACTGCCTTTAGGTATTACTTCGCGGGGCTGGTTAGCGTTAACGCTACTTCTGCTTCCATAGCGCTAGCTCTTTCTGCCTTGCGTCTGTCCTCCTCAATTCACAGAAACATATTTATCTGCGTTACGAAATTAGAAATCAGATTCCATTTCTCTTCTGAGGCTAACATAAATCCTACAATATTTTCAGGTGTAATTGGACTTCCTAGTTAAGTTTCCAAAGCGCTCTAATATCATCAAATCGGGAACATTTGAACACGGCATGTTCTGCATCTTCAGATAAAGTTGGGCAGTTTGACGACTCATCTAGTCTATAGTCTAGTCTATAGTCTAGTCTATAATCTAGTCTATAGTCTGGTCTATAGTCTAGTCTATAGTCTAGTCTATAGTCTAGTCTATAGTCTAGTCTATAGTCTAGTCTATAGCCTAGTCTATAGTCTAGTCCATAGTCAAGTCTATAGTCTAGTCTATAGTCAAGTCCATAGTCTAGTCTATAGTCTAGTCTATAGTCTAGTCTATCTAGTCTATCATCATCTATCATCTAGTCTATAGTCCCTCTCCATGTGGATTTAAAATTTCTAAAACTAACTTATTTATTTTTATAATACACTTACATTTGTTTATTCATTTTCCATGTTTCTATTAAAAATTTTCTCACTTATTATTCACACACATCCTTTGCCACATATAAAAACATTTTTACCACTTTTCTGTTGTATTTCAACAGAAATTGCGTTATGCTTTTCATTCTTTACTCTTTTCTTCAGCTGTCAAGTATGAGTTTATTTTCCAGTGTTTCATTATTTTCCTTTTTTTTCTATTTAAAAATGTTAAATTAAATTCTGTTCTTTGTAAGTTTGTGACATACTAAAGTTCTTCATAAATATGCTTAGTTTTTGCTTTTTAATATTGCTATTGTACTGTGTGTGTTGTTATATTTTTTAGTGGTTTTAGTGTTTTTTCTCTTAACAGGGTTTATTAAAATGTTGAGCGTGTAAGAGTGTAATAATAAAAAGTGAAATTATGACAGTCGGAAAAATGAATGTCAAAAATGGTGTTGAGTGGTTTAATATCATTTGGGGTTTAGGTTTGCTGTTAGAAATCTCTAAAAAGTAGCAAAAAGAAAAAAGGATTTGATGTTTAGAGACAGCTAAAGGAAAAGAAAAAAAAATATTCCTTAAGCATTTAAAAAGGAAATACTTTAGAATTGATATTCTTAGCAAAAGAAATGGAAACTGACTCAGGCTTTAGACAAAGCTGAATTTTATATTTTCTTTAATTTTACATGCTTATACACAATCTTTCAATCAATTTTCGACTCTGTTATTCTGATATATATACTTATACATATCTTTGATTTATATATTTTCCAAATATCCGATATCGCTGCTATTAGTTTATTCTGACTTTATAAATACAAACATATTTTATTTTAGCAACTTCTTATCATGGTAAAAAAAAATATGTGGGCTTTCGAAAGTGATTTACAGTTTTTGGATAAATTCTTTCCATGTTTGTGTTTTATTAAGTATCTTCTCAGTAAACTTTTAGAATTATTTTTTTAAAATATTTGTTTATAAAAAAAAAATATAAAAACTTTATCCCCTTTAACAATTTCTATAGATTTAAATATGTAAAAGCAATTCTTTATTATTTTTTTTAATACATTTTTATTAAAACACTTTATGTTTCTGGTGAAAAATCAACGAGCTTAAAAAATTTTAATGCAACACTTCAACGAAATGCAAAAGTCTCTAGACAATTGAAATAGCGAAAGTAACGGACAAAGTCGACTTTAAAATTCTGTAATTATATAGACCCAATATAGATGTTAAATAAGTGGTAACACGTATCTAACGCCTATATTGGGTCCCTGCAATATACTAATATTTTTTATTTTAATATTCCTATAGAAATTTATGAAAATATCCTTTTGAAAATTTAATACTCTAATATTATATTTATATAAAGTATTATTTCTTAACATTTTATTCTGTAACATTTAAATTTAAAATTTTGTTATATTGCAGGAATTCATAGTTTTCATTTGGCATTCATATTTGGTTGATATTTTTTGCTAAATTTTTTAAAATTTTTTTATAATTTGAGAAAAAATTTTGACAAATTTGAGTTTCCAAATCGATTATGTTGTGATGAATTTCTGTTCCATATGTTTCTTGTCAAATCAAAACAAATTTATTTTGATATTTGTTTTTTATAAATTAAAAATACATAAATATATAAAATTGTATTTTCTTTTTAATATATTTAAATATAATTATAAAAAAAATAATGGACAAATAGTATTAAAGTTTTATTAAAGGATGAGGCTGCCACAGAAGAGACAACTCTTGATTCTGAACAATACACAAGATAATCATTGCGCTCATAAAAGTAAAACTTTAATAAGGTATAACATGTCTATGGTGATTCAAGTCAGTTGTACTTTCGATAATTGATGCCGTGATAATAAAAATTTAAAAATCAACACCAAATCTTTTACTGGTGAAGATTTATTTTTAATAGTGGAAGGCAGCATTATTGCCAGCTTAAAAATAAATCTATGGTTTACAATAAAGTGACAAAGAAAAATTTGAGAACACTGTCATAAATTTTATCTGGCAATACCGTTACACGCGGCAACGCTACAAAGTTTAATTTTTTTCAACTTTTTTTATATGGACCGCATGAAAACATGATCAGCTGATGGCCGCGTACATTGGCCTTCTACTATAAGTTCTCTTATACGGTACTGATGAGCCGTTTTCAAATTTTAGAAATTTGGCGAACGCAATTATTTTCTTGTGTAGTGTTAATCAGATTTCTCTTTTATGGTAACTACATCCTGCAAGTTTAAAATTTTAATTTGTAAAACCGTATGTGAATTTACAGTATAATAGGAGGAATGTAAGATGTTTTTAAAAGGTCCGACTTTTCAGGAATAAGCCGTGGTCGGTATGATCATCGCTTAATCACAAGTATCAACACTAAGTACAAAACATTTGTATATGAGACATGACCAGCTATGCATATCAAAACTTTTAAATATTGAGATTTACAGAATCCCTAAATTTGTCTTAAGCTTCCAAATTTAAATTACTTTTTGGTATCTGTGTATATTTTTTTTGTAAGAATATAATTTTGTGTGTTGTAATAAAATTATTGGCATTAAAACGAACTCTTAATAACACTTTTACAACAGTTTTAAATGAAATCGATTTTAAAACGAGTACCAAAATTTGTTCGATTTGAAAACGATGTTAATTTCGTTTTTTATCACAACCTAATTTATTGTAATTTTCATAAAACAAAATGGAAAAAAAAATCGAGTTCGTCTTCACAATAAAACGAAAATGAAATCGAAAAATATATGCGTATCACAAGTTTTTTCGTTTTTCAATCGTTTTTGGTTCGAAATCGATTTTCATCACATACCCAATTATAATTCATAATAATTCAAGAATACGTGTTAAAAACAAAAAAAAAATAAAATAATGACTAAAAGTGTTGGCTCATCACTTTACGACATATAGCTTGTTTAGGTTTCAACGAAAATGAAATGGATAAGACACCACGAATGCTGATGAAGTGTGTAGCGGCACAGAAAATACGTATTCCATTCTGCTGGTGTCTAATTATAGTCCACAAACACTGCTTTGGTACCGCCAAACAGAGACAACAAGGCAATTTACGAATGCAAACTTGTTTATGGTCCTTCGAGCCGGATGTCGGCTTACGACACTATGTAACCACATCTTAAACAGCGTTTACGACGCTAGGTTCAACCTCTTTTTTACTTGCCCCAAACGCCTGGCGCTGCTAACTGAGTCCCTCAAAATTGCACCCAGTGCAAGGCAATTTACGAATGTTTATAGCTTAAAATTCAATAAAAGCTTAAATTTTCAAACTTTATCAATAAAAACTTTAAAAATTTTTATTTTTTGGTTATTTTAGTAATATCTACTACCTACATTATTAGAGATAACCCCAAACATGCGGTTTGGAATTGAATCATAAAGGCTTTTTATGTAATCCAAAGAAATCGTACTCCACGCTTTATTAATGGCTTCAATTAGGTCGGATTTTGTTTCATACTGTTTCCCAGATTGATACACTTTACGAGATAACTATCACCATACATTTTCCATTATATTTAAATCCGGAGAGTATGGCGGCCAATAAAGTAATGTTACATTTTGTTTTCTAATCCAGTTTTTAACCACATTGCAGTATGAACAGGTGCATTATCATGTTGATATGTCCATGATATAGAGCTAAAAATATTGAAAAAATGGGGAAATGCTTTTTCTAGAACAGTAATATACGAATTTGCGTTCATTTTTGAAGTAAAATATTGCAAATCGCTTGTTCCATAGTAGGAAACTGAACCCAGACCATCACACCTCCAGCACAGCTATGATGACGCTCCAAATAAATTTCTTTTTTTTCGCAAATCGTGGAAATAGCCATCTGGTACTTCTAAATTGAATTGTTTTTCATCGGAAAATACTACTCTGTGCCATTGTTTATCCCATGTCATATGATGCCGGCTAAAAAATAGACTTTTTCTTTTCGAGATGGGTTAAGGGGTGGCTTCTTTTTATACGCACCATCAAAAAGATGGGGGTATATTGATTTTGTCATTCCGTGTATAACATGTCGAAAGATTCATCTAAGACCCCACAAAGTATATATTTTCTGGGTACTGGTTAGATTCTGAGTCGAACTAGCTATGTCCATCCGTCTGTCTGTCTGTCTGTCTTTTGAAAGCAGGATAGAGCTCGAACGGGGTAACGTAGAGAGACGAAATTTGGCACAAATATTTATCTTATAAAAGGTTTGTTTGGTATTAAAAATGGGCAAAATCAGTTAAAAAACAAAAAAGTTATGGGCTGAAAACTAGAAACACAGGGTGTCCGTTAAAAACTTTTCTGCTGATATTTCTTCAATAAAAGCACGTACGACAACGAAATTTTGTACGTATAGTTCGGGGGTCGATTTTTTTAAAATTTCATAGTATTTCCCTTTTAATTACATGATGAAAGTAATGAAATTAATATTTTTCCTTGAATTTTTAAAAAATATTAAAAGAACTTTAACTCTTTATATCATTTTCTGTGATATTCACTACATGTAAATAATTTAATTATTTTTGTTTAAATTTTACACATACTTTTTACATTATTTTATTATTGTTTACATGAAGTCAACAATGTAGTTTCGCTTTTCTAGAAGTTTTTTTATGTCTCTTTTGGCGTTTTTTTTATATTTAATTTAATTCATATTATTCACATATTATATAAATTCCGCTAGCATAAATTTCTTTTGAACTGTATTTTCATTACAAATAGCTCCCGTAGTTTGTAGTAAAAAATGGTAGCATTTCCTATTTGTTCACGAAATATTTGTCAATAATTGTTTATAGACCTGGCAAATATTAATTATATAATATATTTTTCAAAACCATAATTTGTCAGACTATTCTGTTATAAATAATATATCGATATTAGTATCCATCTAAAATTTGTATACCCAGAAAATTTTGTACATAAATATAAGAATTTCGTTTCATTGATTTTAGTTCATAATATTTAAGAACAATTTCTTAAATATGAACTTCTTTTCTGTACGAATTAAAATTCTTTTTTTTCGTCTTAAATAAAAAAAATAGGTGGACTGGATGGAATTCAACGTGTTAAATAAGAATCAGCTTTTACTCTTTTTCTATCACGCATTGATTTTTTCTTATGGGCATGCCTACTATGACCCCGCCTTTAGGCAGTCACACTTGTATAACTCAAGAACAGTTTGTCCAATTAAGATAAATTGAACTCCAATATATAGCGTCCTAAATTTTCTTAGAGCTGAATTTATATAATTTTTTGTCCAGTTAATATTTCCGTAGTTATTCGGTAATTAGTACCGAAAATTTCTTTTTTTGAAAAGTGGTGAAAATTTTAATCCATAACCCTGAAATTCTTAAGCGAATGAAAAATATTGTTGACTTCTTTTGATGTATCACTTATCAAAATAGTGTAAGGGGTTCTTGAGTTATAGCCTAAGTTTGACAAACCATTCTCGAATTTTATAGTGTGACCGCTGAATAAGTTGATGATATTAGTCATGCACATAAAAAAAAAAAAATCAGTACCCGATATAAAAAAAGTGAATGCAGATTCTTGTTTAACTCGTCAGAATCCACCAAGTCCACTTATTTTTGTTTCAAGAAAAAATAAACAAATTTTTTTTTTTTTTTTGGTCACCACTGTATTTCTACTCAATTGTATGTAACATGGGTATTTTTACTAAACTGTGAATAAAATTTAGATTTGTGCATCAATTTTGAAGATACATGCCTTATTTTATTCGCAGCATTACCAGCTTTAACACAAAGATGATATATTGTAACATTTTAAATGTTTTCTTTTATTAAAATAAATTTTTAGTCAATTTTTAATTTTTATTCAGGCTCAAGTTCATAATTGTAATAATTTTTCTAGAATACAGAAAAATATTTATAAACACTAGCAGGATGGAATGCATTTTCTGTTTCGCTACGATCTTCTTCAGCATCCATTGTGCCTTTTAGTGCTAATCGTATAGATCTTTCATTTAACTCACACTTTTGAAGAATTAGAATACGTAACTTCATCACTTTACATATTCTAAATTCTTAAGTATTAAGTTGAAATAACTTTACAAAAGCTTTTTCTTATATTTATTGTATTCTAAATTATTACAATGTTGTTTTACTGCTCTAGCTAACCATCGGTAAGCAGTATGCAGATTTATATGTTGTTTGTTTTGTCTGTTTCATTGTTGGTTCTATACTAGAATTCCAACATACAATCAGTAAACAAGTTACAGCGTGCCCTTAAATGAAAGATCTTTACGATTAGCACTAAAAGGCACAATGTATGCTGAAGAAGATCGTAGCGGATTAGAAAATGCATTCCATCCTGCTAATGTCTATAAATCTTTTTCTGTATTCTAGAAAAATTATTACAATTATGAACTTGAGCCTGAATAAAAATTAAAAATTGATTAATTCATAATAAGTTCGAAAAATATTCATCATTTATAAAAAAAAAAAAAAAAAAAATTTTGTAACAAAAAAATCTAACATTTTGCATGAAAATGATTTTTTTAGCACATAAAAAAATGAAATTGTGGTGATTTGAAGATATTTTTAGACCGCATCTTTTGGCGTATCACTTATGTCAATTGTACACACCGTTCTTGAGTTATGAGGAAATAAACTAGAGTAATGACCTTACTATGGGCGAAATATTAGACACGCCTATGAAAAAATCCAGACCTGATGGAAAAAAACTGATAGCAGAATCATGTTTAGAACATAAAAATGCATCAAGTCCAACTATTCGTCTTTGGTGAAGGATTTTTTTGTCGACCAGTGTAATTAATCTGCGATAAAGGAAAAAAATAGTGCATTTTCAAGATAAGCGACAATGGCAGATGTGCACCTGTGTCATACTTTACCTTTTATCCTACATCAATATATTGAAAATTCTTTTCAGTCATTTATTTAAATGAATTTATAAGCATTTATCAATTAATGATCCCTCTGCTTTTTCTAAAAGTAAATCAAAGTGTTACAAATTAAGTGATAATTAAACTATACTTTCCTATTTTCCGTAGGAACTTAAGTATGTGTTTCTAAACTATAGAATAAATATGTATTAAAGAAACTTTAAAATGAATGAAAAGAAAATATTAAAAAAAAGAGTACAAGAAAAAAGTTATTATAATGAAATAAAGTAAAAAGAAGTAACCAGATAGTTGATGACTAGTAAAATCATAAACTGCACTTATTTAAATGTAATTTTTAAAAAATAACAATTTAGACAAGTTAATTTTTATTAATTTTTTTTTGTGAAAATTTGGCCAAGGTTTGTATGGTGAAATATTTCTTTTTTAAAATTTTTAAAATTTTAAATTCGTTTTTTATTTTTTAAATCATTTCTATTAAGTGAAAAATATAGTTATCTTCCAATCATATTTATTAATAATTTCCTGTCATTCTTGAACCAAACTTATTTAAATATTCTTACTTAAAGGCATTACAAACAACATTTATTTTCCTTAACTTAGCAAAGAAATATAAAAATGTGTTTTATTTATTTTTTTCTCCCTGAAAAAAAGTAATAATAATAACATAATGATGATGTTAAAATAGGATCTTCTTGAAAAAAAGAAACCAAATTATAGCAATTTTTGAATACGAAAAAGAAAAAAAGGCAACACAAAACTGTAACAAAACAGCGGTTTTAAATAGAAAGGAACCTATATTTTAACTTGGACATATACAACTGATGCTTTCAACTAAATTACTTAAGCAGAACAGAGGATAACGAAAAAAATAGCATAAGACGAGAGAGAGAAAATAACTAAATATTGACCTTAGGCTAAATTTTCCTACAAAGTTAAGGACAAAAAGAAGGAAAAATTATACACTTTGACAGGATACTTTTCAACATAATACTTTAATTAAATTAAAATGTGGAACAAGATGAAAAAAAAAATAAAGAAAGAAATGAAATAAACCTACAGGATATTCAATCAACTTTGGAGTTTTCATATTTTTTACCTTATATTTTTTATTAAAAAAAAAAGAACAGAAAAAGATAATAGTGTTGTATGAAAATAAATTAAAAAAAAAAAAATAGTTTAACCCGGTGCGCTTTGCTACCCCTTTTGATGCCATATTAGGATAAAGAAATACGATTCTTTTTAGGAAATTAGGACATTATAAAAAACAGTTAAGAAAGGAAATATTTAAAATATTTTTTACTCGAATTATTCGATTAATCGGCATAATTTACTCGAATAAATGATTACTCGAAATTTTTTATTTTAATTTAATCGAAACATTATTTGATTTTAATTTGTCGATTAATTGAGCAAACAATATTCGAGTAAATACCCTAGTTAAAACATTTGTTATCTTAGTTCTTTAGATGTGCGATAATTAGTATTTTGTTTGTATTGGGGTACCTATGCCATGTCTATATTTTAAAGTAAATAGCCTTTAGAAATATGCTGTGAAAATTTAAAGAACATAGGTTCAGCGGTTTAGCTGTCTATAGAGTACATGCCACAACTATGTACTCTATACTCTTTATGTGGGGGCTACTACTCCATGTGTTTTGTAGGGGGGTACCATATCCGCTGGCCCCATCCATCCATGCAATTTGTAACTGAACTTATTGAGATTTTTGGGAAAGTTATTCCAACAAAATATTTAAGCTTTTGCTGTAATATTTTCTAAGATTTACAATACTTAATATTTTTCTTGTATGGGGGGTATCATTTCATCTGGTTCTATCCATTTCGTTTTTATCTCAATTATGTAAGTTTAAAATTATTTACACAACTCTGGATTTTATCTGTAATAGTTCTGGAGTTATGTGATAATAAATATTTACTTTCTATGGGGGGTTTCCTTCCCCCCACTTTTATCGAAAAATAAAGTAGCCTATTTTATTTTCGGATATTACAAAATGACACTGTAAAAATTTAGCTGTCTATGAAGCCCAAATAAACAAACAAAGTTTAATTTTTATATACATATATAGATATTTGTTCTTGTTGTAGTGACTCAAAGGGAAATGTAAAAAAAAAATATACAGTACTGTGTAGAACAAAAGCAACAAAATTGGGGTCAACTATCCTTTTTTTCAACAAAACTAATTTTACGAAATTATATTATATTTATTAACAAATCAAAAACACAAACATTTAAAGAACTTTAACTTTGTTTATTAGGAAAAACTGGAATAAAACTCTATAATCTTCATATAGGAGTGTGCACAACAATAGCAACATATTCATATTTTGCTTTATTTTGTTATATATTTTATATTTTCCGCAAAATTAAGTAGTTTTAATGCGTTTTAATTGTTAATTGATTTCTCTGGAATGATTTCCATTTGAATTTGTTGACTAAACAACACTTTGGACCGAACTAATATTGAAGCTACATAAAAAATCTTCCACAGATCTTGCGTCTGAGTATTAGACCACATGGTTAAAAAATTTTTCAAAAAGTCAGTTTTTCGCGAGGCACATTCACATTTTCATATGGAATTGCTTGGATTACTGCGTGAACTTAGTTTTTTGTTATTTTACATAACAAAATCGGAGGAGCATTAAAAATAAATTTAATACAAAAATTTTATGGACTTTTTGAAAATTATGCAAGAATTGCACTTTTTTTTTTATTTTTTATTTTTATATAGAAAATTGCATTTTAAACAAATATTAGAGATATAGATATAAGAGTGGCGATAAATATAATTGATTGGGATCATAAATTTAAGTTAAATGTCGTTGATAATTGAAAACGGGACACTTTTGTCAAAAGACATTTCGCTAAGGCACATCGTGTGGACAGCATCAAATTAACTATAATTGACATAATTAGTGGGTGTTTGTTATGCTTAATAAAAAATTGGAGGCGCATCAAAAAATTTTGAGAGATACAAATTTTATGGACCAAAAAATATTTACTTGTGTTAAAAAAGGATCACAATATTAATAAACTCTATGTAATAAACTCTAACAAAATATACTTTCAATCAATATATGAAGAAATAACTTAGATTCAATCCAAATTTTTCACAAAATTTTTAAAAATCGCGATTTTTATTGAAAAGAAAAATTTTTTAATTTTTCTAGGAGGCCCTAAAATATGCTGCACTAATACCATCAAACATTGAAAATATCATAAATTTTATTTGAATAACTCAGTAGGATTTGATATTATAAGTAATTTTGACCAGACTTGTACATAAACTTTTAGTTTGTAAAAATTTGTATATATTCAACTTCAAACCGCCATAACTTTCGCGCCCCTCACATGAAATGATTAACTCGAACTGATTCCACATGAATTCGAGTCACTTTATATGTATACAAAAGGATTTTAATGTGCCATCAAAAAAAAATTAATATTTTTTTAAAGGGCTAAAATCAAAAATTTTTGATAATTGCCCATATATTAAACCTTAGAGACTATACAATGTAGTCTCTATGTAGACAAATACGTTTTTATAACGTATTACATATTTATTTTTAAAAATAACAGAAGGAAGCTTTTAGCGGAAGTCCTTTACATGCACTGAAAAGTCAATATTTTTTAAATTGTGCTTCCAAAATAAATTTTTTTACCTTAACTAAATATTATTCTATAATTTGTATTATAAAACAAAGTTACCCAGGAAAAATTGTGTCAGTTCTACAACTAGTTCCAGAACACATGAAAATAGTCTGTACTTGTTCTACTTTGGCGTTACGACCAATGATTTTTGTTTGAAATTGTCACCTCCAGAACTAGTTCTGTAGAAGTGTTAGCTAGCCAGTACCCATTATATGGAACGGTTCTAGAACTAGTTCTTTAATTAGTGATTTTTGTTCGAAATTGTCACATTTGGAACTAGTTCCATAGAACGGTTTCAGAATCTGTTTTTTATTTTTTATTCTAATAGACTATTTCCTAAAAGCTACTTTTGAAACCAATTTAATTTTTGAAATACTCATTTTTTAATTTTTGAAATTTTGTATAAAAGTTTTTTAAACAGTTCTAGGAAGTCAATAGAGAACCAGTAATTTGTTTTCGGAAGTGATGTAGAAGTCATACGGAATTAGTTCTTAAGCACTAGTTCTCTAAAACATTCCTTAAAACGAATTTAGAATCAGAATAAGGTTCTTCTCCATTAGTGTCAGAATTGTTTGTGATACCACCAGTTCTGAGGATGTTATTAAAGAATCTGAAGTGGTTCTGATTACATCAGTTCTAGAACTAATGATTTTAGAACATGTTCTAAAATTTTTCCTGGGTACTTTAAATTTTTTTATTCCAAATAAATTAAACATTTATTGCATCGGTCTATATTTTCACAAATCATAATTTTTTAAGTAAAGAAAAAATAAGTAAAAGAAAAAATAACAAAAATATATATCGTCCATTCCATGAGAGAATGCCCGAAAAAGGACATTTTTTTACTTGATGGCTTTCAATTTCTATAATTATTTGTATACACAAAGTCCATTAAGTCGTTTCAATTTCAGTTTTCAGTTTCGTGAAATTGCAAAAACTTGCGAATTTATTTCGCTTTTTTACTTTCTCAAACACCAAAAAAATTTCAAAAGTATGTAACTTTGAATAGCAATATCTCTAAGAAGGCTTTGTGAATTTTAATGATTTAAACTGTCTTTGAATTTCGAATATTGAGGCTTTACGACGAATATTTAAAAAATAGGAAAATTTTTTTTAAAAATGCATTTTAATGCAATTGCATTTTTTAAATGCCTTTTTCTTTAAATATGCTATTTAAAATTTTTAATTTTTTTAACATAATTGAAAAGTTTGAAATTTTTACATTAAAATAAAAAAGTGTAAAATTTTTGGGACGCGAAATTATATGCATAATCCAATTTTCATAAAAACATGTTCCCAATTTTTCATATAAGGAGTGAGATCGAAAATATCTTAACACACATTTTGCCTCATAACTTTTTTCGGAATCAATATTCAAAATTTCATGGAAAAATACTTCAATTATTATTTTTAATAACAACTATGTTAATTTGTCCTTATTTTCATCAAAATAAGTGACAAAAAAGATTTACATCCTACAAGTTATTAAAAAATTTCAAAAAATCCAAATAGGTCTTACAAATAATTGGCCACAGAATTAAATGTCGTCCGTAAAACCATTTCTAATGTATCAGGAGAATTTGACTATTGATGTGAAACCTAATTCGGTAAGAAAAAAGGAACATGATATTGGGAAGGCCAGAAAATTGAAGGCATATTGAAAGGAACTCCAAACACATCTGGTAGAAAATCAGCACAGTTTTCTCAGTGCTTAGACTATTTGGTGCGAAAATTTTAAGCTAATGGGAAAGTTGATAACATATAAAGTTCAAAAAATTCCAAACTGGAATTCTGCAAAAAAAATTACAAGCCAAAAATACGACTCGGAAACCAAATTTCATACAAAAATACTCAAGCTGTATAATTGACGAAGAAACGTAGGTGCTGGCAGAATCTTCGCAGCTTGTGTCTCAAAAATTTTTATTGCTAATGCTCGAAGCAATGTTGGAGATAAGTTTAAGAAAGCTCTGGAGTGGTACCAAATCAATAACAGAGGTCAATTTTCAAAATTGTCCATAGCTTAGACCAGTGGAGAGATATTGAGCTCTTGTGAAAAGTGAATTCAAGAGCACACAAAAGGTATCCCAAAATACCGAAGATTTTAACAGAAGATGTGCACACTGTTCCAAAAAAGCTATATCAAATCTCCAAAGAAAGGGTTTTCAAAAATGGTCCACAATTTTATAATTAGTGGTTAGAACCATAAAAATTATATATTTCTGTCATCTGTGCTAAATTATCAAATGATTAAAAAATAATGAAAACTCTAAGATCAACCGTTTCCAAGTTATTGAATATTATGTATGTTAAGAATTTTTCGATCTCACTCCTTAAAAATAATTTTTTTTTTCTTGTTTTTTGAATTTCCTTTAAAATTTGTATAAAAGTTAACAAAATATAAAAAGTATGTAAATTTAAATATTCATATCTCATGAAGTTATTGATGGATTTCTGTATTTTAAAAAGTATTCAAAAGGCCAATGTATTTATTTTTCGTTCCAAAATATTTTAAAAATATAAATGCAGTTTATATATGCATTTTTGTTAATTGCGAATTTATTTTTTCTAAAAGTGTATTTAAAAATGATTTGTTTATTACAACTTGAAACAATAATTAATCTGGTGTATAATATTTTACTATTTTTAACGAATTTTTAAAAAGTAACACAATGCATTTTTTTAATACCAGAAAAATATAATTTGTATATGAAAAAATTTAAATTAGTTGAAGAAAAGGCGAAATTGTGAATAGTATATGTGTGCGTCCCAAAAATTTTAGATTTTTATTTTAATGTATAGATTCCATGCTTTCCAAATATGTTAAAAAATTAAACAATTTTAATAGCATATTTAAAGAAATATATTCTAGCATCACTATTGCATTGCTTTGCAAGATATAACATTTTCCCATCGATACACTTCATGTTCTTCTTCTTGTTTTGAGTCTACAAATGCATACAATTTTCCTTTTCAAACATTTGAGGTTTTATCGGTATTACTTTCATAAAAAAAAAATGTGAATGAATAGGTGGAAAGTCATAAAATAATATGTGTAAACTGATGAGAACTCAGTATTATGTGTTTGTGCTGATGTTTGTAACGCATAGAAAAAGTTCTCCAACACCCACCTTAAAGTATACCAATCGACTCAGAATCACTTTTTAAATCGATCTAACGATGTCTGTCCGTCCTTCGGTCTGGCTGGACGGCTGGCTGTCCATGTAAACCTTGTGCACAAAGTATAGGTCGCAATTTTGAAGATAATTGAATGAAATTTAGCAGGTGGGACTTTTATGATACAATGACGAAGCCTATTGAAATTGGTTATGATAGGTCAATTATTTCACCTACCCCCTATACAAATGTCCACCCGGAAAAGAGTTTCCACACTTAAAAATGTGTTAATAATAAGAATATTTTAATAAAAGTCGGTCCAAAGAAGTTTTGTGCAAGTGCCAATCTTTGTACTAAATTTAATGAGAATGGGTCCATAATTTCCAATAGCTCCAATATAAACCCACTTCCGGAAATCGCACTTCCGAAAATCATCTAGATGTTATTATTAAAGCATTATTCTGTACTTGCATACATTATTTTAAATTTAATAAAAGTGTTGGTCTACAGGTCTAATATAAATCCACTTTCCGAATTTTTATGCTCATACGCAATGGTGTAGGGTATCATATAGTCGGTCTTGACCGACTACGAATATGACATGTACTTGATGTATCCTTATAATTATCCTTGTGTTAGCATCAACGTTCTGGTGTTTTCACTGATTGTTAGAAAACAAAATTGTAGGAGGGTACCTGAAATCTCAAGTCTTTTTTTTCTGCAATTGGTCTGGCCAGACCAGTTTGTAAGACGAAGGGTTAAAATGCATTTTTAAAAAATATTTTTTATTTGTTTAAGCTAATATAATTACAATTCAAACGCCGTTTAAATCATTGATTTCCCCAAAGCCTTCCCAGAAATATTGTTATTTAAAGTTGTATACTTTCGAGATTTTTTAGATTTTTTCGAAAGTGAAAAAGCGAATAAAATCGCTAATCTGAAAACGGCTATCTATTTAGACATCCATAGACCTTTCACATGCAAAATTTTTTTAAAAATCGAAAGACACTTGGTAAATTTGTGGGCGTTCTTTCATGAAATGTACGATATAGATAATGCTGTTTTAATATATTTATACCCTACACCACCATAGGTGGTTGGAGTATTATGCGTTTGTGCTGATGTTTGTAACGCATAAAAAACGTTATTCAACACCCACCTTAAAGTATACCAATCGAATCACAGAATCACTTTTTAAATCGATCTAACGATGTCTGTCCGGCTGGCTGGACGGCTGGCTGTCCATGTTAACCTTGTGCACAAAGTACAATTTTGAAGATAATTCAATGAAATTTGGCATGTGGGACTTTTATGATACAAGGACGAAGCCTATTGAAATTGGTTGTGAATGGTCCTTTTTTTTCTCCCCGGAATTGAGTTTCAACACTCAAAAATGCCTTAAAATTAAAAATATTTTAATGAAATTCGGTGCAAAGAAGTATCAATCTTTGTACCAAATTTTATGAAGATCGGTCCACGATTAACCATAACCCCTGTTCCGAAAATCACTTTAACGTGCATAAATCTCATACTAATGTTATTATAAGGTATTATCTAATATTTGACACAATAGAGTTTTATATAAGTAGAAACAACATTGCCAAATTTTATTAGAATCGATCCATAATTTTCAATAGCTCCCATATAAAATCACTTCCGATAATCGGCCTAAAGTGCATAAAATCAAGTAGATGTTAGTATCATCACATTATTTTGTATTTATATATTTTATTTTACATTTAGTAAAAGTGTTGGTCTAATATAAGTCCCCTTCCCGAAATTGTATGGTCATACATAATGGTGTAGGGTATCATATGGTCGGTCTTGACCGACTATACCTTTTTCTCTCGTTTTACTATAAAACTGCCATTTACTTAAAAAAATCGCAATAAATTTTAAAATTTTGTGTCAATTTTTATAATTGTAAATTTTGTTGCTTTTGATATGCACACTTTCATATAGAGAACAAATAGTACTCAAATGTTTTGTACTAAATTGAACACTTTAAAAAATAAGTCAACTTTAGGATAACCTTAATTTTGTTGCTTATGTTCTGCACAGTACGGTCTATATTTAGTTATTCTTTTTTTTTAATAATTTTTAATTTTTTATAATAATATTTTTGCTTATTTAGTAGTTGCTATCATTTTTTTAATATTAAGAAAATAATGTTTATCTTTATGCAAATTAATTCATTTTTTTTATCCAGATTTTTTTTCCTTTAAAAACTTAGATCTTAATGTTTGTTTTTCTTATTTTGTTCCTTTAGCATGATAATTTTGTCAAGGACAGTTTTTGGTAATTAACTTGACATAATTAGGTCATTACGCATAATGTAATGACTTTTTTTATATTGTGTCTTATTTTAATTTACAAAACATAATTACAATGTTATTTTTATAATAGGATATGCTAGAGCATAATGGCTGAAATATAAAACACCCACCTGAGTCTACAAGGAATTAATTAAAAAATAAAATATTAAATTTAAAGTTTATAACTTTTATTATTTAGCAGTAATAAAATTTAAAATAGAAACAGAAATCTTAAGTTGAAAAAAGTTTTTATTTTCATCTTCCAAACATCTATATCTATAGTAATATTCTCACTGCAGCTGTTTATATTTGCTACACCGACATAGAATAAATTTATTATTATTATGTTAGACATATAATAAAATTGTATATGCTGTATTAAATTCTAACTTCTTAATAAAAGCTTTATGTTGTTATTGTCTCCTTTTTAATTTTATTTGCTTTGTAACTTGAGATGTTTCTTAAAATTTGCTATTTTTAAATGTCTCCCTTATACATATTTTCAATGAATGTACAATTTATTTATTTATTTATTTTTTCCTTTTATTCAAAAACTCTTCCTTAATAAAATAATAAAAAAAAAAATAACTAATAAAAAGCAAACATTCACTATGGCTACTATATCAAATAATAATTATTACTTATTATCCTTGACCTAATCTCAAAAGTGTGTTTCATATATGTATATACAGTGTTGGAAAAAATAATAGGGACAACCCTTACTTTAGCAAACAGATGCAAGCAGTTTCTTTATATTAAGCTTTATTTTTGGGGGTCCCGCTATTTAACTGTTCCTAAAATAACAGAATTTCATTATTTGTTTACTTTTTCTCTTTTACGCTTTTATTTTATATTTATTTGGAAAAAAAATCTGTGAAGTTGTATTTTCAATTAGAAAAATTAATAGGGACGCTCTACAAAAAATTACCATTAGTCAATAAAAATTATTATTTTTAACATAAACATATTAAAAACCCTTAAAGCAATGTTTATGTGATAAATTTTATCATATTGGTTTAGTGTTTATGATTTATATCTTCGGTAAATAAATTTGAAAATGGGTCGTGGTGTTCATTGTACTGAATCTGAAAAAAATTGTTATTCTTAAATTAAATTCGGACGGGTTATCAATTAGAAAGATTGCACAGATAATGAAGTGTTCCAAAACTAAAGTATTCAATGCTATTCATTCGAAAAAAGTCATGAAACTAGAAGTAGAAAGCGTAAAACGTCAGCGCGTTTTGACCAACATTTAGTTCGAGTTTCCAAAACTAACCCCTTTATGTCATCAAGTATCCTTAAAAATGAATTGTGTGCTTCAGTGACAAGTCGAACAATAAGAGATAGGCTGCAGGAAGTCGGATTAATGAGATGCAGTCCGAGAAAAGTACCTCTATTGATCAAGAAAAACATACAAAAAAGGTTGGAATTTGCCAGGCGACACCTGTGCCGTAAAAACTGACGAAATCAGACGAAACAAAAGTCAATTTAATGGATCGAAAATCATTTGTACGTCATCCTGCAAATGCTGAATTAGATCCAATATATACCAAAAAATACCGTCAAACACGGTGGTGGTTCTATAATGCTATGGAGATGTTTTTCGGCCTCTTGAGTTGGTGCAATAGTTTGGATTCAGAGAAAAATGAGTGCTACTGACTATATAGACATTCTCCAGAATAAAAAGCTTCCATTTGCTGAGAATGAAATGCCACTAAAATGGGAATTCATGCAGGATAATGATCCGCTAGAAGTGTCAAAACGTGGTTACAGCAGAATGAAGTGCCTGTAATGGAGTGGCCGTCCCAATCACCGGACTTAAACCCCATTAAGCATCTCTGAGGAGTCCTCAAAAATAAAATTGGTAGCTTTAAATCAAAAAATAAACAAGAGTTGTGAGAAAAAATTCAAGAAACCTGGTACTCAATTCCGCCCGAGGTATGTGCGAATCTTGTGGGATCTATGAATCGCCGTTGTCAGGATGTTATAAAATTAAAAGGATCTTCAACCAAGTATTGAAAAAGTATTTGAAAATTATGGTAATGTTAAAAAAAAAAAAAAAATACTTTTTCCAAAACATTAAGTGTTCCTATTATTTTTTCCAGGCCTTTTTAAAAAAATATATTTTTTGGCAGAACTAGTTAACTACTTTTACTTTATAAGTTAAAATATTTGAAGTTATTTAATTTTATGTATATTCTTTTTAATATTTGTGGAATAGTAAATAAAAAAGTAAGAATATATTGAAAAATTAGAGTGTCCCTATTATTTTTTCCAACACTGTATATGACACTCTCCCACAAAAAAATATTGACATCAACCTCATTCATACACTCATGGAAAAATATAAGTAAAATAAATAAAAATAAATAAAATATTGAAATCTTGAAATTGTTGGTATTAATCTTAATTTTTTTTAACTTTGTAATTATATCATGATTGGCAAAATTATTATATTCATTGTAAAAAAGTATAGTTCATTACAATTAAATCTCTATTCTTAACATTTCCTTGTAATGCTATTATCCTTTTCTTCAACAAATATTCTTGCAAATCATGATGACAAAATATTTTAGTTTTTTTATCTCTCCAAAATCAATTGTTTGCTTTACGTTTCATTGCTAAAACTAATTAATTTTTAATGGAATTTGTCCATTTAAAAAGCATTTTGTCTTTTATTTGTTCTTATATACACATAATCTTTATTTATTTATAAATAATATTTTTTTTTTTATTTCAACACAAACACTTCCAATTAGTTATAGGAAAGAAAAATGTTTTCTTTTTTGAATTTTTTATAACCTCCTGGCATACAACACCTTGACAGGAGATTTTATGGCAGGAAACGGAAATTGTTGGGGTATTATAGATGCTGAACTAGCAAAAGAAATGTTTGAAGAAAGGAGACCAAAAATAAGGCCACTTAAGATGTCTCAAAGGCACAAATTAAAGACCACAAATTATTAAATATAAAGGTCATGTACTAAAAACAGTCTGACAAAATAACATACTAAAAAAGATTAATAAATTACTATATAATGAATATTTGGCTATAAAAGATTAATGACAAATACTCTGTGTAAGAATAAAAACTAAGTAAAATAAAATTAAACTAATTAAAAATTATAGAAAAACGTCTTAAAACTCTTAAAAAATCCTACAAAAGCCAAATTACATTGTTGACATCGTGTAAAATAATAAAAGAAACTATGATTTAAATTTAAAACATTAAATTTTTTAATTATTTACATTTAGTAGATATCACAGAAAATATGAAAATCCTTATATTGTTTACTTTATGTAAATAATTAAAAAACTGAAGGAAAATCAAAGAATTTTTTTTATATATTTAGGTTATCAATGTAGCCTAAAGGAAATACATGAAATTAAGTTTTTTTTCTCATGAAAACAATGATAAAATAGTATAAAAATAAGTAAAATATTACAAAATATTGTAAGGATTTTTTAAAATTTTCATAAAAAATAAGAAATTAAATTCTTTACAAAAAAGTAGAAAACTTTTAGTTTCATTATTTACATCATGAGAACCAGATGAAGATAATATAAAATCTTTACAAAAATACAAATATTGAAAATAAATTAATAAAAAAGGCATTTAGTTTCCAAACATCATGTAAACAATAGTCAAATAGTGTAAACATATGTTTTATACCTAACCAGTAATTAAAAAAACTATTTTTAACTTACACAAAAAATATGAAAAATGTATTCTTTACATTGTTCTCTAAGTCAACAAATTGTTATATAATGCAGAATTTTTTAGAGCTTTAAAAAAGTTAAAGGAAAATTTAAAAAATTATAATAATTAAATTTTTTACGTTATTTACACTAAGCCAGCAATAGGTAAATAATTTTAAGTCAATAAGAAAAGGTTGGAAATTGTAGAAATAAATTAAAAAAAAATAAGAAATAAATAAATTAAAGTAATTTCTTTTAATTATTCTTGTCATGTAAACAATAAATATACGATGTAAATAATAGGTAAATAATGTAAAAATAAAAAATTTTATGCGGATTGTCAAAAATTAGAATAATCACAATATTTACAACTAAAAAATTACATTGTTTACGCCATGTCAATTATAAGCATGTAATGTAAAATATCTAAAAGTTTCTTTTAATTATTCTCGTCATGTCGACAAGAAATAAATTATGTAAGTAATAGACACATAAGTGGTGTAAAAAAAAAAAAAAACATTCTAAGCAAATTTTCAACAATAAGAAAATAAAACAATATTAGAAAAATAAAGAAATATATTGTTCACACCATGTCAATTATAGTTATATAATGTAAGATCTCTAAAATGTACATAAAAACTTTTGGAAAAATTATCAAAAAAACAAAAATAGATAATTTATTTTCTACATTGTTGACATCACATAAAACAAAAGTAAACGGTAAACAAGTGAATCAAAATTAAATGTTTTAAAGAAAATTTTATACTTAAATTATTGGTATTATGGAAAATTTCAATATCTACATTATTGACATCATGTCAACAATTAGAAAATAACGCAATTTCCAAAAAAAATAAATTAAATCCTGATCAAATCAAGCAGAAAACATAAAAACCTATTAATATTTTTTATTGTTTACACCAGGTCAGCAGTAAATAAATAATGTAAAAACATTAATATATACCTGCAAACTTTTGGAAAGTCATAAAAATCAACTCATATATTGTTTTCATTATTGACATCATAAAAAACAAAAGTAAGCATTATAAACTAAAGATAAATAATGTAAATATAAGGTAAATAATGTAAAAATAAGAAAATTAAGAACATTGTCAACATAACAGAAAATTACATTATTTACATTATGTCAATATTTAGTAAATAAAAAACTCGTACAAGAAGTCTTGAAAAATTAATACATAATGTAAAAAAGCTATTAAATGTATTTTTATACATTTTTTACACAATGCCAACAATAGGTAAGTAGCGTAAAATATTTAAAATATGTATTGAAACTTTTGAAAATAGTAAACATTTATTTTTTTCATTGTTGATATAAGGTAAAAAATTGTTAAATGATGTAAACAATAGTTAAATGATGTAAATAAATGGTAAGTAATTTAAAAACCAAAAATCCTTAAAATAGTGTAAAATTAATTATAAACTAAAATAAAATTTAAATTGTTGACATAACGCAAAATTAAATTATTTATTTAAGCAATTAGTAAATAACCCAATTTTTTCAATAGAACCTAAGAAAAATCCACGAAATATTTATTAGTTAACGATTAAAATTACTAACGCCATGTAAACAATAAAATATTTTTAAACTTTTGGAAAAGGAATAAAAAACAGGACAAAACTAACGTCATGTAAATAAATAGTAAAAGATGTAAAAATTTAAAAAATCTTATGAAAATCTTGAACTCAAATTGTTGACAGCAAGAGGAAAGTTATTATTTACATTATCGACATCATGTCAGCAATTATTTAGAACAAAAAGCCCAAAAAATATATTAAAAGCTATTAATTTTTTTAATTTTCATTATTTACATAATGTCGACAATATGTAAATGATGTAAAATCCTTATAATAATTTAGGAAACTTTGTCATAATTGTAATTATTTTAAATACACGTAAACAATAGGTAAGATATGTAACAACTATTTGAAATATCAAAACAAATTTAAAAAAAATCTTTCTTAAGTTTCACAACTATAGAAAATTTTTTTCCTTTGTCAACAATATGTAAACAATCAGTAAATAATGTAAAATTTATTGGAAACCCTAGATAAATCGTGAAATACATATTAAGCGTTAATATTTTAATCATTTTCATTATCTACATCATGTCAACACAAAGTAAACAATATAAAATAAAATAAAAAAATAAAAAATAAAAAAAAAAACACTGGGAAAGTTGTGGATAAATCCTAAGAAAAAAGATAAAAAAATTTTTATATTGTTTACATCATGTAAAAAACCTGTAAATAATGTAAAATTAATAACAAACCCAAGAAAAATCATGAAATATATAATAAACGTTTTTATTGTAATTAAGGTAAATAATGTAAAATTAAAAAAAAAATACTAGGGTGATCGATTATTCGACTTTTTTGAGAAACCGGTTTTCGAATAGTTCGAATAGTTGGTATTTTAAAAAAACCGGTTGCACTTTTTGAAATTCAGAAAAAACCGGTTAACCGGTTTTTTGCAGAAGTTTAAAAAAATCAATTCGTATAATTAAGTTAAAATTTATTAAATACAAGCGTAAAAGCCTGACAATGTCAGGAAAAATAATATAATAATGAAAATATGCACAAACAAATCCGAAAATTAAAAGAAAAAAATATGAACAACATTTAGACACCTTCCTCTCCCTAATCGAAGTCAATTATTTGAAGCCGTTCAAATTTATTGGAATAATATTGATTAAAGTTTCAAAATAAAAAAATCGTCGTAAATGGCCGAAATACATAATCAGTTTTTTATAGGATTTGGAGAGCAAACAATAAGTATAGCAACTCAAAAGTTCTTAATACCAAAACAGACTTTTTGGTCCCTGATAGAAACATCTGGCACTGTTAGAATTTGTTGAACGAATAGTTTTATAAGTATGCCGATTTTTAGTTTCTTACGTCGTCTGGGAGCTTCAGAAAGCTCTGGAAAGGAAACATTGCTTAGGAAAGATATATTTAAATCCATATATATAGATCCACGTATTTTCGCTCCCTGATAGAGATTTCAAAATCTGGCTCCGTTAGGATTTGTAGGACGAATAGGGTTATAATTGAGCTGAACTTTAATTTTCTATGTCTTCTTTCTTCTGATAGAAATTTCAAAATATGGCTCCATTAGGATTTGTTGGACTAAAAGTTTTATAATTAAGACAAATTTTAATTTTCTACGTCGTTTGGTAGCTTTAGAAAGCTCTGGAAAGAGAAAAAATCCTGCAGGTGAAACTTTTTTAACACTTTAAAAAATAAAGGAAATATTGGATCAAAAAAATTAAATTGGGTCATACAGGATAATTATTAATTATTTATTTGTTTAATATTACAGAATAAATTCCAATTTAGACTTAAACTATATTTTAAAAACATAAGAAATCAGTCTTTATGAATATTTAAAAAATTATTCCTAAATTTTCAAATATCACTATATTTAAAAAAAACCCGTCTATTCGACATTCGAAAAATTAACATTTTGAAAAAACCGACATCACATTTACTGAAAAAATCTGTTTTAAAACCGGTTGGAAAACCGCGTCGATCACCCTAAAAAATACTAAGAAAGTTTTAGATAAATCCTCATAAAAAGAGAAATAAAATTGTTTACATTGTTTACACCAATGTAAACAATAGGTAAATATTTTAAAAATTATTCTAATACACCAAAAAATATGCAAAGTATTAACAAAAGAAAATTTTAATTGTTTAAAAATAGGCTAACAATATAACTTTAAGCTAAAACCCAATAATGATCATGGAATAGTAACATACATAAGAAAATTTGCTTTAAAATTGTATCAACAAGAAGTAAATTATATAAAATTTTTTTAAACTTCTGGAAAATATGGCAATAAATTAATCAAAAATCAATTAAAATATTTACATTAAAAACCTTATTTCTATAATTGGTAAATAATACAAATATAGACAAACATTTTAAAACTAAAGTGGATTTTGGTTTCTTTATATTCACTTGTTTACACTTTTACTCATTATATCCTTCCTTTCACTCATCAAAGTGCCCCCCAATAAGTAACACCTCAATTTAAGTAACACTTAAACACTACTTCATTATTAGCTATTTTACTATTATTTCAAGAGCTAATAATTGAAAATGCAGGAACTCTTTAGCTTAATTATATACACAATTGTTCAAATTACTATATTTCTAATTTAACAACTTGTAGTTTTTTTTTTAAGTTTTCAAAAACACCTTTAAAGTACTTGTAACACATACATTGTTTTGCTACTTGAGGAAACTTTTGACTTCTTGTTCACGTAATCTATGCGCCAAAGGGGGTGATAATTATACTTTAGCGCATATTTTTATGTTACGTCAATAACTTTCTTCTTAAGCAACGATTCAAAAGAAAATGTAAACGATACTTAAAGCAACAAACAACAAAAAATATAAGAAAATATTATGTACTTAGTTGCAGCAACTTATATAACTTTAGCACAGAAGAAAAAGAGAAAGAAAATAAAAAACGATTTTGTTTTAAGTCATGACTTCATGTCTAAATATTAACCTTCATCTTCAAAATGTTGTATTGTATATTTTTATTTGTTTGCTTTATTTGTTTTTGTTGTTAAACCAAATATGAAATAATAAAACAAATTAATAAAAAAAAAGTTTATATAGACAAATCATTGGCAATAAACACAAACAAAATCTGTATCATTGAACTTTGTGGTTACTTAAAATGGTAATATGTAATACTGGCAACTAACAAACCAAACAAGCCATTTACTCAACCAACCATACAACCAGATCACCAAACAGTCAACCAACCAAACAGACAGACAAATGAATCAAACTAAACCAATATCAGTCAGTCAAATATTGCTCAAACAAAAATAGAAAATTAGAAAAAAAATACATAAAACTAAAAGTCAAGCTACATTAAATTTTAGCCAAAAAAATAAAATCCATAGATAATAACCAACAAACATAACAACTAAATATAAATAAGCAAACAGTTGATGAGTTGTAAATTTTATTGGGTTGGAATAAAAGTAAATTCTGACAATCCATTTAAACTTAATAAAAAAAATATATATATATTTATTGCTATTTAAGAGAAATAAAAACTCTCTAGAAAAAAATTTGTAAGAAAAACGCTTTTTAGTAAACAAAAAATCGTTTAATAGTGAAAAAAATCTTTTTTTTTTTTTTGTAGAAAATAGAATGTTTTTGTTAAAAATTATCTTTCGAGAAAAAAATAGTGATAAAATCGCTTCTTTCGTTAAGGAAAATCGCTTTTTTTTAGTAGGCAAATCGTTTTTAGTAGAAAAACGCTGTTTCAGAAAAGAAAAATCACCCTTTATTACAAATTGTCCTTTTGGAAAAAAGAATAATCGTTGTTTTAATAAAATTTCTTTTATAGTAAAAAAAAATCCCTTTCTTAATAAAAGAAAATCGCAGTTTTAGCAAAAAAAATGGGTTTACAGTAAAAAAAAAATTATATTTTTAAAAATAAAAAAATAAAACGCTGCTTCAGAAAAGAAAAATCATTTTTTTTAAAGCGTCTTTAGAGAAAATAGTAAAAAATCGCTTGTTTTTTTTAGTAAAAAAATCACTTTTTATTACAAATTGACTTTGAGGAAAAAGGAAAAATGGATTTACAGTAAAAAAATTGATTTAAAAAAAAAAAAAAGTTAAAACGCTATTTCAGAAAAGAAAAATCACCTTTTTTCTAAAAAGAAATTTGCTTTTTTTGTAAAGAAATTTGCTTTTTTTATAAAGAAATTTGCTTTTTTTGGTAAAAGAAATCACTTTTGTAGTAAAAGAAATTCACTTTTTTAGTAAAAGTAAAAGTGTTTTAGTAAAAAATAGCTTTCTCAGTAAAAAAAAGTAGATTTTATATTACAAAAAATGATGATGATAGAAAAATTTAATTTTTAATGAAAAATATTTTTCTTTTTAGTGAATGAGAGTTTTTATAGCAAAAACTCGTTTTTTTTTTTTTTTTTTTGGAAAATCGTTTTAAGTTACAAAACTCAGTTTTTAGTACAATTCACATTTTTTTCCCCATCCAATATCAATATCTTATTCTTCACTTTAGACAATATTATTTCTTAAAGCCGAAATAATAACTAAACAACCATCAACAATAGCTATTTACAACGCTCAATAAAAAAAATAAAAAAATCTTAAATTATCTGCAAAATAATGACACAATTTAAAATCAAGAAAACTAAACAGCATCGAGCACACACAAAACAGAGCAAATAAATTATAATAGTTTTTTTGTTATATTTAGGCTATTGTTGTAAAAATTGCAACAACATTATTGTTTACCATCGATTGACTTTTGGAGTCATGTTACAAACAATAACAGTGGCAATGACAGCAACAGCAGCGACAATAGTTGCAAATGTTTTATTTTTTTTTTCCTATTTTGGTGCAAACAATGTTTATAAACATGAACACATGAATGTAATATGTCTTGTTAAAATGTAGGCAAAAAAACACGAGTAGCAGACAAACTGACAGACAAAAAAATAGACAAAATGTTTCAAACATGTATGGCGCATTCCAAACATTTTTCAAATATTGTCAATTTAAATGGGTAGAGTGGAATTTTGAGATGGATTGGCAGGATTAGACTAATAGTAACTTTAAATACGCTTTACAGTGAAATATATTATCATGAATTTATAAATAATTTAGACATTAATTAGGTATTTAATACGAGTGTTAGTAAATGAAAAAGTATGTAAGAAAAATATGAAACGAAAATAAAAATTGTATAATAAAGTGCACCATTGAAAAAAATTGTAGAAAGACCACTCAAACGATGCGTATTAATGAGCTGAAAATAAAAATAATAATAATTTAAAAAAAAATATATGACAAGTAAAATGTTATTTTGGATTAATTGTGGTCCTTCTTTAAGTAGTTTCTCATGCAAAATGAGGAATTTTTTTGTTATTATAAATTTTTCCAGTAATTTTCCTGTGTTCAGATCATCAATACGCATCGTTTGAGTGATCTTCTTATATCAGAATCTCAATAAATCGTTTTACATTAGATTGCGGTAATAGTTGCAAAGGAAGAATTTTTGGCTTTGCTCTTGCCAAACACACATATAGAGTAGATCTGGCAGATTTTTAAAATTGCTGGTATTTATAAAAAATCATGCTAATTGGGTGCCACTCGAACTATAGACAAGGAACGTCGAAAGCCATGTCTGCAATAAGGCTTCAACTTCAATAAATAATACTCGTATCGTTTCTACATAGAATTGTTACGAACGATAAAATTTTAATCCAGTAAGATAACTTAAAGCACAAAAAATCCTAAGTGAAGCCCGAACAACCTAGAAAATGAACACGAAAGTAAAATATCACTGTCGCCAAGGTAATGCTCTATATTTGGAGGGATCATAAGCTATTAAAACTAGGTGAAACGAACACGGTAGATATTTACCAAATACAGTTGATCCATCTGAAAAAAACATTGAACGAAACACGGCCAGAATTTGCCACTAGATATGAGTTTAAAGTTTTCCATCATAATAGCACTCGAATGTCAAGTGGGATGAGATGTTAAAAGGACTGTAGGGTCGAAAGCCAAATAAGTGGAAGAATTAATAAGAGACGAAAATAATTTTCAAAAACCTTAGTCGGTTCTTAAAAGCCTAAAGGTACGGTCACATTAGGGAAATGTTTGTTTCAAATTAGTTTGCCCGAACGTAAACAAAATTTTTTCAAAGCAATATGAAATTTATTTTATGGTCACATTACTCACATTTATTTTCCCATTTTTATTTGTTCAAATAGACAATAAATATAGTCAAATAGGCAAATAGGAAAACATGTTTTCGCATCGGTCACATTTGAAAAATTATTTGTCTTCAAAATTATTTTATCAAACTGTCTAAAACAATAAAATTATTTTTATTGAAAATATTATAAAGAAAATGAAAATTTTTTGATTTGTAATGTAGAGCTCTTTAGAAAAGGAAGAAGAAAAGGTAATATAATGGCATAGCCATCGGCATAGGCTGTTCACGTGCATATGTGTTGCCCCCAATACCACCAGCATCTAGAGCGTTAAGATCCCCCTGCTACCGCTCATTTTAAGCACTGAGCCTCATCAAGAAGGCCTCATTTCCGTATTTTTCCGTTCTTCATCACCTTCTTCGGAAAGTCAACCAGCGACTTCTTAAACATCACCTCCCTAAACCTCTGTGATCTTCTTTATATGGCCGACCCATCCGTCACCATCAACCGACGTGGTGACCTTCTTCCTAGGGAGCTTCGTTATACGCAGCACCCTTCGTCTCACCTGAATCACTAGCAACCATCTTGTAGGGATAGTCCTTTGATTTGCTCAAGTATGTGCCCGATGTCTTTTCATTTTATTATTGTAATTTTACTCCTCTTTGAAAATTTTACATTTTCGGACACTCTAACTTGAACCACAAAAAGTTTTTTCGACAATATATGCAATAGACGATAAGTAAATATCCTAAGAAGATGGTTGGTAAGTTATCATTACAATTTTACTTTATCGCCCTGCGGTTAAAGGTGCCAAAAATCAATTTTTTGCATACATATATGTCGCTCATTTTTATGCACCAACTTGTAGGGACAGTCCTTTGACATGCTTAAGTATGTTCCCGAAGTCTTTTCATTTTTTTATTGTAATTTTACCCATTTTTCCTCACTGAAAATTTTACACTTGGATCAGAATAGATTTCTTGACAATACATGGAAAGGAAGAGTAAATATCTTTAGAAGATGGTTGGTATAATATTGTTATATCATCCTGAAATATAGCTGATACTAAACAAGCGCGAATATATTCGGCCACCATCAAAGTAGGTAGTAAAGCGGGCGGACCACGCCCATTTTTTGTTTCCGACTTTACATTGGTCCTTGAACTATGTGAACACAATTTCGTTGATTTTCACTATATAAGGGAGGTGGGCGGTAAAGTGGACTGACCACGCCCATTTTTTGTTTCCGAATTTATGTCGATCCACCAAGTATACGTACAAAATTTCGTTGGCGTACGTGCTTTTATTGAAGAAATATCAGCAGAAAAGTATTTCACGGACACCCTGTGTTTCTAGTTTTTAGCCCATAACTTTTTTGTTTATTAACCGATTGCCCATTTTCAATACCAAACAAACCTTCTATAAGATAAATATTTGTGCCAAATTTCGTCTCCCTACCCGTTGCCCCGTTCGAGCTCTATCCTGCTTTCAACAGACGGACAGACAGACGGACGGACATAGCTATATCGACTCAGAATTCAACCAGGACCTAGAAAATATATACTTTGTGGGGTCTTAAATGATTCCTTTGACATGTTACACACGGAATGACAAAATAAATATACCCCCATCTTTTTGATGGTGGGTATAAAAACATTAGATATATCATAAAATGCATAAAATGATTTTTGGCACCCTTAAATTCAATAGTAAATATGGCTCGATACAACTATTATTTGATGTTGTGTTCTCTTACAAAAATTTTGTAAGTTCAAATAATTATTTGCTCAAAAAATGGGAAAATATTTTCCATTATGTGGTCACATTTTGTTCACATTATGAGTATTTTTGTTTGCTATCAAATAATTTTGTTTGCCCAAAATCAGCTGATTTGTTGTTTGCCACACAAAAATATTTTATGGTCACATTACGGCAAAGAAATATTTGTGAGTTTCAGTCAAATGTTTCCCTAATGTGACCGTACCTTTACTCATGCAACAACAAAATATATGTAAACAAATATCGTCCATTCCATGAAAGAACGCCCAAGAATATTTTTCATGTCTTCCGATTTTAATAATATTTGACATACGCATACGCTATGGAGCCATTTAAATATGTCCGTTTTTATTTTTTTGAATTTTGAAAAATTCGCGAATTTATTCGCTATTTAAATTTTTCAAAAAGTGAAAAAAATGACAAAAGTGTCTAATTTGAAACATAAATATCTCAAAAAGTTGTTAACGGATTTTAATGATTTAAATTGCATATTTAAGAAGAATAAGTCCACTATAAATGTAGTTATTTAAAAATAATATTATCGTTTAAAAATTCATTCATAATGCAGATGCAATTTTTGAATGCATTTTTGGAAAATGTCTACCCTTTTAATTTTTTTCTTCCTTCGATATAAAAAACATTATTATGTTTGCTAAAAATTGCAATATAAACTGTTCTGGGACAAAATGGTTCACTATTTTAAAAAAATTTTTAAAAATATTTCTTCAAATTTTTTCATACAAATTTGTTATTTTTTTTAATTTTTGTATTTTTTAATTTTTGTGAGCATATTTTTAAATAAATTTTAACCATAATAATTCATAATTTGTTATTTGCGGTAGAAAACCTATTTATCCCAGATTAAGTGCTGATGTTTTATATAATAAACATATTTGTCTTCAATATTAAGCAAAAATATTTAAAATCAAAAGGGTAAAAATTTCTTAAAAATGCATCCGAAAATTGCATTCTTTTCGTGAGTGCATCTTTAGCAAAAAAAATTATTTTTGATTTATACAATATAATTTACAATTTTAATTGTAATAAACTTTACACTAGTTTTTAAATCAATAAAATCCCACGTATAGTTAAGGAGTTATAAATATTTAAAGTCACATATTACTAAAAAAAGTATAACCAAAAAAAGTTAAAAATATAAATTTATAAAAAAAATTTTAATTTTTGTATGAAAAAAATGATTGAAATTTTTGGAAAAAAATATTTAAAATAGTAGACTATTGTCCCACAACAGTTCTTTTTGTATTTTATAGTAAAGATATTGCTTTTTAACATATTAAAAGAAAATTAAAATCGGAATGGTAGAAATTTTTCAAAAATGCATCAAAAAATTGCATTTGCATTATGAATGCATTTTTAAACCATAATATTGTTTTTAAATCACTACATTTATAGTGGACTTATTCTTCTTAAATATGCAATTTAAATTATTAAAATCCGTTAACAACTTTTTGAGATATTGATGTTTAAAATTAGACACTTTTGTAATTTTTTTCACTTTTTGAAAAAATTAAATCGCGAATAAATTCGCGAATTTTTCAAAATTCATAAAAATAAAAACAGAGATTTTTTTGTTGTTGCTGAAAAAATAAAAATATCCCTGCGGTAAAAAGAAGGGAAAAAGAGACCTTCCAGAAGGCCTTCTTCAGAGTCGGGAAGCCTTCCTTAAATCTTCTACTTGCATTCCATGTTCACGTATTTTTTTTTTACACATTGCAGCCCTTCCAAAAGTTTTTGATATAACTAAATAAATCTTTTTATTTTTTAGAATTTGATCCTGTTTTTGTAATGGTTTTGAATAGTTTTGTTGTTGCTTAAAGCTGCGTTTTTCTACAAAGATTTGTTGTTACTTAAAACAAAATATATTAAAAAAAATGCAGCTTCTTTCCCGGCTTCTAAGAGAAGCGAAATCGGAAGTTCTATTGGATATTTTAGAAGGCAAGGATGAGGCATTTAAGGCTTTACAATATAAAGCAGGTTAGCATGAGGAACTGAATCTTAAAGAAGGTAATAAACATTCTAGAAGATCTGCATTATGCATTTTTTTTTTTTTTTTTTTTTTTTTTGAAAATTTAGTATGAAGTACCTCTCACATAAACTTGTTGTATTCTAGGTTATTTCGAACAAAAAAAATAAAATTTATTTTGCAACCAAATGATACTATTCTTTCTCTCTGTTTTTTAGTCTTCTGCATTTACAATATTACAAATCCTATGAGTGAAGACTTGTATTTCAAATATGTAATTAAAAATTTTTAAAAATGCTAGAGTTTTAGAGTCGGAACACTAGAATTCCATGCTGTGGTAAGCTTAAGTTAACTTATAGAGGTTAAACTATAATCAAAGAGCATCTTGCAAAAGAGTATAAATTAACGAAAATTTAAAATTTTTTACAACTAAACTATTTACACGGTTTAACAAAATGTATCGTCCATTCCATGAAATAACGCCCAAGAATATTTTTTATGTCTTCCGATTTTAATAATATTTGGCATACGCATACCTAACGTGACCAGACGTCCCGCTTTTGGCGGGATTATCCCGCTTTTTAGACTTCGATCCCGCCTAAAATATTTTTCCCGCTTTTTATAAAGAAATCCCGCTTTTTAACTATAACAATTACATATTCGATTTCCTAATTTGTATTCTATAACATTCTTACCAATATTTAAATGTAACTCAAAATTATTATTTTCACTGGAAAGTTGATATTTTTTACTAATTGTTTTTGACAATTAAAAGTTTTAAACTTTTTGTTACTGATTGATCTTAAATGTATTTTGTGTATATGACTTCGATGCAGGAAGACTTCCTAAACAAATCGCTTTGCTAAGCTGAATTCGGGCAAAATATTTACACATTTTCTATCAAATCTTCAGTTTTTTACCAGTCCCATCAAAAACTTCTATTGCCAAATGAGTTAAAATGATATGCTTACACTTTAGTAAATTAACTCGTTATTTTAACACGGTGATGTCATTAAAGCCAACTAGTCCTATTTAGTCCTCCAAATAGGGTCTTATATAATTAATTACTCTAATATTAATTCATATTAATCTGCTCAATAGTTACACAACTAGTTACATGTAATGCAGAGAAAATCTAACTGTTGACACAAAAACTCTAGGTATTGCAGACGGGATGTTGATGTTGGCGTTGCGTTGAAAAGCATGTCGTTCGGTAACTATATGTTAACAAATTTTGCTGAGAGTAATTGAAAGTCTGATATATATTGGTCAAAAAGGTTTCAAAATTTTCTACAGAAATAGGTTTGTTTAATTGTTAACGGGCCTAAGAATTATTTAAGAAAAACTCTTGCTATCAAATTGATAAAATATCACGATTTTTTATATCCGAATTTCAGTTTATACGGATATATTCACTTAATTTGTTTACTAATCAGTTTCTAACGCCTCAAGTGGGTCGTGACCCAAGAGCTTGCGAGCTGATTTAGTTTTATAATTGAAATATGGAAAAAAATACCTCTTTTTTTAACAAAATTTTTCAAAATTCCGCTTCATCCATACAATTTTGTTCATAATCCCGCTTTTTAGTCGTTCGGGCCCCGCTTTTTGATAAAAACCCTCTGGTCACGTTACGCATACCCTATTGAGCCATTTAAATATTTCCATTTTTATTATTATTATTTTTTTTTTTTAATTTTGAAAAATTCGCGAATTTCTTCGCAAATTTGATTTCTCGAAAAGTAAAAAAAAAAGAAACGCAAAAGTGTCTAACTTTAACCCAAGAATACTAACGTTATTTTGACTACATTTTTATTTTTCGCTATTTTAACAAATCAAACGACTAAAAATGTTATATTTTTGCATTAACATATGTAAAAACACCTGATGAAAGTTCCTCTAAAATTTAGTCGCATTATATCTTCGGACGCCTGAGTAATATGGTTTTAAAAAATAATTGTATACGTAAAATTTACGTACATTAGTATTGCAGGATTAAACACCAATATCTCTAAAAGTTGTTAATGGCCTTTAATGCTCTAAATTACATTTTTAAGAAGAATATGTTCACTGTAAATGTAGTAATTTAAAAATAATATTATCATTTAAAAATGGATTCATAATGCAAATACAATTTTAGTATGCATTTTTGAAAAATTTCTACCCTTTAAATTTTTTTCTTCTTCTGATATAAAAACCATTATTATGTTTGCTAAAAATTGCAATATAAATTGTTCTGGGACAAAATGGTTCACTATTTTATAAAAACATTTTTAAATATTTCTTAAAATGTTTTCATAAAAAAAAAAGTTTTTTTTTAGTTTTTGTATTTTTTAATTTTTGCGAGTTTATTTTAAAATTAATTTTAATCATAATCAGTGTTGCCAGTTTAGCCTTTTTAAGGCTAAATCTGGCCTTTTTATTTTGCTCTTAGCTTCAAAATTTTCGTTTTAGCTTCTAGCTTTTTTTCTAGCCTTTTTTGATTTTAAATATAGCCTTAAAAAAGCTAAAAACTTGCTAAATTTATTTTAACAGAATGATATATTTAAGCATTTTTGTATTCTAATTCCCAGAAAAAATCGAAATTATTTATATTTAGCGAAAATTTTCGACTGCGGCGCATCGTTCCACAAAAATATTATGATTATTTTTTAACAAACTTTATTACCCATAGATACTATTTAGGTAATATTTATTAATTCTCTAAAATATTTTTAAGAAATACCAAAAACTAATAAGAACAAAAAAATAAATGCGTTTTTTAATAAAACAATATATTAGCTTTTTTTCTGGCTTTATTTTTTGGTACATTTAGCCTTTTCTGACCCTTTTTAAAGTCTAATTTAGCTTCTTTTTTTCTCAAGTTCTGGCAACACTGATCATAATATTTCATAATTTGTTATTTGCCCCAGATTAGATGCTGATGTATTATATAATAAACATATTTGTCTTCAATATTAAGAAAAAATATTTAAAATCAAAAGAGTAGACATTTCTTAAAAATGCATCCGAAAATTGCATTCTTTTCTTGAGTGCATCGTTAGCAAAGAAATTATATTTGATTCATACAATATAATTTACAATATTAATCTTAATAAACTTTATACTAGTTTTTAAATCAATAAAATCCGACGTAAGGAGTGAGATCGAAAAAATCTTAACACACATTTTGCCTCATAACTTTTTTCGGAATCAATATTCAAAATTTTTTTTAATCTAGTTATCATGGAAAAATACTTCAGTTATTATCTTTAATAGCAACCATGTTAATTTGTCCTTATTTTCATCAAAATAAGTGACGAACAAGATTTACGTCCTACAAGTTATTAAAAAATTTCAAAAAATCCAAATATTTTTTAAGACCAATAATTGGCCACAGAATTAAATGTCTTCCGTAAATCCATTTCTAATGTTATTAAACAGTATCAGGAGAATTTGACTATTAATGTGAAACCTAGTTCGGTAAGAAAAAAGGACCTCATGATATTGGGAAGGCCAGAAAATTGAAGGCATATTGAAAGGAACTCCAAACACATCTGGTAGAAAATCAGCTCAGTTTTCTCAGTGCTTCGACTATTTGGTGCGAAAATTTAAAGCTAATGGGAAAGTTGATAACATATAAAGTTCAAAAAATTCCAAACTGGAATTCTGCAAAAAAAATTACACGCCAAAAATAGGACACGGAATTTAAAACCAAATTTCATACAAAAATACTCAAGCTGTATAATTGACGAAGAAACGTAGGTGCTGGCAGAATCTTCGCAGCTTGTGTCTCAAAAATGTTCATTGCCAATGCTCGAAGCAATGTTGGAAATAAGTTTAAGACCCAAAAGTAGCAAAAATTTCTTACAAAATTCATGGTATGACAAGCTTTTTGCAGTTGCGGCAAAACAGGAAAGTCATTAGATACATTCGGATCTATAAATACCAAAATATGCATAAAGGAATATTTGCAAAAAGACTTCTTCTTTTCTTAAGAAAGCACAACGTGTCCACATATTTTAGGACCCATTTGGTATCATGTCACTACGGTAAGAAAGCTCTGGAGTGGTAACAAATCAATAACATAGTTTGAGTACCAAGAAAGGTCAATTTTCAAAAGAGCACAAAAAAGGTGTCCCAAAATACCGAAGATTTTAACAGAAGATGTGCACACTGTTCCAAAAAAGTGACTGAAGCAACTATCAAATCTCCAAAGAAAGGGTTTTCAAAAATGGTCCACAATTTTATTTTTAGTGGTTAGAACCATAAAAATTATATATTTCTGTGATCTGTGCTAAATTATCAAATGATTAAAATGAAAAATGATTAATGAAAACTCTAAGATCAACCGTTTCCAAGTTATTGAATATTATGTATGTTAAGAATTTTTCGATCTCATTCCTTATAGTTAAGGAGTTATAAACATTTAGAGTAACATATTACTAAAAAAAGTATAACCAAGAAAAGATAAAAATCTAAATTTTTTGAAAAATTTAAATTTTTATATGAAAAATTTATGAAAATTAGTTTAAAAAAATATTAAAAATAGTAGATTTTATTGTCCCAGAACAGTTATTTTTGCATTTTATAGTAAAGATATTGCTTTTTAACATATTAAAAAAAAATAAAATAAAATCGAAAGGGTAGACATTTTTCAAAAATACATCCTAAAATTGCATTTGCATTATGAATGCATTTTTAAATTGCAATATTATTCTAATATACTACATTAAAAGGGGACAGAAGATGAATATCTTCTACATGCAGTTATTGATGTTTATTATTAAAATCCGTTAACAACTTTTAGAGTTATTGATGTTTAATGTTACACAGTTTCCCGATTTTTTTGACTTTTCGGAAAATTAAAATCGTGAATAAGTTCGCGAATGTTTTAAAATTCAAAAAAAAAAAAATAAATAAAAATGTAGATATTTAAATGGCTCCATAGATTATAGGCGTATCAATTATGAACAAAATCGGATGATCCTCCTTAAAAAAATTTGTATTTTTTTTAAATCTCTCATGGAGTGGACGATAATTTATTATTCGAAAATTTATTTTAAAAAGATGAGTTTAAAATTTATAAACTGTACAAGCTGAATCATTGGAGTACTGCAATGTTTTCAAAGAGTGAATTGTACTGAAAAAATATAACTAAATTGCATTATCATCAGAGTTTTCTTTAGTAGAAACTGATATTATATTTTTAATTGCAAACTAACCTAATCATAGAAAAATATTTGCGTAAAATTTATTATTTTCCCTCCTACAAGTTCATAAATACACATTATAAATTTCAAAACATACCCACAATATTATAGATTAAAATCCAAATTATATAGATATTAGACATACATACCTGAAAAGAAAAAGAAATAAAATTCACATTAATTTTGTTGTTTGTAAAGAATTTTGTATAAATTCTTCTAGATTGTAATTGATTTATAAAAAATTATCCTGATTTTAATTACCACGTTATAGTGCGAAAATAATTACAGGGTTTCTGGATTGATTACCTCAAGCTAGAGATTTAGAGTTCGCAACTTTTAAAAATAAAAAACAATTTCAATGATTTTTATTTTTGCTTATATAAATAAGTAATCTTTATAGTTTTAAAGATTTTATTGCTTGAGTTTTAAAATGAGTGGTTTTGAAAAATAAAAAAATAACTATTTTTGTTTTTGTAAACTAATTTTAATAACGATGGAGCAAAACTTTTAAAGTTATACAATGATTACAAATACTTTTCACAAGATATAATAAAAGATTTTTCGTCTTAAAATCACTCTCTGAGTCGATTTAACGATGTCCCTCTATCCGTCCGTCTGACTGAACATTTGAAGATGTACTCAAAATACATACAGGTCTCAATTTTAAAGACATTTTGTCAGGTATGATTTTTTTAAGACTTAACCTATTAAAGTTAGTTATAATCGATCAATTTTGTTATTTAGCCCCCATAAAAATTTCCTCCGATATAGTATAATATAATCATAAATCAATATTCCAAGTTTTACTTTTAAGGCTGACTTCCGAAAATGATATGGCACGGTGCCAAATTTTATATGGATCGGTCTATAATTTCTATAGCTTAAATATACCAAAATCACTTTAAAGTATATGTATATGTCTCATATAATCGTTAGTATTAAGATAATATTTGACACAAGTTGCATAAATCCCAAATAAATTTTGAATGATAGCTACGTAAAATTATAGATAGGTTTTCATAATTTTTTTAAGTTTTTGATATTAAGTCATATATATATATTGGTGTTATACCTCATTTTTAATTCAACAATCGATTTATGATCGCTAACAGAGTCAATATAATGATGTCTGTCAGTCAGTGTCAAAAAAAGTTTAACGTTATTCGAAAAAAATTAGAACGTATAATTTTTTTTCGATTAACTTTAAACCTTTTTCGAGACTGACTGATGGACAGACATCATTACATTGACTCTGTTAGCGATCATAAATCGATTGTTGAATTAAAAATTGTGTATAATACCAATATATATATAAAAATAAACATAAGCGAATAATATCCCCTCCACTCTGTTGGGAAAAAATTCTTTCCTATAACATAGTATTAAAAGAAATCTACCAAAATCCTATACTTTTCAACAACTGTTACTGTCTTTAATTGCAATTTTATTAAAAAAAACTATCTATGTTGTTATGTTGCTTACCACTTACATTTGCTGTTATTGTTGCTACTTGTATATGCCTCTTCTATTTTGGTTTATTGCCAATTAAGACAAAAACATTTTTGAAGTTACACACGTACATTTGCACAGACAACTTATAGAGACTATAGAATATATTTAATTTTACACAAACACACAGATACTAATGAATGCAGTTTGAAAATCTATTATTAACAGAATGTGCGTCTGTATATACCTACCATATATTGGTAACAGCAAAATATTATAAATGTATGTATATTTATCTCTGACTAAAGGCAGAAGACTATTAAGGGAATTGGGTTAATTGTACTCTAGATTTGTTAAGATTATCCAAGCTTACAATAACAACAAAAAAATAAAATTTTATTATCGCAAAAAAAAAAAAAAACCTAGCAAATTGGTAATGACAGCAGCATACAACATTCATTAAAAAAAAAACACAAAAGTTATATATAAAATATATGTATATAAGTTGTTTTAAAGTTTTTAAAATAAGAACAACAACAGTAACAACATTTTGTTATTAAACATTGACATACTCTTAATGAAGAAAAGAAATTGTTTAAAAATACTTTTCTTGTTCTATAACAATTTTCTTCAAGTTTGTATCTTTACTTACTTGCTTCACGTTCATTCATTATCAGATCTTTTTTTTTTAAACTTTTAAAACTATTTAAGCCTCGTTGTTAACTGACTAAAGAATTTTAAGCTAAAAAAATCTGAAAATTTACAAGAAAATATAAAAAACGTAATTAAACCACAATAAAGTTTCAATGTGCAACTTATTCTTTATTTTTTTTCTTGTTGAGTTGTTTTTTGTCTTGTGACAAACTTTTTTTATTGTTTTAACTTGCTCATCTATAAAAATAAAACATTGTTTTTGTTATATTTTATTTTATATTAACAAATTGTTGTTATTTTTTTCGAATCCAATAAAAGTTTATCTTGTAAAGAAAGTATTTTACATCGGTGTTGATGTGATAGAATTTGTGTTTAGATTTACTAAAGTTTTATTACAATTTAGTTTTATTACAAATATTTTTTGAGAATTAAGAAATTTCTTTAGGATTTGGACAATTTGGGCAGCAACATGACTAGAATTAAATTAAATAAATAATAGACTTATTTTTAAAGATTTATTTAAAGAAATAGTAGCAAAAAATAGTGAAGAGATATTAAAAAGAAATATATTTTCAAATTGTAAATTTGAAAATATACTTCAAATTTCAATAAATACATAGAAATACAGTCGAAACAATAGTCGAGTCTATAGTCGAGTCTATAGTCGAGTCTATAGTCGAGCCTATAGTCGAGTCTATTGTCGAGTCTATAGTCGAGACAATAGTCGAGGGTATAGTCGAGTCTATAGTCGAGACTATAGTCAAGTCTATAGTCGAGTCTATAGTCGAGTCTATAGTCTATAGTCGAGTCTATAGTCGAGACTATAGTTAAGACAATAGTCGAGTCTATAGTCGAGACTATAGTCGAGTCTATAGTTGAGTCTATAGTCGAGTCTATAGTCGAATCTATAGTCGAATCTATAGTCGATACTATAGTCGATACTATAGTCGAGTCTATAGCCGAGACTATAGTCGAGTCTATAGTTGAGACAATAGTCGAGTCTATAGTCGAGACTATAGTAGTTGAGTCTATAGTGGAAACTATAATAGAGTCTATAGTCGAGTCTATATTCGAGTCTATAGTCGAAACAATAGTCGAGTCTATAGTCGTGACTATAGTAGTCGAGTCTATAGTCGAGTCTATAGTTGAGTCTATAGTCGAGACTATAGTCGAGTCTATAGTCGAGTCTATAGTCGAGTCTATAGTCGAGTCTATAGTCGAGTCTATAGTCGAGTCTATAGTTGAGACAATAGTCGAGTCTATAGTTGAGACAATAGTCGAGTATATAGTCGATGCTATAGTCGAGACTATAGTAGTTGAGTCTATAGTCGAGACTATAGTCGGGTCTATAGTCAAGTCTATAGTCGATACTATAGTCGGGTCTATAGTCGAGACTATAGTCGGGTCTATAGTCGAGACTATAGTCGGGTCTATAGTCGAGTCTATATTCGAGTCTATAGTCGAGACTATAGTCGAGTCTATAGTCGAGTCTATAGTCGAGTCTATATATATAGTACTTGAGTCTATAGTCGAAACTATAGTAGAGTCTATAGTCTATATATGTAATAGTTGAGTCCATATTCGAGTCTATAGTCGACACTATAGTCGAGACTATAGTCAATTGTTCACATAGACTATAGTCGAGTTTATAGTCGAGACTATAGTCGAGTCTATAAATAAATAGTCGAGACTATATTCGAGTCGATTGTCGAGATTATAGTCGTGTCTATAGTCTAGTTTATAGTCTAGACTATAGTTGAGTCTATAATGTCGACTATTGACTTACCCAGTCTTTGTAACAATTTCTATCTAGGACTTTAGTTAGGCTTTTAGTCTTGTCTTTTATCTATTTTTCAGAATAGACTAAATTCTAATAATATATCATTTATTCTGGTTGCTGAACAGCAATTAAGGTGTCAAATGTAGTAAACTATCGCTCACCTTCTGATAAATATTAATAAAAAAAATCATTATCATCTTCAAATGAAATTAAAAAAAAAAAAAAAAAATTACTAAGTGAAACCTTTTATATAAGATTCCTCAACTGTAACATCAAACATATCCTGTAAACATGTCTACAAACGTAACCAATCAAATGTCAATCAACTTCTTGGACATACACATAAAACTAAATAACATGCAAACAACATCAAAGTTCCTTCAAACAAGCATTCAAACTATAAATAAATCAGCAATTAAAATTAGAAAATTAAATAAAGAAATTCTTATGAATATCTTTCAATATAAATTCTAACAAAATCAATTAGTAAATTGTATTAGATATACACATAACATTTGAAGTCACAAAATTCTTATAAATACAGGAATATACTAATATATACTCTATCTGTAGCATAAACTTTTCTTGCTAATATTTGAAAATCTTGTTACAGCATAAAATTTTCAAAAACTTTAACAAAAGTTGCAAAAAGAAATTTTTCAAACTGATTTTTGTAAGAGAGAAAATATATCCCTTAAAAAAATCGGTTGGTTAAACACATGCCAGTTATTTTGCCTTTATGTATATGTATGTATGAAATAAATACTTACTAACACACTTGTATAAAGTTACACAATACAATCACTTTATGTAAATGTATAAGTATGAGTTAATGTGTATGAAAATGTTGTTTTATTTTGTTTTAAAGTTTCTTTAAGCCAAAAATTTTTGTATACCCTAACATGTAAAGGATTTCTGTTTTAGTTACACAGATACACACACATTAATGTTAAACTTTATTCTTAACGTTTATTTTTTCTTTTTTTGTAGTTGTTGTTTAAGTTTAACTTCTCTATTTACAAATGACGCTAATGGAAGTGCTGATATAAAGAAAATACATGTAACTTAAATTTAAGTTGTGTACAAAACGTATTTTCATTATTTTCTTTAGATTTTTAGGTTTTTTTTTTTTCTAGAAATTTTTCTGGTACTTTGGTTTTGTTATAGTTACTAACAAAGTACTTGATGTAGATACAAATTTTGGTTAAAGAATACAACAATTCATACAAGTGATAGTTGAGAATAAATGTAGCTACATTGTTTTCTAAAAGTTTGAAATTTTTTGCTTCTTACTTGTTGCTGTTTAAAAGTAGTTTAAGAATTTCTAGGTTAAGTAATTTAAGATATAAAAGTGTGGAACTAGGAGGTCTAATATTTATTAAGTTTAGTCTAATGACTAAAGTCTAGCCATAAGTCTAAACTTTAGTCTAGCCTTTATTCTACTCTATAGTCAAGTCTATAGTTTTGCCTATAGTCTAGTCTACAGTCTTGTATATAGTCTAGTCAATAGTCTAATCTACAGTTTTGTCTATAGTCTTGCTTACATCCTAGTTTATACTCCAATCTATATTCTAGTTTATACTTTTATCTATAGTCTAATTTATAGTCTAATCTATAGTCTAGTCAAAAGTCTAATCTATAGGCTAGTCAATATTCTAGTCAAAAGTCTAATTAATAGTCTAATCAGTAGTATAATCTAAAGTCGAGTCAATAGTATAGTCTATAGTATAATCTATAGTCTAGTCAATAGTCTTGTCAATAGTATAGTTAATAGTCTGGCCAATAGTCTAATCAATAGTCTAGTCAATAGTACAATCTATAGTCTAGTTAATAGTCTAGTCAATAGTGTAGTCAATAGTATAACCTATAGTATAGACAATAGTCTTGTCAATAGTCTAGTCAATCGTCTAGTAAAGTCTAGTATAGTCCAGTTAATAATAATATAATCTATAGTCGAGTCAATAGTCTAGTCAAAAGTCTAGTTAATAGTCTAATCAATAGTATTGTCAATAGTCTAGTTAATAGTCTAGTCAATAGCATAATATATAGTCTAGTCAATAGTCTAGTTAATAGTCTGGTCAATAGTCTAGTTAAAAGTCTAGTCAATAGTCTAATCAATAGTCTTGTCAATAGTGTAGTCAATAGTATAACCTATAAGTAGTTTAGCCAATAGTCTTGTCAATAGTCTAGTCAAAAGTCTAGTTAATAGTCTAGTATAATCTAGTTAATAATAGTATAGTCTAGTTAATAATAGTATAATCTATAGTCTAGTCAATAGTGTAGTTAATAGTCTAGTCAATAGTCTAGTCAATAGATAATCTATAGTCTAGTCAATAGTCTTCTCAATAGTATATTTAATAGTCTAGTCAATAGTCTAGTCAATAGTATAATCTATAGTCTTGTCAATAGTAGAATCTATAGTCTAGTCAATAGTATAATCTATAGTCGAGTCAATAGTCTAGTCAATAATCTATTCAATAGTCTAGTCAAAAAGTTTTTCAATCGTCTACTCAATAGTACTATGACAGAATGTTTGCAAGTTAAGTTTTCTGAAAGCCTAAGACTTCCTCTAACAATTTCTTACACTATAATTAAATTCGGCCAATAGATTACGAAATACAGATGCTTAAATTTTTTTATTTTTATCTCTTTGAGATCCCCCACTGAGTATTATTTGGTCCAGCCTAATAAAACTAATAAAATCGTATTAAATTATATTTCCTTAAAAATATAACAGATTTATAGATATTTTTATAACATTTTAATTTACTTTCAAAAAAAAAAAAATTAATATTATTTTAATAGCTTTGTTTTATTAAAATGTATATCAAATTGGAAAATCTTTAATATTCATTCTTTATTTTTATATCCTTATGAAACTTTACACACAATACTTTCACATACAATGTGAATAATATTTTTTAACATTATGATTTTCCTTTTTTATTATTTTACTGTTAATGGATGAAAATGAAACAACGCACTAGTAGGAGTAGTAGTGGTGTATATAGTTTCCATTACATGAAATTTTATGGGATTTAAACTATAAATAACAATTAGTGGGCTAAAAAAAACAAGAATTCAGAAATTGTTATAAAAAACACATAGAAAGATATAAAAAAATATGTATGTATGTTTGTATATATATGTATGTACATGAAATAAAGGCAACAGAAACAAGCTACTCTACATATTCAGAGAAAATATTTGCACAAATTTACAAAAATGTAGGTCATTTAAATAGACACATTTAACAATGAATTCATTTTTTTTTTCGTTAAACAATAAAAATAATTTAAGAGATAAAATCTTGTAAAGGAAATTTAAAAGGGAAATCTTAAAGGAATTTTGAAAAGGAAAATGCTACAGAAAATGTTAAACCTTTGCAAGTAAAAACAAATACAAATTCTAAATATTTAAATTGAAGCATAAAATATTTATTGTAAATCGAGTACAAACTGAAATTTTGCTTAATATGTAAAAACAAAAAATTGAAATTTACTTGTCACTCACTACAAACTTAAAATAACTAAATACATATGTATATAACATTACAACTTTTAATATTAATTTCTTACTATTTAATTAATTTCTACAACTATTTTCATATCTAAAACTTCTTCTTAAACTTTAAAAAGTAATTACTGAATTAAAAAAAAAAAACAACAATTACTTAAATCTCTTCAAAAACAATTATTTTAAAACTAAAACTAGTTTTCTACATTCTTTTAATAAATCTAAAAAATCTTTAGCTTTACTCAATTTTAGTTAAATTGTTTTCAATTCCAAAAAAAAAAATAGCAATTTATTGTCGTTCTAATTTCTAACAATATTATAAATTTATGTAAAAAAACAATTTCTTTTACTTTTTATCCAATATTTGCCTTTTATTTTTTCCTACTCCTCTAGCTTGTTGGCAATAAGCTTTTTTATTTTTAATAAATTTTAAAGTTTTTTCATTGCTGTTCTCAAGTAATTAGTAGAAGTGCATACATATACTCAAATAGTAGCTGTTGTATAAACATTTAAAGTTATTAGAACTTTTAATGAAAATTGTCAGCAGAATACTCAACTGAAAAATGAACTTCTTCTAAGTTTTTTATCCTTCAACTTCTTATAGTTCATCTCAGAGGTGTTGTTGATGTTGTTGTTTGTTAACAATCGTATGTTTATATGTGTCTATATATGAGTATGTCTTCGTAAACTGTAATTACAAAAACAAACAACCAACTAGCACCTGACAAGAAATACTCAAGGTATATATAAAATATAAAGTTAAATTGAAAGATATTTTATATATGTACATAAATATAGAGTGATATACAATGGCAGACCAATAGGAAAAGGAGTTGAAAATAAATTTTAGAAGGGAATCAAAATTTAAGACTAAATCTGAAAAGAATTAGAAACTAAACCAGATACATAGACTAGATACTAAAAACTAAACTATATACTGATATACAAATATTACTAAAAATTAAACAACAGTTTGGGCATGAAATTGGACTAGATACTAGAAAAGAGATTTGACTAGACACTAAAATATAGTAAAAACTAGAATACTGAGTAAGCTATAGAGTGGAATAGATACTAAAGTAGATATTTATATGACTAAAGACTTAAATATAGACTAGCGTGGAGACTAGAATATAAACCAGACTATAAATTAAATAAAATACTAGATAATGTACTAGAACAGACACTAAACTAGACAGTGAGATAGACAATACTATAGATCAGAATATGGACTAAACTATAGAATAGTCTATATAAATATAATATACTTCAAAACTAAATTCTATTGTAGTACAGAGTAAAGACTATGATAATGTTTAAACTATAGATTATGCTATAGTCCAGATTATATATTGTGATCTATATCTATAGCCTTTGTTTTAGTAAATACTAAACATTATTCTATAGTCCATACAGCAGACTATGCTATAGTCAATACTAAATACTATACCACAGTCCAGATTATAGACTGTAGACAAGACTATAAACTGGACTATAATATAGCCATACTATTTCTTTATTTAATAGTCTAATAGTTCAAAAATATAGACTGGAATAAAGTTCAGATTTAGACTACACTTTCGACTATGTTTTAGTTTATAGATGACTGTAGTAAGACTATAGTTTAGAAAACAGTTAAGTTTGTACTTAGATTATAATTTAGATTATAGCTTAAACTATAGTTTGGACTATAGTTTGGATTATAGTTCGGATTATATTTTGAACTATAGTCTAGATTATAATTTAGGTTACAGTTTAGACTATAATATAGATTGTAGTTTAGTCTATAGTTTAGACTATATTTTAAATACTGCCGCAACTATATTTTACACCATACTTTGGACTATGGTATAGGCTATTGTTTAGACTGTAGCTTAGACTATAATTTAAACTATAATTAAGACTATAGTTTAGACTATTTTTTAAACTATATTTTAGACCATAGTTTAGACTATAGCTTGGACTATTGTTCAGACTATATTTTAGACTATAATTTAAACTATGTCTAGACTACATTTTAGACTATTCCTTAGACTATACTTTAGACTATTGTCTAAACTACAGTTTAAGCTATAGTTTAGACAGTACTTTAGACTGTATTTGAGACTATTATTTGGACTATAGTTGAGCTACAGTTTAAACTATGCTTTTGACTATATTTTAGACCATTGGCTAGACTACAGTTTAAACCATACTTTAGACAATTGTCTAGACTTTAGTTTAGACTACACTTTTGACAATATTTTAGACTATTGTCTAGACTACAATTTAAACTATACTTTAGACTATTGTCTAAACTACAGTTTATACAGTAGTCACACTGTTTTAACTATAGTTTAGACAATACTTTAGACTAGAGTTTAGACTATATTTTAGACTATAGTTTTAAATATATTTGTGACTACTGTTTCAACTATAGCTTAAACTATATTTTAGACCATTGTTTAGACTATAGTTTAAACTATAGTTTAGACTATTGTCTAGGCTATAAGTTAGACTATAGTTTAGACTTTTGTCTAGAGTATATTTTATACTATATTTTATAATATATTTTAATTTAGACTGTACTTTAGACTATTGTCTAGACTATATTTTATACTGTAGTTTAAATTATACTTTAGGTTATTGTCTAGACTGTAATTTATACTGTAATTTAGAATAATTTTAGACTATAGTTTGGACTGTAGTTTGGACTATAGTTTAAACTATAGTGTAGACTATAATTTAGACCATAATTTTAACTATAGTTTGGACTATAGTTTAGACTGTATTTTAGATCACAGTTAGACTATAGTTTGAACTACAGCTTGGACTATAGTTTATACTATAGTTTAAACTATAGTGTAGACTATAGTTTAGACTATAATTTGGGGTATATTTTAAACTGTAGACTAGATTATACATAGTTTTGGCTATAGTTTAAACTTGAGACTATACAATTGACTTAAATACAGGCTATAGAATTTTCTATCAATGATATTCCTTCCATCTCTAAAAACAAATACTATTTTATTTTCACTTGAGAATTTCATTTTTTAATTTTTGGGTATCTTAAAAACAACATTGAAAAACACCTATTAGTTGCAACATAAAACCCCAAAACCAATACAAAATTTATTTGTTTTGTACATATTTCTAGTTCATAGAATACACAGTCAATAAAAAATAGTAAAATAGAAAAACTAAATAAACTTGGCATTTGGCCAAAATAATGTAATCGAATATTGTTAACCTACAAAATTCTAAGTAAGTTTTTCAATTTAAATTGTACAGAAAAGAAGAAGAACAAACTAACAACATAAGAGATGTTTAAGAAGTATCTATTTACTGTCATACTTATTTTACTTTGATTAAAAAGAATGACAAAAAACTATTTTTATTTTTCTAAAATTTTTTGGTGAGTCTAAGTGTATTGGAAAAAAATCGAGATGTTTTTCAAGCTGTTTTTTTACAAATAACAAGAAGTTTTGTAAGAATTTAAAAAGAAGCAAATGAAGAAAAAATTTAATGATGAACTAGAGTTACATAATAAATTAGTTGAGGTACACTAGTAATGGAAAGAAAACTGTAAATGATTTTTGGCAAAGAGAATTAAAAATGCTATTAGGAATAATTCTTAATATTAAGTTTAGTCCTAGGATATTGACAAAAAGTAGTTTTCTCTTATATGTTTTCTGCAATTTTTATTCCAATAAAAATTCTATGAGTTTTGTTGCCAGTGTAAACCATCTTCTTTATATTAGGTTTGTAAGTTTTGAAGTCAATGCCAACAATATTTTTTTTTTTTTTTGTATTCATAAGCTATAAAAAAAAAATATATAAAACACGCCATGATGAGTGAGTGATTGTAAATTTATAAATGTGAACTGAGTGGAATGAATGAAGAACTTTGAGACTGGTACAGATATTGGTTGCTTGCAATTACAAAACTGGCTCTAAAATTAAATTTACAGCTGCTATAGCAACTAGAAATATGGTATTTTTTGGTTTTGTTAAATACAGAATCCAAGCAAGAAAATTTAAAAAAAAAATAATAACTAAGTGATACAATCTTTTTTTTTTTTTTTTTTTTTTTTTTTTTTTGAATTTCAACAAAAGGCCTTTTACTTTTTTTCAATAAAACTTCAAACAATACTATACAGCAAATATTTTTTGGTTTTGGGAATGTAGTATGTATGAGATTAGGTAATATTTGACAAATAAATGAATGCAACTCTACATAAAAGAGTAGCTTCTTTACTTTATTTTTTGTTTGAATAAATACTACATATGTATACAATATGTAATTTGAAAACTGTAACCAGCTAGTTTAGAAATGCATACATTCATATATTTTGCTTTTGGCATTTTATTACATTATGAATTTTTTTAAATGCATATATTTTTCTTCTTCTCATTTTATTTTTTTATTTCAACTTACATTGCTTAAGATTAATTGTATTTTTTTTACATCAAAAATATATTGCCAAACATTACATCTCTGTTTCGTATTTAATTTGGAGGCCTGCTTAACTCTACTACATCATGGAAAAATGTTACCAAACCAGCATCATCACTTCAATTACCCACCACCACGAAACCAAGTTTATAGTAACAACGTTAGGTTTTAGTTTTAGTTTAATATGAGGAAGCTGCACAAATTATAAATTATACACTTATTAGTGGCAAAAGCTAGCCAAACTCTTGTAGTTGGTAAATTCAAATGTACCATCATCATCATCATCTTTTCTTATACTGTTTGGAAACGTTTAAATTTTTAATTGATGATGGTGGCTCGATTGAATCAGTTTGCCACTGCCTTAAGCGTTAAATCGAAAATGGCTTTAAATTATGTCTTTCAATTATGGTTTAATTTTTTATTTTTTTTTTTTTTTGGAGGTTTTGATATAGATGCCGGGAAATTAAACAGTGGATTAATAGCAGTAAAAAGTGTGTAATTTTTTTTTTTTTCGTCAAAGTTTTTCAAAACCGTTTAAAATACTCATAAAGACTCCAAAAATAATAAATGAACACAGTTGATAACTATGAAGAACATTAAAATAAATATCATCTGAACGAATAAATTTATTATGTAATTATTATACGGTATCACTGTTAAAAACCAAATTATATATTCGAAATCGTTGTGCTTTTTTTAACTTTAGTTTAGAAAAATATGTATTACCCAGGGATATTATGATGTTGTATTACACCGTGTGTAATTTTTTAAGTCATGGAAATATAACCATATACGGACAGCACTACGTGATAAACGACCAAAAAGGAACCGTGACTCCCAGTTTTGCCCAAAGTCATGCACTTTTTTATGGGCCCCCAAAGATTTGGGGCCTCGGTGTCTTTTTTGCAAAAAAGTGATAATTTTCTCAGGCTCATATCTTGCAAACCGTTCAGAATTTTGATTTACTCTTTGATGCAAAGTTGTAGTTCTTGTCTAAATAACATATAAAATCAAAAAAACTACATCTTCAAGATCGAAATCGAAATCACAAAAAAGTAAAAAAAAATCGATTTTTTACCTTTTTTCCACTGTTCAGGTCCATAGGTAGCAAACCGTTCAAAATTCAAGGAAACAATAAACTACAAAAATGTACCTAAGATCTCAATAAAGAACTTTTTAGAACATATGAAATTCCTAGGAATGATTATTATAACCGCGTTGGTAGCGCTAAGGTAGCTGCAAAAGTGAAAAATTTCCCCAAAATTGTTTAATTTCGTTTGTTTTTTCTTTACTTTAACATTGAGATGCTATGCTATCTATTACAAAAATAATAAAAAAAATATACGTATTATGTTTATAATGTTGTTGACCCTGGACTTGCAAATCGCACTCTCTTAAGTTGTGGATCCAAATCGTCGTCCGTCATACTTTAATCACTATTATCCCATAGGATTCTAAAAACTTAAAATCTTTAACTTCAATTAGCGAAAAGAAAAGCATAAAAATGTTGTTTATATATTTTCTTGATGATTTTCGGATTTGTATGTTCATATTTTTCTTATAATATTACATTTCCTGACATTGGCAGTCTTAAACGCTCGTAAATAAATAATTTGTTGAATATCAGTGCAAAGTAAGCTGATTTTCTAATTGTTAATCTTTAAAATGGTATGGGACAAATAAATTTCATTCCATTCTTATAAATACTTGGTGTTTGGGTAACAGAGCTCCTAGCAAGTAGTGACTATACTCTGCAGCTTATTTTTACTACGTTTATACGTGAGTCTTTTATCAATATGAAAATTTTGTAGTGTAAATACGGAGTAAATTTACTTATTTACTTATAAAAGCAATTGCTGATTCTCAAAGAAATCTAGCTCAAAGAATTTTATATTTTTTGTGCAATAAAATAATGAAAGCTGGAGTATATTAAATATTCTTAAAAAGATAATCAAATATAAAATTTTTAATTTCTAACTGAACTAAAAAAAATAAGCAAACAACCCCAGCTCATCATATTAAAATTGAGAGTTAAGGTTGTAGATTGTTTCTATCAATGGGTATAATTTGGGTATAATCTCTACAGATGAAGTAAATTAATGTCTGAAAAAAGAGAAGAAAGGTGTTCAATCTTGAAAATCTATTTCCAAACTAAGACTCTTTTGTATTGAAGGTTAACATTAGTAAAACAAACTTGTCTATCTATGTTTATATCGCACAGAAAAGTTTATTTGATGAAAACAGTTTAATAGAAAATCTGAGTCGATTCAACGATTTCCGTCCGTTCGTAGGTAAATATCTTGAACAAAGGTATCTTAATGAAATATGGTATGAATTATAATTTTGATACAGAACAAAATCTATTGAAATTAATTAGACTACAGTGAAAGCTCCCATAGACGGACAGCGATCGTCAAGCTGATTTTGTCTGTAAACGGAAGATGTCCATCTATGGAATATGGTATATAAAAACCGACAGCATTAGCTTTAGAAAATTATGTTGGTGACCTGGCCTCGAGCCTAAGCAACACCCAACTATTTTTTTTATATGACTGATGACAATGTCGCTCTGCTTGTTGTGCAGAATTTCGGTGCCCTTTGTCCAAAAAAGTCATTAAGACTGTATTCAGGACATAGAAAACTGGGACAACATCTGCTTTTAGGGATAGCAGAGCGTCCGCCTAGCGGAGATTTATTCTATAAATGCCACCTAAACCATGGGACCTAAAAAGTTGTCCGCCTACCGGAGTTGTCCGGCTATGGGAGTTGTCCGTTAAGGGAGCTTTAACAGTATTTATTAACACGCAAGCTCTTATGTAATCGCCACATTCAGGTGTAAAATTTTTATAGATACTCGACTAGCTACAAATGAAATATGAAGTCTTTCTGAACCTTGACTTTGAAAGTGAACTAAAAAAAAAAATAAAAACGGTTTAAGCAATATGGCAGAAACATTTATGTATGTAAAATTGGTACAAGATAGTTTTTGGATTATTAAATAACTGAATTCCTCTTTCTATTTTCTGGTGTTGCCGTTGTTGCAAAATAAATCACATACACATTTAACCCAGCAAAAACTTCGCCTACTAAATAACGTGATTTGTAAGCGAAATCGGTATGAAAAACAGCTTCCATTTTTAGTGCTATAACTGATGAATTTTGTTCGAGATGTCCAAAATTAAATAAGTTTTTATTTGGGTTCCAAAAGAGTTGTTTTGGATGCTGATTTTTTTTACGTACAAAAAAAAACATTTGGCTCGGTTGAGATTTGAACCCACGCATAGGCATACTGGTTGTGTTTGTTAGTTTGCCGTCTTACTCGATACACCACAACCGACTTATGTTTTTACATGCTAAAATGTGGTTTTCATATAGGGAAAAAAATAAACTCAATTTATATATAAAAAAATATAAATAAATATTTGCCTCAAATGGGTGTTGAACTCTCTTTGAATTTAAGTACGCTTTTTTATAGTTAGGCGCTCTAGACAACTGAGCCACGTAAAAATCAAATTATTTTCATATTTACTAAATACTAGTTATTGAAGTACTATTAGGTAATGCTGCGGGTGGCGAATAAGGCTACATTGTAATGCATACATGAAGCTGTTGCTTTTCAAAATAGAAGCTAAGTTTTTGCTGGGTAATTTCTATAAAAAGGAAGGAGAAAGAAAACTTTCGTTTATATTTTTAAGAGAGGAAGAAAACAATTAAATATTATTTTTCTTTTGTATGATATTTGGGAGATGAAGAATATAATTTTTTATACATATAGGACAAAAACGAAAATATGCTCTATAAAAGAATTTTATGAAAATTTAATTTTTTTTTTTTTTTTAATTTTAAATTAACAAGTTATAGTTATGGTTAAAAACCCAGGAAAAATTTTAGAACACGTTCTAAAATCATTAGTTCTAGAACTTGTGCAATCACAACCACTTCAGATTCTTTGATAACATCTTAAGAACTAGTGGTTTCACAACTAATTCTGGAGATCATTGAATAGAACCCTATTATGATTTTAAATTTGTTTTAGAGAATGATTTTGAGAACTAGTGCTCAAAAACTTATTCTGTATGACTTCTACATCACTTCTCTAAATAAATTACTGGTTCACAAATGACTTCCTTGAACTGTTTAAAAAATTTGAATAAAAAATTAAAAAAATAAAAAAACAATAAAAAAATGAAGATTTTAACAAAATTATATTGATTTAAAAAGTGGCCTCTAGGAAATGGCACATTAGAATAAAAATTAAAATAAACTGGTTCTGAAACCATTCCCTAACGCGTCTCTTGCATGAGTAATGAATGTAAATATTTCGAACACAAATCATCGATTAAAGAACTTGTTCTAGAACCGTTCCATAGAATGGATACTGGCTAGATAACAATTCTACAGAACTAATTCTGGAGGTGACAATTTCAAATAAAAATCATTGGTCGTAACGCCAAGTAGAACGAGTACAGGCTATTTTCATGTGTTCTAGAACAAGTTGAAGAACTATTACAATTTTTCCTAGGAAGTATGTTTTTTTTTTTTTTTTTTGTAAATAAAAATATTCAGAACTGAAATTATAAAATTACAATATTTTTATAAAAGGAAAATAATATAGGATTTGGGTTTGAAAAACGTGTTTGACAGTAAAAAGAGAAATTGTATAGTGACAAATTATATAAAAAAAAGGAAATTAAAATTTAGCTCTTAAATATTCAATTTAATGCTATTTCTTTTTTAAATATACAAAATTATGCTACAAATTGCTAAATATGTTAAAAAAGATTTTCCATGAAAATATAACAAAGGATGCTGTTAAGCCCAAATATGATGTAAAAAATGAATGTCGAAATTCTTCAATTTGTCTAAAACGGATATATAACTAAATTTTTAGTTAAATTGAAACTCAGATAAAAACTATGATCTATATATATAAAAATTAATGTGTGTTTGTTTGTATGTATGTATGTTTGTTTGAAGTCTATAGCCGCCTAAACGGCTAATCCAATTTTCTTGAATTTTTCACAGTGTGTTCCTATATGCCAGGAAGGAAAAATAGGCTACTTTTTATTTTGAAATTCCATGTGGGCGAGGTGCAAGGCCCACTTACTAAATAACTAATAAAAGTAGTATATCTCGGAAATTGGTAATACTAGAGGCCTCAAATTTTGCACGAACAACTTAGACACCTATATGAACATTCTGGAAAAATATAGGCGAACTAGCAATAGGGGGTGTGGCACATCCCACGCCTAATACTGCTTGCCAATACCAAATGCCGTAAATTTAGGAAACTATAACAGTTACATTTCCCAAATTTTGTACAATAAACTTAAGTGTCAATGTGAACATTTTGTGAAAAATGGGCGGAAAAGAAATAGTGGGCGTGTCATCTCTCATATAAAGTTAACACCAAAATTTGTATATCTGGGATACTATAAAAGTTAGAGAGCTCAAATTTTGTACGACTAGCATTAGCATCAATATGAATATTTTGGACAAAAATTGGTACACTAGCAATAGTGGGTGTGGCACCTCCCATATAAAGAAAATATTAAATTATCATATCTGAGAAAATATAACAGTTAGAGTTCTAAAATTTTGTCGGAGCCACTTTGGTATCAATATTAATATTTAAGAAAAATATGGGCGGACTAGAAGTAGGGGGCATGATACCTCCCATATGAATTAAATGCAAAAATTCCTATATCTGGGAAACTATTGGAGTTGGAATTAAATTAAATACAAAAATTAGTATATTTTTTAATCCTTTAATTACTATGTATTTCATTTCGGGGGGTGGCGAAGCACACCGGGTATTAGCTAGTGGTATATATTTTTGATTTCCCTAATGATAATAATATGAATTCAGTTTTTCTTCTTTAAATGTTAAATGTCATTTATTACACAATTTTCATCTCAGTTTACTTATATAATATAAACTATAACTAGTTCTCACACACACAACAAAAATATCTATAATAAACAAAAAAAATAATTTAGGATTAACCTAAATTTTGTTGCATGTAAGTATTTCAACTCTTTACCACCACTGTACTGATTTGGAATTTTGCCTGGTAACTTATTGGCGCCTTTATGTTTGTTGCTTTATACATTTTCTTTCACTTATTGGCCTTCAGAGTTGTATTATACACAAACAAATGATGATGATATTTTTTTGATTATAATAAAAATTTATAATCTCAATGTATTGAAATCTAAACAAAAAATACATTAAAATGCGGCACGAACATGATTGAATCTAATAAAAAAAAAAAAAAAATCAACGGAAAACAATTTTTTGTTAGTTTGTTTTATTTTATTTAAAGATGTTGCTTTCTTGTAATAAATTTAATGAAAACTCCTTTTGTAGCTTTAATGGCATAATGTCATTAAGATGAATGATGCGATGCATTCATGAAAAAACAACAACAGTAACTTAATTGCAATAACATAAAGAAGAAAACCCCAAATACAACCAGTTCATGTAGCAGAGTAGTTTTAATAGCATGAAATAAAAAAGTAAAAGTGAATAAATTTTTTAGCACAATAAAAAATAAAAAAAAAAAATAAAAAAAACTGAATGTATAAAATGACAGACTAACTGACTGACATCTTCTATATTCAATTTGTTAACAGCTAAGGAGGAAAAAAATATGTATGAGAATTACCTAAGTTTTTAGAGTTATGTAATTTACATAGATGCCAGTTTTGTGAATTGTTTTAAAGGTTACATAATTTTTGTAAGATATATTTAATTAGGAATTTATTTGAAATATTTTTTAATATAAAAGTAATAATTTTTAAGAAAAATTTAAGGAATATTTATGAGATGAATTTAAATTGAAATTTTTAATAAAAAAAAATAAAATATATATTTTTTCTGAGAATAATTTCCTTTAAGTATTTAGTAGCTAATATAAATTGCTTTTAAAAAATTTATTTAAACATGAAAATAATATACATTTAAAAATTTGTTGCATATAAAATTTATAATAGTTATTTGTATCTTTTTCGCTTGAATACTTTATATCTAAAAAAAAGATAAAAATCCTTAAATAAACTAAAATATAAAATTTATTTCTTGATATTAATCCTTATCATCATTATGTTTATTTGTTTAGTTTATAAGTTTTATTCACTATTTTTTTATTTTATTAAAGCAAACTAGTAAAATAGACTAGTTTCTTGGCAAATTATTTTTCTTTTTAGTAGAAAGTTTATCTTATAATCTAAATCTCTTTAGTAAATAAATATAAATTGAATTTTTTTCAAAATCTACACATATAAACGCACTATCAAATAAACACAAATACTCGTCCATGTACGTACTATAAAAAATGAGCCATGATAAACTTTTAAGCTAAATAAGTCATTATTAGGGATATACGCCTTAACATATGCTAAAAGAAAAGGATTTACATTTATTCCAGCTTTATTCATATTTAGCATATATTAATATATGAATACCCTTAATATATGCTTTTACGTATATCATAAATCTTCTCCTTAGCTGGGTAATAAAATATAAATTTGCTACGTTCCAATTGTTTATTATTTATAAACATAAAATGCTGCTGCTCATATAAAATAAATAAAAATAAAAAAATATGAAAATTTTGTTTTTAAATTTTAACTAAAACCCAAGGAACTACGAGAAGAAAAAAATAAATCTAAACATCGTATGTATGTAAATATATCTTTGTATGTAATAGTTTAAATCTTCAAGGGTATAAGTATAATAAAAAGGAAATATTTAAAATGCATTTTACTTTAATATAAACATTGCTAAAAAAAAAAACACTTGTATACAAATACATACATAGTGTTAAATAGTTTTGTGTGTATGTGTTTAAATACTCCTTTCTACATATTTATTTTTCTCTCTATATATTTCCTTTTATTATTTGTATTTTCAAACTACAAACACAATTTAAGGCATTCAACTGGAAGACTGAACAGTAGAAATACAAATTTTGTTTAACATCAGAGAGTTAAAAGGACATGAAAAGAAGCAAAAACTTAGTATATAAATAGAAAAGGAAGATATACAACAAAAAATCGATTTTAGATATTACACATACCCCTAGAAAACTATTTATTCCATAGAGAAACAAGTTCTGCTGTAGTACTGTAGTTTGTTTATTCTTTAGATTCACAGCTACCAACATAGACCAACACTTAAATTTTCTTTTTTTTAAATTAACATGATGTAGACTTTTGTAGTTGTGTTTTAGCTTGTATAAGTATATGTTGTTAGTTGTAACAAGTGTTAAGTTTTGCAAACATGGCCAGTGTATTTAATTAGATGGAATATTAAATGATGTTGCTGCCACTCACCAGTAATACATAGATAGAATTCTTGTTTTTCTGGTCAATTTTAATGCAGGAGGTTTCAAGAAATTTGTTTTGTTAAGGATATGGGATTTGTTTACATATTTATACTTGTATTGTTTCACAGAAACTAAAATAGGAAGGAAATAAAGAAGCTAAAACAATTAGGAAATAAGTAAAAGGTTTACAAATTAATTAAGCTACTGGGATCAGGAGTTTTGCTCAACAATAATTGCAAGTGAAATAATTAGCAAAAAATAAAAATATATATTAAACTATAGGCCAAACTATGCTTCAGACAATATTCAAACAAATGTCTAAACTGTTTTCAAACTATAGGCTTAAATATAGTTTAAACTATAGTATAATCTATAGTGTAAACTTAAGTTTATACTACAGTCTAAACCATCGTCTTAACTATAAGCCAAACTATAGTCTAGTCTATAGCCTAATATATAGCCTAAGCTAAATTCAAATTGTAGTCTAAACCATAGACCACACTATAGTCTAAAACTATAATTCAAATTACAGTTCAAACTAAAGTCAAAACAATAGCCTAAAACATAGTCTAATCTATGTCCTAACAAAACTAAATTCTAAACTAAAGTCCAAACTACTGACTAAACTATAGTCCAAATTATAGTCTTAATTATAGGTCAAACTATAGTATAGTTACAGCCTAAACAATAGTGCTAACAATAGTCTATACTATAGACTAAACTATAGTCCAAACTGTAGTTTAAGCTATAGTCTAAACTATAGTCTAAACTATAGTCCAAACAAAACTATAGTCAAACTAAAGTCCAAACTAAAGTTCAAACTGTAGTCTGAACTTTATTAAAATTATAGTATAAATTATAGTCCAACCTATAGTCCAATCTATTGTATAAACTATAGTCCAAACTATAGTCTAAAATAACCTAAAGAAGAGTAAAAAATATAGTCCAAACTGTAGTCTAAATAATATTCTAAAAAATAGCCTTAACTGTACCCCAAACTATTGTTTAAACTATAATCCAAACTTTAGTCATAACTATAGTCCATATATAGTATAACTATAAGCCATAACTATAGTCTATAGCCTAATATACAGTATATTCTATATTCTAATTTATAGCCTAAACTATACTCTAAACTTTAATCTAAAATATAGTTTTACTATAGTCCTCACAATAGTCTCAACTAGAGTCTAAACTATAGTCTAGTAAATAGCCTAATTATATTCTACTTAGTATATAGTAAAAACTATAGCCTAGTCTATTGTATAAACTATAGTCCAATCTATAGCCTTAATGACTGTCTGAATTATAGATGAAACTATAGTCAAGTCTATAGCCTAATTATAGTCTTACATAAACTTTAGTTTAATGTATAAACTGTAATCTAGTCTAAATAATAGTCAAACAGTATAAGCTATGATCTAAACTATAGATTAGCTGTAATCCATACTATAGTCTAAACTATAGTCCAAACTATAGTGTAAACTATAGTCCCCAATATAGTCTAAACTATATTCCAAACTAAAATCTAAACTATAGACAAAACTGAAGTCTGGTTATAGTTTAAACTATAGTCTTAACTACAGTCCAAACTATAATCCAAGATATAGTAGAAACAATAGTCCAAACTATAGTACAAACAATAGTCTAAACTATAGACAGAACAATTGTCTAAACTATAATCCAAAATTTTTTCTAAGCTATAGTCTAAACTATAGTCAAATCATAGTCCAAACTATGGTCAAACTATAGTCTAAACTAAAGTCAAAATAAAGTCCAAACTATAGTTAAACTCTAGTCTAAACTATGTTGAGAACTATAGTCTAAGCTATAGACCAAATTATGATCAAAACTATAGTCTAAACTATAGTCAAACTATAGTCTAAACTATAGTCAAACTATAGTCAAACTATAGCCCACACTATAATCTAATCTGTAGTCCAAACTATAGTCAAACTATAGTCCTAAATATAGTCTAACCTATAGTCTTAAATATAATCAAATTATAGTCTAAACTATAGTCTAATTTGTAGTCCAAACTATAGTCTAAACAGTAGTCTAAAATATAGTCAAACTATAGTCCAAAATATAGCCCAAACTATATTCTAATCTGTAGTCCAAAATATAGTCAAAACTTTAGTCTAAACAATAGTCTAAACTATAGACTAACCTAAAGTCTATTCTATAGTCAATTATAGTCTAAACTATAGTCGATCTATAGTCCAAAGTAAAATTGAAACTATAGTCTGAAGTTTAGTCTAATCTGTAGTCCAAACTATAGGTCAAAATATAGCAGAACTATTGTCTAAAATATAGTAAAAACTTTTTTCCAAGCTATAGTCTAAACTGTAGCCCAATTCAAACTAAACTATAGTCAAACTGTAGTCTAAACTATAGTCAAACTATAGACTATATATTGTTTAACTATAGACTGAACTATTGTCTAAAGTATAGTCCAAGCTATAGTCTAAGCCATAGTCTAAATTATAGCCCAAACTATAATCTTAGTCCAAACTATAGTTTAAATTATAGTCCAAACTATTATTTAAAATTTGAAAACTTATTTTAAACTATAGCCTAAACTATAATCTAAATTGTAGTCTAAATAAACTATAGTATATTGTCCAATATTTTAAGTATAATCTAGTCTATAGTCTAAATTATAGTGTGATTTAGTCCACACTAAAGTTTACTTTATTTGCTTTGCTTTTTTTTTTTTCAAAAAACATTCAATTGACCTACAAAAAATATTTGCACCAAATATTTTTATAATTCAAAGAAAAAAAAATCGTGCGATTTCCCCTAGTAAATAAACAAACTAAGAAAAAATTAATATAAATATTTTTTTTTTTCATCCAATCTAATTCCCTGTTTAGTTTCATAATTAAAGTTCTGCAAATTACACTAACCATCACAAACATTTAAATTACTTCAATACGAATATAAATCATTTTTACATTAATTATAATAATTTTTTTTGCTTTTCTTTATTAAACATATTTTTAGTTTTTTCTCAATTGAAAGTAAAAGTTAGAAGCAGAAGCAGTAAAAAGCAAACAAACAAAAAAAAAAACAAAAGAAAAAAAGCAGAACACAACATTTAACATTTAATGAGGGAAACATTTTTAAAATATTTACAGAAAGAAAAAACTACAATATTTTACATACATATTACATGAGAGAAATGTATACTATACACTACTGACAAATGTGTGCGCACAAAAAATTATTACACAAAAAAAATATTTGTACATATATCTAGTTAAAAATGTGTGAATATTCGTGTATTTTAGTGATATAATTTTAATTAAATATATTTTTATACAAAACAAAAAAACAAAGAAAGAAAAAAAATATAATAATGTATGTATGTGTTTAAATATTAAAAATAATTATAATTTCAGTATTAAAAAACAAAGCCCAAAAAAAAACTGAAATAAAAAGTGAACTAAGTTAAAATAACCGGAAATATGACAACGGTAACAGCAACAGCAAAGCAGAAGCAAAATCTATAGCTATAGCAGCACTCAGCAACAACTGCAAATAAATCTGGCTCTAAATATAAGTGACAAAGGAAAAGCAGTGACAGAAGCAGCAACAGAAACATTTAACACTTACAAACCGAAAACAAGTCATCATTAACAAAATAAATACGACCAGAAATAAAATAATAAAAATACTCGTAATAGCAACTAGCAACTGAAAATAAATGTAGCAAAGTTTGAATAAAGCTACAAAAATAAACTACGAAATTAAAACCAACAACAAAAGTGGGCAGGTAATAGCGTTAAAGTGTTAAAGAACGAATAACAAAGTACCTTATAAATAATAGTATTCAATTGAAATAAGTGCAATTAATTAGAGCTGTAGTCATAAATAGACCCAAAAAATTATTATCATTATGGTTTAGTAGTAGTTATTTTTAATTCGCTAGTGCTACCTAATTCGTAACCCAAAGGTAACTTATTCGTGTCCTTCTCATAGCACAATAATTTTCCATTTATAATTTAATTATCTCCAATTATGCTTCAATCGTTTTCCAATCTTGTACTCCAACTGTAGGGTACTATTGGATGCTTAAGATAAAAAAAAAAAACTAAAATCGTTATAACTATTATTTAATCTAGGACCCGAGGCGTAAATAAATATTTAAAATTTACTAAGTAAACGGCGATAACATGACCATCTTTAAATAGCAAGTAGACACAACAGTTCGTAGTAGAAAATTTAACTTTTCCATAAAGAAATTAATTGGAGACATTTTTTGAGAAAATTAGTACATCTTAAAACATCTTGTCGCTTACGTATATTAAAAATAAAGTTTTGATAAAAAAGACGATAAAGTTATCGATAATATTTGTTATGTTTTTTAATCTCAATCGGTAAGTAAATTTATTTCCATAAAAAAATGATCAATAAATTTTTTCCAGAAGGAAGATATAGAGATGTTAAAGCTACCGATAACAAATTTTTTTCTAGAGAAGAACTTTTTTAAGAAAAAATAAAAAAAAAAAACGTCCAAAAATAAATTAAAGAAAATTAAATTAAAATTATATATTTATCGATAAATACTTTACTTTTTTCAGGCAGGAAAATATTTCTCTCCAGAAAATTATTTTCTTCATACATTTTTTCTCAATAAAGTTATCGATACCAAATTTCTTTCGTAATAATTAAATTGTGAAAAATATCTATTATGAAACCTGAAGTTATCGATAACGATAGCAAATATTTGTGAATACAATAAGATTCTATTTATCGACAGTTTAAAGTTATAGAAAGTGAACATATTGCACAAATCGAAAAATAAAGTAATGGAAATTTTCTAAGTTCCTCCAGAAAAGTTTAAGTTTTAAAAATTATCGATAACTACGAAATATAGATTTAAGTTAAACTCTTTTACCAAAAAAATAATGATCGATTTAAAATTTTTTTTAGAATTTATTTATTGAAAAAAACAAAATATAAAACAAAAAAACAAAAAAATTTTTAAACAAACAGAAAAGAGAATAATAGAGATATCGATAAAAATTCCAAATTTGAAATCAAAATCATCGATAACAAAAATGTTTCTATAGAGAAAAAAAAGTTTCGAATAAAATAATTTTCACTATATGAACTTTTTTTTAAAAAAATCATCGATAAATAGAAATTTTAACTATAATAAAACTTTGGCACGACTAAATTATTGTAATCGATGACAAATTTTCTTTAGATCTAATTTGTAAAAGAAATCGAATTGTAGGAATAAAAGCTATGTTATCGATAACAAAAAATAAAACTTTTGTTTTACTTAAAAATGTTATTTAAATTATCGGAATTACTGATAAATACAAAAATCGATAAGTAATAAATTCATAGCTGAAAATCAAAGTTATCGATTAAAATCGTTTTTCACAAGAGAAAAGTAAAGTTATTGAAACTTATAATTTTCTATACATAAAAATTTTAAATTCTTAAAACCAAAATTAACGATAAATGAAACAATTTTTTACTAAGGTTTCTCACAAGTAAATTAATGTTATCGATAACAAATTTCTTGTAAATCATATTTAAGCTAGGAAACAAAATTCTTAGGAAAATTTTTAAGTTATCTATAACAAAAAAATTTTTTTTTCTATTTTTTTCTGGGCCAAACTTAAGCCGGGAAGCAAATTTCTAAGGAGAATTTTTAAGTTATCGATAACACATACATTTTTTCCATACAAATTTCATAAAAAAAATCAAAATTATCAATAGAGACATTTTACTAAGATTTCTCCAAAATAAATTAACGTCATCGATTGCTAATTCCTTTCAGAGCAAATTTGTGCTGGGAAATAAATTTCTAACAAAATGTTTGAGTTATCGATAAATAAAAAAAAAAAATAATTTTAAACAAAATATTATTGTTTAGAATAAATAAATTTATCTATAATCAATATTATCGACCTTAAAATTTGTTTTCGGAAAACAAAACTAAAAGAAATCAAAGTTATCGATATATAAAAAATGCCGCTAAAAAATTAATATTATCGATTACAATTTTTGAAAGAAAACTAAGCTGGAAAACTACTTCGAAAGCAGAAAATTCGATCGATAACGATAACAAATATTTTGAGAGAAAATATAAGAGAAATATAAAGTAATCGATAATTAAAACATTTTTGATTGCAAATCAAAGATATTGATGGTAAATATTTTTCCGATAAAAAAAAACTGTAAAATAAACAAAATGAAATTGAAAAAAGATTCGGCTGTGCCGAATCTTTGATACCCTTCACCATATTACCATATTACCATCTTACTATCTTATCGACATCATATTACCATATTACCGACTAATAATAAAATTTTCGCCTTAACGTATGCTTTCATATTTTCACATATATAAATCTAAATTTTTTTCAAACTACGAAAATTTGAATATATAAAAAAAACAATCATAGCAGGCTTTGCTTTTAAAAAATAAACAACAACAACAATTCCATATTTATATATTTTTTTATGTGTGTATATACAAACTGGCTGCATATACAAAGAACAACAACAACACTGTTATTCATTATATTACTTCTGTTGCTAACTAAACTACTTGTCTATACAAAAAACAAAAAACGTCACTAATAGCAAAGAATATACAACATATATGAATATTCTTTGCTAATAGTCATTACAATGCTTAATATACATGTTTGTGTATGTATTTATGTATATTCTTAACAGATATGTTTTAGTTTTTAAAAATAAACAACAACAATTCCATATCTATTTATTTTTGTACAGACTGCATATACAAAGAACAACAACAACACTGTTATTCATTATATTACTACTGTTTCTAACTAAACTACTTGTCTATACAAAAAACAAAAAACGTCACTAATAGTCATTACAATGCTTAATATACATGTTTGTGTGTGTATTTATATTCTTAACAGATTTGTTTTTGGGCCATAACTCTGTTGATTATAAACGAATTTGGTTTATTAAAAAAAAACGAAATTTTATAAAAACATTTATGACTGATCTATATAATAATAAAAATCTGTAGCTTGAACAAGGGCTTCAAAAATAAAAAATTCGTTTTCCCCGATATCTCAGTTATTACTGAACCGATTTATTTTATTTTTTCAGAACAAAAATTCAGAAAATAATTTCCGAGCCTCCTTTGAAAATTCGAAGTCCCTGGTATATGCAGAGGCTTCAGAAACTGAAAAACCGGTTTCAAAAACCGGTTTTTAAAGCATATCTCCGCCATTTATAAACCGATCCTGCTGATTCAAAAAACCGAAATTTTATAAAAATATTTGTGACCGATCTGTATAAAAATAAAAATCTATAGCTTATACCAGGGCTTTAAAAAATAAAAAATGCGTTTTGTCCGATATCTCAGTTATTATTGAACCGATTTATTTCATTTTTTCAGAACAAAAATTCAGAAAAAAATGTCCGAGACTTCTTTGTAAAAACGAAGTCCCTAGTATATACAGAGGCTTCAGAAACTGGAAAACCGGTTCTAAAAACCGGTTTTCTTAACATATCTCCGCATTGTATGAACCGATCTTTCTGAATTCCAATAGCAAAATTCTCGAAAGCATTTCCGATCGTTTGATATATATATTATATATGTCAGTTATCGGTGGGCTTCATAAACGCCATTTCAACCGACACACGGACGGACGGACGGACATGGTCCTATCGTCATCACTTCTTACAAGGATCCCGAAAATGTAAACTTTTTTGCTCTCCGACGAAAATTGTGGGAATTACAAACGGAATGACAAACTTATATATACCCTTTACACCTGTGGTGAAGGGTATAAAAATATTGTTTCGAATTTTAGTACAGAAAAGGAAAAAAATTAAATAAAATAAAATTATCGAATATTTTTATAAAGAAAATTTTCTTTCACATAAATAAAGGTTATCGATAAAAATTAATATTATTTAAAAAAAAAATATTTGAAACAAACTATGTTTTGTATTTTCAATTAGCTATACAATTGTTATCGATAAAAAAAAAAACAAATACAATTTTGGGAAAAAAATTAGAATAAGTTATCGATTACACAATTTTTTTCATTAGAGAAAACTAAAATTAAAGAAAATTAAAATTTTATTTGTGTAAAATTAAATTCTATAAAATATAGTCTCTAAAAGAAAATTAAACTGTAAAATTTATTTTTTCTGGAAAATTAAAAAATGATCGATAACAAAAAATAATAAAAATAGCCTCAATAAAGTTCAAAAGTTAAGACTAGATTATTTATTAACGAAAAGTGGTATCTACAGTAAGTAAAAATTCTCATTACCATAACTTTTTTGAAAAAACAAATTGTTAAAAATATTGATAACTAAATATCCGTGTTATCGACTACAGCACTAGAGAAAGCAGAATTTGTTCATACAAATTTATCATCTCTAGATTAAATATCGACAGCAACCAAAAAAAAAGAAAGTTATCGATAATGAAAATAGAATGAAAAGAGAACGGTAAAAAAAAACTCATTAGAAAAAGTGAAAATTATCGATAACATATAAGTGTTGGCCAAAATTAACATTTGTTGAGCAAACAAAAATTTTTATATATCGATAATGAAAAATTTTTTTCAAAGAAAATTAATTATAGACCTATACACAAGCCTCACTTAAGACAAAATTTGTTATCGATCAATAAAAATTTGTTTTCTTAAGAGAAAATTACTTTTCGATTGATAACAAAAAATTTTCTTAAGAGAAAATTAGTTATTGATCGATAACAAAAATTTTTCTAAAGAGAAAATTAGATATCGATCGATAACAAAAGAATGTCTTAAGAGAAAATTAAATATCGATCAATAACAAAAAATGTCTTCGATCGATAACGAAAACTTTTCTTAAGAGAAAATTAGTTATCGATCGATAATAAAAAACGATAACAGAATATTTTTATAGCTTTCTAAAGAAAAATCATTTAGCAATAAATAAAAATCGGTAGCAACCTAAAAATTAATTTATCAATAGTAAAAAACCTCCCTAAAATAAAAAATATGTTATCGATACCAAAACATTTTCTAAAAATTAACAGAAAATCGAATATATCGATAACAATTTTTTCACTTAATATTAAATTGAGTTGGTCACCTTAAGTCTCTCTTTCTCAACTTAATTCCAGCTGTAAATCGTCTTCGTCTTAAACTTTTTAACTAACAAAAATGAGTTTTAAAACAGTTTATCATGTCAGTTGGTGGTTGCTATTGTTATTGTTGTTGTTTTAGTTATTATTGTTGTATTTAACACATGGGGCCAAAAGTATGAATGAATGAATGTAAAATGTGGTTGCACTCGCTTCAAGAGGAGATTAAATATTTTTGTAAGTTGGTTTTTATTGTTGTTGTTGTTTTTATTCGTGGTTTAAAATTCACAAAACGACCTTGCAAAAGTTTGTTTAGAGTTTTTTTTTTATGTTTTGTTTTCTCACTTGCATTTTGTAAAAACAAAAAAAAGATTTATAATTTTTGAATTGGCTTAAAGTAACATTTTAGTTACTGCTTGCTTTTTTTTGTTAATATTTCCACATAATCTTTTACGTTTAATTTTTTTTCCTGTAAGCATTTTTAAATAAGCTAAACTTTTAGTTTGAAAAACTTTTGTTGCTGGTGCTAGCTTGACTGGCTGGCTGGTTGCTTGGTTGCCTGTAATCGTAGCTGCCTCTGGGAATTTGTGATATTTAAACAGTTTCTTTCACATTTTTATATATTTTTGGAGCAGGAAGATGTTTTAACAACACTTGTGAAATAAAGGCAAAATATAATAGCAACAATAAAGTTGTTAATGGAGTTTGTTTTATTACAACTATTATTCGTGCTCTTAGTTAAAAACAGGGTTATTTATCAAAATTAATGATGTTTGAATATCATTTATTATAATTTTTTTTTTTTTCTTTTTTGCTTTTTATTATTACTTCTTCATTTTGATTTAATTTGACTTCTTGGGCAAATGTCTTCTTTAATTATTTTTATCAAGAAATTTGCTTTTTAATGCTTTCACTTCTATAATGAATTTTCTTCATTTTCATTTTTTATATTGTTTTATGAGCAAATTTTGCTCATTACTCTTTGTTACGTTTGTTATATAAAATTTTCTTCATGACTGCGATTTTTTTTTTTTTTTTGGCTTAATTATAAAGTTTTACTTTAGTAAGTCTTCTAATAATTTTTCAATTTTGTTTAACAAAATGAATGATTTCTTAATTATAATTAGCTCAAATTACTTCAAAAAGAAACTGGGTCATTGAAATTTTTTTAAGAACTAGTCCTTATTGCATTGTAACCTGGTAAAATTACAAAAGAATATAAATACTAAATAAATGAACTAAAGTTACTAAAAAAAAAAATCTTAAGAGAAAATTTAGTCATAACAAATTTCAAATTAAATTGATTATAACTAAACAATTTTAAGCGAACATTTCATATCATCGATCAATAACGAAAAGTTTTGTTAAGAAAAAATTTCATGTTAACGATCGACAATAGCTAATTTCTCTTAAGAAAAAATTCGCTATCGATCGAAAGTAAAAATTTTCTTAAGAAAAAATTTCGAAATAAAGAAATGGATCGATAGCAAAAAATTTTCTTGAGAAAACAATTTGTTATATATCGATAGCGAAAAAGAGGGATAAAAAAAAGAGCAAATAAATTATCGGTCGATAACAAAAGCCTCACTTAAGAGAAAATTAGTTATCGATAACAAAAAATTTTCTTAAGAGAAAATTTATTATCAATCGATAACAAAAAATGTTCTTAAGAAAAAATTGAATATCGATCGATAACGAAAAATTTTTTTAAGAGAAAATAAATTACCGATCAATAACAAAAATTTTTCTTAAAAAAAATTAGTTATCGATCGATAACAAAAAATTTTCTTAAGAGAAAATTTGTTATCGATCTATAAAAAAAAATGTTCTCAAGAGAAATTGGTTATCGATCGATACTAAAAATTTTTCTTAAGAAAAAATTGGTTATAGATCGATAATAAAAATTTAGCTTGAGAAAAAATTAGTTATCGACCGATAACAAAAAATTTTCTTTAGAGAAAATTAGTTATCGACCGATAGCAAAAAAAAAAACTTCATAAGAAAAAATTAGTTATCGATCAGTATCAAAACTTTTTCTTAAGAGAAAATTTGTAATCGATCGAAAACAAAAATTTTCCTAAGAGAAAATTAGTTTGCGATCGACAACAAAAAATTTTCTTAAAAAAAAATTTAATTAACAAAAAACAAAAAATTTTTTTAAGAAAAAATTTCATGTTATGGATCGATAACAAAAATTTTTCTTAAGAAAAAAATTATTATCGTCCGATAGCAAAAAATGTTCTTAAGAAACAATTTATTATCGATCGATAACGACAAATTTTCTAAAGTGAAAATTAGTTATCGATCGATAACCAAAAATTTTCTTAAGAGAAAATTAGTTATCGATCGATAATAAAAAAATTTCTTTAGATAAAATTAGTTATCGATTAGGGTAATCGATTATTCGACTTTCTTGAGAAACCGGTTTTCGAATAGTTCGAATAGTTAGTATTTTAAAAAAACCGGTTGCACTTTTTGAAATTCAGAAAAATCCGGTTAACAGGTTTTTTGCAGAAGTTAATACTTATATCAAAAGACTACATTTCTTTAAAAAAATCAATAATTCTTATAATTAAGTTAAAATTTATTAAATACAAGCGTAAAAGCCTGGCAATGTCAGCAAAAATAATATTATAATGAAAATATGCACAAACAAATCCGAAAATTAAAAGAAAAAAGTTTCAAAATTGTAGAAAAAAATCATCTAAATTTTAGTTAGCATAAACAGAAACCATGGCTTAATATGGAAGCCTGTTTCAATTGAAACGATTCTGCAGGTGAAACTTTTTTAACACAACACCTTTAAAAAAAAAAAAGGAAATATTGGATCAAAAAGATTAAATTGGGTCATACAGGATAATTATTAATTATTTATTTGTTTAATATTACAGAATAAATTCCAATTTAGACTTAAACTGTATTTTTAAAACATAAGAAATCAGTCTTTATGAATATTTAAAAAATTATTCCTAAATTTCGATTCAAATAACACTATTTAGTACATGTTTTCTGAAATAAAACGCTATTTTTAAAAACCGTTTTTTTGTGTTTAAAAAAACCGGTCTATTCTACATTCGAAAAATGGACATTTTGAAAAAACCGACAGCACATTGACTGAAAAAACCGGTTTTAAAACCGGTTGGAAAACCGCGTCGATCACCCTATTATCGATCGATAACAAATAATTTTCTTAAGAGAAAATTAATTATCGATCGATAATAAAAAAATTTCTTAAGATAAAATTAGTTATCGATCGATAACAAAAAATTTTCTTAAGAGAAATTTAGGTATCGATCGATTACAAAAAAAGTTCTTAAGAGAAAATTATTTATCGATCAATAACAAAAAATATTCTTAAGAAAAAATTAGTTATCGATCGATAACGAAAAATTCTCCTAAAAAAAAAATTTGTTATCGACCGATAACAAAAAATTTTCTTAAGAGGAAAATAGTTATCGACCGATAACAAAAAATTATCTTAAGAGAAAATTATTTATTTCTGATGAAAAAGTTTATTAACGATCAATAACAAAAAAGTTAATTAGGAAAAAAATTGTTATCGATCGATAACAAAAAATTTTCTTAAAAAAAAGTTTATTATCAGTCGATAGCAAAACATTTTCTTAAGAAAAAATTTACAGTCAACCGATAACAAAATTTTTTTTTAATAAAATATTTATTGTCGATCGATAACAAAAAATTTCCATGAGAAAAAATTTTTATCGATAACAAAAAATTTTGTTAAGAGAAAATCTGTAAAGGATCGATAACAAAAAAATTTCTTAAAAGGAAATCAGTTATCGATCGATAACAAACAATTTTCTATTTATTATTGATCGATAGCAATAAAATTTCTTAAGAGAAAATTTATTATCGAAAATTTTAATCGATTGACAGCAAACATTTTCTTAATAAAGAATTTCTTATCGTTCGATAATAAAAAGTTTTCTTAGGAGAAAAATTTGTTATCGATCAATAAAAGAAAATTTGTTATCGATCGATAACTTGAAAATTTTTTAATAAAGAACTTGTTATTTAAATTTTTCAATAACAAAAAATTACTAGAAATATTGCTTTAATAGTTTTTTGTTGTAAAAAGTTTTGCAAAAATAAACTTTTTCTCTGTACTCACAGCATCTAGTTGTACACCATTCATCTAACCATTCCAATGTACAACATAGAATCAAATATCAATTATTTGGGGTTAATAGAACTATATAAATACCACAACTATATGACTTTAGCACTTTAACAAATGACATCATTTTCACTAATTCAAACGTTCATTCATTCACTAGATATTGTATACATTTAATTTTTGTTATATGTAGATACTGAAAATAAGAATAATTAATTTAACACAGTATTTGTATTTATTTGTCTCAACACAAATGTATGTATGACCATAGAATCCACACAGATGAGATGAAACAACTTGTATGTTCAAAAGTCAAGCTAAAGTTTATAATAAAATTTAAATTCAATTTTAATAAATTTGAGCCATTTCTTAAAAAGTCAATAAAGAGAAGAGATGAATTTTTTTCATTTAATTTAAAATTGACCTGTTTATTAATAAATAAAAATCAAAATAATTAAATAAGGAAATTGCCAATAAATCGATGTCAACAATAACCCAGCAAATGTCTTTAAATTGTCAATATAAAATTAAAAAAAAAAGAAAAAACAAGACCAACTGTATAAAAATATGTTTTTTATTTTCATTAAAATATTTAATATGTAAAATAAATACACCATGTTATTGATTGTTACAGAAAACATTTGCTGGGTTATATGTATGTTTATTAAACATCACTCCTGTTATTAATTATATTGTTGTTTTTGTTTTATTTTTCTGGCTGAGGATACAATCAAATTAAATCATTAATTTGATTCATATTCATACAACCATATAAATATTAATAAATTCATTTGAAAAACTTTTTTTCTGTGACATCAGTTTAAATTAAAACTACCGAGAAAAAAAGTTTTCAAACACAAATTATTGTCGATAATCACGATAATAATATTGTTATAATTATAATTGTTTTTGTTAAGTGAAACATGAAAAATTTCATGCTTAATTAAATACTTAGCTGTTATAATATATAATTGTAAGCTATCATGGAAAAAAAATACCTGGATTAAAAGGTAACAAAAAATAGTTTGAAACAAATTCTAGAAATTGATTTTATTTGTGAAAGTTCTATAATAAAAATAAATTTACCAGTTGGTAAATTTTAATATTCTATTGCTAGTGCAAACATAGTTTCACTAAATTGTACTTAATTTAGTACAATTTAAAACTTATTTCCCTCTATAAGATTCTAAAAGAGTTTTATTTTTAGCTATAAAAAAGTTTTTAACCCAAAACTTTTACTTTTTTTTTTCTTTTACTTAACCACAATTTAATTCGACATTTGCGTATAAAATAATGAAAGTAAATTTTTGAAGAAAAGAAAAAAAACAAAGATCTAAAAATAATCCCCCTCCAAAAAAGTGTGAAACAAATGTGTTGTATAAAAAAATTATTACATAAATTATGCTTCCAGTCATAATTATACTCTCATTTTAAATTTATAATTTTAAACATAATTTTCTATTTTATTGTTGTTAATTACAATTATTTTTATACAAAAAAAAAAATATGGTCAGCTTTATGTGTCGTTGTTGTCGTCATCATTAACGTCATCATACTCTTGTCATTCATTTATTCAGTAAAAAAGTGCCAGTAAATTTTACTGGCACTTTTTTTAATCATGTACAAATAAGTGTAATTTTTAAAAAGTCTTGAGAGGTTAATTTAAAAAAAAAAATTAAAGTGAAACAATAAATTGAAACAAATTTTATTGTAGAGAAAATACAAATTTTATTATAATTTTCTTTCACTGTTTTTTATTTGAGTTTGTTTGCTCTTAATTGAAGTGTTTGAAGTTGTTAAAATGAAGAAAACAAAATGCTAGTAATAAACATAAAATTAGTTTAAAGTAGCCTTTTAATATTAAATAAAAAATTGCGAATTTCAATTCATGATTTGAATTTAATAATGAATTTTAAAACAAATAGAAAGTAGCTGTAATTTTTACTAAATTGCTAAGCAAAATGTTTGTTATTGATATAAATGATAAATTTTTGCTTTTTGCTTAAGAGAAAAAGATTCTTAAGAAAAAATGTTCTCTTAAGAAAAATGGTTGTTATCAATTAATAACAAATTTTGTCTTAAGAAAACTTCTTGTGATCGATCGATAACAAATTTTGTCTTAAGAAAATTTTTTGTTATCGATCTATAACTAATTGTCTTTTAAGAACATTTTTTGTTATCAATCGATAACTAATTTTCACTTAAGATAATTTTTTGTTATCGATTGATATTTAATTTTCTTTTAAGAAAATTTTTTGTTATCGATCGATAACTAAATTCCTCTTAAGAAAATTTTTGGTTATTGATCGATAACTAATTTTCTTTTAAGAAAATTTTTTTCTTATCGATCGATAACATATTTTCTCTTTTTTGTTATCGATCGATATCTAATTTTCTCCTAAGAAATTTGTTTTTTATCGATCGTTAACTAGTTTTGTCTTAAAAAATTTTATTGTTAATGGTCGATAACTAATTTTTTTTAAGAAAATTTTTTGTTATCGATCGATAACTAATTGTCTTTTAAGAACATTTTTTGTTATCAATCGATAACTAATTTTCCCTTAAGATAATTTTTTGTTATCGACTGATATTTAATTTTCTTTTAAGAAAATTTTTTGTTATCGACCGATAACTAATTTCCTCTTAAAAATTTTTTTGTTATCGACCGATAACTAATTTCCTCTTAAGAAAATTTTTGGTTATCGATCGTTAACTAATTTTCTTTTAAGAAAATTTTTTTTGTTATCGATCGATAACATATTTTATCTTAAGAAAATTTTTGGTTATCGATCGATAACTAATTTTCTCTTAAGAAAATTTTTTGTTATCGATCGACAACTTTCTCCTAAGAAATTTGTTTTTTATCTACTGTTAACTAGTTTTGTCCTAAGAAATTTTTTTTGCTATCGATCGATCGATAACTAATTTTTCTATTAAAAAAATGTTTGTTATCTATCTTTTTTGTCTCAATAAAAATTTTTTTTATCGATCCATAACTAATTTTGTCTTAAGAAATTTTTTTTATCCATCGATAATTAATTTTCTCTTAAGAAAATTTTTTGTTATCGATCGATAACTTATTTTCTCTTAAAAAATATTTTGTTATCGTTCGATAATTTTCTCTTAAGAAAATTCTTTGGTTATCGATCGATAACCAATTTTCTCTCCTAAGAAATTTGTTTTTTATCGATCGTTAACTAGTTTTGTCTTAAGAAATTTTTTTGTTAATGGTCGATAACTAATTTCCTCTTAAGAAATTTTTTTTATTATAGATCGATATTTAGTTTGCTCTGTAGAAAAATGTTTGTTTGTTATTCGATCGATAAATATTTTTCTCTTAAGAAAATTTGTTGTTATCGATCAATAACTAATTTTCTCTTAAGAAAATTTTGTTTACCGATCGATAACTGATTTCTTTTTAGAAAATTTTTTGTTATTGATCAATATCTAACTTTCCCTCAAGATATTTTTTTTTTTTTTTGGTATTGGTGGATATCTAATTTTCTCCTAATAACATTTTTGTTAAGAGAAAATTTAATTTAATTTTTTTCAATAAAAAAATTCTCTTTTCCCTTTTGTTATCGATGTTTAATTATCTTAATAAAATTTTCGATACCAGTTTTTTCATAAAATTTTTTATCTTTCTTACGAAATCTTTCTGTAATTGATGACTAATTTTATTCTTAAAAATTTGTTATGTTTGTACTTTAATTATATACAGTTTATCGACAAATATCTTAAAGTAACTTAAAAGAAACAGAAATATTAATTAAATTAAATTTGTATTAAGTACTTACATATTTAATAATTACCTAAATGTTCCTCATGACCTTACATTTGTTTAATGAATCACTTCAAAGTTTTAATTTGAGCATCCATTTCTTTTTAATTAAATAGATGATAAATAAGTTTATGTCATAATATTACCTTCAAATTGATTGGCTCATCATTATTTTCACATTAATTAGTTCATACATTTTTTTCTTTTCTCTTGTTCTTACCTAAAAGCAAAATAAGAAAATAAAACAATAATTAAAATCATATGCTACAACAAGTAAATGTGAATACTATAAACAAGTAATGTAATAAAAAGTTAGTTTATTAAATTTATAAAAAAAGTATACAATTAGCCTTACAAGATACACCTAGAAATATTTAGATACAAATATATCTACGACAATCAAACAATAGAATATTAAGAATACCAATACTAATAATAAACACTTTTGTTTAAACTTTTGTTCAAGTATCTAATAATCATAGTTATTATTACATACCATATTCCAATATTTAGTTAGTTGCTTTCCATTTCTAGTATAATACTCATATTAAGTTCAATAGGTCAATGTACCTAAAAAGGTTTTTCAAATAAAAAAAGACTACTTAAAGCGAATTGGGTTTTTCAAATATACAAGCGAGATACTTTTATACAGCAGAGACAATATGAAATTCTTTTTTATTTTTTTGTGATTTTAATCGAAAAAAAATCATATGAACTCAGTATATGAAATGAAAATGGGGAAAAAGGGGGTAAAAAGAAAAACAAAGTTCATGACAGTGATAAAAACACAACACAGAGAACACAATAATATAAAAAAAAGAATCACTTACAATACAATACGTAAGCATGAGTATTATAAGCACTGAAAGAAATATAATGGTTTTATTTTCCATAATTTTTTCTCAGCTTAAACGATTTTATTGCTGCTGGGAAATTTTGCGACAGTGTATAGTTTTACCTTTTTGTATACATTGAAGATGTGTATGTAAATTTTTATGACAGTGATAGTTAAATGTAAAGAACGTTACTACAAAATAATACTGCATGTAGCATATGTTATATATATGTAGATATTAACATATTCGTAGCAGTTTTTTTGTCCTACATACGTACGATTAAATGTAGTATTTCAGTTTAGTTACCTGTAAAACCAATACTAAAATTAAAACACATAGAGATATATATAGAACTAATACATTAACACATCAATGCATGTCAGCAAGAAAGTGAACAGGTTAAAAATTTACATAATAAAATGTTACTATTACCTTTTTCTATTTTTATTGTATTTTTATACCCACATATATTGGAACAATTCTAATTTTCGATTTCTTTCGATACACTAATACCTATAGATTCAATCAGCATTAAGTAGAGGGAATAAGACCAACCCTTTTTATATAAAAAGTAAAGGATCCTGCAGTAGTAGACTTTTACAAATACTTTAAAATAAAATCTGACTTTAATTTATATATTTTTGTCATTGATTACTTTATTAACCCTAAGTAATCTAATAAGTAATATGAAATAAAATTTCTCATTTAAAAATAGCAACTAATTTGTCTTTTTTAAAAAGAATCAATTAAACTCCCAACTACTCACAAGGATTGTTTTAAATAACTCAAAAATTGTCATTTGCTTGCTAAGAATAGCACATTTTCTATCACAATGCTACTAATAGTAGCAGCAATACAAACTAAAACAAATATATAACAACAATATCAATACAAAGTTGGCGATAATGATGCGACAGTGATGTGATACTTGTTATATTACCAACAATAACAGCAAGAACAATGTACTCAATAAAACAACAACAATAGCAATAACATTTGTAATCAAAATGTAGCAACTACATAAAAAGGGAGGGAGTTACCGACAGTGAAATAAAAAGAGAAAAGAAAAAAAAAATCATCATAATAATAAAAATAATGATAGAGGAAATGCTGTAGAATAAAAAGGTAGAAAACATTATTACCGTTTATTTTTCTCACAGCCACTAGTTTTATAATATCTTTTAACTGTATTAGTAAAGGGAAAAGTAGCAAGAAGAAAGGGAGAGTGAGGGAGGTTTACTTACTCACTCACTTAGAATAACATATAAAAGGGTACGAAAGGCATGTGTTAAGTAGTGAAAATCTATTCCTATAATGGGCAATATTTTCTAAGAGGATGAACATTTGTGTTACGAGGGAAGTAAGGAAATTATTTTGAAAATTTGTTAAGAAATGGATAAATATTTAATATTTTTTTTTATTTTTTAACAAACTTTTCATTCTATCCTCAAATATCTGCATGTGGAAGGTGTATTTATATTAAAGTCTATGCATTGCATTCATATATCTGTGCATAACATTTGAATTTGAATTACAAATCAAAATTCAAATCAGACATAAATGTGGTTAAAATTGTTTTAAAAAAGAAGAGGAAAAAAAAAGTGAAAAAGAGTTTTCGGTATCAAATGATGCAGGGATGTAAATAAATGATTTCTATGTTAAAATCAATTTAAAAGAAAAAGTGATAACACAATATTCTGAATAGTTTTTATTATTTAACTGAACATACATGGATTTTAAAATCTTAGTGGACGTCCCTTCCATTAGGGTAACTTTAAGATAAAGGATTTTAACATTTTTATATCTAAAATAAATTAATATATATATTTATCTCATTTTGGACATTCAAAAGATCATAGTTTGTTCATAAGGATCGCATTTGCCTTATTTGCAGTAAGTGTTAAGCATCTTAATTATATAATTACCCCAATTCAGTCATTCATACATAAATCAATCTATGCACAGGTGAAATAATGAACCTATTAAAGCCAATTTCTTTCCGGTACCAAAATAATTATTCATACAAATTTATGAACAGTACTTTGTTTCAAGTTTTTGAAAGTAGACATTCAAATAAACGGACATCCTTAGATCTACTCTGAATTTTTCCGAAGTATTACAAACGTTAGCCACATTTAGATTGGTTAAATGTCACAGAGGTATACATTATCTACTATATGTCCGCTATACATTATCTACTATATGTCCGCTATACATTATCTACTATATGTCCGCTGGAACCCAGTATGGTTTACTCCATCTTATGTTTCGGAATCGTTTTTACACAAATTCATATTAAATTTGTGAGAATCAGTTGATTTAAATCACTATTTTTGATGCACTCTTGTTCTTAGACAGAAGTTGAAGGCATCCGCAAATTCACATTAACTTTATTATAATTTTGTATAATTTCTTATCCGTGTTCCATCTAAATCGGTCAAACAATTTTTGTAAATAATTTACTATGGGCGAATATATATTACCACCATCTGCAACTTTTTAAAATTTCTAATTATATGAGAGGTTGGTTTTTGTTTCCAAATTTACATTGGGATCTTAACTATTTGCACAAAATTTCTTTGAATCACTCCCCTATTTGGTTTCTGAATTTATATCGATCCTTTAACTATCTGTTGTCATACATACTTTTGTTCAATAGAAATCAGCATAAAAGTATGAAGTGAAGTTGCTATGGACACTCTATGTTTGTATTATTTGGCCCATAACTTTTTTCTTTAGAAGCCGTTTTTCCCCATTTTCAATACCAAACAAACCTTATATAAGATAATAGATAAATAATTGAAGTAAATTTCATCCCTCTATCCTGCTTTCAACAGACAGACAGACAGACGGACGGACATAGCTATATCGACTTAGAATCTTACCAGGACCCAGAAATAATATATATACTTTATGGGGCCCAAAATGACATTTAAGACATATTACAAATGAATGACAAACCCATTATACCACTCATCTCTTTGATGCTGCGTATAAAAAATATCGAACTTTTTTCTGCATGATATACTTAAATCACGGTTTATGGACACAAATTTTTGCGAAATTTTTCTTTTTATTATTTTTCCATAAGTGGCTCAAAATGAAAATTTTTTTTTACCAATTTCGAGATAAAACACAAAACTTTTTTGAACAAAATGTTAAGGCCCGTGACTTCCAATAGCTGATTGAGGACTGAAGAAACATTTAAAATTTTTTTTATATATTTTTCCATATTCATTATAATACGCATCGTTGAGTGTTGGTCTTCTTATAACAATTTTTTTCTACGGGACACTCTAGTGAAAATGCTGCACAATATTTACAAGAAACTCGATCAATTTTTGCGAAAAAAAAATTTACAATACATTTCAACTGAATAAGTTCAAGATTTTCGTTACATTAAAATTTGTATTATTTTTAATATAACAAAGATAGTTCCATTTTTTTATCTTGATTTCTAAGGTCTTGAGTTTTAAGATGTTTAAAACAAAAAATAATTAATAACGAACTTAGTACGATTTTTAATGGATTTTCTTCCAACTAATGTATTTTTTAAGGCAATTTTTTTTTTTTTTTTTTTCATCTGAATAGGTTCATTAAGAATAAAATCAATTTGCGTCAAATATTTTTTGAATTCGCACATAGTTGTGTGTTTTCTTTACATTTTCAACTGTTTTCTATAAGAATCTTTGAAAACTGGTCGCGTAAAAAAATTTCCGATAATGAAAGAAGCAAAATTATAGCGTATTGACAATTCAGACTTAATCTATGAAATATGGCGAAGAAAGATTGAGTGAAGTTAAAATATTGTCAACAACTTTTTAGGGTATCACTTGCGCTATGGAAAAAATATGAAAAGAGGTACTTATAAAGCAACAACAAACGCTGACAGAAGATTTACCATTCGAGATGCTTCCAATTCTACTGATTCTGCGTCCAAAATTAAACAAAAATCAGGTATTTAAGGAACTGTTTTTCCGTAAAACGTGTTATTCGAAATCCAGAGCACCTAAGAAGACTTAAAATTATAAAGAACTCATCTCTAAACACCATTCCTGAAGTAAAACTACTCCCATTTACCTGTGAACGCAAGTTCTAAAAAGGGTATGAAACATATTGTTCTCTAGAATGAAAAAATATCAATATAGAAGGCTCCAATGACTATAAATATTATTTTCGTCATTTGAGAAAAAAAAAGGATGCTAATTATGTATCCCGTAAAGATGCGAAGGAAGTGTAATGGCGTAGAGTGCTACTTCATATTATGAGCAGGGCTGTCAGATGTGGCGATTTTTCGCCAAACGTGGCGATTTTTAATAGCTCTTGGCGACTGAATTTTCCGTTTTGCGACATGGCGAATTTTTTGGCGATTTTTAACAAGGTGGCGATTTATTTGGCTAATTTTTAAAATTTCATTAAATAGGTATTCGCATAGTGAAACTATTACGTTTTCTTACTAGCCAACGTCTCTTTTTAGTATTCTTCTATTCAAAACGGCGGTTCTCAAATGGGGGTCCGCGGTTCTCAACTAGGCGTCCATACAAAGATTGTTAGGTGGTCGCTAAGACCTTTTGCTTGAACATAAAATTAAAAGTATTTCTTTAAACAGATAATACACGTATGTATATTAATTTCTCCATACTTATAAAATAATGTTGCAAAGTTGCAAAATTGTAAAACAATTGTTTGTGCATGATTATTATTCTCATTCTGGTAATTTTTGTAAATTGTAAAAACAGTTTAATGATATTTCGTCCTTGGAATAAGTCATTTAATTGCAATTTTAAAATCCATTTTTAAATACAAAGGCAAATGTTTTAACAATTTCTAAATATAGTCTGATTTATCAAATGCATTAGGTATCAAATTGAGAATATGCCATTAATTTTTATCTTTAAGTATTAATTTATTTTTGGATTAAGAATTATCTAGGAACAACATTTGATATGAAATTGAGAAAGTATCACTGTTTTTTTCAAATGAATATTCATTTTTATTCAAACTTGAAATTCAACATATGTACGTATTTCCAGAAATACCTTTAAATTATCAAAATTTAAGACACGAAGCAAGAGTTTGTAAAAACCCCTGATTTAAGTCGGGAATCACACACAGCAATTTTTCCTGCTGCAATTTTGAATTCGTAGGAGAGAGAAGAGAAGGGAATACTAAACATTTACGTTCACTTTACCTCTCTCGTCTACTAACTCAGTTGCTGTTTATGAACCCCGAATAAGAAAATAAAGAAAATAAAAATTTATAAATATCTTCAATAAATGTTTGACAATTTTCCATCATCTTTCAAATATGAATATTAATATTTTTGGGCCATAGTGAAAAGAAAACATTCATTAATAAATTAATTCTTCAAAACAATTTATAAGATTAATAGGACAAATGTTCATTATATAATTTTAGAATTATTCTGTTAAAAAATATAATAAATTTCAATAAATATTTAAAATTGTTGACCTAAAACTGAGCTATGTAAGTCAGAAAAGAGCATTGAAATTAATATTTTAAGAAAAAGAAAAACTAAAAACAACTAAAATATTTAGTGCTTCAAATTTTAGTCAATGATAATTTCAGTAGCTAATAATAATTTGAATAAAAAAATATTAATTTCAATACACTTTTCTGACATACATAGCTCAATTTTTGATCAACAATTTTAAAAATTTATTTATTAAAAAAAATTGCTACTTAATGTCTTATTCCAAGGACGAAGTATCATTAAATGTTTTTTACAATTTGCAAAAATTATCAGAATGATAATAAAAATCATGCACAAACAATTGTTTTAGAATTTTTACTCTATATTTTTTGCAACTTTATTTTATAAGTATGAAGAAATATACGTTATCTGTTTAAAGAAATACTTTTAATTTTATGTTCAACAAAAGGTCTTAGAGACCACCTAACAATCTTTGTATGGACCCCTTGTTGAGAACTACCGTTTTGGATAGAAAAATACTAAAAAATGTTGATGTTGGCTAGTAAGAAAACGTAATAGTTTTACTATGCGAATACTTATTTAATGAAATTTTAAAAATTAGCCAAATAAATCGCCACCATGTTAAAAATCGCCAAAAAATTCGCCATGTCGCAAAACGGAAAATTCAGTAACCAAGAACAATTAAAAATCGCAACGTTTGGCGAAAAATCGCCACATCTGACAGCCCTGCTTCCAATTACTTTCAATTAAATGTTTTACATCACTGTCTTGCGGAACTTTTTAGTTTACGCCTGTAACTTTCTGCAGCAGCATTAATTCAATTGTGTATTCATTTTTTCTTTACATTTTCTATTACCACTTTTGGCCACTAGAGGATACTCAATAGACCATTAGCTGCTGCAGCCATAGATTTCTATTCCCACTCCCCCTCTTTCCAACCTATCACACTCTAACAAATAGACATTTTACAAAAACATTATAAAATACTTTTTTTTTTTTTTTTTTTGTTTCTAACAATTTTGTTTCCCTTTGTAACACAAACTAACCAGATACCTGGAGTACCATATACTAAGTGAGAGGAGTTTTTTCTATACATAAATTTGAATTTACTATCTTCTAATGTTATCGACTTATATAAAAGTGTGTACGGTATGTATGCACACTGGGAAGCTGGGTGAATAAGGTAAAATTTAATTTATAGAAAATGAAATCAAGTTACTATTTAAAAAGATATAAATTTGTAACTAAACGAAATAAGAAATTGGTTAAAAATTTAAAAGAGTAAAATAGAGAAATTTTACTAGTCTTATGTGGCGCCCTATTTTCATTTTAAAATTCGAAAAGATTGCTCTAGAAATTTTTCAAATTTTATAATTTCTCTTTGATCATATTTGTGACCTAAATGTTAAAAAACTTTTAATTGTCTCTCTTTATTTTAAAATATTCTTTAAAATAAAATTTCTAAAGAAGCCTCAATAAAATTAATTCTTACCTGTTTAACAGCAAGAAACTATAAAAACTAATAAATTATTTAACCCTATTCTAATCACGTTCAGTGTATTGTATGCTGCATTTTAAACAGTAGCACTTGTACAATATGTATTGACTGCATTCAATGTTGGTTATAACTTTTTTCTTTCTTTTCTCTTCTCTTACAAAATTTGAATTAATTTTTAAAGTGGTTCTTTTCAATTGCCATTCAAATCCAAACATACAATTTAATTTTTTTTTCTCCAGACAACTACTTACATGTGAATGAGTACTCAGTCGTAACAGTATGCAGTACATATGTAGGAATATGCTGTAATTTTCATGTGCGAGTAGTAAAAATAGTTGAATATTTTTTTGTTGTGTAAAACAATTTCTTTTTTTCAATGTCTTTTATTAAACCAAAAACTTTAATTAAATCGAAATATATTTTTGGGGTTTTTTCTCGTTTATATTTTTTTTTTTTTTTTTTTTTTTGGTAACAAAAAAAGGCAAATCTTTTTTTAATTTTATTGGATAAATGTCATTCACCTTTGATTAAACTTATAAAAGGCAAGCAACTATTGGGAAACTGGTATTGAAAATTGTGGCGGTTGACTTTTTGGGGTTTTTCTTTGAGTAACGACTTAACATAAATGACATTTTCTTTTGTCTTTTTTTGTTTTATAAAAAAAGGCCAACTGGTTTTTTAGGTTATGGATTTTATTTTTTTTTTTTTTTTTTTTTGTGTGTGGACAAAAATATATTTGATTTTTAACGGGTTTAATTTCGCTTTTATTAAGAAAAAAAAAAAAAAAATCTATTTAAATTTTTTTTTTTTTTTTCGGATTAACTTATGTTATGGTAATTTATTTATGTTATGGTTTTTGTTATATTTTAAATGTTAAAAATGTTTTTATATTTTATTTATTTTATGTTTAGTATAAGTTATTTTTATAATAAATAAATATGTTTGTTAACATGAAAAAAAACTTACTAGTATTTATTTATTGTTATAGAATTTTTTAGTTTAAATCAAATTTAGTACATAAAGTTTTTATTGTATAAACCTACATATGTTTGCCTGTGAGTAGTGGAAAATGTCAAAATGTCAGTTTTATGGTAATAAAATATAGTACATGGCTTATTTTTATTATGCTGACTTGTTCAATAAACATTTTAATAAAATTAAATAAATAAATTGTTGTGTTAGTTACATGACCTTTTTATGTAACTTTTTCAGAATTAAATAAAAACGTTAGAATTAGTTGATTAATAGGAAATGTTGATAGACAGATAGTAGCAATAAAAATGCAACTGGAATAAAATGTTTGATGGAAAGGCTAAACCAAAGAAGAAGATTAGGTAGTATACAGTTGAATCTCTGTGATCATAAACTATAAAGAACAATTAATATGTAAAATCATTTCAATGGAAAATTAATATTTTATATAAACCACTTCAAAAAACTTAAATTCTGAAAAAAAAAAAAAATTAGTAAAAATTCATAACAATTAATATTTTGTGTCTATGACTCTACTTTCTGTTTAAAGATCTAATGATCCCCGTTGAATTCTTATTCGATCTTCTTAGTTCCTTCTACAATCTGTTGAATTCACGATAGGAGTAATGAAATTTGTCTTTAATACTTTTCTTTGAAAAACTCAGAAATGTCGTAACTCAGAGACCCTATATATTGTGTCTTATTTTCAAATATATATACAAATATTTATAATATGAAAATTCGTCTTTTTATTCGAAAAAGACTTTTTGCAAAAAGATACCAAAACAGGATTTAGTTGAGATTTTGCGCATATTACTCATTTTTAATTATGCAATTAAATTTTTTTATTTATTAATAAAAATTTTTAATGAAATTTTGGATTTATTATCAGAAATATTACCAATATCGGAGATCGAAAATTTCTATTAAAAAAATTAAGACATAGTAGGTAGACCATAAAAAAAAATATAATTTTTTAATTTCAGCCTTGTGATTTGAGCTGTGACCGTAAGGGTTATAAGTGATATCAATAAAGTTATTTTATAATTATTATTTTGTATAAAAATCCATCAAAAACAGTTATTTTTCAACGTAAAAATAAAGGTCGGATAAAACACTTAAAAAGAAAATTTTATTTCGCCTTCAAAAAAAAAAAACTCATTTGAGGACTTTGTTTCTATCTTTGAAATCAATAATTTTTTTCCAAGGCACTTATCGATTGATAAACACCTTTTTGAGTTCTGGAAGGAAAAAATACTCTCCGTACTCTTATATGGAGAGTATTTGAGTTAAAATTTTTTTGGATAACTGTTATTTACGATCCCTGGATTTGAGAAATTAGGGCACAAAAAGTAATTTTATATAAAAATATGTCCACTTCGGAAATCTTTTATAATATATTTTCTTTAATTTTTATATATTACTAAAAGTACATAAAAAAAAGGACGAAAATTTTTTTTTTTTTTAATTTGACTCAGTAAAGATGTTTTGATATTTTTTTTACATGACTTTTAAATTAGAAAATCTACTCACAGAAAAAAAATTGGTTAGAAAACGGTTCTCATTACACAATTTCAATTAGTCTAATATAAATTTATTCCTAAATACTAAAAAAATATTAATCTAATAGTATTGCTATATTTAGAACAACTAAAACATAGTTGTAACTTTGAGGTTTTGAAACTGTTAAATAAGTTGAATGAATCGATTTGAATTTTATTTAAATTTATTTCTATAATTTGGAAAAAGCAACTGAATTTAATTCATTACTTTATGTATTTCTCCCATATGTTGGTGATTATAATAAAAATAAAAAAACTAGTGTTCTCAAAATCTATTCCTCATCACTACTGAATACGATAAATTTCCTCTTTCAAAACTATAGAAATCCGGCAAGTTCCTATAGAAATTTGGCAAACTAGAGAGCAATAAATCGTGAATTTGTATGTACAATCCAAAAGCTGTTTATTAAATTGCTTTTAATTTTGAAAATATGTTAAATTATCTTGTATTATGTGAGATTTTTTCTGTTTATATTTTTAATAAAATAAAATTTAAAAAAGTCAAAATTTTAAAAATTTAATTCACAATAGTGCATTTCCTTTTAGATACAAACTATTACGAGAATCGAATACATTCGGTTATTAAAACCAACTTATATGATAGTTCGTGCAACCGACCAAATTCGATTGGCAACAAATTCGGTTGCCACAACGAATCTGTTTTTTCAGTGTACTTATATATAGGTACGTCAAAGAGTAAACATTTAAATTTTCTAAGCCCAATATTCAGAAATGTTTTTTGTAAATCCCGAATTGAAGTTTCTACACATAGAATTTTTTTTTCGGTTTAGATATATGGAAATGAAATACTTTTAAATATTACTCATTATATTTCTTTAATGTTATTTTTTACACAAAGTTCAGATTAGGCGAATATTTGACCAGAAATATTTAGTCTTGTTTTCTCTTGAAATTGTTCAACACAATACACTGTTAATTTTTTTGTACACATTACTCGAATTTAGTTTGATATTCATAAAATAAGCCTAAAATCTACATAAGTTTTGAGGGTATTAAAAAATAATGTGAGTTTTTCTAAAAGGCAATATCAATTCGAATATTTTTGGATATTTAACTGAACCAAATCAGGCAAGTCATTTTCGAGATATGCTTCTATTAATTTTAAAAGTAACGGTTTATCGCGAGAACTAGAGCCAATTAAAAAAATAAAAAATGTTAATATGCTTGACTTCAGATAAATTTAATTAATTCCTTAAAGAATTCGCAATCAATTATACAATTCAAGCTTAAAAAATATATTGAATCATTTAAATTCTCTACAATTTAAATCTATTACAAATTAGCTTAAGAAAGTATTTTTAATTCATTTTGTAATATGCAAAAAAATATTAAAAAATTAAAGAAAAATTGTTTCATTAAATTTGGAGAAATTTTGAATTAACAAAAATTTTATGAATTATATATGAATTAATTCAAAAAAGAATTAATTTTATTCAAACAAATGCTTTTGAGTCAAGCTTATGTATTATGTTTTTGGAAATGATATTATAGAAAACTAGTATTTCTTAATTCAGAATTAAGATTGAAGGGAATTAAGCTAAATTTAATTAAGTCTTTGGAAGCTCTAGTTTTAATAAAAAATATTAATATATTGAAATTTTTATTAAAAAAACTTAGATAAAATATGAATTGATTATTAATTTTTTGTGAATTTAATGTTTTATGTACATTAGAGTGTCCCGAGGAAAGTCTTTTTCGGTATATCGATGTAGGAAGACTCCTCAAACGATGCGTAAAAATTTGCTTAATACGAACAAATTATTTAAAATTGGTCTTCAGTTCCCTACCAGCGATTGAAGAATTATGAGTCCCATATACTGTCAAAAAAAAAGTTTCGATTTCTTAATCCAAATGGGTAATTACGAATTTTTTTATACTTATTTCAAGACAAAACTCAATACTATTTTTTGGACGAAATGTTCTAAACCCGTGACTTTCAATCGCTGGTAGGGAACTGAAGATCAATTTTTTAATTTTTTTTTTTTTTTATTTTTTATTTTTCTCATTTTAGGCTAAATTTTAAGCATCGTTTGAGGGGACTTCCAACAAAATTTTTGTCTACGGGACACTCTAATGTACATAAAATCAAATTTTTTTATCAGCAAAATCAGATGTTTTTTACCCCCGTTTGCTCTTATATTTATTTTATAAGATTAAACAAAAATTCATTCAAAATAGTGGCAAATTTTTTAGATCTTGTGCTTACACAATATTCACACTTGCCACATTTTTGACTTAAGGAGAATATTTTTGTTTGACCAAAATTAGCTGTTTTCTTGTTTACGCTAAATTCTTGTAAAAATCATCAAGTATTAGGCTAGGGTGAATTTTGCTTCAGCCAGAAAAAGAGAATAACAGAAGCCAATATATAAGACCATCGACTATCCTACTAAATAATTACTTTCTGTTGGTATATGTTAGCAGAATGGTTTAATTTATAAACTTCAGATAAACCAAACAATTATTCTGGAAGCAAAAAATAATTGCAAACTCAGGTTTGAATGTCTTGACCTCTACTGTATATAACAAAGTCTTTTATGGATACAACAAAATGTATCCGCCGCATTTTATCTAAACATAGCCCCATTAAAGTCATTTATGAACGTTAATTGACTTATTTTCGGAAAAAAGACATATGATGGCTCTGTGTTATATTAAACCGATCATAACCAATTTCATTGTTGTACTAAAAAATCAGGCATGCTAAATTTCATAAAATTATTTCCAAAATAGTGAGTTGTGCTTTGTGCACAAATATTACATGAATAGACAGCAAGACGTATGGACGGACATATTTAAATCAAATCAAAAAATAATTTAACACATTAATATTTAAAAAAAAATTCAATTCCACTTTATAAATAAGAATCAAATTAAAAAAATAACAATATTCGTTTGGAATTGAACCAACAACATCTCTTTTAAATAATTTTATAAGAAACATTAGGTAAGGTAGAAAAAAATGACCACATATGACTAAATAATGCATACAACAAACAGTGATCATTACTAGGGCAAGTTTTTCAAGCTTTTCGCTTGGAAAGTAAGTATTTGCATATTTCAAAAGAATTTAACAAAAAATGCTTATATTTTAAATCTTTGCATAAATTTGCATATAATGGATACAAAAGTTAGTTTTCTTAACAAAAACACAATTTGTTGGTGATTTTTTGGAGTTCAATCAAATGATTTCAAAAATTTTTTTGTGAGTATTTTGAGTACATTGTAATAAAGAAAAAAAATTCGGAAGCTTCAAATATGATATTAAAATTAAGATAGTTATATTTTAATAAACATCGAATTCTATTAGAAATTAAAAGTTAAAAAATGCATATTTGTGCATATTTTCTACACATTAATATATAAGAATGCATAAATTCGTTGGTTTTTATATACATATTCATGCTATTTTTGCATATTTCTGTGCATATTATACCATTTTTTCGTGCTTTTTCAAGCGCATATTTCAATTTATTTTGTGCATATAAAAACTTGCCCTGATCATTACAATAAAGCAAAGTGTTTTCTTTTAATTACTTAATACCAATTATTTCATATTTTGACCCACTGTCTTTAATGGTATTACATGAAAACTTAATTTTGACCTTTCATTTTATAATAAATTGTGTGTTAATCAAATTGTTAAATCTTTTTAAAAAATTATTTATTAATAAATTTGCTTTTCATTGATTGTTACAAAAGAGAATTGATTTGTTTGAATATAACTTAACTTTATATTTGTTTGTTTCTTGTCTTAAACTCTTTTTAATAAAATAAAAATATTGCTTCAAACTAATATCTATTATTTATTATTATAAGTTATTAAGTATTGTTTTAAGTTTTTCATTAAGTTAAAAAAAAGAAAACATAGATGTATCTCTTTCAATTTATAGTTTACAAAATATTATTTTATTTACTATTATATTATTATTGTAGATAAAATAATGTTATTGTAAGTTTTGTTTTTATTTTTGTTCATATTTATTATATAAACAAAGGGCTTGTTTATGAATTAGGGCTTTTCTTTGATTATTATTTTACATATTGTTTAAAAAAATATGAAATAATTTTTTTCTTCTTTTTGTTACAGTAAACAAATATTTTGAAATTTTTTTTACACAAAAACTTATTTTTCTTTTGTATTTTATTTTTGTTCAAATTTAAAATAAGATTAAAAATAGATTGTTTGTATTACATTTAAAATAAACTTTTTAAAATGTTTTATACTTATTAAAAGAATATGAATATAGTTTCAATCAAACATACCTTTATTGAAGATTTTTTCAAGAAGATTTCATTTAAAAATTTATTCATAAGTATTTTTGTATTAATTATTTTCGACATGCAAAACAATTATTAATTTAGAATTTGTTCCATAAACTTAATATAAATTTTGGTAAATATTTTAGTACTATATATAGTTGCAGCAAATTGATCTATGTTTATTTTCAAATTTTAGTACCAAAAACCCATAGCAAATATAAAGGTATTCCAAATGAAATATTTACATTTACATAAATAAAACTATTTATATTTTAGTTTATATGAACAGTTAGTAATCTGCCAAAACCATGAGTAATTATTCAATTATTAACATTGTTTACACTGGACAAATGTAAATGTATGCCTGAATGAATATTTAGTTGGATAAATAATGATGTTTTAAACGAATATGTAATGATTTCTGATAGTGAGATCACCCAGAAAATAATATTAAGGGAATTTTTTACAAAAATTTTCAGAAAAAAATGATTTCAAAAATTGGATTTTGTTATATTAAACGATGGTACGATTGAAATGTAACATAACATTTTTAGATTTTTCAGCATACCCCTTAGTCCGCAGCTAATTTTATTGTACTTTACGGTTTTAACAACTTTTTTGAAACTATATTGAGACAACTTTGGAAGCTTTCTGGTTATTAAAGCAAATTAAAAAAAGCTAAAATTGAATTTTTATGAAGAGTACTATTGTTTGCATTAATTATTATTAAATGAAAGTTATGTATCATATATGGTACACTATGCATTTAAGGGTTAAACCTAATTTGATACTCATTCTATTAAAGCCAATTTAAGACTATATTAAAAACTACAACTGAAGCTAATTTGAGAGCATAATAAGACTTACGATTAAAGCTATTTGGAGACTATATTATGAGCTAAGACTGAAACAATTTGGAGACTATATTATTAGCCAAGGCTAAATCTAATTAAGACTTAATTAAAACCTACGATTGATGCTAACTTGGAACTGTTTTGAGACAATATTAAAACTAATGATTAAAGCTAACTTGGAACTATTTTAAGACTATATTTAGATCCATGATGAAAGCTAGATTAAAAACTATGACTGAAGCTAATTTGAGAGCATGATAAGATAATAAGATTAATGGTATTTTGATACTATATTTAGATCTAAAATTATAGCTATTTGAAGACTATATTATAAACTAGGTCTAAAGCTTTTTGGTGACTATATTATGAAGTAATACTAAAGCTAATTTAAGAATATATTAAGACCTTCGATTAAAATTAACTTAGGACTATTTTAAGATAATATTAAGACCAACGATTAAAGCTTTCTTGAGACTATATTTAGATCTACGATAAAAGCCAATTTGAGACTATTTTAAGATCTTTTATTAAAGCCTATTTTGTACTAGATTAAAAATTACAATTGAAGCTAATTTTAAAGCATAATAAGACATACGATTAATATTATTTTGACACTGTATTTAGATTCAAATCAAAAATATTTGGGGACTATGTGCTTAGACTAAAGTTATTTGGACCTACAATTAAAGCTAATTTGTGACTATTTTAAGATCTTCTATTAAAGCCAATTTTAGATTAGATTAAAAAGTATGTCTGAAGCTAATTTGGGAGCATAATAAGATATACGATTAATGATATTTTAAGACTATATTTAGATCCAATATTAAAGCTATTTGGAGATTATATTATGAGATAAAACTAAAGCTAATTTAAAACTATATAAAGGCCTATGATTGATGATTTCATCATAGGGACTATTTTGATTAAAGCTTATTTAAAATTTTCAAACGACACACATTGGAGTAAAAGGGGTGGAAAATGTCGATTAATTCAGGTAAAGGTGATATTAATATTTTAATAATCACGTTTTATTTTTTTATTGATTAATAGGTAAAAAAATCAGTTTTTGAAGTTTAAGATTTTTAAGCAGAACGTTATTGTCTGTCCGTCCGTCTATACATTAGAGTTAAATGGGTCGAAAATTATGCATAATTCTGAGAAGGTTGGTATCAACACTTTAATGATCACGTTTAATTTTCCTATTTATTAGTAAGTACAAAAATGCATTTTTAGAATTATAAGATGTTTTTTGGCAGAATGGTAATGTCCGCCCGTCCGTCCGTCTATACATTTGGGTTAAATGGGATGAAAAAGACGCTTAATTCAGGAAAAGATATCCAAATTTTGATGATCACGTTATATTTTTTCTATTTATTTGTTAGTAAAAAAATACATTTTTTTAACCAACTACATAAAACACAATAAAGTCGTTTGCAAATGTTTGGCTATATATGGATAAACCTTATAATGAAAGAAAATTTTCTAATAGTTTGCAAATGTTTCGGAAGATAGTACTAGATAATCTCTAAATTTGATTATAATTACTGTTGCTGATATGATTTTATATACATTCATATAAAAATTTATTAATGTTTTTTATTATTATGTGCATATTGTATTTCCAACATTTTCTGTTTTTTTTTTATAATGTTAAAATTTATATACATATGAATAGGTTAATTCTTCTACGTAATACACTTGGCCCTCTAGGGCGTTGATTTATTTAAATAAATAAAGAATAAAGAATAAACCTTGACCAAGGTCTTGTAAAATTGAGATTTTTGAAATTTCAAATGTATATAACTCGAAAAATATATAAGATAAGTAGTACATGCAAGAATGTTTTCTAAAAGACTTATCTAGGACTTTAAGATGGTATAAAAATCGGATAAGGAACAAAAATTCGCTACTGGTTAAACATTTTCTATGACACTAGTACCCTATTTTGAACCTCCGTAGTTCCGCCAGCCGATTAGAAGTTACAAATTTATTTCGATTTTGCACCACTGTTTAATGTTTGATAAAGCAAAGAAAATGTCTGCACTTAAGCTGTTTTTTGTATGAAATCTACTGGAGTTTTTTGAAAAAAAAAAAAATTATTTTCTCAAATCCACAATTTTTTCATAATATTAAAGTGGAACATTTTTAGAAAAAACATCCTATAACATTTTAAGTTGCATTCCCTGAATGTTGAAAATTAGTCTATTTTAGAAAAATTTCAAAAAAAATATTATGACAAAATATAATTTACAAATACTTGAAGAAAAGTACACTTAAGTATCTGAAGTTGATGGTTTCATTTTATATTTTTACTTTAAAAGACTTTTTATTTAAAATAAATACACTGAAAGCTAATGAAAATTGTATTTCTTTACAATTTTTCAAAAATGTAAAATAATGTTTTACTTTGACAGCTCCTTATAAGAAAACAACACAACCTAGCTTAAAGGCTTTAATTGATATTTACACATAATTTTGTCTATTTTTATTAGGTACCCAACTTTATCCTAAACATTTTAATTTTAAAACTCAAATAAGCGTCACTTTTGACACATTTTACCCTAACGTGCGACACTAGAAATGTTTATTCATCGTGTAAATATTTTTTTAATTACCGCTTCTTATATTTTTCGAAAACCGTTTCATTTAAAATTTACTTTTATAGTAAATTTTTTAGCTTTTTCTAAAATGTTTACTGGGTTATTAAGACACACTAATTAATAATATTTACTTTGATTTACTTACTTAGTTTACCTACTGGTCTATAAAATACAATACGTTTGCAAAATTTTCTTTATATTTACAGAAGCACATTTTAACCAAAAACGCCACAACTAAAATAGAAGAGGGTGTAGCAACACTAATAATGTCGATGTTGTTGTTGATAATAAAGGAAACAATAATAACAGCAAACAATTTTTTAATTAATTGTATAATACTGTTTCATTTTCATAGTAAAAAAAAGTTTTTTTGCTACTTTTTTTTTTGCTATACACATTAATCGAGTTTGTTTATAGCTTTAAAACATTTTTTTTGGCTGGTTTCAATAAATCAAAACAAACACCCAACAAAAAAACTTCAACAAAGAGGGAATAATGAAATATACAAAAACATAAAATACTGCGATTTCAACAAAAGAAAAAACAACACAACATAACATAAGCTACAAAATTTATAGTTTAAAACACAGTTTTAAACCAAAATATGAAATAATAGTATAGGGGAATAATTCAATGCAAAATTTATAGTTCCATTAACATAAAATATAATGCAAAATTTTTTCTGTAGAAGCTGGCTGTTGTTAAAGCAAATAGCAACAATTGTTGCTGCTACTGATTTAATCGCACTTAACTCCAAAAAAACTAACGACAATACATAGCAACTTTAACAGCAGCTATAATACAATAAATTGCATTTAACCATGAAAAGTGATCTATAAATATTTTTACCAGTTTTTATTTTGCAAAAATAAAGCGGATAAAATTTACATATGGAAAACTTTTGGCAAAATGCATTTATATCTCGTTTTAAAATTTGTTCACAAACAAAACAAATAAATGTTGTAGAGAAACTTTATTTTTTTTTTTTGCTAAATACAAACACAATAAGCTGAAATATTTTACAAATGATTATAAATGGAATTGTAGATTAGAAATATGCAAAGTTAAAACTTATTTTCCAAAAAAATTTTAACTTCTAAAATAAGCTTTCTAAACAAGAGCATTATGGAAGGAACAATTTTTTAAATGAAATATTTAATTTGAAATTGAATTAACTTCAATTAATAAAGTTAAGATCTAATTCAGCATTCATTATGTTAATCATAAAGTATATCTCTGTTGACCATTTCCTTTGCATTTGGAATGATTTTTTATGAGATGAAATGAAGATAAATTTTTAGTCGTTTTTGTAAATTGGTACTTTCTTTGAAACTTTTTTTGTAATGGACTTTTTTTATACCCTACACCACCATAGGTCGTTAGGGTATTATGCGTTTGTGCTGATGTTTGTAACGTACAGAAGCAATCTTAGAACTCTTTTTATAACAATCGAATCAAAATCACTTTCTGAGTCGATTTAACGATGTCCGTCCGTATGATCAGCTGGCTGTCTGTCCATGTAAACCTTGTAAACAAAGTACAGGTCGCAATTTTGAATATATCTTGATGAAATTTGTCACGAATAGTTATTTTAACACAATGATGAAGCCCATTAAAATTGGTTATGATCAGTGCATTATTACACCTAGACCACATACAAACGTCCTCGCGGCACTGTCGCATTTGACAGCTTTAGAGCGAAAAAAATTTAGTTTTGGAAATATTGGTCAGAAATTGTATATTCTGTTAGTAGATAAGGCCTAAAATACCACCACCAAAAATGGTCGGGTACACTGAACCAAAAAGGTACATAAATACAAAGAAAAAGTTCATTGATACAACGAATTTGTGCACTAATTTTGACCCTATATATAGGTTCATTGAAACAATGTATTGCCATACATTAATATTATAATTCAATGTACAAGTTCATTAATTAAATTTCTTCTTACATTGAATCAATGAACGCACGTGGCATTAAATAAAATAAATAATTCCAGTGAACAGTACATTGATTTCAATGAACTCATATTTTGTCCCAATGAAACTATACATTAAAAATGTATTATAAAAATAGGCTTGTTCTGTATTTTTGGTTTTTATTTTATTTTAAATTAAATGATTAAATTATATCATATTTAGTTAATATAAGCAAAAATTAAATATAAATATAAATATAAAAATATTACATTTCACTAAAAAAAAAAATTAGTAAACAAAATGCATTTTACAGATGTGATCGTGCTTGTTTCGTCATTTATAATAATATAGTAATTCCTGTTGTCTTCTATATTGCTCAATGATGGTATGGAATATCCATTTAGACGCCACATTAATATTGCAACAGCATTATCCTGAACAAAAAATGTTTAAAATTTTTAAAATTCGTTCAATTGCTTAAAATATTTGAATTAGTTACCTTTAAATCTTTTTTGTCTATAGAAATTCCATTATTTTGACGATCACCAGATGTAGAATCCAAATCTTAATCAGTCTGTAATAAATTTTTATTAAGAATTCAATTTAAATGTTTCATATATTTATGTTTACTTACGAATAGAATCCTCCGGTTTTGAAATCACAATATTTTTTTAAACCCTTGTATTTGAGGCTAATAACACATTTATTCTGCGTCTTAGTGGTTTTATCTACATATATATAAATGAAATGTAATATTTATAAACTGTTTAAAATCATAAACATTATTGAACTTACGTGTTAGGAAGGCAAGTCTCCAAATTCCTTCTTTTGGGTAATTAATTTAATTTGGTGTATTCAATTATGCTGCTCGACTTCTCCTTTGCGAATAAATTATATTTATGTGTTTTAATAATTCGATTTATAACTTGTTAACTTTTTAATTGTTTTCGTTTTTAACACAACACTGATTTTTTTATTTTTTGTCTTTTGTTTAAAACGCATCATTTCTTGTTAAGAGATAAAAGAAAACTGAAATGTATTTGTTTTCGTTTTACTTTATTTCCCATTAAAAAGCATTTATTTTAATATAATTTAATGAAATATTTCATTGGTTCACTGCTTTTGTTCGTTATGTTATGCTTCTTCTTAATTAAATCAATGTATTAGTACATTGAATAAATTAATTCAATGAACTAATACATTAAATCAAATAACTGATTTACTTATTGTGTTTAGAAATAAATTTAATGAATGGTTTCAATGTAATGTTCAATAGCGTTTATTTTTTCATTTAATTTTAATGAATATTTTCATTGAAGCAATGAATTCGTACTTTAAGTTAATAAATTCTTGGAAAAAATTAATGAATTTCATTTAATGTACTTCTTTCATTGAAATTACTTTTTTCAGTGTAGAATCACTACCACTCCCATACTGAAAAAGAAAGAAACGAATTTATTTGTATGAATTTCGGACATATTTTTGTAAATTTTAATGAAATAAAGTAAATTTTAAAAATAGATGTGGCAAAATCTAATCATACCAATCATAGTGCAACATTTGCACAATAGCCATTACCTTAATGTGTTTATTGGAACTCGTTGTAACTTTTTAGTTCCAGTCTGTTAAAAAAAAGAATTTTCCAAAAAATATGTTTTTTTTTAATATTATGATTTCTTTTAAATAAAAAGCAATATTATATATAACAATTTTGATACATTTATTATTACATACATAACTACATCTTTACAAAAACAGTAAATAAAATTAAAATATTTTTAAAAGTCGTTACTTTGATAATCCATAATTCACTCTATAGACACTTTCAAATACTTTATGTTTTTTTTTTTTTTTTTTGTAATATATGTTATATTTACTAATAAATGCGATAAGAATTACTTCAATTAATACGCTTTTATTTTCGTATTTTTGCCGATCTAAAGGTTAAGTGAGCGTAAATGTCTTACCTATAGCAACATTTAAATCAAATTCGGAGGGAAGAAGTTTTGTATAAATATTAATCTTTGTGCCAAATTTCATGAATGAAACCATAGCTGCCAGATAAACCCCTCTTCCGGAAATTACTTTAACATGCATAAATCCCATATTCGTTAATATTCGACATAAATAAGTTTTATAAAAGTAGAAACAACATTGCCAAATTTTATGAGAATCGGTCTATAACACAAGGCAACAAAATCGAAAAAATCTTGAAAAAGCACTTTACAATTTTGATATATTGTGGTTCCACTAGTACAAATATGGTCCAAATTTTAAATTCTATGGAGAGGTTTTTTTTTTTAATTTTTAAGTAAAATTATATTTTTTTTTTTTTTTTTTTTTTTTTTTTTTTGACATTTCTCCACATAATTAATGATAACTCAAAAAGATTTAGTCCGATATTATTAAAATAAACTTAGAAAAATTTAAATTTAAACAGCCTTTAATCCGTTTATATATTGCGTTTTAATCGGCTCAGTAGTTTCGGAGTTATAATAAAAAAAATTAAGCAAAAAATATATTTTTTACGTGAAAATAGCTGATTTGTTTGTTTAAAAAAATCATGAAAAATCGAAAAGGGCAAAAATTGTTCAGTTTTATTACTTTATCACAAAGCCATATATAATAGCAACAAAATGAGATATCGATCATAAAAATCTATTGATTCTTTTCAAATTTATTCACAATTAAGTGAATTCGCTCATTTTCACAAAATTTTATTTTTTTAAGACATTTCTCTACTTATGTTGTCATAACTCAAAAACAACTTGTCCGATTTTGTTTAACTAAATTTACAAAAATTTTGGCTTACAATATCTTTAAATGATGTATACAATTGTTTTTGATGCGATCAATAGTTTCAAAGTTATGAAACAAAATATAAAGCAAAAAATATAAAGTTAGTAAAAAAAATTAAAAAAAACAAGCGAGAATGTTATATTTGGCTTGGCCGAATCTATATAACCACAATCAACTTTTCAAAATTTTACGTTATATGGGAGGTGGGCGATAAGGTGGGTGAACACGACCATTTTTTTCCGAGTTTTCATTGATCCTTGAACTATTTGTACAAAATTTCGTTGGCATTTAACTTTATATGGGAATTGGGCGGTAAAGTGGGCGGACCACTTGCATTTTTGGTTTCCAAGTTTATATCGACAAAATTTCGTTGTCGTACGTGCTTTTATTTCAGAAATATTAGCAGAAAAGTATGAAAAGGACACCCTGAGTTTCTAGTTTTTAGCCCAAAACATTTGACCATTTTCAATACCAAACAAACCTTATATAGGATAAATATTTGTGCCAAATTTCCCCCTACGTTGTCCAGTTCTAGCCCTCTCTGCTTTCAACAGTACGGACAGACGGACGGACATAGCTAGATCGACTCTGAATCTAACCAGGGGAAAAATATATACTTTATGGGGTCTTAAATGATTTTTCCGACATGTTACATACGGAATGACAAACATGATATGTAGCTTCAGTACACAAAAAAAAATTAATACTCTTTGCAGTTTTTTTACAGATTTTTATACCCACCATGAAAATTCACTTAATTGTGAATAAATTCGAAAAGAATCAATAGATTTTTATGATCGGTATCTCATTTTATTGCTATTACATGTGGCTTTGTGATAAAGTAATAAAACTGAAAAATGTTTGCCCTTTTCGATTTTTCATGATTTTTTTAAACAAAAAAATTTGCTATTGTTTTAAGTTCTAAAGTTTTTTTGGAAAATTTATATTTTTTAAATTTAATTTTTATTTTTAAATTGAGATCGAATTGTTTTTTTTTAAAACTAGTACTTTTTCAAAAATTTCAAAACATAATTACTCCTTTCTTTATTGGTATTTTTTGGAAATTTAAACTTTTTAATGTTTAAATATCAGTACTTTTTGCAAATGTATACTTTTATAAAATTTAAAGGATTTTTTTTTTTTTTTTAATTTGACTATAATTAATAATATTCTAAAAACTAATTGTGATTATTACATCGAACTTTTTTGTATTTCAAAAATAAAAAGACTTTTTTTAAGAAGGATATCGCAATATCGAAAAATAAAATATAAGAAAAAACTGACCTCAAATTTAACTTTTGATATTCTAAAAACTTTAAAAAGAAAAACTATATTCTAAACATTTTTTTTTTTTTAAATAGCAACAAATTTTCTACAAATATTTGTAAAGGATTAATAATGTTCTAAAAAAATTTAATTGAATAATAATTTTATAAAAAACAAAAACAAATATAAAAAATTAAAATTTAGAATTTGTAAAGTGATAAAGTTACGTATTCTAATTCTTCAAAAGTGTGAGTTAAATGAAAGATCTTTACGATTAGCACTGAAAGGCACATTGGATGCTGAAGAAGATCGTAGCGGAACAGAAAATGCATTCCATCCTGCTAGTGTCTAATAAATCTTTTTCTGTATTTTAGAAAAATTATTACAATAATGAACTTGAGCCTGAATAAAAATTCAAAAAAAATCTTTAAAAAACCCTGTAAATTGTGTAATTTCTTGATACTTTTAAAAAGTTTGAACGAAATTTTGCTTTTTTTAATTTCATGAACATTTTGAAAGTTTTTCAAAATTAGTTTACTTTGGAATTGACAACTTCTTGAAAATATTTCCATTTTTTGAAAATTGTTACTTTCTTTTCTTTGGGAAAAAAACCCTCTTCCCAAAGAAAAAAAGTGGGATTTTTTTAAACCTTTTGAAATTGGTACATAAAAGTAATGGGTTCAGCCAAATAGGAAAAATAGCTTAAAAAATTCTAAAAATTCGCCTTCAGTTCCCAACCAGAGATTGCCTAAAAAAATACGAGACTGTCTTCAAAATTAGTATCAAAAGATTCGTATGATAATTTTAAGCTTAAATTTTCATATTTTAAAGTTGAAATTTCTAATTATTTATTTAAATTAAAAAAAATCGTCCAGCCTAATTAGGGAAAACCTATTTTTAACACTTTATAAAATAAAACATAATAAGTAACTAATCATTAACCTGCACACATTATTAATAAATTAATGGTGTGTAAAGTAATTTTTGTACCACCAACTGGCTGACATGTTGTAATTCATCTTTTTCTTCGCCAGAAATACCGCCACGACCAATAATAATAATTTACCATCCGTCTTATGTCATAAATGTTTTTCCAAGGTGTCTTCACACATACATACAGTGGTGGCCACGAATTTAAGACACGACATGTAACGAACTAAGTTGTGATAATTATTACAACCCTGCAATATAAAATTAGATTTTGTTAATTTTTCAGTGTACCCTGTAATGTTAAGATCAATTACCGTTATTTGGTTTTGTTTGTGTATACATTTTGTTGCTGTTTTTATTATATTTTCGTAAAAACGTGCTTTTGAAGCTGGTCACGAATTTAAAACATATAAGAAATATTTGGTTTTTAAGTGATTTTTTGGTGTTTTTTGAAGCTAAAAGGTAAGTAATGAATGTTTTATTCCATTTAATGTTAGAATACATCAAAATATTTAGTTAGAAATGGCCAGAGGTACTTGGAGTTCGGATGCCGAGCGAAAATTGATCCAACAAATGAATACTGATGGAAAAACAGTAATGGAAATTTCCAAGCTACTAAAATGTTCCAGATCCAAGATTTACAATGCACTGGAACACATCAAGCAACATGGCACTACCAAAAATGTCAAACAGCACCCTAGAGCCCGAAAAACTACACCCAGGGAGGATAGCTTAATTTATAAATCAGCTGCTAAAGATCCTTTCAAGAGCTCAAGTAAAATTAAAAATGAGATTTCATCGGATTTTGGTATTAATATATCGTCCAGGACAATAAGAAGACGTCTGAATGAGAAGAACTTACGTGGGTGTATTGCACAACGTAAACCACTTGTGTCAAAAAAAAATATTAAATCCCGACTAGCGTTTTCAAGAGAAAATCTCAATAAGCCGATGACATTTTGGAAAAATATACTTTGGAGCGACGAGTCGAAGTTTTGTCGCTTTGGTTCTGATGGAAAACAGTACGTATGGCGTCCTCCAAACCTGGAGCATCACCCAAAGTACACCCTTAAAACGGTTAAGCATGGTGGTGGAAATGTCATGGTGTGGGCAGCATTTTCCTGGCATGGTGTAGGTCCCATTCAGAAGATTATCAATAAAATGGACCAGCATATTTACAAAAACATACTGACAAGCATCATGATACCATTCGCTGAAGACAACATGCCTCTAATGTGGAAATTTATGCATGATAATGACCCTAAGCACACTTCACGCCTAGTGAAGAGTTGCTTAGAGGAAAATAATATCACAGTTCTGAAATGGCCAGCTCAATCCCCGGATCTCAATCCAATTGAGAACTTGTGGAATGATGTTGAGGAGCATGTACGAGCAGTAAAGCCAAAAAATTTGACTGATTTATGGGAAGAAATTCAAAAGGCTTGGTATGCCATTCCAAAGGAGCGCTGTATGGCCTTAGTTGAAAGTTTACCCAGGAGATGCGCTGCTGTGATTCAAAATAAAGGATTTCCCACCAAATACTAATATTGTTTTATGAAGCTGAGCTTTACTTTTGTGAATTAACTTTTATTTTGCCTATGTCCTAAATTCATGACCAGGCTTAAACTTGTATTAATCTGTATAATATGTAAATAAAAATTGGAAACTAAATATAGGTAACAAACTATTGTTGATTTTTTTTCATAACATTACTAGGATCTTTAAAAAATAACATGGATCTAAAATTTGTTCGATAAGATGTAAAAATTATCAGAAATATATAAGTGAAATGTCGTGTCTTAAATTCGTGGCCACCACTGTATGTATGCATAATAAAATGCCATTTACAAAAAGTGAACAAAAAATTGTAATAAAAATTAACTCGTTTTAAGCTAAAAAACGTATTTAAATTTTTTAAATTATTTAACAAAAATATATACAAATACTTTTTGTTTAAAAATAAATATAAGTAACATATAGTATAATGTTAATGATGATGGTTGGTCTAATAATAAACACTTTTAATAAACCAATTATTATGCATGAAGTAAAGTTTGCATAAGAGCTCTAGCAGTGAGTGAGTGAATGAGTGTAAACTAGCCATCAGTTTATTTAACAGACGGACATTTGCTGGCAGTATCTCTATAGTCCACTATAACAATAGATATATCATCCATTTAAGATACATAATTTTATTTTGGAGAACTTTCAAAGTTATGCTTGGTTGAATACAAAACTATACATTACTAAACACATCATTATTATCGTCATACGTATACTATATACTTAGTATGTGTGGTAAGTATGTACTAGTACAATTTAAATAATAATACTATAGAATATGATATAAAGAGGTGTACTAGTAGTTCATACTAAATATTCATATAGTTATAATAAATACTTGTACAATGTACATAGATACTTCACATACTATATATGAATATTCTGTAACTAGTTACATAAATTATATTTGTATATTATGTTATGTCAACACGTGTACTTTACTTGTAATTTATGTAGAGTATTTTATGTACTTAGTACCTGTATTCACTCGTATCTCGTATAATTTATTGTCACATTAAAGAACTCCTGTTTGGTAATTAAAGTACTTTGTAGAGAGTATAGCAACAACAAGTGCTATTTAGGGGTAGGAGAAACATTTTAAAAGTTATCATTTAGAATGAAGTAATATTGTTTTATATACATATTTATGTAAATTTATTAAAGTCAATTGTTAATGTAGTAATGTATCACATAGTTGTAATGAAATTATGTTATATTTAAAAAATCTATAACCATATTTAGACGATTACAAAAATTTGGTTCTTAATAGGACATATTGCGGTTATACACGCAAAGAAAAAATATGGTTCCTGTGACTATAAACTAAGAGCAACATACTATGATTGTAATATATGATTCCAGGTAACAAGAAGTATATTTGTACGTAATCATTATTATGATTCCAATTTATAATTTATTAGTAAGGTTCATAAACTTATTAATAACTTTTAGTAAGTTTTATAACCTTTTCTTAAGTATTGCTTTCAATTTCATCATGTTTTTATCATTTAATAATTCCATGTTATCATACATATAAAATAATTTCATAATATATATAACTCCATTTTATCATATATATTATTCCATTCCATCATATATATGAACTAATTCCATCATAAGTATAATTCCATTTTATCATATATATGAACTAATTTCATCATATATATAATCCCATTTTATCATATATATGATCCCATATTTTCATATTTATATTCATTTGTACCACGATATGTGGTACATTTATCATACTGAATAAAAACGAAACTTGTCAATTTATACAAACTAAATGAGAATTAATATACAATCAAACTACTGGACTGATACACAAAAATGTGTATTCAAAAGGCATTAAAAGTTAATGGCTTAATGGTTGTAGAATTAACCAAATCTGTAAAATGACATGAATGATTATGTAATTAACTAAATTGTTGTAGAATTGACTAAATGATTGGATTTATTCATAAATATGATTTCATATAAACATATTTAAAATCATATTATAATTCAGTGAACCATATTAAAATTTTTATTGTGGGTAATCATTAAATGATTAAACAGAATCATAAACGTTGCTATCATGAATACAGTATATTTTAATCAATGTAAAACGGCTATATAATCATTGAATAGTTGTGGTGATCATGCTGTAACCATGTTTTTTCTCTGCGTGTAGATACCAATATGAAATTACTTCTATAAACCTGTTTAATGTTAACTTTCCTAGGATTATAAAATCAAATAATGTTAAAGCTTATCTGGAATTATATTAAGACTTTCGTTTTAGTTTAGCATTATAAGATAAGCTATGTACAATTTCAGCTAGTTTGAGATTATAGATATTAAGGACTTCATTAAAAGCTCATCTAAGTCTAAAGAGAAAAATATTTCAGAGCCCAGGAAAAATTTTATTAGTTCTACAACTAGTTCCAGAACACATGCAAATAGCCTGTACTTGTTCTACTTTGGCGTTACGACCAATTCTTTTTGTTTGAAATTGTCATCTCCAGAACTAGTTCTGTGGAAGTGTTAGCTAGCCAGTACCCGTTCTATGGAACGGTTCTAGAATTAGTTCTTTAATCAATGATTTTTGTTCGAAATTGCAACATTTAGAACCTGTTTTTTATTTTTTAATTTTTGAAATTTTTTGTACAAGTTTTTTAAACAGTTCTAGGAAGTCATTCGAGAACCAGTAATTTGTTCTCAGAAGTGATGTAGAAATCATACAGAATTAGTTTTTAAGCACTAGTTCTTTAAAACATTCCTTAAAACGAATTTAGAATCACAATAAGCTTCTACACCATTAGTATCAGAATGGGTTGTGATACCACTAGTTCTGAGTATGTTATTAAAGAATCAGAAGTGGTTTTGATTATATTAGTTCTAGAACTAATGATTTTAGAACATGTTCTAAAATTTTTCCTGGGAGAGTAAAATTTAAAATTTTCCATTTTTTGTGCCTCAACATTCAAATAAAATTTGTTATTATATTGCAAGAAGGATTGAGTCCATGGCAGGAAATATAACAGGCACAAAATTTAGCTCAAATATTTCTCTTATATAATTTTTGTTTGGAATTAAAATTGACTAAAATTGCTTAATAAACAAAAAAGTTAGCCCATAACTAATAATGCCGATAACACCTTTCCGCCGATATCTCTTAAACAAAAGCATGTACAGCAATCAAATATAAATTTTAAACTGTCCCAATTGAAATTTTAAATTAGAGTAGCACAAAAAAAAAACATTACAAATCGATTTCATTTTGTTTAAAAGATACCTAGGAATTCCTTGTGAAAGATGTTTAATTTTTGTAAAATAAAATTAGTACTTCTATTGATAAGTGCAATTTTCTTCAAAAAAAAAAAGTATCAACAAGTGTTTCTTTTAATATTTGCAATATAACCTCAATTTATCATGATTTTTTTGCTTTTTTTTTAATTTTTATTTTGAAATTTTTATTTATTTATTTTTTTTTAACTGCTACTTCCCAGCAAAAGTTTTGGTTGCTACACGCAAAGAAACAACATTTTGCAATATAGTTGCCCCAACAATATTATTTTCATCGCAATAATATATTGTCATCGCAAACATCGTTATTATTAAATATATTTTATATTAAAAACAATTTTGTTGTAGCAATTATACTTTTGTTCTCAATTCACAATTATATTTTTTGCGCAACATGTTAAGCAATATGTTTAAATAAGAACCAAGTTATTGTTGTTAAAATTATATGTCCAAAAAAATTATTTTCAATAACTAAAAATAATTATATTTGCAACCATATACATAATTTGTACTTGACAGAATTGCTATTCAACCATGGGTAAAGTACATATACAACAAAAATATGGTTGCAGATAAACAACATTTGTATTGTGATTCAACCATATTTTTGCTGTATATATGAAACAAGTATTTATACAACAAAAATATGGTTGCAAATAAACAATATTTTTTATTATGATTCAATCATATTATTGCTGTATACATGAATTAAGAACATATATAAAAATATATGGTTGCAGGTCAACAATATTTTTGTTATGAATCAACTATATTATTGTTATATACATATATAATATCAAGACAAATCTTAAATTATATGGTGGCATCGCAACCATTTTATGGTAATACATCCAATCACAATATTATTTACAAACAACCATAAACTCAATTATGGTTGATATCAACCATTTTTTTCTTAGTGTGTATGTATTGAGCTACTTACTTACATCCAACTAATTACTTTCAACCAGTTTAATAACTCATTGATTTTAAAATATTACTGAAATCATTATTAGTAAAAACAATAGAAAAGCTTCAGGGTACCTCCAGGTTAAACTGTGAACTCATTATTTTGGACTCCAAGATTTCATGAATGAAAAACATTCAACATAAGGTTAGTAAGGCTACGGTAGCATGATATACATTATTGAATCATCAGTTATTAGTGCGATAGGATTATCTGCAACTGAGAGCTAGAGATCAAAAACATATGAAACGCAAGAATTTTAAGCTTATTACTCCCGAAGCTTAATCAATCCACCAACTATATGACCACCTAGATGGACTTCAAGAACACCATTAAAATTTTATCCACCAGGACTTAATGGAGAAGAGGAAGTCTTTTGGAACAATATGGAACTAAAGTATACACTGACGGCTTAAAGATGAACTGCGGTGTCGGCTCTGCTGTCTTCTTCAACGATCTCGGAATTGGACACTCTTATCGACTCAGAGAAAACGTGCGAACTAAACCGCGATAGAAATATTCAGGGGAAAATTGGTCTATTTGTCGACAGCCAATCAGCAATACTATAGCCTAAATTACACAAAACTATATCTATTCTAGTCAAACAGTGTAAAAAGAAACTGTTAGGACTAAGTTTACTGTATGACATTACTATATTTACTTCTGCTCATAGGGACCACTATTATAATGAACAGGCAGACGAATTAGCCAAAAACTCAAAAGCAGAATCCAGAAACACTATCTCGAGTAAGCAAAAGATAGATGGCTAAATCTAAACAAAAATAGAGTCGCGAAGGAAACATGGCCTAGCTACAGTAAAAAACGCTAAATATAACTTATAGACTACAAACGTAAAGACACCTCGAGACTAATAGCATTGCTTACTGGTCACTGGTCGATCGAAAAACATGTTAGTAGACTTGGTCTCTCATATAACGCATACTGTCGTAGTTGTGGTAATCGCGAGAAGGAGAAGATAGTACACAATCTCCTATGCGAGTCTCTGCAGTCAATGGTGGCAGTTGCGTGGCGAAGGTTCAATAAAATGACAAATAGGCACTTCATACACAATCACTTCAACGGCTACAAAGTGTAACTTTTGTGCACACACAACCACTTCTTTTCGTCTTCTTCCCGCTTACCATAGAGTCAGTAAAGTGCCAATTGCTAATACGCTCATTGGTGACCAATGGAGAGCGGTAGGTGACTATACACCACAGTCTAAAAGCGGGTTAATTGCCACCAAATAAACTGCCAGAGTATACCAATTAGACAACCTCTGTGAGATATCGGACACCAGACTCAGTGACATCAATAAATATCTTATTTCTACTGGCTGGATGTAATTAATTTATATTCTCATTTCACTTCCTTACACTTACACCTGGCGAGTAGTGTGTTCTCATCAAAAGGGAATCTAACGAATCTAATTGATTGCTCGTAAGTTTACGAGCTACCACGTTAACCAACCAACAACATATATGTATGTCTAAATAATAGAACAATATTTAGACATATAATACTACCACGAGAAAAACTTGATTTTTAAGTACAACTATTTTAACTTTTTAAAAAATGTTGACACTTTAAACATATTGTTTTAATTAAAAATACAGCCTCTATGATACTATTAAATTGAAATTGCGTAACTCTCTTTTATATAAATAATTTATATAAATTATTTAAAAAAACTAATAAAAATCTTTCATTAAAATTTAGCTCTAAAAAAATAAATGTTTATAAAAAACTAAAATTACGTATATCTTCTAAATTACAATATTTATAGCCCTAATAATAAAATTCTTAAATCATTTGTATTTCCCAATCAAAATAAAATTGTATTTAAAAACTCTCAAAATACTTTTAAATCATAATCCCTAATAAATTCCATTTAAAATTTTATTACTCTATATGTATAGTGGGTGCATAAAATTCGTTGCAAACATTTTGATATGAAAATTCTAAAAATTTATTTCCTGAAATTAAAATTTACTTTGTGTACATTAATGACTAACTCTGTGGTTTTATATTGGATTATTTTAAAAGCACATGGTGTGACGTATAAAATATTTTTATTTCGTTTTTATTTTTTCGGTTAAATAAAAATAAAACGAAAACAAAGAATTCTCCTATACATACATGCAGGCACAACATTATGAGGTTTAGGCCGCCTTTCACCCATTACAATTTAAATGTACACGAAAAAAACGACAAAAATACAATTTTGACATACCAAAAAATAAACCTAAACCAAAAAAGTATTTTTTTTTTTCTATCTCTTGTTTTGGCCAAACCAACAGCTACAGCAAAATAAATAAATAAAAAAAAACAATAAGTATGATAATAAAATAAAACACTTGCATTAATTTCATTATTTTGTTGTTTAAAAAAAATAAAATAATTTTTTTTCTCTGTTGACCAAATACAAAAAGAGTAGCATAAAGAAAAATAAAACATAAGCCTCTACAATAAAGACCCCAACATAAATGTAAATGACTGAATTTATATACGAATATGTTGGAAAATATTTTTTTTATTTATTTATTCATTTATATTTGTGTGCCATGTTAATAAGAGGCACGAATTAGATTCAAACAAAGAAAAAAAAACACAGCGCTGTAATAATGAAAAAAAATAATCACGTTCCGTTTGCCGGTGGTGAATGGCTTTTGTTGCAGCAACACAGCACCATCACCTCTTTTGACTGAGGGGATTGTTGTCTTTTATTATTTGTTAGTTGAAACTGACAAATACATAAAATGCTTACAAAAAAAGACATGTGTCTTTTGGACCAGCCCTCCTCTTTTTTTTTTTTTTTTTTTTTGGAGCCATATATCTAAACACTTTAGTCTTTGCGAATTAAAACTCTGCACAGGAACAAATATTAATTTTGGTTTTAGCCAATAATGTGGTTGACTGTTTGTCCATAGAAAAAAATAAAATTGGAATTTTTCTCACATGTGTTGTCTGCAATAATATTTATCTAACATTGATTGCTAGGAGGGATAGGCTTAAAAGTCATTTCAAAATATATAATTTCAATCAAAATATTTTGGTTTAGTTTATTTTAACTTTTCAATAAAAAAAAAACAATTTTTTTTACATAAATATCTCCAATAATTATAACCAATGTTACCAGATGTGTGGATTTGTGTCCAAATGGAGGATTTGAACTTTCGTCAAATTAGATTTTTGTTTTTTTTTATTCATTAGTTTCGAGATAATTTCAAATATTATTTCTAATTTATAAACAATTTTCGATAAATTTAAATAAAAAAAAAAAAATTTACTGCCTGTTTCTCTATGTCGAACGAAAAATTCGTTTCGAATAAATGTATGGAAAACAAAAACAAAATTTTAAATTTATTTGTTGTTTTCCATACATTTATTCGAAACGAATTTTTCGTTCGACATAGAGAAACAGGCAGTAAATTAATTAATTTTTTTTTTTTTTTTTTTTTTTTTTTAATCGATAAATTTTACTTTTTATATAAAACTGAGATCAATTTTATATTTATTTATACAGAATACCTTTAAATTTTCAATTCATAATTATTTCGATAAATTTTCTTTGAACATTTTCGATAAAATTAGTTTAATAGGAATTTATATATTTTTACCAGCACACAGAGAAAAAAAATGTTTCTAGTGCTCATAATCTAAGAGCAACATACTTTGATTGTAATATATGATAACAGTTAAAAATTAGGATGTTTGTACATAATTATTATGATTCCATTTTATAATTTTTTCATTTAATGATTTGATTTAATAATATTAATATTTTTTTTTTTTAATTGCTTCCGATTTCATTATGTTCTTATCATTTAATGATTTGACTTTATTATATTACAAATTAATTTTATAATATTATAGGATGCTTTTATCATATTGTAATTTAATTATATCATATTATAATTCTATTGTAATATATTTTTCCATATTTTTATTCCATGTAATAGTATCATAATTTCATTTTATCAATATCTACAAAAATTATAACCAATGTTGCCAGATGTGTGGATTTATGTCCAAATGGGGAACTTGAACTTTCATTAAATTAGATTTTTGTTTTTTTTTTTTTATTCATTAATTTCGAGACAATTTCAAATATTATTTCTATTTTTTAAAAAATTTTCTATACATTAAAAAAAATCTATAAATTAAGATTAAGAAAAATTTCGAAAAGTTTTATTTTGCATATAAAAATGAGATAAATTTTATATTTATAAAATTGAAAATTCTTTGAAAATTTCCGACAAATTTAGTTTTATAGGAATTTAAAAAATAGAAAATATTTTTACCAGCATGCTGAGAAAAAATATGGTTCTGGTGACCATAATCTAAGAGCAACATACTAAGATTGTAATACATGATCACAGTTAAAAATAAATATGTTTGTACATAATTACTATTATGATTATTATTTTTTAAATTTTTATAATTATTTAATGATTAGATTTAATAATATTAATAACTTTTTTGATAATATTGCTTCCGATTTCATTATGTTTTTGTGATTTAATCATTTGTCTTTATTATATTACAAATTAATTTTATAATATTATAGGATGCTTTTATCATATTGTAATTTAATTATATTATAATTCCATTGTAATATAATTCCAATTTGTCATATTTTGATTCCATGTATAATCCAATTTATCATATATATAATTCCAATTTATCATTTATATTATACTACCATGTTGTCATATTTATATTCATTTGTACTTGCAAATAACTGTAAGATATTTTATATTTGATAAAAAATTTTTGTTGATAACTTGCAACCGATGTGTGTTAAAGCCGTGTAAATTACACAGTGCGACCAATTGCAAAAAAAAATAGTAATTAATCTAAATCTCCTAAACTATTCGTCGGATCGAATTGAAGTATATAAAAAAAGTAATAGAGGAGGCAATCAGCTTTGAGAAAAATTATCTTGTAGTCACCCTGTTATAATAAGGGATATGCTACAGGGTGTTAAAGTTGACCACATCGGTAATGAGAAATATTTAAGAACTAGTATTTTCTAAAAATTAAATTTCAAATTATAAAAAAAGAATTTGACAAAATAAAGAAAAACACATAAATATTACATAATATAACATAATTTTATTTCTCGCCATAATTTTCTTAACGCAGTAGTGAATTTTTCTTAAATATTCCGTAATTCCCAATATTTTCTAAAATAATTTTCTTGGTCTATGTATTATTCCAGAATAGTACAATTTGGCTCCATGACTACAGCATTCAGCAACGTCAGGCCACCAAGTTTCACTTATACCAACGATATCTAAATTTAGTCTATTCATTTCTAGGACTGTATTTAAAAGACTTTGTATGTTCCATGTTCCGAGGATTCTTAGCACAATTGATGTGCGGGAGACTTTATGTTGTTCATTTAATAAATGTGATTTTTCTAGGGAAAGTGTTCAGTCCAGTAGAAACAGATGCTGTCTGCAGCTGCCTACTCTTTATGACTTTATGGTTCAAAGTGTCTCAACACCCGCTGACTGTCCGGGACTGTTTATTTGTGGTTTGCACTTATCGCGGCTCAACTTTATATCTAAAGGCCGTTCACTATCCGTAAAATCCGAGAGATTTTGATAAATTTAATAACCACATATAGATAGGTCGATTTATAAAGAACCTAGTTCCAAACTGTTTAAAAATGTAGACAGTGGAGCATATTTTATGAATATAGGAAAAATTTTACAATTAGTTTCTTCCCACTCGAAGTTTAGAAAGAATAGATTTATTTTTATTATTTTTTCAATGTGCTCTACTATAATTTGAATCACAAGGAGAAATTAATAAAACTCTAAATATAGCAACAGTATCGCAATAGAACAACAAATTTTTCAAAATTGTTTAAAAAACTTATCCTTCTGCCACTTGTCTCTAACATTCAACAGTACCTTATAATGATATGAAGTTAAAATATGTCTATTGTTTTATATAATCATCATTAACCATCAACATCATTATTATCTTCTTTATCATGATTATGTGTCATGTGGAGCTGCGGTATATTCGAAATAATCACTTTATAATAGCATCGATAAATACTCATGACTACATATTGCCACAGCAAAGAGTCAGTAACAGCAGCACCTTTCGATTATTTCTATTGTTAATATAAAAATAAAATTTAATTCGATTTTTTTTTTTTTTTTTGGAATTGTTTTCAATTTCATTTAAACCCAACGCAATACTTGTTTGTACTTAATAGAAACATTTCATTTTAGTGTGGATAATTGTGAATTTATATATAATTGTTAAGGCGATTTTAATTAAATCTTAAAATTGTAACAAATGGTTTCACAAAATGAGTTTAATTGTTTAATAGAGGAAAATTTAATAAAAAAATAATTTCTATAGCAACATTTGTTTTAGAAGATATTAAGAAAACTTGTGTTAAGTCAAGGACATGATATACAAAAAGGGAAATATAATATGTTGAAAATAAATAAATACCTTTAATTTCTAGTATTTCATTAAATTTCAAATTCTTACCTAAAAAAAGAAAAGAAAAAAATAGTTATTTATTGTTTAAATTTATTTTTTATTTATTAAATTTATTTCAAATAGATTAAAATATTTTAAAATATTAGTAGTATTATTTTATAAATACATAAAATTTAAATTTTGTTTCAAAATTTAAATTAACGCCCAAATTTACACTTTTTCCCATTAAATATCACACTTCATTTATAATTTGTTAAATACATTTTTCTCTCAAATTTAAAACGATAAAATGCAAATAGCAGCATAAATAAAATAACTATTTATCTATTAATTTATGCAATTAACAAACTTTTATAATAAATAATTATTAATTTATTTATGTGACAAATTTAATTACACTCTGTTCACCTTTGAAATATGCATATGTATGAGTGAACATCTATTTATTTGTAATGGCATATTATTAATAATATTTTACACATTATTTATCTTTTTTATTAGCTTGTGTTTTAAATGCCAATTAATAAAATTTAAATAAAACGAGATAAAAAAAATGGTCAACAGCATCATGGTCAATTATTCAAATTAACCACATAGTAGCGATAAAAAAAAATTAGGGAAAAGATAACTTTTGCATTTAGACAATGATGAATTCTTTTTTCTATGAAGTTGTCGACACTTTTTTGATGTCGACCCAGAATGAAAGTTGGCAAAATTTAAAGAAAGTCATAATAATGTAATTTTTTTAAGAATGAGATATAATTGTTTCATTATTTAAAAAAAAATATGTATCCATATGTTTTTCGTTATGGATTAAGAATAACAAATTAATACATAATGAAGTAGTGAATGCAAAAAGTTAACAGGAGGTATCGACAGAGTATTTTTTTGTTTTTTTGTTTAAAAAATATAAAACGTAATTTTTTTTAGCAAAAGTATTAAACAAAAGCAAAAATACACTTATATATTTTATATAAATATATTTAATATAAATAAACAATTGTCACAAAATATTTAGAAAAGATATTAATTTCCTTTAAATTATCGATAACAAGTCGGCGTCACACAATACTATTAGAAAATATGGATTTAACATCGAATTAAAGTGACAACGACTAGGAATTGACGACGACGTCGACAACGACTTACATAATAGGGGTGACTGTAAACAAATTTTTAAAACCTTTTAGCGTTTTAAACTAATAAAAATCTAGCAATGAAAGTGCTAAAATGGCACTGACACTGCGTCCTATCCATTTTGGTTGCCTTGAAACCTAAACAAAAATGATTACGAATAAGTAGAAAAAATTAAAATATATAAACTAATATATATAACGATTAGTTACGGACATTATTCTCTAACATATCATCGGTCGAATCAGTCGAAAGCTTTATTGATTGTCAATATTTAGTTTTCATCTACTTCTTAATATTTAGACTAGTTTTGCAGTGATAAAAAAAAATACTATGAAAAATTAATAGTTATTTCATACTCCTGATATGTTGCCTTACGTCGTCTCAATACTAAACAAATTTGTGTCCAGAGAAAAGCTTAAATTTTATCAGAATACAAATTTGTCTAGTATATACTGCAATTGTCAGTTTCATTAAAGCGTCAAGACAATGACGATTTAATGTTTGTTTTTGTTACTTTTTATATAATTTACGTTTTTCGCTATAACACTGGAGGACAATAAAATCCTCCTCTAAACACGAATCCACTTTTAGTTCTTTCCTATCAGTTCACAGTGGAGCCAAACGCAAACTTTTTGGTAATAAATATTTTTCTCCTAAACTACTGCTCGGATCAAATTAAAATGTATGGAATAGCTGTAAAGTAGGACCTAAGCTTTCATAAAAATTAGCTTGTAGTCATCCTGTGATAACCCGAGATAATCTACAGGGTGTCAAAGTTGACTATCTCGAGTATGTAAATGTTTCAAAAAATCGTAACATCTACAAAGAGGAAGAAGTATTAAATCCTCAAAATTAGCATCTGCGGCTGAATTATCAAGAGATTGTGGTACCCCAAATACAGAAAATCGCTGTGCAATATTACAAAATTAATCTATTGAACCCCCTAATGTAACCAAATCGTCTAAACCACCCCCAATTTACTTGCGGGAAGGAAATACAAATGAATTGGTTCGTGATTTAATTTCGTTAATCGGTGACAATTCTTTTTACGTAGTTCCTATAAAACGAGGAAATATAAATGATACCAAAATACAAGTTAATCACAAAAATAATTATTGTAAAATAGTGTCATATTTTAAAAACCATAAGAAAAATGTTTATACATATCAATTGAAAAGTAATAAGAGCCTTCAAATTGTTATAAAAGGCATTGATTCTAATGTAGAACCAATCGAAATAAAAACCAGTTTAGAAGATAAAGAATTTAAGATAAAAAATGTTATGAATCTGCATAACCGCGAGAAAACACCCCAGCCACTTTTTAAAGTTGAATTAGAACCCGGCGACATTAAATTGAAAAAAGTCGAAACCCACCCAATATTTGATTTGAAGTATTTATTGCACCGAAAAATTTCAATAGAAGAACCGCATAAACGATCAGGACCAGTACAATGCGTAAACTGTCAGGAATATGGGCACACTAAAGCTTACTGTAGATTACCTCCAGTTTGTGTTGCTTGTGGCGATTTACACAACTCATCCGAATGTGATAAACCGAAGGCAGACTCGAACATAAAGAAATGTAGTAATTGTGGTGGAAACCATACAGCAAACTATAGAGGTTGTCCAGTGTATGCCATCGTCAAACGATCCCTAGGACAGAAAACTAGAATTTCTCCCACTCAACCACCAAACATTCTTGGAAATAATTACCCCCAATTAATAAAATCATCTGGCAACAAACAATCATAAGCAAATGTTCTTAGAACCAACCAAACTCCACTAGCAAATTCTTTGCCTAAAAGTAAAAATACTAACTCGAATTCTGATTTAATGGAAAAATCGCATGAATTCAATTTCACAAGGCTGGAAACTACAATAGAGACGCTCGTGCAATCGGTAAACAATTTTACAAACTCTATGAGCAATATGATGCAGGAAATGCTCAAGATGCAAACGATGCTTTTACAAGCTATTCTAAATAAACCATGAATTGTCTCAAGATATGTTTTTGGAACGCAAACGGCATACGCCAACATAAAAATGAACTTGAATATTTTCTGAAAAACCAACAAGTTGATATAATGTTAGTTTCTGAAACTCATCTGACATCTAGAAGTATATTCCAGATAAATGGATATGTTTTTTATGATACAAGGGACCCCCGAGGAAGAGCATGTGGAGGCTTGGCTATACTAATGAAGACTCGAATTAAACACTACTTAATGTGTGATCTTTGTGAAGATTATCTTCAAGCTACAACAATCTGTATTGAAGATTGTTATAGAAACTTAGTTTCTATATCAATTTCAGAAAATCAATATGAACACTATTTTAAATCACTAGGACCCCGTTTCCTGGCAGCTGGCGATTATAATGCTAAGCATACATTCTGGGGATCACGACTAATAACCTCGAAAGGTCGTGTTTTGTTTGATACAATTTCTAAAATGGGTTTGAATGTGATTTCGAGCGGAGAACCTACTTACTGGCCGTCTGATCCAAATAAGATACCCGATGTGATCGACTTTGAAGTTATAAAAAACATTGCCATGGATCTAATACGAGTTGAATCTGATCCTGGGTGAATGATCCTCGGATCATTCATCCAATTTTGTTATGCTATTAAGCCCCCGAGAAATTGTAACTTGGCGACATCAGGAACAAGGATAAATTGGCTGAAATATAGAAAATACCTTAGTACACACTGCACGGAGAACATGTCGCTAAGTACACCAGAAGAAATCGATCACTCTCTCAATAATTTTGATATAAATTTGAAACTTGCTGCTGAACATGCTGCCTTTACCCCCCGACAAAACAGATATAATAGAATATATTCTGTGGATGTCGAACGGCTCTTGACTGAAAAAAGAAGAGCTCGAAGAGAGTGGCAACTCTACAGATCCCCTCAACTCAAATCTAAGTTTAGAGAATGCAAAAATCGTCTTAATAAGCTCTTGGAAAATCGAAAGACTGAATCTTTTAATAAATATTTAGAAAACCTTGATGCAACACCGCAGTCTTATTATTCTCTATGGTGAGCTACTAAAAAACTTAAGAGACCAGTTATATGTAAACCTCCTTTATGTAATACTAATGGAGGATGGGCAAGAAATGATACCGAAAAAGGGAATCTGTTTGTAAGTCATCTGAAAAATGTATTTACCCCGAACGTATCAAATGACGTAATTGTGTTGCCACCTGTTGTACCCCAATTCAGAGCAGTTGAACCCCTTTGTTTTGAGATTCGAGAGATCGACAACGCTATTGTTGATTTAAACTCTAAAAAAGCAACTGGTATTGATAAAATCGGTAACAAGATGCTTTTGGAGCTACCCCGGATAGCATTAAAAATTATACTTTATATTTTTAACACTATATTACGCCTTGAATATTATCCACCAGAATGGAAGGTATCACTGGTTACTATAATACCTAAGCCAGGAAAAGATCACACAAAAGTAGAATCGTATAGACCTATAAGTCTATTATCAAATATGTCAAAGCTCTTTGAGAAACTCTTAATGAATAAGTTAACCCCTCTATTGAATCGAAACCAATGTATACCCAATCATCAATTCGGATTTAGAAGAAAACACAGCACTATCGAACAAACACACAGACTTGTAAATGTTATTAACAAAACGTTTGAAGAAAAGTAGTATTACTCTGCTTTCTTTATCGACGTTTCGCAAGCTTTCGACAAAGTATGGCACTATGGCATGATATATAAGATAAAGCAAAATTTACCCTCTAATACACATAAATTATTGGAAACCTATTTAACTAATCGAAAATTTATTGTTAAAGAGAGAGACTTCTTAAGTAATCCACAGCCCATTGAAGCAGGAGTACCCCAAGGTAGTATTCTGGGTCATTTGTTGTACTTAATATACACCTCTGATATGCCAACTAACAACCGAACCCATACATCAACATTTGCTGATGGCACAGCTATTTTAAGTACAAGAAGCATCTCGACTCTTGCAAGACCATATACTAGACATTGAAAGATGGTTACGTAAGTGGAAAATAAAGGTAAATGAGCAAAAATGCATACACATAACATTTACATTGCGTAGAGAAACATGCCCACCCATCTTTATTAATAACCAAGTTATTCCCCAGCAATCAGAGGTTAAATACCTCGGTATCCATCTTGATCGACGTCTTACATGGAAATTCCATATTGATGCCAAGTTGACTCAAATAAAACTGAAAGCACTTCAAATAAATTGGCTTATCGCTAGAAACTCAACACTTACTTTAGATTGTAAACTACTTTTATATAACTCTATTTTGAAGCCAATATGCCCCAATCAGTTATGGGGCACGGCCTCGGCGTCAAATATAGAAAAAAAATACAGAGACGACAAAACAAGATTTTGCGGATAATAACTGCGGCACCATGGTACGTCAAAAACTCAAATATTCATAAGGATCTAAACGTCCCCTTTGTGAAAGATGTAATAAGAGAACATACTGAGAAATATTTTAGGAGGCTAGAAATTCACCCAAATCCTCTAGCTCGAAACATCCTACTAAGCAATGGATATACTCGATTGAGAAGAAGGCACACATCAAACTTGAGGAGCTAAAATATACGTATTAAAATAGATTTTTGTCTGACGGTGGTTGGACAAAATTAGATATTAATATTTAGATTTAAGATTTTAATACTTATTGTTAGCTCAAGTACAATTACTGAAGATTCAATAAATAAAGTATGTAATGTAAAAAAAAATCTACAAATTAAGTCCAATTTCAAATATTATTTTATACTTCTGTAAAGTGCTTGATAACTAATAATTTCATTCATTTGCGTATAAATGTATGAAAAATGGCTTAATTTCGCTAGAGGAGGCCAAGTTTATATTAAGTTTTAAGCAAAAGTATAAACTTAATAGTATAATAATATAGACTTAAAATTTAGCAATTTTGGAGTTTTTTTAAAACATAAAATTAATATTTAAACTTTAATAGAATTTAAACAAATGGATATATTTTATTTATATTTTAGTATAGTATGTATAAACTTGTCCTAAAAATTGCATACCATACCATGCCCATCTCAACTTTGGAGGGCCCCCCAATTCCCCCTGAACCTGTACTCCTTCAAATCAAATCGAAAATACCTCAGCTCTGATTTCACAAAAAAGCGTTTTGGAACCTCTGTACAACATAACTTAACTTAAATATTTTAACTGATATTGACATGTAATTTTGTCTATTTTTATTCGGTATCCAACTTTATTACACAAATTTAAAATTCAATTAATCGCCAATTTTGACACATTTTACCCCAACGTGTACCAGTTTCTTTTTAATTTATTGACAATATTTAGGTCAAGAAGTATATTGAGATCAATTTGACACTAAATTGTTGCCCACCTGGTCGAAAACGAATGCAGGAGTGGATTTTATTATTACAAAAAAGTAATTTGAATTTATACAAAATAGCACATTAGCATATTATTTTCACTATTATTTCTTATATAATCTATCTTCTTCTATATATATAAAAATTAATGTGTGTTTGTTTGTATGTACGTATGTATGTTTGTTTGAAGTCTATAGCCGCCTAAACGGCTGAACCTAATTTTTCACAGTGTATTCCTATATGCCTGGAAGGAAAAATAGGCTACTTTTTATTTTGAAATTCCATGAGGGCGAGGTGCCACGCCCACTTACTAAATAACTATTAAAAGTAGTATATCTCGGAAATTGGTAATACTAGAGTCCTCAAATTTTGCACTACCAACTTTGACACCTATATAACATTCTGGAAAAAATAGGCGAACTAGTAATAGGGGGTGTGGCACATCCCACGCTTAATATTGCATGCCAATACCAAATGCCGTAAATTTAGGAAACTATTACATTTCCAAAATTTTGTACAATAAACCTAAGTGTCAATGTGAACATTTTGTGCAAAAATGGGCGGAAAAGAAATAGTGGGCGTGTCATCTCTCATATAAAGTTAATACCAAAATTGTTATATCTGGGATACTATAAAAGTTAGCTAAAATTTTGTACGACTAGCATTAGCTTCAATATGAATATTTTGGACAAAAATTGGTACACTAGCAATAGTGGGCGTGGCACCTCCCATATAAAGAAAATATTAAATTATTATATCTGAGAAAATATAACAATTAGAGTTCTAAAATTTTGTCGGAGCCTTTTTGGTATCAATATTAATATTTAAGAAAAATATGAGCGGACTAGAAGTAGGGGGCATGGTACCTCCCATATGAATTAAATGCAAAAATTCGTATACCTGGGAAACTATTGGAGTAGGAATGCTCAAATTTTGCACAAAGAATTTTGACATCCATGAAAACATTTGTCTAATAAATTAGCGGATTATGGGGGTATGGTTCCTCCCATAAAAATTAAATACAAAAATTAGTATATCTGGGAAACTATTAGAGCTTGAATTTTCAAATTTTGCACGGAAACATCTATCTATCTATCTATCTATCTATCTATCTATCTATCTATCTATCTATCTATCTATCTATCTATCTATCTATCTATCTATCTATCTATCTATCTATCTATCTATCTAATTTTTAAGAAAAATGTTTTATTTTAATTACTAAATAAATATATTTTTGTAATCCTTTAATTACTATATATTTCATTTCGGGGGTGGCGAAGCGCACCAGGTATTAGCTAGAGTAATGTAAAATAAAATATAGATATAAATCTTTCATTACTACAAAAATCACAAAAAAAAACAAAATTTAATAAATTTAAATATACGAATTTTACCTCCTTTAACAACCAAAAATGAGCCAATACAATGTGTTAAAAACGAAATGGTGACATTAAAATTATAATATCAATCTTCCTGAATTAAGCGCCATTTTATTTTTTTTTTTTTTTTTCAATTCAATATTTATTTTATCAAACTAATTAATTATTAAATAAATATATTTAAAAATGCAGAAAAATAATCACACAAAAACCACAAATTCTATGCGATTACAATTCAAAACAGCGTAAAATATGAATTTAACAAATAAACGAAATAGCTATGACAATGCAATTAAAAATTTATAAAATATCCACAAATATCATAAACAACAATTTAGCCAACAATTTAAAACAAAAAAAAAACCGGCTAATTAAGATGATTGAAAAAAAATCTGAGGGGAATAAAGCTATTTTATAAACATTTATACCTGCTAAAATATGAAAACACTTTTAAAACTTTGTATGTATGACTACTTATAGCATTTATATAGTATTTATAACCAAATTTGTGTAAATTTTTTTTTTTTTTTTTTTTTTGAGATAGAGAATTATTTTTAATAAACCAGAGGTATCTGCTGCAATCATTGAAACACACAATTTTATGAATAAATTTTTTGAAAAGCAGATAATAAAAGATTATTTTGCTAAATGTATTTACAATTTGAATAATTTTTGGCAAAAACAAAATATAAGTATATTCATGGTTTTTATACCCATTTATTTATTATTTGATTATTTGTTATAAATTATAATGAGCTGATGTGAGAATAGCAGCTTTGTGTGTGAATTTGTGAATTATATTTTAAATGCAATATGGAACAAAAAATTTTGTTGAAAAAGGAGAATTTATGAGTAAATGAAAGTTGTTTGGTAGCAAATAATGAAATGATTTTAAATGAAATTGAAAATGAATTAAAAAGAATAAAATGTATATTTTTAAATATTTAATTCTAGTTTTTAAAATTAGCATTTAAATGTTTTATAAACCGTTAATTTTTAGCAAAATCATTGATTACACTCATACTTACTAAAACTAATATTTTCTTTAAATACAAAAATTTGATATCCTCTTAAATAATATACCTTTAAAAATTTATTTAAATATTTAACACATTTAGAAAATATTTATTGCTAACCACATTTACATTTTCTGTTTATTTATACATACATATGCATATTAGAGTGCTCCAAAAAACGAAGTTTCAAATTTGGTTATTAAACCTTTCAATTTTCAATTTTTCAATTAATACCCAATTTTTTTTATCAATTTACTGAATTAATGGGACTGCAAACGGGTTTTATTTAAATATATTAAATTGGCATGTTTTTAAAACATCGGGGTCATTTTGACCCCAAGGCCGTTTAAGGGTTAATTTCATTTTTTCACTATCATTATAAATATCGGATGTTAATAAATAAATTTCTTAAGTTTTATGATAATCTACCGAAAAATAGATAAAATTTCGACTAGTTTCCATCAAAAATTGTAAATATTACAAAATTTGACCTTTGATCTTTAAAGTTTATGGATTAATGTCGTCCAAATTGTATGAAACTCTTGATTTATATTTAGAATTATGTGGATTATAAAATTTTAAAAAAGTTCCATTTAAAATATCAAAAAGACTGTAATAAAATGGCCGATTTGCCAAAATATTACATAAAAATGGGTTTTTCTCGAAATCCGCTGAATTCAAAATGCAGGTACAGGCAAACTATAAGAGGTATTGACCTAATTTGTTTACTGTTTTATTCCATAATCCGTTATCCATAAATCCCTATGAGATCTCCCAAAAATATTGAAAGTTGTTTAACAAAGTATCAAAAAAACTGAAATTTGAGTTTTGAAACGACCGTTAAAAATATCAACATTTTTTAACCATAGCTGAGAACAGGTTTACGTTATTCTATAAGAACAGAAACTCATATTCCAGTAACTACAGATGTATTTTAAGTAATACAATTGTTTTATTCGAGTATTTTCAAAAGTATATTTATTTTTTTGTCACATTTCGAATTCAAGTGCTCTGAGACACGTTAATGGCCTGGGGAATTTTCAATAACTTTTACATTTTTCAACCAATTTTTGTGTTTTATATCTTTTTGTAACACTAATTCTGTGTACATTACGATTCCTTTACAATAAAATGCAAAACTAATTATTTAATAACAATTTGCCCTAATTTTTTTGCACGACGTATCTTTATAACCCATAGAACAATTTTAGGGGGGAGACAGCCTGTAAGATAACATTTTTTTTCCTTCATACAAGCTTGGAGCACTCTAATGTATATACAAAACTAAGTAAAACACCTGAATATTTTTACTTTATCTTGCTACGTTTCTTTGCCAAAGAAATCCCCTAAGGTAACGTAAAATTATAGTTTTATATCTTCAGCACCTGCAACTTAACTTCCTTTAGAAAGTAACCATCCAACCAGCCATTTACTTTTCATTATACTTAATGCTATAAATTGATTATGAAAACAAACTGTAAAAAATGTTTTTTTTTTTTGCATACTTTAAGGGATACTTTTATGATAAAATATGCAGCATAATTTAAAGAGCAACTTAAAGAAATAATGTATTCTTTATGGAGCAAAAAATAAAAAACTATGAAACATTGTTGGAAAAAAATCTTTACTTTAGCAATAGAAGTTAGAAATAAGTTTGTTGCAAGAAATATATACAGCACTATATTTAATAGATGCATTAGATGAACTTTGATGTTGTAGCAAAGAAATATATGGAAGCAATAAACTTACAAGATGGGTAAGGGTAGAGGCTAGAGAGAAATAAATATACAGTAATTTTAAGCAAAGTTTTAAAATATAAAAAATATTTAAGAATATAAAACTAAGATCTTAATTATCTCCGCTAAAAATACTAATTAATACCATAGAGCATTGCTCTTTCTGAACTTGTTTTAACTGGTTTAATAAATTCTAATAAAATTCTTATTCAAATTTTAATATATAAAATAAAATTAATAGCTATTACTTTCGTTGTTTTCTTAATAATTTTTTTATATTAAGTATTTTTTATTTACCTCTACAAATGACTCATTATAATTTAGTAAATTTCCTTTGCTTCTCTTTAAAATTGTTTAAAATTTATAATTTAGCCAGAATTTTAAATTGTTATCAACACTATGCTTTAATATTTCTTTTCGTAACCATTTATATTAAAATATACATTTAATAATAAATTATATTCTCTCTCTCTCTCACTTTAACTTAAGTTTTTTCTTCTTCATTAACATAACAAAAACAGTTATGAACCAAAAAATATATAAAACAACAACAAAATAAAAATAATATTTGCTTTAAGTTTAAAATATAAACACAGTAAAGCAACATTTTTCCAAAATAAAACAACATTTTTACACTTAGTTACCCTAACAAATTTTAAAACTAAATTTTTATTTTTAAAATTTATAAATTAAAATGTTTGCAATCCTACAGTAATGTGCATATTAAAAACAAAAAACTTATTTTTGTAATAAAGTCATTCAAAACAAACTTTTTTAATATAAACCAAAAAAAAATGTATTAAATCATGTTAGCAGAGGGAGTGATGTTATTTATGTCTGACACATCAAATGCATAGCTGGTATGAGGCCAAACATTTAAATTAATGAAAACCACTTGACGAATAATAATCAAGTATTAGTTTGACATTTTGTATGTGTTCTTAGAAGAATGTGTGTGTGTTTTTTTTTAGAAACATTCTTAAATTTCTTTTATAATTCATTATTATGCAGACAAGTATATTTATTTAAGGTTTGTTAATGTTTTTGAGACTTCTGTTTTTAGGACAATTATTGTTATAATCTTACATATAAGAAAGTATATAAATAATTTATGCAAAATTAATTAAATATTATTGAACTTGAAATACAATTATATAATTAGTGTAAAAGGTGTTCTAAAATTACTAAAAATGTTTAACCTGGCTGAAACTAACTTAAATTCTTAATAATAAGTTTTCATTTTTCTGCCCTTTTTGTTCGAGCGCACATTGGGGTAAAAGGAGTCAAAAATAATAAGCGATTAATTCAGGGAAAAGTGATATCAATATTTTAATGATCACGTTTTATTTTTTTATTGATTGTTAGTTTAAAAAAAACGCAGTTTCAGAATTTTAAAATTTTTTTAGCAGAACGATAATGTCTGTCTGTCCGTCTATACATTAGAGTTAAATGGGTCGAAAATTATGCATAATTCAGAGAAGAGTGGTATCAACAATTTTATGATCACGATTAATTTTCCTATTTATCAGTATGTAAAAAAAATGTATCTTTAGAATAACATGTGTTTGCCTGAATAGTAATATCCGTCCGTCTATACATTGGGGTTAAATGGGTCGATATGTCACTTAATTCAGGGGAAGGTGATATCAAAATTTTGATACTAACATTTGCTTTTCATATTAATCGAGAAGTGGAAAAAATATTTTTTAAATTTTCAGATTTTTTTGAAATAATTCTAATGTCTGTCCATCTGTCCGTATGTTTGTTAATTTTTGCAAACTTTCCAATTCAAAATCGTCTAACTTTTAACTCAATAAAGATAACGATTCAAAATTTTCTTTGTTCAATAGACAATTTTTTTAAGCAACTATATAAAATATAAATTTTACATAGTTGCTTAAAAGTTATATACATTTTGGAAATTTCAAATGTATATAACTCGAAAAATATATAAGACAAGGACTTTAAGGTGATATAAAAATCTTGGAAATTGGGTAAGAAACGAAAATTCACCAGTGGTTAAACATTTTCCATGACTCTATTTTGAAACCCCATCGTTCCGCTCCTGATGCGTATATTGGACTCAAAATGCTACTGTGTTCTGCTACGCCTATATGAAATTTCATGCAAATCTAACCAACAGATTAGAAGTTTCAGATTTATTTCGATTCTTCCCCACTGTTTAATGTGCGACAAAGCAAAGAAAAAGTCTGCACTTAAGCTGTTTATACCCTACACCACCATAGGTGGGGAGGGTATTATGCGTTTGTGCTGATGTTTGTAACACCCAAAAATATTGGTCTAAGACCCACCTTAATTTATACCAATCGGCTTAGAATCACTTTCTACAGGTCTCAATTTTGAACCAAAATGTATGAAATTTGAAATTGGTTATGATCGGTCCATTATTTCACCTAGCCCTCATACAAACGTCCTCCCGGAAAAGGGTTTAACGATCATATATCCCTTAAATATAGCAAAATTTTAATGAAATTTGGCACATATAAGTTTCATATAAGTCCAAATATGTGTGGCGTTTTTAAAAAGATCGGTCTACAATTACCCATAGTTCCCATATAAACCCCTTTTCAGAAAATCACTTAACGGGTATAAATCCCATTAAAATGTTAGTATCATGTTAATATTCGACACAAATAAGTTTTATATGAACATAATTGATAGTGCCAAATTTTATAAAGATTGGTCCATAATTTACCATAGCTCCCATATAAGGCCCCATTTCGGGAATCACCCAAAAGTGAATAAATTCATTTAGTCATTTAGTCAGTATCAACGTAATATTCTGAATTCGTATGTTTTATTTTACATTTATGAGTATCGGTCCACATTTGACTCCAAGTCTAATAAAGGACACCTCCCCGAATTATACCGTACACAATAGTGTAGGGTATCATATGGTCGGGCTTGACCGACTATATCTTTTTCTCTCGTTTTTATATGAAATCTACTGGAGTTTTTTTGAAAAAGAATTATTTTCTCAAATCGTGCTGTATATGCGCACGAATTTTTCGATAATATTAAAGTGGACAATATGTGCTATTTTTCAGACAATTTTCAGAACAAACATCTTGTAACATTTTAAGTTGCATACCATTAGAGTTAAAAATTAGTGTATTTTAGGACAATTAAAAAAAAAAAATATTGAAACAAAATATAATTTACAAATACTTGAAGAAAAGTACACTTAAATATCTGAAGTTGATGGTTTCATTTTAAATTTTTACCTTAAAAGACTTTTTATTTAAAATATATACACTAAAAGCTGATGAAAATTGAATTTTTTACTCGTTTTCAAAAATATAAAAAAATTCATAAATTTGGCAGCTTCTTATAAGAAAACACCACAACCTAGCTTAAAGCTTTTAATTGATATTGAAACATAATTTTGTCTATTTTTATTCGGTGATAACTTCGTTTTTATTTTTTGATGATTTTTTATTTGATTTTTTTAAAATTTGTGGTTCTTTGGCGAAATTAACAATAAATTGCATAATTGGTAGGTATTTGTTATGTTCAATTGAAATGGATTAAAAAAGCATCAAGTAATGAACCCTTAAATAACTAGTATCCTATAAGCTTCTTTGTATTATATTTGATATTATTTCTTAAAAAAGATGTTGTAATATATCTGTGTATATTATTTTTTTTAATTCTTATTGTAAGACATTAAAAAACAACTAAAATTGAAACTAATTTTAGTATTTGCTATTTGAAAAATTGTTTAATATTAATTAATATGACGAATTTTAGTAATTCCATTTTTTGATATCTCCATGGATTTGATACTCCAATTTTAATGAAATTCGCTACAGTTATGACCTATTACAAGTGCAGATCAAATAACTTTCAGACCGAAGACCCAAATTTCCGGTCCCAAAATATGACGTTTTAAAATGTAAAATGTGGACCGATACTCATAAGTTGATGCTGACATTTATATGAATTTATTCACTTTTGGATGATTCCCGAAAGAGGGCCTTATATGGGAGCTATGGTAAATTATGGACCGATCTTTGTAAAATTTGGCACTATCATTTATGTTCGTATAAAACTTATTTTTGTCGAATATTAACTCAATACAAACATTTTAATGGGATTTATGCTCGTTAAAGTGATTTTCTGAAAAGGGGTTTATATGGGAGCTATAGTTAATTATGGACCGATCTTTTTAAAAATCGGCACACTTATTTAGACTTATATGAAACTTATATGTGCCAAATTTCATTAAAATATTGCTATATTTAAGGTATTTATGATCGTTAAACTCTTTTCCGGGAGGACATTTCTATGGGGGCTAGGTGAAATAATGGACCGATCATAACCAATTTCAATAGGCTTCGTCCCTGGACTATAAGAAACCTTTGTACCGAATTTCATTAATTTTGGTTCAAAATTGCGATCTGTAGTTAGATTACAAGGTTTACATGGACGGACGGACGGACATCGTTAAATCGACTCAGAAGATGATTCTAAGCCGATTGGTATAAATTAAGGTGGGTCTTAGAACAATATTTTTGGGTGTTACAAACATCAGCACAAACGCATTATACCCTCCCCACCTATGGTGGTGTAGGGTATAAAAAAGGGTCAAAATTTTACTTGGCTCCAAATATCTGTTAGTAAAAAATATATCCCACACATGTTAGTGTAAAATTCAAATCAAACTTTCAATCAAATCATAAATACAATTTTGGCGAATTTTTTAAAAAATGTCATATCCGAGGTGACCAACTTTGGAGTTCCATTGGGAGGGCAAAAAGTATGCCTACCCTCATTTATATAAGATGATCATTTATATAAGAATAAAAACACTTTTCTTTTTTATTTGTATATCATTTTTATATAATCTTGCCAAAACTCTGAGAGTAACTACAGATAACTTTGTTATATGCTAAATATTACAGAAGATAACAATGAATTAATAAAATACAAAACTGAATAAATATCCACCACTTTGACAGCTTGATGCCATGACTGAAGTTGCATTTTAAAACAAAACTTGACAAAGTGTTAACTAAAATAATCAGTTGGCAAATAGCTGATCATGTAAAGTTTTTTAATTTTTTATCACTTTAATCTATTGTTAATGTAAAAAATATTTCTGGTATGCAATATCCAATTGTAGTTGTATTAAATCCCTATATACGTGTTATATTCTAGATAGTTACAGATCAAATAGATAACTAAAAAAAACTTTAATTTTTTTTTATAATTTTATTTTCTAATATTTCTCAAATTTTGTTGCTGCTATTATGTATAATTAAATTGTAAAAAGATCTAATTAATTATGTGAAATTTATTGAATACAAATTATTATGATATATTAAGTGAATACCCCTAATAAAAACAGTTCATTAAGCAAAATATACACAAAGTACATACGAAAATTCTATTACACTCACCTTTTCAGTGTTGGTTTGAAAATAATAAACCAAAACAAACATCCAGATAACACTAACAAATACAATCAATTTGACGTTGCGACGCATGATGACGACGATGTTGATGATAATGGATATTGTTGTTGTGTCTATATAGTTGCTGTTGCAGATGTTGTTACTGATGACAATGAAATTTTATTTTTCTGCTGCTGCTGTTGCTGCTATTTTGATAAAAATTTTAAATGTTGCTGATTTCGTTGGATTTTTATATATAATTTAGTTGGTATATTTTTTTATTTGGCAGTTATTTTTTGTTTTACTTTTTTCGACTAATTTTCATTAACACTTTATTTTAGATATTCTAAAGAAAATTGGAAAAAAGAGAGAAAAAATAAAATAATATTTTGTTAATACTTTTGTTGTTTGATAAAAGAAATTGCTTTAATTTTAATTGGGTTTTATATTCTTTTAAGCTTTTTAATTAAATATTTAAATTGATATTTGTCTGAGATTGCTTTTTTTGTTAGTTTTTAGTTTTTGTTTTCTTTTTTAAATCTTATAAATATAATTTAATTGAAATAAAAGTTTAGAATAAATTTAAAGATAACAATAGGAAAATGTATTTATATTTGATATGTAACAATGTGTTGATATGTATATAGTTTTATTTTAATTAAAGAGATATTTGAAAAATAATTTTTGTGACCTTTGACCTTTAGTGTTTTAAGTAGCAGAGGATATATTTTAATTAATTTTGTTGAAGTTCTTTAAAATCATTTTAGTTTACTGTCTAACATTTCGAGCTGTAATATTAATTGATTAATAGTTCAACCTTTGACCTTTAAGTCAAAATTTAATAACTATTAACTTGAACAGCTTTAAAGTCTTTTTTGTAAAAGCAACTTATGTTTGAAATCATAATTTTTCAGTTACGGATTTAAAATATATTTTTTTATAATGTTATCTAATTTAAATTTAATTACTTTTATCTGCACATTTTATTAACAGCCTAATATTTTATTTTTAAATTTTAACTTGAAATATTTATCACTGACAGTAGTCCTGTTATCAGCTGTCTACTTGAAATGATTTTTTACGCCATTTATAACTTATTTATATTTTAAGTTAAAAGATTTATTTCCACTTATTCCCCCACTTAATGACTACAAACAATGTCAAGAACTTAAGAAAATATTAAACAAAAATAATCAAATAAATTAACTGACAAATTGGCTATGAAAAACAATTTGTTTTCTAATTTGTTCACTACTTTTAGCTACCCAAAAGTAATAAAAATGTCTGCATACTTTTAGGCTTTAAGAAAATAAAACATAAAGATTTTATCTTTTGACTAGAAAACAAAACAACAAGTAATAAAAAATCTTAAGTATTTTATAATTGAAAATTAGTGTACAAATAAAATAAAATAAAATTTCTTAAGCTTACACAAACAAATCATTAAAATTTTACCTTTAATTATAGTAAACATAAAAATTGTTTGTAAGTATATCATTTACAAAAGGAATATAAATAACTAAAAGCTTTGATAATTAATTTAATTTACTTTTTATATAAAAAGCAAAAACGTTTTCCCAATCTTTAATATTTTAAAACTGCTTTAGTTTCTTTATATTCTTTACATTTAAACCACTTTACATTTTTTCCTAAATAAAAAATCTCTTTTTATCCGCTTTGTGCGTTAACACGTACAATTTTGATGATGTTTTATCTTCTCAAGGATTTCTTCTTTTTATATTTATAATAAAAATCATTTTATACTTTATTGAAATTTAAATTCATATTTATCTCTCTATTGTATTGAAATTTAAAGCATACTCTTAGGAGTTTATTTTGTTTATATAATATAGTATACTTATTTTGATAAGCAGTATTTAAAAGTTTCATTTTTGTTTTTTCTTTTCCTCTATTCTTTGTTTAGAAAATTTAATCAATCAATCATATTTACAAAGTAAAATCTCTAGCGAATTGAAGACAAAAGAAGATAATTGAGTTTTTGTTGAGATGTTAAAAAATAAATATTTTGGAAATATCTTAATAAGTAAAAAAAAAAAAAATTAAAAATATATTTAGAAAGAATTATTTAAGAGTCTTATAAAAATTAAAAAAAATATCCTGCATCCAGGATCGCAAATTGTAAACCAGACTATTCAATAGTCTATTGTTGAGATTATAGAACAATCTATAGATTAGGATATAGTTTATATTTAAATTGTATTATAGTTTATTGATTACACTGTAGTATAGCCTATTGAGTAGATCATAATATATTCTACCGAATAGAGCATAATATAATTTATTGACCAGAACTTAATACAGTCTATTGACTATACTATAACATAGTTTACTGACTAGAATATTATATAGTCTATTGACTAGACTATAATATAGTCGATTGACTAGAATATAATATAGTCGATTGACTAGACTATAATATAGTCTATTGACTAGACTATAATATAGTCTATTGACTAGACTATAATATAGTCTATTGACTAGACTATAATATAGTCTATTGACTAGACTATAATATAGTCTATCGACTAGACTATAATATAGTCTATTGACTAGACTATAATATAGTCTATTGACTAGACTATAATATAGTCTATTGACTAGACTATAATATAGTCTATTGACTAGACTATAATATAGTCTATTGACTAGACTATAATATAGTCAATTAACTAGACTATAATATAGTCTATTGACTAGACTATAATATAGTCTATTGACTAGACTATAATATAGTCTATTGACTAGACTATAATATAGTCAATTGACTAGACTATAATATAGTCTATTGACTAGACTATAATATAGTCTATTGACTAGACTATAATATAGTCAATTAACTAGACTATAATATAGTCTATTGACTAGACTATAATATAGTCAATTAACTAGACTATAATATAGTCTATTGACTAGACTATAATATAGTCTATTGACTAGACTATAATATAGTCAATTAACTACAATATGATATAGTCTATTGACTAGACTATAATATAGTCAATTAACTAGACTATAATATAGTCTATTGACTAGACTGTAATATATTCTATTGACTAGATTATAATATAGCCTATTAGCTAGATTACAGTATAGTCTTTTGGACTATAGAATATTCCATTGACTAGACTATAGCTTAGTCTATTGACTAAATTATAGCATAGTCTATTTTGGAGACTAGACTATTGCGTAGTCTATTGATTTGACTTGATTTGTCTATTGATTTGAGTAGACTGTAGTATATACTATTTATTAGACAATAGCATAGTCAATTAGCTAGATTACAGCATAGTCTATTAACTAGACTATAGTATAGTCTATTGACTAAACTATAGTACAGTCTATTAACTAGACGGTAGTATAGTCTATAGTGAGTATAGTCTATTTGAGTAGATATTTTCAATTGAAGTTGAAAATCATAATTTTTTTGTTTAGTTTGACACTTGAAAGACCTTTGTCATATATTGCTATTTCACAAATATGCGCTACAAACAAAAGTCAAGTTTTTCCTGCCTAATTACACATTTATGTGTTTAAATGTTTATTTAATTTATATACTTAACAAATCATATTTAAAAAAAATGTCCATACTCTACGTCACCCATTCTATAAATAGTCCAAAATCCACTTTAATTTTTTTTTACACTGTCGTTTATCCTAATTACTAACTGACACAACATCCACAAAAATTCTTTTTCAAAATTTTCTTTAAATTGTATAAAAATATTCTTGTGTTTTTTTCTTTTCTTATTTCATTGAAAATAAACAAATGTTATTTTTAATTCAATTGTTGAATTATTCTTTATACACATACAACAGCACTTGTAATTAAAAATGTTTGGTTTGTATATAATTTTTTTTTTTTTTTTTTTGAGAAACAATAACATCTATACATATAGAACATGAATCTTGAACATGATTTTGAAATTAAACATTTTAGTTCAATATTTCATTGTTATTTACACACACCAACATTATTTATTCCGTAATGAGAAATAACAAAATTAAAAAAAAAAAAAAAAAAAAAATAAATAATTATTAACAAAAACAATTATTCTGTGGTAAACAATTTGATGCGCTTTCACATAAATAGACTCAATTATATGTAGTCACTCATATGTATGTTTGTATATGGTGGTGTAGAGTACTTAATTTTTTACTTTTGTTATGATAAGATTAGATAAAATTGTTTTAAAAGTAAAAATATTTTTTTTAAGGTTTTATGATTTTTTAGAGATACCTTTTTAAATTATTTAATATATTATGTAGGTTAAATCTTATAACGTAAAATGGAAATAAAACTTTAAGTAGTTAGAAATTAAATAAATGTATTGAAAAGTAATAAGAAATTATAGTAAAATGATTATATGATATTGAACTACAGTTGACCAACGTAAAAGCCCTTTATGAGATGTTGTTTTAAATAAATGACCGTTTAATCTAAAAATAATTGAGTTTTGTGATTTTTATTTGCTAGAAATAAAATTTTATAATTTTATTAATATGTATATGAGTTTAGTGATTATTTAATGTGTTTTTTGCGAAGAGTTGTTATACACGACTATAAAACAATTCTTATAGATTTTTGGGCTCAATATTTAGGTATGTATATTTTTATTCAAATATTGAATATAGAAATAAAAATTGTTTAATGTTATTTCTTTCTGCTGAAGAAAGAGTTGATTTAGAACAAACGAGAAGGAAGGTATAAATACTTTTTTGTGAAATTTTAATTTTATTAAAAATTATTAATCTTTTTTCCTACCAAAATTACACTATCAAAAATATGGGGGGTATATTGATTTTGTCATTCCATGTGTAACATGTCGAAAAAATCATTTAAGACCCCATAAAGTATATATTTTCTGGGTCCTAGTTAGATTCTGAGTGGATCTAGCTATGTCCGTCCGTCTGTCTGTCCGTCGGTCCGTCTGTTGAAAGCAGGATAGGGCTCGAACGGGACAACCTAGGGGGACGGAATTTGGGTCAAATATTTATCTTTTATAAGGTTTATTTGGGATTGAAAATGGGCAAAATCGGTGAATAAACAAAAAATGTATGGGCTAAATATTAGAAACACAGGGTGTCCGTTGTAGTTTCATTTTATACTTTTCTGCTGATATCTCTTAAACAAAACCTTGTACGACAACGGATTTTTGTACAGATAGTTCGAGGGTCGATATAAACTTGGAAACCAAAAATGGGCGAGGTTTGCGCACTTTACCGCCCACCTCCCATATAAGGTGAAACGTCAACGAAATTTTTTACAAATAGTTCAAGTATCAATGTAAACTAGAAAACAAAAAATGGGCGTGGTCACCCACTTTACCACCCACCTCCCATATAACGAAAAATTTTGAAAAATTGATGGTGGGTATATAACATTCGAATATAACATTCTCGCTTGTTGGGTACATAAGTTTGTCTTTTTCTTCGTAACACTATTAAAAAGTATGGACAATTCTGATTGGATTAATATCTGCCAGTTTGTAGAAAATCCCTAGAGTAAAGAGAACCGGTTCAAAACTAGTCACGTGACAGGTTCTCAGGGCTAGTGACCGGTAGCAGTTCCGGAACTTTATATGAGAGGAACCTGTCACTTTTACATGGGTTTGTCATTGGAGGTGGCTAATTAGCCCCTTGGGACAGGTTACAGGATAGGTCACAGGACTGGTCCATGAGGACAGGTTCAGTGTCGATTAATGTAATAAAAATTTGATAAAAATTCGATAATTGTTTATTTTTTTTAACTATTAATTTAATTAAATTATCTTTACTTTTATTTTATAATTTTTCGTTAATGTCGATGGCGGCACCCCGAATCGAACCCATGTTTATCTAACGTATGTTGTTGTTTAGTCTTCAACGCTAACCACTTAGCCACTGATTGTTATTGCGCGCGAGTTGCTAATTGCACACTTAACAAGCATGTTATAAATTGACTCTCAACTGTTAAATATTGAGTGTGTTTGTGTCAATTGGTTCTCAATTGGAACTTTGGTGACGAGTTATGTGTCAATTGGTACTCAACTGGTATTGAGGGACCGGTCCATTACTGCAATTGCCACAAATTTCCCGCAGGGATATTTTTACGTCCTAATTACTAGCTCTTATTAAATTAAATTTACTCTGATTACTTGTTATTTTCCTGATTTAAAATCAGCTAAATCAAGTTAATAGAAAAAGCGCTATAAAAAACAATCTGCACCAACCTATAGCTACTGAATTTTTTAACAAAAAAAAGAAAAGTTTTAAATTCATTTTAAATTTTGTTAACCATGTGAAAGTTTGAGAAGATTGAGAACAATTTTAGGTCCGGATCAGATATGGAAAGGTTAATACTAAAATAAATTTTTAAATACTATTTAACATTCAGAAGTACCAAAGTATTCCCTCGATACTGTCAAACGATTAGCTAGATATTTCACTATTTGAATTAAATATAAAATTTTTAAATGAAAATATATTTTAGAGATACACAATTTTCGAATAGAAATAAATGTAATGTTTTTTTAACACATTTGATTTATATTTACAATTGGTGTTCAGAAGTAATAATAAAATTATAATGAACACTATCTTTAAATATATGCTGGAGCTTAAAGTTCCCAAAAAATTATATACCTAATTAGGATAACTCAAATAGGTTTATAGCTGTAGGTTTTAATTTATAAAATTGTTAACTATAAAATAAATAATAATTACTAGAAACAACAAATTGTTATGCACTGTAAATCAAGTTGAAGTGAAAATGTTCTAAATTTCAAATATCAGACAATAAATTATATTCTAACAGAACTAAAACTGAAGTGCTCAATGGACAACTTTTTTCCCACATTTATTAAGATCTTCATATTTTACTATAATATTTAATCTGAATAAAATCATTTAATGATTTGGTATCACATTTAATCATTTGTTTTAAATATACAAATTACATTCTTTGAGTTTGGCACTAAATAAAATATATCAATAAAAAATTAGAATTTTTGTACTCTGAGGACGTAAAAAGTAATGACAAATATTTTAATTTTCCGTCTCTGGTCCCGATTCAGTTCAAGCTAATTATTTGAAAATATAATTTATATGGAATCTACTCAAAAAATATTTGAAAAGAAGAGTAATTTATATAAATTTTTGCAAAGAAAAAATATATAATTTTTATTATTATTATTTTTTTTAATATTTCTTCTAGGTCTCGTAACCTTTGGTCATAAAAAAAATAAATTTAAAGATATTTTAAAATGTCTTTTCAAAAAGTATTTATGAAACTGTGTACAATTTTAATTTATTTGATATTTATTTTTAAGGAAAAATATAAAAAAATATTTATGTTACAGAGTCCGTAATTTTATTATATTTAGTATAAAAGTCAGATGATAACCGTTATTTTATAATTTTCTATTTTTCAATTGAAATTTATTTTTTTATATCTCATTGATGAGCTCAGATTTTTAAAAAATAACATTTTTCAAAAAAAAATAAAAAAATTATTTTAAATCAAATTTTATTTATATCTATATTTTTAATATAAAAAAATAATAATAAAAAATATTTTTTTAGCTTTACTTTTAGACACAAATTTTTATTTAAAATTGTTTATTTTTCAGAGTTATTTTGTGTTTTATTAAATTTTATTTACTCTCTTATTAAATTTCTGTTCCAGGGACCGTAATCTTATTGCTAAGGGGAGTATTTTAATGCAAATGCATATTTTTTCTGGAGTATTTTAAAACTATTTCTTGAAGTTATCTATCCGATTCAGACATTTTTGTATATATACTCAAAAATGCATATTTTTCTTAATAATACATATAAAATCGCATATTTTTATATTTTTTTACTTTTTTAAAACATTTCTGTTAAAGTACATCAACTTGTTACGGCATATTTTTACATGCTTTTCTTAATAATGTATATGAATTTGATTATTTTTACTTTTATTTTTCTAACACGCATAACAGGCGATTTTAAATTTTAATTTAGCCGTTATTCTCAAACAAGTTATTAAGTAGGGAAATTTCTTTAATAAAAATTCTCTTATATTTATCAGATACGGCTAAATATATTGTAAAATCTGCAAAAGTTATTAAGATTTTTTATCCAAAATGTTTACTTGTAACCGTTTACCCAGCGCATTACACCGAGTAACAATTTTGATTATATCGATTCGTTGATTTCATATGGAAAACAGATATATTTGAGCTATAGAAAATAATGAACTAATATTAATAAGAAATATTGAATCTAATTTCTCATTTGTCTATTGCAAATATGGATTTCCTTCTGAAAATAAGGAATGCGATCGAAGAAATTTTAACATATATAAAAGTCAATAATTTGGAAACGGTTGATCTTAGAGTTTTGATCGTTTTTATTTAATTGATAATATACTACAGATCATACAAAAGTATAACTTTTAAACTTCTGTCCACTACTTATAAACTCGTAGACCGTTTTAGATTACCCTTCCATTAGAGATTTGATAGCTGTTTCAGTCACTTTTTTTGAACAGTCTGCCCATCTCCTTTCAAAAACTTTGATATTTTGGGACAACTCTTTTGTCCTCTTCAATTCTCTTTTCACAAAAGTCCAATATCTATTCACTGGTCTTAGCTCCGGGCAATTTAGAAGATTGACCTCTTTTGGTACAAAAACTATATTATTGCTTTGGTACTACTCCAGAGCTTTCTTACGTAGTGACATGATGCCAAATCGGGCCAAAAATATGTGGACACATTGTGCTCTCTTATGAAAGGAAAAAGATTTTTGTTTGCAAACATTCTTTGATGTATTTTTCGGTAATTATAGAGCCCACTGTAACAAATAACTTGCTTCTTTTGCCGCAAATGCATAAATCTTGCCTCACCACAAATTCTTCAACATTTCTTTGAGCATCAGCAATATAAAAATTTTAACTCGGAAGCTGCTAAAAATCTGCCAGTACATACGTTACATCGTTCTTTATACAACTTGAGTATTTTTGTATGAAATTTGATTTTAATTTCCGTGCCCTATTCTTGGCTTCTAAATTGTTTGCAGCATTCCAGTCTGTAAGTTTTTGGACTTTATATATTCTTAACTCCACATTAGCTTTAACTTTTCGCACCAAATAGCACTGAACTTATCGGGATGCTTTTCTACAAGATGTGTTTGGAGTCCTTTTCAATATACTTCCAATTTTCTTGGCCTCCCCAATATCATGTGAACCTTTTTTCTTCCCAAACCATGTTTCCTATTAATGGTCGAATTCTTCTAATACTGTTTAATAACCTTGGAAATAGTTGGACACCGAACATTTAATTCTTTCAGCAATTATTTGTAGGACCAATTTGATTTTATTTTTTTTTTTAAATATATTTAATAATTTATAGCCCGTACATAATTTTCGCCAATCATTTTGATCAAACTCACAACAAATCAACATGATAGTCATTAAAAATAATAACTGACATATTTTCCAATGCTAGTTATCATCAAAAAAAATTTTAAAAATTGCTTCGGAATAAAGTTATGAGGCAATACGTATGTTAAGATTTTTTCGCACTCCTCATTACTAAATTAGAGGGCTTCGACTGTTTAAGTACTTATAGTGCTATTAAGAAAATCGATGCTGTGAAAGGCCCTAATCCTGAAATAAAATTAAAATTGCAAGCTGTTACTTAAAAAAAATAAAAGATTTGACAAAATTAAAAAAATTAGAAAATTCATGTTTTCCCAAAAATAGACAATCGTTTACTTTTATCAACTTAATACAAACAATTTTGTTTATACAAATAAAAGTCTCTCTAACTAAGATTGTATTAAACCTAACTAAGATTGTATTAAACCTAATGACACGAATATAAATTCAAAAAAATTTAAGAAAGAGCTCAAATGTAATAAAGAATTGATCTTTTAAAACATAGCTTTTACTTTTAAAAATACAAAATGTGATGCTTTACTGAGCTTAACATGGACTGATTTTTCGTTTTTCTTATAGAAAAATTTGACTTTGCATATTAATGCATATTTTTTCAATTTGAAGGGTATATTTTGAATTTTTAAGTGCATTAAAAAAATAAATAAATACATAAAAATCCGCCTACTACTTATTACATTTAGCTGAAAAGTCTGATGAAAACAGTTATTTAGTAATTTTTATTTTTCAATTATATTCATTTTTTTTTTTTGTTTTCAGTTCATCTTTTAATAACTTCAAATATTCGGTGCAAAACTCCAGTTATTTTGTATTATTAATTTAATTTTTCATTCTGTTGTTATTAATATTTTTTTAACAGAAATAAAAGTATTTTTTTTTTTTGTTTTTTTTTTTTTTGTGTTAAAAAGTGCTTAAATAAATTGCAAATAATCTTTTTGTTTTGTAATTTAGCGTTTTTTTTTATTTCAATTATTTTTAATTTTGTCGTTTATGAATTTTAACGTGGAATAAGAATAACGATAAAGAAAAAAAATAAAAAAAATTAATAGCAATGCTTTTTAATGTATTGATTTTATAGTGAATTCTTTGAATTTTTGTAGGAATTTAAAATTTTTTTTGTAATTTAGCGTTTTTTTTTTTTTTTTATTATTCTAGTGTTTTTTTATTTTCTTAGTTTTGGCATTCGTAGCATTTTATAATTTTTTAACATTGTTAAAACAATTTGCATTATTTTAATAAAACTGTGATTATAATTTTAAATTAAAAACACATTTTTGAAAAAACACCTTTTATTTCTGTTCAAAAAAAATTATAATAATCATAAAATAATATATATTTTTGATAAAAAAAAAAATCGAATTGCATTAAAGTATGTATATGACAGTTAATAAGATTTGTTTGAAACAGTTCTCCAACATTTATTTATACATACACATATACTTTTTTCTCAAAATAATAACAATTTTTTCGGTCCCTGATTCCTTGAAATGTAGAATTGTTAGGATTTAGTAATTCTATCACTTTTTATTTTTTTTATTTTTAAATTTTTTTACACTTTAAAATGTGTCATAATATATATGAAGGTTTGAATTTTTTCTATATTATTCTCATTTTTAAGGAATATTTTTGCATATTTTAAGCCTAAGCACAATATTGTATTCTATGAATAAAGAGCATATTTTCGAAAACTTTGCTCTTTTTTTTATTATCCTAGTATTATTCTTTCATCAAATTTATTAATTTATTAACTATAAAATATTTTTAAAGTTTATTAATCATATTTTTTTAATAAAATAACTTTTTAGAAAATATTTTAAATTTTGTGTTAAAATTTTTCGTTAAAAAGAATAAATATTCTGCACATAAAATACTTTCAAAAGATTTCAATTCCACAATTTTTTAAAAGATTTATATTTTTATTTCATCATTTTCAAATAAATATTTCCATTTATTTTTTTTATTTGATTTAAGTAATTAAATAATTTTTATTTACACAATTTTTGCTTTTAGAAATTAATTTTTTATGTTTCTAATGCCACCAGCTTTATATACATTTGTACATGTATTTATTCCATAGTAATTAATTTCAATTAATCATTTTAGGCTTTAAGAATAAACACACATTTTCTAAATAATTTTATTTTATTCACTAATTTTGTTTAAATTAAATTAAAATTCCATTTACCAATTTGTAACACTTCTTTATTTGGTATGCACATACACATATGCCGCTTTAACGTTATTTTTCAATTGTATTTCTTATTATTTTTTATTTTATTTATTTTTCGTAATTTTTTTTCAAAATAATTAAGCCAACATACAACAGTTGCTTGGCCAATTACAGCGCGACTGTTGCTGTTGTCTAAATATTTTAATCAAAGTTAATTTCACGCGCGCTTAATAAAAAGTAAAGAAGACTAAAATATTTCTTAATACGAAATTCAAATACAGAATTTGAACGAACGAAAAAGACCGTTAAACCGTACCCGACAAATACTAACGTACAAATAGCCAAAAATTTTAAGTTTACATATGTTTTATCTGCAGAGCTATTGCAGCTGATACTGCCGCCGATGTTACTGCTAGCAACAGAGCTGCTAGACTTTTGAAAATTTTATCTACGTACCACACACAACAACAATATTTACCAAAAATTGTTTTTTTATGCAACAATAATTACAACAACTACAAGAAAATGTATCTAATATTTTATACTATAAAACAAAATAATATGAATGAATTTATTTTTGGTCTGTTAGTTTTGTATAAGAGTTTTATTTTTGTTGTACTTCCTCTCTCTCTCTCATACTTGTATTGTTTCAAACATGTTGTGTTTTGTTTGATTGGCACTTATTTTAGTCGTTCATTAGTTTTTTTAGAGTGGTAAAATACTTATTAACCTTTTTATCTTCTATTTATTATAGTGTTTGTTGCTATTGTTGTTTGTGTTATTGATATTTTTTTCAGGTTTTTTGTTTACATTTCATTATTCCACCTAAACACGTGCTAAGTTGCAACATAGTATTATTGTTGTTGTTATTTTTGTTATTGTTTACATATGTATTGCCTGCCAGTAACAGTGCAATAATTTTGGTTGGCTATTTTGTATACAAGTTTGTATTTGGTTACTTTCATGTGACCCCAGAGGCCATACAAGATATTTTTTTTTTTTTTTTTTTTTTGCTTAAAGCAAGATTCTTATCGTTATTGAAAATATTTATACCCTACACCACCAAGACGGTTAGGATATTATGCGTTTGTACTACTGCTTGTAACACAAAAAAAAGTCTTCTGTATTTGTATGTTTTATTTTGCATCCCCGACTTTGAGCTTCAGCTGTTATTCTGGGTGTAGGGTATCATATGATCGGCCTTGTCCGACTTTTCCTTTCTTACTTGTTATCAGTCAGTGGTTTTTACAAAATTTGTCCTGAAGCTTTATAAAAAGGAATGTGTAAAAATTTAAAGGCTGGCAGCACTAGTGAGCAGTGTTGCCCAAACTCTTTCAAAATTATAAAAAGTCTGTGATTTGAACTTTCCGTAGATCCAGTGATAAATGATTGACTATATCGTATATTAGAATTATGCCATTGAAAATATTTGAATTAAAATATACCAGTCGGCAAGAAGAAAATTCATCCATCCCCTTCAAAAAAATATGTGGAATAGATTACTAATAATAAGTTTGTTATTCCGTTTATAATTAACACAATTTTCGTCGGAGAGCAAAAAAGTTTATATTTTTTGGATCGTTATAAAATAAGGATGTCCGGCTAACAGTGGTTCCGAAATGCTTTTTTTTAATAATTCTGTAACTTGTAAACCGGTGAAGATATCTCAATAAAATTGCACATGGACAGAGAAGTAGTGTTTCAAATTAATTAAGAGAGGAGTACAGATTCCTAGCGGATCAGAGGGGTAGTGAGCGGCCCTCCATACTTGGCCATCTTGAGTATGTAATTTTTAAAAAAAAAATCGCCAAAAATTCATTTACGATATGACAGAAAAGTAATTTTATATATAGATGGTCCTTGTAAATCTCTATAAAAAATATCCTAACATGTGTTCGTTATCTCCTTTCGTTTAAGAGCTATTCAAGTCGAAATAAATTTTCTCTTATTTTTAACCTCGTTTTTTTAACTTGACGGGCTAAATATTGCCGCTTGAAAATATTTACAAGATTTCCTACAAAATTCTAAATAATATTGCTGCAAGAATCATATAAATATATGAATCCGATAAAAAGTTATATTAATCTGAAGTTGGAAATTGTAATATTTTTTTAATTTTTTCCAAAAAGTTGGTAATACTAATAATTTTTTTTGTTCTGGGTTATATAATGTTTTAATGTTTTCAAAACAAATCTTAAAGCAAATGCGTGTAAAGCAATTCCGGAAGAGCTTGGAGCAAAGGTTTCCCCACAAGCCCTATCCAAAATTTGTCAAAAAAAAAAAAAAAAATATGTAAATTTTTGGTTAAATTCTCACAATGCTGGGGATCAACATAAAATTATTTTTATTTAACACCTTCATATGTAAAATAAATACCTAAGAAGTATTTTCTGACGTATGCCTTTTATAACGTCATAGTGACTATTTTAATGAAAAGTCAATTTTTGAAAAATGTTTCCATTCCAGATGTTTTTAACTTAAAAAGAAAAGCTGATAAATATTATGGAAGACATTTATAAACGATTTGTATCACGTTAAAAGGTCTAAAAATATATTCAGTTTGTTAAACTCCGATTTAGAATTTAAGAACATATAATTAACATTTTAGCGAACACCTTGACTAAATACTAATAAATGAAATCTGTATACTTCATTAAAATAATCTCTATAAAGATACTTTTAACAATTAAAATCTTAAAGTTTTTGCTGAAATTTAAAATTTTTTGTGAAATTCGGAGTGAAATTTTTGAGATACTTTAGATTTTTGATAAATTTTTCTCTTTTTGATTAAATTTTAAATTTACAGTGAATTTTCGAATTTTTGAATTTTTAGAGAATTTTTAAATTTTAGCAAAATTTTGGATTTTTGGTAAAATTTTAAATTTTGATTTAAATTTCAGATTTTTGTTATAAATTTGGATTTTTTTTTTTTTTTTTTTTTTGGTGAAATTTTAATAACAACTTTGAATAAAATTAAAAAAAAACAAGCGTGAATGTTATATTCGGCCCGGCCGAATCTATGTATATACCCACAATCAACTTTTTCAAATTTTACGTTATATGGGGGGGGGAGGTAAAGTGGGCGGACCACGCCCATTTTTTGTTTCTGAGTTTATATTGGTCCTTGAGCTATTTGAACACAATTCAGCAAAAAAGTATGAAACGGACACCCTGTGTTTCTAGTTTAGCCCATAACTTTTTTATTATTATTATTATCATTATATTTTTATACCCCCATCTTTTTGATGGTGGGTATAAAAATATAATGGTTATCCCAGCCCGACCTTTTAATACTTAAATTCACTTTATATTTCATCAGTGTTGCCAGGACTTGAGAAAAAAAAGAAGCGAAATTGGCTTTTAAAAAAGATCATAATGTCCTAGCTAAATGTCTCAAGAAATAAAGACAGAAAAACGCTAATATATTTTTTTAATTAAAAGCGCATTTATTTCTTTGTTGTCATTAGTTTTTGGTATTTCTTAAAAATATATTAATGAATTTATAAATATAACATAAATAATTCCTATGAGTAATAAAGTTTGTTAAAATATAACAAATATATTCTTGTAGAATTAAGCACCGCAGGACAAAATTTTCGTTACATATAAATATTTTAGATTTTTTGAGCGAATTAATACAAAATAATTCTTAAATTGATAATTCTGTAAAAATAAAATTAGTAACTTTTTATCCTTTTTAAGGCTATGTTAAGAATCAAAAAAGGCTAGAAAAAAAAGAAGAAGAAGAAGCTAAAACGAAAATTTTGAGGCTAAAAGCAAAATAAAAAGGCTAGATTTAGCCTTAAAAAGGCTAAGCTGGCAACACTATATTGTATTACACTCAAACTCAAATATATTTTTTTTATCACGAATTTAAAAATGCCATTTTTTAAAATACACAATACGCAAAATTTAATTCGAGAATTATCGATTAATATTATTTAACATAAAAACTTGATTTCATTACCTTCAATTATACGCCTTAATGAATGTTGTAACGTAAATATTTTGGAAGATATTTATATTTTTAAAAATACAATTTATCTTATTTTTGAGATGCTATAAACCGTAAACCATCGCGGAAACTCAGTTATTGCATTATTAGCGTCAATGTCAACATTCTTGCCAAATTTTATTAAATTCGAATGATTTTTGGAACAAAATAATACAAATTTAAATAATGATTTCGTAATTATTATTTTGTAATAATTCATAAACTATTGTGAGTCCCAGCGCTTACCAAGGTTATAGAAAACAATTTCACTATTAACCAGGGATGGAAAAGTTGATACTACAGTACTTTTTTTATACTATTTTACATTGATAATAGTCGAGTCATTTGATACTGTAAACGATTAGCAGCATATTCCACAATTCAAATTAAAAATAAAATTTTAAAAGAAAATATATTTTGAAAATCTATGTTGTTAACACCTTTGATTTATTTGTATGTATATATAATTGGTGTTCCGAAGTAATAATGAAAATATAATGACTAAATTGAATAAATGCTGGGTCTGGGTATATAAAATTGTAAACTCCTTAATATAAAATCATTACTAAAAACTACAATTTTCTATGCTCTGTAAATCAAATTGAAGGAAAACAATTCTGAAGACATCAGGTAGTAAATTATATTTTAACAAAACTAAGGCTGAAGTGCTCGAATTTAAGGACTTTTTTCTCTTTAATTTTTTATTTTTTTAACTATAATATTTTATCTGAATTAGATGATTTTTTATCGTATTTAATCCTTTTCTTTGAATATGTAAATTACTTTCTTTGAGTTTAGCATTAAATAAAAAATATATAATTATCAACAATTTTAATTTTAGTACTCCGAAATTAAAAAAATACTATTGTAATTTTACGTATACAACTTTTTTACTTTAAATATTTTTAGCTAATTTCTACTAACAAATCACTATATTTCGCAAACTACTTAAAATTATTTGAAATTTTGCTCCGGTCTGCGTTTTGACAAGCATAATGATTGTTCCAAATATTATTAATTTCGGATAGATAAGGTCCAAATTTGTAATTTTTCGTGTCGGTTTTAATGGAATGACTATTATCATCACTTTTTTACCTATCTGAATCAATTGTAATCCTTCGTTCAAAATATCGAACAGTCGAAGGATATTGGAAAATCATTAAAATATGTTTAAATAAAACAGGAATGACAGCGTCACAAAGCTTTAGAATTTAGTCGTATCTTTTTACAATCAAATAAACATTTCATATTTTCTCTTAGTCAACATGAGTGTTCGAATATTCACCTTAAAAATATTCTAGTTATGTATCTTACATACATATCTTTTATTTCTTTCTGTGTATAAACATTTCATCTCTTTGAGAGAGTAACAATTACCGTAATCAAACACTTATACTAAAACTCTTCTACTCGTACCAAAGATTAATACAACTACATTAATAACAACAAAAAACAACAACAAAACATCAATACAACAACAAGAAAAAAACACATCCTCTTCCGTATAAGGGTTGCTCTAGCAATTGTAACTGTCAAAGTTTCTTTCGCTTTTCTTGTTTCTTTATTTTTATTTTTATTTATTTTTTTATTTCTTTCCTTCTTTGTTATTTTTATCAATGACATTTTAGCCAGACAAACACTTTTTTATATTCTTTTCTTTATACACTTTTCAACAATATTTTTAACAAATATTAACCAAAAAGGTGAACAATTTAAGGTAAACAATTTTAAAAGTTGTTTTTATTTAATAATAACTACATACTAGGGATTTATTGAAAAGATAATTAGCCGCACAAACAAACACTTGTTAAAATTATATATTTCTTGGTAAATATTATTGATTTTTTAAATAAAATACTAACACTTAAGATTCTTAAACCATTAACTTTAAAAGGGAGGAGGCACCTTGACACTTTTTTTTACTTTTTACAAGTTTTTTTAATACAAAATCATTTTATACGTTTAATTTTAATTATTTACAATATGCCACTATTTATTTAATTCAATATTATTTTTATTAAGTTGTATTATTGCTTTACATCTATTTTATTTAGTTAAATTCTTTATAAATTTGTGGGTTTTTCTTAACAAAAATAAAAGATTTTTTTTTTCTTAACACTAACGCGTGTAACTTTCGCACCGTCAAAAATTCAACTGTTTTCTTTTAATTCGCTATTTTATCTTGTCATCATGCATTTTTTTTTATTTTTTTTTTATTTATACTTCTTTTTGTGTTTTTGTATCCTTTATTATTGTTGTTTTGGTATGCCACCCTTATTACGACAGCAAGCCACACTTGACACTTGAAATGTCAGTTTTCAAGCATATTAAGTAAAATAACTACAATATAAAGTATGGAGGAAATTGTTGGAAAAAAAATTAGTGAGAATTTTAAATGAGCGAAGGGTAAAGCGCATGCTTGCATAAAGTTAGGAAGTGAGTTAAAAACACTGAAAGAAATTTTAGAGGGTAAAAAATTGCAATTGGAAATTGCACTTGTTTTCCCTATTAGGGGGAAAAAATAACTAAATTCGTAGAATATAGTTACGTAGATACCAGTAGAGTGGAATACGTAAATTTTGTGCATCTACAAACTTCATCAGCATTCTTGGTGTCTTATTTAATTGAGTTTCATTGAAACCTAAGGAGAGTAAAAATTAAAAAAAAAAAAAAAAACGGTTATTTTATAATTACCGTTTATTTTTTCAAATGTAAATGAAAAAAAAATATTTTGAAATGTAAATGAAAATTGGCACTTTTTATTTTTAATAGGTACCTTAAACAAATTGGAATTTTTCAATGGAAAATCATCACTTCGTTTTAATTAATTATATCTTGGAAAATTGGATCTTATTTGCAAATATTTTAATTGGTTCATTATTTTTTTTTTTTTTAAATTGGTTTTTGATACTTTTTGAGTATTTTTTGCAAATAATTCTATAAAAAAATAATTCACTTTTTAGAAAATTAAAATATTTATGTGAGATTGTATATATTTTTTTTTAATATAGTCAACTTTTCTGTATATTAACTCGATAAGAAAAGAATGATAAAAATAAAAAATCGACTAGCAAGATCGGAAAAAAATCACCTAAACGGGAAAAAAAATCTCATAAACGATCAAATATATTGCCAAATCAAAAAAAAAATAGACTTACATAAAATAATAGCATAAACGAAAAAAATTACATTATAATAAAAAAAATGAATAAGAAAGATATAATCGGTCAAAACCGACCATATGTACCCTACACCATTGTGTATGAGCACAGAAATTCGGGAAGAGGTCTTATATTAAACCTGTGGTCAATTGTGTAGCAATACTTTTATTAAGTGTAAAATAAAACAAACAAACAAATACAGAATAATGCATTGATACTAACATCTATATGATTTTATGCACTTTAGGGCATAAAAGTGGGGTTTATATGCGATCATTGGCAAATTATTACCAATTCTCATAATAATGGCAATATTGTTTCTGCTTATACAAAAATTTTGTGTCGAATATTAACTTAATACCAACATTTGTATGGGATTTATGTACATTAACGTGATTTTAGTAAGGTTTATATGGAAGCTATGGACAATTATAGACCAATTTTTATGAAACTTGGTACACGGATTTATAATTCAACATAAATGCGAATTTTTGGGTCTGTAAAAAATTATGATTAACGATAATCAACGAGGAAGACAAAAAAAATTTACTAAACGAAACAAATTCGCCAAATCGAAAAAAACGGTAAAAGGAAAAATTTATTGGGAAATTCTAAATTTTTTAACATAAGTTTTGGATCTGTTAAAAATTTGTATTAACGTTTTGAAACTTTTCCGAGTTAAATAAGATAGTCGGAGGATTATTTGTTCACTTTTATATTTTTGAGCAAAACTAGCAGCCATTTTATGATTTCTACTGATAATATTGTAGAACACCAAAAAATCGCAAAATGAAAATAATGTGAAAAGTGCAGAAAATTATTAAAAAAATCGCCTAAACGAAAAAAAAACGCCAAAGCGAAAAAAACACTAAAATAATTTAAATAAAAACATACAAGCCGAGATCAAAACAACGCAAAAATCACTAAAACGGAAAAAAATAAAAAATGAAGAAAAATACCAAAACAAAAAATTCTTGAACGGGGAAAAAATTCAAAAAAAAAATCGTCAAAACGAAAAATTCGCCGAAACAAGAAGAAATCACCAAAAAATAAAAAAATCATAAAAATCATTAAAAAAGAAGCCTAAACGGAAAAAAATCATGAAAAGAAAAAAAATCGCAAACACTATAAAATATATTGTCATAACAAAAAAAAACGCCAATTTAAAAAAAATTTACTGGCTGAAAAAAAATCGCCAAGCAAAAAATAAACTCAGAAAATAATCACAAAAACGAAAAATTGTATCGCCAAAACGAAAAAACGTCAAAATAAAAAAGAAAAAAAAATCAACCAACCGAAAAAAATCGTCAAAAAGGAATTTTCTTCCTACAAAATTGTTTACTCACAAGTATTTATATTGTTTTTGTATTTAGCCGTTATTTTTATGTTGGTATTTTATTCTTCATATATTTTAAAGATTTTAATTTTTTGTAAAAAAAATTGTAATGCATAAATTTTTTAAATCGGTAAAAATATTTAAGAAAAATGTTTTAAAGGTAATTATTAGTTAGTTAGTTCTGTGACCTCTCTCCCTTCTAGGCCAATGCCACGTTAAAGTGACAGGCCCAGCTACTAGAAAGTGTTATAACTAGAACCGGGCTCGTGATATATTTTGTATTAGTTCAACTCCTTAAGGGTTATTACAAAAAATGTTACACAATATAAAACCTAAAAGTATTCATCAATTAAAATATTTTAAGTAGGAATTCATCCACTTCATTAATTGGAATGACTTAAAAAATATTTTATATATTCTAAAGAAAATACAAATTCCTTTAAAATGATATATTACATATAAAAATTTTGCGTTAAAAATATCGTGGTGAAAAAAACTTCAGAAGTAATAATTTAAAACTATGTTTAAATTTAGAAGCAGTTCTTATTTACTGTTTTTGAGGTTTTTATGTAATTTAGATTTATTTTTACTTTTTAAAACGTAATTATAAATATCTCCAAAATGTGGCATGCATACTTCTTTTGAAACAGTAAAAATATTACTCCTTCTTCTTTTTATAGACCTTAAAATTTAAAATCAAAACGAGAAAGAAAGATATAGTCGGTCAAGCTCGACCATATTTGTTATAATAAAGTCTATTATTGTTCTTGAATTTTTGGTAACTCTTGTATAATCTGCCATCGCTGTTAGAACTTATAAGTTTCATATAAGTCCAAATCTATGTGCCAAATTTCAGAAAGATCCATAATTGACCATAGCTCCCATATAGACCCACTTTTATAAGTGGGTCTACACCATTGTGTACATCAGAATTCGCTGAAGGGTCTTTTATTAGACTTGGGCCAATTGTGGACCGATACTCATATTAAGTGTAAAATAAAACATAAAAATACAGAATGTTGCGTCGATACTAACTTTAAGGTGATTCCCGAAAGAGGGCTTTATATGGGAGCTATGTTAAATTATGGACGAATCTTCGTAAAATTTGGCTCTATCATTTATATTTATATAAAACTTATTTGTGTCGAATATTAATGGGATTTATATCCGTTAAAGTGATTTTATAAAAGTGGGTCTATATGGGAGCTATGGTCAATTATGGATCTTTCTGAAATTTGGCACATAGATTTGGACTTATATGAAACTTATAAGTTCTAACAGCGATGGCAGATTATACAAGAGTTACCAAAAATTCAAGAACAATAATAGACTTTATTATAACAAATAGTACGAATATTAGTGCAAACATAAGCAATAGAAATAAAATATCGGATCATGAAGTTATAGAAATTAAAATAGACAATATATGTGAAATTGCAACGAAATATGAAAGTGAAACAAAAATTTTTAAATATAAAAAACACCGTTTTCAAAGGGAGATTAGTGCATTAATCAACTTCAATGAAAATCAAGATGTAAATATAATGTTCATTATTTTGATATGGCTTTCGAAAGAACAATTGAGAATCAATCAATAGAAAAGAAAATTAATGAAAAGAATATTGTAAATAAGTGGTTTAATAGGCACTTGCATTTTCTAAAAAGAGACAAAATAGTGAAATATAATAAGGCCAAAGCGATAAATAACTATGAAGCTTGGAATGAATACAAAATAGCCAGAAATTTATATATAACGAAACTTAAAAATAAAAAAAATACATACATATATTAATAGTACAATAAGTAATACCAAAGGCCAAAGAAAAATGTGGAGTAACATCAAAGATTTAGTACTAAAGAAAACAAAAAATGTGATAAAATCTGTGATATTTACAAATGTAGAATATAAGGACAGTTATGAAATAGCAAATCAATTTAATAAATATTTTGTAAATAGTATAAAAGAAATAATAGATAATATAGAAAATGTGCAATATGTAAATCAAATATCTATGATAAACTGTAGATTTAAATTTCGAGAAATAACAATAATAGAACTTAAAAATTTATGTAAGAGCATGAAAAACAAACCGGACTATAATAATGTTAATATAAATATGATATTAGACAATTGGAACTTGATTGGAGAAGTGTTGCTAAAAATTATAAATAAATCTCTAATAACGGGTATATTTCCTGAAAATTGGAAAACATCAATGGTGACGCCAATTGAAAAGGTTGCTAAAACAAATAAATGTGAAGAATTTAGACCAATAAACTCACTAAAATTATGTGAAAAAATCCTTGAAAAAACGCTTAAAATACAACTAGAAAATTATCTTGAAACAAACAACATTTTATCGAAATATCAATCTGGTTTCCGATAAAGATTTTCATGTGAAACGGCAGTAAATTACGTCATAAATAGATGGAAATGTAATGGCAGAAATAAAAAAATTATGGCAATTTTCCTCGATTTTAAAAGAGCTTTTGAAACAATAGACAGAAAAATATTGCTAAAAAAATTATATCACTACGGAATACAAGATAAAGAATTAAATTGGTTTAAATCATACCTGACAAACAGAAAACAAATAACAAAAGTGAACTGCAATAAATCCGAGACAATTAATAATGAATATGGAGTACCACAAGGTTCAATTCTTGGAGCTTTATTATTTATAATTTATATAAATGATATGCCGGCTGTAATAGACAAAAATGAAATAGTACTATATGCGGACGATACCCTAATATTTAATATAGCGGATACAGATGAGCAGTGCCTGGAAAACTCATCGTACGATATGCGAAATATAAATGATTGGTTAAAAATGAATAAACTAAAATTGAACGAAAATAAAACAAAAATTATGGAAATAAATATGAACAACAGTACTGAACAAAGAATACTAAGAAAAGAAGGCTTGTCAAAAAAACCTAACTCTGTTGTCAAAAAAAACCTAACTTTAAGATTGTGTTAGTCAAATTTTATTTATATGTATTAGTGCTGAAACCACTTTCACCACACATCATAATCATACATAGTTGCACAAAAGAGTATTAACAAATTATTAAATATAATTCATCACAATTATATTCGCAGATTTTTATCTTTTGATGCGGGTTACATCCACAAATAGTAATATAATTACATTTCTTTGCTTTTTGTTGATGAATATGAAAATAATTTAAAATTATTTTAAAATTTGTTTTATTTTTAATACCAAAAGTAGCAACATTGTTCGTTCAATTTAAATTTCAACATAAAAAAAGGAATGTCAAAAATAAAATAAAAAAATATTTTTTCAGTTTGTGGAAAATATTCGTGTAGCGGGCGTGAAAGTACAATAAACGTGTGTGAAAAAATAATAAAAATATCGTGTGTTAGTGCAAAAATGTGTCGCGTGTGTAATTTTCCTTAAATTTTAAGGAAAATATTTGTTTATTTTGTGTTGTTACTCTCTCTCACAAGTGTGTTGAATTCACACAGAACTTGTATGTGAAGAGAGAGAAATGTTGTTGTTGTAGGAAAGAGTACTATTTTCCCTTCTTAGTATTCTTTGGTACTGAATTTAAAATTAATAACAAAATCATTGAAGTTGCAGACAAAATAAAATATTTAGGATTCATAATCGATAAAAACATGAATTTTAATGGTCATATAGAATATATATGTAAAAAAATCGGCAAGAAAATAGGCTTTTTTAGAAGGATTAGAAATCAAATATCAACAATCACTGCAATAAATATATACAATACAATAATTAAACCACATTTTGAATTCGGGTCAACGGTTTTATACACCTGAAATTACAGAAATTACAAAATAAAGCTATGCGATCAATTTTAAAATGTAGTAGATATACTTCCATACAATATATGCTTGACACATTGAAATGGATGAATATCAGACAAAGGCTCCAGTTTAACACGTGTATTCTTATATTTAAAATGAAAATGGGTTATGCTCCAGAATACTTGACTCAGGAACTATCATATGTGAATGAGGTCCAGCCATATAGCTTAAGGAATGGTAATGATTTCCGGATAAATTGAGTAGCAACAAATAAAATGAAGAGATGTTTGTTATACAAAGGACTACAATTATTTAACCAACTTCCCAATTATGTTAAAAATGAAACAAATATTAATGCTTTTAAGAGAAATTGTGTAATTCATGTAAAAAATGGTGTTTATCAGAGCATTTAAAAATGTAAAATTTAATGTATTATAGTCTTAAGAAAGTATTTAAAATACTACTAAATAAATAAAAAAAAAAAAAAATTTCCTTAAAATATTACTATGTCTAAGGGATTTGTGATCGTTAAACCTCTTTTCTGTGAGGCTAGGTGAAATAATGGACCGATCATAACCAATTTCAATAGGTTTCATCCTTGGACTATAAGAAACCTGTGTGCCAAATTTCAATAATTTATGTTCAAAGTTCAAAGGTTTACATGGGTATAAAAAGGTTTCATAATTTTGTCTTAGCTTTCAATTATGTAATAATTTTTTTCTTCTTAAAATAGCAAAGAATTTTAATTGCATAACATTTGCTTCATGTATTAATTTCCCAGAAATAAATATTTAAACAAAATATTAATTTTATATTAATAAAAACAAAAAACATTGTTTCTTTATTTAATGTTACTTAGAATTTCCTACACAAAAAAAAAATTATAATCACAAGGATATAATTAAATTTAACTCTGGCCTAAAATTATAAATAAAATCTTTCTTTTAAATTTAATGAATTATAAACATACAACTGACATACTTAAGTACTTTAACAGGAAAAAATTCCTTGAATAAAATTGTTTATTGCTTAAAACAATAAACTCATATAACCCACATCCAACCAATTCCAATTAGAAATTCATTCACTTAGTCAGTCATCAGCATCATTTACACTCATTTGAAATTCATTCATTCATTCAAAACATTATTGTTTTGACTGAAGTGTGTTTGTGTGTTTTAGCATGAGGATATGTCTGCATCTAATGTATGATTTTATTCATATCAATTGAGTTAAATAAATACTACTGCTACATAATTATTAATTTATTTTACTCATTAAGTCATAAGGAAAAAATTAGTTTGTAATAATATTATAAACACAGTTCATTGTTTTATTTAAGTAAATAATACACTTGTTTAAGTGGAAAGGAAAACTTTTTCTTAATTGTTTCAATTTAACAGAGATACGAAAGTGTTAGTGCTGTCATGTACACTAAGAGAAAACAATATAGTTTAGCATATACATGGCAAACATGTTTAAAATTTTTTTTAAATAAAATTATGGTTACTGGAATAAATTATACATATGTATAGTTACAGCAACCATATAATTACAGTAACCATCATTCGTTTACGTAATCAAAATATATTTATAGTAAACATTAATTTGTATTATACTCCTCTAAAATATTCTAGCATTGACATTATTGATTTATAATATAAAATTTAAAATATAATATAAATATAATGAACATTAAAATGGCATAGTTTCGGTTCTGTAATAGATATTGATTTCAATATTTCTCTTTAGGTGAAAAAAATCGAATTTTTATTTTTTGTGATTTTTGCAATTAAAGTAAAATTTAAATTTAAAAAAATATTATTTTGTATTAAATTCATTTTTATTATAATATGTTTGTTTTAAGTTTTATGATTTATTTAAATTGAATTATAACTAATGTAATATATAGTCATATTTTTTATTAGATTAATTAGGCCTTTTAGGCTTGCAATCTACTGAATTTTTAATAAATAAATAAAGTAAAATTTTTATAAAAAAGTGGATTTTTGAGAAACTCTAAATATTTTATCTGTAATAAAATCTTTGTTATTAAAGGTATCTTAACGAAATTTTCGGTGGATATATACTTTATTGCATAAAATGAGAAAGTGAAAAAACCTTTAAGAAATTCTTAAAAGGAATCCCACAATTCGCAAAAAAACGCTGAAAATCCCAAAAATGGATTTTTTCACATTTTCGGCTTCAAAATCCACATTTTTCCGAAGTCCCGTAGATTTTGATTGAAAACTTTTAGAAACATATTACAGCAGGCGCGGATCCACGGGGGGGGGGGGGGAAATCGGAAATTTACCCCCCCCCCCCCCAAAATGGATTTTTAAATAAGAAAAATTAAAAATCTACAATAGGAAAAGGAAAAAATAAAAAATCTTTAAGAAAAATTTTCTTTAGTGAAAGTAAAAGAAGGCAAAATGAATTTATACACAATTTAGTCTAAGAACGGTCAAACTATGTTTAGAAAAAAGTATTTATCCTAATTTTCCTTCGAAAATTTTTAAGGTAATAAATGGGTTTTTAAAATTGGGACTTTCTTAATAAAAGAAAGAAAATGCAATTCCAGCTTAAACTTTACATAAGATTAAAAATTTATATGTCAGTTAAAAAATTATTGTGTAAGTGCTAGTTTCATCAGTCATATTGAAATTAAACTAACTAATGTTTTAATAATACTTAAAAATTTTGACTTCTTGAAATAAAATTTTTATTTTATAAATCAAAATCGTTTAAAAATTTTGTACGAAGCAATTTTTTAACATCAAAAAAAAGTAAAGCATTTACACAGAAAAAAATTAATAAAAGTTAACAATTTTTTTAATAAAGAACATAAATATTTTCCCAGCTCTTTTACACAAAAAATAATATTTTTTTGTTTCTAGATTTAATAAATTTCACATATGATGGGAATTTTGGTTCATTATACAGATTTAATTTATAAATGAAATAATAAAAGTCTAAAAATTTTAATTTTTCAAGAAAAATATTAAAAAAATGTTTATTAAAAATATTAATAATTTTGTGTTAAGAAAATAATTCTTCAAATAAAAACCATTGATTTAACATTTTCCCAAGAAAATGTCTACCATTTTCCTGGAAGACGGTGACAAAAATAATACTTTTTGCTTAATTTTCCCCAAATATTCTATTAAACCTTCTGAAAATTGTACTGAAGAAAATAAATTGTTTTTTCATTTCCTTCCTGAAGATTTGTTGTACTTTTTGTCGTACATCTGTGTGAATAATTTTCATATTTAGAAATTAATTTTTAAATACACTCTATAACATTGAAAAATCACTCGGGAAATGACATTATTAGCATCATAAATAAATTTTTTTAAATGCCTCTAAAAATTTGGAACTATGCTTAAATATTTTTTTAAGTTCCTGTATTTTTATACCCTTCACCACAGGTGTAAAGGGTATATATAAGTTTGTCATTCCGTTTGTAATTTCCACAATTTTCGTCGGAGAGCAAAAAAGTTTATATTTTCGGAATCCTTGTAAGAAGCGATGACGATTGGACCATGTCCGTCCGTCCGTCCGTCCGTCCGTGTGTCGGTTGAAATGGCGTTTATGAAGCCCACCGATAACTGACATATATAATATGTATGTCAAACGATCGGAAATGCTTTCGAGAATTTTGCTATTGGAATTCAGCAAGATAGGTTCATACAATGCGGAGATATATTCAAAAAACCGGTTTTTTGAACCGGTTTTCCAGTTTCTGAAGCCTCTGTATACACTACGGACTTCGTTTTTACAAAAAATTCTCGGAAATTTTTTTCTGAATTTTTGTTCTGAAAAAATGAAATAAATCGGTTCAGTAATAACTGAGATATCGGACAAAACGCATTTTTTATTTTTTGAAGCCTTGGTTTAAGCTATAGATTTTTATTTTTATACAGATCGGTCACAAATATTTTTATAAAATTTAAGTTTTTTGAATCAGGAAGATCGGTTTATAAATGGTGGAGATATGCTTTAAAAACCGGTTTTTAGAACCGGTTTTTTAGTTTCTGAAGCCTCTGCATATACCAGGGACTTCGAATTTTTAAAGGGGGCTCGGAAATTATTTTCTGAATTTTTGTTCTGAAAAAATTAAATAAATCGGTTCAGTAATAACTGAGATATCGGGGAAAACGAATTTTTTATTTTTGAAGCCCTTGTTCAAGCTATAGATTTTTTATTTTTATATAGATCAGTCATAAATATTTTTATAAAATTTCGGTTTTTTTAATAAACCAAATTCGTTCATAATCAACAGAGTTATGGCCCAAAAACAAATCTGTTAAGAATATAAATACACCAACAAACATGTATATTAAGCATTGTAATGACTATTAGTGACGTTTTTTGTTTTTTGTATAGACAAGTAGTTTAGTTATCAACAGCAGTAATATGATGAATAACAGTGTTGTTGTTGTTGTTCTTTGTATATGCAGTCTGTACAAAAATAAATAGATATGGAATTGTAGTTGTTTATTTTTAAAAACTAAAACATATCTGTTAAGAATATACATAAATACATACACAAACATGTATATTAAGCATTGTAATGACTATTAGTGACGTTTTTTGTTTTTTGTATAGACAAGTAGTTTAGTTAGCAACAGCAGTAATATAATGAATAACAGTGTTGTTGTTGTTCTTTGTGTATTCAGTCAGTTTGTACATACAAAAATAAATATATATGGAATTGTTGTTGTTTCTTTTTTAAAAGCAAAGCCTGTTATGATTGTTTTTTTTTTTTCATATTCAAATTTTCGTAGTTTGAAAAAAATTTAGATTTAGAAAATATGCAAGCATACGTTAAGGCGAAAATTTTATTAATTGTCGGTAATATGGTAATATGATGTCGATAAGATGGTAAGATGGTAATATGGTGAAGGGTATCAAAGATTCGGCACAGCCGAATCTTTTTTCAATTTCATTTCTATTAAGCTTTTTTGAAAGTAGAATAATCAAGTTTGTTGTCGTATTTATTTCTTTGGTTTGGAATAATAATTTCTTTATAAAAGTCAATAAAACATATGCGATATGCAATTAATTTAACAACATTTTTGCTGTGAATATAGCAAGATTTAGTTTTTTTAGTTAGACAAAAAGAGCTTACTCGATTTTATAAAAAATCTGTTGATAGAATTTTTGATTTTTTTTAAACTATTTTAAAGATTGACATCTCATTTTATTGTAAACAAAATATCATTAAGACGATAGAAAGAAATAACTGTGTTAAGTATAAAAAAAAAAATCCATCATTGTCAGAGTTTTAAAATAGAAAAGTATTTTAATATAGAGTCATTCCATTTAAAATCACCAGCTGATATTCTCACCTCTTCCGAACTCCATAATATTTGGTACAATCCTATCACGATATTTACATAGAACATTCAAAATGGTTCCATCATCCACATATATATTTTTCATGAATTTAAAAATATTACTTTTTGAAATACGCGACTGCTAATTTATCCACCAATAAAATTGAATATTAAAACATATTTCAGGTATCATTTTAAATGTCATTTCATTATACTCACTTCAATGAACGTTGTAACGTTAATAATTTGGAAGACATTCGTATTTTTAAAAAGACAATTTTCCTCATTTTAAACTTAAACACGGCATTTGTGTTACCAGCGTCAATATTATTTTTGCCGAATTTTATTACATCTGGATGATTTTTGGAAGAAATTGGCGATTTTTCTATTTTATTACAAACAAAACAATTCGAATTGCAATAAATTTTTCGTACTTATTATGACATTTGTGGTAATAACTGCTAAAATATTGCGAGTCCCAGAATGCTACTTTCCATCGTTATAGAAAACATTTTTTCATTTTCATCATTTACATATATTTTTTAAAATTGTTAAAAAATACCACTTTTCGAGATATTATTGATAAGGATATGGACCATTTTGATGTTGAAATAAAAATCATGTTATACGTCAAAATAAAGGTAATTTTGATGCCTTTAATATGACATCTCAATAAATTATCATATCATAAATACTTTAAAAGATATTTGTAATTTTGTGTATACAACTTTGTACATATTTTAAGCTATTTTGTACATTCAAATCGCGATATTTCGCGAACCACTTGATAAAATATATGAAATTTGAATTAGTCTTAATTTTGACAGGAATAATAATTGTACCAAATATCATTAAATTCGGAGATATAAAGTCAAAAATCGTAATTTTTCGTGTTGGTTTTAAATAAAATTACTCTATAGTTAAAAGCTACGTTCTTCCTAATCAATTAAAAAATCTAAAATTAAGCTAAAATTTAGGGAGCTACGAGTTTTTTAGTTCAGCAACTAATCTCAAAATTGTTTTTTTTAATTTTCTCGAAAATTGGTTGGGGATTACTCAAGAAAATCGTTTTTCGAGTAAAACTACAAAAATATAATCTTGTAGCAGAGATCAAATGAAAACAAAATACTTATTTTGTTCTTATATAAATTTACAATTTTATGAAATTTTAAATTTTATACTGAAATAATATGAAATTTTATAAAGTGATTTATTTACATAATTTTCACTAGATTTTCTTCACGGGCTCTTCTTTGCAGAAAAAATGAATACCGTACATTTTTCAATTAACATATAATATATTCCAGTAAAAATTTAATTTAAGTAAAATTTTATTTCACAAATAAAAATTTCTAATTCATTCAATCATCTACTTGATTGATTTAATAAATTGTTTAACTCGAAAATTTTTTCTATTTTTCATTTTTGATAGTAATTGATATAATAATTTTGGTGAGATTTGAAAATTTAAAAAAGTTTTTTATTCAATGAGTTACTCTTGTTTTCGGTGTTATCAGATTGACTTCAAATTTTACATTTAAGTAAGAAAATAAAAAAAATAAAAAAATATGAATTGTTAAATTTTCATTGTTCAAAAATTATATATAAAACCATAATTTTTCCAGTGACGATAAAAAAATTTCCCCCCCCAAATGCTTTGGCTGGATCCGCGCCTGTATTAAGGATTCTGAAACTGCATTCCGTTTGCTGATTTGTGCTTTGGAATTTGAGAAAATGTAGGCTAAAGTCAAAACCTTCATTTAAAATGGGTCGAATTCGGAAGGGTGTGTACCTAGACCATTTGAGTTATTGGGCTTGATTTTTATTTTAAAGTCTTCTCTGTGAAGATACCTTTCAGAAAAATATAAAATTATTATATGTTGTTAAAGAAAATTTAATTTTAGAGAAAAAAGAGTAAAGATACTTTTTCGGCCAAAAAAACACAAAAAGTAGTCATTTTTCTGCAATTTTCAAATTCTAAATCGCTTATTTTTGGACTCGGTAAAGATATCGAAAAATTGTGTTTATTCAATAGATAATTTTGTCCTTTAATTAGCTAGAGAAAAAACAAATGAAATCGGTCGGAAATACTAGGATATATATGGAAAAAACTGGACCAAGAACATGCAATATTAAGCTACATAAAAATTCAAATGCAAATAACTCAAAAACCATAAGAGATAAATAGGGGGGTCTGCACGGCTCATCTTCCAAACTTAACATTGTACACTCCTCTGCTATGCCTGTACCAAATTTCATGGAAATCCAATCATTCGATCAGAAGTTACTGATTTATTTCCAAAAAATTTCGATTCTGCCCCACTGTGCACTGTAAAATACCATCAAACATTAATCACGCATCATGCTCCATTATTAATTAAATACTCTCTCACTTAAACTCCTATTAAAGTGTAAATTATTTCAATTCAAATCATTCATAAAACATTTTACTACACAATAGTAACAACTAACTTTATAAATAAATTTATAGATGGTCATTCGTCTCCCTAAACTTTTATGTTCAAATTTCTACTCTTGAAAAAAATTAGTTTTGTTAAAAAATTTTCCTATTTTACTACAAATAACTGTGAAGAAGAAGAGGAAAAAAATGTCGTAAATTAAAATTGCATTTAGTTTTGTTAAAGAGATAAAGAAATTGTTATGGTTGTTTTATAAATGTTTGCAATAATTAACTTGCTAAATGATTTATTATGATAAGTCACGTCTATCTAACATACTGACATCACATCAACCAACATACATATGTATATATTCGTACAAACAGATGTATGTGTGTATATAATTTTTATGTATATTCATGGTTTACAGTTGGTTTTACTTAAACTGCTACTTTTAGCAGTATGGTTGGGTCCATTAGTTCCCAGCATTTATATTCGTAAATAATGGGTTGGTTATTGCCCTTAAATGTTTAAGTGATGTTAAAATTATGTAAATTGTAGTAGTAGAAATGTATGTTTATGTATATATTTATGATTTTGTAAGTATATGTTTATTCTGTCTTACTAAACAGCATCTAAAAATATTTATTTTATTTCTTTGTTTTCTTGTGTTTTATTTAGATTAAATATGCACATCTAATTATTAATTGTTTTAAAGGGTGTTGCAAAAAAATAATGGATTTTAAAATATACAAATATTATTGAAATGTATTAAAAAGTATTACATGGGTATCAAATTTTAAATGACCTCTACGCTGTTTTTTACGAAATTGAATGAAATTGAATTAAATGTCTTAACACAAAATGGAAATCTTATTTATATATTATAATGTAAAAAATAGATTAAGCATGATTGCTCGATAAATAACACAAACAAAAAAACAAGCGAGAATGTTATAATCGGCTTGGCCGAATCTATTTACCCACCATCAACTTTTTCAAATTGTACGTTATATAGAGGTGGACGGTAAAGTGGGCGGACCACGACCATTTTTTGTTTTCGAGTTTACATTGGTCCTTGCACTATTTGTACAAAATTTCGTTGACGTTTCACCTTATATGGGAGGTTGGCGGTAAAGTGGGCAGACCACGCCCATTTTTTGGTTTCTAAGTTTATATCGGCCCTCAAACTATCTGTACAAAATTTCGTTATCGTACATGCTTTTGTTTAAGAGATATAAGCAGAAAAGTATGAAATGAAGCTACAACGGACACCCTGTGTTTCTTGTATTTAGCCTTTGTTTATTAACCGATTTTTCCCATTTTTTCACACCAAACAAACCTTATATAAGATAAACATTTGAGGTTGTACCATTCAAGACCTATCCTGCTTTCAACAGACAGACAGACGGACGGACGGACACAGCTAGATCGACATAGAATCTAACCAGGACCCAGAAAATATATACTTTATGTTGTTTTAAATGATTTTTTCGACATGTTATACACGGAATGACAAAATCAATATACCCTCCATCTTTTTGATGGTGGGTATAAAAAAGAAATCATACTCAGTTGCCCTATACCATGTATACCAGCGATTGCAAATAGTATGTTATATCGCCCAAAAAAATTTCCGAAATGAGTCTCATAAAAAACGAAACATTGAACTCATTGTGAAAAAAATTTAATACTAAAATTTTGGTCCATAAGCGGTTATTTTCCATCATGGAAATAATCTTGAATATAAAAAGTATATACTTTTTTACGAAACTGAATCACCTGGGCGTTCGCTACTTTCGGAATCTCGACGATGCACGTTGGGGTAAAAGGGGTCGAAAATAGCGCTTAATTCAGGGAGAGGTGATATCAATATTTTAATGATGAGGATCTATTTTTATATTTATTATTAGGTAAAAAAATGTATTTTTTGAATTTTAGGATTTTTTTTTGGCAGAATGGTAATGTCTGTCCGTCCGTCTATACCTTAGGATTAAATGGGTCTAAAATCGCCGCATTATTCAGAAAAAGGTGATATGAATATTTAAATAATCATGATTTAATACTTTGTCAATTAGTTAGTAAAAAAAGATATTTTTAGAACTCTTGAATATGTTTTGGCAGAATAGTAATGTCCGTCCGTCTGTCTATACATTGGAAAAAATGGATCTAAAATGGCCGCATAATTCAAGAAAAGGCGATATCAATATTTTAATAATAACAACATGTTTTGTTTTTTATTAGTTAGTTAAAAAATATAAACTTTAAAAATATTCCGATTTTTTTGCAGAATGGTAATGTCCGTCCGTCTGTCTATACATTAGGATTAATTGGCTAGAAGAAAGCCGCATAATTCAAGGAAGGGCGATATGAATATTTTAATAACTACAACTAGTTTCGTTCTTTACTGGTTAGTAAAAAATGTACCATTAAATCTCTACGATCTTTTTTGGCTAAATGGCAACATCCGTCCATCTGTCTGTACATTGTGAAAAAATGGATCTATAATGGCCGCTTACTTCAAGGAAAAGTGAAATCGATATTTTTATAATCACAACTTGTTTGATTTTTACTAGTTAGTAAAAAAATGCATTACAAGAATCGGACATTACATTTTCTGCCTGATATGTAATGTCCGTCCGTCTGTCTATACATTGGGGTTAAACATGTCAAAAACTAAGCATACTTCAGAAAAAGTGATATCAGTACTTTAGTGATCACTTTTGACTTTATTATTTATTAGTAAGTAAACAAATTCATTTTTAGAATTCTAAGGCATTCTTCGCAGAATGGTAATGTTTTCATACAAAAAAAAAAAATCGTCATCAGTGAGAATAATCAACTGCGGATTGTGGTAGGTCTATATGTTTTATTTTATACTTTTTCCCCATACTTGATTGGATCGGAACTTATCAAAAGTCTATTAAATATATCTTCGTTTGATTTTTGTCTACTAAATTTTCGTGAAAAATGTTTCCGGTAATTTTTGAAATCTTATAGGATAGGAGACATACAATACCATGGATATTTATCAACGTAGTATCTGGCTGTATTGTTCGCATAGTTCCTGAATTTTTCTATATTAAATACCAAGTACCAATATAAGACACATCACTATGTAGAATATAAAAACATTACATGAAATCATGTTCACTTTAACTGAGTTCGACTGTATTAAGCAGTAAAATTATTTTGTTTATTTAAAATAATTGTACAAAACAATAACAAAAAACAATAGTGAAATAACAAAAAATAAAACAAAGTAAAAAAATAACAAGCGCAAATATTCGGCCCGGCCGAATCTATATACCCACCATCAACTTTTTCACATTTTAAGTTATATGAGAGAAGGATGTAAAGTGGGTGTGCCACGCCCATTTTTTGTTTCCGAGTTTGCATTAGTCCTTGAACTATTTGAACACAATTTCATTGATTTACACCTTATATGGGAGGTGGGTGGTAAAGTGGGCGGACCACGCCCATTTTTGGCTTCCGAGCTGATATCGATCCCCAAACTATATGTATAAAATTTCGCAATCATACATGCTTTTGTTGCAGAAATATCAGCAGAAAAGTATAAAACGGACACCCTGTGTTTCTAGTTTTCAGGAGGTAAAGTGGTCGGTAAAGTGGGCAGTAAAGTGGGCGGGCCACGCCCATTTTTTGTTTCCGAGTTTGCATTTGTCCTTGAACTATTTGAACACAATTTCATTGATTTTCACCTTATATGGGAGGTGGGCGGTAAAGTGGGCGGACCACGCCCATTTTTGGCTTCCGAGTTGATATAGATCCCCAAACTATAGGTACAAAATTTCGCTATCGTACATGCTTTTGTTGCAGAAATATCAGCAGAAAATTATAAAACGGACACCCTGTGTTTCTAGTCTTTAGCCCATAACTTTTTGGTTAGTGAACCGATTTTGCCCATTTTAAATCCCAAACAAACCTTATATAAGACAAATATTTGTGCCAAATTTCGTCTCCCTACGTTGCTCCGTTCGAGCGCTATCCTGCTTTCAACAGACGGACGGACAGACGGACGGACATAGCTAGATCGACTCAGAATCTAACCAGGACCCAGAATATATATACTTTGTGGGGTCTTAGATGATTCCTTCAACATGTTACACACGGAATGACAAAATCAATATACCCCCCATCTTTTTGATGGTGGGTATAAAAAAAAAATCTGCACTTAACCTGTTTTTGATTTGGAGCAACTTGAGTTTTTTCACAAAAATGTAAATTTCTAAAATCGGGCAAAATATGCGCACGATTTTATTTCAGAATATTTAAGTAGACAATATGTAATATTTTTCAGACAATTTTTCAGAACAAAAGTCTTGTTATATTTTTAGTTACATTCCATGAAATTTTAAAATTAGTGCATTTTTGGACTATTTTCAAAAAAATAACAAAAAATACCAGGACAAAAAATAATTTACAAATTCTTATATAAAAGTAAACTCAAATACCTGTAGTTGATGGTTCCATTTTAAAATTTTTCTTTAAAGCACTTTTTATTAAAGAAAATTCACCGAAAGTTCATGAAAATTAAATTTTTTGTTCTTTTCTTAAAATATAAAAAAATTTTGAACTTTGACAGCTCAGTACTCAAAAACCACGCAACCTACGTTAATGGCTTTTATCGTTATTGATACATAATTTTGTCTATTTTTATTCGGTACCCAATTTTATTTAAAAAAGTTAATTTTCAAAATTCAATTTAACGCCACTTTCGACCCCTTTTACCCCAACGTGCGATGTGGGGGATGTATCACTAGGCAATCTTTCTGGTTTTATACAGAGTACACGGTGGTTTAGTGAAAATCATGTACTCGAGGCACCTACTTAAGGAAATCAGTAATGGTGTTTTTTCTTCTTTCTTCCTCTTTCTAGGGAAAGACAATGGGCCTTATTAGGCCTCCGAGTGAACCCGCTTATTTTGGCGAACTGCCTACGCAACCTAACCTACCAAACCTACCAAACCTACAACCTATTATTTTCCAATCGTCGCACTATGTGTCCATTTTCAATTTTAGCAGTCAAATCTCCAACTTTCGCTTTTTGAAAAAAAGAAATCGCCATTCAATTCCTAACACTTCGATGACATAAATGCCAAAAATGTGTACCAACTGGGAAATCAGTTTATATGTATATAAACAGCTGTGAAAGTTTATATTTTTTAAGTGAAGTTTTCAACTGTTGAGTTGAGTTCATGTTTATATTAGTTCAGGTTTTTTGTGAAGTTGAGAAAAAGTTTTTTGTCTTCCGTGGTATAGAACTTACTTTGTGTACATTTGTGCAAGGAATGATATATATGTAGTTATTTGTGTGTGGGATAACTACATATATATCATTCCTTATATGTCATAATGACATTTTTTTTCAACTAACCCCTATACAAATGCCCTCGCGAAATAGGAGTTTAACACTTATAAATACCTTTATTATAGCAAATAATTTAATGAAATTTGACAAAGAGTTTTATATAATTGTAAATCTGTGTTCCAAATTTCATAAAGATCAGTTCATAATTGACCATAACTCCCATATGAGCCCCTCTGCTGGAAACCACTTTAACGAGCATAAATCCCAAAGAAATGTTAGTATCAAGTTAATATACGATACAAATAAGTTTTATATATGAAGAAATAATATTGCCAAATTTTATGAGTACCGGTCCATAATTGACCATAGCTTCCATATAAAACCACTTCCTAACAAAATTTAACACTGTATTTTCTACTTACTTATATAAAATAAAACTTAATGATAATATTTGTTTAGAATTTTTTCACGTAAATATTATTTTCGAAGAAGGAGTGCGATCGAAAAAATCTTAACACACGTTTTGCCTCATAACTTTTTTCCGTAGCAATGTTTTAAATTCTTTTTGATCTAGTTATCTTTAAAAAATATTTCAGTTATTATTTTTAAAGACAACCATGTTGATTTGTTGTGAGTTTGATCAAAATTAGTGATAAAAAATGTACCTGCTATAAATTATTAAAAAATTTCAAAAAAATCCAAATTGGTCCTACAAATAATTGGCCAAAGAATTAAATGTCAAACTGTTCTGATGCGGACTTGAAAACATATAAAGTCAAAAAAGTTCCAGACTGGAATGCTGCAAAAAATTTAGAAGCCAAGAATAGTGCACGGAAATTAAAATCAAATTTCATACAAAAATACTCATGTTGTAAAAAGAACGACGAAACGTATGTAATAGCAGATTTTTCGCAGCTTCCGGGTCAAAATGTATATGGTGTTGATGCTCGAGGATATGTTAAAGATAAGTTTAGGGCCGAAAAGATGACAAAATTTCCTAAAGAATTCCTGATTTGGCAAGATTTAAGCAGTTGCGGCAAAAGAAGCAAGTAATTTGTTACAATGCACGCAGAGAAAAAACATGGTTACAGCATGATCACCACAACTATTCAATGATTATATAGCCGTTTTTCGTTGATTTAAATATACTGTGTTCATGATAGCAACGTTTATGATTCTGTTTAATCATTTAATGATAACCCACAATCAAAATTTTATTATGGTTCACTGAATTATAATATATATTTAAATATGTTTATATGAAATCATATATATGAAAAATCCAATCATTTATTCAATTCTACAACTATTTAGTTAATTACATAACCATTCATTTCATTTTACAAATTTGGTTAATTCTACATCCATTAAGCCATTAACTTTTAAGCCTTTTGAATACACATTTTTGTGTATCAGTCCAGTAGTGTGTTAGTATATTAATTCTCATTTAGTTTATATATGAACAAATATAAATTGACAAGTTTTGTTTTTATTCAGTATGATGAATGTACCACATATCGAGGTACAAATGAATATAAATATGAAAATATGGCATTATATATATGATAAAATGGAATTATACTTATGATGGAATTAGTTCATATATATGATAGAATGGAATAATATATATGATAAAATGGAATTATGTATATGATTAAATTATGTTATATATAGATAAAATGGAATTATTAAATAATAAAAACATGATGAAATTGAAAGCAATACTTAAGAATAGGTTATAAAACTTACTAAAAGTTATTAATAAGGTTATGAACCTTACTAATAAATTATAAACTGGAATCATAATAATGATTACGTACAAATATATTTATTGTAACCTGGAATCATATATTACAATCATAGTATGTTGCTCTTAGTTTATGGTCACTGGAACCATATTTTTTCTTTGCGTGTAGGCTCTATAAATACCGAAAAATACATCAAAGAATGTTTGCAAAAAAATCTTCTTCCTTTCGTAAGTGCACAATGTGTCCGCATATTTTTGACCCGATTTGACATCATGTCACTACGTAAGAAAGTTCTGGAGTGGTACCAAAACAATAACATAGTTTTTGTACCAAGAGAGGTCAATCCTTTAAATTGTCCGGTGCTAAGACCAGTGAAGAGATATTGGGCTTTTGTGAAAAGAGAATCAAGGAGAACAAAAGAGGTGTCCCAAAATATGGAAGACTATAAAGTAGATGGGCAGACTATTCCAAAAAAGTGACTGAAACACCTATCACATCTCTAAGAGTCACAAAAAAGGTCTACGAGTTCATAAGTATTGGTTAGGAGTATAATGATTATATTTTTTTCGTGATCTGTAGAATAATATCATTTAAATAAAAATCAATCAAGACTCTAAGGTCAACCGTTTCCAAATTATTGAATATGATAAGATTTTTTCAATTGCACTCCTTAATGGACCTATCTTTATGAAATTTAGCACACTGATTTATATTTATATAAAACTTGTTTGTGTTGAATTTCATATATGAGGCATTTATGAGTATTAAAACTGTATCCCGGGAGGACATTTGTATGGGGACTAGGTGAAATAATGGACCGATCAGAACTAATTTTATTAGGCTTTGTCCTTGTGCCAAATTAACATAGTTTTTAAATTGCTACCTGTACATCTTTAAATCGACTCAGAAAGTAATTTTGAATAGAACGATATACTTTAAGGTAGGGATTTGAACAAACGCATTATACTTTACCATTATACTATACCAGCTATGACATTGTATTAATTAATTGTAGAACCTGTACTTTGAACACAACTTTACATGAACAGTCAGATGGACGGACGGACATCTTTAAATCGACTCAGAAAATGATTTTGAGTCGAACGATATAATTTAAGGTAGGGATTTGAATATTTTTTTCTTTGTGTTACAAACATCTGTAAAAACTAGAGTATTCATTTTACTCGACTTTTTCATTGTTCGAATAATCAAATAACTCGAAAATGCAGTTTTTAAATTACTCGAATAATCGAATAAATATTTTAAGTTACTCGAGTTATTCGATTAATTTATACCTTAAAATTTTACTCGATTTTTTAATGCTTATCAAAAAAGAAAACAAAAATATAGCTTAAAATAAGAAATAGTCTTTCCAAAATAATATAAAAATGAAATTTGCGTAAATATTTATGAATACTTGTTTCTTTTGCTTTGAAAATGCCGTTGTTTCTCTATATTTAATATATTCATTAATAGTTAAATAAATAGGTCTAACAAATTTGGTCTATCAATTTGAACCAAATTTTATATTAAGGGTAGTCCGAAGTGCTTTTTGTAACTTTTGTGACGCTATAAAATGACTAGTTTTTACACTGTAAAAAAAATGATTTCCATTTAAAGGTACTTATAAATACCTTGGCTAAAAATTAAAACTAATGATGAGTTTTTATCCATTTTGGAATAATTTACGATTTTGTCTCATAACCTCGCTTTTTAATTTGGACACATACTAACCTATGTACAACAGAGGTTTTCATTTATATACAAAATGAATGTACAATATTTTTAAGTATCAAAGACCTTCTAAACCAAGATTTATTTTGGGTATAAGGTTTTATAATGTTTTATAATTCATTGTTCAATTATGTTCAATATTTAAAAGGCATTAAGATGATCATTTAAAATTATACTAATGTATACAATTTTTAAGATAATTTACTCTTATTTGTTTTATAGTGATCTCGTGACAATGTATTAGTTCCATTTTGTGGAAAAATGTTTAACAATATCAGTGTAAAAATATAAGAAATTATATAAATTTGTATAATAAATTAGTCAAATATACATTTAGTTAGAACTACTTACTTTTCTCCATTTAATGGACAAATTTATTGTAAATTTAAAATAAATAATTCTTTATCCCAAATGTACGCGTAGGAATTATAATTGGCTCTATTTTGAATTAAACCACAATTTCTACCAAAATGTAAAATATTTTATTTCTCGTTTCTTCCTATTTTTGTTATAATTTAGTAAACACGACTAAGTATAATATTTTGCACAAATATTATTTGGATATTTGTCCGTTAGGCTGTTTCTGAGTTAATGCATTTTGAAAATGAGAAAAAGCACATTTGATCCTTTTTTTAGATAAAGTAGTTCAGCTATTCTTAACATAAAGAACGAGTTTACATGCTAAACTTAATTTTAAGTCCAAATTCCTTCTATATTACAAATTTCATTCAAACCATCACATCCTCTACACCAGACTGAGCATTTATTGGTATATAAACTATGTACTTTCATTCGTAGAACCAAAAATATGTTTTTCCAAATCAAGCTCAAATTCCTTCAATTTATTTCTTATTATTTATTATATTTATATTAAAATTATTTGAATTTTACTTTATAATTTTTTAAATGACGTTTAAATTTTTATTTAATTTTTATAATTAAAAAACGACTTTTAACTACGTATTGTAATTTAGGCATATATTCGTTTCTTTTTATTAAATAAAATTTTTTTAATAAATTCCAATTTATGATACCACTTTTAGATTCGAAACATTTTATACAAATTTTGAAACATTGTTTCTAAGCTAAATTTTTTAGGAAACTAAAATTAAAATATCCTAAAAACTAGTTAAGAAAGGAAATATTAAAAATATTTTTTACTCGAATTATTCGACTAATCGGCATAATTTGCTCGAATAAATTGTAACTCGAAATTCTTGATTTTAATTTAATCGAACAATTATTTGATTTGCATTTGTCGATTAATCGAACAAACAATATTCGAGTGAATACCCTAGTAAAAACGCATTATACATCAACCAGCTAGGTAGTGTTGGATATAAAAATCAATAAAATTTATTTTTTTTAGTTCAACTTTAATTTTTAAAATTTTTTCTATAATACATATTTGTTGTAAACATAAAAGGATTTAGTTCTTAGACTGTAGCTTTCCATACATTTCTGGTTTTTGTCCCCAAAAGTATGCACCAAATACACCAATTAAAATACTTTACCTTAAAACATATGTATAAAAAATGTGTTTATAAAGTTTAAAAAATTTTTAATAACTTTCAGAGTTTCTAAACCATTTTAACAAATTCGTAATCGGTAATAGGAACGAGATCGGTCAGCATCACCTAAAATCTTTTGGTTAAAAACAATCCAGATTAGAAAAATATTAAATATTTTTGTTAAGGTAAAATCTAGAAATTGTCCCCATCTATGGACTGGAATTGTTACTTTCGATCCCTAATCGGCACAAAATTTTGTTTGTGTTAGTTTATTTTTTACGCTCTTTTAGCCTTCGTGTTGTGTATGTGAAAATGTCAAAAAAAAACTCTTGATTTTATAATACTACATTTTGAATGATTCTGGAATGCTGGATATTTGCCCCCCTAAATCGAACGTTTAGTAAACTTAGGTATCTTTGAGACTGAATCGTTCATTCGGTTACTAAAAAATTAAATTAAACCTTTTTTTGTTTTTTCGTTTACAAAAATTATTTTAAAAAACATTAAATAAATGGTTTTATATTTTCCTGAAAAGTAACTCCACCTTATGAACCTACTTTTATTCGAAATGTGCCAAAGAGATTTATACATAATAAATGTGACATTTAAGGATTTTGAGCTGAACCCTGAACATTATTTAAATCCTTACTAAGTAACATATTTTTTTAAAATACCCTGTGTTATATTACATGCATATTTTAATGTATGCATATGTGAATATAAACATACATATACAGAAATAGTCTTATATACATACATACAAAAGTACTAATATACTATAAATAAAATATATATATTTTTTGTAATTTCATTAAGTGATATTAATGATTTAATGTAATATTGTTTTAGGTAATAAATGTAATTTTAATTAAAACAAATGAATTTCATTCTTAAAGGTCACAGCAAAATACTCAAATAAAATGAAATAAATTTTTGTTTAAATCAAAGGAGTTTAAATATGAAAACTAAAATTTAATATTGCTATTTGCAACCAAAAATTTATATAATCTACTTTTGTCCGTCTCCTGTTTTCCTAAAAGCTTATTTATATACCATATTATTTATTATTTAATATTCCATTTGACATTTGTCAAATTAAACAATATTAAATAATATAAATCAATTATTTATTATGCAGATTAAAATTCCTTTAATTAAATAAATATTTCATTCAAGGTCATTTACTCTCTATAGTGAGAGTAAACTATCTTCTCATAACAATAAATAAAATTATATTATTATTTTTGATTTAAATAAATTTCTCGAAAATTAATCATAATAAAATCAAATAATACACCTCCCAGTGTTATTTTTATATTAATATTCATTTTATAATAACAAAAATACTTCAGTAGAAACAAATAAAAAAAATTATAATAAATTACTGTTGATTTTGGAGAAACAAAAACGATTTAAATTAAATGCAAAAATAACTTATATTTGATTCCACAAAAAACTCCCCAAAAAAAAAAAAAAAAAAACGAAAATCGAATTCAACTAAATTGTTTCAGTGAATGAATAAAGATTGAAAGGAGTGAATGAATGAAATGGAAATAGAAAAAGTAGATTTTTATGTCGTGAGTAGCACACCCGCCTTGAATAACAATCAATCAAAATAAAGCTAAAGTGTTCACATTTGATGACCTTTTTCTCCAAACACTATAATCCAGAAAGTATAATGTCTATGTTGTACTTTAAAAGATTTACAAAACCAGCAACCAAACAACCAACTCAAAAAAATAAAAAAGAAATAGTAGCCTAAAATATCAAAAAAAAAATCCATTTAAATTGGACAGTTCACACCTACCAACACTTGCCACACAAACAAAATACTAAACAGTGAAAGGCAAAAAACAACTTTTAAAAATTTTATAAAAAGTAAAGAATCAAAATAAAAATATATTTTTTTTTTTATAAAAGAAGTCCAAAGAAGAAAAATATTTATTTCGTAAATTTAAGTCTTTGTAAATAAACTGAAATTCCTTATTTAAAGTTTTCTTCCAGTTTTGTCCCTTATTGTTACTTCTTATTTTTTATTATTTTTTTTTTTTTTTTCGTTGAGCACTTGTGGCCATTTGTTGGCCAAAGCAAAAAATATATTTCGTACGAAAAAAGGATTATTTGACAAACATATAAAAATGAAGAAAATAAACTAAAAATTGCCAAAAAGTTATTTGCTTTGAGGTTTTATTTATGTCCAAATGACAATAGAAAGAAATCATTAATTTCAGTTAGTCTAGGCAAACATTTTTGAACAATTTATTAATCTTTAGCATATTTGTTTTAACTTAAGAGTACAGATTAAAGTCATTTTGAATAAATTACGAATTGATATTTACGTAATTTTTAAGGAATTTCTAGAAATTATATTTTTAAACTTAACTTTAGTTAAAGTATGAAAATTATGTAAATACAAGTATGTATTTGTATTTATTAAATTAAATAAGGACTATGGCTGAAAACTTTTTATTGAAAACTTTAAAAGCCTTAGGAACTTAAATTAAACTTAATATGTTTAAATACTGTTTAAATTTAGCCATTTTCAATCCTATTTAGCCACCGAAAAAAGAATTTAGCCATTAGCCAATTTAATTTGTATTTTAGCCATTTTTATGTCTTCATCTAAAATATACATAATTTTTAAGAATTTTCACTACTAAGGAGTGCGTTCAAAAAAATCTTAACATGCATAATATTCAACAACTTGGTTAATCTTAGAGTTTTCATTCTTTTTTTATTTGATTGATAATTTATTACAGATCACAGAAAAATATAACTTTCATAGTTCTAAACACTGCTTATGAACTTGTGAACCATTTTTGGTAACCCTTCCGTTAGAGATTTGAAAGTTGCTTCAGTCACTTTTTTGGAACAGTGTGCACATCTTCTTTTAAATTCTTCGGCATTTTGGGACACCTTTTTCGTGCTCTTCAATTCACTTTTCACAAGAGCTCAATATCTCTGGTCCAAGCTATGGACAATTTGGAAAATTGACCTCCATTAGTACAAAAACTATGTTATTGTTTTGATACCACTCCAGAGCTTTTCTACCGTAGTGACATGACGCCAAATCGGACCAAAAATATGTGGACACGTTGCACAGTGCTTTGTTCCATAGACAAAAATCAAAATAAAAACATTTCTCAAATTGAGTTAACATATATGTTTTTGAAAAGGTAACAATATAGATCATATAATTTAAATAGATTTTTTTGGAAATACTTATTTTTGTGGCCACTAGAGGGAGCTAAAGTCAGAGAATTTAAAGCCAATATTAATGAACCAAAAAGCTGGTTTTAAACTATTTTAGGAAAAAAATTGTCAAAAATTCGTTTTTTGATGCAATGCGTCGAAGTTTCGTTTTTTCAATACCTCGGAATATTGGTAAATTAAAACTATTATTATCTTTTAAATATAGTGTTTCGAATATATATACATTATTGCTCAAATTTACACATATTTTTTACTTAAAACCTAAATTTGATGAAGGATATAAAAAAATTATAAGAAATTATACAATTTTTTTTACGGTTTATGTAAGTTTTTACAGTTATTTAATAGATTAAAAAATAGTTAGATCTTATTTTTTGCCACAACTTAAAAAAAAATTTATTTGAAAAAGTTTCTTATTTTCCGTTTTTACTACAATTTTAAAGTGTTCTCAATGTTGACGTTATTTATTTAGCTAAATTAAATTAAAATAATTACAAAAATTATTCCGAAATTTAAAAAACAACTAAGGAATAGAAAAACATATTTTTTGGACCTAAAGCATTACGTTAAAAATCCTCCAGATGGCGCTCATTATGGAGCATTTTTAAATTTTATTACAAAAATTACATGAGTTCGATGGAGTATTAAAAAAAATTATAATAAATTATACAATTTTTTTTGCTTGATTCTAAAATTTAGTATTGTTTTTTAATATACAAAAGAAGACTTGCGTCCTATTTTTTGCCACAACTAAAAAAATAATAATTCAAAAAATTTATAAATTTCCTTTTATTACACAAAAGTCAAAAAATTTTTTATGTTGAAATATTTCGTGTTGTTAAATCGACATTGCTTTAAAATTTAATAAAATATTGAAAACTAAAAAAACTAAAAATTTTTGACCTGAAATCGGGTGAAATTAGGCAAATTAATGATTTACTGAACATAAAATGTGGGTGCAGAAATTAAAATAATATTTAAAAATTATAAGGCTTGGGGGAGGAAGGTATGCCCTTGCTCCTATTAAATAAAATATTTTCTGACCTATAAAAAAAACCCATTGCCAATAGCTATCGTAAATTTTGATACTATTTTGATCAGTATTTTGGAATAAAATGCGTTTACACATTTCAGAATATATGGGAGGTAGGCGTGTTCTTGCTCCGATTTTTTCAAAACTTTGTATATATTTACTTTGGATCTAAAGTAATATATGTGCCAAATTTTCTGCGACATATCCTTATATTTTTATAAAATTAAAAACGGTGTGTTAACCAGAAATGCGTTTTTCTCATTTCAGGATATATGGAGGTAGGCTTGATTTTGTTCCGATTTAAATAAAAATTGGCAGAATCATAAATAATCTATATTTAACAGCAATCACAAATTTTGGTGGAATTCTGACCAGTATTCACGAAGTAAATCCGTTTTTTTAGTTTCAGGATATATGGGAGGTGGGCGTGTCCTTGCTCCGATTGAAAAATAAATTAGAAGACGTGTAAGCAATCTATTTTTAATGGCTGCTACAAATTTTGGTAAAGTTCAGATCAGTATTTTAGAAAAAAATAGTTTTTTAACTTCAGGATATATGGGAGGTAGGCGTATCTCATATGAAAGGAATAAGTCTTTTTTGCAAATATTCCTTGATGTATATTTTGGTATTTATAGATCCGAATGTATCAAATGACTTGCCTGTTTTGCCGAAACTGCAAAAAACTTTTTATACCAGGAATTTTGTAAGAATTTTTTTCTGCTTTTGAGTCCTAAACTTATCTTTAACATTGCTTCGAGCATTAACAATATAAAATTTTTGACACAGAAGCTGCGAAAATTCTGCCAGCCCAACTTGAGTATTTTTGTATGAAATATGGTTTTAATTTCCGTGTCCTATTCTTGACTTTAAAATTTTTTTCAGCATTCCTGTTTGGAACTTTTTGGACTTTATATGTTATCAACTCTGCATTAGCTTTAAATTTTCGTACCAAATAGTCAAATAGTCAATGTGTTTGGAGTTCCTTTCAATATGCTTTCAATTTTCTGGCCTTTCCAATATCATGTGGATCTTTTGTCTTTCCGAACCAGGTTTTCTATCAATGGTAAAATTCTCCTGGTACTGTTTAATAATATTAGAAACAGTTTGACGGCAGAAATTTAATTCTGTGACCAATTATTTGTAGGACCTATTTGGATTTTTTTTTTTTTTTTTTTTTAATTTTTTAATATTTTAATATTTTGTAGCTCGAACATCTTTTTCGTCACTCATTTTGATGAAAATCACGACAATTCAACATGGTTGTTATTATATATAATAACTGACGTATTTTTCCATGATAACTAGATAAAAAAAAAAAGATTTTAATATTGATTCCGAAAAAAGTTATGAGGCGAAACATGTGTTAAGATTTTATCGATCGCACTCCTTATTTTCTGTACAAAATATCCTAAAAGCACTTTACTAATTGAAAACTTATTTAGTCTTATCGTTAAAAATATAAAAATAATAAGTAAATTCTTATCATATCGCATTGATAAAATGCATCGCATTGATAAAATAGGTAGGTCCAGGGGGAGAGATAGCCCCTATACAAAGAAAATGTAAATTTTCTCATATCTAAAGGAGTATTACAGTGAAAGCCTTAAAAAGTTCTATCAGTAATTTTTATATCAAATTTCAAATAGGGCGGATAGATCCAAGGGGAGTAGTAAATATTTGCTATCGTCTAATAAGGGGTAACGAAGCGGTCCGGGAAAAACTAGTATATATTATAAAAATGAAGTGTAAGTTTGTTTGTGCGTCAATAACGTCTAAGCGGCTAAAGCGATTTCTGCGAAATTGGACACACAGATAGTACCAGTGCCGAAGTTAGTTATAGGCTATGTTAGATCTCGTTTGGATATCACGACCACGTTTTACGCCGACTTTTTTTAAACCTCAAACTACTGATCCGAATTTCACGAAATTTGACACACAGATAGTACCAGTGCCGGTGGTGGTTATAGGTTGTGTTTGATCTCGATTGGATGTTACGCCCACATTTTACGCCTACTTTTGAAAAGAAATATTTTTTAAATTTTTTACGCCTACTTAAAAAAAATCATTTTTGCACATTATCGTATCAACCAGAGCTTCGAAAGACTTAATTAAATGTTAGCTTAATTCCCTTAAATCTTAATTCCGAATTAAGAAATATGAATTTTTCATTCCATAATACCATTCTCAAAAATATAATTCAATAGCTTAATTCAAAAGCTTTTGTTTGAATAGAATTAATTCGTTATTGAATTAATTCATAAAGAATTCATTCAATTTTTGTTAATTCAAATCTTTTCCAAAATGAATGAAAATATTTTTCTTTCATTCAATTTATAATATTTTGTTTTTTTAATCTTTTACAAAATGAATTAGAAAATATTTTGTAAAGCTAATTTGTAATAGATTTAAATTGAAGAAAATTTAAATGATTCAATACATTTTTTAAGCTTGAATTGTATAATTGTTGAATGAATTCTTTAAAGAATTAATTCATAGTTGAATTAATTCAACTCATATGAAGTACAAAGAATTTAATTCAATGAATTAAATTAATTTGAATGCTTTAAAATAATGACTAGGATAATAAATTTAATTCGATTTAAGAAAATGAATTAAAGAATTAAGCCTTTCGAACCTTTGGTATCAACGTAGCTATTTACATGCAATTTAACACACAGTAGTGTACATCCTGTGTGTCTAAACTTCGTGTGAACATCAAGCTTATTATATCGCATAGATAAAATGGAAATATCACGGATAGGTCCCAGGGGAGAGACCTTATTTGTTGTCGCCTAAAATGGGGTAGCGAAGCGCATCGGGAAAAGCTAGTAGTTGCCATATATGTACATAAGTGAAAAGTATTTTTATTTAAATAAATTTTAACAAGAATAATTTAAGAATTTAACGCTTTTTTTTATCAATGAAATAAATGCTAATGATTAAAAATAGATATAAAATTTCATTCCCTGTAAGTTAGGTCTCAACATTTTTGACAAATAATGCAATAATTATTACCTCAGAACTTATAGGTTAAAAATAATAATAATTTTTGAACTGTTTTAGTATTTATTTTACGATAGCATAAAAAATAATAATTTATAAAAGAAATTGATAACACGAAGCTGATTTTTACATAACGTCGCTTTTATATGATTATAAAAGTTACTATCAGACATTTTTAGAAATTTTTTGCCAATGATTTAGCCTTTTTGGGTGAGCAAGAATTGGCTAAATATAAGTTTAATTATAAACAGCTGAAATTGTCGAAAATTGTTGGAAAAAAACAAGAAAAATCAAATTTTATAAACTTTAGGTGTACTTTTGTTAAATAAAAAGTTTCTTAAAACAAAATTTTAAAATTAAAAATTAAAAACCACCAAGTACAGATATTTTTTTAATATATTTTTCCTTCCAGATATTTTTATTCTTCTTTTGAAAATTGTTCTAAAATACACTAATTTTTAACTTTGATGGAATGGAACTTAAAATGTTACAGGTTATTTATTCTTATATTACAACAGGTTTCCTTTTATAACCATGATTGTTGTTCTAAGTTCAAGAATATAGAAAAACTGATAAAAACTACTTAATTTTTTACCATTCTTCTACAATTTTTGTTCGCTCGTTTATACTTTTTGATCTTACTCTATCATAAGTAAACTAATCGGACTTTGTACATAAATTCTGCACCATCTTTGATGTTGTGCAGACTTCCAACAATTAAATACAGGGTAGTAAAGTTTTGATGACAATACAATACACAATTTTGGATAGGGATTGATACTTGTTGTAATTGTGGTATTTTGTGCTATATCTTGTTGATGTGCCCGAAATAGTCAATGCAGTAGATAGTCTCAAAGTTTGGAAAACAAGTGAGGAAATGTTTCAAAAAGTCAGTTTTTCGCGAGGCACATTCACATTTTCATATGGAATTGCTTGTATTATTGCGTGAACTTAGTTTTTTGTTATTTTACATAACAAAATCGGAGGAGCATTAAAAATAAATTTAATACAAGAATTTTATGGACTTTTTGAAAATTATGCAAAAATTCACATAAGTCTAATTAAGTGTGCCGATTTTTAAAAAGATCGGTCCATAATAAACCATAGCTCCCATATAAACCCCTTTCAGAAAATCACTTTAACGGGCATAAATCCCATTAAAATCTTAGTATCAAGTTAGTATTCGACACAAATAAGTTTTATATGAAAATAAATGATAATGCCAAATTTTACAAAGATCGGTCCATAATTTACCTTATAAGGCCCTCATTCGGGAAACATCCAAAAGTGAATAAATTCATATAAATGTCAGCATCAACGTAATATTCTGTATTCGTATGTTTTATTTTCGGTCCACATTTGACTCCAAGTCTAATAAAAGACCCCTCCCCGAATTATAATGTACACAATGGTGTAGGGTATCATATGGTCGGGCTTGACCGACTATATCTTTTTCTCTCATTTTATATAGAAAATTACAATTTAAACAAATATTAGATATATAGATATAAGAGTGGAGATAAATATAATTGATTGGGATCATAAATTTAAGTCAAATGTCGTTGATAATTGAAAACGGAACACTTTTGTCAAAACACATTTCGCTAAGGCACATCGTGTGGACAGCATCAAATTAACTATAATTGACATAATTAGTGGATGTTTGTTAGGCTTAATAAAAATTCGGAGGCGCATCAAAAAATTTTGAAAGATAAACATTTTATGGACCAGAAAATTTACTTGTGTTAATAAAGGATCACTTTATGAAATAGCATTTCTTTGTAATGAACTCTAATAAAATATATTTTCATTCAATATATGGAGAAATAACTTCGTTCCAAATTTTTCACAAAATTTTTAAAAATCGCGACTTTTATTGAAAAGAAAATTTTGAAAATTTTACTAGGAAACCCTAAAATATGTATGCTGCACTAATACCATCAAACATTGAAAATATCATAAATTTTATTTGAATAACTCAGTTGGTTTTGATATTACGTGTAATTTTGACCAGAATTGTACACATTGATAAAGTAAATCGAAAATGTCAATTTCAGTTTCCAACGTTAAACTCAAATCATGCAATGATTTATATGTCTTACGATTTGGAAATTAATAATCAAACTGAGTGTGTTTTTTACAGAAATTTTAAATATTTTAATCGTGAACAGTGTATTTCTCAGTTGTGTTCAATTGATTTCTCACCTATATATATGAGTACTGAACCTGATCAACAAGTTGAATTTTTTAATTCTACAATTCTTAGATTATTTAACGACAATATTCCTTTATGTAGAATAAGGAGAACAGGATCTAATGATTGGATGAAAGACCCCGAGGTAGTAAATGCCCAAAATAATAGAAATATTGCACTCCGAGTAATGCGAGAGAACAGAACAGAGAATACAATACGACATTATTGCATGTGCCGAAATAAGGTTAAATCCATAATTCGGAAGGTACGCCGCAGATCGTGCATAAATTTCTTTTCTAATTGTAATCAAGCTCAAATGTGGCAAAAATTAAGATCAGTTGGAGCCATGAATGGTAACAGTAATCGTACAATTGTAGACCCGGATGATTTTAATGAATAATCAATAGTTCCACCTTAATCTCCAGGGTTGACACCAACTGAACGTAATTTGAATGTGGAAGGTTTTAAGTTTAGGAATGTTACAGGCTCAGAGGTGTTCAATGCGATGTTACGAATAAAATCAAATGCGGTAGGTGCAGATGGTGTGCCTTTGAAATTTTTGAAATATATTTTTCCTGAAATTCTACTTCACATTACCTATATAATAAACTCATGTATAACTAGATCATTATATCCCTCAAGTTGGAAAGTAGGCCGTGTGGTACCTGTACCGAAGGTAAAACGTCCAAATTCATTAGCTGACTATCGACCGATCAGTATTTTACCTTGCTGTACTAAAATTTTTGAAGTGATACTGAGGGATCAAATGATGGAACATTTGAATGAGAATAATATTATTTGTGCATTTCAGTCAGGTTTTCGAAAAGGTTTTAGTACTACTAATTTAGTCTTAGATATAGTTGAGAGTGTTCGTTCTAATATCGATAAACACCTGTTGAGTGTATTGATATTTTTGGACTTTCATAAAGCATTTGATACACTTAATCATGAATTGTTAGCATACAAACTGGTTGAACAATTTAATTTTAATTCATTGTCGTGTAACCTTATATATTCGTTTTTAACAAATCGTAAACAGTTTATTGAATCTAATGGCCGTTGTTCAAGATGTTTAGATCTATACAGAGGTGTACCTCAAGGTTCTATTTTGGGGCCACTTCTGTTTTTGTTATATGTTAATGATGTATTTAAAGAGTTTTCTATATTCAGATGTTATACTTACGCAGATGACATGCAATTATTAGCCACTTCTACTTATGCAAATTTCGCAGCTTTTGAGGCTGAACTTAACATTGAATTAAATAGGGTTTCTAGTTGGCCAAAGTCTAATTTCTTAGATCTTAATCCATCCAAGACAAAGATAATGATTTTTTCTGGTAGCTTTAATATAAACACTAATTTACAACTGCTTTTGGATGGTACAGAAATTCAATCAGTTAACAATCATGTGTGCCTAGGTTTTCACATTGATAACAAATTAAAATTTAACCATCACATAGACTACGTTGTATCTAAGGTGACTTGGACTTTAAGAAATCTTTATAATATAAGTTATTATTTTCCAATTGAAATTAGAAGACGGGTAGGTTTAGCATTGTGTATACCTTTATTTTTGAATGGCTTGGAGATTTTTGGTTGCACATCGCGTGGAAGTTTATTAAGGCCTAAGCTATGTCTTAATAGAGTGGTAAGGTACATTTTTAGATTGAGAATGAGAGAACATGTATCTGCACATAGAATGGAATTACTTGGATATGATTTTGAAGACTTTATCAGTGCACGTCAGATAATGCTATTTTATAAAACGGTTAAGTATAATTGCCCACAATACCTAATGGATAAATTTATATTTGGACATTCAAGTAGATCATCACAATTAATATGCCCCATTCACAGTACGGTAGCTATGAGTTAATCTTTTGTAGTGAAAGTTGCTCGACTATGGAATAGCCTTATTCCAATTAGTGAAAGAACTTTCGCTAAATCTGTTACACAATTTGAACAAATATTAAAGGAACATATACATTCTTAGCTAAGTATTTTTATTTTTGTTGTTGATTATATTATACCCGAGCTTGTAAAAGTTGCATTTGCACAGAGAATTTTTATGGGGGGAGATCTCTTAATATCGGAAATATGAATTGTGGTAAATGTGGTAAAACAGTAATTATTTCGATATTATGTAGATACTTAGTATTTTAATATATATATTAATACAGTTTGAAATTATATATGTATATACTTTTGTCATGTATTATAAAATTATAAAATTATAAAATTAACTGCAGTTAATTGGCCCATTGAGCTTACAACTTGCAAAATATTGAATAAATAAATAAAAAAAAAATAAACTTCTAGTTTGTAAAAAGTTTATATGTTCGATTTTAAACCGCCATAACTCACATGAAATGATTAACGCGAATTGATTCTACATGCATTCGAGTCACTTTATATGTATACAAAAGGATTTTAATGTGCCATGAAAAAAAAATTAATATTTTTTTGAAGGGCTAAAATCAAAAATTTTTGATAATTGCCCATATAAGTTTGTCATTCCGTTTGTAATTTCTACAATATTCATCTAAGACCCCAAAAATATTCAATATAGAGATATCCGTCTGTCTGTTGAAATCAGTTTTTAGAAATCGCCAGCTATCGGATACAAGTGATTTATACATAAAATTGTAGGGAATATTCCTTAGAAGATACATCCAAAAATCGTTTTTATTGTCGGCTTTACTAAGCTCCTATACAAGCTAGCGACTATGCTCTTGCACGAAAAATTCAGAACCTTTTTTAAATTTTTTTTTTTTTTTTTCTGAATAAACAATCTGTCCATTAATATCCAAAACGCGTTTTTAGACTTTTTGAAGCTTCTATATAAGCTATTGGTCATAAATATTTTTCTAAAATTCTGGTTTTTTGAATCAAACAAATCGGTTCATAAACAACCGAGTTATTGGCAAATCTTTTTAATTTATTGGCAGCTTTGCATTTTGTTCTTGTTTTTATCGGTAATGAAAAACAACAACAATAAGCTACATCAGATTTGTTTTTTTTTTTTTTTTACTTTTTGAAACCTCTGTGTAAGCTAGAAACTTAATTTTTTTTTTATAGAATTTTTTTTATTTTTCTAATTTTTTTTTTTTTTTAAGAAATAAAATCAATCCTTCCATTGGTATCTGAGATATCAACAAAAACGTATTTTGGGACTTAGCTTTTGAACAAATTTATTACAATTTTTTTTTTTTTTTTTTGATTTTTTGGAATAACCAATTCAGTCCATAAACAATAGAGTTATAGGCAGAAAACTGAAAAAAAATGTTTAAAAATTTACACAAACAAACATTTCAGAATGTCCATAGCATAAGATTAACTTATCCAAACTAAACAGTAAACATTTTCGAATATCAAGACATTACCCTTAAGGTGGGATCACACGATTGTCGCAATGCACCAATTTTATAAATTTTATTGTGCTGAATAGGGGCCTAATAAAGAAATTGTCCCAATCAAATTCTCTTCAGTCAGATGATTGTCTTATCGTACATAAAGTTGGTTGTCGTAAATTGACGCAAAACGGCTTAGTAGCAATAATTGCCGCATTCCAATCACACGATTGTTCTAGTATATGCCAACTCTGAGAAACAGCTGTTGTGCTAGATTTGTTTTGTTTACAAAAATATAGAAAATTTTAATATATTCGTGGATAAATGAATTGTTCATTGAAAAAAAAAAAAAAAAAAAATTGCGTCGGCTTTAATTATCGTGTGTGCACTTGAAGACGAAAATAAAAAAGAAAAATAAAAAAAGAAATCTTAAAAGAAGTATATGGGTCAGAGAGTGGCTCACAAAAAGAAGCACTGATGGCGCATATAAAAAAATTGATGGAGTTTCGAGAAATAGAAAACCAAAACTTTTTGTTCAACAATTTTTTAAGGATGAATGATGAAACATTTAAGGAATTATTGCATCTAGTGTCACCAAGAATAAAAACTTATTTTACTTACGAAAATAAATGCTGCTACAAAAAAATATTTGATTAAACAAGTTAGAATGCTATATTCGGCCATGCCGAATCTTATATACCCTCCACCACTGAGCTAGTGTTTCATCAGTTTTTATGTAGGAAAAGCTCTTCGGAAAGTGATGTTTTTCTAATTTACTTATTAATTTTTGGCGTCCATTATAGTGTAGTAGTATAAACTTGTTCTAATAAAGATTTTGTATTGTATATAAGATATTTTAACAAACTATTATGCAAATGATGTGTAAAAAGTAAAAAAAGGAGGAAAATCTTGATAACTTATTTTTCTTACAAAAAGTCGATTATTTTGGTAAAAAAAATAGAATATTTCATTTTAAATAAAAGTATATTTTTCATTTAGTAAAAAAATTGCATTTTGTAAGAAAGTTAAATAGTAGTGGCAGAGCGAAACGAACGAAAATTTGTTTTTACTATACACTATCTTCACAAAAAAATGCCTTTTTTAGTGAAAACTAATTTATTCTATAAGAAATCTAAGGGCTAGGAGAAATGAAATTATGTGATTTCTTGCATATTTCGCAAAAATTGGAGTTCTTATCAAAAAACCAGATTTTTACAGATTTTTTTGTAGTTTGATTTGTATAAATTATTTTGTTAGTTTTTTTTAATACCTTGTATGTGTTTGTAAAGAATCTGTATTTTTAGTTTTGTTACAATTACAATTGTTACCATTTAAATGTAGAAAATGTGTATTTAACCTATTTCCGACCACTACCCGATTCCGTTAAGATAAGTACGAAATTTAGCATGAAGTTTTTTTTTGTGACTGTTGTAACAAATTAAAAAGATTTGGACACCTACATATTTTTGATTCCGAAATATAATGCTTCGAGAATTTCAGCTTAAATTTAAAGCTATTTACCTTTGGAATACACCCATAACATATTTTCGAAAAGCAGATCTGAAAATATCGCCTTTTCACTACACCAACCATTTATTTGATACACCTGGCATTAACACTCAATTCTGGACAGAGTATTTATATAAAAATTGATTTTTTCTCTTATCTTTTAGACAACATATTATCTTATAATAGCTGTGAAAAAATTCATCATCGACTGCATAATTAAATAATTAGGCGATGTTAAAGCTACTGATGCGAAAACGCAGCAGCAGTCGTAAATGGGTTAAGCACACTCGAATAATAAAAACATGACTTTCTTTATTTTTATGCAACTTTCCACCAATTTTTTTGTATTTCTGTGCAAAGTCGATTTAAAGAACGAAAAACTGAAATTTTATTTTGCGTTAAAATTTAAGCTCGATTGGTAAAAACAGATTTATACACCAAATAGGCCATAATTATTCAGAAACATTTTAATATTACCGAATTTAAAACTTATTCTTTTAATTAATATAATAAAATTGATCAATTATTTCTGTAAATCTTCGCTTACCTCAAATTTATATTTAACGATTCGATTAGAGAGCCGTTTCTCTGATGATGTTGGAAAAACTAAATAAGTAAACTAAAGCAAATATAAACTAACTATAAGAGTTTCCCTCTTCGTAATTTGCATTTATATAAATCACCCTAACTGGTCATGAATTAAGAATTTACTGTTGAATTATATTATTTCTGCCCAACGGCGCTCTCAAAATTTTTGAAAAATTATATTTGAAAACTTTTATAAATACTAATCTTTAAGAAAATGATAAAAATTAGCAATGCTTTTTAAAGATAGTTATTTAAATAAATTAAAAAGAGATAAACAAAATTCTAACATAACTAAGTATATTACAGTTTTATTTTTACAATGAAAATTAAAAAAATATCACCACATTTACAAGTTATTAATTATAAACGCACAAAAAACTATAATGAATAAGAAATTATAAAGTAACATAATTATGTATCAGTACTTTTTCTTCAATGTGCTAAATAAAAATCAAAATATTTTCAAAACAATTTCATATTTATGCAATTTATTCCATCAACATTATTTATATCTTTATGTTAGCAGACAAACTTTTAATAAAACCATTACGTATCCTTCTCTACCGATGTGTACAGCTTGAAACACACCGAACTACTAACTAGTTTAATAAACTTATCAACATATGTTGCTAAAAAGTAGCGAACGTACCATATCGTGGTGTGTTCGATGGTGACCACGATCAAACATCAAACTCAACATAGTTGTATGCCTTTGTGTTTATCAACATTCATATTGAGGCGAACATACACATATGCACTCCATATACAAATTATAACATGATGTTTAAGAAACACTTATGACGTTGGAATCATAGAAACTGTTCATATTTTTGCCTATAACTTTTCTCCGACTGAACCGATTTAGCCAATTTTTGGCAGTTATCTAAAGTGAATATAGGTAGATATTTTCGCTAAGTTTTATTTAAATCCGTTAATTGCTTGTTGAAATATTATCAGTTCAAGTGTGGTTTGGGGATTCTTTCAGATTTGGATATATAACTTTTTTTCTACTGAACCGATTTGGCTGGTTTGCAATCCCAAACAGCGTCTGGGAACAACAAATAACCTGAGTAATTTTCATTGGAATAGCTCAATCAGTTTAGACGTGAGAATGTTTTCAACAGACGGACAGACGGACAGACGGACAGACGGACATTGCTTAATCGACTCAGAATTTCATATGGTCCAAGAATATATATACTTTATGGGGTCTTAAACGATTCTTTCTAGGTGTTACACACGGAACGACAAACTTAGTATACCCTCTTTCACCACTAGTGGTGGTGGAGGGTATAAAAATATTATTGGCGCGTATTGTCGTCTTTAATTGCCGCACTAGAAATAATGGTGTATTTTTAACGTTTTTATTTGTGCATGGTTGCCTATCAAGCGTTCACATGATTGTCGCACTAGGGTTGCATTTGATTGGGCAAAATAAGAACAATATTGTTGTGGTTTGACATATGAGCCAATAAGTTGTGAAATCACACGATTGACGTGTAAAATATACCAATAATTAGTGTATTGCGGCAATCGTGTGATCCCACCTTTATAGTTGAACAAGATTTATGAAATTTTTATGAATATCTAAAATTAAATTAAAATTCCACGAACAACAATATCTTTCGAAATCTTTTAAAATTGTTATGTGATATTCTAAAGAACACCATAAAACGTTTTTCAAATGAAAATAAAAAGTAATATTTTAAAGCAGAGAGAATAAAATAAAATTAGCAACAATTATATTTATGTTTTAAAATTTAATTTAAAATTTAAATTGTTTTGCAGCCATCTTATTTATCATCAACTTTTTTAATGTATGAACTTTAACTTGTCACATTTTAATACAATTTATTTGCAAATCTCATTAAAGCTCCTAAATGAGATTAAAAAGTTAAATAATTCTTAGAAAATACCAACACAAACAAATGCACATACGCATACACACATAAATAAATCCACAAAAAAGTTGAATTAAAAAATCACCCAGTTGGAAATTGATTACAGACAAATTGTATAGAAGAGTTAATATAGATGCGATTACTTTTTAAGTATTTAGTTGATAAAGAGAAAGGAAATAATTAAGTAAACTTTTTCATAACTTGGATAACTTTTTTAAATTTATAATATATACTGTATAGAAATTTTATTATAATTCTCTAAAGAACTTTATAACATGTACCAGGCTTTTTCTTGCCCCTTTTTTAAATACTAAATATTCTTTTTTTTTTTTAACTGGAATACAAAATGTAACTTGAAACCGATTTTTCTTTTTTTGAATTATTTTGTTCTAAATTGTTTCAAATCTTTTCAATGGTTTACAAATTATATGGATTTAAGTTCTAAGTTCTGTGACTTATACATATGAATAATCAACAGAATAATAAAATCAATATGAATTAAATTAAATATGTAGGAAAAACATTTTAAAATTCAACTTAAACTTCCGTTGGATAATTCCAAAATTGTACTTTTTATTTCGTAAAATTTTATTTTTTTTTTTTTTTTTTGCTAACAAACACATAAATTGTTGCAAAACGTATTTAAATATGTTTAAGCATAAATGTTTTAATATGTTTGTAATTGTATATGTGTAGTGTCGTTTATTGTGTTGTTGTTGTTTTTACATTTCAAATGTTAATTTCATATTTCTTGCTCTCATTTCCGTTTCCGCTAAAGTAAAAAAACAAACATCTGCCAAACACACATATTCATACATATCTACATGTGTATTTATGTAGGAGTTCAAACAAACAGACAAAAAAAAATACTACAAAATTATGCTCTTTGACAGTTAAAAGTATAAATAAGACAAACTAAACAGGAACAAAAAAACATGCCATGGAGGAGTTAGTCGGAAAAATGAAAAACTTTTTCATTTCGTTTGGTTTCTTTTTTTTAATGTCGACACTTTCACTATGAATGTATGATAGAGCTGCAGTAAAACAAACTGAGCGAGTAGAAAAAAATTAAAAAAAGAAAATAAAATTTTCCGCATGCACGTTATTTCAACATTTATTTGTTTATTTTGCAAAAATGTTATTATATTCAATAGGGTGATGCGAAAATATCCTTCAAGATAATATTTAATTAAAATAATGAACCCAAATTATTTAAAAATCTATTTAATTTTTTAATCAGTTTGATTACAAATTTAATACAATTTTAATTAATTTCAATTTTTTTTATAAATTTGATCCAGTGTAATTAATTTTTTCTTCGAGCTCCTTCAAAAAGAAATATGAAAACTAGATGGAATTCCGCATGCTAAACTCGAATCTGCTTTCAGTTTTTTTTTATTCAGGTCCGAATTTTTTTTTTTATGGGCGTGTCTAATATTATGCCCTAAATATGCCGATTACTCGAGTATATTTCACTATTACTTGAGAACGGTATGCACGATTTATATAAATGATATACAAAGATACGCGAAATAAAATTAGCTTTAAATCGCTCTACTATCAAATTTTTAACCGCTCAATAGTTAAGGAGATATTTCGAAAAAAGTGTCGGAAAAAATTTTTTCATGCTAAATTCAAGATTTTTTTTTTTTTTTTACTAAAACTTTTTTTTAAAAGTGAAAACATCACAAATATTTAAGTCTATCACCTTTATCTCAAAGCTAGCGAAACTACGAGTTAATAAAGTCACGTATCATAAAAATTGATGCACAAATCTTGATTGGATTCACAGTTGAGTTTGGATACCCATGTACCTGTGGAAATACACTAGTGGGCAAAAAAAATTGTTTTTTCGTCTTAAATAAAAAAATAGGTGGATTAGATGAAATTCAACGTGTTAAATAAGAATCAGCTTTTACTTTTTTTTTTCTATCACGCATTGATTATTTTTTATGGGCATGACTTCTATGACCCCGAATTTTGGCAGTCACACTTGTATATCTCGAGAACAGTTTGTTCAATTAAGATAAATTGAACTTTAATATATAGCAACCTAAATTGTCTTTGAGCTGAATTTATATAATTTTTTGTCCAGTAAAAATGTCCGTAGTTATTCGGTAATTAGTACCGAAAATGTTAAAATTTATTTTTTTGAAAAGTGCTGAAAATTTTTATCCTTAACTCTGAAATTCTTGAACGAATGAAAAATATTGTTGACATACATTGAAGACAATTTTCGTATGCATCTTTTGATGTATCACTTATAAAAATCGTGTAAAGGGTTCTTGAGTTATAGCCTAAGTTTGACAAACCATTCTCGAATTTTATAGTGTAACCGCTGAATTAGGTGATGATATTAGTCATGCACATAAAAAAAAATCAGTACGTGATAGAAAAAAGTGAATGCAGATTCTTGTTTAACTATTCAAAATCCACCTAGTCCACCTATTTTTGTTTCAAGGAAAAATAAAAAATAAAAAATGTTTGGCCATCACTGTATTTCTACTCAATTGTATGGGTATTTTTACTTAACTATGAATGAAATTTAGATTTCTGCATCAATATTGAAGATACATGCCTTATTTTATTCGCAGCATTACAAGCTTTAAGATAAAGATGATAAACTCTAATATTTTAGATGTCTTCATTTATTAGGAGAAATTTAAGTAACAAAAAAATTTAAAATTTTGCATGAAAATTAATTTTTTCGGACACTTATTTCAAAATAACACCGAAACTATTGAGCACATAAAAAAATTAAGTTTGAATGATTTGAAGACATTTTTAGTTCGCATCTTTTGATGTATCACTTTGATCAATCGTACGCACCGTTCTTGAGTTATGAGGAAATATACTAGAGTAATGGCCTTACTATGGGCGAAATATTAGACACGCCCATAAAAAAAAAATCCAGACCTGATGGAAAAAGACTGAAAGCAGATTTGTGTTTAGCACATCAAAATACACCAAGTCCAACTATTCGTCTATGGGGGAGGATTTTTTTGTTGACAAGTGTTATTTACTTGGTTTTGTTAAAAAAAAATTTCTAAAAAAATAAGTGGCAGTCTATTACAAATTATATTCATATGTATATGTGTATTTTTGCATGACACAGAATTGCTTTTGTACAAAGACATCACCCAGAACCATCCGCCCACTAAATACATACATATGTTAGTATTTGCGTGTATGATATACACACACACATACAACAGTGCGCCTGTAAAATGTTTTGAAAACAAAAAAGCTTCCACTACTTATATTCGTTCAAATGAGTGAGTATTGGTTGTTTGGTTTGTTATTTTTATTTTCTTAGTTTTTTAAGTCGTTTAAATGCCATAATACTGCTACACCTAACTGTAACAACAATAACAATAACTGACGCGGTAACAGTAACAGTACTAAAACCAAATACCAACATCTTTATGCAGCTTTTTTCGGTTGAACACAAATATCATAGAAGCACTAAGGAATAGGGTATACAACAGAAACGAATTATTTGTATCCTACGTTTACTACAAAAAGTTTTTGTAGTAATTCCGCTGAGTATTTAATTTGCAACTTATATTGAACTAGCTTCGTTACAACTTTTTGACTTTATGTGAGGATTACTATTCCCCCTCGACTTATCCGCCCAATTCAAAATTTAAAAAATATGAAAACTTTTTAAGATTTTCCAAAATTAAATAAAATTAATAATTTCTTTGTATTGGGGGCACTATTTCCCCTGCACCTACCCATATCATTTTTATTCTTTATTAAGGAGTTTGTTGAGAAAATTGTTCCCACAATATTTTAAGACTTTTGATGTAAAAGTTTTTAAGAAATACGATATTTAATAACTTCGGGGTAGTATTTCCCTGGTTCTATCCGTCCCAATTTTTTTTTTTTTTTTGAAATAATACTGTAAGTTGTGAACCGTTGGAAATATCTAAATAAAATTTCGTATGGTCATAGCTGAGGTGTTTCCGAGTTGATTTGGAGGAGTAGATTTGGTCCTAACGAGTCACGGGGGTAGAGGGTAAACCTCCAAAATTGGTCACCTCGGATATGTATTTTTTTTTTTTTTTTTTTTTTTTTAATTCGCCAAAAATTCATTTATGACTTTAATCTAAAAGAAATTTACATGTGGGTAGTCCTTGTAAATCTCTACAAAAAATGCAGAAGCTAATTTTAACCTCATTTTTGGTCTCGTTTTTTTATGTTTTTTTTTAACTTGGGGGCCTTAATTTGGACCCTAAATTTTTTTGCAAATAATCACTAGATTTTTTACAAAATTTTAAATAACATTACTGTAAGAATCATATCAATATATGTATTCAATAAAAAGTTGTATTAATCTGACGTTGAAAGTTTTAAAAAAATTAAAATTTTTGGTTTTATATTCAAAAAAGGTGGTAATATTCTTTCATTTGCAAAATATTTTTTTTTTTCGTAATGTTTTCAAAAGAAATCTTAACGCAACCGTGTGTAAAATAAAATCGGAGGCTCTCTGAGAAACGGTTTCCTCTCAAGCCTTATTCAAACTTTGTCAATTTTGCAAAACTTTTTGAATTTGTTTTCTTAAATTCAAAAATGTTAAAGCCGAGATCAAAAAAAAAATATATTAACCATATAGCCCCATATGTTAGTTAAACACACAAAAAATATCTAATGAGCCACGCCTTTTACAACGGCAACGTGACCATTTTATTGAAAAAAGTCCATTATTGAAACAAGTTTTCTCCGGTCTGGAGTTTTTTTATTTCCCCAATTTTAGAACAAGTCTATCTATATTGTAACAAAATTTCATCAAAATAGCTCTACCTTTTTAAATTTTATTTAGTTCCAAATATATAACTAGTAAATGTGCAGTCTAGTTAACAACTATTGATTGTATAGGGTAAGAAAAAATAGCTCTAGGACCACTACAGTTAAAATTCCTAATATCAATTTGAATTTAAAAATACAACTTATTGCAGGGAGATAGAATATATAAAATACTTGTCACAAACTCCTTCAAAAAATAAGCTATAGTTATAGCCATAGATTATAATATAGATATGAAGTTTAGTTTTCAAAAACCTAAGTCGGTTGTCAAAAAAAGTCTAAGAATGTGTTAGTAAAATTTTGCATTGAAAACAAAAACAATTCTAGTACGCGTGCCTTTTTGAGTAATTTTTTTCAATTGAGATTTTTTTCAGCTTCATATCTATGTTATAATCTATGGTTATAGCGCTTTATGTAGGGTGCAGTGTTGGCACAAAAAAATATACGTTTTAACGTGTAATTTAGCAAAAGCGATAACCATGAATACAAAAACGAACAAAGTTGTTTAAAACTTTGACAACGGATCTTATTAACAGCATTTATATGCAAGAATAAATTTAGAATTTTGCCACAAAAAAAAATATTTCCCAAAAATCCAAAATTTAAAATTTCAACACATATCCAAAATTTGAACAAAAAATTCAAAAATTTGAAATTTATTAAAACCAAAAATTTTAAATTTCACAAAAAATCGAAAAACTCAAAAAAAAATTAAATTTTACCAAAAATCAGAAATTTTACCAAAAAGTTGATAATTCACAAAAAGTCCAAAAATTTGAATTTAATTTAATAAAATATTCAAAAAATTCAAAAAAAAATTATAAATTTTACCAAAAAACGGAAAATTCACAAAAAATCCCAAAATTCATATTTCACTGAAATAAAAAAATCAAAATTTAACAAAATTAAAACAAAACAAACTAGTGAAAAAGATAAAGTGGGTCAAGACCGACTATATGATATCCTACAAAAAATGGACTTATACTTGTATTAAGTGTAAAATGAAAAATACTAATACAGAATATTACATAGATACTAAGATTCATATGTATTTATGCTAAAGTTGATACTAAAATGTTTATGGGATTTATGAACGTTAAGAGATTTTCGAAAGAAATGATAAAATGGGAGCTATGGTCAATTATGGACCGATCTTCGTGATCATGACCAAAGTCAATAGGCTTCGTCCTTGTACAGAAAAATCATATGAAATTTCATCAAATTATCTTCAAAATTGCGACCACAACCAGCCAGACGGACGGACGGACATGAATTAGAAAATGATTATGAGTCGAACGGTATACTTTAAGGTGGAGGTTAGAAGATTTTTTTCTGTATTACATAATTTGCAAAAACAAATAATAGCCCAACCACCTATGGTGGTGTAGGGTATAATAAAAGGCATTAAAAATTCAGAATTTTAACAAAAAGCCGAAAATTCATAAAAAAAAATTTAAATTTTCAAAATTCACCAAAAATTTAAATTTGTTTAATTTCCCAAAAAAATTCGAAATTTCACCAGTTTGAAATGTCTAAAAAATTAAAATTTCACCATAACTTTTCTCTCCAAAATTAAAAACTTACCAAAACTTACAATTTCGAAAATTCGCCAAAAGTTAAAATTTTTCCAAAAGTTCCAAAATTCACCAAAAATTTTAAATTTGCAAAACAAAAATCAAAATTAAATTAAAATTTAAAAATTTTACCAAAAAGTCGAAAATTTAAAAAAAAAAAAAATCCATAAAATAAAATTTTATTAACACAAAAGATTTCAGAAAAAAAATAAACATTTCATCAAAAATCGAATTTTTACCAAAAATTTTAAATTTCTCAAAAATTAAAATTTTATCAAAACTTCAAATTTCAAAAATTCAGCAACAATTAATATTTTTCAAAAAATTCTTAATTTCATCAAAACTGAAAATTTTTCCAAAAATTCGAATTTCACAAAAAAAAAAAATCTGAAAATTTACAAAACAAAAATTTTACCAAAAATTTTAAATTAAAAAAATCAAAAATTAAAATTGTAATTAAATTTCACAATATTCAAAATTTTATTAAAAATCACAAAAAGCTGATAATTCAACAATTATTTTCATTTAAAATGCACCTTTAGTTTCTATTAAAAATTTTAGTTTTTCATAAAAAATCGATTTTTGGTGAGAAATATAAGTAATCACAGGTTTTTGTTCTTTTTACTTTTTAGCATCTACACCATTTCCAGTTGTATTTCAGAAGTTTCTAATTATATTTTAGAAATTTATATTTATATTTCAGAAAATTCTATTTATATTTTCGAAATTTCTAATTATATTTCAGATATTTCTAATTATGGTTCAGAAGTTTCTAATTATATTTCAGAAATTTCTATTTATGCTTCGGAAGTTTCTAATTACATTTCAGAAATTTCTATTTTTAGTTCAGAATTTTCTATTTGTAGTTAAGAGAATTCTAAATGTATTTTAAGAATTTCTATTTGTAGTTCAGAAAATTCTAAATTTAATTTAGAAATTTCCATTTACATTTCAGAATTAATCAAATTCTATTGAGGAAATTTCCATTTGTATATCAACATTTTCTAAATGTATTTCCGAAATTTTCAATTGTATTTTAGAACATTAAACATATACTTTCTATATAAAAGTTCTTAAATACAATTAGAAATTTCTGAAATAGATATGGAAATTTCGGAAATACATTTAGAAAATGTTGAAATACAAATAGAAATTTCTTAAATAGAATTTGATAAATTCCGAAATGTAAATGGAAACTTTTAAATTACATTTAAAATTTTCCGAACTACAAATAGAAAATTACTAAAATACATTTAAAATTTTCTAAACTACAAATAGAAAATTCTGAACTACAAATAGAAATTTCTGAAATGTAATTGGAAACTTCCGAAGCACAAATAGAAATTTCTGAAATATAATTAGAAATTTCGAAAATATGAATGGAAATTTCTAAAATATAAATGGAATTTTCTGAAATATAATTAGAAATTTCTCAAATACAACTGGAAATGGTGTAGTATAAAATACAATTTAAGTTTTCATTATTTTGGTCCTAACACCTCTAGTTTCCCTTTAAAATGCAATTTTAGTTTTTCATTATAAAAAAAATCAATTGTAATTTTAGTTTTTCAAATTAAAAATGGATTTTTGATGAAAAATATAAACGATCACAAATTTATGTTATTTTGCTTTAACGCCTTTTGTTTCCCTTCAAAATACAATTTTAGTTTTTTCGATTTTTGGTCAAAATCATAAGTGATCATAAAATTTCGTTATTTTAACTGTAAATCCTCTAGTTTCCTTGTAATATTAAATTTAACTCTTTCTTGAAATTTTGTCTTTTTAAATATTACAACTTTTTATCTTTCAACTTAAATCTTTTGCATTTCCTTACAAAATATTGTTACAGGCTAATGATTCTCGTTGATTTTCCAAATTGTACTCAAGTGTACGGAAATTAGTTTTTCTTATTTGTTGTTACTCTTTTCCTTTTATATTAAGTTTTGCTTAAGTTTGTAGCAATCACATGTACTTACCGACAAATTGTTCATCGTTTAAAGTCATAAAGTGTATGAATTTCTTCATTATTTTTATTCGTATAATTTTAGTTTTGGTTACTTTTTTTTGTCAGTTTAGATAAAAATACTTCCGCATTTGGAGACTTAAGCTAAGTTAATTAGATTTTGTTAGAGTAACTACTTTTAGTTAATTGTATTAAATCAAAAGGAATTGATTTGAAGTTTGAATATAAAGAAAAATGGTTTAATAGTGTTTAGAATTCCAGTGAGAAATTATGGAGCAAATAATTATGATCTTTGTTGAGAAATAAGGAAATTAAATGCAAAATTAAAATCTTATTTTTATTATGTTTTTGTTTCTCTCATAACATCAAAACCTTAGGAAGCAAACTTTGTTTTTGTTTGTTAATATAATAAAAGGAAAGAGTATTATTTTTTTCTCTTTGCTTCTAGTCATGAATCTTATACTTGTACCATAATTAACAGTTAAACTAAACCATAAGTTAAGGTTAAAATGAGAACTTTTTTTCATTTATTGTTTGTTCAAGAATGTGGGTTAGAAAAACAAAATGAAAGCAACAAAAAACAAACTAAAAAGAACAATGTTCGAAATTCATGTCATGCCATATACATATATAACATACATGTGTAAATGTGTATGTACAAATTAGTCTATGTATGTGTTTAGGTTGGTATGTAGGAGCATGTAAACATTTCTAATTATATAACCAGATATCTTTAATATATATTTAATTTTTTTCTCTCAAGTCTTTGTTAAATAAATGTTTTGTTAACACCTTTTGAAAATAACGTGACTTGTGTGTTCGCCAAACACTGAACGTAAAACTTAGTGTAAGAGAAAAAAAAAGAGAAAGTTTTGGTTAGATTAGGGAGGAGAATATTCTCTAATAAAAAAAAATTGGCTTTCTAGAGAAAAAATTATGAAACTTAACATTGGCTATCTCAAGCCCACCCTATTAATATAAGTTAATATATTTGGAGAGAGAATGAAAAGCCCTCCCAAACAACGAAGACACTACATAATCTTCTCTCTACAAGACCTCTAAAGAAAGGTTATCAAAATGCCCAACTATTCCTGGTATAAAATATTATTTAACTGCTTTGATGTTGCTTTTGTTACTCTTCAAAATCTTTTCCGAGAAAATGTACAGAAAATGTATCCTTCACAAGCTAATTCTAATTCAATAAAATAAAAATTTTCTTCCTAACATAACCTTTAAAACTCTATTACAAAAAAGGCTTCTTATTAGAGTTTTTCACGGGAAATCCCGGGACGCGAATTCCCGGGAATCCCGCCAAATTTTCACTCCCGTAATCCCGGGAAATCAAGCGGGAATTCCCGGGATTTCTTGTGTATGCAAAATGTTTATATTTAACAACTAATATATGGATATTTTAGCATATAATGTGTTTTTACATTTGTTTTTATTTATTATACCCACCATCAAAAAGATGGGGGGTATATTGATTTTGTCATTCCGTGTGTAACATGTCGAAGGAATCATTTAAGACCACACAAAGTATATATTTTTTGGGTCCTGGTTGAATTCTGAGTCGATCTAGCTATGTCCGTCCGTCTGTCTGTCCGTCTGTCTGTCCGTCTGTTGAAAGCAGGATAGAGCTCGAACGGGGCAATGTAGGGAGACGAAATTTGGCACAAATGTTTATCTTACATAAGGTTTGTTTGGTATTGAAAATGGGCAAAATCGGTTAATAAACAAAAAAGTTATGGGTTAAAAACTAGAAACACAGGGTGTCCGTGCAATACTTTTCTGCTGATATTTCTTCAATAAAAGCACGTACGCCAACGAAATTTTGTACGTATACTTGGTGGATTGACATAAACTCGGAAATCAAAAATTTGCGTGGTCCGCCCACTTTACCGCCCACCTCCCATATATGGTGAAAATAAACGAAATTGTGTTCACATAGTTCAAGGACCAATGTAAAGTCGGAAACAAAAAATGGGCGTGGTCCGTCCACTTTACTGCCTACTTTGATGGTGGGTATATAGATTCGGCCGGGCCGAATATATTCGCGCTTGTTTAATTTGATTTGTTACAAGATTAAATATTTTTAAGGAAATTTCTAAATTTGTTTGATATTTTTCGTATAACAGTCTGAAAAGAAAATATCGTTTTCTTTTTTGCTGAATAATTAAAAAAAAAAATTATTTTCAATTTTTTTCATTGTGGTCAAAAATAATATTTTTATAATTCGATATTTAAGAAGTATATTTATTAAACGATTTGAAGATGCAATTTGCATGCATGTGAAAGTTGTAAGAGGAATCTTTTTAAAATGTCTGGAAACCTCAAACAACAACTTACATTTTTAATGCCCCAACGAAAACGTGAGACTAAAAGTATTCAAACTGTAAAATTCCCTGAGATTTTCGTAACAACAAGCTTACTTCCGTATAAATATTTAGAGATTTTTCCAAATAGGGTAAATGAAAACCAAGGTATTGATTCGACTTTCGTATGAGTTGTTATATAATAAAAAGTATTCATTCAATATTCAATATTTCAAAAAGAATTAGTTTATAATTTTATGATTAATTAGTTTATTTTAATATTTTTTATCTTTTATTTAACTGAATATTAAAACTTTTAATTATTTATTTTCGGCGGGAATTCCCGGGATCCCGGGATCCCGGGAAATTTAAAAATCAATCCCGATTTCCCGGGAGCGGAAAAAGTCCGGGAAAAGAAAAACTCTACTTCTTATTCTTTCCCAGCATAACCCTTTTACCCTGCTACACAGCACAATTATGCAGATCATTTTATTTTAGAAATTAGCTCTTAAAGACCACATCACACAAGGTTATAACGAAGAGAAAAGCTGAATTATTGAATATTATATCAATTATGTAAACGAAATAATATGAACTGATAACATAGACATTTGCTGGTCTCATTGCATTAAGAAGAAAAGCATAAGTTTTCCTTAAGAAATCTCTACTGTGCCTCCTCTGATATCTGTTTGTTCGGGAGTATAGAACAGTTGTCGTTCACAAACAGCTTTTACATTGTGTAAGAAGAGCTGAACCTTATGTTAAATATCGCCAACCCAAGGTTCCTTTTGGAACAATATCACATTCAGAGTTCTTTGCTTCTTGCTAACCATATTCTGATTTTTAAAATGAAAAATCTCCAATGTAATGAATGAATAAAAATGAGTATTTTAAATGTTTTATCCAATATAATGGCATAATATTATTGTCTAATACATTATAAGACAATAGCAAATTCAAGATTCCTCAAGCGGATCATCATCCCATAATTACAATGAAAACCGTCTTCGTCACATTGAGGAGAGAGGTCTGGGTACTTTTTGAGAGTCTCCTATAAATTCCCTCTGTTTTCTGTTTGTTTGGGAATGTAAATCAGTGTAAATATCCTTCGGGAAATTTGTTGAAATTGGTGCAAAAGTACCGGTCCCTCAGTACCCGTTGAGTACCAGTTGACACTTAACAGTTACCAAAGCTCTAGTTGAAAACCAGTTGAACCAGTGAGATGTAATTTCTAGCTTGCTTTTTAGATGTGCAATTAACAATCTGTGGCTGAGGGATAAGCGTGTAAGATTATAAAACATGAGGTAAGTAAAGTTTTCTGCAACCTGTTCCAAAACTAGTTAAAAATGTCTCCCTCCTAGGCCAATGCCATGTTAAAGTGTTAGGTCCAGCTCATACAAACTACAACCGGTCCGTATCACTTAGGACCAATCCCGTAGCATGTTTTGTGTTAGCTCTTTTCCCTCTAGAGATATTAATCAATACTGAATCAACACTGAATATGCCCTCTTGGGTTAGTTTGGTGACCTATCCCAAAACTAGTTAAAAAGGGTGAATTTCTCCCTCATAGGCCAACGCCATGTTAAAGTGACAGGTGCAGTTCATACAAAGTATTAGAACTAGAATCGATCCCTGTCACTTAGAACCAATCCCGTAACATGTTTTGTGTTAGTTCTTTTCCCTCTAGTGCAACGGTTCTCAAATGGGGGTCCGCGACCCACAAGGGGTCCGTAAGGACACTCGTGGGGGGTCGCGAAGCTATATTCCGGAACAAACAATTTTTCAATGTAAGTAATACATATTAGTTAGATGTTGAAATTAAAATTTCTATGAAAAGATGAATGAAGGATGAAACTATTTAAAAATGGAAATATATCTTTATACAAAATATCCCCAAGCTAAAAAGTTTTCATTTTTTCTAAAATGAGTTTTTTTTAAGAATCAACTAGCATCAGCTACATAAAAAAAAAAAAAAACAAGGAACACCAGCTTCGGAGGAAAATATTATGATTTATAAAGGCAACAATGATTAAATAAATAAAGTGATATTGAACCATAATATAACATTAAGAAAACTTTAGGAAACAATTAAAAATATAATTAGCTTACTTTAATTTGAAGAGCCTATCAATTTTTCACATGAAATATTACTTTTATTTTTGCAAATATATTACGCCAAGAAATTTTTTATGAAGTCGGTTTAATATTCTTTCCAAATTCAATAGAATAACATTCTGTGGAATAGGATTTTTAAATTTTGCTCAAATGGTGAGACTTATCAATGCTGAATATACATTTTTTTTTTTTTTTTTTTTTTTCAAATAAATAAAAAGAAAATTAGTTAAACGACTTTATAATTATAAACAAATCCATATTGAAAGGCTTTGTTTTATTATATACAAGATTTATATCAAAGGATTTTAAATGTAGTTCATATTTAAAAGTTAATTCTGAATCAACAGATTTCAAAGCATTTTAGTTGAAATATAGAAAAGGGTATACACTCGTTGGCTCAGAAGCCCAAAAACTATTATTTGAAACTATTCTTATGTGAAACTATCTTTTTTCTCTTTTGTCGATCAAAACAAAGTATCGATCTTAATATCATACTCTGTTATTAAATACGTATTTTACATATTAAAAATCTCATGGAATAAATACAATGTGGCAATTAATAATATTATTATTAAATTATTTTATCTTTACATAACATTTTGTCTGATTTTTAAACTGGTTAAGGTTGTAGTGGGTCGAGCTTCAATAGCAAAGTCAAAAGTGGGTCGGGAAGGAAGATCTTGTGAGAACCCCTGCTCTAGTGTATCTCTTAGGAGTCTCCAATAAATTTCCTCAGAACTGTGTTTGTTTGGGAAAATAAAACAGTTTTTGTCCACAGCTTTCAAAACGTTTTACTTAAGTTTATTTTGAAATCCTTTTTAAATTTTTATCCAATATCACTGTATAATATTTTACAAATCTAAAAAGTTGGTGTTTTAACCTTGTAAACCTATCGAACACATCGACAAAGGTTCCTTCTGAAGCAATGTTAGATTTAGGGTTCTTTGTTTATACTAAACATATATGAAAAGGTCATGGTTTCCAAAACAAAAATATGATCCAATGGTTTAACAAGTTTAAATTGTTTATTAAATATAAATACATAAATATTATCAGTATTGCCAAAACTTTGTGGTTATGTCCCGCCAGATTGTCGCCTATACTTTAAATAAAATCGCTCATATTTACCGCTAAAATATATCTTATTAAAGGAACCAATAAATTGTTATTTTTTATATTATAAATATGTTAAAAATTATTATCTATTCTTTCGCAATCTTCCCTTGATAACTTGAACGCATTTCTGAGGTTATAATCAAGTTGGAAAACATTTTTGGATACAGAACTTGCTTTGTAGAGTAGTCCATACAATCCTCTATTTTATTTAAATTTTACTATGTTCAACTTAAAATATTTGCAGGCAAAATCACCTACATATAAAATTCTTTAAACATTTTGTTACCATATTGCAAAATCTCAAATGTTTTATATATGGAATCGAAGAGAAAACACTTTCTTTTGAATCAAATTACACAACAAATATCCAGTGTTTTACAGATTTGTTCATATAATAATGTTGAGGTGATTTCAAATTGACAAAAAAATATTTAAAAACAGTTCAAACTTTTGGGTTTTTGGTATCTTGATACTTTATATAAATTAATTAGTTGTAGAGTTAAAAAAATGTCTGAATATTCTTCTTTCTGTTTCAATCATGTATTTCCAATAAAGGAAAAAGTCGCTAGAAACCACCAGGTAGAAAAATATTGCAGTCAGAAAAAGCACTCAGCGGTTTTTAATGTAAAGTACCCACTAAGGACAAAAAAATATCGTCAGATCTAGCGGGAAAACCGCCGTTTTGGCAACACTGAATATTATCGACATTACTAGAAGATAATAATCAGTCATTTCTCTTAGTATTGAGCTTTGAGTCCTCCCTCCTTTTTTTTTACGGCATAAATTAGGTTAACGAAAAAATATTTTTCGATTATTGAGGCTTTTGGCGATTATTCACATACTGTAACTACATAACATTCTGTCAATGCTTAAAATGATCTGACTTTATCCAGTTGGTAAAAAGATCTATCAATAGAGAGCTCATGGTATTAACTCTTTATCTTCGAATATTTCTCCAAACGTTATCCTAGAAAATGCCAAGAAGTCTCTAGAAATTAGAGAACATATGAGTTTTTCGTTCATCTGAAGAGTTTCAAAACTCGAAATCATGTTCATCTATTCTTCATTGGAACTTTCTCACTCATATTCAAAACAGGGTTTTTTTTTGCCAAAATTCACCTGAAATATCAGACTCTTTTACAATTTATTTTACCCTCTTTTAAATAATTATTCAGAGCACTTAAAATGTTTTGGTTACCTCCAAACCACGGATGGAAAATGGCTTGTTATGTTTTATTCCAATTATAAAAATAAAATGTACTTTTTCAACCCTGAGGGTACCAATTTTTGGATTATACAAATTTACGTACAAATTTAATAGATTTTAAACATATTTGCATAAAATAGTTTTAGTAAAATTATGATCTAAAATTTTTAAATTGCGGCAATAACTTCATTAAGTTTAAATGAGCTTGATTGAATTAAACTCGACGTAAAAGAGAAATGTTATACTATATTTATTTGATAGGTAGCGTTCGTTAACGAATATGAAATTAGTTAATTTTTCTTTTGCGGTACTAGACCAAAAATAGTAAAATTGTGAGCTTTTGTTCTTCCGCATCGTCTACAGCTCAATGTACTTACATTTGAAAAAAGTTTATCTTGGTAGATATACATGCATTTTTACATCATAAGATTACATTTCCAATTTTCAGAATTCATTAATTTATTTATGTATTTATAAAATAGGAATGTAAACTCATAAAAGTTGCATTCAAAGTCTTTTATTCAAATGAGTCGTGGTAGTACCAACTGATATTAAAAAGTACCATCAGTGCTCCTAACTTTATTTTACCTATAACAAACTTAAAATTTTGTTAAAAATGAACTGAAAATAACTTATTTTCTTCTCAGCCATGCAAAAATGAAGAATCAACATAATTTCAACAAAAAAAATACATTATACTAAAATTGTCACATCATTTTATAGTCGTTTAATCGATTTCTACTCTTATCAATAAATTCTTGTAAAAGAAACTCTTTTTAAACCCCTTGTTAAACAAGTGTATGTGTGACAATAAATATGTATGTATCTAATATAAAGATACATATGTATAAGATTGTGTTGGTATTGTTAACAAACATAATTTGCAAAAGCATTAAGATGCCATTAGCAAAAAGATAATCAGCAACAAAAATTCTTTAAGTGTATAAAAAAATAATGCACAAAGCTAACGACACCAGTTAGATAAAACAAGAACTTCAAGGATATTCCAACAGACGTATGAACAGACAGACAAACATTTTAACACACTTTGGCAAGAAGAAAAAATAAAGAAAGAAGCTAAAAGAAGAAATATAAACTTACTTATTTTCGCCTTGATAAGATTTTTATACTGAATGTGAACTAATAGGAAATTTAATAATGAAGATTTAAGGACAAAATTTATTTGAAAATAGATTTTTATATGGGAATATACGAAAATAAGCTTTTATAGGTAATAAATATATAAATACTAGTTAATATCCGATGTGCTTCGCCACCCCCGATAGATAGATGTTTCCCGTGCAAAATTTAAAAATTCAAGCTCTAATAGTTTCTCAGATATACTAATTTTGTATGTATTTTTATGGGAGAGACCATACCCCCATAATCCGCTAATTTATTAGACAAATGTTTTCATGGATGTCAAAATTCTTTGTGCAAAATTTGAGCATTCCAACTCCAATAGTTTCCCAGATATATGAATTTTTGCATTTAATTCATATGGGAGGTACCATGCCTCCTACTTCTAGTCCGCCCATATTTTTACTGGTAATACTCAAATTTTGCACGAACAATTTTGACACCTATATGAACATTCTGGAAAAATATAGGCGAACTAGCAATAGGGAGTGTGGCACATCCCACGCCTAATATTGCTTGCCAATACCAAATGCCGTAAATTTAGGAAACTATAACAGTTACATTTCCCAAATTTTGTACAATAAACCTAAGTGTCAATGTGAACATTTTGTGCAAAAATGGGCGGAAAAGAAATAGTGGGCGTGTCATCTCTCATATAAAGTTAATACCAATATTTTTATAGCTGGGAAACTATAAAAGTTAGAGAGCTCAAATTTTGTACGACTAGCATTAGCTTCAATATGAATACTTTGGACAAAAATTGGTATACTAGCAATAGTGGGCGTGGCACCTCTATATAAAGAAAATATTAAATTATCATATCTGAGAAAATATAACAGTTAGAGTTCTAAAGTTTTGTCAGAGCCACTTTGGTATCAATATTAATATTTAAGAAAAATATGGGCGGCCTAGAAGTAGGGGGCATGGTACCTTCCATATGCATTAAATGAAAAAATCGCATATCTGGGAAACTATTGGAGTTGAAATGCTCAAATTTTGCACAAAGAATTTTGACATCCATGAAAACATTTGTCTAATAAATTAGCAGATTATGAGGGTATGGTCCCTCCCATAAAAATTAAATACAAAAATTAAATACAAAAATTAGTATATTTTTTTAATCCTATGTATTTCATTTCGGGGGGTGGCGAAGCACACCGGGTATTAGCTAGTAAATATATAAAATTAATAAATTATTATTCTCTCTTCACATGTAAGAGCATATAGATGTGACAAAATTAAGAGATAATTTGCCCGTGTGCACTATTTTGCCGGTCGTGACTATAAACTACTTCGTTCGACTGCTGCTCTCTCATTAATGTCAATGCGAATCAAGTCAAGTTTTTTGCTGCTTCACACACGCAAGCGCAAATGTATAGTAGTTAGGGTGATCGACACGGTTTTCCAACCGGTTTTTAAACCGGTTTTTTCAGTCAATGTGCCTTCGGTTTTTTGAAAATGTTCATTTTTCGAATGTCGAATAGACCGGTTTTTTTAAACACAAAAAACCGGTTTTAAAAATAGCTTTTTATTTCACAAAACATGCACTAAATACTGATATTTGATATAAATTTATGAATATTTTTTTAAATATTCATAAAGTATTATTTCTAATGTTTTAAAAATATAGTTAAATTTAAATGTTTTAGCCCAGGAAAAATTGTATTAGTTCTACAAGTAGATCCAGAACAGATGAAAATATCCTGTACTTGTTCTACTTTGGCGTTACGACCAATGATTTTTGTTTGAAATTGCCACCTCCAGAACTAGTTCTGTGGAAGTGTTAGCTAGCCAGTACCCATTCTATGGAACGGTTCTAGAACTAGTTCTTTAATCAATGATTTTTGTTCGAAATTGTCACATTTAGAACTAGTGCCATAGAATCGTTAGGAGTGCCATAGAATCATTTCAGAACCAGTTTTTTTATTTTTTATTCTAATGGGCTATTTCCTAAAGGCCACTTTTGAAATCAATTTAATGTTGTAAATACTATTTTTTTAATTTTTGAAATTTTTTATACAAGTACAGGAAGTCATTCGAAACCAATAATTTGTTCTCAGAAGTGATGTAGAAGTCATACAGAATTAGTTCCTTAGCACTAGTTCTCTAAAACATTCCTTAAAACTAATTTAGAATCAGAATAAGGTTTTACTCCATTAGTGTCAGAATTGGTTATGATACCACAAGTTCTGAGGGTGTTATTAAAGAATCTGAAGTGGTTCTGATTACACCAGTTCTAGAACTAATAATTTTAGAACATGTTCTAAAAATTTTCCTGGGAGTCTTTTTTTTTCATTCAATATTTTCTTAATTTTTCAAAGATTTTGTTTAAAAAAGTTTCACCGGCAGAATCGTTTCAATAAAATTGATTCTGACTTTTTACATATTAATCCATGGTTTTTGTTTATGCTAAGTAAAAGTTAATAAAATTTTTTATGATTGTTTTCTTATATTTTTTATACCCTACACCACCATAGGTAGCGAGGGTATTATGCGTTTATGCTGATGTTTGTAACACCCAAAAATATTGGTCTAAGACCCACCTTAATACAGATCGCAATTTTGAACATAAATTAATTCAATTTGGCACACAGGTTTCTTATAGTCCAAGAACGAAGCGTGTTGAATTGGTTATGATCGGTTCATTATTTCACCTAACCCCTGTACAAATAACCTCCCGAAAAAGGGGTTTAACGATCATAAATCCCTTACATATAGCAAGAATTTTTGCACATGTAAGTTCCACATAAGTTTTAATCTGTGTGCCGAATTTCTTGAAGATCGGTCCATAATTGACCATAGTATTGGTCTACAATTCTAAAAAGACCCCTCCCCGAATGGTTTAGGTTATTTTGGGTTAATAGTTATTTCCAAAAATTATTATGTTTAATAAATTTTAACTTGAACATTACCAGATTTATTGATTTTTCTTTAAGAAATTTAGTCTTTTGATAGAAATATTAACTTCTGAAAAAAATTTATTATATTAACTTTCTGAATTTTAAAAAGTGCAACCGGTTTTTTCAAAATACCAACTATTCGAACTATTCGAAAACCGGTTTCTCCAAAAAGTCGAATAATCGATCATCCTAATAGTAGTGTGTCACTGTTTTAAATATATTTATAGAAATTATTTCAAAGTTTCTGAACAGGATAAGTAACGTACTCTTATGTGTATCAATAAACACTACAAAAAATATAATATTGTTTATTTTTTAATGGACTGATTATATTTCAATTAATTGTATCTAAATAATAAGGATGTCCTTTTCCATAGCTATCAAAATATACTCTTTATTTCAAATTCAATTTCAGCAATGATTTTAAATATTAATAAGTTTAAGATTCCTATAAAGAAAATTCCAACTGGGTTTTTTTAATAATTATATTTATAGAAGATTGTTTGCTCGAAGACTGAAATTACCAAATGTTTTAGCGTTTTATTTTTTTATTTTTTCTTTATTAGTTATTGGTAGAGTTCGGTGAGTATGAGAATTTTAATGTATTTATATATGAATGTATATATATTTTTGGATATATGGATGCTTTTGTATTGGTTTTGGAAATATTTAAGTATCCTACAGTTTGGGAAACTAATATCGAACTGATAAATAATTATGTTAACAACTAGAACCTAAAACTGCGTACCTGGATATAAGATTTTTCATTATCGTAAATATTCAAAATATTAATTTAATTGCTATATTCTGCACTACCATTAGTGGAAAATTTCACAAGTTAATTAAATCATATTATAATATTCTTACTCTGTTCATGTATATATTTAGTCAGACACGCTAAGCGAGCGTTTACAGCAGACAGATTTATTTAATTGTTCCTTTTCGTACTTCTCAAGAAATAATAAAAATTGTAAAAAAAAAAACTTTCCTAGTCTGATCACAGGCTAATTAACTTGATATTAAATTAATTAAATATTTTGATATTATTTGAAATAAAAACACGATGTCAGTTTATACCAACAAAAATTGTATTTCATCAATATTAACAGCAAATAGTTTGTCATTATTTTCTTTGAAATTTTTGTATTGTGAGCGTTGATTCGTATTTAGTTAAATTGTAAAAATTCTAAGTTCATAGAAAGTGACCTTTTACTTCTTAAGAAAAAAATAAATAATTGTGAAACCTAATTTTTAAGACAAAAATAAAAATTACCAAAACAAAACTTGTTTTTTGTCCTTTGAAATTTTTGTATTTTGAATGTTAATATATATTTAGTCATATGAGCTAAGAGTGCGTTCACAACAGACAATTTTTATTGCCAAAAATCTTAGTTCGAATTTTCGGAAGGAACTTATACTCCTCTAGAAATAAAAATAAAGACAAAAATTCCTAATAAATCATTAAATAATAATAATAATAATAATAATAGCAAAAAGAATTGTCTCATCTGATCACACGCTAGTCTCTAACTTGGTTTTAAATAGAATACTATGATCAGATTAGAAATATTAAGTCAATCTCAGTTTATGGAAACAATTATTGCATTTTTTCAATATCAACAACACATAACTTTTTAATATTTTCCTTGACATTTTTCTCTTGTGAACATTAATAAGTATTTAGTCATATGGACTAAGAGTGTGTTCACACCAAGCAATTTTTCTTTAAGAAATTCAAATATAGAATAAAATATAAGTTTTTTGGTAGCATTTTCTAATTTTCTTTTGTAATTATGTACATGCTAATCTCTCACTTGATATTAGTTATACATATAATGATCGAATATTAAATACAAAATCGGACTCGTTTTATGGCAGTAAAGATTATATTTCTTCAAGATCTTTTCTTTGACATTTTTATATCTAGAAATTCTGGAGAATTGATTTATTATTTTGAACATTGATATTTTTTAAAATTATTCTATTATCTCTATTATCTTTGGATTAAATTTTCCAATAAAATACCGTCGTATTTTCTCAGTTGTTTGGTTCGAGTATAAACTGCATTAAATTAAATATTAATTTAATAATAAATGTGACCTTTTGACCACTATTCCACAGTGGTCCCAAAACGATTTTTTTAAATAATTCTGTAACTTGAGAACCTTACGAGATATCTGAATAAAATTTCACATGGTCAGAGCTGAGGTATTTTCGAGTTGATTTGGAGGAGTACAAGTCCCTAACGGGTCACAGGGGTAGAGGGTAGGCCTCCAATGTTTGTCACCTCGGGTATGTATTTCTTTTTTTTTAATTCACCAAAAAGTCTTTTATAATTTATAATGATAAAAAATTACACATCCTTATAAAAAACATGATTACATGTGCAGGTTAACTCTTTTAGTTTAAGAGATATTTAGTTCGAAGCAAATTTTACCCTTATTCTTGGCCTCGTTTTTTTTAAGTTTTTTAAACTTGTGAGCCTTAATTTAGGTTCCAACATTTTTGAAAATAACCACTAGCTTACTTACGAAATTCTAAATAATATTGAGGCAACAATCATTTATAAAATATGAAGTTGAAACTTAAAAAAAAAATATATATTTTTGGAGTTATTTTCCAAAAAGATGGTAATATTCTTTAACTTTCCAACTATTAACAATATTTCTCAAAAATATGCTTATAATCCATTTTAAATTTTTCGGGTCATAGGGATCTATATTGCTCCAAATCGACACAAAAACAATTTTTATGATTTAAAAAAAAAAATAGGCTTCGTATTTCCATAACTGTTGACCGGATTAAAAAGTAATGTGAGAAAGAAAGTAAAATTATTTATTTTCCTGTTTTTTAATGAAAAACCTTATTATACACAGAAAAAAATTAGTTGGAAAACGGTTACTAATATAAATATATGACAAACAATACTGAAATTTTACAATATTGATAAAATATTAATTAGTGCAATCAATTTTTTTATATAAATACCTGTTAATTTATCGTTATATTGGAATAACAGTTATTACAATTCTTAAGTTAGTTATTGTAATCAATTGTGATTGGTAAAAAATAATTAAGCCAATTCGGAAGAAACTACTGAAATGGTTTCACATATTAACACTAAATATTGGTAGTTGCAATTAAAAATTATATTATTAACAGTTAAATATTAACTAAATATATATTTCAGTTACAGCAATCAATATTATTCGGTTGCAATAACAAAATATAAAGCAATTCAATGCTTTCAAACAAAAGATAATTGTGTTTTTTATTTATTTATTTATTTATTTATTTATTTATTTGTTTATATTTATTTATTTTTTTATTTTATTTTATTTTATTTTATTTTATTATATAAGTATAACAAAACTCAATTTTATAATATAATTAATACATATATTTTTTTGTGCTAGTCTAATGAATAAAGATAAGTTTAGAAGTTATACCAATCGAATTAGTTTTCTCCAAACAGTTGCAAATACCGATTTGTATGGTTATGACAACCGAATTTTAGGATAGTACATGTAACCGACCAAATTCGATTGGCTAAAAATTCGGTTGCCATAAAGAAACTGTTTTCTCTGTGTAAAAACTAATAATGCAATTTTATCTTCAAAACTGCAGGGCATATGTTTATTGTTTACAATTTTGTGTTTGTATTAGTATGAATGTATTTGCTTGTGTATATTTCGCCTTGTTATATAGAAAAAGAGCATCTGTTGAAATGTTGCTTCCGTTTCCGTTAAGTCTTTTTAGCGTATTTAAAAAAAAATTGTGACGGTAAAACATTAATGGCATTGGTACAGTGGCTTTAGTTAATAAAATAGGCAACTAACAACATAAATAAGACAAGAAATGTAAAAAATGGCTGTTAAATATGTATAACAACCGGAAAGAAGAAAACGCTCTCAAGCTATGAAAGAATTAAATAATGAAGTAACTGGAACACAAAAATTAAAATACTATTAGGTGACAAATCCATGAAAACGAAAATTAATTTAAAAACAATTATCTTTATACAAAATATAATCCCTTCATCTACTTCGATTAAATTTCCATACCTTTTATTTTTTTAATTTTCATAAATTTTTATAAAAAAATTCAATGTGAGGTAAAGGGATTTATAAAATAAGGCAGATAATTTCATTACTATAGACATTTAAATATATTATTTTTTCATATTCTTCATTTTTTATTCACTTTCACCCACTGTTCCTTTTATGTTTTATTTACAAGGATGTGTTGAAAAGTGTATGTATGTATACTTATGTGTTTTTGTTGTTTTGCCAATTCGCAATGTGTTTATATTAAAAAGTATTTTTAAAAATTGTTATTTATATTCGTATTTTATTTTTAATGCAAAAAATAACACAAAAGCAGGGAATATTTATTGTATACAAACACTTAGCAAAAAAAAAAAAAAACATCAACAAATAAGTCTGTTTTATTTATACATAAAACAGCTTCAAATAAATATTTAACAATTTATTTAACATTTTTACCCAATAGATATATTGGTGGAGGATCATAACTCGATCGAGATAAAATTTTATAAAGACACTAAAGTAATTTTTGGTGGGATTTTATGCTAACATTTTTATATGTTATATACATATATATATTAATAACCTGAATAAATACATAGTGGACTCTTTAGATATTTGTCCCCAGAGATACACATTGGGGTAAAAAATGGAGCTTAGTTCAGGGAAAGTTGATATCAATATTTTAATGATCACGTTTTATTTTTCTATTTCTTATTAGGTAAAAAATGCATTTTTAAATTTTTAGATTTTTTTTTTTGTCCGTCTGGTCTAAAATTATGCATAATTAATTTTATATTTACTAATTAGTAAAAAAAAATGCATTTTTAGAAGGGACCGTAACGATTATGAGTTTTATAATAAAAATCATGATTTAATGATTATTTCTTGACTTTTATTTTTTTATCAAAAAATAACAATTATTTTAGATTTTTATTTCTTTGTATAACATTATGACCCAAGAAACTGTATTTTTTTGACACAATCGCCTTCCTAGCAACTGTTTTATATGACCGATGTAAGATTTCATGAAAATTTTCAATTATGTGTTTTGGTGTATTTTGTTCAATTTCCATTTTAAGAAAAAATGGTTTTGCTATAACCATGAAACTTAGCACATAGCTAGTGAGCATAATGACAAATGTAAACCAGTTAACAAAATTATTTAGTTTTCACCACATCAAAAGTTATAAGACCAAGAGCATGCACGGATTTTTTCGTGCGCAGTCCTTAGTTAGATGTTAGTATCAATGCATTATTCTGTATTTGTATATTTTATTTTGAATTTAGTAAAACTGGTGGTCTATAATTGGCCACAGGTCTAATATTAGTCCACTTACCGAATTTTTATACTCATACACAATGGTGTAGGGCATCATATGGTAGAAAAAAAATGAATTTTTCAAATCTATAGCCCGGTTAATGCTTACGATTTTTTCATAGTATTTATGTAGACAATAGGTACTATTTTTCATAAAATGAACATCCTGTAACATCCCAGCAAAAACTTGGTAATGACATGTAGTTACGGATGTAGTTACTTTGTAATGACAACAACATACAATCTGCATTACATAGAAGTTGTTTAGTAACTACTTATTTATAACCCGGTATGTAATTAATTATTTAGAATCTGATTTGTGAAAATACCTACTACTTTTTATTGATTTTTTTAATTCAGTTACCAATTTATATATTTTAAGAGGAGATATATGAAAGACAAAATTTTCGTATGAATTAATTTTTAGTCTGCACACAGAAAAAAAAAATTTGTTGGAAAACGGTTATAATTAAAAGAATATAACGAATTGAATTAAATATTTTTTGTAGCCACTTTAAGATAGTTTTTGTTTTTAGCTCAAAAAATACAATTATAATAAATTTATAGCAACTACAACTAAAAATATAATTAATAAAATCAATTTGTCCAAGTTTGAAAAAATTAATAAATTTGGAAAGCACAACCATATTAAATTCACGTTTAATGCTGAATATTGGTTATTGTCACGTAAGAAATATGTATTCAGTTACAGTTCTAATATAATTCGTTTAATTGGGTTTCATTCCATTTTGTGTAAAAAAAAATAAGCTTTTGACATGTGTGAAAAATAAATTAAATATAAAAAATTTAAATTTAAAGAACATCTAAATATAAAACCAATAATATAATGGAATACATAACGCAATATGTGAACCTTCGAATGGAAAAGGACTTCTACTCACATGGTCAGATCGGAAATGAAATTAATTCCATTTTGCTTCAAGATTCTGGTACTCGTAGATAATAACCATGGCGAGACTGAATATAAAATTAAGATATTTTTATTTAAGAATTATTTGCATTTACCAAGCTGATATTGGTTGGTATATAAGTAAATATAGTTCCTATTGTACAAAAATGGAAAATTGATCCCCTTGTATTGTATTATACTAGATGATACAGAATAAGTTAATAAAGATTCTAGAAACGAAAAGAAGTTAACAATGTTGTTACAAAGTTGCAGAGTACCGTGTCCATTAACATTCTACCATCAAAAAGATGGGGGGTATATTGATTTTGTTATTCCGTGTATAACATGTCGAAGGAATCATCTAAGACCCCACAAAGTATATATTTTCTGGGTCCTGGTTTGATTCTGAGTCGATCTAGCTATGTCCGTCCGTCTGTCTGTTGAAAGCAGGATAGGGCTCGAACGGGCGTAGGGGGACGAAATTTGGCACAAATATTTGTCTTATATAAGGTTTGTTTGGGATTGAAAATGGGCAAAATCGGTTAATAAACAAAAAAGTTATGGGCTAAAAACAGGGTGTCCGTTTTATACTTTTCTGCTGATATTTCTTCAACAAAAGCATGTACGACAACGAAATTTTGTACGTATAGTTCGGGGATCGATATAAACTCGGAAACCGAAAATGGGCGTGGTCCGCCCACTTTACTGCCCACCTCCTATATAAGGTGAAAATCAACGAAATTGTGTTCAAATAGTTCAAGGACCAATGTAAACTCTGAAACAAAAAATGGGCGTGGTCCACCCACTTTAATGCCCACTTTACCGCCCCCTCCCATATAACGTAAAATTTGAAAAAGTTGATGGTGGGTATATAGATTCGGCCGGGCCGAATATTCGCGCTTGTTTTAAATTAAAATTTATAAAATCTTTCTACGTTTACAATAAAAAACAACAAATAACAGTTTTTTTATATTCTGACACTTCTTTAGTTATTTGTTACCTAAAATGTAACTAGTTTCTATTGTTTTTACTAATCATGACTTTAGTAATGCTTTAAAATCAATGCGTAATTGAACAGCTTAGAAGTAATTAGTTATTGTAATGACATCTAAGTAATGTATAGGGTAATTAGTTGCCTCTAATGTCATCACCGTGTTAAAATAATGAATTATTCATCTAATGTGAAAGCAGTAAAGAGCCATTATATTAACTACTTAACTCATTACATGGCAACCAAAGTTTTTGCTAGAATTTTAAGTTGCATTCCATGAAAGTTAAATATTAGTGTTTTTTATGACAATTTTCAAAAAATAAAAAATATTTAGACTATCCCAGCAAAAACTTTGGTTGCCATGTAATGTCTTAAGAAGCTAATATAATGGCTCTTCACTACTTACACATTAGCTGAATAACTCATTATTTTAACACAATGATGACATTAGAGGCTACTACACATTGGTAATTTTTAATACCTTTCGTTAACAAATTTAATACAAAACGTATGTAATTTAAAAATTTGATACCGAAATGGTTTCAACTTGGTGCCAATTAGGTATCGATTTTCAATAAAAATTGAACACGCAGTGTTTAATTTAAACACATACGGTGTAGATTCACTATTGACACAGAATGGTATCGTTTTCAACACGTATGTGATTGATATTTCTCTGGGTGTACTTACCCTATACATTACTTAAATGTCATTACAATATCTAATTACTTCCAAGCTGTTAAATAGCGCATTGATTTTAAAGATGGGTGGTATATTGATTTTGTCATTCTGTGTGTCGAAAAAATCATATAAAACCCCACAAAGTATATATTTTGTGGGTCCTGGTTAGATTCTAGGGTATCCAATTATTTGGGTGTTCATTTTAATAGGTTTATTCGACAAATAAATATTCGAGGTTAAAAGTTGATCGGTTAATAACCGATTATTTAGAAATTATTCGATTAACCGAATAACCTTAGTTATATATGTAAAACATATAAATTACACAAATTATAGCACTTAATCTATTGAAATAGTTACTTAGAAACATGATATAAGATCAAATTCTTTTATAAGGGGATCATTTCATTTGTATGAACAAATTTTATTTTTTAACTAATACTATAAAATATTCTAATTACGCTTTATTTTGTGTAAGAATGGTAATTTGTTAATCGAGTTTAAATTAATATTTTTTGGGTACGTTTAGGTGATGACAATTAAACCCAGCAAAAACTTTACTTACCCGGTAAGCCAACATATTACATTGTTAAAAAGCGGTAACTACTTATAATTCGGGTGAAAAACTCATTACCTTTATATAGCGATGTCCCCGAATTCATGGTTCCCCATTATTAAAGTACTTATTTTAAACAATGAAATAAGTAGTTAATCAAATTCTACAAAACTACAAATGCTACAAAACTACAAAATTGATAAAAAAAAAAAGTTGCGTCAACTGATATTTGAACCTAGGCAAAAACTTTCGCTCATGTTTCATAGACTACTGTCTTACTCACTACGCCATGTATACGTTAAAATTTGCGTGCGTTGTAAATAGTTTTAACATACCAATAGAAATTAAAATAATTTCATAAAAAAATAGATGTGTTTAGTTTAGGTTTGAACCGTGAACTTTCTGAGTGCTACTTAGTCGCTCTAGCCAACTGAGCCATTGCAGAACTAAATGAACTTGTTGTTTACTGGTAAGTAGTTATTCCACTACTCCAAGAAATGAGAAAAATAATGACAACTCATTACCAGGTAATGAGTCTAGTAAGTAGTAGTCATTACCAAAAGCCAAAAAATTTTTGCTGGGAAAGTATTATGACCTGTGTAACTTTGAATTTACTTTAATCAAAGTAATGTTTTACGAATTTCTATTGATACAAGTTTAATTATTTATGAAGATATAATATTATTACCTTTTCTTATCGCTTTTTATAAAACATTCTATCCCACCAAAAGTGCATACGGGACAACGGAGTAAGACGAAATTTGGCACAAATATTTATCCTATATAAGGTTTGTTTGATATTGAAAATGGTCAAAATCGGTTGATAAATAAAAATGTTTTTTTTTTTTTAACAAAAAAACTTGCTATTTTCACGTAAAAAATCTATTTTTTGTTTCATTTTTTATTATAACTCCGAAACTACTGAGCCGATTGAAACGCAATAATATCGGACTAACACTTTTTGAGTTATCATTAATTATGTGGAAAAACGTCTAAAAAAATTTATAATTTTACATAAAATTTAAAAAAAAACTCTCCATAGAATTTAAAATTTGAACCATTTTTGGACTACTGGAACCATAATACATCAAATCTATATAATAGTTATTCAAGCCTTTTTTGCTGTTGACCTGTGTTATTTGTTGGGTTAAAATTTATTCACAATTGTTGGTTCAAACAAATACAAACACACACGCATCCATTTCGAGAATAACTATTTATATAGTAAACCTTATAGAATTATCAGCTAATACCTAATAACCTCTGATACACAAAAATGCTTAATATATCTATAGTTACCCTCGTACTACTTATTCGTACACATACATATTCTCGTTGGCATTAATTTTGACTGAGATTTATTTTGTTAAACATAAATTTTCGGTGACTTGTCGTACAAGTAGTCGTCGACGTCCTGGTTGTATATTTTTCGATATGTTTTTCATTTTTTCTTTTCCTCCTGAAACATGATGTTATTTTTGTTCGTGCTGTTGTTATTCTATATCCTAATGTTGTTCTTAAGATTCCATTCTTTTTATTTGTTCGTCTGAATCTATTGAATACTGAAATGACAATGGGCTAAGGTGAAGTTGTTGTTATTGTGTTGGTACTCTTACAACAACTGTGAGTATTTGTAAACAAATGTAAATTCTGTTTCCAAATGTGTGTTACCAGAAGAATTAGGCCAACAAAAAAATAAGGAATTTATTGATTCCTTGTTTTTCTTCTTCTTTGTTTTGTGGTGCAATGTTTCTCAAGTTGTTTTATGTAAAGTCTGGATATTTTAGTGTTGATTTTCTAGGAAGTGTGTGTATAACTTTTTCAATTGCCTTTATTTTGGGATGTATAAGTTAGGAAGTTGTTTTGTTAGTATTTAACTAAAAAAATGGTATTAAAAGTATTGGAATAACACTCAAAACACTAGGCGAATAAAATGTTGATTCAACATGAATGCGAAAATTTCTCAATATTATTGTTATCTTATGTTTATATTCGAGTGTAAGTTTTTTATGTTTTTTTTAGGAAGTGTAAATCATGTTATTGTCTTTTAGTTTTTTTTTTCTTTTTCGTAGTAATTTTATTGTTTTTTTTTTTTACTTAAGTTTTCTTATGTAAAATTTTAATTAAAATTTATTCTTAAGTTATTACTTTTAGAGTTTTTCTTTTCCCGGACTTTTTCCGCTCCCGGGAAATCGGGATTGATTTTTAAATTTCCCGGGATCCCGGGAATTCCCGTCGAAATTAAATAATTAAAAATTTTAATATTCAGTTAAATAAAAGATAAAAAATATTAAAATAAACTAATTAATCATAAAATTATAAACTAATTCTTTTTGAAATATTGAATATTGAATGAATACTTTTTATTATATAACAACTCATACGAAAGTCGAATCAATACCTTGGTTTTCATTTACCCTATTTGGAAAAATCTCTAAATATTTATATGGAAGTAAGCTTGTTGTTAAGAAAACCTCAGGGAATTTTACAGTCCGAATACTTTTAGTCTCACGTTTTCGTTGGGGCATTAAAAATGTAAGTTGTTGTTTGAGGTTTCCAGACATTTTAAAAAGATTCCTCTTACAACTTTCACATGCGTGCAAATTGCATCTTCAAATCGTTTAATAAATATACTTCTTAAATATCGAATTTTAAAAATATAATTTTTGACCACAATGAAAAAAATTGAAAATCATTTTTTTTTTTTTTTTTTTAATTATTCAGAAAAAAAAAACGATATTTTGTTTTCAAACTGTTATACGAAAAATATCAAACAAATTAAGAAATTTCCTTAAAAATATTTAAACTTTTAACAAATCAAATTAAATAAATAAAAACAAATGTAAAAACACATTATATACTAAAATATCCATATATTAGTTGTTAAATATAAACATTTTGCATACACAAGAAATCCCGGGAATTCCCGCTTGATTTCCCGGGATTACGGGAGTGAAAATTTGGCGGGATACCCGGGAATTCTCGTCCCGGGATTTCCCGTGAAAAACTCTAATTACTTTATTTGACTTTTCCATTCTTGTCTTGATATGTAACATATTGAAATTTTAGAAATTTATGAAACTCTAAGTAAATATTCTTAAAACAACAGCAAAAACTATAATAGTGGAGATATACAAATTTACATACAGTGGCTCAATAACGTAGTCGGACAAAAACTAATATTTTATAGACTTCAATATTTAGTATATTAAGAAAGGGTTTACAGACTCTTTTCTTTTATAATAGTAGGACACAATATACGCTATTTTAAAAATGAAATAAAATATTTATTTAGAATTCATATTTAAATAAAAAAAAATATCTTAAGTAAATATTACTAATATTTAATACTTTGTAGGAAGTCCTTTGGTTTTGATAACTGCTTCTAATCTTCTCGGGATTGATTCCACCAGGTTTCTGCAAATAGAGGGATAAATTTTCACCCATTCGTCCTTTAGTGCCTTTATAAGATCATTTTTGTTGGAAATTGTATAATTTTTAAGCCGATTTTCCAAATATTTAGTTTGGTCCATAGTACCATCTATTATACATAACTCTCCAACTCCAGAGGACGACATACAACTCCAAACTAAAACAGAACCACCACCATGCTTTACGGTAGCTTCCAAGATTTTTTCTTTGAGTTCTTCGTTTGGATTTCGCCAAACGTAGCACTGTCCGTCTGATCTAAACAAATTAAATTTACTTTCGTCTGTATATAATACTTTATTCCAGAAAGAAATATCCATATTTTTGTACATTTTTGCAAAATTAATGCGTTTAGTTCTATTACCAAAATAATCATTTTTCCGGAGCACTAATCTTACTGCTGGTAAATAGTTTTGGTATTCCTGATTTTGGCTTATTTTCCACGGATTTTCTATCTTTATACCTTTTAATTATGTCATGAACAGTTAATTTTAGTTTTCCAATTAAACCACTAATTTCTCGAAAAGTTTTTCCTTCCTCAAAGTTTTTAATAATAACTTTTCTAATTTCTTCAGTAGTGTATGACTTTGGTTTTGACATTTTCAAAAATTTTTGGTACAACGGCGAAATTTCTTACACTTTTTTGATTAATACAGCTTTAAGAGATGTCAGTAAATAAAAACTGCACAATAAAACGGGGTTTCCCGAAGTATGTTTGAAAATAAACTCTAGCGTTGCTATATGTCCGACATCTTTTTTGATGCCTTATTTTACACTGAGAATATTTTTACTAATATTTAAATAAAGAAACAAATTATTTTACTAAAATCTTGTTGGTTTTTAGAAGGCAACAGAAAAGCATAGAATATAATAAAAAAAAGTATTATTATGTTAATTTTAATATGAAAAATATTAAGATTAATATTATCGTAATGTTTGTCCGACTACATTATTGAGCCACTGTATGTATTTCTTTAATTGAATACAATTTAAATTAAACCATGCAGATGAATGTGAACCCTTAAAATGTTAAAGTCGGCCAAAATAAACAGTGCACAGTGGGTCCTTTTACAAAATAAATGCTAATAAATCTAAATCTTTTTAACTTCTGGACCGATCCTGATAAAGCTTCGATGGAGAAGGAGTTAGGCTTTCAAAATATTCAGGGCTGTCATAGAATCCAAGTCGGATTTGTATTTTATCGGAATTATAAACCAACATTGATTTCATTTCGTGTCATGAAACCATATTGGTTTTGGTATTTTCGAATGTAAACAAAACCGATGTTCGAATCAGCTGTTTCATACATTTGTTTACAATTTTAACTAAATTTTTTTTTTTTTTTTTTTGAAAATTTGTAAGCAATAGTATTTTTGTTGAATTATTATTAAAAATGATATGAGTTTATATTAAAATATTATTAAAAAAATAAGTTAATAAGCTTCTTTGAAAATTCGCAGCACTTTATCGGTTAAATAAAAACGATTTCCGTACGATTCTTGACATTTCTAGCGTTCTAAAATTCCGCCAATGTTGTAACAAGCAGCTTTGCATTCTTTATTTGAATGATCGAAGAAAAAATCAATTGGAAACGACTATGCAGTCCAGTGATTCAGCCAATTAGATTCTAGGGTTGGCTTTTCAAGCTGTGAAGCACATTGCAAGGATATATGTATATTTATTTTGCAATAAAGAATTTACTTCCATTTTACCAAAATAATCAAAAAACAAAAGCTCATAAATGAAATCCGACAGCTGTTAGCTGCTTGGTTTGTTTTCAATAGAAAACCGATAAAATTGGATTCTGTGACACATAAAACCGACACTAATTTTGATTCGAACATAAAACCGTTAATAATGGAATTCATGACACCAAATTAATTTTCTGTCGTTTTCAAATCCAATTCCGACAACAATTGGGGGACAGCCCTGATTGTTAGTTAGAGTGAGTAACTAAGAAACAGACGGCTTTACAGTGGGCCAAAATTGGCCACTAGGAGTATGAAAAACATTTTGTAGCTTGAAATTTTATCAAATATTAACCGAATATTTTTATATTTACAAATTCTACCAAGAAATATGAAATTTAGAACAACGATAAAGAAGGAGTCAAGCTTTAAAAGTATAGTTGGTTGGAGGGTATAATTAAAGCACTGAAGGCGTTACAAAATTTAAAATTATATATAAAATTATATATATTTATCTGAACTTTACATTTCTAAAATCTTTATTAACTATTTTATAAAACGCACATAAATTATTCTGATACCTATAAACATTTCGAGAAGATTCAGACACAAATTAATGAAATATGTTCACATAATGTTTACGTACATTTGTTTGTTTTATTTTGAGAAAAGTCTTCTATAAACTCTAAAGTATTAAACGATTTTTTCAAATACAACTTTAAAGGAAATACAATTTACTTTACAGTGATAACATGACTATTTTGTATTCTGAAAGCCTACCTCCTCTATCGATATATGAAGTTTCAATAGAATTTATTACCATTTATTTAGCAAAAGACCTACTAACTGTGTGTGAAAAGTATGAAATTTTTGAAAATAAACATATACATAATAAGTACATCTTTCAAAAAAAATCTTAATAATGTACATTTTTTTAGTCTTGCCTGTAGTCTATATTCTCGTCTAAAGTCTAATCTATACTCTTATCTACAGTCCTGTCTATACTCTCATCTTTAATCCTTTTAAAAGAAACATCTATAGTCTGGTCTATAGTCCAATGTATAGTCTCGCCTACAGTCCATTCTGTAGTCCAGTCCATAGGCTAGTCTTAGTCCTTTCTATAGTCTCATCAATAGTTCAGTCTATAGTCTCGTTTATAATCCAGTCTATAGTATCGTCTATAATTCATCAGTAGTCTAGTTAATATTCTGGCCTATAGCCTCATCTGTAGTATTGTATATAACATAGTCTATATTTTTGTCTACAGACTGACTGTAGACACGACTACAGTCTATAGTCTTGTCTACAGTCAGTCTATAGTATCATATATAGTCTCGTCCATAGTCCAGTCTGTAGTCTCGTCTATAGTCCTGTCTATAGTGTCATCTATAGTCTCATCTATAGTTGAGTCAGGCTATGGTCCAGTATATAGTATATTATATAATCTAAAGTATGTATATCCTTTATCGTAGCCTATAGTTTCCTCTATAATTTATTTTCAATTTCACTGTGCAATTTCAGTGTTTAGTTTTTATTTTTTTGGACTAACTTTCCAAATTTAACTTTTTAAATGTATGTAAGTTTGTTGTGTCCAACAAACGACATTATTAAATTGTTTAGATTCATTTCAAAATGTTTCAAGTTTCAAAACAGCTTTTGAAACCAAAAAACAACTGTTTTTACTATAAAAACTTTAAAATTTTTACTATAAAAAACACTTCAAAGTTTTTTTTTTTTTTTTTTGTTTTAGCTGTTGTACATCACAAATACATCTAACAATTACTTTTATCCTTACAATAACTACAAAAAACTATTAAAGCAACAACTACAACACATTAAATGAACATGTAAAACATACATACATACGTCAGGATTTAAATAAACTTTTTTATTTTCACAATTAAGAGAAATGTTTGCAGTTGGCAAAAACAACAACTGCATACGTCAGTAGAAAACTAGTGCAGCAAAAAAATCAGACAGAAAAGCTTAAAACAATATGAAAATATCAAACTGAATGGAATATAAAAAAATAGTAAAATAAGGAAAAATATTTTAGAATTAAGTAACAGAGGATTTATAATTTAAAACTTTAAAAGGTTAAGACAAGGTTAGAAACCGATACTGTTATGAATACCGATACCGATTAAATACCGTTTAAAGTTGGTTACCGTAACTGATACCGATACCGAAATTATTATTTTGTTAAAAATACCGGTATTCGAATACCGTTTCCCTCTATACCGGTATATACCAGTATTTTAGTTTCGGTATTTTGAAAATACTAATTTTCAACATAATATTATTCTTAATAATAAGAATTTATTTAATATAATATTTATAGAATATTGTTTTAAAGAGGACATTTATTGTTCACTTCTTTGTTATATAGATTGCAATAAATATATTTTTAAAGAGGTTTCAATGTCTTTTACCTAATGTGAATTCTATTTGATAAAAAGTCTTACTACATTTTAACATACTGTTGAAAGTATTGATAGGTTCTTGATATTTGCTTCTATGAAGATTCTTTCCTTAATTTTGGAGTCTCCAAAAGACCGAAAAAATGTTCTTCAGAATTTAACAACTATCTTTGAAGAATGAATACCAAGATTTTTCGGGAAGTTTGCGATTTTTCATGTCTTTCTCTGATGTAATTTTGTCCGTGATTTCCGGGAATTTTAAAAGCACTTAAGTGAAAGAAAACTGCATGAATTTCAACAATAGGTAATATATTTTCGAAATTTGTTTAACGAATATAATATAACATGCTAAATCCAACTGGGAACTATGTATACATATAATTTCATTACTCTTTGAATTTCTTGTATAGGATGAATCTTAGGTATGGATTCAAATAAACATCGTGTCAATACTAAGAAGCAGCAAGAAAAAAACTTAAACTTATTGAAAGGATCTTGTAGGCATCTTAAATATACGCTATAAATTTTTCATTGGTATGAACAACATCCGGAATTAATCTCTAGAAATTTGGAAAAAACATTTAGAATGTTAAGAGGAAAAAATAGTCATGTCAGACCTTGTAGCATTATGTTCCAATTATTATAAGAAGTTGACATTTTTCAAAAATATTTTATTCGATCACAGAAAAAATTATTACCGCATTTTTTACAATTAACTCAGTTGTTTAATTTTGCATCAAAATTTAATAAATATGTTCAAGAAATAATAAAATAAAAAATAAATTTTGGTATGGTTTTTTTTTTTTTTTTTTGTTCCTATGCACATTTTTAATTCATTCAATCATCTACTTGATTGATTTAATTAATTTATTAATTGGGAATTTTTTTCTGTTTTGTATTTTTTATAGTTTTTAGTAATTGATATAATCATTTTGGTGAGAGGTGCAAATTTAAACATGTTTATAATTGAATGAATTATTTTCATATATACTTGTTAATTGGTGACTTTTTTCTGTGATCACTTTCACAATTTAGGTAAGTACGTTTCAATATGTCATACACTTTAATTATTTGCAATAATGTTTATGGAACAGCCTATTGAATCTACAGACAATTTTATACCATTTGAACTAACATTTAAATTATCTCAAACGGTTTCGGTTAAGACGTTCATCAGCCACTACTTTAATTATTAATAAACTATATTTTTAAGTGAATTTTTAATAAATTCATTAATATCGTGTTTCGAAGCTTGTGTAAAAATGTTTAAATAAAGTATATGAAATGTCTTTCATTTTCTGGCTCAAATAGGACATTTTTTGATATATGTCTGATATATGTATGAATAACGATTCTGCGGATATCCAAAAACGCGTTTCACAATATATAAGTCAGAATTCATTTAATTTGTAAAATCAGTACAATAACAATTGTTTAAATTTCTTTTTTCATCGCGATACCGGGGAGATCAAAAAGTCCGGGAAATTTTCTCCTGAGCGTTTTCAGAGTTTGAATTACATTTGAATTTCTTACTTTCATTCAATCATGGTTATGACGCGTCGTTTTAATCCTGCAACTTTAAAAACTTCTAGTGAGTAAATGGAACATAATTAGTACTTTCTTGCTAGAGCACTATTTCTCCTCTACAAAATCTCTCGTCCAAAATTCTTTTTCATGGTATTCTGTTTTTTTGTGCTACTCCACAGATCTTTTGCACAATTTTACATTTTGCAATTTTATAATAAAATTAGCCTTTTTTTGAAAAAAAAAAATTTGCAAAATGAATTGAACGATTTTTGTCTTTATTAAAATTTGTGGTAAATACAAATTTTGTCCAAATTTTTAACTTCACTGTACTGCAAAAAATTATACCAATTTGTCTTTAAGAAGTCGAGTTTAATATACCTAAATGCTTTGTTGCCATAAAAAAAGCAATTGTAAACATTTTATGTAGTTCTCTATCGAAAAATATTCATATTTCAAACATTTCAAGATAAAATTATTAAATTAAATATACAAATATGTAATTTAATCATTTTTTTTTGCGAAATTTAATTAAAAATTATTTAAAAATTTAACTTTTTTAAGATTTTTCTAGTTTTTTTAATAATAACGGTATTTACCGGTATTTTTGTTTCGGTAACGGTATACCGACACCGATATAATTTAAAATACAGTTATCGATACCGTTACCGAAATAAAAATAAATTGAATACCGATACCGTTACCGTTATTCATTTCGGTTTCCAACTTTGGGTTAAGGAGATAAATGTTTAATAATTTTTCCATTTTCTCACTTGTAGATTTCCATATAGATTCATTTAATTTTAGTTCTAAACTCTTTAATTAAGAATCTACTACAGATGCCTTATTATATACAAAAACTATTTAAATCCTGATATTTCGTTGCTTTTTTACTCAATATTAATAATTTTTGTGCAACTTTTTATATTTTTCTTTCTCTTTAAAACAAAAATAGTTTTTCTCCCAAACAAATCTCCTCTAAATCCTCAGTTAATACAATTAATACCCCTTATTTTATATACAAAAAAATTAAATTTTAAATCCCTTTTAAATGAGTTCATAATAAAATAAAATAAACATAAAGAAATAGAAATTTTTTATTTTACATAGAATTTTTTTAAATAAAAACTGTATATAGTTTTTGTAATTCCTTTTTATATTTAATATATGACTCTTCACTAAGAACTACTTTACTATATAAATTTTTTAAACATTACAAAGTATGTACTTACAAAATTTTTATTCTATTTAATTTTTTTCTTTATATTATTGTTTTAGATTTAATCCTTTTCGTGCTTAAAAGTGGTTTTATTTAAATATTTTATTGTTCATGTTTCTAGAAGAAGAAAAATAAATAAGGAAAAATGAATAAAACACAATATTTTCATAGAAATTTTAACTACAGCCAACTACTTGATTTAGATTTTAACTATTATTGTTGTTTACTTGTTGTTAAACTGATGGCAGCAGATCAGTCTTCCAGATGAATGCCTTTGATGATAATTTCTCTACGGTTGTTTAATTTGTGGCACAAAAATGTCTTGAAGAATTTTCTTAGTTTGATTGTGTTGTTTTCATATTTCTCTCTTTTGTTTTCCATTTTAAAAATGAATAATAATTTTATATCTGCAATAAAATGCATCCATTCATTTTGGTGAATTTAAATAAAACAAAAACAGAAAAAATGTTAACAAACAGTTTATAAGATTAGTTGGTACGAGTATTTAGAATAACAGATAATAATTTGTTTACAACAAAAATTCAAGTGAGAAATAAAATGTTTTAGATCTAAAAGTGGTGTAATACAGTAGAGCATAGACTAGATTATAGACTGACCTTCTATAGGCTAAGCTATTGACTAGACTATAAGTACTATATATTAAACTATAATCTAATTACAGATTATTCTGTAGACTAAACCCATACTAGACTATAGACTAAAGTATTGAATAGACTAATATACAGATCATATGACATACAACATAGAATATACTATGACATATATATGACGCAAACTATAGAATAAATTAAAAATTAGACTACAGAATAGACTATGGCGTAGACTACAGAATATACTATGACACATACTATAGAATAGACTACGATACAGACTACAGAATTGAGTATAACATAGACTATAGAACAGACTACGACATAAACTAAAGAAAATACTATGACATAGACTATAGAACAGCCTATAATGTAGACTACGACATAGACTATAGAACAGACGATAACGTAGACTATAGAATATATAGACATAGAAAAATAGATTATGATATAGACAATAGAAAAAACTACGACATAGACTATAGAACAGACTATGACTATACAATACACTATGACGTAGACATAGACTATAGAATTGACTATGACATAGACTATAGAGCAGACTACGATAAAAACTAAAGAATATACTATGACGTAGACTATAGAATAAACTATGATGCACATAAAAGAAAAGACTTTAAAACAGACTATGACATAGATAAAAGAAAGAACTATGACTATAGAATAGATTATAACATAGACTATATAACAGACTTAACGTAGACTATAGAAAATACTATGACATAGACTATAGAATAGACTATGACATAGAAAGAATATTACATAGAAAGACTATGACATAGACTATAGAATAGATTAAAGAAAGGACTATGACGTAGACTATAGAACAGACTTTAGAGTTGACTATAACGTAGACTATGGATTATAATATAGACTATAGAATAACGTAGACTACGACATAGACTATACAATAGACTATAACGTAAACTTTAAAATAAACTATAACGTAAACTATAGAATAGACATATGACATAGACTATAGAACAGACTGCGGACATGTGTAGATAGACTATGACGTAGTCTATAGAATAGACTTTGACATACATAGACTATAGAATATGTACAATATAACGTAGACTAGATTATAGAATAGACTATAGTCTAGAATATGGATTAGAATATATATCATTGTTTAGACCATGAAACCTAGTCTAATAAAAGCTGAATAATTTATAAGATAAGTAAACTTATTAGTTTTTTATTTATTTTAAACTTCAAATTGCCTGTACCTTAATTAAACCATTTAAGCCTAAACTGACAAACTAAAAATTAAGTTCATTAAACTTTTTCATTGATATTTATCTTAACATTACTAATTAATTAATTTATAATCATTAGTTGCAGTTGGTAAATGAAGAAACTTCTTTGTTGTCTTAAACCAACAAAAAAAATATAAAGAAAAACAACAAGAAATAACAGAATAAAGATGCAACGAAGTAAAAATAATTGCAACTTATTTGGTGCGTGAAAGAAATGCAATTTTAATGCACCATAATGGGTCTCTATGCACCACGAAAAAACATCATCATTACCTGTGTACAAGTGATGGTTGGTGGTGGTTATGATGATGGCGATGGGTAATGACGATGATGTGCAAGTTGTAAAAGAAGAAAAAACACGAAAACAATGTTGTCCTATTTAAAATGTTTAAATTAAAAATAACATTATAATTTTTATAGCAGTATACTGCATATACAGCAAATAAGTGTAAATTTAAATTTAATTACATACATATAATTATGTATCTTTAGTACGAGCCTTTTTATACCCTTCACCACAGGTGTAAAGGGTATATATAAGTTTGTCATTCCGTTTGTAATTCCCACAATTTTCGTCGGAGAGCAAAAAAGTTTACATTTTCGGGATCCTTGTAAGAAATGATGACGATAGGACCATGTCCGTCCGTCCGTCCGTCCGACCGTCCGTCCGTCCGTGTGTCGGTTGAAATGGCGTTTATGAAGCCCACCGATAACTGATATATATAATATATATATCAAACGATCGGAAATGCTTTCGAGAATTTTGCTATTGGAATTCAGCAAGATCGGCTCATACAATGCGGAGATATGTTAAGAAACCCGGTTTTTAGAACCGGTTTTCCAGTTTCTGAAGCCTCTGTATATACTAAGGACTTCTTTTTACAAAGAAGTCTCGGACATTTTTTTCTGAATTTTTGTTCTGAAAAAATGAAATAAATCGGTTCAATAATAACTGAGATATCGGACAAAACGCATTTTTTACTTTTTAAAGCCCTGGTTTAAGCTATAGATTTTTATTTTTATACAGATCGGTCACAAATATTTTTATAAAATTTCGGTTTTTTGAATCAGCAGGATCGGTTTATAAATGGCGGAGATATGCTTTAAAAACCGGTTTTTGAAACCGGTTTTTCAGTTTCTGAAGCCTCTGCATATACCAGGGACTTCGAATTTTCAAAGGAGGCTCGGAAATTATTTTCTGAATTTTTGTTCTGAAAAAATTAAATAAATCGGTTCAGTAGTAACTGAGATATCGGGGAAAACGAATTTTTTATTTTTGAAGCCCTTGTTCAAGCTACAGATTTTTATTTTTATATAGATCAGTCATAAATGTTTTTATAAAATTTCGTTTTTTTTAATAAACCAAATTCGTTTATAATCAACAGAGTTATGGCCCAAAAACAAATCTGTTAAGAATATAAATACACACACAAACATGTATATTAAGCATTGTAATGACTATTAGTGACGTTTTTTGTTTTTTGTATAGACAAGTAGTTTAGTTAGAAACAGTAGTAATATAATGAATAACAGTGTTGTTGTTGTTCTTTGTATATGCAGTCTGTACAAAAATAAATAGATATGGAATTGTTGTTGTTTATTTTTAAAAACTAAAACGTATCTGTTAAGAATATACATAAATACATACACAAACATGTATATTAAGCATTGTAATGACTATTAGTGACGTTTTTTGTTTTTTGTAGACAAGTAGTTTAGTTAGCAACAGAAGTAATATAATGAATAACAGTGTTGTTGTTGTTCTTTGTATATGCAGCCAGTTTGTATATACGCACATAAAAAAATATATAAATATGGAATTGTTGTTGTTGTTTATTTTTTAAAAGCAAAGCCTGCTATAATTGTTTTTTTTATATATTCAAATTTTCGTAGTTTGAAAAAAATTTAGATTTATATATGTGAAAATATGAAAGCATACGTTAAGGCGAAAATTTTATTATTTGTCGGTAATATGGTAATATGATGTCGATAAAATAGTAAGATGGTAATATGGTAATATGGTGAAGGGTATCAAAGATTCGGCACAGCCGAATCTTTTTCAATTTCATTATAAATAACCCAGCAAGAAATTATTTAAGAAGTAAAAGGTATTATAAATAAACTGCACTATAGACTGGATAATGGGCAACAATAATTAGGCTATAGATTATACTACATAACAGATTAGATTATCGACTAGACTACAGATTATGTTATAGACTAGTCAATAGTTTCGACTACAAAATAGACTATAGATTCTACTATAGACTATTCTATAGATTCGGCTAAAGCAAAACTACTGGCTATGTTACAGACTAGAAATCCTTTCTAACAAATTCAGGTAAAAAATCCCTCGCTCTATATTTACTTTTAAGTATTCTATTAAGTCTCCTCAATATTCAAAGAGTTGTATTGTCTTTGCTTTCTAGCTTTTGGATATGTGGGAATTTTTTTTTTGTTGGGTTAATATCTAAATGTTTATATGTATTGGTATGTACGATAGTATTGATTGTATGTTAATATAAGCAAGTGATAGCGTTAACGGGGCTTTATCTTTTTTCATTTCTTCTCTGTTCATTTTATATTTTTGGCTTGAAGAACCGCAAAACTATATTCATGAAGTGTTTAGCTGTATAGTGTAATTGTAGGGTTTATTTCACCTGGTTCTAAAGGATTTGCATAATGGGAAATTTTACCAAAATAATATCAAAATTTTGGTTTAAAACTTAAAAATTTTATTTTCAACTCATAAAATTCGTAATCAGAATTAAATTTTTCTTTTTATTTCTAGTTTACTTCTATCAATATATAGAAAAACAATTTAATTAAATTAATTCGCTTGATAAATTACCAATTTTTAAGGTATTTTTATATAAAATTACAACTTCAACGCCAACAATTGTTCCAAATCTTTAAATTTTTTCTTTTTATTTCTAATCTACTCCTTGCAATAAATAGAAGAATTAAAATGATTTTTAATAAATTCTGAACGACCACGATCATCCACAACTTTTGAGGATTCCATTAAAGACGAACGGCAAGTAGTTAATTTATTATTTTCATCTGCAAAATAAAATAAAAATATTAATAACCATTAAATTTTAAAATATTATTCATTCTCCTTACCCATTGTCGTATCACCCCATTCAATAGCCATATTGTGCAACAAAACCAAAGCCACAATAACATGACGATTTGTTGAAGATGAACCATACAATTCATTATCCAATATAGCAAAACGTTGACGCCAAAGATTAAGACAAATTCTAGCCGGTTCATAGGTTAAACGTTGAGCATTATTAAAAGCCTGTTCGGCCAATGTTATGGCACATTGTACTGGCGTATAAAGATATGAAGAACATTTTAATGAACCATCACCCAATAAAAGACGTCCACGAAATTCATTTTGTTCGAAACGTTCTTTAATGCGTGTTTGAGTGAATATTTCAGAAGATGTTAGCGTATTGCTGCTACCTACTGAAGACGATTGAAAACGACAATCAAGATCGCGTATTTTAAGTTCAGCATCGGTTACAATTTGTATGTGTAAAATATCATCTGGTTTCGGTTGAGTATTTTTGTCCTGGGTAGAACGTTTACATTTCACTTTTGTATGGGTTACAGCTCCAATGACTTGAGGCATATGTGCTAAATCATAGAAAGATTTGGTAACCTTTTCTTTTTCTAGCAAAAGACAAGGCATACGTATGTATCGAGAAGCTTTAAAGGATAATGTTTCAGCTACACGTTTACTAATTTTTAAGAGAGTTTGAAATGTAACGCCATGAATACGAGCAGTAATTTCGGCGTGCTTAATGAAAAAATAAAGAAAATATTATTTTTAGTGTGTCCGTCCGTCCGTCCGACCGTCCGTCCGTCCGTGTGTCGGTTGAAATGGCGTTTATGAAGCCCACCGATAACTGATATATATAATATATATATCAAACGATCGGAAATGCTTTCGAGAATTTTGCTATTGGAATTCAGCAAGATCGGCTCATACAATGCGGAGATATGTTAAGAAACCCGGTTTTTAGAACCGGTTTTCCAGTTTCTGAAGCCTCTGTATATACTAAGGACTTCTTTTTACAAAGAAGTCTCGGACATTTTTTTCTGAATTTTTGTTCTGAAAAAATGAAATAAATCGGTTCAATAATAACTGAGATATCGGACAAAACGCATTTTTTACTTTTTAAAGCCCTGGTTTAAGCTATAGATTTTTATTTTTATACAGATCGGTCACAAATATTTTTATAAAATTTCGGTTTTTTGAATCAGCAGGATCGGTTTATAAATGGCGGAGATATGCTTTAAAAACCGGTTTTTGAAACCGGTTTTTCAGTTTCTGAAGCCTCTGCATATACCAGGGACTTCGAATTTTCAAAGGAGGCTCGGAAATTATTTTCTGAATTTTTGTTCTGAAAAAATTAAATAAATCGGTTCAGTAGTAACTGAGATATCGGGGAAAACGAATTTTTTATTTTTGAAGCCCTTGTTCAAGCTACAGATTTTTATTTTTATATAGATCAGTCATAAATGTTTTTATAAAATTTCGTTTTTTTTAATAAACCAAATTCGTTTATAATCAACAGAGTTATGGCCCAAAAACAAATCTGTTAAGAATATAAATACACACACAAACATGTATATTAAGCATTGTAATGACTATTAGTGACGTTTTTTGTTTTTTGTATAGACAAGTAGTTTAGTTAGAAACAGTAGTAATATAATGAATAACAGTGTTGTTGTTGTTCTTTGTATATGCAGTCTGTACAAAAATAAATAGATATGGAATTGTTGTTGTTTATTTTTAAAAACTAAAACGTATCTGTTAAGAATATACATAAATACATACACAAACATGTATATTAAGCATTGTAATGACTATTAGTGACGTTTTTTGTTTTTTGTAGACAAGTAGTTTAGTTAGCAACAGAAGTAATATAATGAATAACAGTGTTGTTGTTGTTCTTTGTATATGCAGCCAGTTTGTATATACGCACATAAAAAAATATATAAATATGGAATTGTTGTTGTTGTTTATTTTTTAAAAGCAAAGCCTGCTATAATTGTTTTTTTTATATATTCAAATTTTCGTAGTTTGAAAAAAATTTAGATTTATATATGTGAAAATATGAAAGCATACGTTAAGGCGAAAATTTTATTATTTGTCGGTAATATGGTAATATGATGTCGATAAAATAGTAAGATGGTAATATGGTAATATGGTGAAGGGTATCAAAGATTCGGCACAGCCGAATCTTTTTCAATTTCATTATAAATAACCCAGCAAGAAATTATTTAAGAAGTAAAAGGTATTATAAATAAACTGCACTATAGACTGGATAATGGGCAACAATAATTAGGCTATAGATTATACTACATAACAGATTAGATTATCGACTAGACTACAGATTATGTTATAGACTAGTCAATAGTTTCGACTACAAAATAGACTATAGATTCTACTATAGACTATTCTATAGATTCGGCTAAAGCAAAACTACTGGCTATGTTACAGACTAGAAATCCTTTCTAACAAATTCAGGTAAAAAATCCCTCGCTCTATATTTACTTTTAAGTATTCTATTAAGTCTCCTCAATATTCAAAGAGTTGTATTGTCTTTGCTTTCTAGCTTTTGGATATGTGGGAATTTTTTTTTTGTTGGGTTAATATCTAAATGTTTATATGTATTGGTATGTACGATAGTATTGGTTGTATGTTAATATAAGCAAGTGATAGCGTTAACGGGGCTTTATCTTTTTTCATTTCTTCTCTGTTTATTTTATATTTTTGGCTTGAAGAACCGCAAAACTATATTCATGAAGTGTTTAGCTGTATAGTGTAATTGTAGGGTTTATTTCACCTGGTTCTAAAGGATTTGCATAATGGGAAATTTTACCAAAATAATATCAAAATTTTGGTTTAAAACTTAAAAATTTTATTTTCAACTCATAAAATTCGTAATCAGAATTAAATTTTTCTTTTTATTTCTAGTTTACTTCTATCAATATATAGAAAAACAATTTAATTAAATTAATTCGCTTGATAAATTACCAATTTTTAAGGTATTTTTATATAAAATTACAACTTCAACGCCAACAATTGTTCCAAATCTTTAAATTTTTTCTTTTTATTTCTAATCTACTCCTTGCAATAAATAGAAGAATTAAAATGATTTTTAATAAATTCTGAACGACCACGATCATCCACAACTTTTGAGGATTCCATTAAAGACGAACGGCAAGTAGTTAATTTATTATTTTCATCTGCAAAATAAAATAAAAATATTAATAACCATTAAATTTTAAAATATTATTCATTCTCCTTACCCATTGTCGTATCACCCCATTCAATAGCCATATTGTGCAACAAAACCAAAGCCACAATAACATGACGATTTGTTGAAGATGAACCATACAATTCATTATCCAATATAGCAAAACGTTGACGCCAAAGATTAAGACAAATTCTAGCCGGTTCATAGGTTAAACGTTGAGCATTATTAAAAGCCTGTTCGGCCAATGTTATGGCACATTGTACTGGCGTATAAAGATATGAAGAACATTTTAATGAACCATCACCCAATAAAAGACGTCCACGAAATTCATTTTGTTCGAAACGTTCTTTAATGCGTGTTTGAGTGAATATTTCAGAAGATGTTAGCGTATTGCTGCTACCTACTGAAGACGATTGAAAACGACAATCAAGATCGCGTATTTTAAGTTCAGCATCGGTTACAATTTGTATGTGTAAAATATCATCTGGTTTCGGTTGAGTATTTTTGTCCTGGGTAGAACGTTTACATTTCACTTTTGTATGGGTTACAGCTCCAATGACTTGAGGCATATGTGCTAAATCATAGAAAGATTTGGTAACCTTTTCTTTTTCTAGCAAAAGACAAGGCATACGTATGTATCGAGAAGCTTTAAAGGATAATGTTTCAGCTACACGTTTACTAATTTTTAAGAGAGTTTGAAATGTAACGCCATGAATACGAGCAGTAATTTCGGCGTGCTTAATGAAAAAATAAAGAAAATATTATTTTTAGTGTGTCCGTCCGTCCGTCCGTGTGTCGGTTGAAATGGCGTTTATGAAGCCCACCGATAACTGATATATATAATATATATATCAAACGATCGGAAATGCTTTCGAGAATTTTGCTATTGGAATTCAGCAAGATCGGCTCATACAATGCGGAGATATGTTAAGAAACCCGGTTTTTAGAACCGGTTTTCCAGTTTCTGAAGCCTCTGTATATACTAAGGACTTCTTTTTACAAAGAAGTCTCGGACATTTTTTTCTGAATTTTTGTTCTGAAAAAATGAAATAAATCGGTTCAATAATAACTGAGATATCGGACAAAACGCATTTTTTACTTTTTAAAGCCCTGGTTTAAGCTATAGATTTTTATTTTTATACAGATCGGTCACAAATATTTTTATAAAATTTCGGTTTTTTGAATCAGCAGGATCGGTTTATAAATGGCGGAGATATGCTTTAAAAACCGGTTTTTGAAACCGGTTTTTCAGTTTCTGAAGCCTCTGCATATACCAGGGACTTCGAATTTTCAAAGGAGGCTCGGAAATTATTTTCTGAATTTTTGTTCTGAAAAAATTAAATAAATCGGTTCAGTAGTAACTGAGATATCGGGGAAAACGAATTTTTTATTTTTGAAGCCCTTGTTCAAGCTACAGATTTTTATTTTTATATAGATCAGTCATAAATGTTTTTATAAAATTTCGTTTTTTTTAATAAACCAAATTCGTTTATAATCAACAGAGTTATGGCCCAAAAACAAATCTGTTAAGAATATAAATACACACACAAACATGTATATTAAGCATTGTAATGACTATTAGTGACGTTTTTTGTTTTTTGTATAGACAAGTAGTTTAGTTAGAAACAGTAGTAATATAATGAATAACAGTGTTGTTGTTGTTCTTTGTATATGCAGTCTGTACAAAAATAAATAGATATGGAATTGTTGTTGTTTATTTTTAAAAACTAAAACGTATCTGTTAAGAATATACATAAATACATACACAAACATGTATATTAAGCATTGTAATGACTATTAGTGACGTTTTTTGTTTTTTGTAGACAAGTAGTTTAGTTAGCAACAGAAGTAATATAATGAATAACAGTGTTGTTGTTGTTCTTTGTATATGCAGCCAGTTTGTATATACGCACATAAAAAAATATATAAATATGGAATTGTTGTTGTTGTTTATTTTTTAAAAGCAAAGCCTGCTATAATTGTTTTTTTTATATATTCAAATTTTCGTAGTTTGAAAAAAATTTAGATTTATATATGTGAAAATATGAAAGCATACGTTAAGGCGAAAATTTTATTATTTGTCGGTAATATGGTAATATGATGTCGATAAAATAGTAAGATGGTAATATGGTGAAGGGTATCAAAGATTCGGCACAGCCGAATCTTTTTCAATTTCATTATAAATAACCCAGCAAGAAATTATTTAAGAAGTAAAAGGTATTATAAATAAACTGCACTATAGACTGGATAATGGGCAACAATAATTAGGCTATAGATTATACTACATAACAGATTAGATTATCGACTAGACTACAGATTATGTTATAGACTAGTCAATAGTTTCGACTACAAAATAGACTATAGATTCTACTATAGACTATTCTATAGATTCGGCTAAAGCAAAACTACTGGCTATGTTACAGACTAGAAATCCTTTCTAACAAATTCAGGTAAAAAATCCCTCGCTCTATATTTACTTTTAAGTATTCTATTAAGTCTCCTCAATATTCAAAGAGTTGTATTGTCTTTGCTTTCTAGCTTTTGGATATGTGGGAATTTTTTTTTTTTGTTGGGTTAATATCTAAATGTTTATATGTATTGGTATGTACGATAGTATTGGTTGTATGTTAATATAAGCAAGTGATAGCGTTAACGGGGCTTTATCTTTTTTCATTTCTTCTCTGTTTATTTTATATTTTTGGCTTGAAGAACCGCAAAACTATATTCATGAAGTGTTTAGCTGTATAGTGTAATTGTAGGGTTTATTTCACCTGGTTCTAAAGGATTTGCATAATGGGAAATTTTACCAAAATAATATCAAAATTTTGGTTTAAAACTTAAAAAATTTATTTTCAACTCATAAAATTCGTAATCAGAATTAAATTTTTCTTTTTATTTCTAGTTTACTTCTATCAATATATAGAAAAACAATTTAATTAAATTAATTCGCTTGATAAATTACCAATTTTTAAGGTATTTTTATATAAAATTACAACTTCAACGCCAACAATTGTTCCAAATCTTTAAATTTTTTCTTTTTATTTCTAATCTACTCCTTGCAATAAATAGAAGAATTAAAATGATTTTTAATAAATTCTGAACGACCACGATCATCCACAACTTTTGAGGATTCCATTAAAGACGAACGGCAAGTAGTTAATTTATTATTTTCATCTGCAAAATAAAATAAAAATATTAATAACCATTAAATTTTAAAATATTATTCATTCTCCTTACCCATTGTCGTATCACCCCATTCAATAGCCATATTGTGCAACAAAACCAAAGCCACAATAACATGACGATTTGTTGAAGATGAACCATACAATTCATTATCCAATATAGCAAAACGTTGACGCCAAAGATTAAGACAAATTCTAGCCGGTTCATAGGTTAAACGTTGAGCATTATTAAAAGCCTGTTCGGCCAATGTTATGGCACATTGTACTGGCGTATAAAGATATGAAGAACATTTTAATGAACCATCACCCAATAAAAGACGTCCACGAAATTCATTTTGTTCGAAACGTTCTTTAATGCGTGTTTGAGTGAATATTTCAGAAGATGTTAGCGTATTGCTGCTACCTACTGAAGACGATTGAAAACGACAATCAAGATCGCGTATTTTAAGTTCAGCATCGGTTACAATTTGTATGTGTAAAATATCATCTGGTTTCGGTTGAGTATTTTTGTCCTGGGTAGAACGTTTACATTTCACTTTTGTATGGGTTACAGCTCCAATGACTTGAGGCATATGTGCTAAATCATAGAAAGATTTGGTAACCTTTTCTTTTTCTAGCAAAAGACAAGGCATACGTATGTATCGAGAAGCTTTAAAGGATAATGTTTCAGCTACACGTTTACTAATTTTTAAGAGAGTTTGAAACGTAACGCCATGAATACGAGCAGTAATTTCGGCGTGCTTAATGAAAAAATAAAGAAAATATTATTTTTAGTTTTTAAAAACTTTAGAAACATTTTTTTTTTTTAATTTTTGTGTAATAATATCAGACTATTTAAATATTTCTTTTCTAAAAAATTATTGAGAAATTATCATATAAAGAAAATAATTTAAATTTTTTTAATATTCTTTCTTAAAAAAACACACATTTTTTATAAAAACAAATATCAGTTTTCAAAGGTAATAGATAGAGAAATCATCATTAATTTCTGAGGAAAGATAATCATTTTTCAGAAGAATATTTAAGATTTTTTTTCTCTAGAGAAAATGTCCTTTTCTGAAAAAATGTCCCGATAAAAAATATCTCCCTGCTTCTAAAATTTTTTCTATAGAAAATAATATTTAGTTATAAGAGATATTTTTGAGAAATATACTAACAAAATAATATGTACTTCCTCATACCTCTGTGCCACCCCAGTACCTTATGGCAGCCATTATTTGATTCTCTAACGGTACTTGATTTTTTCTCTCCTTCCGCTCGCCATTCGCTTGCTCAATTTCCAAATCATCCTTTAACATTTCAACCAAACGTTTCATATTGTCTTTGCTAAATCTATAGCTACGACGAAATTGTATTTCTGTCAAATCCGCCAGTGGATTAAAACGTCTTGCCTTTACTTTCTTGGATACACACAAACTGTTATATTGTTTACTTGTTTCAATACGTTTAATTATGCTTTCCATGTTGAGGAATTCTTGAAAAGTATTCAATTCATTAAGATCATGTTGGAAATTTTCATATAATTGTAGTTCCATTTTGTTTTATTAAGAACTCATTAAAATGATAATAACTTCTAGTTTAATTCGGGTTTATTAAAGTTTTACTAACGCCAAGTAAATTTTGTGCAAAAATTTTGGTGTTTGTGTATTGTTGTGTTTACAAACAATCATACACACAGTGTTGCCAGAACTTTTATGAGAAAAAGTGCTAAATGGCTATTAAAAAGGTGCAATTTAGTAAAAATAAATGCTAAATGATTGTTAAAAAGTGCAATTCTTTAGAAAAAAGTGCTAAATATTAAATAAAGAATTAGAATAAAAATTTTTGTTATTTATGCATATATTCACTAATTTAATATATTTTTTTTTATTTGTATGGTTTACGCACAATATATTGGTCATATTCCTAATTCCAAAGGAACAAATCAATTCAGAATAACTTCCAATCTTCATACTTAATCACATTATATTTTGGAACACAATAAATTTCATACATAAGTATGTCTTATTGAAAAATTTATAAAATAATTTTGTTAAATAAGAACATTAATGGTTTTCATTCAACTGGATAAATCTACACAACTCGTAAATTTATTAAATATTTTATTCCCTATGTAAGAGCTTTTATTGCATTTCGGGTACATTTTTTTGAGAATGGGTTTACTTCTTTTATTTTTTCGTAGGTATTTTCCTAAAACTATGTTCACATTTGTTAAATATTTTACCAAAATTGTGCAACTTTACTGTGTACTTTTACAAATAATTGTTCAAAGTTGTTTGATATTGCAAATGTTTTGTAAAAGAAATCAGCATTGTTCTAATTTTGGTAAAATGTCAGCTATGAATAATAACTATTAAAAATGGTTTCCATTAAAATGGAGGTCAGAAAATATTTTTATAATAGTTACGTCATTTTGAAAAGTCGGACCTAAGGTATGGTTATTAGTATGGCTATTAGTATTGGAGTTGTAAAAAAAAAGATTTGATCGGTAAACTATACAAAGATATTTTTAGCTATTTTGTGCTTTATTTATCCAAAATTAAAATTAAAGTGCAAAAACTAAAAATAAATGCTAGAAATGCACTTTTAATGCAAAAAAATTTCATTTTATTTATAAAAAAGTATAAAAAGGTGCTAAACAGCATCTAGCACCTTTTTTTCGCAAAAAGGTGCAGTACCCGAAAAATAAGTGCTAGAATTGCACTTTAAATGCCGTTATGGCAACGCTGCATACACAATAAGAAACCGGAAAGAGAAGAATTGAAGTAATTTACAAAACATGAAGGGTTGATAAAAAAAGTAATAGAAGTTAAATATGTCTTTTTTTTTTTTTATTTGAGAAAAATAAATGTTAAATTTGAATCGAAATAAAACGGAAAGGAATTGATATTTTTCTACTGAAATTTGGATATAGTATAAATATCATTTTTAATTACTAAAATAAGAAAAACAATGTTTAAAAAAGTTTACTATGTTGTACTTAAGTTGCCCTTATTGACCGCATGAGAAAAAAGCGTTTTCTTCTTCCACCTTGAGACTTAAGCCCAAATTACAATAGCGCGTAGTCAGCAGCAGTGTGTGCTGCCATAATCAGCTGATCATTTAGAATGCACTGTTTGTTATGGTGTTGATTACATTTGGTCAGCAACAGTTTGCAGTGCTGTTTCATTTAGCCCTGTTTCTAAATTCACTGCACAGCATTCAGATTGAGATCGAGCAAATAAATGAGAGGCTAAAATACACAAGTAGAATAAAGCTAGATGGTGGTTGTAAATTGTGGCTGCCTACGCTGAATTGTAATTATAACGGCAGCATCATGTTGTACTGACAGTGAACAGCTGATAATTTTTGCTGATACTGTTGCTGACTACGCGTAATTGTAATTTGGGCTTTATCCTTCTTTCAACAGACACACAGAAGGACGGAAATAGCTAGATCATCTTAAATTTTCACGAGGATAAGTTTTATCAAATATTTTGGTGTGTTACGCACGGAATGACGAATTTGCCCCTTTTTTCCCATCTTTTTTATGTGGGTATAAAAATTGCTTGAAAAGTTTCGATAAAGCTGGTGGGAAGAGTGTTGGCCAAAATGCACCCAGACGGAAATCTGTCAGATTTTTTATTGACAGAATACGATGTTTATATAGAATAGTGAATCATTGCCTTTCGTACGACGTATGCAAAATTTAGGTATAAAATATGCAAAAATATAATATTACAGTTATTAAAATATACTATAAAATAAGGAAAAACGTGATGCTAAGGTCATAATATGCAAATATGTTTTGTTAGAACCAAAATATACCAAAAAAAAATATGCTGAATACTACTTAATTCCGTGCCCAGGAAGAAAAATTAATTTGCATATTTCTGGTTGTCCTGGTTGTTACTAAAAACAATTCTCGCGTAATTTTAAGCCAGCATAGGAAACTTTTCGTTGGTCTTAAAATATCCCCTTTGAAAAAATAATATTTATTTTGTTTTTTATCAATTTAACAATGAAAACACCCATATAAACCCAACTACTACTTTATACATAATACGGTTACCTTTTATTTGTAAACAAAACATTTAATACTAAAAAGTACAACTCTGTTTGGCATTTAGCATTTTTGAAAAATTTTCTCTTTTTACTTCTTATTCGCAAAAGAAGAAGCAAACAATGTCGAAGTGAATTAAAATTTTCGGAAAAAAGTAATCGAAAGTTAAAAAAAAATAAAAAAATTACAAAATTTAATTCAAATTAACATAAGCAATTAAAAATACTAAAGGTATGTTATAGAGTATACAAATTAAAGAGAGTGAGTGAATGGCTTATAAAGTGTATGTATTGTTGTGTTTTTATACGCCACTTGTTTGATGGTTAACAAATATTGTCATGAAATTTTTGGTGGTTAAATGTTTTTTTTATATTTCATTTTAGATTCAAAACTATCGTTAAAAACTACCTCAAATTTGAAACCTTTTAGTTAATTTTTTTTAACAATCATGTCGGACGATCAAAATCGTGGACGTCGACGTCCGTCCCGAGAATATCATTCTAATGAACCAGGCAGTTCATCATCGCGTCGTCCTCGAGAACCGTCATATGAAGAGGAGCCGGTAAGTTGGTCACTAAACTTTAAAAAATGAGTTTGGATCAGGGATGTAAAATTTGGTACATCAGTACATTTAGAAATTAAATTTCAACTTTAATAAGGAATAAACACTATTATTCGTGATAATCGGTCTCAGCTTTGTGTTCTATAAACACCATAAAATATGTTTGCATGTAAAATATAAACAATTCGTATCACTAAAAGCATTGAGTCTTACAGAACTCCTAAAAATTCGAAGATATATATTAAACAACTGTTTAAGTACAACATAATTGATGAACCAAGACTAAAATGGGGTTGATTATTTGGTCCTAAACTTTAAGATTAAAAGTAGATTTTAGATATACATTATGGGAACTAATCAAGATTACTAGAACTATTAAAATTGAAACATAATTTTTTTACGTAAATAAAGTTTTTTCTGAGTTGCCGGCCTTAGGCCGGGCTTAAAGACTTTCTCCTCTAGGGATTTCGAACTCGGGCTAAGATTTTTTCGAACATCAAAAAAATTTTAAGTTCCTCCATTTTTGTACAAAATGTAAATTTTTTCCCCGAGGAATTAATTAATATGGTCGTGTTATATATCATTAGAGATGTATTTATAAGTGCTTTTAAATGGCATCAATATTGTTAAGATCAAACAATTATTAATAAAGATATTCAGAGAAATATATTGAAATCAAAATTATTTTAAAAATCAATAGTTCCGGTGATCTTGATTTATGCCAAAATTTCTTTTGAGTATAGAATTTATTTCAGAAGTTCTACAGTATTTCTGAACATCAAATAATAGTTTTCATATATTTGTTTATTTTAGTACAATTTAAATTAAAAATTTCATTTATACATCCCTGGTTTGAATAAAGTGTAACACAAGATGCCGTTATTTGTAGAGACAAGGTTGTCAATTACACAATTTTTTACAGCTTAAAAAAACGTCGATGCTTTTAAAATTTATATTCAGTTTTAATTCATAAATTCGTCATTATACCCTTCACCACAGGTGTAAAGGGTATATATAAGTTTGTCATTCCGTTTGTAATTCCCACAATTTTCGTCGGAGAGCAAAAAAGTTTACATTTTCGGGATCCTTGTAAGAAATGATGACGATAGGACCATGTCCGTCCGTCCGTCCGTCCGTCCGACCGTCCGTCCGTCCGTCCGTCCGTGTGTCGGTTGAAATGGCGTTTATGAAGCCCACCGATAACTGACATATATAATATATATATCAAACGATCGGAAATGCTTTCGAGAATTTTGCTATTGGAATTCAGCAAGATCGGTTCATACAATGCGGAGATATGTTAAGAAAACCGGTTTTTAGAACCGGTTTTCCAGTTTCTGAAGCTTCTGTATATACTAGGGACTTCGTTTTTACAAAGAAGTCTCGGACATTTTTTTCTGAATTTTTGTTCTGAAAAAATGAAATATATCGGTTCAATAATAACTGAGATATCGGACAAAACGCATTTTTCATTTTTTAAAGCCCTGGTTTAAGCTATAGATTTTTATTTTTATACAGATCGGTCACAAATATTTTTATAAAATTTCGGTTTTTTGAATCAGCAGGATCGGTTTATAAATGGCGGAGATATGCTTTAAAAACCGGTTTTTGAAACCGGTTTTTCAGTTTCTGAAGCCTCTGCATATACCAGGGACTTCGAATTTTCAAAGGAGGCTCGGAAATTATTTTCTGAGTTTTTGTTCTGAAAAAATTAAATAAATCGGTTCAGTAGTAACTGAGATATCGGGGAAAACGAATTTTTTATTTTTGAAGCCCTTGTTCAAGCTACAGATTTTTATTTTTATATAGATCAGTCATAAATGTTTTTATAAAATTTCGTTTTTTTTAATAAACCAAATTCGTTTATAATCAACAGAGTTATGGCCCAAAAACAAATCTGTTAAGAATATAAATACACACACAAACATGTATATTAAGCATTGTAATGACTATTAGTGACGTTTTTTGTTTTTTGTATAGACAAGTAGTTTAGTTAGAAACAGTAGTAATATAATGAATAACAGTGTTGTTGTTGTTCTTTGTATATGCAGTCTGTACAAAAATAAATAGATATGGAATTGTTGTTGTTTATTTTTAAAAACTAAAACATATCTGTTAAGAATATACATAAATACATACACAAACATGTATATTAAGCATTGTAATGACTATTAGTGACGTTTTTTGTTTTTTGTATAGACAAGTAGTTTAGTTAGCAACAGAAGTAATATAATGAATAACAGTGTTGTTGTTCTTTGTATATGCAGCCAGTTTGTATATACACACATAAAAAAATATATAAATATGGAATTGTTGTTGTTGTTTATTTTTTAAAAGCAAAGCCTGCTATGATTGTTTTTTTTTTATATATTCAAATTTTCGTAGTTTGAAAAAAATTTAGATTTATATATGTGAAAATATGAAAGCATACGTTAAGGCGAAAATTTTATTATTTGTCGGTAATATGGTAATATGATGTCGATAAAATAGTAAGATGGTAATATGGTAATATGGTGAAGGGTATCAAAGATTCGGCACAGCCGAATCTTTTTTCAATTTCATTTTATTTAATGTTATTGAAGACCATGTTTTAAAAATAATGTTCTTCAGGCAATTCGCAGAATTATTACTCCATTTAAAATGATGTTTAAAATGTGTGTAGTTATAAATTGGGAAAGTCCATTTGCATTTATTTAAAGAAAACGTGTATTGATTTTATATAGAGAAAATTTACACATTTACCACTTTAAATATACATAGAAAAAAAATATATTGAATTTATACAAAAGAAAAGTATAACTGCGTAAAACAATATGTATTCCAATAAAATCTTAAGTTTTTAATTTAAAGAATCGCCCATATTGTTTTTGTTTACTCAATTATCAACATTATTATATGTTATTGTTGTAATTCTATTTTTCTCTTCATATTCAAAAACGCTCATATTTAAAAATATGCTGAATGTACACTTTGCAGCAACAAAACCACAGAAAAGTAAAAGAAAAACTGTACTTGGATAATACAATTGCATCGTGAAACATTAATACAGTAGGGCCTCGATTATCCGTAATTCGATTAACCGGCAACGTCGATTATCCGGGAAAGAAAATTTGTAATTGTTTTCTTTTTTCCATCCATTTAATTTTATTTTTACATAGATTAACCGTGATTACCTCTATTATCCGGGATTCTGAGCATAATTTTTTTCAATTGCTTTTAAACAATCAAAAACAATGTGAATAAAACAAAAAGGGTGAATTCCCTCGTTTGAATAAAATGAGTCAGAGCAAGGTAAAATTTAAGTTTTCTGCATTCATGAAGCTAGTTAATGAAAATATTTATTTGAAAAAAGAATTTTTCAAATATTATATTTTTTAAACATTTACATATATTAATTAAATCCTTGAATAATTGAATTATATAACTAAAAAATATTTAAAAAAACTACTTAAAATTGTTACTCAATTAACCGGGAGAATTGATTATCGCTTGCGGTCCCGACCGTTACGGATAATCGAGGTCCTACTGTATTTTAGATTATACACTTTTATTACGGGATTTTTTCCCCCAAATCGCAATAATATTAATGCACAAAAAACAGTAATACTTTGAGAATAGAAAAACCATGAAATTTAAGAGAAAATTGTGCATTTTTTAATTATTGGCTTTTAAATGTCGTCTGTTAACCCCTGAAGATTTTGAGGATCACCTTCGATAGCCTTTTTATACCCTTAGCTCATGCCATAGAAATAAAAAGCAATATTATGGAGGAATTTCAAAAATAGTAATATTAAATACCAGCGCCGTCTTAAATATTTGTAAGGAATTATTAAAATAAAAAAAAAGTAAGCCAAGAACTCTTCTGACGAAATGTTATCAATGTTCTTAAACAAAAACAAATTTACCATTGACTTCTGAAAAAAAAAAATCCTAAACCTTGTTTGAAAAATCATCAATTCTCCAGTAAGAATCAGGGTACACTGGTAAGAAGAATTATCTATGAACAACATACGTATGTATGTATGTGTGTGTGTGATATCATTACTGTGAAAAAGAAAAACCAACAATAAAATGTATACATAAATATATATGTGTGTATGCAAGAACATTTATAAACAACCCCTTTACACGCATTTTTTGGTACACACAGCACTTCGTATTACAAAAAACAATCAAGACCACTTGAATGCTTTAAATCATTTCTCAACGTCTTGTATGATTTGCTTTTTTTTGCCACACCACTTGCACCACTTGTTTACGATAAATGATTTGAACGAACGGATTTGCAGTCGCTGATACACAGTAAACACTAGTCTCCTGCGCAAGATGATTTGAAAAGCAAACACACTTGAATTTCAAGTGTGTGTTTCATAGCCAACATGTGCAAAAACAACAATAAATACTGTTCGTACTGTTCGCTGCCCGAAGCAAAGCAAGTGTGTACTGTGTATGAGCGACTGCAAATCCGTGCGTTCAAATCATTTATCGTAAACAAGTGGTGCAAGTGGTGTGGCAAAAAAAAGCAAATCATACAAGACGTTGAGAAATGATTTAAAGATTTCAAGTGGGCTTAATGATTTGTTTGTTTTTTGTAATACGTAGTTGCTGTGTGTGGCAAAAAATCTTCATAATGTGTAAAAAGTGGTTGTTTATAAATATTCTTGCATACACACACATATATACAGTATGTCTATATTTTATTGTTGGTTCTTCTTTTCTAAATAAATGTAAAAGGGTGAATTCATAAAGTTATTAAAAAATACTCTTTATTAAGAGTTAAAAAAGTAAAAAAATTAAAGTTGACATTTGAAACAGTCAGTTACATATGTAAGTTAGAAAATTTTTATCTTTAGTATTTATTTATATTTTAAATAAAGTTAGTCTTATAATTAATTGTATGTTTATAAAAAATTTTAAAATTGTACTTATTTATATTATGATAGATTTTATTGCATTTAATTTATATTTACTAAGTAATCATTCTATTTTAAAACTAAAAGGAAATAATATAGAACAATGTCTTTTCATTTTTCAAATTCGTTTCCATATACGTTTACTCCTTGACTAATAAATTTTCCCAAATGTTAAGAATACGATGGAACATCTGCACTGTAATAAAATTATAAATGAAATATTTTAAGACGTTTACCTAAATTGTGTGTCCCGTCATATGTACATGTTCAATATATAATCAAGTAAAGGATGCTGTTTTACCTGATTGTAAGCGAACTCAATTCGTGGTTTTATAAAAAATAAATTTACATTTTTTACAGTGCAGAACATATGTACCTGTTTCTTATTGATCTATTTAGGTGCTTCTACAGATTTTATTGCCAAATTCTTGCTGTTTTAAATAAATTTTTTACACTAAGAAATATACCTGTTTTTATTGGACTAAAGTTATTTTTAGAAAAGGCTTATACATATTATTACCTAATGTAAAAATGAGTTTATAAATAAAATTATAATATTATTAACTAATATATTTCATATATGCTATAAATGAAGTTATGAATGAAACAGTTATCTTTCAACAGTTATTTCAAAAGTGTTCTCGTGTTCAGAATTGAATTTTTTGTGCTCCAACAAATTATTTGTTTTCACAATCGTGTTAAAATATACATATCTTCGTATACTTATAATGGCAGAAGTAATGGTAAGAAATAAAATTATTTTTTAAAGTTACTTTACTAAACAAAATATATCATATTTATGTATTTAGAATTCAATTCCTACTGAATCAATGGACGCTGCCAGCATCAAACAAAATATCCTGTCAGGAACATTCAAAATAACTACGAAAAGAGGCAGAAGCAAGATTTGGGACACATTTGGAAAGATTGTAAACCAGGAAGGAGCCGAAATAGCAAACAAAGTTGCCTGCATAAAGTGTTTTACTGTTTTAAAATATGATTCGAGAACCACATCGAACTTGGTGAGACATAAGTGCTACTACACCACGAAGGAAACTAATACAGAAAAAGTAGAGGTTAACAACGAGACGAAAAAAAAAGCAACGCGATTATTTTCCGAATGGTGTATAAAAAATTGTCGGCCTTTTCAATTTGTTCAAGATACCGGTCTAATGCAGATTTCGGAGTTCTTGATTTCAATTGGAGCGAAGTATGGACCAAATGTTGATGTAGAAAAATTATTGCCACATCCTACCACAATATCGCGGAATATTGAAAAACTATATGAAGCAACATTCCTAAATGTTAAACATGAAATCAATGCTGTCTGCATAAATGGTTTTGGATTAACTTCAGATATATGGACGGACAACTATTTACGGAAAAGTTATATCTCTCTAACTATCCATTATACAAAAAATGACCAATTGATTTCCAGGTTGATAGGTCTTAATTCAATGAATGGGGAAAGATGTACGCGTAAGTAAATTTAAACAGTTATATTACTATTACATAAATGAAAAAATGAATACCAAATGAACCACATATCTTTAATAATTATTTATTTTAGATGATGCCATTAGATTAAAAGCTCAAACTTTACTAGGAAGATATGATTGCAAACTGGAAGATGGAGTTATGGTAACAGACAGAGGTTCCAACATGGTTGCTGCGTTCAATTGTTTTCCACACATATATTGCATTAACCATTTACTTAATAATGTAATCGAAAAGGCTATTAAAAATGTAGAGGAACTAAATGAACTGTGTAATTTATGCTCGAAATTGGTTAAATATGTCAAGAAATCTGGCGATAATTGCAAATTAAGCCAAACATTAAAAAGTCATTGTCCTACACGGTGGAACGCAATGTATTACCTTTTGGAATCTGTGGAAAAAAATTGGATGGATGTCAATAATATATTGCAGCAAAAAAATGAGCTTCAAAAAGTCGAAAAAATAAACATAAGCCACATTAAAGGAATTGTGAACGTCATGAGACAATTTGAACAGGCGTCCAAAACTTTAGAAGGAGAAAAATATGCTACATTACATCTAGTTTATGCATACATCAATGGATTGAGGGACACTTGCATATCAGAAGATGATGATATTGAACTCGTAAAAAAATTTAAGGAAGCATTATTTGAAAATATACAGACAACTGTATTTTTAAATATATCCATGACGCATAAAATTGCACATTTCCTTTTCCACCCGCGAATAAACTGTTACAATTTTCAAAAGACGAAATGGATAATATAAAATCAAAATGTGCAGAGGAGTTAAAAATTCTCTGGCAATATGAAGGTGAAGAAATCATGTAATCACCAACATCAACTAAAACATCAGTAATATCATCATATTTCAAGAATTTTGTATCGCCAACATCAAATCTAACATGGGATGATAAAATAGCTAGAGAAATTCAAACATACCAAAACCTGGATGTTCCCTTCGAAGAAAACTTTAATGTCATCAGTTGGTGGTATTTACATCGAACACAGTTGCCTTTGTTGTATAAATTAAGCTGCAAACTATTGGCTACTCCAGCAAGTAGTGCAAGTTCCGAAAGTTTTTTCAATTGCTAGACAATTGTTATCGGAAAAAAGAACGAATCATTCCTCCAACTCAACCATCTTTTCACAGATTATGTTTCTTCACATGAATACAGACAACATTATTATCTGTGATATAGTTTAAGTATTTATATACATATGTATAAGAAAGTAGTATATAAGTAATTAAGTATATATTTGTTTTAAGTAATAATATAAAAAAACCTTGTAAAAAACTTTAAATATTTAATAAAATCTGTTTACTAATAAAACTTAATGCATGTTTCTTTAAATTGTTATAACTAGTAACATTAATAATTTATTTGATCGTAAATAACAATAAGTTTATAAACAATACTTTTAAACGACTGTTTTACTTACGAAATTACTTTATACAGTCATGAACGCACACACACACATATAATTTTAATAAAAAAGAAAACACAATTTTTTTCCTTATTGAAGCAAACAAGTGGTCAAAAGGCTTGTATTTTTTTATACAAGCCTTTGAGAGGCTTGTTTGGTCGCTATCATAGCACACTCATGATTTGTTCATAAAGTTGAAGCACACACGCAGTATTTGTATGGTTTTAAGTGCCTGCAGAACAGTATTTATTACTCCGCACACACACTGATAACAACACTTGAAAAATATCAAGTGGCTTGTACAGCCTTATAAGACACAGTTTGCAGGGCTCTAGTAAACACTTGCTTTGCTTCGGGCAGCGAACAGTACGAACAGTATTTATTGTTGTTTTTGCACATGTTGGCTATGAAACACACACTTGAAATTCAAGTGGATTTGCTTTTCAAATCATCTTACGCAGCAGTCTAATAAATAACCAACTTTTTTATATTTTTCAAACAGTACATTATAAACATATGTTTTGTTAATATAATAAATAAAAAACTTTTATAACAATGAAAATATTCTAATGTAGAATATTAAAAAATAAAAATAGTTCAATTATACTTCAAAAAAATGTTTGCACACTTGATAAAATATTTAGACTTATGCACATATGTATACATGTATATACATATGTATAAATTTTTTAAATTTTTAGTGCTTATATTTTTTGTATCGACCTTGAGCATCAATTTCCACTTGAGACGCCTTCTCATGGATTGAATAAGCTTCGGAATGTTATATTCTAATGGTATTTTTCCCACTCTTCTTTAATGAACCTTATCAATTCGGTTTTATTTGTTAGCGATCTTTTTCCTACCTTTTTCTTTAGATGAACCCACAAATTTTCGATAGGGTTAACATCAGGACTTTGGGCAGGAGTATCAATAACTTTAGTGCGGTTGTATAGTAACCAGGACTTACATAAATAATATTTATGTTTAGGATCATTATCTTGATAGTATTTGTAATTAAATTTATTCGGATTTTTTGGGTCAATAAAACCAAATTTCTTAATGCTGGCGGTCAGTTAATTTTTTAAAATATCAAGATATACTTCCTTAGTCATTATTTCATCCAAAAGCCCCATTCCATTACGGACAGTTTTCCAAACTTTACTGTAGGAATAAGATTTTTATTTTCTAGTCAGAGCTCAGAGGCTTACGCTAAACTCTTCGTCCAGTACTCTGGAGGAAGTGAAATGTATTCGGTGGTAAATTTTAATCTCTTTACGATTTGAGCTGACAGCAGGAGTTTTTTCCTAGCCACTCTTGAAGAATGTTTTTGATGGTTTCATGGGAAACACGTAACCCAAAGTCTTTTCCACTTGAAGAGCTAATCCTCTCGTACTGGATTGCGGGCTATCATAAACGGTTCTAATAATTTTTCTTTCAAGTCGCTGAGTCACCTTTTTTGGCCTGCCTGTGGATCCTTTTAAGTCTAGTCGTCCTTCTTTTTCAGCACGGGATATAATATATACAGTTCTGATTTTCGGGGAGAATATGTCGGCGATTTCTTTGGCAGATTTGCCTTTGTAGTAATTAAAATAGACCAATTGTATAATATTTTTTGAAACTCGTTTTCCTGAAATTTTTTTGTATTCAAATATGAGGAAACTTGTTGCATTAAGAACGATCACTTTATTACTAAAGCCTTTTTTACCCCTTTCACATTCCATCTCATTTGTAAAAACCCCAAAATGCACAACATTTTTGGGAAATAACGGCACTTTTTTTTTTTTTTTTTATTATCTTCATTCAATATGCAGATTTTTTTGACACTTTTTATATTGTGTAAACTTCTTTTGTTGTTGTTATTATTGTAATGTGTGTGACTATTAGAAAACTATTGGCGCCTTATAGTCGTAAACAAGTACTGTAATGGAATGTGTGCAACAATAAAAAAGTATGTAAAGATTTTGTTGTTGGAATTCTTGAATGATCACATTTTACATGTTTTTTTTTTTTTTTTTTTTCAAAAATTTTTTGACAAACTGAAATAACCGATGAGCTAGCTCGCAGTGGCTCTGAGCTGGACATGTCTTTTGCAGAGATACCGGTGAGGATTCCAATTAGGTCTTACTTCAGGGCCATTATAGAATGGACTTTCGACAGAACGAATCATGCCTGGAAGAATAGAACGGACTGCAGAGTATCTAGAAAGTTATGGCGTAGCCTTAAAATATCATATTCAAAACATCTGGTTATGAATTGGAGAGATCTAAAAGTCATTATAGGCATAATGACTGGTCCCTCCTTGTTAGGGAAAATGAGTAAGTGGTGTAAAATGCTAATGTGAAAACGTGGAATGCACATAACACGTCAACGAAGTCAAAGCACGAATCTGATTAAGTTACATAATTACTTAGAAAAGCAATTATAAAACCATCACCATTCACCAGTAAAAATCAGCTAAGAAAGATTACAAGACATGCTTTCCACTGTTTAGTAAAAGGTGATGGTCAATCCAAAGTTTTAACAAAACCAAACAAAGCACTTTGATCTGAAAATATTTTCTTTTGTGGTTAAATATAAATAAAGCTTGTCGTTTATATACACTCCCCGAAATATTTATAAGAAAAAAATAGTTTTTTATATTTCTATGGAATTACAAGTGCAATCCCAGAAATATTTGGCACACATATGAAGATAAGTAAGGCAGTTTTTTATATGTAAAAAAGTTGGTTCCGTTACTCCTGTGCAAAAATAACGGGACTTTTACTTGAACTTCGAACGAAATAATTATAAGACCAAATATGACGAAGTATTTTAAATATTTAAAAAAAATGGAATATGTTTTCAAAATTATTAAATTTTTTGTTCGTGTTATTAATAAAGGCTGTACAGAGTTAATTTTTGGTACAGTGGGACAAATATATTTTTATGATATAATCAATTAAAAGCAAAAAATAAGCCTAAAGGCTCAATTAAATTATATTTTTGTTTATATGTAAAAAAAAAAATCTGGAGAAGAAATGGTGTTAAATATTGTTTTTGTAATTTTGGACTAGAATAAGATCAAAATATGTAAATTTAATTTAATTTAATTATCTGCGTAAAAAATGTATTTCTAGCCTAAAATGTTTGAGATATGGAATGTCTTGTTGAGAATAAATCAGAAAATATTAATCATATTTCAATATGCCTTGGCCAATTTGGTAATCGCAAGATAGTTTATAGTTATTAATAGCTAATTTGATTCTACAAATATAGTACACTCATTTTAGTAGGTCTGAAAACAGGCGCAATTTAATAAATTCCATAGAAGGAATTATACATTGTTATTGGACTTTTATCTCAATTATATTCCAATGAATACTCTTGATTATTAGTATTTACGCAATTTCTGATACAAAAAATAAAAATTTGATACAATTTATTTTAAAATAACCACAAATGAAGGCTAGATATTGTATTGCGTATATGCAATAAATTCCGAGGCTATTAAAGCAATAAAAAAAATATTTTTACAAAATATATTTACTTAATATATTTAGTATAGTTAGCAATTATTATAAACTAGTTTGCAACTGAAGTTCTGGCCAATTTTTATTAAGACATAATAAATATTTTCTGACTTAATCTGAACAAGACATTCTATATCTGAAAAACTTAAGGCTGTAAATAGATTTTTTCGTAGAAAAATACATTCGTTTTACATATTATGATACAAATCTAGTCCAAAATTACAAGAACAGCAATAAACAGCACTTTCCCCTTTATCTTTTTTAATATACAAAGAAAAAATAACTTAATTGACCCTTTGGGCTTATTTTTTACATTTTATTGATTATATCACAAAAATATATTTGTCCCACTGTACCAAAAATTAACTCTGATCTAACTCGGTACAACCTTTATTAATAATACGAACAAAAATTTAAAAATTTTGAAAACATATTCCATTTCTTTAAATATTTAAAATAGTTCTTCATATTTGGTCTTATAATTAATTCGTTCGAAGCTCATGTAAAAGTCCCGTTACTTTTGCACAGGAGAAACGGAACCAATTTTTTTTACATTTAAAAAACTACCTTACTTGTCTTCATATGTGTGTCAAATATTTCTGGGATTGCACTTCTAGTTTCATAGAAATTTAAAAAAATATATTGGTCTTATAAATATTTCGGGGAGTGTATTATAGAAAAAAAATATGGACAGTCATATGTACTGTATTTTCCAGCAGAACAATGCTGGAATCCTTTAATAAAAATCCTTTCTAAGCCAATATATATTACAAAAGCAAATTTAGTTAATAAGAATTTTTGTCTATTTGATGAAATTCCAATTTCGAAATTTTAAATCTTTTATAAAATTCAGATTTTTAATAAAATTGTGATTTTTTTAGTGAATTTTCGAATTTTTTAGTGAAACTCCAATATTTTCGGATTTTTGCATAATTTCGAATTTTTGACGAATGAAATGAATTTTTGGTGAAATGTTAAAATTTTTAATAAAATTTCTCATTATTGATAAAATTATTGATTGAATTTTTTTCTATTTTAAAGTTAAAATCAATTTGTTACACAATTCACAAACAAACAGAAGAAAGTCTGTTTTTAAATATTAATTTAAAAAAAAATAAATACTCCTCACATTTCAGCGTCCTAAAGTCTATAAAAAAGAACGAGATTCTACAGAGGATCGTTCTAGATTGTCTTCCATTAAACGTGAATATCCTGAAGAACGATCATCGTCATCCCAACAACAATATGATGACAGACGAGGAGATCGAGATCGACGTGATGATCGGCCATCTACTTCTCAAGGTATCTCCAGAGAAAGTGGACCTCCCCCAACTGGTGATGGTGCAGGAGCTGCTGCCGGTGGTCCCCCAGGCGATAAACGTAGAGATCGCAATAATCGTTATGAAGTATCATTAGTTCACACTAAACCAGCAGATATAGAAACTAAAATGGGTTCTCAAGGAACAGAAATCATATTACAAACAAATTATTTTCGTTTAAAAACCACACCCACTTGGCGACTATATCAATATCATGTTAGTTTTTCACCCACCATAGAACTGAGACGTTTAAAAAGTGGAATTTTATCAGAACATCGTTCCAAATTGGGTGGTTATTTATATGATGGTACAAAACTGTTCACAACCGTTAAACTACGTGAAGAACAAACTATTTTACATACAAAATCCCGTCAAGGAGAAAATTATGTCATAACTATTAAATATGTAGGCCTCATTTCAATGACCGAATGGCAATCGTTGCAAATATTGAATTTAATTCTTAGACGTTCTATGGAGGGTTTAAAATTACAATTAGTAGGACGTAATTTTTATGATCCCATAGCAAAGGTAATTAGTTAAATTATTTACAATTGATTTTGAAATTATAATAAATTATTTCCTCATTAACTTCTTAGATTGATATACGTGAACATCATATGCAATTATGGCCTGGTTATCAAACTTCTATACGTCAACACGAACAAGATATTTTATTATGTGCTGAAATTGCTCATAAAGTAATGCGCACAGAAACAGTTTATGATATTTTCAAACGTTGTTTCGATCGTAGTTCTGGTGATTTTCGTGAAGATTTTAAACGTCATGTCATTGGTTTAACAGTATTAACCGATTATAATAATAAAACATATCGTATTAATGATATCGATTTCCAAAAGACCCCCAAAGAAACATTCAATATGAAAGGTGAAAATGTTTCTTTTCTCGATTATTATTACAAAAGATATAATTTACGCATTAAAGATCCTGATCAGCCTTTATTGCTGTCAAAGTCAAAAGAACGTTCTGTACGAGGCGGTGAAAAGGAAGTGGTTATTCTGATACCAGAATTATGTCGAGCCACAGGTTTAGATGATAGTATGCGCAATAATTTCCGGTAAAGTTAATAAATATTATCGCTTTTTAATACCTTTTTTAAGGTAATTATATTGTTTTATTTCAGTCTCATGCGTGCCTTAGCCGATCACACTCGTATGAATCCAGATCGTCGCATTGATCGTCTTAAGATCTTCAATAGACGTTTGCAACAAACCGAGGATAGTGTTAAAATTTTAAATGAATGGAATATGAAATTGGATGATCGTTTGGTTGAAGTACGGGGTCGTATATTAGATCAACAAAAAATTGTTTTTCTTGATCATAGAAAGTAAGTGATGAGATTTGTTAGGATGATTTGTTTTAAGAGAAGTATGTATTTTTTTTTTTTAGAGAACCTTCTGGTGAACAAGCTGACTGGACCAGACATTGCCGCATTGGTATGTTTACTAGTCCCTCAAGAGGCTTAGATCGTTGGTGTGTTATTGCGACTTCACGTAATGCCCGTGAATTGCGAAATTTTGTTGAATCGCTAATTAGAGCCGCGAATGGTATGCACATGAGAATGGAGAGACCAAGAGAGTAAGTAGGGATTTTCCTTCGAATTTTATTTTGAAGAATTCTTTTTTTTTTTAATTTTCTTCTATTTCAGAATATATAAACATTTTTTAGTTCTAAAATTGGTACTTTTTTTAAAAAAATACTAAAATCTTATACTCAGAAAATAAAGTAAAATTTTTATTTTTTCACGACAAATACAAAAATTTAGACACTTGCTTAGAAAAAGTACTCAAAATGATCCGTATCTATGGATTACGTGGGCACTGTGATTCATTATCCCAAATAGAGACCATTGGTCAGGCATAGAGAAACTATTGGTATTCACTGATGAATCCATAATGTATATAGGCACGAGTGCAGGTGTTTATTTTCTTGAGAAGAACATCAGAAAATCTTATAGTCTCTCGGACAGTTGTAGTGTGTTCCAAGCGGAAATTGTAGGTATTCCTAAGGCCACTGCATTGATAGCAAGGAACATTGAGAAGAATGCAGAAGTAACTCTGTATGTGAAGGCCCTAAATAGACATTTTGTCAAGTCTAGGCTATTTAGCGACTGTAGGAAGGCTCTTAGAAAATTTATGAGTTGTTATCATATGAGACTCTGTTGTGTACCGGGTCATTGCGAGATAACTGCCAATGAAATAACTGTTGAATTAGCTCGAAACGGATCGACTTTGGATGGAACTGAAAGTGAGTGGTGTTGCTTTTACTTCAGGTTAATTAGGGTATGGATTCGGGAGAGAATCGATCATGCATAGAATAGCAGAACGGGCTGCAAAATATCAAGGGTCATATGGCCGAAACTTTATATGGCAGATACAAAATCTACTATTAGGCATGAAAAGGGGAAACCAGAAGACCATGTTAGGTATATTGACAGGTCATTGTCCAGTAGGGAAAATGACATGCAATTGAGAAATAGGTTCCTCCGATCTTTGCAGAATGTGCGAGGATGATGAAGAAATAGTGACAGTGGAGCATATTATATGTCACTGTCCGTGTCTACAATGGAATATGCAGAAATGGCTAGACAGTCGCTACATCGACGAATTAGAAAGTTTATCCAGTATTGATATAGGAAACTTGATAAGATTCTTCATAGGGGTAGACTGGCAAAGGGAATCCTGTTGGCTTGGAGCGAACGCAATGGGGTGGTAGATTTTTCATATTCTCTTCTTTTCTTGTTCTGATATTTTCTCCTTGCTTTCAAATATTTCTGCCACTCCCACGAAGTGTCTCCGAGTGAATATACAAATACTAATCTTGTATAACCCCTCTCTACCCTCCTAAAAGTACTAAAATTAGTACTTTTTTACAAAAAATATTTCTAATATATGGTACTTGGTACATTTTCAAAAAAAGTACTGCAATTGGTACTATTAATCAAAAGTAATGAATTTTTTACATTTTCGTAAGTAGTTAAATGTATACTTTTTCACAAAATGTACTAAAATTAGTACTTTTTCACAAAAAAATATTAAAATTAGTACTTTTTCCTCAAAAGTACTGCAATAAAATTATTGAATTTGTACTTTTTCACAAAAGACTAAAATTATTGAATTTGTACAAAAAGTAATAAAATTGGCACTTTTTACAAAAAGTACTAAAATTAGTATATGTTCACAGAAAGTACAAAAAAATTAGTACTTTTCATAAAAGTCGGTTCTATTTTACGATAAGTACTAAAATTAATGAATAAAATGTAGTACTTTTTCACAAAAAGTACTAAAATTACCGAATTAGTATTAAAGAAAGCACTAAGATTGGTATTTTTTCAAAATAAGTACTTAAATCTGTGTGTTGTTATAAAAACCAGTACAATTGGAAAATTTTCAGAAAATTTAGATCTTTTTTCAAAAATTACTAAAATAGAAAAAGTGCTACACATGTACTTTTTTAGAAATGGTACTAAATTTTTTTATTTTTTTTTTTCTTTAGAAAAGATATTAAATTGATATTTTTCGTACTAAAAATAAAGGACTAAAATTTTTTAAGATTTAGAATATGTATATATTTTTTAATAACATTTACATCTCAATTCACTTACAGAGTTATCATATACGATGATCGCACTCACAGTTATATACAAGCCATGGAAGATTGTTGCCGTCAAGACCCTCAATTAATAATGTGCCTGGTGCCCAATAATATGGCAGAAAGGTAAAATAAATCTTGAAAAATTCTTCTACAAAAATACTAAAAAAAAATTCTTCCCTATAGATATGCTTCCATCAAAAAGAAAAGTTGTCTAGAACGTAGTATACCCACTCAAGTTATAACCCAAAAATCTGCCAGTAATCCCAAGGGACTTATGAGCATAGCCACCAAAGTTGCCATACAAATTAATTGTAAATTAGGCTATACACCATGGATGATTGATATACCTCTTAAGGGTCTAATGACTATTGGCTATGATGTGGCTAAAAGTGCACGAGATCGTTCTAAAGCATTTGGTGCTTTAGTGGCCACAATGGATTTGAAAACGAATGCTACATTTTATAGTACAGTAGCCGAGTGTAGTTCCCATGATATATTGGCTAATAGTTTATGGCCCATGATGACTAAAGCCCTGCGTCAATATAAAAAAGAACATGAAGCTTTACCCAATCGTATACTTTTCTATCGTGATGGTGTCAGTGAGGGTTCTCTAAAACAACTCTACGAACATGAAGTCAAAGATATTGTCGAAAAATTGGAACAGGAATACAAAAGAGCTAATGCTCCGAAACCTCCCATGTTTGCCTATGTTGTTGTAACGAAATCTATTAATACCCGCCTATTTGCCCGAGGTCATAATCCTCCACCAGGCACCGTAGTAGATGATGTTGTTACCCTACCAGAACGCTATGATTTCTATTTGGTATCACAATCAGTACGTCAGGGTACTGTTTCTCCCACTAGTTATAATGTGGTTTATAGTACCATACGTTTAACGCCCGATCAAATGCAATTGTTAACATACAAAATGACACATTTGTATTATAATTGGTCGGGTACCACAAGAGTGCCAGCCGTTTGTCAATATGCTAAGAAATTGGCTACATTAGTGGGTTCCAGTCTTTTCCAGCCACCACAAAATGCTTTAGAAAAGAAACTTTATTATTTGTAAGGTTTTTCAGTTAATTTAAAATGTTCCTTTTTTTATTCGTTTTTTTTTTTTAAATGATAGTTTTTATGAAAATAAGTATCTTTTCACTTTTTTTTTTTTAATTTAAATTTAACTGTATTTAAAACAGTTTAATATAAAAATTGTCATTGCAGAAGCAAAACACTTTTTTCTATTTATTAAGTTTTTCTACAAAAAAAAAAAAATAATAATAATAATAGTAATAGTAATAAAAAAAATAATAATAGTAATAATAATAAAAAATATATATTTTTTCTTTAAGATTTAGTTTTAGTTTGCAGTGAAATTACATTAATTTCTTCATAATATTTTCTTTGTATTAATTTCACTAGTTAGTTTTTAACTTGATAATAACTGTGTTATTTACTTAAAAAAAGAGGAAAAAACATAAAAATACCTTATTTTGAATTTAAAACAGTTTTATGTAAAAAACACATTTTGATTTTTATTTTTCTCTTAATTAAAAAAATGTTTTACGTCTATGAATTTATGAAATAAAAATAAAATGTTTTGTATAAACTTTAAGGGTTATTTATTAATGATTACCTTATGAAGACTAAGGTTGAAAAAAGAGCTCTGGGAAACTCACTTTTCCCAGGTAAAAATTATAATAATCAATCTGTTGTTAATTGCCCCCAATACTCTGTACATAAGCATTGTGACTAGACTAAAGACTAACAGCCTTTTTTTAAAAAAAATTCTAAAATTTGTGCCTTGTAAAAAAGTAGTAAAATTGGAGTATTTACAAAAAGTACTTAAATTGGACTTTCATAAAAATGACTAAAATTTTTATTTTTTAATGAAATAATTTGCTTTTTTTAGCAAATGTAATCAAATTATTTTTTTAGAAAATGTACTAAAGTTAATTGTTTTTCAAAAAAAGTATTGGAAAAATTTATGAAAAAAGTTATTCAAAAAATTGCTCAAATTTATACTTTTAAAGGAAAGTACTAAAATTTATTTATTTAGAAATATTAACATTTTTTCTAAAACTGGTACTTTTTAAAAAGAAAAATTTACTAAAATTAGAATTTTTAAAAATTACTAAAATTTATTTTTTGAAAATAATAAATTTTTAAAAGTTTGATACCCATTTCGATTAAAAAACCGAAACTTTTTTTTACCAAAATGTATGGGACCCATGATTTTTCAATCGCTGGTAGGGAACTTTTTTGTATAAAGCAAATTTTTACGCATCATTTGAGGGGTCTTCTACATCGAAATCTCGAAAAAGGCTTTCCTCGGGAGAATAATGTACATAGTATGTTCATTAGGGCTATAACCTTTTCACATTTTTCGCAAATATCAAAATGGCCCTGCATAGTCGAATAGGCCATCGAAAATTATTTATAAAAATGGTATTTCTCGCGGTTGTCAAAAAAGTTCACCCACAAAACGCGGTAAAGTTCGGAAATCAATAATCACAATGTAACAGCGAGCAACATATACACACAACGTGGTATTAAGTAGTACACAACATTTATCCATTATGCAAAACAATGTCCATGTTAAATTTGAAGTTTATGTCTTTCAATAATTAAAAAGAAAATTTTTTACTTTACTATTTTACTTTATTAATAAAATATTTAAAATTTTTTATAAAATGTATGTACTTTTTTTGGGGAGTTTTTAAAAAATCGTTTTTGTGGGTGAGGTTTTTATTCCAAAATGACCAGAAAAAATTGTTTTCGTAAATAACACAACATTCGCCATCGCTTGGTATTAGGGCCAAAATTTGGTTATATCCCTAATGTTCATTGTTTAGTCGCAAAAAGACGGCTTAAGTAACAATGAATAAAAAACGATATAAAAAGAATTGTAATATAAATAAAAAAATTTTGTAAATGAAAATATATTCAATTTCATTTATAAGAAATGAGCTTTTTAATTTGTAAATTTAGTTTTGCATACAAAACAATACAGAAGAACAAACTCAATTGAATTTTCTGTAATAATAATATGAACTGTTTAAAAAAAAGCTAAATGAAGTTAAAGTTAGCGGTAATGTTACAAGAAAAAATGTTCCCTCTAAAATAAAATATTCCATATTATTCCCATCATAAAATAACCCGAAAATATTTTTTTGTGATTTTAATTTTTATTTATCTCGGAATTTGATTCCCAATTGAAATTAACACAAAATAAATATTTTAAAATTCAATGCTCCACAAGAAACAACAAAACGGAGTTGTCCCATTATTCTCATAAAACATTTAAATTTTCGTTTTTTGTTTGTTTTTTATTTAACTCTAAACATAGAAATCTTTATTGCTGGAAAATACAATTAGAATATAACTTCTGGTTTTATTCTCCCAAACACGCTGGATGTGATTATTAAAGATTAATGAAGGTTTCAAAATGATTTCGTTTAAACATCATAACCAACAATGTGACGTTTGCCAATACATTCACCAATGTAAAACCAGAAAATAACTTCCATGGTTACCAAGGTGTTGAGCCAAGCTTCGCGTACGGTAACGTTCTTGTAGGCACCAGTGCGAGCGCCGGTAACCAAACGGCCAATGCCTTGACGAATAGCAGGAATGTCAGCGGGAGTTGGTGGGGTCAACTCAACCTTGGCGTATTTCAAGAAAGTGTCCAATTGGGGTCTAGCTTGGACCAAAAGTCCTAGAATATACAATAAAAATTAAGAAATTTATTAGTGTGACAAGACGAAAATGTTGAGAAAAAAATTACATAATGAAAATGTAAGGTTAAGATTTTATTTAGTAAATTATTGTTTTTTTAGGAAATTATTTAAGTTGAACTTACTGTTGATTAAACCAGAAGATTTAGCTGCGATGCCGGCCATTTTGTGTTATTTGTTGGCAAAGATTCTAGAAATAAAAAATTAATTTATTGAAATTGTACTCGGCCAGAAAAAAAATTCTGTAACTTTTCGTATTACCTGTCGTCGAAATACACAATGAATAATTCACAATAGTGATGCATAGTTGATAATTTTTGTAGCTATGACGTAAAGATAAGGTGCTACCAAACTGTATTAAAAGTGCATAAAAAACAGGATTCATTAAATCGACTTTCGAATAATCGACTTTTTGATTTGAAAATTGTCAATAAATCGACTTTCTTGATGCCAAAGTCGAAAAGTCAAAAAAAGTCGGAAATTGTCGGAAAAAGTCGAAAATAGTCGGAAAAGCCAAAAAGTCGAAAATAGTTGAAAATAGTCGGAAATAATAGGAAAATGTTAAAAAAATTATTCTATTTAAAAGGAGTAGTTTCTTAGCAGCTTTTATTTATATATATCATTTATATATTTTTATACTATGACTCATAGTATAATAATAAAGTATACTCGTAAACCCAGCTGTTTTACAATTTTTTCATTGGCAAACCTCGCGGTACTGTCAAATTGTTTTTGTATTCACATGTAAAATTTTTTTTGAGTTTTTTTCTCTTGCTCTCTTTCGTTCTCTCATTTTTTCGTTCAAAGCATTTTGACATTGTGGGCAGTAGTTTTACACTAACAAAATACAAACAATTTTTGTTTTTGTAGATATACGAGTACTTTATTATTATACTATGACTATGACTATGACCAAGGTAGATTAAGAAGGTAACGACATTAAAACAGCTGAGAATTTTTTTCTTTTTGAAATCAATATGGCGGCTTGTGTTTTAGAAGAAAATGTGTCAAATTGTTGTTTATGTTCACATTTTTTTTTGGCATTTTTTGTTTACTTTTGTGTTGTTGCGTCTTTCTTCTCTTTTTTCATTATATGAAATGTCAAATGTATTTTTGTTTTTTGTAAAGAAACATGAGAAATGACAAAATTAAAGTTGACATAAGAAATATCAATGCAAAAACAAAATACATGGGGGTTTTTTTGGTGTTGTAGTTGTTGTAGAGTTGTCGTTACCTTCTTAATCTACCTCGGACTATGACTATGATTAAAAATATTGCGACATCTAAATAGCTGAGATTTTTTTTTTGAGATGCTAATGCAAAAACAAAATACATGGTGTTTTCTTTGGTGTTGTAGTTGTTGTAGAGTTATCGTTACCTTGTAATTCGACCATGGTGGAATATGTAAAATAAATATAATAAATAGAGGAGAAATCCCTAAAGCCCGCCTGAAGGCTGGCAACATAGAAAAATCGGCGTAAATCAAGATTACCAGCACAATACTTTTACTTGCGATTAAAATTATGCAAACGTTTTTGTCCGCTCGCTCTTAGTTTATAATTTATAGGCGTCTAAAGTGTCGTTAGACATGTTCGAATATCTGCTTTGAGACCTTTGAGAGTACTTTCAAGTAGTATTTTAATGGTATGTAACATGACTATATTTATTAATTCTTTGAGAAGAAAAAAATAATTTTTGGTACTCATTTACCTCCCTTAATCACTTAAAATCGTAAATATTTCCTATACTATTTATCCGATTGCAAAGATTAAGGTGTCAATTAAAAGCTTTTACAAAAATAAAATAAAAATAATATAAAAGTTTCATAAACACAACTTTTTAAGTATTTTGTAATTTCTTGTGCAAAAGCAAATTTTTTTGTGGAAGTAATTTTTCTTAATATACGGTCTTCGGCCGAGGTTTTTTTAACTCTGTGATATGTCCAAAAGCGGCTTCGCTAACGTAATTCTTCCTTTTTACCCAACTATTTTTATATCGAAAATTTTTTTGATACGAGTTTTTTACCGAAATTTGATTTTTAAAGCCCTATAACTACCAAAATATTCAATTGCGCTCAAAAATCAATGAAAAAAAAAAAAAACGCTAAACCAGGGTGGTCTATTTATCCTAATTTTTTTAATAAAAAAAATTTTGATATTAAAAAGTTTATTCAGCGAAGCCGGTGTTCGACATACCAGGAGGAGAAAACTCGTAAGTCCGGCCGTAGGCCGGCTACACAGAAAAACCTTTATTAAGGCGGGAAAAATATTACAATTTTAAGTGTGCTATTAATCTCGATTTGTTCCAGCAGAATAGAGCTCGGGCCAAAATCGATTCATAAAGAAAAAGGAATTGGGCCAAATACTAAGAAAACAGTTCATCTCTTCAACAAAAACTAAATTTCTTACAAATAGTTTATATCGATTTATAAACTCGAAAACCAAAAGTGGGTGTGATGCGCACTCTTTACCGCCCACGTCTATATAAGGTGAAATTTAAATTAAGGTGACTCAAAAGGTTACAAATGGTATATTTTCACTTTTTTTGTCTAAAATTGAAAATTAAATTTATTAAAAAAACAGTGTATATACTTTTATTAATAACAATTTCAATAAAAACAATGCTTTCCATACCTTAAAACGCAAGTCTGTTATCCTCATATATGTTGAATTTAAGTTTTTTTCTCAGATACAAATATAATTTTTTTAAAATTTATTTTTAATATTTTTTTAAAGAAATTTACAAACAAAAATATATCCCGCAAAATTTCCCCCACCATCATCTAAAATACAACTCTGTCACCCTCATATTTTTACATGCTGGCAATACCACTAACACACCAGAGAACTGCGCCGATCGGCTGTAAGCCGGCTGAGTCGAGCCGCCGGAGGTTTTTTAAGAGCCGCCGCCGCCGATAAAATTTCGGCTAAAACAATTTTTATTTTTGTAGGATTAATTAGTCGCCAAAAATTTAAATTTATTATTCCTCCATAGTGTTATTTTTATGGGCAATGTTTTTTTTTTTCAGAAGCAAGAAATGTCTCCTTTGTGGCAGCTTCACGCAAAATCTATAAAACTTAACTTTTGATAATTTTTTATTAAAAAATTAACATAAAAACATTAAAATAAAATTAATTTAATCAAAAATGGAAAATGAAAACGTTCGAAATTCATCACAACCTAATCGATTTAAGAATTTACTTTTGAAATCGATCGAATTTCATCACATACCTGAATGTAATTATCGGTCGTAATTTTCAATTTTTTTTTATGTCATAAGTGGGTTCTTAAAATAATCTGTGAGATAATAAAAATATTGGATTTTTTGTTTTCATATCTTTAATTTGCTTAAAGGTAAACTTTAACACTAAATAATGATTCTATATAAAACTAGAAATCTTCCTCCTTCTAATGATACCAAATTTTATTTTTAATTCCTATAATTGTATACTGCATAATATACTGCATCACAACTGAGCCACTGTATATTAGTGTGTAGCAAAATCTCAAGAGTCTTGTAATTTGTTATTCACTTTAAAAGGAAGAGGAATAACGACACATGTCTTCAAGATTATCACACGTTACGCTATAGAATACATACATAAAAACATACATACATTTCTCTCTCTCCGGAGTCAGTAACAACTTTAGCGTGTTCATCATAAATCGTCGATGGTTATATGAATTATTTGTTCATCCATATTATGGACGCATTCACTCAATCTTTTTGTATAATAAAAATTCAACATTAATCTCAAGCCAAGAAGCTACTATAGGAAATTACATATACAGCGAAAGCCTCTATAGGCGGTCATTTTGTCCGTTATCAGGAGATGTTCGTCTATGGGATATGGTTCATCATATTTTTTAATAAGAGGTAATTCAGCAGCATAGGTACTGGTATCTTTTTATTTCAACATCCAAGATTGATTGTAATGAATTAGCTTATAGATAAACATATTCTTATTCATACATATTAAAATGCAAAAGACCATAACGTGACGTAAAAATCAAATTTCAAATTAATTATTTGATTTATTTAACAATTTGATTAAATATATTCATTATTAATCGATTAATTTTGATTTCATTTGTTTAAAATTATTATTAATCAATTAATTTTTTTATGTTTTTAATTTTCATTAAAATATAAAAAAATGCATGCAAAGTCGTTTGAAAACATAAAATATGGGTCGTTAATCACCAAATAACATATATATTTAGCATTTTTTGTTTCATTTGTTTAATTGTAAACTAAATTTGAGAACATTGAATAATATTATTCAAATTTGATTAATCAAAATTTTTGTTGATTAATCGGTTAACTGATTAATATGTGTATAGATTAAATAAAGTTTTGTATAACCGATTAATCGCACATCCATAGTATTGACAAAAGTCAAATGATCGTAACATTAATTTCAAAAACAGTCATAAATTTTGTTCCATTTAAGAAAAATTTTATTTGAAAAGTGTTTTTCTATTTATCTAGTATTGAAAACAGTATGACAGCGGACATTTAATTCTTCGACCAATTATTTGTAGGACCAATTTGTTTTTTTTGAAAATTTTTAATAATTTATAGCACGAACATCATTTTCGTTACTCATTTTGGTTAAACTCACAACAAATCAACAGGTTGACTTCAAGAATAACTGACATAATTTCAATGATAAAATAATTTTAAAAATTGCTTCGGGAAAAAGTTATGAAGCAAAACGTGTGTTAATATGAACTAAAATATGAACTAAATACATACTTACCCAATTCACAAAGTATATTATTTGAGTTATCGTGTTATATGTTATTTAATATTATGTTCAGACACATATGTTTTTTACTACACAATTTTTAAGTTAAAATAAGAACTTTCTATATGATATTATGAAAACAGCAATTAAATATGAGGTTTATGAATTCAGTTTCAGAAAAGAACAAATGAGAATGAGATATTCCAATTCAAAATTTGAAAATATTATTTTAATTCAGAAAGGAACATATTAAAATAATATTTTTCTTTTAATTTCAGAATATAACAATTGAAATTTACATTTTTCACATAAATTTCAGAATTGATCATTTGAAAGTGAGATTTTTTATTTAGAATTGAGAAAAGATTAATTGAAAATTAGGTTTTCCATTTATAATTTTGAAAATAACAATTTAAATTTGAATTTTTTATTTTAATTTTTGAAAAGAAGAATTTTAATTTAAAATTCAAAAAATACAATTGAAATTTTGAAAAAACTAAATTAAATTCAGAGCTTCAACTGAAATAATATATAGAGTGAAATTTGCATAAAGAGTAAAATTAATTCATACTTTACACTCCAGAAGAATTTTATACAATCTCTAAATTTTATTTGCTTAAAGGTAATATAAATTAAGTTGACCTAACATTATGTTATCATTTAAATCTCTCTTATTCAATGTTCTAATGAATTTTTCTCAATTTCAATTGTTCTTTTCTGAATTTAAAAAAAAAAAATACTGAATTTCATTTGTGCTCTTCTGAATTTAAAATGTAAAATTTAATTATAAATTGATCTTTTGTGAATTTAAAATATAAAAACTTATTTTAAATTGTTCTTTTCTAAATTTGATATAAAAAACTTATTTTCAAATGTTCTTTTCTGAATGCAAAATAAATAACTTAATTTTCAATTGATATTTTCCAAATTTTGTATAGAAATTGTAATTTCAATTAATCTTTTCTGAAATATTAATGAAATATAGAAATTTCAACAGTTCTTTTCTAAAATTTAAATGAAAAATCTCATGTTCAATTGTTATTTTTAAAAATTTTAATGAAAAATCTAATTTTCCAATGATCTTTTCTAAAATTTAAATAGAAAATCTTATTTTCAATTGATTTTTTAAAAAATACCGTTAAAAGTGGTGTAGTTTTTTAAGAAACACAATAAGTTTAAGCATCACTGTTCACATATAATTTTATTATGTGTATCCTTTTGGCCTGTTTTTCGTTTGAAAAAATATTTTCACAAATTGTTGATTTAAATAAAAATTTTACACACAAATACTTGCTAATTCCAAAAATAAAATTTTTAAACAAATAATAAATGTGAACAAATATAAATTTAATTTATAATTTTTTGTTTGTAAACTTTTCGGCAATTTTTACAAATCCATTTTTAAACAATTTTCTATGTACTAAAAATACTAAAAATTTCTTCCCTGTATGGAAATTTAGATGTTTTCATTGTGTTAAATAATTAAATAACTCAAATCGAGATGTTTTCTGGCTTTGAAATGTATGAAAAAACAAGTCAATTTGTTTTTTGGAATAAACATCTGTATTCTGCATTTTTCAATATTACATTTATCATTAAATATAAAATTTAAAATGTAGAATTTGATCCCCTATTATGAAAATATTATAATGAAGAACAATTTTTAAACAAGAAATTAAACAAAATGTTTGGATCATTTTGATCTATCTAACAGGAAAAGCTTAACCCGCTAACTTTAGGATAAATCTTTAGTACTTGGCTCGTTCATCAGATATTTTTTGTTAATAAAATAGTAAAAACGCAATGAATTAAAATATACATATCAGTAGACATAGTAAAATATAATTTTCTAAATTTTAAATTTTGGAGGTTGATAATTAGCATTTTTATACGATAAGATTAGAAAAAAATCTTAAAGAACTTATTAAAATTTTTTGGACGCTTAGGGAAAAATCGGTTTTTTCATCAGCCGTAGGTATTCTTAAAAATTTCCACTGACAACACTGCTCCAGCTTGAAATTTTATATGTGTAGGGAGAAGATCTGTGTCAAGATCATATATACGTTTTTAATAATTTTAAAAATATAAATAATGTTCAAACAAAAAGTCTTCCGTTTTGACACATTAGAAGTACAAAAATACGGTACTCATTTACCTCTCTAATTCACTTAAAATCGTAAATATTTCCCATACTATTTATCGGATTGCAAAGATTAAGGTATCAATTAAAAGCTCTTACTTGCGCATTTATAAAAATAAATAAAAAAAATATAAAAACTTTATAAAAACAACTTTTTTAAATATTTTGTAATTTTTAGTACAAAAAAATAATTTTTTTGTGGTATGTCCAAAAGCGGCTTCGCTAACGTAATTCTTCCTTTTTACTCAAATTTTTTTTATAAAAATTATTTTTTTAATGCGAGTTTCTTATTCGATTTTCAAAGCCCTATAACTTCCAAAATATTTAATTGAGCTGACAAATTTTTACATCATTATTTTCACCGATAAAAGTACTATCAATGGCGAAAAAAATCAAATAAATTGGAGCTGAGTTAGGGAGGTCTATTTATGCCAAAAATACAAAAATGTATGATATAAATCTTTTAGGAAATACTTATAAATAATGTTCAAACAATCGGTCTTCGGACCCCCCTATATCTAATGGGACACATTTGTGAACCAATGTTCAGCCGGCTAACAGCCGATTTTGAGCCGCCGCCGACAATTTTTAGCAAAGCCGCCGCCGCCGTTAAAATCGTTCGGCGCAGGTATCTGTAACACACACGCCTTTTTCTTAAAATAAGAAACGAAAAATTCACGTCTAAACGAACGTCGGCGTATAAAATAAGTTTTTGTGTAAAATTAATTTTTCATTAAATATTATACAGTAAAACAATTTAAATAAAGATCAAAAATTATTACATGAATATACAAGATACTAAATAGAAAAATGTTAATAAAATATAAATAAGTCAAGCGATAAAAAATTGAAAACAAAAAATTTATAGTTCATTGAAGAAAAAAATTTATCATTAGAAGAAGAAGGAAAAAAATATAAAATTCAACACCACCGCGGAGGCGGGGGCACATATACAACAAGATGAGATCAAATCGATGAGAAGTACGAACAACGATGTAAAAGACATAGCAAAGAAGGCAATAAGAGAAAAAAAAACGAAGAAAAAATTGAAAAGTGAACAACATAATACAACAACACAAAGATAAAATAAAAAAATACGTGCAAAGTTTTTGTTGTCTTCTACTACTACACTTAGTAATTCTCCACTAAATAAGAGTTTTGTTGTTGTAATTGTTATTTTTTATTAGTGCACAGCCCTGGGAGGAGTAAAAACAGAAGAAGAAAACGAGAAGTGAAAAAGTAAAGTGAATATGTGAATTTTTTATTATAGTATTTTTAAATAATATAAAAAGTGAATAAGATTTAAAAGTAAGAAAAAGCTGTGAATAAAATAATAATCTTTAAATTAATTGCAAATTAAAAGATAAAAAAGCATAAATTAAATTTTGTGTATGTGTATGTAGTGGGCCAACGCGAATTTTTATTTGCAATTTAATATCCCGTTAAAAAGTAAAAAAAAGAAATTATACAAAAAATAGGATTCATTGTTTTCTGCTTCGCTTATATGTGGTTTACTAGGGTGCTCCTCTATTAAGCAGTCATTCAACCGAAAATTGATTTTTTGGCATTTGGAGTAAAAATGTAAGTTTAACAATGATTCCTCGCTTTTTTTATATTGAACAAGGCGTTGTCCTCGTTATTATGTCTTTATATCCTTGTTACATTATCCTGGCTTATATCTAATAAATCCTATTGCGAAAATTATATAAAAAAGTTTATTTAAAATTCGCCACACCCTGCAAATAAACACAAAAAATTGCAAAATAAAATTATAAAAAAATAAAAACAAATTTAACTTTAAACATTAACCTTCTTGTTTAATATGCCTTTTTCATAATTCCACACACAAAATTAAAAAGCAAATATTTGCATTTTTTTCAATAAGATTTAAAAAAGTTTATGTTTTTAACTTCGATTTTTATTTTATTTGCAAATGCAGACATTACACAAACACTCATACATACATAGCCCATATGCTGCACACACATACATATTAATTTGCTAAACGTCATCAAGTTTAAAAATTATATAGTTTTACTACCCAGACCCAATGTATGAATATTGACAGATTATAACACTTTAGTTGTCAGAAGTGCTTCATTAGTATTTGTTGTACTTGTTATTGACTTTTTTATTTATTTATTTATTCATTTATTTATTAGTGTGTGCAAATATTAAAAAAAGTGTAAATGTATTTTTTTATGGTTTTGAGGTTTTTTGTTTAATAAGTTAATGCTTATTGGCCATATTTTGGATTGAACCACATCTAGTGTTTTATTATATGAAGTTAAATAGTTGTACTTGTTATCTTTTTTTTTAATTATTAACAAAAATGTAATTATTATTTAATTTTTTTTTCTGATAAAATTATTTAAATACCAGCATTTTTCTTTTAAATCTTAAACAAAAGACAAATTTGTGACTCATATGTTTGTCTCAGGGGAATATGGTATGACAAATTATTAAAGTGAGAGCATAAAAAGTTGTTTATAAATATATATACGTTGTTTATTTTTATATTTTAATATTTGATTTATGTAATTTTGTCAGTCGTTGCCTCTAAAACCTAAATTTTTATTGATATATAAAATTTATTTAAAGAATTTCAATGATAAACATTTACTATATAGCAAGTACGAATTCTACTTATACTTTAATTCTACGAAAATTGTGTTGTTAATTTGGAATGATTTATTATCGAATAATTTATTATGGTTTTGCAATCAGCAACATCTTCTCCGCGATTCTCTCTTGTTATGTATTTAGAATTGAATATCTGATCCCCGGATATTGAATTTAAACTCATAAAATATTGGATCATAACACATTTTCCCATCGTATTTTGTAATTGTAATATTTGTGGACCTACATATATCTTTACTGTCCACATTTTCTTGCTCTTATACTTAAATACATCTAATTGGATTTTTGTCTTGGCTTGTCTGGGAATAGAATTCGAATATTTCGTTAATAAAAGTTCTTTATTTTAAAACGTTACGTATAGTTTATAAACGTGAAAGTAAGGGTTTCAAATAGCAAATGTTTTAATTTGGAAAATCGTACTAATATATTTTTTCTTTTGATATGTTAACTGAAGAAACTTTTTAAACTATAAAAATGTATATACATGGGAAATTCTTAAAACTCGTTTACTTTTGGTGTTCAAAAAAATGTCGAAAATTGTTTAATGGCACATCAACGATATTTAGTACTAATATTCCCTTGGCTCTAGTAAAAAAATTGCAAAATTCTACTTATAGTCCTAAATCAAAAATTATTGCATTTATGTACTCTACAATGGTGTATCTTAAATATCGCGATATGTTAAGTATACGTGGATATTTTAGCGATTTAATAATTATTAAACCTTCTTATAAAATTTGCAAAGTTCAGTTTTTAGTGCTGTAGTCTTGTTCATATTCATCCATTTATTGCAAAATTCATAAGTCATAAGACAATTTCATTTATATACATTATTTATTTGCACTTAACTAAATCTCTAAAGTTGCATTAAATGCAAAATCGTACTTTTTTTCGAACTCCATATTGATTTTGATATAGGCTATTAAAGCAGCTAAAGATTGACATATATCATCGCAAATTTTAATTAGCGCCTTGGGTGTGCTTCGACGATTAATGTTTAACTAAAAACATCGGGTTCTTCGCCCATGAAAATCGTTGTTAGTAAGTAAAACTTAACAAAAGAACTTATTTAAGATTAAAATTGACATATAATGCCAAAATCCGCTACAACAAAATATGCAAATTTTATGATTTTTTTTTAAACAATTGTACACTTTTGGCAAATTAATATTTTAAAATGTAATTTGGAAACCTTCATTGATAACGCGATACTCTAGCTTCATTAAAATAACGTTACGAGTGTGCCTAGCGAAAAAGGCACCTTTTAAAGCCATTGACATTTTAACTCTCCAAGTTTGGATAGCTATTACATCATTTCTGTTGAGGGAAAATTAACGAGATATATGTAAATTAAAAAAATTGTGTTGTTAACATAATTGCATCAAAATTTATTTCGGTTTCATGAATTGGATTTGTTTTTTTTTTTTTTTTTTTAATTGATTAGTTTTTTCTCTTAGGGTTTCGGTCATTGTTCTAAGTTCTCTTGATGTTTTCCAAAAATTAATGAAATTATCTTTTTTTTTTTTTTATGTATTGAAAACAAACCATACAAATAGTTATCCATTTGAGGAATGAGAAAATTATTTTGTAACTTGTAAATTATATGGGTTAACTTCTTTATCAATCTTAGCATTACTTTTTGTCTTACTCCAGTTCATATACTATTCGAGTTTCTGTTCAAAACCACAAAACTTATTCCATTACATAAAAGTAAATAACACTAAATAGATTCTATTAGGGTTTATACTAGTGAAAAAAATAATTTTTCAATTTAATATAAATCATACTTATTTGTCACGTTTTTTTCTTTTTTTTTGGTGCGTATAAGTGAATATTAGCTTGAACAGTGATAAAACATATGTACACATATATCCATATGTATTTGAATATAATACATATGTTACCCTTTTCTTAAACCATTTACTTAAAAACAAACCACACAACTCAATTGAGGCCTTCCGGTATCATGGAACACACGACAACAACAAGAACAACAATAACTATAAAAGCAATAATAGATAAATGGTTCCTACATATGATGACATGGATAATAAACAATGACAACTAGAGCAATTGAATTGAGGGAATTGGCTGGCTAAAGTAATAAAAATAATAAAAACAAAAGATAAAATTGCAAATAAATCCAAATAGTAAAACGAGAACTAAACTTCCACAATTAGTAGTATATAGAATACAATTTAAAATAAAATAAGAATAAAAAGAATCGTTAATGTATGTAATAGAAACGAATAGAAGTGATTGAGTTAAAAAAAAATTGAATGAAATAAGTTGATTGAAGGTAAAATTAGTAAAAATATCTGTATTCGAGATTGTAGTATATTTTTATATGTTTTTGTTCTATTAACAAACAAAAGAATTCATACATGTGTTTCACACACTATATATTTTCTGAATTGTATTGTTAAAAATTTTTTTGCGAATAAATTAAGGGGGAAAGGTATCTTAAAGTTACTGAAAAAATTAAATATAGAATAAGTATCTGTAAAGGTTGCTTGAAAGTTAATGGAAATTAATAAAAAAAATATTCAATCCATTTGAATAAACAAAAAAATTACTTTAGGGAAATATTTTCAAATTAGTATGAGGATTGGACGCCAAAGGTGTTATTCATAATAAAAAGTTGAAAATTATAAAAGTTATATTAATCGAAATTGTATAGGATATATTTTTATATAATACTTTATTAAATGTAAACGTTTTATTATGAACTATTCCAAGAACGCAAAGAAAATCTTTCGCAAATCTTTTTAAAAAATATATGAACAACATCTAGAAGCTTTGATGGTTGATGCGCTCCCTTATCGAGACACAAAAAATATTATTTAAAAAAAGAAAAAAACATCCTCTTATCTCTGCATCCTGACAAAAAGTGCAAAATTTGGCTTAGTTAGAATTTTTAAGGCAAATTTTATCCGAAGGGAAAAAGGAAGGGATTTTTCATGTTTGTCAAAATAAAAGAAATTTTTAATACGTATAAAAATATCTAAAAAATCGACAACAATTTTAAATAAATAAGCAAAAATTATAGATAGATAAATAAATAGATAAAAAAAAAAATAGGGTACAAAATCTTTAAAATATTGTAGTTTTAAGATATTTACACTATAGAGCAAAAGTGAACACTTTTCTTGTGACTATTTACTTTTTTAGACTCTACCTTCTTAAGTTATAGGAAAAATTATTAATAGTGTAAATTTATCAAGGATTTGTTCAAACTAATAAATTTTAAAATTAGTTAAAAATAATTTAGTAACTACAAAGAATGAAAATATTGTTAAAATAAAAAAAAAAGTTCAGTTCTGCTCCATCTGAGAAAAAATTTTACTGTATCTATAAATTCGTTGGCTGCGAATAGCTCAGGGAAATTTGAATCTCACACAATGCTAATAATTAGTGCCGTCGGACCAAAACATAAGTATTGGGAAGATCCCTAAACCATGCCTTCGTTTTATAGTTTTCTTGTCCTAGTAATACTGGCATGCAATTCCTTAAATATACCGAAATAAAGTGTTATATTCAGCCAAAAATATTTTTGTGTTTGTCTCTTCTGCCGACATTTCGGAAATTTATAAGGTTCACTAAATCTTGCCTGATGACTGATTTTAGTTCTTTGGGATTTTTGTTGCAATTGTGGCATTTTTCTTAACACATCGGAATAGAGTCCAAACAATAGCATTGCAGTTATTGATTTTGAATACACTTTTGATGGATTTTAGTTTCCCCGATATTGATAGTCTTCAATTTTGTGTAACGCCTATATGCTGAATCATTAATTTTTTTAAAAATTTATGGATCTTTTCATGTTTTTTTTATTTTTGTTATTAATGTTTGAGATAGTTTTTGGTCCTTGCTTATTTTTCTGGAGGAAATCTATTTATATTTTTATTTTTTTGGACTTCTGGATTTAGGCTTTTTCGTATTTAAATATTTTTAACAAAATCCTAAGAATAAGAAGCTTAATTTTTTACTCGATGCTCTTAGCAAAACTATATATTGCTATTTCATTCGCAAATTTAAACAGAGATAGCCGTAGTTATTAACCAAAATTAAAAATGGTGCAAAGGTGAATACTTTCCCATTTTTATTTGTATTTTTTTATATCAGCCAAGCAAATATATTTGTGTTTTGCATTTAAGTACTTTAAATCAAACTCGAAGGAGTATATTCCTCTAATTTGATTTTATTTCGAATCCATTGTTAAGAAGATAATGGCTAAAAATATAAATGTTTATTAAAAAGCTTCATAGTGTAACTGTCATGAGATTTGTTTCCAATATTCTAGTCTAATTCGTTTATTTCAAAATTATATTTTATCGCAAAAATATTTAGTTTAATAATTTTCAAAAAACCACATTCTGACGTTGATAAATACATAATATAAAATGGTTAGTTCTGGTTAAATTTAGATGAAGACTGTTCTAATGTGGTAATTTGTTTGTTATTTTTGAGGTTTTATTTATTTTTATACGAGCGTAACCCGGTGCGCTTCGCTACCCCCTAATAGGGAATATAAAACAATTGCTACTGTTTAGGGGTTTTAAAAAGTGGGCGTAAAATATGGGCGTGAACCCAGTTCTTACATAGCCTTAAACGACCACCGTTACTAGTGCTATCTGTGTGTTAAATTTCTTAAAAATCGGTACAGGCGTTTGAGAGTTATAAAAAGTGGGCGTGGCATACAACCCAGTTCATACATAGCCTATAATGTCCAGCGGTAATGGTACTATCTGTGTGTCAAATTTGGTGAACATAGGTGTAACAGTTTAAGAGTTTTAAAAAGTGGGCGTAAAATGTGGGCGTGGCATCCAACCAAGTTTATACATAGCCTATAATGACCACCGGAAATGATACTATCTGTGTGTCAAATTTCGTGAAAATCGGTACAACCATTTAAGAGTTATAAAAAGTGGGCGTAAAATGTGGGCGTGGCATCCAACACAGTTCATACATAGCCTATAATGATCAGTGGCCCTGATACTATCTGTGTGTCAAATTTCGTGAAAATCGGTGCAACCGTTTGGAAGTTATAAAAAGTGGGCGTAAAATGTGGGCGTGGCATCCAATCCAGTTCGTACATAGCCTATAATGATGAGCGGCACTAATACTATCTGTGTGTCAAATTTCGTGAAAATCGATCCAACCGTTTGGAAGTTATAAAAAGTGGGCGTAAAATAAGGGCGTGTCATCCAATCGAAATCTTACATAGCCTATAATGATCAGCGGCACTGATACTATCTGTGTGTCAAATTTCGTGAAAATCGGTCCAACCGTTTGGAAGTTATAAAAAGTGGGCGTAAAATGTGGGCGTGGCATCCAATCGAAATCTTATATAGCCTATAACCACCTCTGGCACTGGTATTATCTGTGTGTCAAATTTCGTGAAAATCGGTTCAGTCGTTTAGACGTGATTGACGCACAAACAAACAAACAAACAAACAAACTTACACCTCATTTTTATAATATATATTAGGATTAACTTAGTGATGCATGTTTTATTAATTTTTACAAGTTGTAAATAGAACAGGAGATTTTCATTTTTAAAAAGGAGAAAAACCTAACTAATGATAATAAAAATTATACTGGTTAACATTGTAAGAGTTGAGCTTAAATTTAAAGAAAATATGAGATGTTTAGTGGAAAAACAATTCTCATAATATTGAGAGAGTTTGTTTAATTTCGTTGTTTTTCGAGTGAGAATAAAACATATATTTTATAACAGAGTGCATTTGAGGAGGACAATTTTTTTATCTTTTTCCACGAGAAAAATAATTTAGAATAATTCGATGCATAATAAAACGTTTTATTTTTTTCAAAAAAGTACAGTAAATATTTCCTTACATATTCAATATTAAATAAAATTAAAAGTTTAAAGCCATATATTTCAAAAAGAAATACAGTGGGTATCATAAATAAGTAAACAAAGTAGTATCTTGAACTCAATTGGTTCCTTTCCAAGTTGTAGATCGAAGATATAATTATAAATATATAATGTATTGTTAGCAAAATAAACAACAAAAGATTCAATTTAACACATTACTACTTAGTGAATATGGTTCTTTTTAAACAAGTGAAAAAAATCAATGTTTCATAAATAAGTAAACAAGATTTTTAATACCCCCGCGACCGCCTTAATTTTGATACATTAGTGCCAAACGTGTTGACATAGTGACTACATATATTCTATAATATAAAATTTCTTAATTTTTATCAGTTTTCGTAATAATTAAGTCCATCATATAGGTCAATTATGGGGATTCTATATTTTTTTATTAAATATCATGCAATTTCTATTGGTGACACATCTGGACTTTAAATAGGTTACTCTGAAATGTTAATTATTTCCTCAGCTATATATTTCTAATCAAATTTACCCTAATTTATAGGTAAATTTTCCTACTATAGGATAAAATCAACAAAAATTAAACAAAAACTTTTTGGAACTTTATACTTTTTAAAAGTAAAAGGTTAATCTGGGAATTTATTTTATCTTTGTGTACCACTTTTTTCCTATTTTATAAATAGAAATGTATTTCCAAACCATTATGCCCATTCCACCGGACTTAAGTATTAGTTTTCTATACTTAAAGGATAAAGTTAAAACATTTTAGAGCTAAACGTACAATAGCCTACATTATATTTCATGCGAATCATGGGTTATTCAATCCAGAGACTTATTTTCTAAATTTTTCATATTTTTAGACATAATCTGCATAGAACGGAGATTTATTATACTTATGTATAAAATTTTCCGTACAGGTAGACCATGTTTTCCATCTTCACACATTCTTCTGTGAGTTGTAAATTAGGTCATAGTTTTCGGACATCCGGAATAAGTTTTTATAAAAATTTTGGAGCAGAAAGTAGAGAATTTTAAAGCTAAATCTATTCTTTTTGTAGTGATTCTTAGGCGTTTACGGGAGTAATTGCGGTCAACGCGTTCATTGTGTTGAAAGCATTTAACCACCTTGAGAATATTGTAATTGATGTTTCAGTTTGATATTTTATTAAACAATTGAAAAATTATATACAATTTTTTCATTTACAAAAAACAAAATTTCCAAAGCTTATATAAAATAAAATAAATTTAATAAGTATATTTATAAACAAAGTATTTTGTTTCTACACTCCTCCTCTTTGTTTACAATTTATATAAGTCCTAAAAGTGTTCTTAATAATAACAATCGTGTTTTTGAAAGTGGTTTTGTTAAAATATCTGCTATCATTTTGTCCGTAGGACAGTATTTCAGATTTACAAAATTGTTAATACAATAATCTTTCACAAAATGGTACTTAATATCAATGTGTTTAGACCTGGCATTAAAATTTTCGTTTAAAACCATCTTAATACAACTCTGATTGTCTTCCATAATTGTAATTGGTATATTCACAATGTAGCACATTTCTTTTAGCAGTTCATGTATCCATTTAGCCTCTTTACAAGCTTCTGATAATGCTATGAATTCTGCTTCAGCTGTAGATAGAGATACACAACTTTGTTTTTTACATGACCAGTTAATAACACCACCATTTAAATAAAACACGTAACCACTATGAGATTTTCTATCAATTTTGTTTTCAGCCCAATCCGCATCCACATACCCGTATAAAGTATTATTTTCTGTCGAACTACTTAATTTTAATGACAATTTAGATGACCCTTTAAGATATTTTATAACTCGTTTAACTTCATTCCAATCCTCTTTTGATGGTGCTTGAGTTTTCTGAGCTAATATTGCAACACTTGCAGTAATATCTGGTCTTGTATTTAAAGACAAATATAAAAGAGATCCAATAGCTTTTTGATAGATTTTATTATCTATTAATTTTTCTGATTCTAATGTCTTGTTATAAGATGGAATTAACGGAATATCTGAATCTTTTGATTCTTGAAGTCCAAACTCGTTTACAATTTTCTTAATGTATTGCTCTTGACTCAACAAATAATTTCCATCTTTATCTTGCTTAATTTCCATTCCGAGATAATGTTTGATGGGTCCCAAATTCGACATGACGAATTTAGAATTTAACATTTTAAAAATTTCTTCTATAAAGTTTACATTTTTACTTGCAACAATCATATCATCAACGTATATCAAAAGGTAATCTAATCCTTCTTTTGTTTTTCTGATATATAAACAAGGATCCATTAGACTTTGCTTAAATTTAAATTCAATTAATGCTTTATGAATACATTGATTCCAGGAACGAGCGGCTTGTTTCAATCCATATAAACTTTTTCTAAGTAAACAAACTTTATTTTGATTTTCATTCGATATAAAACCAGGAGGTTGCTTCATGTAAATCGTCTCTTGTAAATCACCATTCAAGAAAGCCGTCTTAACATCAAAGTGATATAAATGCATTTTCTGTTTACCAGCAATTGAAAATAAAATTCTAGTTGTTGTTTGTTTAACAACTGGAGCGAATACTGCATCATAATCAACACCAAATTTTTGATTATATCCTTGAGCCACGAGTCTTGCTTTATAACGTTCTATTTCTCCTTTTTCACTTAACTTTTTCTTGAACACCCATTTGCAGCCAATTGCTTTACGGCCTGGGGGGAGATCAACAAGAACCCATGTGTTATTTTCCTGGATAGATTTTAACTCCTGTTGCATCGCATCAATCCATTGTGATTTAATTGATGTTTCAGTTTGATATTTTATTAAACAATTGAAAAATTATATACAATTTTTTCATTTACAAAAAACAAAATTTCCAAAGCTTATGTAAAATAAAATAAATTTAATAAGTATATTTATAAACAAAGTATTTTGTTTCTACAGAGAATAAAATGGCCGTTTTATTAAAGATGTTTGATACATTTATAAATATTTCACTTTTTCGTATTGTATAATTTTCTAATATAATTGAAAAAGTGATTTTTTTTCTCATAAAGTAACAAATAACTCTCGCTGTTATGCTAAAATCATTTTGGAACCATAAACTTCATTTTCTTTTAATAAAAAATTAAAAAAAAATTGTTTGAAAATATTTTTTTTTTTTTTTTCGAAATTTTTAACAAAACGTACTTTCTTACTAATAAAAGTCCTTTTATCTCATACATCCTTAACGCTATTAACACGATTTTTTGAAGTGGGATACATCTTAAGATTAGTAAACAGATACTTATTATTTTTAACTTCTTTCTAGTGCTTTATGAGTGAATGAAAAAAGTAATTTTCATTTGCCATAGGGCCACATTTTGTCAATTATCTTGAAAACGAAACAATATTTTTTCTGGCACTAATAAATTTTCTTTTTCTTTACTGTAGATCTGACATCTATAAAATTTTAAAATTCTTATTTACATTTTATCGAAGGTATGCGTGATTAATTGTTTTTCAATAATTTATCAAATATTTCGCTGTAGATATTTTCTATGATATCTTTTTTAGTTTTTGTGATTTAATAAAGTTTTTGTTTTATGATATCAACAAAATTAGAATTTCGTCTACAAGTTGAAATTTAATGAATCCTTTATTTACATAGAAATCTCATTTTTTTCAAGTTTATTTATGAATCCAATTTTTTACATGAAAGCTAATGTTGGTGATGTGATTCATTACAAGCATCTCCTAATATTTCAATAGCTATTAAGAAAAAAAAAAAAATAAAATTTTAAATGTATATTTTCAAATCCTCCAGTATGACCTACTCCCTTTAATGAATTAATTTGTTTGCCATAAGAAATCAAAAGAAAACTTTTTGAAAAAAACAAATAATAAAACTCTGGAAGTAAAGAAAGAAACGGTAACATGCCATGATAGACGCATATTTTTCAGAAATGAATGAATTTTATTTTAAAAGAAAAAATCCATACCTTTAACAGACACACATAAAAAAGAAAAAAACTTTTTTTTTTTAATTTTCAGTAGTTTTTCCTATCTTTAAAGTAAAGTTAAATGTAACAGCAGCAGTACGAATAGCAAACCAAACAGTCAGAAACAGTAGCAGCAAGTGCAATAGATTGAAACTTGCGCAATGTCTACTTGAATATTTTTTTATATTCGCAATATTTTTTTGTTTTATTTTCTATTTTGGAAAGGGAGGTGGGGTGTTAACTTTAAAATTATGCAGAGATAGAGAGAAAAAGGTATAGATAGTTATATTTAAGTGTGATAGCTATAAAGATGATAACTACGTATTTACGTACAAATGAATAAACAAAGAAAGTACTTATGTAGCTATAGTAATGGTGGCAAGTTGTTAGATGGATAGTCTTATGCTTTTTTTGATACCATTAATACGAGAACATGTTTGGTATGAAGCAGAATGCCGCCACTTGATGGTTTAGCGTGACGAATAAATAAAAAATTTGTAAAATTGAAATACTTACCATCGTAAGTATGTATAATGAAACATGATGTGTAATTTATAAGCAAACAAATAATAAAAGAAACAAATTAAAAGTAAAACATAAAAATTTAGTGAAAATAGCTTTTTATCTAACACACAAACACACTTGAAATGAAAGGTTTTAATATGTTGTTTACGTACGTTTATTTAAATAAGTTTAAAGTTTGTTTAACCCTAAAAAGAGAGATGGGGTTAAAGAGACATAGCTTAGAACGTTTTAAGAAATTTGGAAGATTTTCGAAAGCGACTTATTCAGTAATAGTATAGTATTTAAATGGCTAAAGGAGTCCTTTTTTTTCATATACATATTAGGGTTTTTAATTTATTTTGGTCACATATGAGCTCTATGAGAGATTTCGGTCAGTGTGACCAAATGGATCATTCGCATGGAATACCATTACATGAATTGAGTTTGGGAAATTTTTAAAAAATAAACTTGTTAGTCGGTACTATTAATATTGGTAATTTGAATTCCTGAGTTGAGTTTGTGAAATTTTTAATATTGTTCCTCCCGGAGTGCTCCCCATCGACAAAAAACTTGAAGTAGTTAAAGTAGAAGTGGGGATTTTATCATTTATTAAGTATTAATTCACTTTAATACGTTTTATTATCCTTAATTCTAATAAATTTATCATATGTAAGTAAAATAATAATAGATGTATTCACTTCTTGGAATAATATAGAATAATATGTTTCTTATTATATTTTAATAAAAATTTTAAAATTTCGGTGGCTGATTTTGAGCCAATGTGAGCCAACGAAAATGGCTGCGGCGCATGAAGTAGAAAATTGCCTGGCGGCGCGAATCCGTCTTTGAGCCGATCGGCTTGTATCTCTGGTAGGAAGAACCCCAAAACGATGCATGTTGTAATATTTTAAATATTTTTCAAATTTATCTTTAGTTCCCTACTAACGATTGAACATCTCAAGCCTGGTACATTTTGGTCAAACAATTTTCAAGTTTTTTTTTTCGCAAAAAAAGTTTAAAAAAATCGTAATTTTCATCTTGTTATAAAAAAATATTTTTAAATTTTTTCGCATGCGATTTTGTTTCGCTAGAGGACTTTTCAATGCATTTTGTTGAAGCAATTTTTTTTAAAATATGTAATTTATTTTTGGTAACACTTATTACAATGCAACTTTTAAATATTTATTTTACCCATAAAAAGAACAAAATTGTAAATTTTTAATTTATTTTGCAATAAAAAATTTTTTGCAAAAGTTTTTTGCATGATGTTCCAAAATGACGGTTTATGATCAAAATTGTTTGAATTTTTTTTTTAATATTTTTTCATTACAAGCTCAAAGCGAGTTTCTTAATATCCATTTCGATACAAAACTCTATTTTTTTGGACAAAATGTTCTGGATTAATTTTTTTTTTTTAATTTTTTTTTCATTTTCAGCTCTATAATATTTATTCCTTGAGTGATCTTGCTATACAATTTTTGTCTACGGGAGTATATATGTATTTAATATATAGTCCATACTTTAAAATATTGTAAAGTTAAACTTTTGACCCATTTTACATCAGTTTACTAATTTTACATTATCAACTTTTTTTGCCAAAACTGAAATTTGCAAAATACTCTTGTAATAAAAAACCTACTAAAAACCATTCAACAAAATATTCAAAAACGAAATAACGAATAATAAAAATGTAAGTTTAAAATATTTTTTATAGATTTTACACCATATTGTTGAAAGACATGCATATGAAATTAGACAAATTAACACGAATCAGTGATTACATTATACCACACTATGTGTGACCATAAATAGTAACAATAACAATAATAACAAACTTTTATTTATTATTATAGTCGTAAAAGCAACAGCGGCAAATATTACAAAAATAGTAAAAAATCACACCCTAATGGAAGAAAGACAAAAAGAAAAAGATATAAAACTCTAACAAATAAAACTCATTCACTACTGCTTATGTTATGTAGACAACAAAAAACAACTTCTTAACATTTTATCAGAAACCACTTTGTAGCCATATGGTTGACAGACTGCCGGGTGGGGGTTTTTGGTGGATAAGAAAATTATAAAATTAAATATTGAAAATATTATGCCGGTTGATTGGGTTAAATTCTTCCGCAAACTTTAATCATTAATTTTTATAGATTTTATTTTATATACTTCGTGTTTGAATTTAATAAATAGTAAAATAAAATGAATCAACATTTGATTGTGTCCACAAAGAATATAAAAAAAAAATAATTTGATTTCATTAATAATTTTGCTCACTTTATTATTAAGTGAGAATGGAGAAAGAAATAAATAAAATTAAATAAATATATCAATCTATTTCGCGGTTATTATTTATTAATACATTCGAGAAATATTATATACACTGATAAACACTTAAATTGAGAAATTCCCCTAAAAACGATAACAATTTAATCAAAATTAAATAAAAAAAATAAATAAAATAAAATCCAATAAATTGACCAAACAAATAAAATAAAAATTAAATTTAGGTTAAACAAAAACCGTTGAAATATAAATAAAAAATTGTATCAATGATGAAATGTATACCGTTGTATCGCTTGGTATATTTGGTTGCAACAAATTGTTTTGAGGTAAAATCTAATAAGGTTTTGTGATTTCCAACAAAATTTGTAAGTATCATATTTCTGTAAAATTCAATGATTGTATGAATGAGTTTTACCTTTTACATATGTATTTTCATTCATACATAAAATTAAAAATTTTTTTTTTGCCTCAAATTTGTTTCTTTGAAATTTACACTTATTCAAATAAACATTTAGTTGTAACTTTGGTGTCAGGGGTGTTTTAGTTTGTGTAAACACCTGCTGACTTGTTGGCATAATGTTGTAGTAATAATGATGACATAGGGGAGTGATTTTAATGTGTATTAAACGAGGGTTTTGCTAAGAGTGGTTATTTTGAAATAAGTGAAACTTTTTTAAAAATCAAAAAATTATTTTAAGGGATCCTTTCTTAGAATTACATTAATAATTCCAATGCAGTATGAAAGCATACTAGTAGTTTAAACATAATGTCATGAAAAAATTTATTAAATTTGCTGTCTGCAAAATGACCCAAAGCAAAGTCGTCCAAAATTACCTAAATGAAAAATTACACAAAAGTAAAATAAAAATAGTTCCAAAAAATAAAAAAATGGAAATTTTTTCTAAAAAAGTGAAAAATTTCCAATTAATGAATTATATGATAAAATGAGTGGACAAAAACAGCCAAATTCAGAATGAAAATAGTTTTAATTTTGTCCTGGGTAGGATTCTGGTCTGGATTAAAATAGCTTCCTAGACAGAAGGCTTTGTTTCACAGCTGTTCTGAATTTTTTATAAACTTCACTTTAGTCTCTAATCCCAAACAAGATTGCAATCGTAAATTGGCTTGTAGAATGTGGAGTCTTATCCATTTCGGTTTCGTTGAAACCTAAATAAATCTTTTAAAAACATTTTTGCAATATAGATAAGATTTTTGTTTGGATTTTAATTTATTTTAATAGATACGTTACATTTTTTGGTACTTTTTGAAAAAAATTACATTTACACGATTTTTTTAATTGTTATTTTTTATAAATTGAAACTGTTTTTAATATTATTCACATTTGAATAATATTAAATTGTATTCTTAGTAAGTAGTCCTTTAAAAATTGATATAGTTTTTTTTTTGTAAGAGATTTTATTTTTTTTGCAAATTAGTTTTTTTATTGGTAAAATATTTGCAAATTGCTACACGTTGTACAAAATTGGTACTTTTTAGAAATTATTATTTTTTGAAATTCACGTTTGAAAATTTCAACAGTATTTTTATTAGGTACTCATAAACTAATTCTTTGAAATGGTACTTTTTTTGAATATTAGTATTTTTTCTTAGTAGGTATTCTTTTAATATTGGTACAGTTTATGTATAAAGGAGAATATTAATTGATCATTTTTGCAAATTAGTACATGTTTTAAAAAATGTGTACTTTTTTGGAAATTGGAACTGTTTTGAATATTTTAGCTTTTTTTTTTTTTTGAAAAATCTTCTTTTTTTTTTAATTGACACTTTTTTTAAATGGTTATTATTATAATTTTTTTTTTGAAAATTAGTACTTTTTGGACATTTTTTAATCTTATGAAAACCGGCATTTTTAATAGTTTAATATTTTTATTTTATTATTACTTTTTTTTTAAAGCTGGTACTTTTTGAAAATTAGTTATTATTTTTATTATTTTTTTTTAATTTGTGCTTTTTGGAAAATAGTACTAATTTTGGTAGGCTTTCTTTTAAAATTGGTACAGTTTATGTATAAATAATACTTTATTTAATTTTTAAATTGGCGACTACTTTGCAAATTGTTACACAACTTTTTGGAAATTGGAACTGTTTTCGATATTTTGGGTTTTTTTTTTTTTGATAAAAATTTTTAATTTTTTGAAAATTTGCAATTTTTTTAAAATAGGTAGGTACCTTTTTTTTGAAAATTAGTTGGTAAATTTGGAAATTATTATTTTTTTAAAGCTGTATATTACTTTTTTTAAATTTTAACGTTTTTTAAGATAAATTTATTACCAATTCTTAGTGATAAATTAGATTTTCGATTTAACACCAAATTTTAGATTTATTGTAAAAAAAAACTACAAAATCTAATTTTGTTGCAAAATCAATTTTTTTTCTAAAAATAACAAATTTTTTGAATCAAATTTTTTACAATAAATTCGACTTTTAGTAAAAAAAAAGTTGTATTGGTGAAAAATAATATTTTAAGTGAAAATTTTGATTTTTAGAACATTTTTTATTTTTTATAAAAGTTTTGATTTTTAGTAAAAATCTAAGGGTTTTTATTAAAAAAATCTAAGTTTTGGTGTTAAATCGAAGTTATAACAAAAAAAAAAAAAAAAAAAAAAAAAAAAAACAACTTTATAAATTTCAGTCAAATTGTATTTCCAAGATATGATATTCGTTTGCCAAGATTGCTTCTGCTTTTGGAAATATCGCATTTTGAGAATATACAAAAGTACAAAGTTTTCAAGTATGTTCATTCTTAAAATTCTAATAAAGAATAGTTTCAAAAATAAAAGTTAGGTGGGAGCAATATAAAATTTGTATCTGCCAAAATTAAATAGCCTAATTAGTAGCAACCTAATAAATCAGTCCGGAAGACGTGGATTCGATTTTCAACAGAAACTATGATTTGTTTCACTACAACAATAGTTTAAGTATAATTTGTAATTAAATTAAATAAAAATTAATTTTCTAATGGCTAAAATATTAAAAAAAAAAACAAAAATTTTATTAAAAAAATGCAACATATTTTTGAAGAACTCTGTTGTAATTATCTCATTATATTTGAGCACGAGATGAGGTCAAACAGTAATTAAGTATTGTTTAGAATTATTATAAATGTTGTTTTGTATTATGACCTCATCACACATTGTAAATACATGTATTTATAGAAATTTTGTAATGAGATTGCAAAAAGTTTGTAAAAAAGGCAAATAAATATAAAATAAATTGTAAAGCATTTTTAGTTTGCACAACTTTTGTTAGCAAATATTTTGACACGTGTTTTAAGAAAAATATAAAAAATCACTAAGCGCTGTTTATCAAGAAATTGGGCCAGCTCATATGAAAACTTTTTAGGACTTGGGAAAAGTGAATGAGATTTATACCATATTTCATTAAACTAATTTCATCAATTTATATTATGTAATAATCTTAAACTATTTTAAATTCTTAATGAAGTTTATAGCTTTTTTCTCTTTTTTTTTTTTTTTTTTTTTTTGCTTAAAAATTAAAATGTTAATTAAAGTTATTTTAACAAATTCAGTCATATTTTTATTATAATGAATCATATTTATTAGACTTTTATCTCCTTGTATCCTCTCTCGTTCTTTTTTATTTTATTTTCTCTGGCTATTATGGACACAATAAATAATAAACATAATATGTACAAACAACACAATATTATTGTCTTCAATTTCTAGCTACTGATAAATATTTTTGTTTCCGAAAGATATCATATTTGGATTTAATGACTAATGCGGGTTCATTATTTTATTAACAAATATTCAATACAAAACAATTTATTTATTCGACTCTTTGTTTCTTTTTATATATATTTTCAGCTTTTAATGTTTAAACGCTGAGCAGAATTCTTCAATCTATCAATATTGAGATTTCAACAACAAAATGCCACTGCCCAAACGTTCAATTGAGCCGGTGCATGTGGCCCGTTCTGTTTATCAACAGGATGAATTACAATCGGTAGAATTAGAGACAGTCACAAATACAACACTCACCAATATTATACGACAATTATCCTCATTGTCGAAACATGCCGAAGATGTATTTGGTGAACTGGCACGAGATGTGGGAAATATTGGTGATCGTGCCAATTCACTGCAGGCACGTATCGATCGTCTAGCCATTAAGGTAACACAACTGGATAGTACTGTTGAAGAAGTGCCCCTAACGGATATTACACGAAAGAAAGCTTTCAAATCTGCCAAAAATTTCGATCAGCAAATATTTTCACGAGCCACTATGCCAGCACCAATGCTGGAAACGTATGCACAATGTGATAAACCACCGCCACTAGATAAACTGAACGTTTATCGGGATGATGGTAAAGATGGTCTTAAATTCTATACAGATCCTAATTATTTCTTTGAATTGTGGCGTCAGGAGATGCTTAAAGATACGGAACGTGTTATGCATGATAAGGGAAAGAAAATGCATCGACCACGACAGGATGGTGGTGCAAGTGGAAGAGGTCATAAGAAACGGGTGCGTACACCCCATAATACGCGAGAGAAACAACGACAAATTGCTATCGGTCATGGTGAGACTTTAATGCCAAATAATGTTATTTATCGAACTCCAAATTCTGTGGTCAACGAGGAGGCTGGTTATGGTGGCAGTAAGTATTTAGTTTTTGCACTTCTTTCTATACATTATTATTATTTTTGATTTGGAATAGGTGGTGATGGGTTGTAGAAATGATAATAATTATTAATATTTAATTGGATTTTTTTTAATTATATTTTATATTAAAGTTTACACTAAAAAATAATATAGAAAGGATTTTCTTAATTGTAATTGAAATATAAATAAAGAGAAAATAAAGAAAACCCGATACTCCTCAGGGTCTGATTGTTATTCGAATGTTCTATATACACAACACGAATGCCAATGAAAAGCACAACAAAAAATCGTTCAGTAATATTTTTAATTTCAAACACATACTTCAATAATAAAATTAAAATTTTAACAATTTCTTTTTGTGCCGATCTTTGATCTGAAGTTATTGTGATTAAACATTATCAAGTCCAAACAATCTTTGGATATGTTGCATGTTATTCATAAAAATTGTTAACAGTTTTAGATTCGTTATCTGTCTGTCACACGTACAATTGGGGTAATAAATACTTCTAACTTTAATTACGTATGTATATTTCAAACAAGATTAGACTTTAATGATAAAATTAGCTCTGTATGGTTAAAGTAATTTAAAATATAAGAAAAACTTATTAAAAAACTTTCCCTTTTTCATCATACCCGTCTAAAAGTCTGTTTGTTGCATTTTTTGTATCTCTCTCCACTCTACATTTTCATCAAGTACTAATTTCATTGAACAATTTACAAGAAAAAAAAATGCAAACCAACCAACCAATTATTGATTTTCAATATTTAGCACAACTTGTTGAAATACACACTGTCACAGATAGTGAGAGTGGTATGACAACAACACAACAGCAGCAACAACAACTGCAATACCATCAGCAACAATATCAACTAATACAACATCAACAACAAGAACAACAATTACTACAAGATTTAGGTGGTGGTGGTACACAATTAAGTCGTCATAGACCAAATGTGATCAGCACAAACAACTTTGATGATTTAACATGTAGGTACGACAACGGCACGACAGAGTTTAAAGCGAATTCATAGCAAAACAAAGCCAATTTATATAGCAAAACAAAATTGAAAATAAAAACAAGCAAAATACATAAAGCTAAAAGCCAAGCGAAATCAAAATACGCAAAAATTAGTGTTCTAGTTTTTATTTTTTTATATGAAATTGTTTTTAAATGTTTTTTACTTTTTTATAACTTCATTCATAGAATAACACGGATTTTTTATTTACTATTTTTTTTGTTTAGTTAACTACAAACATCATTTAAGCTGCGCCAATATTTTATTTCACCAACAATAATGAATCATTTATAAGCTTTTAGCCAACTGAACAGTGGGTTCTAATGATAAAAGAATGTTGTTAATTGTATAAATATAAATGTTTTGATATTGTTAGGATTTTTTCTGTATTTATTATTATTAAATAAAAGGTTTTTGGATTACAAATTAGCTAACAATAAAAAGCTTTTTTTAATATCATTAGGTATGGCTGACGTCTTCTTAAATCTTCAAAACTAGTTGATTTAACAGTATGGTTAAATATTTAATTTTCAAACCTAAAAAAATTCTTAACAAATAAATTGTAAAATATAACGAAAATGCTAAAATATATTGATTTTTTAAATTTTTAGACGCGTTTGAGAATTTTGATATTTTTTCGAACTTTCTCAAAATCGTAAATTTAAAATAGATATAATAGATATCGACTAAGGAAAGATTAAAATTTAAAAATAAATCGAAAAATAGTATAAAACTTTAACTAAATGGAGACGATTAAAAAAAGATTAAATTTTAGAAATATATTACAAAATATAATCCAAATGTTGAAAATTTTGAATCTAAATTCGAAAAATTTTATCTCAATATCGAATTTTCAAAAATTACAAAAAATACTAAATTTTAAAAATAACTTATTGAACTTAAAAAAAATGGTAAAAGAAATAGGTTTTTAATATAATTATGTTCGAAAAATTCAAAACTAATTTAAAAATTTCGAACTTTATATAAAAATTTTTAAATTTTACAAATATATTATAAAACATAATCTAAATACTAAAAATCTTGATATTGAACGTTTTTAGATAAGTTTGAAAATTTGTTATTCAATATAGAATTTTCGAAAATATTAAAAACATACATTTGGTAGTACAGAAATTGATTTTTAACATGTTTAGATATGTTCGAAAAAATTCAAAACTGATAAAACTTTCGAACTCTACAAAAAAGGTTAAATTTTACAAATATATTATAAAACTTAACCTAAATAATGAAAATTTTTATGTTCAAGTTTTTAGCTAAGTTCGAAAAATAAATCTTAATATCGAATTTTCGAAAACTTCAAAAACCCTTAATTTTAAAAATAAATAACAAAACTGTACCTAAATGGTAAATAAGAATTAATTTTCAAAAATTTTAGCTGATTTAAAACAAATCGAACTGAACAAAAAATATTATATTTTACAAATATTTTCTAAAGCTTAATTTAAATACTGAAAATTTTGATTTTTAACATACAGTACTTTTCCACTGTATAGGTTCAAGATTTTCGTTATATTAAAACTCGTATTATTTTTAATATAATGAAGATAGTTCCATTTTTTGTATCTTGATTTCTAAATTCTTGAGTTCTAAAATGTTTAATAGCAAAAAAAATTAATAACGAACTTAGTACGATTTTTAACGGATTTTCTTCCAACAAATGTATTTTTTAAGGCAATTTTTTTGTTTCATCTAAATAGGTTCATTAAGAATAAAATCAATTTGCGTCAATTATTTGTTGAATTCGACCATAATTGTGTGTTTTCCTTACATTTTCAACTGTTTTCTATATGAACAATTCAGACGTAATCTATGAAATATGGCGAAGAAAAATTGAGCGAAGTTAAAATATTGTCAACAACTATTTAGGAAATCACTCCCGATATGGAAAAAACATGAAAAGAAGTACTTATAAAGCAACAACGAACGCTGACAGAAGATTTACCATTCCAGATTACTCCAATTCTACTGATTCTACGTCAAAAATTAAACAAAAATCTGGTATTTTAGCAAGTGTTTTACCGTAAAACGTGTTATTCGAATTCCAGTGCACCTAAGAAGACTAAAAATTATAAAGAACCCATCTCTAAACACCATTCGTGAAGTAAAACTACTCCCGTTTACCCGTGAATGCATGTTCTGAAAAAGGAATAAAACATATTGTTTTATAGAATGAATCAATATGGAAGGCTCCAATGACTATAAATATTATTATTTTCGTCATTTGAGAAAAAAGGATGCTAATAATGTATCCCATAAAGATGCGAAGGAAGTGTAATGGAGTAGAGTGCTACTTCATATTATGAGTCATGTAAACTTCGATTTTCTACGTATAGAATTACGGAAAAAACTTATAAAAGTTTACGGGAAAAGAATTTCTAACATTTTAAACACTATTTTAATTCATTTCATGGGCATTCCAGTTCGACAATGCCCCAATTCACACCGAAGGAGCGTGAAAACAAAGAATTCGAAGTTAAAATATTACCACTTTGCAGTGGTTATCATACTCACTCGACCTTAATATAATAGAAAATGTATGGAAATTGCTGTCACGTAATGTTTATGTGTCGAACAGATAATACGAGCACAAAAATTCCTTATCTTAGGAGATTAAAAAAAGTTGGAGCAAACATTCTTTGTTACAAGTTGAAAATCTTTATAAGTCCCTTCCAAATATAATTTTTTAAGTTAAATTATATTAAAAAGGCTATTCTTATTATTAATAATTTCCGAATAATATAACAAAACTAAAAAGAACCATATTAATCAATACATCTTGTTGTTTTATTGAATAAATAATGTTGAACCTATTCAGATGAAACAAAAAAATTACCTAAAAAATCCTCTTGTTGGAAAAAAAAAAAAAAAATCATTAATCGTAATTAGTTATTACTTAAATTTATTTTGCTTGTAGATATCTTAGAAATGTGGACTTTAAAATTTATTATGAAAAAATATTAATTTTCATTATAATTTTAAAAATAACAAGAGGTTTAATATAACGAAAACCTTGAACCTATTCAGATGAAATGCACTGTATTTAGCTTATTTTGAAAAATTTGAAATCGATATCGATTTTTCGAAAATTTTAAAAAAGCCTACATTTTATATAATAAATTATAAAACTGTACATAAGTGATAAAATGAATTGGTATGGCAAAAAAATCCGATAGAAAATCCTGAAGTAGTTTACACGGTAATACATATATTGCAAATTCTTACCTTTATGAAATTCATAATGAATTTAATGCAAAATATTTATTAAAATATTCCTTTTATAAATATTTTATTGTTTTTATTTTTTATTAAAAAAAAAAAAAAATTTTATTCGAATTTTTGACGAAATATTGAATATTATCGTCTAAAAATGCCTTAAACAATAAGTTTCTGTAAATTATGACTGCTTTTACTTCAGAGCATGATATTAAAGCATCCAAAAGTGTTTTTTTAAATAATAACAACTTGGTTTTTTTATCATTTAGAACCCACTGTTCTACTACTACGTCATTAGCCATTCGAGAAATTTGTTTTCTTAAGTAGATAAAAAATCTAGTCTATATTAAAAATTAAAAATACATTAGTCTTATTTGCCCAAATTCAATTAGCTTTAAGTTATAATCTCTTTTTCTCTTCTTCAGTTTCGTTAAAAAATATTCCATAATTTTTGCATCAATCATTTTCAGTTACAAATTAAGTTAATAATATAGTTTTTTTTAGATTTAAAATTTCCTTTTATTAAAAAATTGTTTAGTTTCATTAACATAATATCATATCGCATCATTATCGTCATTATCATGTGTCGTCTGTATATTTTCCAGGCAATGTTAAACCTTATAATATGCTTTCACATTTGGAAAATAACAGTAATCTGGCGAAGCAAACTGCTGTTGCCATTGCAGGTCAGAGAGCCATATTACTTCTTCTCTATACTTTATCAAAAAAATTAAACAAAAAATTAATAAAAACAAAAAAACTAAACAAATTTAAACTCATATTTAAATTGAATAAAAAAATATATTAAACGTTATAAATATTGTTTAAATCAACAACAATAACAATCACCATATCTTAAAACATTTGTACTCTATATACATATACTATTTGTTATGTATTTAAATATACATATATGTTTTATTATATAAAAATACTATATACTTCAGATACTACTACCATCCCTACACATTTACTCTCTCTCTCCTACTCTGTCTCTCTGTATATCTGTTTAATTTATCACAATCTATAGCACCACAAACATCACTTGTTTACTTATTTACCCTTCTCTTCATTCTTTTTTGCCATAAATTATTGAATAAATGTTTTTTTTTATATTATTTTTGTATTTGTTTTTTGTTTGTTATAATTGATGTGACTTTTAACATTATTTTTAAGCTTCAGTTTTTTTTCTTGTTTCAATAATTTATTGTATTTTTATGCATAAATATAAACTTGACCTTATATATAGTATATTACGTCATAATTAATTATTTTTAAAAAGATTTAATATTATTGCTAAAATATCTTTACCACATATAATATGAGAAATATTTGCCTGGTCATCTCATTTATATTCTACTAAAGGAACTAAAATCAATCAAATCTTAAAGATTCCCGTTTTCTATATTATTTGAATTCGAAATCCCTGGATGCATCTCATTTTTGTAGCCTAATTCAGTCCATTCTTGATGCAATGAAGAAAATATTCGATAGCATAAAAACTTGTTCCTAATTCAAATAATAATTAAATTCTCAATACACAGACATGTTGCAATGAGTAATGTGATTAACTTCACAAATTTTCGAAACTTTATAATATGTTTCCATAAGTTCTTTGATTCACAACTTTGGCTGTTCCGTGTTGCTGGAAATACTTCCAGACAATACAGTTCAAAGCTTTTTTCACTTTGTCAGATGATGGTTGACACTCTCTTAATTTGGTCTCAACATTAACTTTAAAAATATCCCACTTTGTCCATCTCGGTTTCCTCTAAGGTTCTCCTTTTAATATTCTTTATTTGCTTTGATCTGAGATCAGTCAGTCGACAACCTTTAATCCTCTAGAAAATATCGTTATCTCTTAGTTTGGACCATATATTAAGTAAGGACTGCGCACGAAAAATTCCGTGCATACAAATCTGCTTATAGAAACTAAACCAATGGGCGATTTTTTTTAAATATATTTATATTAATGACTGATATGTTCAAGTTCTAAACATAAAATAATAAACTATTTCCTGTTTGTTTTTAGAGAAATATCTGATATTCTCCAGAATTCTTCCAATTAATGGTTTTATTGTGTTTCGGTCACTTTTTTGCTCGAATAAGTCCACTTTTTTAAATTCCGTTTCATTTTATCTATATCTTTTAATTGCATGGAGTTCCGGACAATTTCTTTACTTTCTTAGGAAAGTGCTTTTCCAAAGCACTCATTCATGTATATTTCTGGATAATGCATCCATTTTTTATGAATGAAGTGAATGAAGCCTGTACGAACATTTCAAAGTCTATTATACACTAATCATAATTATGAAAAAAATTCGTCTGAAGTATTTTTACGTTATTGTTTTACCTCCAAATTCTTGCTTGCGTTTCTATTAGGCTAGATTTCCTTTTGACTTTTCTGATAAATATTCAATGCAACTAACTTTTTGTGACACCATTATTCCAGAGAGGAGGGGATTTTCTCTCAAAATCCTTTCTATTTTGTCTGAGTCCTACAGCCTGAACGTACTATTCTTCTTCCACTGCCAAGTTTCCATTCAGTAACCATGACTTCTTTGTATAATATTATTACCTAAGAAACTATATTCTGTGACGCAACTGCATTCCTAGCAATTGTTTTATATGACCGATGAACCAGTTGTTCACTTGTGTTTAAAATTTCTCAATGTTTTGGGCGCAACATTACGTTCAACATTTGGTACGTCTAGCCACCTTGCATCCGAAAATGGTTGGAACTTTTATGGGGTTGAGCAAACTTTGAAGGAGTGATACTGTTGACTGATATTTTTTCCGCAATATTAGGCATGGATAAACTTTTTTTCATTTGTAACAATCTCATAAACACGACTTCAAGGATATAGGACGAATTTTTTCTTCTTATTCTTGCAAAGATCAACGCCCAACTTTTTTAAATGGTCATAAACTTATATGGAGTTAAATAAGAAAAACTATTCTGGACGCTTAAATATTTATGAAATTTTAAATACTTCTTTGTGGAATTAATTTCCAGGAATTTTTCGATCACACAATATGTCATATTTTCGATGTTGCGTAATCAGTGCATGAACGCCATCAGTGTTTTTAAAAGGACTTCAAAAAATTCATTCTGCAGCCAACATAATCCATGATTTGATTCCACATACTTGCGATATAAGTATTTCCCCTATGGAGATTGATTTCTAAAAGTTAATTAGAGTTAAAAAGTAAAAAGTAAAAAAAAATCAATTAATCCACATGAAAAGTTATTAAAACGTTTGTATGAAAATTTATTATTATAAAATTAAATTTTTTAATAAAGAAAAAATGTTAAATAAACCTTAGGATACAGAAATAGCTCTCGTATAAAAAAATGTCTGAGAACGTAAGGTCTTACGTATTTTATGATTCCGTTGTCAGATCTAACCTAAGTTGCCGTTTCGCAAAATATAAATAGCACCCCTCGTATTTTTAAAGATGAAAGTTTGCACCAATTTTTTTGTTCGCACTGCTTACTACATGTAAGTCTAACCAAGTCAAACTATCAAAGTTCATGCAGTCATTGAAAAATCTGTGGTAAAGATATAACTTTTAGACAGAGTATGTCATTCATTTATTAAATTACATAGAAGATTACATCACCAAATAGTTTGTATTTAAAAAAAAAAAAAAAAATTTTAAATTAAATCTTTTACTATAAAAAATTGGAAAATTTTAAATTTTTCAAGTATTAACACAAATATTTTCGCTTTAATTTTTCCTGGAAATAACTTCGAACAAAGTTATTTCCAGGAAACATGATTGGTTGTTATAATAAAATTACTTATTTTAATAAAATATAGAAAACGTCAAATAACTTATTCATATTAAATTAGAATAATCATCATGTTGTAAACGAGAGAAATTAAAAGACAAAAATGTGTAATAAAAGTATAGAAAAACTGTAGTACGTATATTCAACATTATTAAAAATTATATAAATTTATAAGCAATAGTAATTATTACAACATATAGAAATCAATATAATAATTATAAAGTCATTATTGAATTATTGTTTAAATTTGTAAATAAATAACAACAAACAAAAAGTATTAGTAATTAAATCACATAAGCTCAGTTCCAGTACTAATCAAAATTGCAAGTTTTAGTCAGAATGTAAAGGAAATCGTTCACGTACAATGAAAGTATGTGTATTTTCTTGTTTGTCTGACAATTTCTAACTAAAACTTGTAAATTTGTTAAATTTTAGAACAGAGCTTTAATTTGAAATGTAAATTTTCAAAATTTGAGTTATTTTACAAATTAAAAAAAGACACAACCATTGTTGGCTTATAAAAAGTCAATTGAATCTCATTAAATCATAATTAACACATTAATTTCTTTTATTTATATTTTTTATTTAAATTATTAATTTTTTTTCTTTTGTTTATTTAACTAATTATTTGGCTTGCTTTTAAAACCCTCCTTTTTAGCTTTAGACATTAATTCAAATATTTATAAACTGTCTTAAGAACAAACACCCTACATTACTTTAATCTATCTTACATACTCGTAACTCTCCATCACTTTTACTCAATTCCTTTTCTATTTCTCGAAGTGCTCTGTACGTCGCTTTTATTTTCTAAAACTTTATAGAATATAAACTGAAAAATCTCTACAAAAGTTGTAATGTGTTGCTGCCGTAATTGATTATTAAATAAAATCTAAACTAATGCAGCTTATGAAAGAAAATTGGCTTATACTAAAAATATCTTTAAAAAAAATTTGCTGTCGTACAGTCCATATCAAAAGTTATCGCAACCAACATCAAAGTGTTTTTCAATGTTAATATTTTTCTTTTTTTTCTACATACATTTTTAGTAACTTAACAATTTGTAATATGTTTTGTTAAATAAAAATTATTTTTATATTAATAAATTAAATTTCTTTTACTTTCCAATAATCGTTAATTTATGTTCTTTTTCATGTGTTATGTGTTTATTTCTTTTGTACTCTCTTGTTATTTTGTTGTAAAAATGTTTCATTTGTTATTGAAAAGAATGAAAAAAAGGCTACACACAAAAACTGATTTATATCATCTGTTTATATTATTTCTTAAAGGTATGGGCATTTACGAAACACGACCAGCACGACCCAATTCTATCGAGTTGCGACGCAGTTATCAATCAGAACAAATTGATGGTGTTTATGGACCGTTATCACCACAAACAGCTGCAAATATGATAGCAAATGCCCAAGGTGGTGGCAGTCAATATGCTACGACAGCATATGCTGCCAATGGTATGCATCCGTCACAACAAATGCAACAGCATCAGGGCATGGCTGGTATGCAACATCATCAGCAGCAACAGCAGTCACATCTACAACACCAACAACAGCAGCAACAAATGTACGACGATGCTCTCTATCATCAATCGCATGCATTGTATGGACAAACCGGTCAAGGTCCCATGTCGCCTGAACCGATTTATGCACCCGGAACACCATCACGTACTAAACCGCGTCCTTCACAACCACCACCAGCACCACCTTCGAATGGTAGTGGCGGTGGTACACCAACTGCTTCCAGCGCGAATACACCTACTCGAGGACGTAGCATGTCTACAAGTCGTGATGCTTTACCACCACCGCCACCCATACCAGATGGTATGATTAATACCACATCACCGTCACAAATGTTGGCTCAATTGAATGGTGGCGGTAGTGGTCATATTGCAGCGAAATTATTGGCACGTACTAATAGTACATCGAGAGCTGGCTCTCCACAATTGGCACCAAGTAATAGTGTCCAGGATGCGAATGCCTTGGTAATGGCACAATTGAATAATACAATTAATAGTTTTAATAGTATGACAATGGGTGGTGGTATGCAACAGCAAATGAATTCAATGAATGATTTACCACCACCACCGCCAGTGCCAGATCAGGTGAGTTAAAGATTTAATTAAAATTGAATTGGGATCTCAAACGATTAAATAGTAAATTTATAATAAATAAATAAAGATTATAAAAATGATAACTTTGTATAATTTTTGTTGTATGAGTATTTATTTGATGCTAACTTATTTAAAATTTTCTTTTACAGCACGAACCAAAGTTATCGCCACCAAATGCGGCGCCACCACCACCTCCTCCTCCACCACCACTGGACGAGAACGGTTCATCGCCAATTAATCAAGGACCACATCAAATTATGCCAAAATCATTGCCAAATGGTGATATACAATCCAATGGAATGATGGGTGGACCTAAACCACAGCCTAAGAAAATATTACCACCATTCCACGATACTAGATCCGATTTAATGAAGGCCATAAGAGATGGTAAGTTACACCTTTTTATAAAAGTTTTCAAATTTTACAAATTGTTAATTAATTTCCCTTTTTTTTATCCATTTTAGGTATAACACTGCGCAAGGTGGAAAAATCCGAACAAAAAGAAATTGAACGTAATACTGGCCTTCATGATGTGGCCTCTATTTTAGCTAGACGTGTTGCAATAGAACTTTCTGAATCCGAAGATTCGGATAGTGATGACGATAGTGAAGGTTGGATGGAACCAAATGAAACTTCTGCTTGATCCCTTATGTCTTCTTTAATACCTGAAAAAATCAAAAAGAAAAAGTAAATTTAAATGGAAAACATAGCATTTGTTTGTATTTTTTTTCTATAAGTCTTTATAGTATGTGAAAAGTGCATTTGATAAAATAGCAACTAGAAAAAATATAAATGTTTTTGCCAACCCAATTCCTCTTAAAGATAAAAAATTAATAACCAGACACTTCCTCTCTCTAGAAAAAGCAACACAAATATATTAAATAAGGAAATAAATAACGAATGAAAAGAATATTTAGAATCATGTCTTGAAAAGAAATGTTTTAGCAGTCATTAATCATATTAATAATAAAAAATAAGAACTAAATATTATTTTTAAGTCATTGCTGTAAAAGCAAAAAATTAAAAAAAGAAAGCAGTAACAAATGAAACGAAATTAAAGTTAAAATTGAAACATGAAAAAAAAAAAAAATGATAATTAATAGAATGAAAACTTCTTTAAGAAAATAACAACAATAATTATAATTATTAAAAAAAAACTACAAAAGGTTAATCAAAAAATAACAACAAATTTAATATTCATATAGATATTTCTTAAACATAGAAAAACAACAACAAATTAATATTACAGCAAACAATAATAATTACACCACAACAACTATATAAATTAAATAATAAATTTAAATTTTGTATATATAAAAATAATAATAAATTTAAAAGTAAAAAAATCGTTAATTTTTTTTATATATAACAGAAATATAAATTATTATTAATATTATATTAAACATAAAACATTTAAAATTTAAAAATAAAAAAATTTTGCTCTAGTATTTATAAATTGTATTTATCCTACAAGATTTTTTATTTACTATATATAAATGTATCATATTTGTTTATATCTTTTAAACGATATTTTTGGGGTTAAAATATTTGTATTTTAGAGAGGTTGAAAATTTAAGAATTTTGAAATTTTCAGTGAGGTATAATATAAATTTTAATAAATTTTCAAAAATTATGTATTTTAACTGTTGTCTTAGTTAATTTTGTACATTAATTCGAAACGTTACTATTTGAAATTAAAAATTTTAAACTTCGATAAGGGGTGGTCACAAAAGTTCGTATTATTACATTAGTTTTTCTTTTACTTATAAGCTCTGCGGAAAAAGTGGAATATAGAACATAAGTAGGTTTTAAATACTAAAGTAATATTTCAGTTATGAAGTGTCAGAGCTGCTGATAGCATTCTCCCCGGTTCCCAAATAAAATACATCATGACACCTTAAGACACTTCCATTTATTTTGTGAAAATACTTTAAGACAAATTCAGCAGATTGTCAACAGTACCAGTGTTGCCAAATGTGAAGATTTATCTTATTTTTGAAGGTTTTTGAGGACGTGAAAAGATTTTAAATCCAAAAATAAGATTTCAGATAAATTTTTATTTTGCTATTTTTCACTAAATAATAACAGTTTCTCCAATAATCATACAACTTTAAGTATATAAATATAACTTTTATTTTTCCCAACCTTTAATTTTGCTTTGTTTTCAGAACATCTTCTGAAGAAGAAAACATTTTTATGTGAAATTATTCATAAAATGTATCAATGCAAATATTTTTATTTTATTCTACCGTTATTTGTAGAAAAAAAAATAGTTTAACAAAAACTTTCTGATCCTGATGACCTTTTTCTTATATCCAGACAAATTAAACTGACTCTTATTTGTGATCAAGAAGAAAAGGCGTTTTTTTTTAAATTAAATAAACATCAATTTGTGTTAAATAAATTTTAGTGCAATTTTAAAATTACTTTTCGACAGTCGTCGATATATTGGCAAAATTGGGCAAACTGGCTGGACCAAATACTTTTTTCATAAATGATATTTATTCTTACGGAATAGAAAAATATAAAGGGTTTGTTAAAAGCAAAAATATAACAATACTTTAAACTTTAAATTTGGAGCGAATTAAGAAAAATAAAGTATTTGCCCTTAAAAGGATATAGCTTTTGTCCTTTTAAGCAATTCATTTTTCAAAGGAGTTTCCTAACTCTCACTCCTTATATTAAAAAAAGTTTGCTAGATATTAAAAATATTTTTGGTTGTGTTGTATTTAAATAAAAGTAAACTTTTTTCACAGAAAAAAATATTTTCGAAAAATTTTGTTAAATTATTAATCAGAGTTTTAAAATTATTTCAAATATTTGTATAATTAAATAAATTACTCAAGATCTAAGTATCCTAACAAATTAAAATCATCTTTTACATAGAAAAATCTAAAATTCAATTTAATTTACACACAAACAAAATATGATCTATTGAATGATTTATCAAAGATAAAAACTATTTCAATTAGTTTTTTAATTGTATCAATTATTCAAGGTCAGAATTCACATTTTCTATTATTTTTACGAAAAATAAAACAATTTATTATATATTATTATACCTTACACCACCATAGGTGGTTGGGGTATTATGCGTTTGTGCTAGGGTTGCCAGGTGAGCTAGATTCGGCTAGATTTTCAAGCTTTTTTCATAACTGTCCAGTGTCCAACTAAAAATATAAATTTTTTAAAAACAAATTCAAATCGATAAAGGAAGTAAAAAATTATAAAATATATATACAGTAGATTAAAAAATAAATATTTTAATCCTTGTAATCAAGTGCTGAACTTTTAAAATAAATAATTTAAATTGAAAAATACATACGAATTAAGCAGACGCATAAAAAAATATTTTTTTTCAATTGGGAAATTACATAAATTGTATTTAAATCGATTTTCCTTTATTTGAGACGAACATAGCTTTTTAAAATTGTTTATAAGCTTCTAAAAGATCGGAATTGAAAAATATAATTAAAATAAAAACTAATACAATAATAAGTTTAAATATAATTAAATCTCTGTAATTTAAAATTTTAACTTAAATACTGTATTTTAAAGCATTATATTCCTAACAAAGTGCAAAAGTATGCTTTTAATAAAAAACGTTTTCTTAAATGTCCAACTTTATTTCCAAAGTCCATCTTTTTTATCCCAAATATCCAGCTTTTGGTGAATCTGGATCTGGCAACACTAGTTTGTGCTGATGTTTGTAACGCACAGAAAAAATCTTCGGACTCCCACTTTAAAGAATACCAATCACTTTCTGAGTGGATTTAACGATGTTCGTCCGTCCGTCTGGTCGGCTGGCTGGCTGGCTGTCGGTCCATGTAAACCTTGTGAACAAAGTACAGGTCGCAATTTTAAAGATATCTTGAATAAATGACCATAGCTCCCATATAAATCCCTCTTCCGAAAATCACTTTAACGTGCAAAAATCCCATACAACTGTCAGTATCAAGTTAATATTCGACACGAATAAGTTTTAAGTTGAAATCACAGTGCCAATGAGGTTCGGTCCATAATTTATAACAGGTCCCATATAAACCCACTTTCTTATAGTATCAATTAATAAATTAATCAAATTTAAATAAAAATAAGTGATAATTTGAATAATTGAAAATACAATTTGTTTAATTTAACCAGAATTTCAATTAATAAAATAATTAAAAATGTATTACACGTAATTGAAATTGGATTTTAGATTTTTCTATGCAAAATCTGGGGGTTATTGTGTATTTCGATTCGAAAGAAAACACTTTCGAATTTCAATGTATAAAGTATACAAATTCGAACGATTTTCCTTTTGAATTTAGTTACAAAATAACCCCCCTGAATTTAAATTGTTAAAATACTTCAATTTCTCTATGTCTAACGAAAAATTTGTTTCAAAAATTTGTATAGAAAACAACAATAAAATTTTAAGTTAATTTGTTGTTTTCCATACACTTTGTTGAAAATAATTTTTCGTTGAACATAGAGAAACAGGCAGTTAATTATAAAATATTTAAAATCTTTTATATTTTTATTAAAAAATTAATTCACGCAAATTTTTTGATTTTTCATCAAAATTTAAATATACAAAATTGTATTAAATATTAGGTTTTTTGCGCCAAAATTTTGATTATTTACAAAAAAATAAAACTACCAAAAATTCGTTTTGAACTAGAAATTAGATTTTTTCACTAAAATATTGAAATTACCAAAAAAAAAAAAAAATGGAATAAAAGTTTTCACATACGATTTTTTTTACTAAAATTTCGTAAATTCATACTATTTGTTTTATTAAACTTTATCCCGAAAAAATTTCCCCCGGAATGTGTTTCCTTTTCCCAAATTTGTAATAGTGTGTCTCCCAAATATGGAGGGAACATCTACCTGCATTTGCTCGTATGTTTCAATTTTGAAAGCAATTCTCTGTTTCAAAGTAAACAATACATGGGACATTCGTTATCAGAAATTTTTCATCCGAAGAAAAATTAAATTCCGAAAGAATAAAATGTTCGCCATTTTTTTTTTTGGCGATAAGGGTAATTGATAACATCTTCACATCTTTTTTCAGATAAAGAGGTTGTACGACATCTATTTTCTATTGGGCATATACTTTATTTGAAAACATTTGTAAGGATTGTTCAGCAAAAAATATAAAAATTCAGAAGTATTTTTTTCCTTTGATCCAGCTACCAATAGAAAATTGGTAAACTTTTTTTTTTTTTTTTAATTTTAGTTGATGACCACATTTTTCTTCCATACAAACGGGGCCTCTCTAGTATACATACACTGAGCTGCTGAAGCTTTTATTTATTGAAGATTAACATATTTTAAAGTCTGAAAACAAATTCTTAATATTAACAATTTTATAAAATATTAAGTCTATCAGTAGCATATTAAAGTAATAAAACTCCTTATAAACAGTTATGTCACTGAAATGTTTCTGAAATTAATATTTTCATATATTTAAATCTAAAAAAAATAATTAAAAACGCATTTTTTTAAACCCCCTTATTTTCTAAATCTCTTCACTTCTCTTTTTTAAAAACAAAAACAATTTACATGAAAAATTTTTCAAAATGAGGGGAAATGTTTTACAAAATTAGGACCTAAGAAAATATGGTAATTTCTATATTAGAACCAATTGTTAAATGAAGGAAAAATATTTATAACAACGATTGAAAATAAAAAATATGTTTTGAATTAAATTTAAAAATGTATGTTTACTTAACAAAAATAGGGATTTTGTCTACTTATTGTTAATTTAAAAAAATGTTTAAATATCTTTCAAAATTTTATTTATAAAGGTTTTTTGCATTTAAATGTGTTGAAAATATAAATTAATTTTTTAAATATATATATATATATATATACGATTTCATTTTCACTTTTGTACGAATTTGTGTTATGTAACATACATATCTGAAAAATTTAAAGCCATTTGCAATCTATTAAAAAAAACCTCCTAAAATTCAGTTTGAGTTTTTTTTAAGTTTAACCCCTAAATATTGTTTAAATTCTTTTTTTTTTATTAAATGCTTTCTTTAAATAAATATTTTTTAGATAACAAGAGAAAAAAAAACATAATTAAACCCATGTCTCCTATATAGAAAAAATAAAACGTATAAACGAATGTAATTTTTGTAGTTATAAAAATAAAAAAGTAAAAAACATTTTGATATTTGAAAAAAAAAGAAATAACAAAGAATCTAAAAATATACTAATTACGTGTAACTAAACCAACAGATTTGCTTTAAAACTCGCAAAAAAAATTTAAATAAAATGCAAAATATATAAAAGGATATTTAAAAACAACAAAAGCACTAGTTATGGGTTTTAAAGGTCAATAAAAATTTAAAAGGACCAAACAATAAATAATTGCTTATAAAAATAAAAAAAAAAAAACTAAAAAATATGAATTCTGTAATTGATAAAAAAAACTTTCTTTTTAATTGTTTAAAATCCCTTTAACACCGTTAAATAAAATCCAGTTTAATTTTATTTAAAATTTTTATATAACACGTAATTATTATTATGGCGGCCCAAAATAATAAAAAAAATGCATTACTTTGGTTATTTGCATTTATACACGTTTAATAATTAAATAAAAAAAAAAAAAAACAATATAAAAAAATATCAAAAGAAATGGTGTTTGGTATATATATGAAAATTTATAAATTATCAATAATATTAAAGAATTAAAAACATCAAGTATAATAATAACATAACAAATGTAATACTCATGCTAATAAAAAATAAAACTGCTGGTATTATGTTTAGTTTTCAGTCCTAGTTTTTGCCCTCTACTTATAAAGTTCTTTAAATATTAAATTAATAAAAAATATATAACCGAAAAGTTTTATATTTTGTTTATTACATGTTAAAATCTTTGTAAAATTTGTTTAATTTTTAAACATTTATGTATACAATTAAATGTATAATTAAATTGAAAATTATTAGTTATTAAAGTGCTGTTTATGTTAAGAAAAGATTATTTAATTTCAAAATTTAAATTTTCAATTTTTTTCCCAAAAATATTATTTTTTTTACGCCTTTAATTTTCGATAAACAAAACGGGCTATATGAATATTTTATAACACACATTTAAAATAAATGAACACAAAAAGGGCTATCTACAATAACTTCGTGAATAATGGGATTAAAAAAATTTCTTTTTCAGTTTGAAGTTTAGTAGACGTAATATTAATAACTCGTAGTAGACCGAATTGCAAAATGTTGAAAATGAGTGAAATAAGCAGTTTTTATGCTCTCCTGAACATTTGGGGTTTTGCACATGGCCCGTTTTGATAATAAGCCCTCGATATGATAAAATAAAAATCAAAGTACATTTATATTTTTTAAACAATAAAATAAAAAATAATTAAAATTTTATTTATTTTTTAAAAATTATAACACTTATGGTGTCTGATTCTGTTGCAAAAGAAATATGTTCGAATTTTTTCAAACAAATTGTATTCACAATTTTTTCCATTTGAAACCTAATTTCAAAGCATTCATTCAGTTTTACTACCATTCATAAATATTCGAATTTTATTACATTTTCGAGTTCACAAAAATTTGGATTTTATATTGTGCTTACAAAAGAAAAATGTTCGATTAAAAATATTAATAATAATAAAAAAAAAAAACTGAAATTATAATAATTTTTATCAATTTCCACAAAATCTTTTCTTCCGTTATTTAGCACTTTATTAACAGCATTTTAAATTTATTTTACAAAAAAACAATTTACCTATATTCTAAACAAAAATTAAAAAGAAATAAATAAATAAATAAATAATTAAATAAATGGAATACATTTTTTTGTATATAAATATTTTATATTTTATTAAATTTAATAAATAAAAACAATTTATTATATATATAAAACACTATATAGTAATATAGTAGTAATTAAATATAAATAATGTATTTGTGTATGTAATTATTAGTTGTAAAATTTTATTGTTTTTCCTTTTTCTTTTTATTATTATTTTTAATTTAATTTTCCTTGAAATGAAATTTCAACTTTAAGTTCAACCCCCCAAAATAATCATACAACACGTGTATGTAATACGTGTTGTATGATTATTATTTTTTTATTTTTCTTTATATCTTTGGTAAATTTTAAAATTGTGTTTATTTTTATATAATTGTTTGTTTATTTTATTATTTTTTCTTTGTATATGTAAAATATAAAACTATTATTTAATGTTTATGAGTAAATAAAAAAGGAAAATTTATATTAATTAAAAGTTTGGTTTATTTTAATTTTTTTTTATAATTGATATGAATTCGTAATTGATATAAATTCATGAAATTAGTAAAAGAAGTCATTTGAAAAAAAAAGTGAAGAAAGGCTTGTGTTGTATTTTTTCATTTTGTTCCTTGTTTTTATGCTAATTTAGCTAAAATAATTTTGTTTGCTATTTACAATAAATATTTAATAATAAATAAATGATGAAAAAAAAATACAAAAAAGAATTAATGGAAAAAAATTGAATAATTAATTTAAGAAGTTTACAATATTTAAAATGAAATTAAATTTAATAAAAAGGAATCATATTGATATATAATATATATTATTGTATTTAGTTATTTTCTTGAGGGAGAGATATAAGCTTAAATCAAATGTTATTACACAGCTAATGAAATTGAGGAATTTTAAATGTTTAATGCAATGATGAGTATTAAAAGTGATGCCGTTGGGGCTAATGGAATACCTTTAAAATTTCTGATACTAATATTTCGAATTGTATAAAGACCGTTACTTTTCATATTGAACAACATTATAAGAACTTTCCATTTTCATAACTGTTCGAAAATGGGAAGAATAACTCCAGTGTCTAAAGTTATATCTACCAAAGTAATATCTGATTATAGACCCATTAGTGTTTTAAATGCAACTTCTAAGAAATAAGTTACAATTGCATTTGAGTGCTGGAAATTATATTAATCGTTACCAATCTGGGTTTAGGAAATATTATAATACTACGGATTTAGTTCTAGATTCTGTTGAACAACTGAGTAAATAATTTGGACAGTAAACTGAATTTTGCTATCGTATTCCTTGATTTTAGCAAAGTATTTGACTTTTTGATTCATTACGTACTACGCAACAAGTTATTTAACCAATTCAATATTGTTCTTCGGCGTGTAGAATAATGTTTTCTTTCTTAAATAACAGCTATCAATATGTGCAGTATAAGGGATATATATACATCATCTTTGATGGGTACATTTGGAGGCGTACCGCAGGGCTCTATTTTGAGTCCAATTTTATTTATGTGTTATACGAACGATTTATATCAGCAGATAACATTTTGTAAATTATATTCATATGACGACGATATATAGCTACTAGATAGGGGTCTAGGAGTTATATTCCTATAGGATATTGTTAATTCTGACTTACAAAGAGTTGTGCAATGTTCAAAATCCAATTTTTTATGTTTGAACTCCGTAAAAACATGGTTTTCTCAAGATTAAATGAAGGAATCGAGTTTGTTCTTATAAAACCTTGGGAGTATATATTGATAATAAATTGGAACCTATTTTTTATATCGGATACGTCGCAACAGAACATTTTAAACTTAAGCAAAGTTACAATAGATTTATTAGATACATTTTTGGGACTAGATACAGGGATTGCAGATATATGACATCTTATGTGTTTAATATTGGTTTACCTCTTTAACAAAATTTCCTATAAAAGGAAATTTTATCGAAATTTTTTTATAAAGTGAAATTTTACAGAAATTTTATCGAAAATTTCCTATAAAAGGAAATTTTATCGAAAATTTCCTAAAAAGGAAATTTTATCGAAAACTTCCTATAAATGGAAATTTTCTATTAAAGGAAATTTTATCGAAAATTTTATCGAAAATTTCTTATAGAATGAAATTTTATCGAAAATTATCTATAAAAGGAAAATCTATAAAAAAAATTCCTATAAAAGAAAATCGAAAATTTTGTTTAAAAAAATTCATCGAAAATTTTTTTTAAAAAATTTTTCTATAAAAGAAAAGAAAAAGGTCTATAAAAGTAAAATTTAGAAAAAATTTCCTATAAAAGCTATAATATGGTTTATTTAATTTATCGAAAATTTCCTGTTATATGGCAACTATAAGAGAAATATTTATTCAAAATTTTCTTTAGAAAAAATATTTATCGAAAATTTCCTGATACAATTTTTAAAATTTTTTGTTTAAGTAATTATTACTATAACTTTTGCAATCGATTTCACTATGCATTGCATTTCTTAGTTGAAAATACGAAGAACAAATTTTATTAAATTTTTAACTCTTATCATCACTCGTGGTGAAAACAAAAATATTAATTAGCAAAATCTTCTAGCATGTTCATATACACTCTTATTAAAAATGCATTCAATAAATTTTGTAAAAAATAAAGTGTATTTATTTTTAATCTTATGAAATAAATTACATCATTTACAATTTCAGTCAGTTGGGGTACCATCAGCCTTATAATGGTGGCCATCTTCCTTATATTCTTTGTTTACTTTTAAAGAGTGATTAATAGTGCTGGTGCCACCGGGTATGCCAGGAAATCCTTGAGAACCTTGCGTGGGTTCGTTAGGAATATGAGATGGACCTGGTTGTTGGACAGTTGGTGCTGTTGGTGGAGGAGCTTGATTATAATAACCGCCATATGGATAGGAATTATAATTCGGTTGTATAGGAGCAGCTGGTGGTGGATAGCCATAATTATGGTATGGCATAGGAGGAGGATAATAACCACCATAGGGTGTAGGTGGTCCTTGAGGCGTATAAACAGGATGATTATAGTAATTTGGATGACCATATGGTTGAGGACCCGGTGGAGGAGGTGGTGGCGGATAATTATGTTTCTTATGTTTGTGTTTCTTTTCACCACTACCACTTTCAGTACTATTACTTCCACTATCACTGTCACTATCACTATCGGCTTGTACGCCTGCAAAACATATAAATGCCACTAAAAAGAGGCCCAAAAGCCATTGCGTACGTGTCATTTTTTTAGCTTTATCTAGGTGTTTTCGCTTTCGGAAACTTTTTCAAACTGTTCTTAACAATTTAAATTTCTTTTTAATTTTAGCTTTATGCCTGAATACCAGAGATCATTATAATCATTAACCAGCGTTTGTAGAAGATTATTTGTTTATCTTGGTGTGAGTACATACAAATTTTAGAATACATATTAAGTTGATAAGAAAGTAAAAATTCTTTGAATACATATAATTAAAATAAGTTTAATTAATATGTTGGCTTGGCATGCGTCAATGTCAAGTTTTCATTAGAAGAATCTCTATTAAAATACATAGCTCAAATTTATATTTACACTTTCATTAAAGTGTAAATACAGTGGGGTAAATTGAAATAAAAACGATTTTATTCAGTTCCAAAAATAAACACATAAAAAACTTCATAAACAATTTAAATTAATCATGAAAAAAATAATATTCTTTCGATAATAACTGTCTTAAATTTATTGCTTGTGAAGCTCTGTAGAACTCCTCCTCTAACTTAGGGGTAGAGAGTTGTTGATTTATTGTACGAATAATTCTTCATTACACTGTATTTTTCTATTAGATTACTTTTAAGAATCGTGTTTATAAATACATTTATATTTAAATTAAACATCATATCATACAAATAACACCATTTCCGAACATAATTAATATTTTTAAGACACTCTTTAACAAAATCATGTACTTATTAGGGTGATCGATTATTCGACTTTTTTGAGAAACCGGTTTTCGAATAGTTCGAATAGTTGGTATTTTAAAAAAACCGGTTGCACTTTTTGAAATTCAGAAAAAAACCGGTTAACCGGTTTTTTGCAGAAGTTAATATTTATATCAAAAGACTACGTTTCTTTAAAAAAATCAATTCTTATAATTAAGTTAAAATTTATTAAATATAAGCGTAAAAGCCTAACAATGTCAGGAAAAATAATATAATAATGAAAATATGCACAAACAAATCCGAAAATTAAAAGAAAAGAAAAAAAAAAATAAAATATGAACAATATTTAGACACCTTCCTCTCCCTAATCGAAGTCAATTATTTGAATCCGTTCAAATTTATTGGAATTATATTGATTAAAGTTTTAAATTCGTAAACCTTTCAAAATAAAAAAATCGTCGTAAATGCGCTCCCTGAAAGAAATACAGAATCAGTTTTTTATAGGATTTAGAGAGCAAACAATAAGTATAGCAACTCAAAAGTTCTTAATACCAAAACAGACTTTTTGGTCCCTGATAGAAACATCTGGCTCTGTTAGAATTTGTTGAACGAATAGTTTTATAAGTATGCCGATTTTTAGTTTCTTACGTCGTCTGGGAACTTCAGAAAGCTCTGGAAAGGAAACATTGCTTAGGAAAGATATATCTAAATCCATATAAATAGATCCACGATAGAGATTTCAAAATCTGGCTGATAGAGATTTCAAAATCTGGCTCCGTTTGGATTTGTAGGACGAATAGGGTTATAATTAAGCTGAATTTTAATTTTCTATGTCTTCTGGGAGCTTTAGAAAGCTCTGGAAAGAGAAAAAAATTCTTAGAAAAAGACACATAAATCCTCTTATATCCGCTCCCTGATAAAAATTTCAAAATATGGCTCCATTAGGATTTGTTGGACAAAAAGTTTTATAATTATGCCAAATTTTAATTTTCTACGTCGTTTGGTAGCTTTAGAAAGCTCTGGAAAGAGAAAAAATGCTAAGCAAATTATATATCTAGATGACTAGAAGATAATTATGTTTCAAAATTGTAGAAAAAATCATTTAAATTTTAGTTAGCATAAACAGAAACCATGGCTTAATATGAAGATAGTATATTAATTAAGTCTCAATTGAAACGATTCTGCAGGTGAAACTTTTTTAACACAACACCTTTAAAAAATAAAGGAAATATTGGATCAAAAAAATTAAATTCGGTCATACAGGATAATTATTAATTATTTATTTGTTTAATATTACAGAATAAATTCCAATTTAGACTTAAACTATATTTTAAAAACATAAGAAATCAGTCTTTATGAATATTTAAAAAATTATTCCTAAATTTTCAAATACACTATCACTATTTAGTACATGTTTTCTGAAATAAAATGCTATTTTTGAAACCGGTTTTTTGTATTTAAAAAAACCGGTCTATTCGACATTCGAAAAATGAAAATTTTGAAAAAACCGACAGCACATTGACTGAAAAAACCGGTTTTAAAACCGGTTGGAAAACCTCGTCGATCACCCTAGTACTTATACATATTTGGGAATCGAATTAAGAAAGTTGTTGTCTAGCTTATTACATCTTTCAACTTCAACTTATAGTGAAGAAGTATTCTTAACTTCATGAGGTAATATTTTCTAGCTTTTTCTAGAAATTTCCTTTTATAGCAAGTTTTTGATAAATTTTTCGTTTTAGAAGAAATGTTCGATATTTTTTTTTATAGGAAATCTTCGATAAATTTTCCTTTGAAAATTTCGATCAATTTCCTTTTTATAGGAAACTTTCAATGAAATTCCTTTTTACAGAAAACTTTCGAAAAATGTCCTTTTTATAGGAAACTTACGATAAATATCATTTTTATAGGAAATTTTCAGTAAATTAGTTTTTTATGGGAAACTTTCAATAAATTTCATTTTTACAGGAAACTTTCGATAAATTTCCTTTTTAGAGGAAATCTTCGATAAATATCTTTTTTATAGGAAAATTTCGATAAAATTTCCTTTTTGTAGGAAATTTTCGATTAATATCTTTCTTAAAAGAAATTTTCGATAAATATTCTTTTTATAGGAAACTTTCAATAAATTTCCTTTTTATAGGAAAATTTCGATAAATATCTTTTTCATAGGAAATTTTCGATAAATATCCTTTTTATAGGAAACTTTCAAATAAATTTAATTTCTATAGGAAACTTTCGATAAATTTCCTTTTTATAAGAAATTTTTGACATATTTCTTTTTTATAGGAAACTTTTGATAAATATCCTTTTTAAAGGAAATTTTCGATAAATATCCTTTTATAAGAAACTCTCAATAAATTTCCTTTTTAGGGAAAACTTTCGATAAATTTAACTTTTATAGGAAATTTTCAATAAAATTTCCTTTTATCGGAAATTTTCAATAAAATTTCTTTTTCGAAAATGTCCTTTTTATTGGAATTTTTCGATAAATGTCCTTTTTATAGAAATTTTTCGATAAATTAGCTTTTTATAAGAAATTGTCCATAAAATAGCTTTTTATAGGAAATTTTCGAAAAATTTCCTTTTTATAAGAAATTTTCGAAAAATTTCCTTTTTAGGGAAAACTTTCGATAAATTTAACTTTTATAGGAAATTTTCAATAAAATTTCCTTTTATCGGAAATTTTCAATAAAATTTCTTTTTCGAAAATGTCCTTTTTATTGGAATTTTTCGATAAATGTCCTTTTTATAGAAATTTTTCGATAAATTAGCTTTTTATAAGAAATTGTCCATAAAATAGCTTTTTATAGAAAATTTTCGAAAAATTTCCTTTTTATAAGAAATTTTCGAAAAATTTCCTATTTATAGGAAATTTTCGATGAAATTTCCTCTTATGTATATATTTTTAATTAATAAATATTTTTAGTTAATAAATAACAAAGTTTTGTATAGATGTATTCACATACAATTTCTAGAGCCAAATGTGCCTGCAACATGTTTTTAACTGCGCTGCAATAAACAGACCATTAAAAGAATGCCATCTTTTAACTATTACTGTAAAATTTTAAAGTTTTTAATATTATACTATTATTTTCATAATGAAGATTGTAATACACTGGTCGACAAAAAATCCTCCCCAAAGACGAATAGTTGAACTTGATGCATTTTGATGAGCTAAATACGAATCTACTTTCAGTTTTTTTTCCATCAGGTTTGATTTTTTTAATGGGCGTGTCTAATATTTCGCCCATAAAAAATTCATGCAAAATTTTAGATTTTTTTGTTACTAAATTTTCTCTTAATAAATGAAAACATCAAAAATGTTTTAGTTTTAGGTAAGTAAAATTACGATTGAAATATAGTGGTTAGCAAAAAAAAAAATATATTTTTTCTTGAAACAAAAATAGGTGAACTAGATGGATTTTGACGAGTTAAACAAGAATCTTTTTTTTTAACACGTACTGATTTTTTTTTTTTGTGGGCATGACTAATATCATCACCTTATTCAGCGGTCACACTATAAAACTCGAGAATGGTTTGCATGATTTTGATAAATTATACACACGAAAATTGTCTTCTAGGTGTGTCAACAATATTTTTTTTATAAACTTTGATTTCCATTGACGGAGATTTTAGAAGTTTTCCCGAGACATTCAATAATGTTGCGCCATGTCGATTAAAGCTTTTTTATTACGATAAGATCGGGAAGAAGATGATAATGTTTCAGAAAATCTGATCCTAAAATAGGTTTAGATACATCAGCAATAATAAAATTCCACGAAAATTTTCTACGAAGGCCTAGATCAAGATGTAAAATTTTAGTACCAAAAGTACGAATAAAATATAACAGTTCGAAGAATTTGTATATTTTGGAGGAATTACTGATACGTCCGCACCAGTATCAATGAGGAAACATTTATTTGATGTTTTATCTTTAACAATTAAGTGACATGAAGAAACCTGGTCATCCGAAACTGTCGCAAGCTTCGAATGATTTTTTAGTTTTTTGAAAAAGAACATGGCTTAATGCATTTTGATGCTTTCTCAGCAAATCTGTTATGGTACCAGCACCAATCTTTATTACAAGATTTGCTTAGATTTCTAGACTTACCAGATCTGGAAGTATTTGCATTTAAATTTCGCTCTGTATTTCGGCTTCGTGAGAAATTGTTAAATTCTAACGCATCGATCTTTTGGAAAATCATAGAAATATCAGCATTACCAGGAGTTGAATTAATTTAAAAAACTTGTGGTGAACGAATACTCATAATTTTATCGGCTTGATGGGCCAAAGATGAAACATCACTTACTTGACTTATAACAAGAATAGTTCTATGGTTTTTAGTAGTGAATCATTGAGTTGTTCAGAAGCGAGGTTTCTCATCACTTGAAGAAAATGTGAGGACTTTTCTGTCACAGCTTGGTACTTACCGGTACCATCGGATGGAGGTGATTCCAAAATATCCGAAACATGCGGCAAAAAATTGGAATCGATATTTTCAATAACGTATTGAAATTTGGTACCATCACGTGTAATACCCGAAATACCAAATATGGATTTGATTTGCATGAACCAAAGTTTGGGGTTTTCCTTCCAAAAAGGTGGTAGCTTGTGAATACTAGAAGCGGCAACTTGTAAACTTGCACCATCTGCAGCATCTCTAGAATTTTGATTCGTTGTTATATCAGGAGACGACATTTTTAATTATTTAATCAAAAAAACTCGGAGTCACCAATTAAATTTTTTTTTTAATTTTTTTTGCTACTTGGACAAACAGTTACAGAAAAAAAGTGAAAGCTGATTCTTGTTTAGCACGCACAGTGTGCGATTCAAAAAATGAAATGGAAATAGTTATGGAACTTCGGAACGGCTATTCCGATTTCCATGAAATTTCACATTGCTTAAGTTTTGAACTTGGACCATATAGACATACAGGGGGCGAGTCCACAGAGTCCCAAAGTTGGACACCTCGGGTATAAAACTTTTTAAAAACGATTCTGATTCCTTATATTTGAACCGATTTGAAATATTTTTTTTATCGGGTGAAAGTTTGCTGTAGCGAAAAAACTTCACCAAGACTGGCTAAAACGTAATAAATTTAATATTTGAAGCTTAATATCTCTTAAACTAAAAGAGATAATACACCCAGAGAAATATCAATCACATACGAGTTGTAAACGATACCTTTCTGTGTCAATAGTGAATCTACACCGTATGTGTTTAAATTAAACACTGCGTGTTCAAAATTGATACCTAATTGGCACCAAGTTGAAACCATTTCGGTATCAAATTGTTAAAGTACATATGTTTTCTATTAAATTTGTTAACGAAAGGTATTAAAAAGTTGTTACCGTAAATTACCAATGTGAGCACAACCGTTGTTGATTTTGAATCGAATTTTTTCCCTTAGTGTATATGCATACGACGATGTATATGTAGATCTCAACTAGCAAAATCCTCCTATATAAAAATATTTCAAATCGGTTCAGATATAAGGAATCAGGATCGTTTTTAAAAAGTTTTATACCCGAGATGAACAAAAATTTATTTTTGCCCACTAGAGTATCTCCACATAACTGTAGGAATGCATGGGTATTTTAACTTAACTGTGAATGAACTAAAGATTTGTGCATCAATTTTGATGATACGTGGCTTTATTTACTCGTAGTTTTACCAACTTTGAGATAAAGATGATAAACTGAAATATTTTTGATGTTTTCACTTTTAAAAATAAATTTTAGTAAAAAATCTTCAATTTAGCATGAACATTTTTTTGGGCACTTATTTCGAAATATCTCCTAAACTATTGAGCGGATAGTAGAACGACCTAAAGCCAATTTTATTCCACATATTTTGGTGTATCATTTATGTAAATCGTGAATACCGTTCTCGAGTTGTAGTGAAATATACTCTAGTAAACGGCTTATTTAGGACGCAATAATAGACACGCCCATAAAAAAAAAAAATCTCGAACTGATAGGAAAAAACTAAAAAGAGATTCGACTTTAACGTGCGGAATTCCATCTAGTCCACATATTTTTTTTATCAAAAAGCTAATATTTATTATTGTTATATAATTTATATTAAATATGCCTCCATTTTGAAACATGTTTACATTCCTTTAAACAACTGATTTTGGCCACATTTTTTTATTAGCCTTCTTCTAGTTGCATCATACATAAAATTTATTACAACTTGTAGTTGGTTAATTGAAATATCTATAATTTTTGGCTAAAAACAGAATTTAAGCCTTAATTGTACATTGAACTTTTGTTTCAAGCTTTGACGAACAAACTAGAGACTCTAGTACATGTTTGTGGTAAGTACGATGTGTCTTTGCAATGTTAAATTGATGTTACATCATGCATGTTCAAACTGACGCAATTGAAATGAATGTGATGCATGAATTTTTGTTTTTTTATTTTTGTAAGAATTATGTACTGTAAGATCCAACATTGGAAAAAACCCATTCAAGATAAACTGGTAGTCAAGCAAGATTATTTTCATTTATTTTATAGAAAGTTCTTTAAACTTGGGAGTTTAATTTATGTTATTGCTAATATCAAGTTTTTTTGGGAGGGGGGCAAATAATAAAAAACAAAAATTAAAAATTGCGATAATTTGGATTGTGTTTAAAATTGCTATTAAAAAGTTCAACGATTACTAAAAAGTATTTTAAAATTTGAAAAATTTTTTAAAACGTAGAATAAAAGAAGTTCAGAAAAATATTAATACAGAAATTTGGCGAAAAGAACTCTAAAGCACTTTCAGAGTTCACTTAAAACTTGCAATTAAACTTTAGGTCATAAATTTATTGATACTTTTAAGGAAATTCTTTGCTCAATTTAAAAATCCTGGTTTACTTTGTAATTATCAAGTTAAATAATATTTATATGTATTAAAAAAAACCTGTATTTCGTAAAAAATTAAGCAAATGATTTCATTTTACATTTTTTTATTGATTACGTGATAATTATTTAAGCCAAATTTAGAACTTCAAATTGTTAAATTTAATTTGTGTTGTTATAAAGCGTACAAGATTTTATTTTTTTTAGTTAGATTTAATTAATATAATATGATAACTTGAATGAATTTCTATTACTATAACACGTTTTTAGAATATTAATAATTTATCTCTAGTATTCATATCTTATTTAAATAAATAAGACGTTGTCTCATCTTCTCAACTATTTAAATTAAAATAAATAATATAAATGTTATAAACAAGCTTTATTATTTTTATAAAAAGTACAAGATAAAATTAATGTTTAATTTATATTATTTTATCTTACTGTTACTGGTACAGTTAAGATAATTGGATTGTAAATATTTATAAAAAAGAAAATACTGAAAAAGGTCGGTTGAACATTTCTAGGTCGAATTTTATTAGCACTAAATAAAATAAAAAAAGTTAGAAATTATGAGGAATAAGAAAACAATATTGTGCATTGCCTTTGTGTTTTAAATTTATATAATATTCAGATATGGATTTCATGAGAGATATTTTAGAAAAAAAAAAAAAAAAAAAACTATCGAAAATTTATCAAAAGCCTCCTACAAGGGAAAAATTTCGTATAAATAGAATATATATTGAAAATTTCCTATAAAAGGAAAATTTGTCGAAAATTTCGTAAGAAGCTAAATTTATCGAAAATTTCGTATAAAAGGAAAATTTATCGAAAACTTCGTATAAAAGGAATATTTATCGAAAATTTCGTATAAAAGCAAAATGTATCAAAAATTTCGTATAAATGGAAAATTTATCGAAAATTTATTATTAAACGAATATTTATCGAAAATTTCGTATAAAAGCAAATTTTATCAAAAATTTCATATAAAAGCAAAATTTTTCAAAAATTTCGTATAAAAGAAAAAATGTATCGAAAATTTCCTATAAAAGGAAAATTTTTCGAAAATTTCGTAAAAGGAACATTTATCGAAAATTTTCTATAAAACGAAGTGTTATCAAAAATTTTCTATAAAAGGAATTGTTATCAAAAATTTCATATAAAAGGAACATTTATTAAAAATTTCCTATAAAGGGAAAATTTATCGAAAATTTTCTATAAAAGGAACATTTATCGATAGTTTCCTATAAAAGAAACGTTTATCGAAACTTTCCTATAAGAGGAACGTTTATCGAAAATTTCCAATAAAGGAAAAATTTATCGAAAATTTCCCAAAAAGAGAAATTTTATCCAAAATTTCCTACGAAGGGAAAATTTATCGATAATTTCCTATAAAGAGAAAATTTATCGATAATTTCCTATAAAGAGAAAATTTATCGAAAAATTTCCATAAAGGGAAATTTTATAAAAAATTTCCTATAGAGGGAAAATATATCGAAAATTTCCTATAAAAGGATATTTTATCGAAAAATTCCTATAAAGAGAAATTTTACCAAAAAATTCCTATGGAGAAATTTCATCGATAATTTCCTATAAAAGGAACGTTTATCGAAAATTTCCTATAAAGGGAAAATTTATTGAAAATTTTCTATAAAAGGAAATTAATAAAAGGAAATTTTATCGAAAATATCATATTAAGGGAAGTTTTATCGAAAATTTCCTATAAAAGGATATTTTATCGAAAAATTCCTATAGAGAAATTTTACCAAAAAATTCCTATAGAGAAATTTCATCGAAAAATTCCTATAAAAGGAACGTTTATCGAAAAATTCCTATAAAAAGAAATTTTATCGAAAAATTCCTTTATCGAATAATTCCTATAATGAGTAATTTTATCGAAAATTTCTTTTAAAAGGAACGTTTATCGAAAAATTCCTATAAAGAAATTTTATCGAAAATTTTATTGAAAATTTCCTATAAAAGGAAATTTAATTGAATATTTCCTATAAAAGGAAGTTTTATCAAATATTTTCTATAAAAGGAAATTTTATCGAAAATTTCCTATAAAGGGAAATTTTATCGAAAATTACCTATGAAAGGAAAATTTATTGAAAATTTGGTTTTTAAGAAAATTTAATTATTTTAAGAATTATAAGGTTTTAGGGAAACATGTTCATTTTGTGCCAAAAAAACCAAGATCCCTGACTATTCCAAATAATCCGAAAATATAATTTAATATACTATGACAAACTAAATCGTCCTCCGCTCAAAAGCCTGACCAAAAACCTGATAACTTCAAAAATATAACCCAAATAATACAGCAATAAATTAAAACAAAATTCAAGATAGTGTGACAAATCTCTTAGTAAACCCATTATATCCCAAAAAATCTCTATAAAAGATTATGATACTAAAGTATAAAGATCAAAACAAACCATTTATTCTCACATCTTTTAATGAACGTAACTACAAACAATCTTTTTGTTTGTTATTTTTTTTTGGGGGGAATTTTTAAATAAACAAAAGCGAAATTTAATAAAAAAAAATTATACAAATAGACTTAAAGATAATATTACTTCTATATATACAAAATACGTTGTATTTATATTAATATTAATCTAATGAAACCAGTTTATTTAGATTCACTTTACTAAAATTAACATATGTATAAAAGTTCAGAGTACTAATACCAAAAATAAAAACAAAGAAAAAAATATAATGTCCCAAAAAAAAAACAACTTGTATTTACAAATAAAGCAACAGATATAAATACATACTAAATGAAATTTTAAGATAAACACGCGTACTTATAGATACATGGAAACATACCAAACAGCAGTGTCTCGCCGTACGTGGTGTACAAGTGTGTTTGATCAACCACTAAACAGTTAAAGCTGCTACTACTTATTTTGCTGTGTTCGATGCAGTCGCAGAGTATGCAGTCATCAGGTGGAAATGATGCAGCAACTATATGTACTTAAGTCTTAGGAGTATTGTTATTATTATTGGTGCACATGCCTTATAATAGAAAATTCCACTCCAATCTCTTCTATTCCATAGCATGTAGAAAGAAAAGAAAAAAATCAAATATTACCGCTATATAGAAAATACAACAAAACGAATGAACTAAACTTTTACTCAATTGCATGCTACCTAACCTTAGTAATAGAGTAATTATTATGAATACTAGATGACTTTGAAACACTCTAACATATAAACAAGCGCGAATGTTATATTCGGCCCGGCCGAATCTATATACCCACCATCAACTTTTTCAAATTTTACGTTATATGGGAGCGGTTGAAGAAATATCAGCAGAAAAGTATAAAACGGACACCCTGTGTTTCTAGTTTAGCCCATAACTTTTTTGTTTATTAACCGATTTTGCCCATTTTCAATCCCAAACAAACCTTATATAAGACAAACATTTGTGCAAAATTCGTCCCCATACGTTTTCCTGTTCGAGCCCTATCCTGCTTTCAACAGACGGACAGACGGACGGACATAGCTAAATCGACTCAGAATCTAACCAGGACCCAGAATATATATACTTTGTGGGGTCTTAGATGATTCCTTCGACATGTTACACATCTTTTTGATGGTGGGTATAAAAAAAGTAATTAAATTTATATTAAGTTTAAGGCCAACAAAATAATTTTTTGATGTTAGGTTTAAGGTTAATTCAAATATTAAAAAAAAGTTTTCTTAATAACTCCAAGAACCGATAATTTTGAATAATTTTCTTGCAAGAAGTTTTCGCAGAATCATTGCGACTAGGACAAACAACACTTTCCACAAGTTTAAAAGTACTTATTGGAAAGTTTTACCCACCCGTTTTATAGCCGAGACATTACAATATCTGACTTGTTTGTTTCATTCGATTCAGAACACCATAACTGTAGTACGGTTCATTTGAAAACAAAAGTTTTTATTAGTTTTTAGCTTCAGAAGATAAGAAGTAAGTAGTTTTGGGATTAAATCCAAAAATTACAAAATGGAAATATTTGTAGCTTGTAAATATATAATAGTTTTTTCATAAAAAAAACTATGAATTATAATTCAAATCATATTATACGCAGTTTTAAAGATACAATTTTCCGAAAACAGCAATATTCGGTATACATTAAACTAATTATCGTGCAGTTTATGGCGTACGAAACAGTTCCATGTCACTTACGGTTCATATTTTATGGACCTCTAAAGTGGGACACCTCGGGCGTTTTTATCAAAAATTAACAATGTTTAATAACTTTCAAATGCATTATCCTATTTTGACAAATATGGTGTCAAAGAAAATACTAATATTCCTCTTTATCATAGAGTCATAAAAGTTACATATCCTTCTGGTGCAAGGACCTCTAAAATAAAAAATATCATTTATCCTTGGATATTCTGAAAAAGGGTATTTTTTTTTCTTATTTTTTCATATGATGTTTGTAATCATATTGTCGTTATAGTTCATAAATTTCAAAATGGGATCTCAATGGGATCAGAAGTTATTGCAGTTTGTCTATAACAGTTAGTACAATTTTACTAACAAATAATTATAATTTTAAGTGTTCTGATAATTTTATTTTAAGTTTAGTATAAAAACAAATAGAAAAGGATAAAATGAAGCAGCGTTTGTCAAGATCGAACATATAATACCCTACATGCGTGTGTTTGGGCACTAAATTTATTATGGGGAGATGGCCTTATATGGGACCTATGGTCAATTGTGGACGATCCTTAGTATTTTTCGAGAATATGAATTATATGGGAGCCATAGTCAGTTATGGACCGATCATTATGAAATTTAGTAGAGCGATCTCTACTTTTGCAAAACTTAGTTGTGTTAAATTTTATCCCGATGTTGATATTGATGATTATGTTGAATTTTATGCAAGTTTAGTTGATTTACGGGAATGAGGATTATATGGAAACCATGTTCAATTGCGGACCTATTATTGTGAAATTATATATCGTCACCGAAAATGCAAAACAACGTAACATCACTTTTCATAACTTTACAGGAGGCACAAAAAACTTTCTAAAATCTAAACAAATTGTCCTACAAACAAGATATTTGAGTTATTATATCCTTAAGTATTGCCTAATATATTGATGATGAACGGGATACGAGATAACTTACGCTTACATGTGTAAGTTATCTCTTTTAGTTTAAGAGATATTCGGGTCGAAACAAATTTTTACCTAATTTTTTACCTCGTCTTTTTTTTAGTTTTTTTTTTTAACTTGTCGGGCTTAATATTTCCCCTAGTATTTTTCTAAAATATTTGCCAGATTCCCTACAAAATTCTAAATAATATTGCAGCAAGAATCATAATTATATGAATCCGTTAAAAAGTTATATTAATCTGAACTTGAAACTTTAAAAAAATTTTAATTTTTTGAGTTTTTTTCCAAAAAGGTGGCAATATTTATTTGGTGATAAAATTAGTTTTTTGTTCTGGGCTTTATCATTTTTTTAATGTTATCATTTTTTTAATGTTTTTAAAGTAAATCCGGAGGAGTTTGGGACAAAGGTCTGCCCACGAGCCCTATCCAAATTTTGTCAATTTTGGAAAATTTTTTTATCTTTATTTGTTATGTTCTCAAATAGCAAAACTGGAATCGACTTAAAATTATTTAAATTTTTTTACCCTTATACATATGTAAGGTATACGCCCAAAAAGTATTTTCTGACGGAGGCCCCCTTATAACGACAGGGTGACCATTTCAATGAAAAAAGTCAATTTTTGAAGGAAGTTTTCCCCGAAATGGAATTTTGGGTATTTCGGAGTAAGTAAATAGGAATATATTTATGTACTTCTTTTTAGGACAAAATTTTTTATACTGTACTAAAATTTCACAATGATAGCTTAATGAATGTAGATTTTATTTAAGTTCAAATATTAATTTTTTTTTTTTAAAATAACACTTAATACAAAAATTTTTCGTTTTTTTGATAAATTTAATGAAGACATTTAGTTTGAATACTTTATTATTTATATATTATTATTTTTAAAGTAACAATGATCGGTAAGATCCTAGTATTTTGCTAATATGTTTGACTCGTATGCTTAAGGCTTCAAAACCATTTCTATTTGGGGCTGTTGAGACTTTATATGTTTTTCTGAATCAATTAAAAGATTATGATTTTTTGGCATATATATCATTCCTTTTTTGACCTGATTAATTTCAGTGAATTTTAAAAAATATGATTTCAATGTAATTGAAAAGTTTCAAATATCACCACGAGAACTGGATTCATATAAAAGTTCGGAAACAGTTTTCGAAATCAATGAAGTCTGTTTGATATTATTTTCTATTAAAAAGCAGCAATAATAAAATAAATTATTCTAGTTAATTAATATTATCATATTGATGATTGGAGCAAAATCAAACAAAAATTAATTAATATACGCAATTTCGTAATTGAAGTCCATTTTTATTTTTTTCTGTGTAATAAAGAACTAATTCATATATACTCATTTTCAGTACCATTCCTATAAATCAATTCAGTTTAGGGCATCATCTCAATTAGGATCTTATAAATATAATGAAATAAACCAACGAAAATTGTGCCTATGAAAAGTTTTTTTCTGATATCACTCCTTATTACAGATTCTGTGAGATCTACCTTCCTTTTTAAAAGAAAATAAATCTTATTCCTCAAAAAATTATCTAATACCATCAACAGCATCATTACCTAGACAATAGATAGCTAATTGTAGGGTATTAGCAAATAAACATTAATGAACGGAAATGAGTTTTTGAGTAGAGATTTGAAAAAAGAAACATACAACAGCAAATAATAATACAATGTTTCAATAGACATAGAGTCAGACCATAGAAGAGTGTAACAACCAACTACTGCCCAAATTGAGTTGAAACACAATAATACGAGCATAAGCACAGATCATTTTAATACTTTGAAGCGTTAAGTACACGCGTGCTATTAAGAATCGTCGTAAAAAATAAATTTAATCACTTAAATCAATAAAAATTCGATTAAGAAAACAACGTATAACAAACGGTGTACGTGTTTAAAATTAAGAATATTGTTTTTATTTTTGTTTTTTTTTTTTTTCATTTGCGTTTTATACAAAATTTAACGCTACAATAGGAAAACAAAAATTTTATAATTATTGCAAATTAAGTGAATGTTAAATGGTTCATAAGTGAATGTATCTATCAAACTTTGTGGCGGTCTGGTGTTTTAAAAAAATCTTTGAAAAAACAAAAAACTAAAATTAATAAGAAACAGTGTATTTTTTTATAAACTTGATTTTTTTATAAAATTAAATACAACGGGTTTTTGTGCTTTTTTAATATGTCATTTATAGTTTAAAAACTAGTTCAAATCTTAAGTTGAAAGAAGAAAAGCAAAGTAAGTCTGTAGCTGGACATTATCCAATTTTATTTATTTGTATGAAAAAAAAAAAAAAAAATATATATAATAAAATCAATAATGATAATAATATATTGTATAACGCAGTTTAGTTTAACAATATTTTTGATATAAAACATATTAAATTTGTATACATTTAAGATAAAAAATAAAGAAAAACAAAAAATTATATAAAATATAAAATTATTTATAACACAAGTTGCTTTACATATTGGCGGTTTAAGAAATGCATTCACATTCAATATGCGAAGTTTGATTGATAAGTGACATAAAAAGAGTAATGACTTCTGATCTTATTCCTTATTCTTTGTTCCGCAAATACGTCTTATTATTTGAATCGATTAATATTTAGAACAAATACGTCTTATTAGAATCATTTAGATAGACAATAATAAAATATATAAATAATAATTGTTTTTTTTCCAAAAGTTATTAATAAAATTAATATTTTTTTTTAATCTAAAGTAATGAAATTTTAAAATAAAATTTCGAATTTTATAATAATGTAATAATAAAGTCTTTTTTTTTTCTGGCTTAAAATTTTCAATATAGATTATATTTCCGGATTGAATATTTAGTGGCGTAGCAAATTTATATAGAATATTTAAATTGTGTGTTAAGATGAATAAATTTTTTTTAACAATCCTCGTATAAATGTTTTCGTAAATCCAAAAATATATGTACATATAGATAGATATTTTCATTATTTTTTCCTTTCCCTTTACATTGTACTATTCCAATAGTAATGGAAGTGTTGCCAGAAATATTTTCAAACAAAAATTCCTCTTTAAATATATAAAAGGCCAAAATATCAAAAACAAAAAGAGTGCCAAATCTTATAATCTCAAATGTCATTTGGATTTTTTGTGATAAATTGTAACTTAACTGTTTTATAACTACCACTTCTTTTTGCAATTTTGTACTTTTTTAAACTTCATAAACTCACGTTAAAATTAGTAACAAATATACCCTCACAGGGTCTGTGGGTCCAAAATTTGATTTTAATTATAAAATCAAACCCTTTATTGGGAATTGATTGCAGCTCTCACGAACTTTTACATTTAATTATGAAGATGGTACTTATTTGTCTAATAATGTTACTCGATAGCAAACAAATCGATATGTTTTAATTCAGTGTTGTGAAAAAGTTTAATACATTTGTTTTATAACACTGAATAAATATAAGAAAATATCATAGTAAAATAATAAAGTACTCGCACATCTACAAAAACAAAAATTGCTTGTATTTTGTTAGTGTAAAACTACTGCCCACAATGTCAGAATGCTTTGAACGGAAAAATGAGAGAACGAAAGAGAGCAAGAGAAAAAAACTCAAAAAATATTTTACATGTGAATACAAAAACAATTTGACAGTACCGCGAGGTTTGCCAATGAAAAAATTGTAAAACAGCTGGTCTTACGAGTATACTTTATTATTATACTATGGAAAATATAATCAAAAAACATATGTGTTTACAAAGTAAATAAAGAAAAACTCTAACTAAGTCTACATTAGACAAATGTTTATCAAGACAAACGTCAAAATGAACTCGAATTTATGGAAGGTGGCAACAATTGTGCAAAAACAACAATATGGCGAATTCATTAATGTTTTTTATGTATGCAGTTTGACAGCTGTAACAACCAAAAATAGTAATCAGCTGTTTAACTAAGGCTACCTTGTATAGATTCGCACCGATTTTGACGTTTGTCTTGATAAAAATTTGTCTAATGTAGACTCAAAGTTACTTTGAGTCTACATTAGACAAATTTTTATCAAATTTTTATCAATTAAGGAATAACAATTAATTAAAAGTTGAAATTATATCTAAAAAATAATACTTAAAGATATGTCTAACTTCGTGTCTACATTAGACAAATTTTTATCAAGACAAACGTCAAAATTTTATCATTATAAAGATTTGTCTAATGTAGTCGGAATTTGTCAGTATTATTGCAGCGGTAAAAGAAAATTGTCAGCGCTCGAGCTCTGACAACTTTGTCTTGATGATGCTTGTAAAGACGCCATCTTGATTGTTGTTGGTACTTTTTGCATGGTTTATTATTATTATTTTTCCCTATACTTGACAGAGATAAAAAATGGTCTGCAACTCAAACAAAAATTTGACGTTTGTCTTGATACAAATTTCTTTAATATAGACTAGACGTACTGATGTCCGTTCGTCCGTATAACTGGCTATCCATGTAAACCTTGTGCACAAAGTACAGGTCGCAATTTTGAAGATAATTTAATAAAATTTAGCACGTGGGACTTTAATGATATAAGAACGTAGCGTATTAAATTTGTTTATGACTGGTTCACTATTTTACCTAGCCCCATGCAAATGTGCTACAGGAATAGGGATTTAACAATCACAAATGCCTAAATATAGCAATATTTTAATGAAATAAATTCTATATAAGAGTACAGCTTTTGGCCAAATTTCACGAAGATCGGTTCATAATTTGGATTAGCTTCCATATAAACCCTTCTTCATAAATCACTTTATCGTGCATATCCTATACTAAATATAGTAATCAAGATAATATTTGACACAAATAAGTTTTATTAAGAAATCACCGTTTTAAATTTGTTGTAGATCGACCCATAATTGACCATAGCCCCCATATAAGTAAAACTTTCGGTAATCACCTTTAAGTGCATAAATCCCATATAAATGTTAGTATCAACGTTTGTTTTGTGGAAATTTACAAACAAAGTTAGCCACAGGTCCAATATAAGACAATAAATGAAAATTTTAAGCGTTTTTTTCCTTTTTAGAAACAGTTTTGCTAGCCCCTGTGCAAATGTCCTCACTGCGGTTTAGTGATAAAAAATTCTTCAAATATAGCAACATTTTAAGTTTTATAGAAGCATAAATCTATTTGGCAAGTTTCATAGATTGCTCCATAATTGACCATATCTGCGATATAAATCCCTCTTCTGAATATCATTTTAATATGATTTTGTTTTTGTTTGAAAATTTGACCGATTTTGATTAATAGGCCATTCGCCGATATATTAAGGAATTAGATCTATGCATTAACTTCGATATTTTTTAATGAAAAATGTATGTTTATTTCAAGATAATGGTTATTATGGATTCCATCCCAACACCAATTGTCATATTTTGATATGAAAACTTTTTCTTAAGTGTGTGTTTAAGTATAATTTCTCTTAGTTTCAATTCGTGTGGCACCAAAATTCTTAAATTTTGGATGAAAGTAGTGATTTTTAACATCTGAAAATAGTAGCTTTATCTTCTCTCAAAACCTCCATATCTTCATCTAAAAAACTTTTTCGGCTAACCGCTCCTTATCTTAGACATCGAAATCGTCCTTCTTAAGTAATCTAAAGTTACAAATACAATTGCTTTCAATAGCGATTTTATGAAAAAAAATTAGAAATTTCTTTTTAATACAGACGGGATAACAATTTTCCCTTCACAAAATCTCAAAAATCTGGCTACTTTTTTACTTTTAAAACGCAAACATTGGTTGCGCTGCATTTACAAAACAAAAAATAAAAAATTGTTGTGCCTGGTACGAAACGTGCGAGTTTTTGGTAAAGCTTATGAGAGTAATATTTACTCTAATGGATGAATGGATGGATTGATGATGATGCTGTCGTTGTTTATTTGTTTGTATATTTTATTTTATATTTAGCAGTAAAGTCTGACTGACTATCTGTCTGTCTGCTGGTTGTTTTGCAGGCAGTCACTATTTTTTTCTCGACTATTTATACATATGACTGCAATGCAGCCATTGTCATAGTTAATGCTACAAATTTAAATGTAGCAAATATTGTGATTATTATTTTTTTTTGTTTATATATTAGTTTTGTATTTCATCTTTTTATATTTTCTTCAATAAGAAAGAAAGTGTCTATAATGCTAGGTGGAGAAGGCTATGGCTCAGCAAAGACGAATTATTTGTTAAGTTTCTTAGCAAAATCAAGGCATTAATAAAAAAAATAAAAAATAAGTATGCAGTTTTAAATAAAAGACTTTGAAGTATTCCAATGTAAATGAAAGTATTCAAACACGTGAATAGAAATTTAGCCTTGACATTTATTAGGCGAGCACGTCCAATTTAAAACTTTTTGAATTGGCCATAGTCTGATTTAAATATAAATAGATTATTTTAAAAATTTACATACATAGTGAGATCAAATAATAATATAAATAGTTTAGGGCTAATAAACTAGAACAGGTTTAAACTTTGGTTTTGTTAAGTTAATTTGCAATTTAAACAAAGTTTAATATGAACATCTGTACATCAGTTTAAAGTTGTAGAATTTCAGTATGATAATACCATAAATTTCAATATATCACAAGCTGAAATAATATTAAAAATTTTTAAAATATATAATGCAGTTTGATATTACCTAAGTACTTAATTGTTATTAGGATTTGTTTAGGTTTCAATGAAAACCACATAGAAAATTCATCTAAATACTGATGAAATGTATTGCGGCTCAAAACATGTTCTCTGTATGCTCTGTAGGGGTAATTTTGGCAAAAAAAATAAAAAAAAAATCTGCTTTGATGCCACCAAAAAGATGCAACAAGAGCAAGACGTAGCGCTTTACCTGTCGAAGATATTCTTTTTCAGAACATACTACAGTACACAAACAACTTGAAGATACAGCCAAAGAAAAATCGACCACATAAGTGTTGAAAACGATACCAATGGGTTTCAATAGTGAATCTTCCCCGTATGTATTCAAAAATCAACACCGTGTATTCAAATCTTAATGAAATTTGATAACCAATTGGCATCAAGTTGACACTATTTCGGTAGCAAATTTTTAATTATTAAAAATTTTTCAAAGTGCATTATGTTTTCTATCAAGTTTGTAAACGACTGAGTATAGTTAGCTGTCCGGCCAAATATACTCAGTCAAATGGATGAATTCTTGGCTTTGAACTTCATGCAGAATCCTCAGAATAGAATTATATATGTAGTTATATTTCTTATAATAGGATCCTTTGTCGGATATTTAACTAAAAATTTGTTTTTTAAATTATTAAGATTTAATTAAATTTTTCAATTCTGAGCTTTTGGAAGTTTGTAAACCATTTAAAATATGTACATTTGGCTAAAAAGAAGTTCAAATTCAAAGCTTGATTACAAGGATTAAAATACTTCTTTGATACTAAATAAGTTTGCATTCGTAAATTGATTTGTTGTCTCTATTTGGCGGTACCAAAGCAGAGTTTGTGGACTATAATTAGACACCAGCCGAATGGAATACGTATTTTCTGTGGCGCTACTCACTTTATCATCATTCGTGGTGTCTTATATATATATCGATTTCGTTGAAACCTAAACAGACATAATTTTCTAACTACCATATTGTTGTTTCTTGTACCTACTTTGCATATCATTGCTTTTACAGCTTCTTTACCGATATAAATTTGTTTCTAAAAAAAAAAGAATATTATATTTAGCTGAACAAATTTTATTTTGACTGGACACTGGACAATCATCATAAAAGCTGGAAAATCCGGCAACCCCAGGTACAGACCCTAGATCATTGATAGGCACAAAGAGAGTACATACAAATCCATTGGTCGATCTGTATAGAATAGATTGAAAATTTTAATTTTCTTAAGATGTTTGTTGTGGAATTTATCTGTTTATTTCGAATTTTTACGTTTTTTGTTGACGTTCATATTGTGTATGTGAAAAGAGCGAATACTCTCTCCACCTGGGTGCTATGGGTGCCGACCAATGCCCTATATACATAGATATACTATAAAAGAGTATTATTTACTTTCTTGTATGTGTCACCTGGACAGTGTTGCCAAAACTTTGAGGCAATGTCCCACCAGATTGCATTTTGAACCGCTAGAAACCACCTACACTTAAAATAAAATCGCCGATTTTTACCGCTAAAATATTTCATCTCTTCAAACATGTTTAAAATTGATAGCTAATCCTTCAAAAATTTAATTTTGGGTACCTAAATGTATCTCAGAGTCATTAAATCAAATTTAAAAACTTATAATATATTTTTGCTTATATTTTACTATATTCGTCTGACATTGATATTAAGAGCATTTTCAGGCAAAATCAACTTGTAATTCTTTAAAAAATCAGTTTCAAAACATCAGACCGAGGGGCTTATTTTATATTTCGATTTTATTTTAAAAACATTTTCGAAAACGTTTTCTTTCGAATCGAATTACCCAATAATACTCCAATTTTTGAAGGATATTTCCATACTATAATGTAGTGGTGATTTGACATTTTGAAAAAAAGTTTGAATTAAAAAAATAGCCAAAATCGGTTGATAAACAGAAAAGTTATGGGCTAAGTACTAGGAACACAGGGTATCCGTTGTAGCTTCATTTCATACTTTTCTGCTGATATCTCTTAAACAAAAGCATGTACGACAAACGAAATTTTATACAGTTAGTTCGAGAGTCGATATAAATTTGGAAACCACTTTACTGCCCACCTTCCATATAACGTAAAATTTTAAAAAGTTGATAGTGGATATATAGATTCGGCCGAGCTGATTAAAATTAATATCTTTTTTATAGAAAAACAGTTGATTTTATGTACAGTTTCCGAGTTTTTACAATAAAGAAGAGTCGCTAGAAACCGCCAGTTAGAAAAATGTTGCAACAGAAAATCCACTTAGCGGTTTTTAAGGAAAGTGCCCGCTATGCACAACAAAATAATGCCAGATCTAGCGGAAAAACCGCCATTTTGGCAACACTGCACCTGGAGATCAAAGTCATCGTAGAGCCATAAACTTTTATAGTTTCTTCATGTTACAAACCATATAACAGAACCAACAAATCCTATAACAATGACTACAATAAAAAAAAAAACTTATCACATCATCATGCGAATACATTTGTGCATACAAGTGTAACTTTTTTTTGTCCGTCTGTTAGCCGTCATCATATTTTACATACACATCAATACTTTGTACCATGCTCAGTCCAGTGATTATGAATAGAGTTACAGAGCGACCTCCATAAGGGGCTGCATCGCCATTGAGCATACTGGATGGCTTATCATCTGAACTTCAGCCTTATTCGCAAAACAAAAAACAAGAAAAAACACAAAAAATTGTGCTTAAGCTTTTGAAGCTGTTTTTTATTTTTATATATTTTTTTTTCTTTTTATTTATAATATTTGTTTTTTTGTTTTCTTTCGTTGTTGCTTTTTTTGTTAAACATTTATTAATACGTATAAGAAAAAAAAAAAATATATTATTATTATTTTTGCAAATTTCTACGAATAATATTTTATTGTTATTTTTATTTTCGTTTCATTTTGTATTCAAATTTGAACGGAGAAACAAGTTTATTTTTTTCGATTCGTAAATAATAAATCGAAATAAAACAGAGAAATAAAAAAAAAGATCAGTGTTTAATAAAACAAATAAATAATTAAAATTTTGTTAAATTAAATTGCGTTGTTAAGGGCTAAAATAAATTAAATAAATAACATCATTCCGTAAAAATAAATAAACTAATTTTATGTGAAAAAAAACTATAAATAAATTAAAAAATTTAAGTAATTACAAACAAATAAAAATAACATTTATTTCATTTAGCAAGTGGTTAAATACTCTACTGCCATTCCTAGCCCCTGTAAAACCTATTTAATACTACAACAAACAATTAATATTAGAGCTGGATTTGCTCTATTTGTATTTTGTTTATTGACTTCAATACTAAATACAATTTATTGTTTGTATTTTTCAATTCAACGACTTTGATTTTATTACGGATCATTTTGTGAAGCTGTGCGAGAACAATTATTATTTGTATCCATTTTCAATTGGTTTGTTACTACTGCTGCCTGCTGTTGCTGCTATTGTAGCTGTTAGCTAGCTGTGACTGACCATGGCATTTTTTCGCAAATGGAAAACCCACTATAAACACAAAAGTAAGTAATTTTTTTGTTTAAATATTGTTCATATTCGTTATATATGTATTTAATTTGTTTGAAAAAAAAATTTAACAAATAAAAATACCTTTCATGTTTGATAGATTAAGGTGAATCTAGATCGACTGGTTGAGGTAGTACATATAAATATTAGGATATAAATTAGATGGTTAATAATAAATTTTATAGTTTTCCCCTTAACATACTTTGGCACTGCGGTCGATTTCACTTAAAATTATATGTTTCTATACGAAAGTATAAATAACTGAAGCCGGTTAACCGGTTCTGTTAAAAAAGTTTATAATTTAAATTAAATAAACTCTGACCTATAAGGGGTATCAAAAAATTTTTTTACTTTTATAAATCTATAGACTTTTATAAATCTATATTTAATGTTTCATTTAAAGCTTTCGGTCCCGGAAAAAATATAAAATTTAAATTTTAAAAACTTTTGTAAATTTCTTATAACAAATATTTTTTTACACTTTGTCAACAATTAATGTGAAATTTTAACTGGGTTTATATATTTTTTATGACACACTTATTCAGTGTGTTTTACAATTTTTAATCTGAACCATTTTACCGATTCACTACTCGTGGTCAAATCTAGGCAGAATAACCCACCATCAAAAATATGGGGGGTATATTGATTTTGTCATTCCGTATGTAACATGTCGGTGGAATCATTTAAGACCCAACAATAATCGTTTTTAACAGAATTTAATTGATTTAAACTTTGTCCAAAATCTGGAAAAAAATTAATTTTCGCGCACCCAAACATAAAAATTAAAATTTTAGTTAAATTATGTTAAAAATAAATAGCACAGGTCGACAAAAATTTTTTTTCGAGCTCCTTCAAAAAAAGATATGTAGACTAGATGGAATTCCGCATGCTAAACACGAATCTGCTTTTAGTTTTTTTCCTTCAGGTCGGGATTTTTTTATGGGCGTGTCTAATATTGTGCCTAAATATGCCGATTACTCGAGTATATTTCACTATTACTTGAGAACGGTATGCACGATTCATATAAATGATATACCACGAAATGCGGAATAAAATTAGCTTTAAATCGCTCTACTATCAAATTTTTATCCGCTCAACAGTTTAGAAGATATTTCGAAAAAAGTGTCGGAAAAAATTGTAATTTTTCATGCAAAATTCAAGATTTCTTTTTTTTTACTAAAACTCTTTTTAAAAGTGAAAACATCAAAAATATTTAAGTTTATCACCTTTATCTCAAAGCTAGCAAAACTATGAGTAAATAAAGCCACGTATTATAAAAATTGATGCACAAATCTTGATTGGATTCATAGTTAAGTTTGGTTACCCATGTATACCTATAGCTAAGTGGAAATTCACTAGTGGTCAAAATTTAAAAATTTATTTTTTGATAAGTGGTGAAAATTTTGATCCATGATCTGAAATTCTTGAGCAAATGAAAAATATTGTTGACATACCTTGAAGACATCTTTTGATGTATCACTTATCAAAATCGTGTAAAGGGTTCTTGAGTTATAGTCTAAGTTTGACAAACCATTCTCGAATTTTAAAATGTAACCGCTGAATAAGGCGATGATATTAGTCATGCACATAAAAAAAATCAGTACCCGATAGAAAAAAAGTGAATGCAGATCCACCTATTTTTGTTTCAAGAAAAAATAAAAAAAAAACTTTTTCTGGCCACCACTGCATTTCAACTCAATTGTATGTAACATGGGTATTTTTACTTAACTGTGAATAAAATTTAGATTTCTGCATCAATTTTGAAGATACATGCCTTATTTTATTCGCATTATCAGCTTTAAGATAAAAGTGATAAACTGTAATATTTTAGATGTTTTCATTTATTAAAAGAAATTTTAGTGACAAAAAAATCTAAAATTTTGCATTAAAATGATTTTTTTCGGACACCTATTTTAAAATAACTCCGAAACTATTGAGCACATAAAAAAATTAAGTTTGGGCAATTTTAAGATATTTTTAGTCCGCATCTTTTGGTGTATCACTTTGATCAATCGTACACTCCGTTCTTGAGTTATGAGGAAATATACTACAGTAATGGCCTTACAATGGGCGAAATATTAGACACGCCCATAAAAAAAAACCAGACCTGATGGAAAAAAACTGAAAGCAGATTCGTGTTAAGCACATCAAAATACATTAAGTCCAACTATTCGTCTATGGGGGAGGATTTTTTTGTGTGTAGTGTAGTTTGAGAAAAATGAAGTTATTTTAATTAAGTTCCATTTTTTTTATTAAAAATTTCAAGAAAAGTTGAAATTTATTGTATAAATTTAAAAACAAATTTCAATTTTTTATATCAAGTAAATTTTGTTTTCCAAATAAATAAATATTCAAAATTTAATTAAAAGATTATTTTCTTTTTCACTTAAAAAAGTCACCAGAGTGTTAAAATTTCCTATTGGGTCTTTTATATAGTTCAAAAGACTTTCAATGTTTGTTTGCAATTTTTTCTAATTTAAGTTTAATTTAAATTTTTCCCGCAATAAAATATTGAACTTAGTATGGAAATTAAGTAAAAGTAAATAATAAAAATTTATTTGACGTCTATTAATCGTTTTAATTGTACGTTTGAACAATAAAACTAATTAAAATAGAAATTATTTATAAATATATACACGTAATAATACAACCAAATAATTAACAAAACAAAATGAGTATTTAAACAAACAATAAAAAAGTTCAAACGATTTTAAAACTTTTGTAAAATTTGGTAATAGATTTGCAAGAAGGGGAGATTAAGGAGAAGAAATTCGAACTTAATAATTTTACATACATTTTAACAAAACTAATAGTTAGGGTTTTGTATAAGAATCTAAGAAATAATTATAAGTATTACAATTGATTACAGTTTGTAATATATGTATGTATTTGATTACATCTTTTAAATTTTGTTAAACATGATATCATTTAGTAAAATGCAACAAATGTTAATATTTACGAGATATTTAAATTTTATATATTTTTATTCGATAAAAAACACTATTTAATTATTAAGGGGGCGTTTATTAATAAACTTTTATAATGTATTAATAAACACCAAAATAAAAATATTAAATTTTATCGTAAATAACCAGCTATCCATATTTAAGTAGTTGTTTACTTTAAAAAAATTAAACATCTAAGTTTAAAAATATGGTCGAAGCTATGAATGAATATTCAAAAGAGTTTTTATTATAATTTCTTGTTTTCTTTTCAAAAATTGATAACAACTCTATAAACAAAACTATGACGCAAAATTTATATAAAGATTATTATTTTTTTAAACAAATTTTTTAATTGTTTCTTTTTTTCTTCAAAATTTGAGGTTTCAACTTTTACTTAAGTGAATTTTAAATTATGATTCATGATCTAAATATATTTAGGCAGCACTTCCTTAAAAAGTTTTATTTTTTTACTATTGGTTTTAGAGAAAATGATAAAATCGTTGTTTTACCAGAATTTCCGGTAAATAAAATAATATTTTTGATTATTTGCAAATTATTTTTCACAAAATAAGTGTGTTATAAGAAGGTCATTTTGCATAATAATTTATTTAACTTTTTGGTACATTTATACTCTTCAACCTTGCATATTTTACAAAAATCATTACTTAGATGAATGATCGGTACAAAGAGAGCATGTTCTTACGCTCTTTGTTTTCATATGAATGCATGTAATTTGTAAAGAGAACCGGTTCAAAACTAGTCACGTGACAGGTTCTCAGGGGTAGTGATCGGTCCCAGTTCCAGAACTTTATATGAGAGGAATTTCACATGGGGTTATCATTGGAGGTGGCTAATTAGCCCCTTGGGACAGGACACAGGATAGGTCACAGAACTGGTCCAAGAGAACAGGTTCAGTGTCGATTAATATGAAAAAATTTGATAAAAATTCGATAATTGTTTACTTTTTAAACATTTTTTTATTATTATTTTTATTAAATTATGCTTATTTTTATTTTATAATTTTTCGTTAATGTCGATGGCGGCACCCCGAATCGAACCCATGTTTATGTAACGAATGTCATGTTTAATTGCGCACTTAACAAGCATTTTACAAATTGACTGTCAACTGTTAAATAGTGAGTGTGTTTTTGTGACAACTGGTTCTTAATTGGAACTTTGGTGACGAGTTAGGTGTCAATTGGTACTCAACTGGTACTGAGGGACCGTTCCATTACTGTAATTGCCACAAATTTCCCCCAGGGATATTTCTGTTCTTGAGATCTATGGATGCTGATCTTTAATTTACTTGAATCGAAGATCGGCGCATTTATAAACTGAACTGTATTTAATTTCTCATTAAAAAATTACCCAACATAAGGAAGTACTTGTTATTATTTAATAAATATTAAATAAAACGCAATTTTTTTTTTTTTTTTTTTTTTTTTTTTTGTTATAAAATTCCATTCACAAAAAAATATTAATCTAGATCGGCAATCGTTCTTTGATTGGCCGCCTTTAATTAGGTCAATGATCACTGATAACCCTTTAATTATATTAATACTAAAAATAAATAATAAATACAAATATTAAATTTAATGTTTTATTTTATTTTTTTTCTTTTTTACAGAATTTACATCAGATGATGCAATAGACGGTGAAGATTGGGGTTTAGATGTGAAAACCCCCACCAAGGATGCCAAACATCTAGATGATTTGAAATTAAATTTTGAAGGTAGTTTGGAGGCTGATGATGAGGAAGATATTAAGCCTATATTTCAATCATATGACATCAAATATTTAGGTTGTACACCTATAGAGAATAAACGTTCCGAAAAAATAACTTCGGAGGCTATAAAAACTGTGATTGCTAATGCCAAAGCGGGTGGTAGAAAAATTAAAACACAAAAACGCGTCAAAGTTAATATTTCCCAAGAGGGTATTGAGGTATTAGATCATGCCACCGATGATTCTTTGATGCGTTTCTCTATTTATAAAATTTCTTATTGTTCTGTGGATGCTTCTAATGATCATGCTTTTTCATTTGTAAGCTCAGAACCAGATCCCCTATCCGATAAAGAGAAATTATCTTGCCATGTATTTTTGTGTCCTAAACGAAAAATTGCCCATGAAATAACTTTATTGGTGGCACGTTGCTTTGAGAATGCCTATCAAAATTGGCGTGATACCGTGGTGCATCAGTCCAAACAGGGCAATAATAACAATAATACAAATAACAATAATAATATTGATAATAGTGCTAATAAAATTGAAGCCAAAAATATCCTTAAAGAACAAAATGGTTTTGGTCTTATAGAATCCAAAGCCGAAATTCATTATAACTCGCGTGAAGAACAAAAGAAAGTGGATAATCCTCTGATCGATTTAGCTGCCAATGACAATGATGTACGAAAATATTTACAAAATACTTGGGTATCATTTGAAGATGATCAAGAACAATCACATCATATGGTGGCCTGTTGAGAATGAGTGTAAATTGTGTAAAGAGTTTACGATCATACATATATCTATGTTTTTATAATTATTTTAAGTGATATATTGTAAACCTAAACCTTTTTTTTTCGCTTTTAATATTTTTTTTTTAGTTTAATCTTTAAGCAAAATTTTTAAATTTTGTGCAATACACACACATGTTTGTATATAATTTATAAAATATGTATAAATTTAAATTAATTTCTTTTTTAAATAATTAACATTTATAAATAATAAATGTGTAGGTGTAATTTTATTAATTTGTGAAAGTAGTAAGTAAAATAAAATTAAAGTGCACTTACAACACAAAATGTAGTAGATTTAGTAATTTTTTTTAATAAAAAAATACATTTTGAATACATATCGCATACAGGGTATGTTAATATATCATACATGACCCAAAATTTTTAGGGAACTTCAGAAAGTTAATTTCAACACACATATTGTTAGTTGGACATTTATTATGACTCAGGAATGATAAACTCATGTACACACTTGTCGAGAACTTATAACACTAAGGATTCTAACATATAGACACAATTCTTTAACTTTTTATTACTTTTACCTTCCCAAATGTAAAACATCGCAACTTGTAAAACACTTCCCATCCTTTTGTAACAACAATTCAAGCTGCATGAATTAACTCATTCAAATTTTAATTTATTCCTAATTTGCCATTAGTTTTATAACATTTATCATATTATTGACATAAATGGGCCATCATCAAAATAAATGCTAGAAATTATTGTTTCACATTGCATATTTAATAGTTTTGGAAATATTTTCTCAAACAATGTTTTTGATTTTGGTGGTTTATTGAACCTTCAAGACAATGTTAACAACATTAAAGGGAAAAAATGTGATACAAAACGAATTAAATTTAAGGTACATATTCGTATAGTAGATTTTTCTTCATTAACTTGAATTGTTTCTTCAACAACTTGAATTGTTTCTCTTATTGTAGTGATTGTTAAACTATGAAGAAAATATTATTAGATTTTTTAATCTTTATTACTAAATATTTTGTTTAGTTTAAAAAAATCTGATCTATCCTAACTTTACTGCAACGTCCTGAAAGCTGTCGCTGATACCTTTTGAGTATTAACGAAGAGATGGTTTTATAAGTTATATCTAATGGCAAGTATTATAAACAAAACAAGTAATATAATCTACCGTATTTTCCAAAATGAAGATCTATTATAAGAGTGATCTCGGTTTAGCAATATGTTTCACTGACTAAACACTTTATGATATAACATATATATATCAATAATAGTAATGTAAAAAGTTAGTAAAATTTTTTTGCAGGGTCGCCGAGAATAATTAAAAAAAAAAAAAATCCAAAAACTTTTTAACTGGACTCGCAATATGATGCCGAGCACTGTCATTATGGAAAATCATGGACTCATGTCTGGTCGCATATTCTGGCTCTTTTTCGTTCAAGATCTTTTTATACTGATCAATTGTGTTCAGCACAGATTTCTGGTGATCGTTTCACACTGTTTTAGCAACGCATAATGGATGACATATTTCTGATCATCTGATCATTAAATATAGAGTATTACTTGGATACCATGGTAATTTGGCTTTGATATCAGTTTAACTACTTTTAAAGCCTAAAAATTTTTGCTTGATTTACTCCCAATTATTTTGTAAGCATTTAGGTGAGTCATGATCGAGAAAAGCCTTTAATTATTCAATATTATTTTGTTTGACACAATATAATAAATAAAGTAAAATGTTTTAATCAGTGTCCTAATCCTCGGGAACACAGGAGTCAGTGTTGCCAAATTTAGGGAAAATTCCCCTTTTGTAGGGCTTTCGAATTTTCAAATTTTTCTATAATTTTAAAGTAGATATCCATACCACTTAAATTAAACTTTAACTAAGATTTACTATGTATAGTTCCGAATTTATTAGTAATTAAAAATTTATACCTCCTGAAATTTAATGATTTGAGGTACACATCCAATAGAGTCATTCCATTTATAACCAACCAGTTGATTTTCTCACCTCTTCCGAATTTTATAATATTTGGTAAAATTATTATTATTGTCAAAACTAAAACTAATTCAAAACTAATTTCAGATAATTTCATCAAATGGTTTGCGAAATATCGCGATTTGAAAGTGCGAAATAGCTCAAAATAGTATCAAATATCATTAAATTCGGAGAGGTAAAGTCAGAAATTGTAATTTTTCGTGTTGGTTTTAAATGGAATGACTCAATATACATATGTATGTAGTGAATATCATTGAAATCGGAGATGTCAAAACCTAAAATTATAATTTTCTGACAGTAATAATAATCAAAGTGAATCTGTTCATTAAATAAAGTCCAATTTGTTAAATATAATCTACTGAATTTTATTATTATTTTATTTATTTATTTATTTTTTTTTTTGCTGTAGGGGAAAATTTAGAGATTTTTCTTTTGTGGCGTAGGGAAACCGTGGAATACAGGATTACATAAGTCGATTTTAGTAGCACAAACATATTAGAAATTAAGGGTAGTGATACGTGATGCGTAAAATTGTATGAGGATCACACAGTTTGTACAGATGAATGTATGTACAGGAAGTCCATTTAATGGAAATAGGTCTCCGAAGATCTTATAGTTTTTTGAAGGAATGAAACTCCAATGATTGACAACCAGGCAGAGCTTCAAGACATGTAAGTGTTAAATCAGGGCTAGTTAGCGACTTTTGCTGGCTTGTTTGGTTAACTGTAATTTCGAGGTTATTAAAATGTTTGGTGAACTTTCGCGACACTGTATGTATGTAGTGTTTATTTCATGAAAAACTTTTTTTTTTTTTTTTGCAAAAAAATTAAAAATTTAAAATTTCATACTTTTCTTATTACGAGTAAAATGTATTAACTAAAATTCATGCTTTTTATGGACTAAATGTATGAGACTCAAGAGATTTGAATCGCTGGTAGAGAACTAAAGTGCAAGTTTTAAATTAGCATCGTCTGAGTGGTCGTCCTACATCAGAATACCAAAAAAAAAAAAAAAAAAAACAGTTTCTCGGGACACTCTGATGTACATATGTAGGTATATTGAGAATTAATTTTATTAAAATAGCAAATTCAACATAAAAAACAGAATTTTGCATTGATGTAATGTAGGGCAAAAATAAAACAAATAAACAATATACACAATCACAATCTTATTAGAAATAAGACATTTTTATGTACTTATTATACGTACATTTAACGTTTTGGGAGTTAAACATTTTATAGTACACTTAAAATAAAAAAAATAATAATAATAAAAATGATATCTAAATTTCAGCAGGTTAGAAAACCTTGCTGTCTTTGTTTAGCAGTAGCAAAACAGAGTTTATGAAATATAATTTGTCTACATTTTTTTTTATTAAATGCAATCAACTTATAATAAGATGTCTTTTAAAAGTGATTAGTCGGACAATGTTAAATTCTAACTAAAACATTGATATATTAATGTACACATTTTGCCCAATAAAATCTCTTAGTGTACAATTAATATTATAATTCTGTAGCGGAGAAAGGTAAATCGAACTTAAGTAATAACAAAAGTTATAAGAAATTGAGATTTACAATACAATTTATATTGAAATTTGTTCACTTAACCATCAAATAAAGGCAACAATTTGTTAAATCGATTGTTATTGATGGTCGTTAAGGTTTGGGGCAGTAACCATAGAACAAACGGGGTGCAAAAAATACCGGCTAATAACACTAAATAACATTCCAATCAAAATATGTAAATAATAAAAAGAATATAATAAAATACAAACATTCTCAAAATAAACAAAAAAATATTGCATGGTGTGTCACAACGAATTTGCCTTTATAACAAGAAAGTTTATTTTCCAAAAAATATTTATCAGTCGTTATAATTTACAAAAATAAAAAAAAAAATAATAAAAAAGAAAATAGATTAATCCACGAAACAACATTGGGACAGCGGTCAACAAACTTTATTTTAAAAGAGAAACAAATTTTATACAAAATTAAAAAAATCTTGCGATAATGGTTCAAGTAACTCAAACCGAAGAAGAAATTAAAATCATCATTGAGCTAAATCGTTTGATAACCCGTAAACCGGATATTGTACTTTTACCAACATATTTAAAATTCAACAATCCTCCGATATTTTTTGAACGACATCTTACTCAAGAAATCGATGATGTGGCAAGTTTTTGTCGCATATTTAAAAATGAGGCACGCATTATACTGATCAAGAAAGAAAAGGGTATATGGCCGGAAATCTTTCAAAAATTAAGCAAAGAAGAATTATTTCAAAAACGTTTAGAATATTCAGATCAAATAATTACACGCAATAAGGAACGTGATGAAAAAGCTTTGGAACGCTATGAACAGAAACGACGTACAGAAATTACACGTGAAGTAAGTCGAGAAACGGCTTTGCGTGAGCGTGTTAAACAATTTGAAAAGGAAGCCTGTCGAGAAGCCATGATAGTACAACCCAAAGAAACTCATGTTAAAAGTACTAAACCAGAATTGGTAAGAAGTAGTGCAATTTCCTCCTCACCCCGACCACCAAGTCTTGCCAACTCTAGGGCTGGTTCTGCCAAGGTTAGTAATCGTTTGGGTACTCCTATAGCTCGTCCTATGGCTGCTTTGCGTAATAGCGGCAAAATTAATGTAAGCTTTAGTAATTTTCAATATTCTACTCCTAAACGTGAATCTCAGGAAGGTGTACCACGTCCTTTTGTGGTCGAAAGTGTTCCAAAATCATGTAATTCGAAGGATTCAAAAACGGAAATGGAGAATCACTGAAGTGAAAATAATTGTTATAAGTTATTAAATAAATGGTTTTTATTAGAAAAAAAATGAGATTTTGATATTTAAATTTTATTTAAAAGGTTTAACATCAGTTGAAATGGTTCAAGAAATAAATATGATTTTATGTTAAAATGCAAACCAAATTATTATATTGACAAAAATTGCTTAACTTATTTATTGTCGAGATAAAAGCGTTAATCATAAAAATATGATATTTTTCATTAAAATTAAACTAATTATTAAGGTTTTGCCTATAATGTGTTCCAAATATCATTATTATCTCTTCAAATTGTACATTTCATACAAGGTTTACAGGAGAGACCAGTCGTCAGAGTAAGTAGTTCTATATTCAATATTATAATTTAAGGTGGGGTAGGGAGTAGGCAATATAATAGTCTATAGGTTATGATACTTGCGGTACACATTTAATATTAAAATACAGATCGTCATAAAATACAAAAGGCCGTAACTACACTTTTTAACTTTTTACACCAGAAGCAAAAAATATTATGAAAATGCAAAAGGCCGTAACCACAATTTGTATTTTTTTGCTTTAAATTTAATCAATTAAGTAAATTTTTTTAAGCGTTTACCTAAAGCAAAAATATATAAAACATAAAATGCTCTTCAAATAAAATTTTTCTTAAATGGAAGAAATTTAACGACTGTTTCGTTTATGAAGTTGATATTATGGCCTTTTGCCTTTTGCTAATATTGATGCCATTTTTGAAGATATGAGTATGAAATTTTTTGTGTGGATGTAGTTCGGGTCAGTACATTATAATCTAGTAAAAACCCGGCATTTTAGGTGACGAGATACTCCTCTGCTCTACTTTTGCAAAATTTTATACATATCGGACCAAGCACATAATTTAAATTTATTCAAAAATAGTTTTTTACCATTCAAGGTTTTCAAATGCTTATAAAATATTCCCCGAATGACATATAATGGAATTATGGTTTTCCGTACGACTGCTTTAGTGTTATATTAATATTAGAAATTTACTAAAATTCCCATACAGGACATAATATGTGTTGTTGTCTTTGTTTAATGATCTTTCAAGAATTAGGAAAATTAAAATTAAACCAAAAACTTACTCATTCGGTTCATTTAATACACTTTTATTACAATTTCACATTTAAAGGTGGTTTACACCATTATATGCACTTTATATTAGTACCAGTTTCATTTTCTATAATACATATTAAAATATTAAAAAAAGAAAATAAGGAAAGTTTTTAAAAAAATGTCATATTTTTTATTTACTTTTTTAAAATATTTAAAAAAAAATTAAAAACTGTAATAATTTGTTGTTGTTATTTTTTCTACTTTTTATAAACACAGTTGTAAAGAAGTATTAAATTTGCAACTACATATATATGAATTTAAATCGTTTGAAGATGGAAGAATTTTTACTTTCCGTAAAGGATTTGAATATATTTTTAACGATTTCTTATTTTCTTGAATGAAAGATTTTCAAATAGTTTTAATTCTATTTTTAATATATAAAATGAAAACTTACGACATTAGCTTTTTAGGGTTAATTGTAAAAGAGCGCCACCTATTGTGTTTTATACTATTGTGAAATACACATAGTGTCAAAAGTTTTTGGAATTAAAAAAATTTAATAATTAAGTTTTTTGCTATTAATTTAAAGATTATAAAGTGTTTCGCTTTGTTTATTTCATAAATGTTAAATTTCTTAAAGCTACACTACCTTTCTAGTTAATTGCTTAAATACACCATAATGCCATCTTTTGAGAATTAATAACAGCACTATTGTGAATGATTAAAAACTCGTAAATAATGTCCGACTGCAATACATCCCTGTGAATGCCATTAATAAAAGATGCAGGCATTTTACAAGCATTTGCGTCGACCGGCTTTAAGCCGGCTGACTCGAGCCGCCGAAGGATTTTCAGGAGCCGCCGACGCCGTGAAAATTTCGGTTTATACATGACTCAAACACAACCGTCGATTTTAGTAAATTCAATGTAAAACCTTTAGTAAATTCATTACATTTTTGAAATTTAAAACTTTAATATTATTTTTTTAGAAATTTTATCATAAATTTCCATATGACGTTGGCGACATTTTCAGTAAAGCTGCCGTCTCATAAATTTCCGCGGTAAGAATTTGCTCCTATGAAGCCATGAGATGTGCTACAAGCTGACTGACTGACAGATGATGGTGCGCTGTACTCTTGTATGAACCGAGGTATGATCATACTAGCTTCTTAAGGAGCTTATGGGTATGTATGATGAAGTTGAAAGCAAGGGTTTAAGCAAGACTTCATACCCGTTCATTATGAATTTTAGTAGATCTTGCCTTTGTAACCCCAAGTATTAAATTTGAATAAATTTTCATTAAAATCTTCACAAAAAATTGGTCAGATTTTGAAAAGTCGGTTACAATGGATTAAAGATCTCTTAATATGTTTCGGAAACATTAAAATAATATCATATTATTTTTTCGAGATCAGGAATATGCTATGTACACGTCTTATTTTAACAAATAATGATCTATTACATTAAAATTTGAATAAGTATATTAATATGCATAAAAACACTTCATATCTAATAGAAAATGTGTAATTTAGTAAAGATAAATTGTTGTAATTGAGATCTCATTTTGAAATTTATGACCTATAACGAGAATATAATTATAAATATTATGTGAAAAAACAGTGAAAATAAAAAGACCCTTTTTCAGGATATCCAAGGATTTCATTTTAGAGGTCCTTGCGCCAGGAGAATGTTTAACTTTTATGATTTTATAATAAAGGGGAATATTAGTCCTTTCCATTGACAAATTTTTTTTGTTAAAATGCATAAAAGTTATTAAATATTGAATTTTAATAATTTTTAACAAAAATGCCCGAGATGTGCAACTTTAGAGGTCCATAAAATATGAACCGTTAGATATATGGCGCATAGAAGAGTAGGTTATGTGTACGGAATTTACCCTATATTATATGGAATTGAAGTTTAAAATATCAAAAAATCTAAAAATATATTTCTTCATATATACAAATTTATATAGTTTCATTCATCCGATTTGTGAAAAAATCATATAATTGCTACATACGTCATTCCAAGCTGTATGAAATAATTTTTTTTTCCAAAATTCCCGATTTTACCTATTTGGGAATCTGAAATTTGTATGGGAGGTGGGCGTGTCCATAGTTTAATTTTTTCCAAATTTCGTACAGAACATTATTTTATCAAAAAAAAAAAATTATGTGTGCCAAATTTCATTAATCTACGACAAGTACTTCTATTTTTGGCCGCTCGTTATATGAAAACACCATACTGTGGGACGTGGAACCACATTTGGGAAACAATGTGCTCTATAAGGGCTCAACTACATAGAATACTTTCGCTTCAACTGCGACTGACAGCTACGCAAAGCATAAGTGACATTAACTCAGTCGTTGCATTATTTTGTTATTCAAATTTTATATAACAAAATTTAAAGATTTACAAATTAAATTATATTCTGAGTTGAAATAATGAATTTTAAATTAAAATTTCCGACTCAACGTAAATATATTAAAATAAGAATAAAACAACCGACAAAATGTATTTACATACTTCGGCACTTTAAAGTTGAACATTTTTCATCTATGAAGTACTTGGTTTCTTTCTATATAAATGCATGTATTTTACTACAGAAGTCAGTTGCAGTTGAAGCGAAAGTATTCTATGTAGTTCAGCCTTAAGACTAGGACATAAAAAGTTGTAATGTTCAAATTTTAAGCCGGCTAACAGCCGATTTTGAGCTGCCGCCGAAAATTTTTAGAAAAGCCTCCGCCGCCGTTAAAATCGCTCGGCGCAGGTCTCTGGCAGATACACAAATAATTTTTTTCGCAGCAGATACACAAATTCATCAACGAGTCTCCCGATAAAATTGTGCAAATTACTTAAAAAATTGATAAAATAATTAATAAAAATTAGTGAAAATTATAACATGCAAGAAGGTGAAGTCGATCAGCAAACAGATAATGAAAGAGCATTAGGAAATGAACGTGAAACAACTAGTAATACAATGGTCGAAGAAATAGACGCTTCAGTGACAGCAACGTCTGCGATGTCATCGACTTTATCAGACACAATAACGCAGGTAATAGCAGCGTCGGTAGCATCACAGGGAACAAGTGGTGCAGCTGGTGGAGGAGTTGCTGTCACAACAACGGCTGGTGTAGTTGGTTTAGCAGCGGGCTCTACGTCAGAAACTGCAGCTGGTACTGTAGATGGGGACTGTGGTCAAATGGACAAAACAGAAGATAGTGATGTGGGTGAAGATGATGCTGATGATGAGGTGAGTTTTTGTAGGAGGTTTTAATATTAAATTCTAATTAATTATTTGATTTTTGTTGTTTTAGACTAAAGAAAACTATGAGGGTTTTAATGGCACTGGACGCACTATCACTTTACAAACTCTTATGGGCGCCAATGTCTTACAACCCGGCAAGTCGGTTATGACTATCGAGTATTTAGGGCAAAAATTTGTAGGCGATTTATTACCCGATGGTAAAATTAAATCCCAAGAAACTGAGACTGTTTTTCTAACGCCCAGTGCCTGGGCCATGAATTGTAAACGCATTATTAATCCCGAAAAGAAAAGTGGTTGTGGCTGGGCTTCGGTGAAGTATAAAGGCAAAAAATTAGATTCCTACAAAAATAGTTGGTTGCGTAAATGTGCTTTGCAAAAGGATTCCATTTCAGAAGATATTGATGCGGGTAAGTGAATTTTTTTATCTGAAATTGTAATATTTGGTGAGGATACATGTTTTCCAAAGCATATATGTATATGCAATAAGCCTTAGCATAAAAAACTAGTTTATTAATACAGGGTTTGGTTTTTTTTTTTGCAATATTTATCTTTGACAGATTTTTATTTTACAGAACTATTTTCATTATTCCACTTCACCTTAAAGATTTTTCATGAGTTTGTTTTACATGTATATTAAAGAAAAAAGTAAAATTTTCGATCTTTAAAAATTTTTAGGTGCAAACAGAAATTTAGAATTTATTTTTTTTTTATTTTTTACGCCTTTTGAAATTTGTGTTATTTAACATTTTTTTGTGTTATTTAACATTTTTTATAGATTTGTTTTTTTTTTTTTTTTTTTTTTTTTAATTAATAATTTTTAATAAATTTTGTATTTTCTTGCAAAATTGCACTTTTTTAAAATTATTATTATTGTTTTTAATTTCAAAATTGTTTCTCTTTTATCGATTTGTTTACAACGAAATTTTCTGACATACATATATGTAAAAGAACGAAATCTGTAGTTTTCGAGACTTCAAAAGGTAAAAATACGTTGAAAAAGAAATGATAAGATGAACTAAAAAAAGTTGTTTTTGTAACTGTGAGAAAGTTGCTGCCATTGGAAACACGAAATCCTACAAATAATGCTACCACCACAAATATCACTTGTAGTTCTATTATACCGTTTCTGGTGCAATCATATAAAGTTCCTAATGCTAGTTTGTTGCCATCCAACCCTCTCTTTTCCATCATTGCCACCGTTGCTTTTGGCACTCTAATTTATTTCTTCTCTTACTTTTTTATTTATTTATTTATTCATTTATTTTATTTATTTTTCTAAGTTATTTCCGAAATATTTAAAATTCCTGTTTCTTAGTAACTTATGATCATCATTCCTTATTAATTAATGGTATGCGTTAAATTTTTGTCTCAACAATTTATTTTCAAATCTTTTCAGATGCTGATAAAAAATCCGATTCCCCCTTGCCCGTAATAAAACGTACTGTATTTCAACACAACACCATTATTAATCGTAATGTTATGCAGTGAGTTGTGATGTCAAATATTAAATAAAATAATATCTATTATAATTTGTTTATATTTTCTTAAAAAAAATCTTTCTTCCCGTTTTTAACATTTAGTGATGCTAATATGCTTATAGAAGCGGTGCCTTTTACATCAGTGGGTAAACTTCAACCATTTCTTTTAAGCATGAACTCTTCGGCATTGTTGTTGGCTGATTTTCATTGTCATTTAACTATGCATGAAGTGTGTGGTTATTTGGGTGGCACCTGGGATATAAATTCACACAGTAAGTTTAAAATTTCTTTATTTTTAATAACTTATAGTTTTAAACATTTAATTTTTTTAAAGCTTTGGCCATAACAAAAGCTTATCCTTGTCGCAATACACGATTTGATCGCTCTAAAGCTGGTGAGGTAGAAAAAGAAATACAAAAAGCCATGATGAAAGATCAATTATTGCTAGTGGGTTGGTATCATTCACATCCCAAGTTCCAAGCAGAACCCACTTTACGTGATTGTGATGCTCAATTGGATTATCAAATTAGAATGAGAGGATCCTCTGATGCCACTTATACACCCTGTGTGGCTTTGATTATATGTAAGTCTTTAAAAAACAATTTATATTAACTTTATTGTAATTCTATTTATTTTTTTATTTTAAAGCCCCCTATTTTGAAGAAAATCCCACCTTGGAATCAGTGGTTAAATCAATTTGGGTCTTACCACCCAATGAAAATAAGCAGGCCTTGGAATATGGCCGTCCCATGCTTATGCAATATTCCGTTTTACCTGACAAAGAAATACCCGAAGAGGTACGCAATGAAATTCAATCCTGTGTCGATTATTATTCACAATTTCGCAACGAGGTCGTACGCTTCTCCAGCGTTTTTAATGATGATGTTACTTATATAGAAAAACTTAAGAATACTCTTTATCCCAAATTTCCCATGAAACAAAATGATAAAGCTTTATGGAATTGGATATGTGCCGTATTAGATTGTGAGCAAGAAGATGATTTTATACCTCCAAAAACAATCAAAATCATAGATACTAAAGAGGAATTGCCGAAATTACCTTTAGAAGCGAAATTGGAAATAAAACCTGAAGAAGAATTAAAGGGTGATGATTTGACTGTCAAACAATTAAGTTCTGCCGAGGAGGCTTTAAGAGCTGCTGAAGAACAACAACAAGCTGAACAAAAAGCCAGTGAACTGAAGGTATTATCATTGCAGGAACAGTTGTGTTTGCCTTCGGGTCTTAATATGAATCCAGTAAGAATGTTGTCGCCGTTGGCTACACCAAATCCTACAGCTACCACCACTACGGCCACCACAAATGCCACTAGTATTCCTCCCATTATACCACCTTTGGTGCAACCACCCACAGTTCCTCCGGCTGGTTTGTTGCCACCCATGCCTCCCTCTTTGCCATCATTGCCACAGTTGCCTACGGCAACGCCCAACTTGCCCTCTGCTTCGCCTAGAGATAGTCCTATCACCATACCTTCAAATTCGGCTTCTCCGGCTAAATTTGAAATGCCAGTAAGAGCTTCACCTTCACCAGCCAAGTCTGATACTTCATCACACACTTCAAGGACACGCAATTCCCCAGCTCCCAGTCCTGGCAAGTTCAGTATTAGTGATATAGCTCGCAACAGTCCCAGCATTACGCCCACCAATAAATTTGATCCTACAACAGGGCCCTTAGTGCCGCCTTCGGTAACCTCCTCAACAGCTCATGGCATACCCACGGCCAATGACTTAATGGCTGCTAGTTTGGCTCAACTAGCCGGCCAACTGCCACCCAATTTCCTACAGACTGATTTGGCAGCTTTATTCCAACAACGAAAGGATTATGGCAGTACATCGCTTAACCAATTGGCTGCTGCTGCCGCTAAAGTGGGAGGACAAAATAAATCACAAAATGTGACAGCCACTTCTACATCAGCTGCAGCCCAATCAGGAGTACCAGATTTCTCTGATCCCAACGTGGCCGCCGCTGTTGCAGCCTATTCACAAAGTTTTAACATGCCTCGCCTGCAAGACATGATGCCTCAGGCTGCAGCTCCTCCAAGTACACAAAGTAAATCGAAGGAAAGATCTTCGAAATCATCATCGTCATCATCTTCTTCGTCTTCATCCTCCACTTCATCGAATTCTTATAAAACAAAATTAATGAAAGAATTGGATGAACTAAAAAATGATCCTTTGAAAATGAGTGAACTTATCAGATCACCAGAGTATGCTGCTCTTTTACTGCAACAAGCAGAGGCTTTAGGAGCCACTACGTTGGGCACACTGGGATTTGGAGCCGATTTTAGTTATCTAACTGGGGCTGCTGGTCTACAACCCTCAACATCTACAGCCTCGTCTTCTTCAGGAGGCAAAAGTAAAAGTTCTTCATCAGCTGCCGCAGCAGCGGCCAATGCAGCAGCAGCTTCGGCGGCAGCTTTAACGGCCGACTATAATAATCTTATACAAGCCTCCAAGCTATTGGGTTACGATTCTTATTTGCAACAGCAAACGAAAAATAATGATTTGAATGCTTTCATACAACAACAAATGGCAGCTGCAGCAGCGGCGGTAAATGTACCCACTGCACCCACACCCAGCACTTCAAAGAAGCAACAACAACAGCAACAAGCACAGGCACAAGCTCAGGCCCAAGCTCAAGCCCAGGCACAAGCACAGGCGCAAGCTCAAGCACAAGCCCAAGCTCAGGCCCATAATGATTATACACAACTCTTGCAAACCTACACCAAGTTTTTCGATCCCAATTTTGGAGCTTTAATTGCGGCCAAAGGCGCTGGACCCTCATCACACGAATTGTCCGCTTTACTATCAGCTGGCGTGGGAGGTTCCAGTGGTCCATCCTCATCATCCTCTTCATCGAAACAAAAACAAAAAGAAGCCCAACAACAACTGTCACAACAAACTGACATGTTGAATCAACTTTTGCAATCAGAAAAACAACAATCCGATTTGAATGCTTTGCTGTATCATCAAAATAAAGCCGCTGCCGATTTGAATGCTCTATTTGCCCAACCAACAGGTCAACCACCCTCAGCAAATACACCATCATCTTCCAAGTCTGGTGGAGGAGGTTCTGGACCAAATTCCACCGGAGCACCATCACCTCTAACCGATCCGGCTGCTGCCTACTATAATGCTTTGGCCCAGGAGAAAATTCAAGATTATGCGGCCTTTTTCCAACAGCAACAACAACAAGCTGGTAAATTTGGTATACCCGATCCTTTAGCTAAGTCAACATTAGCCGCTAACAATCTCTTCATGTCTCCTTCAGCTTTGTTGAAAATGCAGCAAGAATCTATAAATGCCATGATGATGAAACCACCCAAATCGACTTCATCCTCCTCCCGAACCCGGGAATCATCAGCCTCACCAGCCCTGGAACGTCTAACGCCTACAAAATCAGCCCTGTCCGGCGGAGGTGGTGGTTCAAATTCGGGAAGTGGCGGCGGTGGTTCGGGAGGTGGTAAATATAATTTTAGTGCTGTAGATTTGGCCATTTCTAGTGTACCCTCCAATACTCCTTCACCAGCTCCATCTGATGGCAGTAACTCTTCATCACATCGACGTCCTTCTAATACACCTCCAGTGGATTTGACACGTCTCTATGGTGAGTTGGCACCGCCTGGTTCTTTGGCCGCTTTAAGTGTTGGTTTGGCTAATGCCGGTTTAGCCAATGCGGCTACTAAAAAACGTATGGAATTCTCCTCTATAGCTGATTTGGCAGCACCACCACCAGCTAAAATACCCAAAACGGGTGATGATGTTTTGAATCTCTCCAATGAGTGAATGAATAAAAAGTACGGACAAAATAACCAGTAGAACAAACACCACTCAATCATAAATTAAGTCTTAAAATCACACACATCATTTATTTTTATTTCTTTTTTTACATTTAGGAAGAGTATTATTTTGAAAACAAGAGATTTGAATTTAACTACAATAAAGTAATTGAAATACATAGAATACTTTAGTTCAGATACGTAACAAATTTAAAAAAATCTAAACTAATTAACGGCTTCACAAGAAAGTAAAAAATATAACATATTTTGTAAAAAAAAAGACAATGAGCAAACTTAAGCCGTTTTCTTAAGGCATAAATTTTATTACGTATATATTCTGTGTCGTCTAATATATTAATTTTTGTTTATGTAGCTGTAGTTTTAGCAATTCTTTTTATTAATAGTTTTATGTCTTAATTTTATTCTCTTAATAATTTAGCTTCTAAAGCTATAGTATTTTTTTGTAACTGACCTTATCTATTTATATTCTTTATAATTATAAGATTTTGTGTTTTTCTCTTTCTTTTACTTTACTATTTATGTAATCAGTATTGTTTTATATTTTATCTCTTTTTTTTTATTTCCTGCTTAAAAATTCTATTTCCTCTCCTTTGTTATTTTGCAAAATGTTTTTACGATGAAATTAAGCTCAAAATATTTCTTGTCTAAAGGTTTTATTTATTTCCTTTATTCTTACTTTTTTTTAGTATTAAATATAATTAAATGTTTAAGCACTCTCGTACAATACATTATGTGTATTATCAGTTTTATTTTTTATTTCTTTTTTTTTTTAATCATAAAGAGCAATAAACTTAAAATGTATTTTATTCTTAAAAAAAAAAAAAAAATTTGCATTGATTTAATTGTTTTTACTTTATGTTCAGATATGTGATGGGTGTTGTTTAAAGCTCTTTTACATCAATTACTTATCTTCAATCTAATTTGGGCTCGAATTTCGATTGGAAATGTCATGTTTTTTATTGTGACCTACATTAATGATAAAATATGGAAGATTTTTTTCAAAGATCAATTATTTTTTGAGTTATAAAAATTACCTCTTCATTGTCTGTGTTAAGAAAATATTTAAAACGACATCACAGCTTATCAAACCAGTTGCTCATTCCTAATGGAATGATTTTAATTTCTTTATTGTAATTCGAATTATTATTGTATAAAGTTCTTTTTAAATTCACTTAAATTTCTTAACTAAACTCCAATATCGAATTTTAAAGTTCAGCTTTTTAAAGTACAAATAAAATTTAATTAATGATGGTATCAAAGATCTAAGAACCTGTTAATTAAGGAAGTTTGCAGGTTTATCATTGAGGATAAAAAGGAATCATTTTACTAATAACTGAATTTATTTTCAAAATTACACATGCTGATCAAATTAAATTTTTTCACAGTCAATTCGGATACATGTTATTATGAAATACTTTAACTATAAATAACTTTGTTTAATATACTCTGGTTCTCGCGATAAATCGCTATTTGTAAAATTAATAAGGTTGCCCCATATATTGAAACATATCTCGAAAACGATTTGTCTGATTTTGGTCAATTAAATATCGAAAAAAATCGAATTAAAATTTTCTTGAAGTTATACTTATTCCCATTTCTTTTTTAAAAGCAGGATAATGCTAGGTGCGGATCGAAATTTGGATCAAAAATTTTGATTTGAAAGAAAAAAGTTATAAATTACATATTAGAAAAACGTAGTATCCGTTGTAACTCCAGTTATAGGAAACCAAAAATGAGCGTGATTAGCTCACCTCCCATATAAAGAGAAATTTGAAACAAGTCTCTTTTATGGAAATCACCCATGCAATCCATATATATAAGTGTTAGAAGCCACGGCTCTCATTTATATGAGGTCTTATGACCCCTCTCCAAATTTTGATGCACATAAACAATGGTGTACAGTGGGGCAGAATCGAAAATTTTGGAAATAAATCTGTAACTTCTAATCGGTTGGTTGGATTTACAAAAGTAAAATTATAGTTTATTTTTGTGGATAAACTATAATTATTTTATCTGTAATAAAATCTTTGTTAATTAAGATATATTAAAGAAATTTTCAGTGATTGTAGACTTTATCGTTTAAAATGATAAAGTGTAAAAATAGAATCCCGCAGTTACACCAAAGAAAAAAAAAAAAAGGGATTTTTCACAATTTCTCCCATAACGTCCACATTTTCCCGATGTTCCAAAAAACATATTATAGATTCCGAAACTGCATTCTGCAGATTCATGCTTTTAGATTTTAAAACATATAGGCTAAAGTCAAAACTTTAATATAAAATAGCTCAAATTCGGGATGGTGTGTACTTAGACCGGTTAATTGAAAATCATCTTTGTAAAGATACCTTTTAGGAAGGTATAAAATTGTTATATATTGTGAAAGAAAGTAACATTTTGCAATTTTCAAATTTCAAATCGTCTATTTTGAACTTAGATCTTTAATTAGTTAAAACAAATTTAATTAAATCGGTCTTAAATACTGGGATATATATGAAAAAACTTGGGCCAAGTACATGCTCTTAAAATTTCAAATGCAAATAATTCGAAAACTAAAGTTTACAAATTGTCATGCAATAAATATGGGGTCTCCTTTCCAAACTTAAAATTGTATACACCATTGCTTTGCCAAATTTTATGTAAATCCAACCATCCGCTGGGTTAGGCTACAATATGCTGCTTACGCAACCTTGCGCCACATTGGTGTAGGGTATCATATCGAGCCCTAAACGCGAAAATATCTTAAGTGCAGAGCTCAAAACTTTACAGGTGAAGTATATTTGTGATTGTTATTTGTATGAAAAACGTTACTTACGATAAAATTGCTTTCGCTATAAATCTGAAATGACTTCGAAAATGTTTTCGGTTACGATATTTTGGTAGTCAGGCCTCGATATTGTCAGGCTTGACATACTTTGTCTTTCTTACTTGTAGGTTTTTGTTGGGAAAATTGATGTGTTGCAAATTGGTAAATTTTGAAAATTTGGTACTTATTTCGAAAAATTGGTAGGTACTTATTTTATACTTACTTCCTTTAAGAGTTTCTTAAAAAATTGTATTATTTTTTCCAGTTTGGTACTTTTGTAAAATTGGTACTTTTTTTTAATTTAAATTTTTTGAAAATTTTTATTATTTTAAAATATTGTACTTATTTTGAGAATGAGTATGTTTTTTTCAAAAATGTATGCTTTTATTGAACAATTTTAATGGAGATGGATGCTTTTATGGAAAAGTGGTAGTTTTTAAAAATTTTGTACTTGTTTAGGAAATTAATACTACTTTTAATTGGTAGTTTTATTTGAAAATTCATACTTTTGGCAGATATTTATTTTGAAAATTAGTAATTTTTTTTCGTAAATTGAGGTTATTTTTATTTTAAAATTGATCTTTTTTGCAAAATGGTTCATTTATTTTAAAATTAGTAATATTTTATACCCACCATCAAAAAGATGGGGGGGGGGGGGTATATTGATTTTGCCATTCTGTATGTAACATGTCGAAGGAATCATTTAAGACCCCATAAAGTATATATTTTCTGGGTCCTGGTTGGATTCTGAGTCTGAAGCAGCATAGGGCTCGAACGGTACAACGTAGGAGGACGAAATTTTGCTCAAATAGTTATCTTATATAAGGTTTATTTGGTATTGAAAATGGGAAAAATCGGTTAATAAACAAAAAAGTCATGGGCTAAAAACTAGACACATGGGTCCTTTGTAGCTTCATTTCATAATTTTCTGCTGATAGCTCTTAAACAAAAGCATGTATGAAAACGAAATTTTGTATGGATAGTTCGGGGGTCGATATAAACTTGGAAACCAAAAATGGGCGTGGTCCGCCCACTTTACCGTCAATCTCCCATATAACGAAAAATTTGAAGAATTTGATGGTGGGTAATAGATTCGGCCGAGCAGTATATAACATTCGCACTTGCTTTTTTTCAAAACTTGTTCTATTTTTTTAGATTTTTTAAATTAGTACTTTTTTTTTAATTTTTCCGTTTTTTTTTATTTACTTTCTATTTATTTACTGAATCTGCCCTTATTAGGCCTCACAGAAAGTATTTAAATCTTAAAACTAAAATAAAAGATATCTACTCTCTAAGGAGAGCTAAGTTGTAAACAGGCCTCTCATTAACGAGGCGGTAGGTCGGCTCTACGAAGCCTTGAATATGTCTGCATTTCAGCAAGGAGTCTAGCGAGTGGATTTGGATGAGTTTGAAGTTTCTGGATATATTTTCACTGATTTTTTTTTTAATTCTTCCTTTACCAGTGGTATATTCTAACCATGTACAGTGGGGCCAAAAGCAAAATAAATGGTAATAAGTTTGGAACTTTGAAACCACTGAACCGATTTAGATGACACTTGGAACATCGATAGAGGAGGAGTTAGGCTTTCAGAATAATGTTAGATTGAGTCTGTAGCTGCAGCACTATGGACTTATTTCAAAAATTTGAGACTGAATAATTTTTAAATGCTTATAGTTATTAATATAATTTTTTCACGTGATATAAAATATTTAATGGAGAATTGATAAATGTGAAAATCAGAAAAATATATATAATTTTACTATATATTTTTAGGAGTCGAAGTTGTTATTATTGAAAATATGGGTATTTTCGGAAAATTGAATCGTGTGACTAAGTTTACTAGTAGGCTGTAATAATTTTTTGCAGAACCTTTAAGAACATATTGATCTATATAGTTTAATTCACAGAAGTACCAAAATCAACAATAAATTTTTTTTAAAGACTCAAAAATTTCAATTTCTCATCCTAAATTGACCATTTTTGACCACTGCTGGATGTAGGGAGAACGTTCAGAACTTTTAAAAATTACACTTACACCTTTTCTTGGGGTCCCGTCTTACTTTTTTGACAAAAAATTGAAATTTTTGGGACCTGTTTGGAAATTTTGACTTTGAAAATTTTTTTCTTATTATCGAATTGAGATAACAAAAATTTTTTTTTATTAGCATAATTTAGAAAATTGTAGAGAATTTCAACGTATTTAAAAAAAAAATTTTAGAAATTTTATTTTAAAAGTTATAGGGCAAAATCGCAAAAAAGTGAAGGCCAAAAATAAGAAATTTATTTTTTGAAGTTAAATATCTTTCAAACCATACGAGATAATTCAGCACAATAAGCATGTTTTTTCCTTGTCTTGCTTAGGAGAATTCAAAATATCTTAAGTGCAGAGCTCAAAACTTTACAGGTGAAGTATATTTGTGATTGTTATTTGTATGAAAAACGTTACTTACGATAAAATTGCTTTCGCTATAAATCTGAAATGACTTCGAAAATGTTTTCGGTTACGATATTTTGGTAGTCAGGCCTCGATATTGTCAGGCTTGACATACTTTGTCTTTCTTACTTGTAGGTTTTTGTTGGGAAAATTGATGTGTTGCAAATTGGTAAATTTTGAAAATTTGGTACTTATTTCGAAAAATTGGTAGGTACTTATTTTATACTTACTTCCTTTAAGAGTTTCTTAAAAAATTGTATTATTTTTTCCAGTTTGGTACTTTTGTAAAATTGGTACTTTTTTTTAATTTAAATTTTTTGAAAATTTTTATTATTTTAAAATATTGTACTTATTTTGAGAATGAGTATGTTTTTTTCAAAAATGTATGCTTTTATTGAACAATTTTAATGGAGATGGATGCTTTTATGGAAAAGTGGTAGTTTTTAAAAATTTTGTACTTGTTTAGGAAATTAATACTACTTTTAATTGGTAGTTTTATTTGAAAATTCATACTTTTGGCAGATATTTATTTTGAAAATTAGTAATTTTTTTTCGTAAATTGAGGTTATTTTTATTTTAAAATTGATCTTTTTTGCAAAATGGTTCATTTATTTTAAAATTAGTAATATTTTATACCCACCATCAAAAAGATGGGGGGGGGGGGGTATATTGATTTTGCCATTCTGTATGTAACATGTCGAAGGAATCATTTAAGACCCCATAAAGTATATATTTTCTGGGTCCTGGTTGGATTCTGAGTCTGAAGCAGCATAGGGCTCGAACGGTACAACGTAGGAGGACGAAATTTTGCTCAAATAGTTATCTTATATAAGGTTTATTTGGTATTGAAAATGGGAAAAATCGGTTAATAAACAAAAAAGTCATGGGCTAAAAACTAGACACATGGGTCCTTTGTAGCTTCATTTCATAATTTTCTGCTGATAGCTCTTAAACAAAAGCATGTATGAAAACGAAATTTTGTATGGATAGTTCGGGGGTCGATATAAACTTGGAAACCAAAAATGGGCGTGGTCCGCCCACTTTACCGTCAATCTCCCATATAACGAAAAATTTGAAGAATTTGATGGTGGGTAATAGATTCGGCCGAGCAGTATATAACATTCGCACTTGCTTTTTTTCAAAACTTGTTCTATTTTTTTAGATTTTTTAAATTAGTACTTTTTTTTTAATTTTTCCGTTTTTTTTTATTTACTTTCTATTTATTTACTGAATCTGCCCTTATTAGGCCTCACAGAAAGTATTTAAATCTTAAAACTAAAATAAAAGATATCTACTCTCTAAGGAGAGCTAAGTTGTAAACAGGCCTCTCATTAACGAGGCGGTAGGTCGGCTCTACGAAGCCTTGAATATGTCTGCATTTCAGCAAGGAGTCTAGCGAGTGGATTTGGATGAGTTTGAAGTTTCTGGATATATTTTCACTGATTTTTTTTTTAATTCTTCCTTTACCAGTGGTATATTCTAACCATGTACAGTGGGGCCAAAAGCAAAATAAATGGTAATAAGTTTGGAACTTTGAAACCACTGAACCGATTTAGATGACACTTGGAACATCGATAGAGGAGGAGTTAGGCTTTCAGAATAATGTTAGATTGAGTCTGTAGCTGCAGCACTATGGACTTATTTCAAAAATTTGAGACTGAATAATTTTTAAATGCTTATAGTTATTAATATAATTTTTTCACGTGATATAAAATATTTAATGGAGAATTGATAAATGTGAAAATCAGAAAAATATATATAATTTTACTATATATTTTTAGGAGTCGAAGTTGTTATTATTGAAAATATGGGTATTTTCGGAAAATTGAATCGTGTGACTAAGTTTACTAGTAGGCTGTAATAATTTTTTGCAGAACCTTTAAGAACATATTGATCTATATAGTTTAATTCACAGAAGTACCAAAATCAACAATAAATTTTTTTTAAAGACTCAAAAATTTCAATTTCTCATCCTAAATTGACCATTTTTGACCACTGCTGGATGTAGGGAGAACGTTCAGAACTTTTAAAAATTACACTTACACCTTTTCTTGGGGTCCCGTCTTACTTTTTTGACAAAAAATTGAAATTTTTGGGACCTGTTTGGAAATTTTGACTTTGAAAATTTTTTTCTTATTATCGAATTGAGATAACAAAAATTTTTTTTTATTAGCATAATTTAGAAAATTGTAGAGAATTTCAACGTATTTAAAAAAAAAATTTTAGAAATTTTATTTTAAAAGTTATAGGGCAAAATCGCAAAAAAGTGAAGGCCAAAAATAAGAAATTTATTTTTTGAAGTTAAATATCTTTCAAACCATACGAGATAATTCAGCACAATAAGCATGTTTTTTCCTTGTCTTGCTTAGGAGAATTCAAAAGTGTAAAAATATTTCAAATCGGTTAATATTTGTAAAAGTTATAAGCCCCGATATGTTTTTCACTCTCGAGGTAGTCGACTTTGGCCCACTGTAGCGGTGCTGCAGCTATAGACTCCATCTAACATTATTCTGAAAGCCTAACTCCTCCTCTATCGATGTTCCAAGTTTCATCTAAATCGGTTCACTGGTTTCAAAGATCCAGACTTATTACCATTTATTTTACTTTTGGCCTCACTGTGCCATGTCTCCACACGTCGGAGGTAAATATCTAGTTGACTAGATGCTACGTGTGGGTTTTCATGAGAACTGATTATTGCGGTATCATCAGTAAATGTAGATATAGTCAGTACATCGCATGTAGGCAAGTCAGAAGTGTAAATTAAATAGAGTGTAGGTCCAAGAACACTTCCCTGTGGAACACCTGCTTTTATCTCATATTCTTCTGTCACAAAGTCATTAAACTTTACTCTAAATAGACGGTCAGATAGATAAGATTACAGCAATTTGTGGGTACATGGTGGTAGTAAACATTTAATTTTATATATTAAACCTTTGTGCCATACTTTCTTGAAAACTTGCGCGACATCAAAAAAAAAAAAATAGCAGAACAATATTTCTTTGATTTAAAAGATTTCCTAATCTCTCCAGTTAGACGATTTAATTGTTCAATGATTCAGTGTTTCCATTTTTTAAATTTAAATATTTTAAAACTTGGTTCCTTTTTCGGATAGTTTTTTTTTTTTTTTTTTTTATTTTATAAAATTTGATACTTATTTTAAAAATTAGTATTTTTATTGAAAATTCTAACTTTTTCATTTTATCTTTTTAAAATTTAGTATTTCTTTCGAAAATTAGTAATTTTTTAAATAAATGTGGTACTGTTTTAGGAAGTTCGATATATATATTTTTAAATTGAGTCATTTGAATTTTTTTATTATTCTAAGATATATTGTGTCCTTATTAATTTTAAATATTTTATTTATAATTTTCTTAAATTATATCGGGGTTCACACACAGCATTTTTTCAGGCTGCTATTGTGACTTCGTAGGCGATAGAGGTAAAAAGATTATAAAAACTTAGTATTCACTTCTTCTTCTCCCCTATGAACTTAGAACTGCAGCAATAAAAATAGCTTTGCATGAACCCAGACAGAGTTACAAAATTTACGATCGCTTAACTTCAAGCTATATCACCCTAATAAACAAATAAATGCATTAAATAAAATGCAATATATAAATAAATCAGAAAAAAAAATAACGTACCCGATTTTTTGAATAACATATTTAAAAATAAATTAAAAAAAAATCTTAAACACAAGTAAACAACATCAGGTGGTGTTTTTCTCTAATCTACATACGAATCCAGTTAAACAATAAAAACCAGAAAAGAAATTGACCGGCATTTAGTAGCACTTGTATCAAAACTAGTTAATATGCAATAATAAAAATGTAAATATATTTTTTTAAATAAAAACTAAAAAAAATAATCATAAAAAAATATTTAAACTGGATTTTGAATATTTTGTTTGAAAACAACTTGCAAGTTATTTTGTTTTTATTTTATTCTACTCCAACTACTATTCTAGATCAACAACATGTGAACCCAAAAAAAAAATAAACAGATAAAACGAACAAGACTGGTTTAACGATCTACAACTACAATAAATTTAATCCTAATGAAGTTGAGTGATAAACTCACGTATGTATTTAGTTAGATACACCAGTATTTTGGGTGGTGTGACTGCTATTGGGGTATATAAAGAGCATCATTTAGCTGGTCTTAAGGTTTTTTCTTAATTGTAAAGTCTTAACGGTAACAAAGTGGTTAGCGGGTGTTCAATAAAAACGGTTTAAAATGAGTGATTATAAGGTAAATGAAAGGAAAGAAGATATAAATGTCCTTTGAAATTTGAAAATGGTTTAAATAATGAAAAGAGAATTTAAATTGAAAAATGTGAAAATTTACTTAAAGCGCTCGATAAGAAAGCTTTAGTAATTAAAATAATATTTCAAATACGTGTTTAAAGTTTATATATGGTTATATAAAAATAAAGTGTTTAAGAATTCAAACTAAACAAATTTGTTACCATTAAAATAAATATCATAAATGTTTTAAAAGTGATATTTTAAAACAATAATGTTAAATACTTGCTGTATTATAATGTGATTAATTTAACAAATTAAAATAAAATTGTATTTGTGTTAAAATTTAATCAGCAAAATGAAATTTAAATTTATTTTACAATTAAAAAAAGTAAAAAAAAAACATAAATTTCTAAATTAGAGATTCGATTTTAAATAAAAATCTACTTCTTTATGTTTTAAACTTCAGTGAAATCTAAATCGCACATGTCAACTAAATATTTAAAATTAATTTCTAAAAAGTTTTAATTAATGTTTTGATTAATAAAATTATACAATTTGGATAAATATTAAAAACAAACAAGTTTTTATATCTCATAAAAGTTGCTATAAAATAATAAAATGTATTTTTATCATGTGGTTTTGTGAAGAGAATGATGTCAAGAATGGAAATTCTATAATTTTTTCAGAATACAGTACAAAAATTTAATATTTTTACAGAACATTGTGGAATGTTTAAGATATCAAAAATTCCAATAACAAATTATTAAGTTTACTTTAAATTCTGAAAACTTTATTCAATCGTTAAAAAAAAGTTATTGTCCCATTCAAAAAATAAAATGGAATTAAATCTGGAATTTCCTAACGTCTGGTCCGGTTTTAATAAAATTTCACATAGATTGGATCATATAGAATTACCAGGTTGGACATCTCGGGTGTGAACATTTTTAAAAACAATGCGAATTCTTTATATCTGAATCAATTTCAAAGATTTTTACATGAGATTATTCTACTGTGTATAACTTAACTTTTTTAGTTTACGAGATATTGGGCTTCAAAGATTAAAATTTTTACATTATGACCTACCTTGCTGAAATTTTTTTGCTATATCGGGTCCAAATTTCATCCGATTTCCTGGAATTATTTTTTATTTTATTAACAACAAATAACAAAATTATGTAAAGAATAATCTTTTCGGAATCAAGTTATATGCATTTTAATTTTGAAAAAAGTAGTAACATTCCTTTTTATACCCTTCACCACAGGTGTAAAGGGTATATATAAGATTGTCATTCCGTTTGTAATTTCCACAATTTTCGTCGGAGAGCAAAAAAGTTTATATTTTCGGGATCCTTGTAAGAAGCGATGACGATAGGACCATGTCCGTCCGTCCGTGTGTCGGTTGAAATGGCGTTTATGAAGCCCACCGATAACTGGTATATGATATATATATATATCAAACGATCGGAAATCCTTTCGAGAATTTTGCTATTGAAATTCAGCAAGATCGGTTCATACATTGCGGAGATATGCTTAAAAAACCGGTTTTTAGAACCGGTTTTCTAGTTTCTGAAGCCTCTGTACATACTACGGACTTCGTTTTTGCAAAGAAAGCTCGGACATTTTTTTCTGAATTTTTCGGTTCAATAATAACTGAGATTTTGTACAAAACGCATTTTTGATTTTTTGAAGCCCTGGTTAAAGGTACAGATTTTTATTTTTATGCAGATCGGTCATAAATATTTTTATAAAATTTCGGTTTTTTGAACCGGTTTTCCAGTTTCTGAAGCCTCTGCATATACCAGGGACTTTGGTTTTTTAAAGGGGGCTCGGAAATTATTTTCTGAATTTTTGTTCTGAAAAAATGAAATAAATCGGTTCAGTAATAACTGAGATATCGGGGAATACGAATTTTTTATTTTTGAAGCCCTTGTTCAAGCTACAGATTTTTATTTTTATATAGATCAGTCATAAATATTTTTATAAAATTTTGGTTTTTTTAATAAACCAAATTCGTTCATAATCAACAGAGTTATGGGCCAAAAACAAATCTGTTAAGAATATAAATGTACTAAATAAATGTCAGCAGCAGTTTGCAGTGCTGTTTCATTTAGCCTTGTTTCTAAGTTCACTGCGCTGCATTCAGATTGAGAGCGAGACAAAGAGAGTGAGTAAATAAATGAGAGACTAAAATACACAAGTAGAATAAAGCTAGATGGTGGTTGTAAATTGTGGCTGCATACGCTGAATTGTAATTATAACGGCAGCAACATGTCGTGTTGACAGTGATCAGCTGATAATTTTTGCTGATACTGTTGCTGACTACGCCTTATTGTATCTATCTTAAATAATAGCAGAATAGGCCATTCCTATGGTACATTAAAACCTAATGTATTTTGAAAAATGTCTGAAATATATAAAATTACATGTTTGAACAATGAAAATATGATAAAAAATTTTTGTAAAATCTTAATATTCCGCGACTAAAAAGTGACATAATTATTTAAATTAATATTCTATTTCGTAGTATGCCTATATTATAATTTGAAGTTAATTTTCTTTTAACTAAAGTTTTGCTAATGATATTGAAAGAAATACGTAATTTTAGAGGTGTTTTGAAAATGGTCCAGCTCACGTAAATTTTAACATTGAGATGTAATATTTTAGGAATCATATAAGAACATACTAATCTTCACTTCTATAGGGGTACATTTGCAACTTTTTTTCGTGAGGAACTTTAATATACAGTATTTTTAATTTTCTTAAAGATAACTTTATACAATATTGTGAGAAGAAAAAAAATTGTAAAAACTTTTTTCCTGACAGAACCAGGGTCTCCCAAATTAGATTTATTTTTTCATGATTTTCCAATTTTTGTCTTAATTTCTCTAATTGCAAAGCTGGAATTAAACAAAAAAATATTTTTTTGCATAATCTAATATGTTTCTATGTTTTTGGTAATACAATTTTTTGCTCCTCGATATCGGTTTGGAAGATATAGCAACGAATGTAAAAAATCTCATTTTTGGGATTTTTTGAAAGTTTTTTAAGAATTGTGGGTTTTTCGTTAACAAATACAAAAAAGTAAATATAAAAAAGGTAAAAACCTAAAATTAGGCATCAAAAAATCTACTCAGGTGTAAAATTTCATTTGAAAATATCCAAATTTTATTCCAAAATTAAATTTGGAAGAATCAAATTTTTGCATATTTTGAATAAACAGCATATTTTGTCATATATTTATTTTCGGATATATTCTACCAATTTAAATTTATGCATATTTTAAGCTTAAGTGTAATTTCCAAATCCTAAAAATTTTAGCTGCGAATAACATTGTTTTGTCATCGGAACGAAGTACTTAGTGCTGAATAAGATCTCTTTTGAAATATATTTGTGATCGTTTTATATAACAGCAAAGACTGTAGCTTATATAGAAGTTTCAAAGAAATCCAAAAATGGATCGATTTTGTTCATTTTTAAAAAAGATTCTGAAATTTCATGCAAGAACGAAGTAGCTTTCTTATATAAGAGCTTAGAAAAGACGACAACAAAAATGACTTTTTGAGGTATCTTAGGTTTTTTTTGGCGATATCTTGACTATTAGTAAAACGATTTTTATTTTCATTAACATTCTTTTAAGGAATATTTCCTACAATTTGATGTGTAAAACATATATTTCCGATAACTGGGGCTTTCTAAAAACTGATTTCAGCAGACAGACGGACGCTGTTATTGTCTATCAGTACGGATCCGGAATATACATATATAGTTTTTAGGATCTTAGATTAATATTGTGGAATTTATCAGGTTTGATTCTAATGTCAAGTTTTAAAATAAACTTAAAAATAAAGTTCAAGTTCAAAATTAAATTGTCTAATGCCGAAAATTTCCAATTGAGTGTTTATTGGAAAAAAATCAAAATTTATTAAGGGGCCCAGGGAAAAGAAAAAAGTTCCTGAAATATGTATATATATACAGTTGCGTTCATAAAAGTAGGAGTGCCCTTATATAAGAAACTAAGTTTAAATTTTTAAACACAAAACAATAATGATTAATTTATTATTGTAGTATTAGAATAATTCGCAATGTAATTAAAACTATATTTAATAAAAAAAACGATATTTTAACAAAAATATTTCAAAAGTGGTTATTCATAAAAATAGGAGTAGTATAACTTTTTTAAAAATTAGACGGGAAATTTGCTAAACGACTTTATAAATGTTTCCAAAATAGCTGTAATACTTTTAGTAATTTATGGAAAAAGCTTTAATTTTGGTGATTTCAGCATATCTAATAGTCATAGAGTCAATAAAATCCCGACCAAGCCTTACTGGAATTTTTCACCAATTATCTCACACTAAGGTCCACAATTCGTCAGCATTTGACAGTATTTTTTCCGTAACACATTTTTTAACGTCTCTCCATATATTTTACAATCCTTTGGCATTAAATGGATGTATTTAGGATCATTATCCTGTGTTAGGTCCCAATTGAAAGGGATATTGTACTTAGCCTTAAATTATTCATTGTTTACACACGTAACCGTTGATTCATTATCCTTTTACATGGTGTATTGGATCAACCCCATTGTATTATAAAACTCACTATATTATCACTTTAGCACCAACATGATTAACAGTTACCCAATTCACAAGTTCGTTATTGTGTTATTTGTTTAAGTTTTATATGAAGAAAAATAATACTTTTTAAAAAATAATACACTTTGTGAATACGTGTCTTATTTCCTAATTAGTTGTTATATTGTTATTTTTAAAAATGTAAAAATTTAAAACTATTTTATTTATTTTAAAGAAAAATGTTGGAAAAAAAACTTATTTTATGAAAACTAGGACTTTTATATATTACAACACCATCGATTCAGAATTAATTTCAAATTCAATTTAACGATGTCCGCCCGCCAAGAATGCTGCCTGGTTGCATGGCTAGCTTGTTGTCTGTGTATGTTAAGCTTGTACACATAGAACAAGTCGTAATTTTAAAGATAATTTGATCGAATTTGGAAAATGTGACTATGTTGGTATAACCCTAAAGTCTGCTGAAATTGGTTATGATCGGTCCATTATTTCACCTTACAAATATTCCGCCGGAACAGTGTTTAAATACTTATAAATACATTATTTACGCCACGATTTCAATAAAGTTTGGAACAAATACATTTTATAAAAGAGTGAATCAGAATACTAAATTTTATCAGTTCACAATAAAGCAAAGCTTCCTTATAAGACCAGAAAATCACTCTAACTCGCATAAAAACAACATTAACTATAGTATTAGGATAATATTTGATACAAATAAATTTTATATAAGCAGAAACATAGTACTAAGGATTCATAATGATAGGTCCACAAATGGCCATTGGTCACATATAAAGTCATTTCCGAAAAACTCGTAAATCATTTTGATCCTCAAAAGGAAGGATGTTTGATATTTTATTGTTGGACTTGATCAACAATATAATATATATAATAGTGGAAATGAAAATTTTTAGTGAAAAATTAGATTGCGGTGAAAATTTTGATTTTTTTATGAGAAATCGTGTTTTTGATGTAAATTTGTATTTTTGCAATACATTCTGTAAAACAAAAATCTAATAAAAAATTTTATTTTTTTAAGAAATCTAAAAATTTTTAAATAAAATACCTTTTAACATAATTCATAAACATACCCAGCAAAAACTTGGTAATAACATGTAGTTACGGATGTAGTTACTATGTAATGACAACAACATACTGTCTGCATTACATAGAAGTTGCTTAGTAACTAATTACTTACAACCCGAATGTAAATAATTATTTATGATCAGATTTTTTAAAATGTTAATTTTTATTGATTTTTATAATGCAGTTACCAATTCACATATTTGAAGAAGGAATACATAAATGAAAGGAAAATTTTGCGTATAAATTAATTTGTAATCTAAAATATTTATTTTTATTACATTTATTTTAATTTCATTTTTGGTTGTTAAGTTTTCATGACTTATTTATAACCTAAATGTAACTAGTTCCTATTGTTATTACTAATCATGACTTCAGTAAAGCTTTAAAATCAATGCGCTATTTAACAGCTTGAAAGTAATTAGTTATTGTAATGACATCTAAGTAATATATAGGGTAAGTAGTTGCTTAAAATAATGAGTTATTCAGCTAATGTGTAAGTATTGAAGAGCCATTATATTAGCTTCTTAACTCAGTACATGACAACCAAAGTTTTTGCTGGGTAGGTTTCACAATGTTATAATATTATTTTAAATTTCCATATAAATTTTCAAAAAGTTTTAAAAAGTGTGTTATTTTAAATAACATATAACACAATAACTACTTTGTGAATTGGGTAAGTGTTTTTTTTTTATATTGTGATTAAAATACTATGTTGGAAAGGCATTGGACATACTGTCGGAGTCTAATTCCACCAATTTTGATTTTGTCTGACCACAGAATGTTCCTTCATTTTTCCTTTGACCAGTTAATGTGCTTTTGTGAGAACTTCAAGCTGTAGGCTGCGTGTTTTTTGGAGAGCAGTGGTGTTTTTCGAGCAAATAAATTATTTTTAATCAAGCGTCTACGAATAGCAAGAGCACTAACTGACAAATTTAGCTTCTTTTAGATGTTACTTGCTGACAGAAAATAATCTATTTTACTAAAAAGGATTACATAAAGGTCATCCGCACTCGATATTTTTCGCTTCGGCTTAAAATTTCCATATATATATATATATATATATATATATATATATATATATATATATATATATATATATATATATATATATATATATATATATATATATATATATATATATATATATATATATATATATATATTAGGGTAAATTTTAAAATTTTGATTTTGAGATATCATACTTTTTTGGAAGGTTTGTGCAGCAGTAAAAATAATGGCGTAATTTTTTTTTTAAATTTTCCAACTCCTTCCCCTGCATATCTGCGGTTAAAAACGCACATTTTGAGCGCCATTTTGCGCAGAGGCAAATCGGGTTGATTTATACAAAATTTTATTTTATACATCGATTTAACATACAATTTTAGTAAGAATGAGCATTATTCGACCCGTTTATAATAGCGTGTTGTAATTAGGGTGTCCGAAAAATTTACTTTTTTCAAAAAAGTTTTAAAAAAATATTTCTTTATAAATACAATGAAAATATACTATTTGCTTGATTGAAAATATACTATTTGCTTAGAAATATAACGCAAAAATTTTATTTAAACCAAAATTAAAAATATTGAATATTGTAACAATAAAATGCAAAGGGTACTGTGAATTATAATGCTCATGTTTTAAATTTTATTAATAAAAATTATTTTTTAAGATGTTTTCTTTTTTATAGTTATTATTTAAAAATTTCATAGTCTTATAACTCTAAAGCGAAAAGTCGTAGATTAATTATTTTTGCGCCATTTTTTAAAGCAAATCGTATATTTTCAATGTATTTATAAAACAAAATATTTTTAAAATTCTTTTGAATTTTTACTGCTGCACAAAAAAGTAAATTTTTCGGACACCCTAATTGGAACACTATGCATTTTGAGCGGGTAAAATAGTGCTCATTCTTACTAAAATTTTATGTAGAATTGATGTATAAAAGAAATTTTTTTATAAATCAATTGGATTCGTCTCTGCGCAAAATGGCGCTGCAAAAACCTTCTAAAAAGGTATGATATCCGAATATCAAAAGAAATTTTTCTTTTCGAAACGAACCCTAATATATATATGGGCAATTATCAAACATTTTTGATTTTAGCCCTTCAAAAAAATATTATTTTTTTTGATGGCACATTAAAATCCTTTTGTATAAATATAAAGTGACTCGAATGCATGTAGAATCAGTTCGCGTTAATCATTTCATGTGAGGGTCGCGAAAGTTATGGCGGTTTAAAGTCGAACATATAAAAATTTTTACAAACTAGAAATTTATGTACAATTCTGGTCAAAATTACATATAATATCAAAACCTACTGAGTGATTCAAATAAAATTTCTGATATGTTTGATGGTATTAGTACAGCATATTTTAGGGTTTCCTAGCGCCTCCGAATTTTTATTAAGCATAACAAACACTTACTAATTATGTCAACACGATGTGCCTTAGCGAAATGTGTTTTGACAAAAGTGTCCCGTTTTTAATTATCAACGACATTTGACTTAAATTTATGATCCCAATCAATTATATTTATCGCCACTCTTATATCTATATATCTAATATTTGTTTAAATTGCAATTTTCTATATAAAAATACAAAAAAAAAGTGCAATTTTTGCATAATTTTCAAAAAGTCCATAAAATTCTTGTATTAAATTTATTTTTAATGCTTCTCCGATTTTGTTATGTAAAATAACAAAAAACTAAGTTCACGCAGTAATCCATGCCATTGCATATGAAATTGTGAATGTGCCTCGCGAAAAACTGACTTTTTGACAAATTTTGAGACTATCTACTGCGTTGACTATTTCGGGCACATCAACAAGATATAGCGCAAAATACGCATAATTACAACAGTATCAGTCTCTATCCAAAATTTTGCATTCGGTTAAGGGGCGCACAGACCGCTCCCAAAAAACTGAAAAATTTAAAAAACCAAAAAATTTTGTCATCAAAACTTTACTACCCTGTATTTAGTTGTTGAAAGTCTGCATAAGAACAGAGATGGTGCAAAATTTATGTACAAAGTCCAATTAGTTTACTTATGATAGAGTAAGATCAAAAAGTATAAACGCGCGAACAAAAATTGTAGATGAATGGTAAAAACTTAAGTAGTTTTTATCAGTTTTTCTATTCTTGAACTTTGAACAACAATCATGGTTATAAAAGGAAACCTATTGTGCTAAAACTTTACACTCTATTAGTTTCAAGTCTTCTGAGTTCAGATCAGTAACCAATTTGTTTAAAATATCATTACCATAAAACTTATTAAGGATTTAAGTTAGTTTCAGCCAGGTTAAAAATTTTTGATAATGGCCCATATATGAAAAAATGAAGCAAGTTTTACTAAAAATATGAAATTTTATTTTCAAACACGAAAGATGTGAATAGCAAACGCAACACATGGTTTTCTTTTTGCTTTCTTCAAATTGGTACTTTTTTTGATGATTAATACTTTTTTTTAAACCCTCACCGCCACAGTTGGGGAAGGCTTGAAAATTACTTTCTGCGCACAAGGTTGACATGGACAGTATGGTGGTCACATTTAAACGTACCTAAAATTATGAAAGTGGATGTCATTTAGAATATAATTGCTAAATTTTAACTTTCTACGATGATTAGAACAGGATGCTACACGGCAATTTAAGTTGATGATTCCAGAACAAATCTTAAAAAGAAAATTTCTCACCAAAATTAATGATATATATCAAAACGATAGCTTATAAAAAGTAATTATACCCGTGTTTCACAATTTTTGGAAAAAAGTTTATATGAATGAAAAATTTACATTTTATATAAAAATTGTTAATAATGTTTTACTTTTTATTTCTTTTTTTTAGTATGTTATTTTTTATTAAAATGACAGTTTTATCCTTCCTATCAATTTTTTTGAAAAAATAAAAAAAATGATATATTTATTTATCTTTAGCTATCGTTTGATGATCAAATCATTAATATTAATGAAAAACAATTTTAAGATTTGCTCTAGGATTATCGACTTAAATGGCCATGTATCATCATCGTAGGAAGTTGAAATTTGGCAAGTATGTTCTAAATGACCCTTTCATAATTTTAAGTACGTTTAAATGTAGCTTGCAAAAAGGAATTTTATACCACCCTAATGGATAGCCAGCCAGGCGGAAGGACGGACGGACATCGTTATATATCTGAAAGTTATTCTGAGCCAATCGGTATTCTTTTAGTTGGGGTTCTTAGATATTTTTGTATGTTACAAATATTACCACAATCATATTAAAAAAATATATATTCAAAAGTTCTTATACGATGAAAAATATTTTAAATTTCAATTGTAAATATCAAAGCCACATTATATAATATTGGAAAAAACTAAAAGATTGATAATTTCCGATTAACAGTCCGGCTAGTTTTGATATCGAAAAGTGAATTAGAAAAAACAAATTCTCAAAAATTTTGGTCCATAAACCATCATTTAGTAAATCATGCATCATTTCGATATATTTTTTTTTTTAATGGATATGAATTTTATATATTTGTTCCCTTTATGGTTAAAATATTAAAAATTTGCATTGTTGTGTTGCTGATAATATATAATTTTATAATTTTTTTCAAAAAATTGTTCATCAAAATGCCTTAAAAAGTCTTCCAACGAAACAAAATCCCATGGAAAAATTTTTAGAATATATTTTTCTATAACCAGTAGATTACCCACAAAATGTATGGATTTTACAAAAGTTTTGATTTTGCTTGCTCCACCGACAGTTTCTGGTAGATGGGGATAAAAAATAATATGTGTGCAAAAATTGGGCCGATCGCTCGTAAACCGGCCAGTCGACTTTGATCTTTGTCCTAAAACAAGGCTTAAAAATAACTAATATTTTTATTGCGCTATAACTCTTTAATTTAACATTTTCCTATAAAATACTATATAAGCCCTTTTATTTAGAATAAAATGCAGAAATTTTTGACATATAATATTTTAGCCTACTATGACTTGTTGTGATGTTATTTGCAATCAAAGTTAATATTGTTTCATGAACTTTTTTTAAAAAGTCCTGGTTTTAATATGCGCCTAGCCTGCTAGAAACGGTTTTTATTATTTTGTAGAGCAGGATTTGTAGTTTTCATAAATCGATAAGTTTTATCACATTTGCTTAATATACTAGGGGTAGATGGACCAATATCTGAATTGAGGATATCAATTTTTTACTTATTCTACAAATATTGGTACTAAAGGTGTAGCATGAAATTTTGAATCATTTCATAGAGTATTTTTAATAGTTATCGAATTAAACACTTACTCGAAATTTAGGTGTTGCCGATTTACCTCAATTGAAGGTACATGACATAATAAAGGTTAATAAAAGTAAACTATTTTATTTCCGCAATGCATTGTCTGGAACACTGAAATTTAAATTTTTAATTTTAGTTCCAAAGTATTTGTCAAGAAGTACATACATGGTTTTATAAACTAATTACTTCCATTCTACATTTAGAAATTCCTCATCATCACTTGCTGTTTTAATTTTAAATTTTTATGAATAATAATAATGAAAATTGTTATTAATATAACACATAATTATTTACCTATTTGTGAGCTGTTGATAAAAATGTTTTATGTTTTTAATATATTTCGCCGATTTTTAAGGAAGAAGAAATAAAAAAGTAGTTTATATGTAAAAATATTAACATTAACAAAAATTAAAAATTTTTGGTAGCCATTTCGATTAAAAAATCAAATGTGTCAAAAGTGGCAATTTATTGAACTTTTAAATTTAAATTTTTGAAATAAAGTTGGGTACCGAATAAAAATAGGCAAAATTGTATATCAATATCAATTAAAATCTTTAATCTAGGTTATGTTGTTATCTTATAAGAAGCTGACAAAGTTAAATATTTTTTTAAATTTTTTTAATTTTAGAATTCTAAAAATTAATTTTTTACTAACTAATAAATAGAAAAAATATAATGTGATCATAAAAAATCGGATATCACCTTTTCCTGAATTAAGCGCCATTTTCGACCCATTTAACCCAAATGTATACACAGACGGACGGACATTACCATTCAGCCAAAAGACATCTCATAATTCTAAAAGTGGCTTTCCTTGGGACACTCTAATATACATACTTGATGTTTTGTTTAAAACTTTTATCAAAATTACACTAACTTTGACCTTGTAATATTTTTGATTTTTTTTTTTATTAAATTTGACCTTTAATTAGTGTTAATATTTAATTCTTAACTCTTTATTAAAGTACTTGAAATAATATTATTAGCGATGTGGTATGACATTTAAAATAAGTTATAAATAAATTTTATACAAATCTAATTTTAAAATGTTGATTATTATTTTAGTTGTTACAATTTTAAATCATTATTTAATTAACCTCAGTGAATTGAACTAACATCAACTGCATATTTCTTATTGTTGTGGTTAACTTTAAAACCAAATAATAAATTTATAATTTGTATAAAATTAATTATTGTATTTGTTTCAATTCCAAACATATTTCATTCATTATTTTGCTCAAATAGGCATGAGAAAAAACGCACACACACACTCACGCACGCACATACACACAATTTTAAATATTTCATATTAAAAAAATATAACTTTAAAATTTATTACTCTAATGGTGAATTTATATTTTTATGAATCTTGAATTAAAAATATAAAAGTATACTTAATTATACTAGATATAAACTTTAATTTGTATTTTTTTATTTGCAAAATTTTTGAATTTTCTACCCAGTATATTTTTTATTATATATTTATAATACACATAATAATACACATATATGTAGAACACATATGTATGTGTATTAACGTATAAACTTATGTATATTGTTCTCGTTAATACGCTTATTAACATAAACAAGTATATATAGAATATTGCCATAGAAAACATTTATATTTATGTTAATGAAGACGTTTAAATGTTGACCAATGATACCTTTGGTTCGGATCATTTGCATTAAGTTTAATGCTTTTTCTACAATTCTTTGACAAACATTCAGGATAAAAATTATTTGAGGAAATTTTGGAAATTTATATTTAAAAATTCCTTGAAATTATTATTAATATAATAATTCTATTTGATAACATTAAAAAATGTTCTGGTAAAATAGATTTTTTGTAAAGCTTATTTATCGATTATTCTTTATACTATTTAGTATTTGACAACATTAAAGATAAAAACATTTTCTACGAATTTAACTTGTTGAGTTCTCTTCTTTTGGTATATACGAAAAAATATTTCAATAACTCAGCATGAATTTGCATTTAATCTTCCGCTATTATTGAATATATAAAAGCATATGAAAAAAAAAAAAAAAAAAAATCTCAGAAAAAAATATTAATGAAAACTAATTTTGTATATTTTACCCGGCGAGGTTCGTTACATTCATCATTGTTGGCAAAAAAATGTAAAGAAAATTTCCTTCTGTAAAAAGCAAATTTATCGAAAATTTCTTATAAAAAGGAAGTTTATCGAAAATTTCTTATAAAAAGGAAATTTATCGAAAATTTTCTTTAATAAAAAAGAATTTGATGAAAATTTTCTATAAAAAGGAAATTTAACGAAAATTTCTATAAAAAGGAAATTTATGGAAAATTTCCTATAAAAAAAAATTTATCGAAAATTTCCTATAAAAAGGAAATTTATTGAAAATTTCCTATAAAAAAGAAATTTATTGAAAATTTCCTATAAAAAAGAAATTTATTGAAAATTTCCTATAAAAAGAAAATTTATTGAAAATTTCCTATAAAAAGGAGATTTTTCGAAAATTCCAATAAAAAGGAAATTTATCGAATTATCCTATAATAAGGATATTATCGGAACTTTCCCATAAAAAGGAAATTTTTTGAAAATTTCCTATAAAAGGAAATTTATCGAAAATTTCCTTTAAAAAGAAAACTTATCGAAAATGTCCAATAAAAAGGAAATTTATCGAAAATTTCCTAAAAAAAGGAAATTTATCGAAAATTTCCTATAAAAAAGAAATTTATTGAAAATCTCCTATAAAAAAAAATTTATTGAAAATTTCCTATAAAAAGAAAATTTATTGAAAATTTCCTATAAAAAGGAGATTTTTCGAAAATTCCAATAAAAAGGAAATTTATCGAATTATCCTATAATAAGGATATTTATCGGAACTTTCCCATAAAAAGGAAATTTTTTGAAAATTTCCTATAAAAAGGAAATTTATCGAAAATTTCCTTTAAAAAGAAAATTTATCGAAAATGTCCAATAAAAAGGAAATTTATCGAGAATTTCCTATAAAAGGAAATTTATCGAAAATTTCCTATAAAAATTTATTTATCGAAAATTTCCTATAAAAAGGAAATTTTTCGAAAATTTCTTATAAAAAGGAAATTTATCGTAAATTTCCTACAAAAAAGAAATTTATCGAAAATTTTCTTTAAAAAGGAAATTTATCGAAAATTTCCTTTAAAAAGAAATTTATCGAAAATTTCCTATAAAAAAGAAATTTATCGAAAATTTTCTGTAAAAAGGAAATTTATGGAAAATTTCTTATAAAAAGGAAATTTATCGTAAATTTCTTATAAAAAAGAAATTTATTGTAAATTTCTTACAAAAAGGAAATTTATTGTAAATTTCTTATAAAAAGGAAATTTCTCGAAAATTTCCTATAAATATGAAATTTATCGAGAATTCCTATAAAAGGAAATTTATCGAATTATCCTATAATAAGGATATTTATCGAAAATTTCATATAAAAATGAAATTTATCGAAAATTTCCTATAAAAAGAATATTTATCGAAAATTTCCTAAAAAAAGAAATTTATAGAAAATTTACTAAAAAAAGAAATTTATAGAAAATTTCCCATAAAAAGGAAATTTATCGAAAATTTCCTATAAATATGAAATTTATCGAGAATTCCTATAAATATGAAATTTATCGAGAATTCCTATAAAAGGAAATTTATCGAATTATCCTATAATAAGGATATTTATCGAAAATTTCATATAAAAATGAAATTTATCGAAAATTTCCTATAAAAAGAAAATTTATTGAAAATTTCCTATAAAAAGGAAATTTATCGAAAATTTCCTATAAAATGGAAATTTATCGAAAATTTCCTATAAAATGGAAATTTATCGAAAATTTCCTATAAAATGGAAATTTATCGAAAATTTCCTATAAAAGGGAAATTTATCGAAAATTTCCTATAAAAAGAAAATTTATCGAAAATTTCCTATAAAAAGAAAATTTATCGAAAATTTCCTATAAAAAGGAAATTTATCGAAAATTTTCTATAAAAAGGATATTTACCGAAAATTTCCTGTAAAATGGAAATTTACCGAAAATTTCCTATGAAAAGGAAATTTATCAAAAATTTCCTGTAAAAAGGAAATTTGTCGTAAATTTCCTATAAAAAGGAAATTTATCGAAAACTTCCTATAAAAAGGAAATTTATGGAAAACTTCCTATAAAAAGGAAATTTATGGAAAATTTCCTATAAAAATGAAATTTATCAAGAACTTCCTATAAAAAGGAAATTTATCAAGAACTTCCTATAAAGAGGAAATTTATCAAAAATTTTGCTATAAAAAGGAAATTTATCGACATTTTTCTATAGAATAGAACTTAACTAAAATATCCTATAAATAGAGAATTTATCTAGAATTTCCTGTAAAAAGATAACTTGTCGAAAATTTCCTATAAAAAATTTTAATTTCCTACCAAAAAATAATCGAAAATTTGCTAAAATTTGCAATATTTTTTTATTTTTTTTTAAATTTTTTGATAAATTTTATTACTCAATTGTGATTTCCAGAACAGGAGTATTAAAACCCCATGGTAAGTGTATTTTAATAAAAAATTTCATTAATAATTCATTCATCTTTTTGAAATAACGTGAGAAAACTCATAAAGTGTATGAAATGCCAAATTCGTTAATACTTATACATTTATACACGCTTACATACAGATACACATATAATTTATATGTGTGAGATTTTATGAAAGTGATAGACAAAAAATAAATCTAGCATTCGCAAACCAATGAAGTGTATAAATGAATGAATAAATGAATAAATATATAAAAGCTTAATAGGGGTATGTACGAGATAAAACAATAAGGAAAAGGAATTTAAGAAATTATAATCAATATATTTTTATTTTTTGAACATATAAATTTTCCTTCTTAAAGTGAACATCCGTAATATAGAAATCTAAAATATAAATTGAATGAAATGTTATATTTTTCTTTATTATGTTTTTTGCTTTTTTTCTAGTATATGAGTGGTTTTGGTTCTCACTTCTCATCCGAAGATCCCAGATGTCCCAACTCTTTACCCGAAGGACAAAATACACCACAAAAATGTGCCTATGGTTTATATGCTGAGCAGTTATCGGGTACTGCATTTACGGCACCACGCAAAGAAAATGCACGTACTTGGTTCTATCGCATTAATCCCAGTGCCAAACATTTACCCTTTCAGGCATACGAAACTGCTGGAAAGTATTTAAGTCATAATTGGGATGAACAGAAACCAAATCCCAATCAGGTGAGAACATAAAAAATTAAACTTCAAACACTGAAAGCTCTTTTTGCAGAGATTTTAAAATGAAATAAAGATTTGCATTTAAATTTTTTGTGAAAGTCTATTAAAGTTTGTTTGAGGCTCGTTTAATTCTTAAACAGAATTTTGAAGTTAAAAGAAATTGTATGTCATAAGAAAACCAAAAAGAGTTTAAGGTGTTATTATCAACTACATATGTATGTATATAGCAAATATCAAATATTTTCCCATAATAGAAATATTCAGCCATAAAAACATTCCATTTAAAATAACTCTACTATTTTCAATATTTATACCATTTCATTTTATTGTGCATTTCATATAAATATAATTGCAGATGCGTTGGAAACCATTCGATATTCCTAGTGGAAATGAGAAAGTAAATTTTGTTCAAGGTCTTCACACTGTTTGTGGTGCTGGTGATGCTCGTAGTCGTCATGGTCTGGCTGTTCATGTTTATCTTTGCAATGTTTCTATGGATAATACAGCTTTTTATAATAGTGATGGTGACTTCTTAATTGGTATGTTCTGTCGTTTTCTGTTATTTTTCATACTTTAATATTTTCATGCTGTTTTACTATTGTTCATAGTTATATGTAAGCATGTACATAAGTATGTTTTATTTTTATGATATTATCGTGTCATTTGTTTGACCAACTAAACATTATTATCTATTATGAGGAAGCATTATATCTGGGAAAATCTTAATGATGAATATAAAAGTTTAAATGAGTGAATATGTTGGATTGTTGTTATGGAAATTTTAGAAGTAGTGTTTTATAATTAAAGTTTGAATTTAAATTATTATTAATTAAACTATAATTTTAATGTACAGTTTTTCTGCAAATGAGATAACTACAACATGACGTATGAATAACAATAGAGTTTTTATTAATCATACGCTTTGTGTGATAATTCGTTTAAAAGATAAAGTTTTACCAATTATTGAAAACATTTTAAATAAAAACACATTAAAATACTATGGTAAATTTTATAAGATTTAAGTAAAATCCCACAATATTAACTATTATGCAGTTTGGAAATGTTTTATATTAAACGAATATTTAATATTTATTATTTTTGTGATAACCGCAGAAAATTAGGCTACATTATTTGTGAATACCCAACATTATGGTATTCGGAATTATGGTAATTCGGAGTTTTTTTTTAAGAATGATTTAAAATGTCATTAAGAAGGCGTACAACGCACAGTGGGGCATAATCGAAAATTTTTGGAAATAAATCTGTAACTTTTAATCTGCTAGTTGGATTTACATAAAACTATCTACAGGAGTGTACAATTTTAAGTATAGATCTCTTAAGAGAGGAGTAGACTCAAAATAGGTTACTACTGACATAAAAAATTGTAACCGCTAGGCAATTTTTTTATCCGAATTAAAAGATTTTTATATCTTATTAAAGCTATTGATAAGACTAATGGAAAACACTTGTTGCGCTATTTATCTCTTTTATTTTTCGAGTTATTTGCATTTGAAATTTCAACAGTCTTAATTTTTCAAAAATTAGTCGAGTTTTTTTTTTTTTTTCATATATAGCCAAGATATCCGACCAATTTTGATAAGATTTTACTATCTTATAAAAATTTTTTTTCGTCCTCCTTCAAACAAAAAAAAAAAAAAAAAAAAAAAAAAAAAAAACTAGATGAAATTTATCATGCTAAACATGAATCTTCTTTAAATTTTTTCGCATCAGGTCGAGATTTTTTTATGGGCTTGTCTAATATTTCGCCCTATATAAGCCGATTATTCGAATTATTTCACTCCCGAGAAAGGCGATACGATTTATATAAATGATATACCAAAATATGTGCAATAAAATTGTCTTTATCGTTCTAAAATCAAATTTTTATCCGCTCAATCGTTTAGGAGTTATTTCAAAATAAGTGTCCGAAAAAAATATTTTTCGTGCAAAATTGATTTTTTTTTACTAAAATTTCTTTTGAAAAGTGGAAATATCAAAAATGCTTTAATTTATCATCTTTATCTCAAAGCTGGTAAAACTACGAGTAAAATAAGCCATGTATCTTCAAAATTGATGCAGGAAACTTGATTTCATTCACACTTAAGTTAAAATACTCTTGTATACTAAGAATTAAGTGGAGATACACTGGTGGGAAAAAAAAAAAAAAAAATGTTTTTTTCTTAAATAAAAAATCAGTGGATTAGATAGAATTAAAAGTGCTTAACAAAAATCTGCCTACACTATTTTTTTTTATCACGTATTGATTTCCTTTTATTGGCAGAGAGCGGTTTGTCTAATTTAGATATGTTAAACTTCACGATTCAAATTATTTCTGACATATATTAATATAATTTTCTGTTGAATTATTAATTTCGTAGTTATTCGGGAATTGGTAGCGAAAAAATTAAAAAAAAAAAAAAAAACAAATATTTGAAAAATCGGACAAATTTAGATTCATAAGTTAAATTATTGAGGGAATAAAAGATACTGTTAACCAGGATTGGGAGTTAATGATTACATTTTAAATTAAATTACGTGTAATTGTAATTGAATATTTTCAATTACAAATACAAGTAATTGATATTTTTTCAATTATAATTACAGTAATTTTAATTGAAAATATTCAATTATTATTACAATGTAATTGGAAATAATTAAAATTAATTACACTTTTAAATTTTTTAAAATCAAATTTTATCCAAATGCTATTAAAAAAATTAAACAGGATTTTTGTTTTCGGTAATTTGGTATATTTTTAATGCCACCCAATCATAATTTTTTTGAAAAACTTATACATTACGAAGTTAATTAGTTATTGGAATTTTCTATTACAATTCAGTCATGTCCATTAAAAAAATTAGTACGTGATAGAAGTGAAAGTAGATTCTTGTTGAACTCGTCAAATATCATCTAGACCACATATTTTTGTTAAAAAAAAAAAAAAATTGCAAACCACTGCACAGTGGTTCCAAAACGCTTTTTTTTTAATAATTCTGTAACTTTTAAACCTTTAATTAATTTTCTTTTTTTTTTTTTAAATCGCCGAAAATTCATTAATGATATTACAGAAAAGAAATTTTATAAATAGATAGTCCTTGTAAATCTCTATAAAAAATACGCTTACATGTGTAGGTTATATCTTTTAGTTTAAGAGATATTCAGATTGAAATAAATGTTTACTCCATTTTTATACCCTCCATCAAAAAGAAGGGGGTTATATTGATTTTGTCATTCCGTGTGTAACATGTCGAAGGAATCATTTAAGACCCCACAAAGTATATATTTTCTGGGTCTTGGTTAGATCCTGAGTCGATCTATCTATGTCCGTCCGTCTGTCCGTCTGTTGAAAGCAGTATAGGGCTCGAACGGCATAACGTAGGGGAATGAAATTTGGCACAAATGTTTGTCTTATATAAGGTTTGTTTGGGATTGGGCAAATGGGCAAAATCGGTTAACAAACAAAAAAGTTATGGGCTAAAAACTGGAAGCACAGGGTGTCCGTTTTATAGTTTTCTGCTGATATTTCTTCAACAAAAGTATGTACGACAACGAAATTTTGTACGTACAGTTTGGGGATCAATATAAACTCGAAAACCAAAAATGGGCGTGGTCCGCCCACTTTACCACCCACCTCCCATATAAGGTGAAAATCAACGAATTTGTGTTCAAATAGTTCAGGGACAAATGTAAACTCGGAAACAAAAAATGGGCGTGGTCCGCCCACTTTACCGCCCCTCCCATATAACGTAAAATTTGAAAAAGTTGATGGTGGGTATATAGATTCGGCCGGGCCGAATATAATTCGCGCTTGTTTTTATTTTTTTTAACTTGGCGGTCTTAGTGTTGCCTTAAATTCTCACCGGCGTTCACTTTACCAGTGTTGCCATCATGTTTTCTCTTAAGGACATCCAGCATCAATTTTTAGTTATTTTGGATGAAAAGCACTTTCAAATTTCAGGTTTTCGGAGAAAGAGCCCAAACACAACCAAACGGATTTCAATGTTGTTTTCCGTTCTAAGAGAGAAATGCAAATTAAATGAAGACGGCGTCCAGCAGCGGATTTCATATATATTTTGTTTTTGTTTCTTTATATTTTTTGTGTTTGGCAACAACAAAACTACATATATAAAAAAATATTTATCTTCCTCTCTTAAATTCCAGACAATGAAAAGAATAAATCATATTTATGTAATGTTTAAACATTTTTGTCAGGCGAATCGTGTGGTCTGAAGCGTTTGTTTTGAGGAAAATTGGGTCTTATCTATGAAAACTGTAGATGAAACGGCAAGAATATGCCAGCGCAACTATTAAAAGCACAGAGAAAAACCCCAAACCCATTGAAGATTCACCACCAAGATGTATTTTTGTGGAAATATGCAAAATCCTTTCGCAGGTCCCTCTAACAACTATTATATGCGGCCCAGAAGGGTAAATTAAAATTATAATAAATGATTTTTGACGTTTTATTTAAATAAATTTTATGAGTAAATTTTGCATTACGTTTGACATCTTTCTATACTGAAGTAATGTTTAAACTGGTGTTTCTTTGCACGCACGATGGTTCTATTGAGTATTTAGATAATAAACATGTTCCTTTCGTAGAAAGTTTTCGCAAATATGAGCCAATTTCCAAACAGAAAAATGCTGCAGTCCATCCGATTCACCTGTCAAAAATATCGATACATTGCAATAATATAATATTTTTTGAGTCACCCACTTGATTTTCGGCTAAAAATCCAATTGTAAGTATTTGAGGATTGTTATTCCGTCGAACTTACTCCGAAAACCTGAAATAAGAAAGTGCTTTTCATCCAAAATAACTAATAAATGAAGTTGGAGGTCCTTAAGCGAAAACATAATGGCAACACTGGTAAAGGGAACGCCGGTGAGAATTTTTGATCATATTTAAAATTATAACTCTACATATTTATTATTAATTTATATTCTTTTTATATTTTGTTCTTTCCGTTTTAAAAATGTTGAAGTTTTTAGTTTAGTGTCTTTATAGTTATGAAACACAACTAAGTAATTTTTACCTTAAAATACACAGTAAAATTCAAAGTAGAAACAATTTGTTTATAGATAAACCTTAAACACTTCCACTAAAAATGGGCGGCTAGAATCACTGCCACTTCCATATTGAAAAAAACAATTTTTTTTGTACGAATTGTGGACATATTTTTATTAATTTTATTAAAATAAAGGATATTTTAAAAGTAAGTGTAGAACCTGTGGTTACTTGGAAAAAAAAAAAAATAATAATAAAAACACCAATTTTGACAAGTAAATGCACTTGCATTGGCTTTATTACATTTTTGAATATAAATAAAGAAATAATTAAAAATATGAACAAAAAGAAATCAATTATAGAGTTCTATTTTTTTGTTACTGACTTACAAAAATGTACTAAATGAAAAATATTTTATAACAAATTAGGAATTTCAAAAAGTGCCTAAACAGTAGGCGTGCCAAGATCTAATTACAACAATCACAGTGTAATATTTGCATAACAGATTTTTAGCCATTACCTAAAAATTTGTAAATAATTCTTAAAAAAATTTTAATATGAGGCACCGCACATTTTTTTTCTAATATTTTAAAAGATCGCAAAAAGTCGCAGCCAATAATCTCAAATATAATTTTATAGATATTCTTATTAAAAATTAAAAGTTATTGTATTAACTTAAATACTTCCAAATTTATTCTTAGTTTTTATATCTTGTTAAAAAATATTTTAGTGTTATATATTAAAGTCTAAGAAATTATTATAAAAATATAATTAAGTCGACTTAACAATGTCTGTCCGTCTGTCTGCATGTTTATTAAATTAATTTTGTTGCCGAAACGCAAGTTAAACGATTTTTTAGCGGAAAAAAAGGTTAAAAGGTTTGGAGTTGTGAAATTTTTTTTTTTTTTTTGAAGAACTTTATCGTTTTTTATTTAAATTAAAATTTCAAAGCATTTTTATTATATTTTAATTTGGTTAAAACAGAATTTTTGTTAAAAAATTGTATGAACATTAGGGTGGGTCAATTCTTTTTGTAGATAGGCGCATAGCAAAAATGTGATCTACAATAAATTCTAAGAAAACTTGTCTAAGAACATTAGGGTGGGTCAATTCTTTTTATAGATAGGCGTATAGCAAAAATGAATTCTACAATTAATTCTAAGAAAACTTGTCTAAGAAACTATGGGTCTAAAATCAAAACTTAGCTCCCGCCGAGAGACATGGAAATTGGGAATAATCGTTCAATTTAACAACAGTGTTTTGATATAATTGCTGATATCTCAAAAATTACTCAAGATACAGATCCGAATTAGGTTTCAAATAATAGGTAATGAGAGCACCATTCAAAATGGCATTCCACATTTTTTATAAATAAAGGTTAAAGGTCATTGGTTAAACCTTAAGTCTTGGAAAGCTATATCTCGAACGCTATTTTGAACATTTTGCCAAAATTCGTATGTTAATACAGATTTACTTGGATGCTGAAATATTTGAAAACATAGCGACAGGTAAATAAAACATTGTATTTTCCTTGGAAAAAAATATCTGTTTTTTCTTTAAGATTTTTTTTTTATCAAAATACACTTTTCTAAATGTTTTTTCTGATTTCGATTTTGGTATACGCCTGTCACGTTTTTTCTCACTCGAACAAATTGACTTACCCTAATACTATGTTTTTTAAAAAAACAAATCCTTTTCTCTGTCTTTACAGTACCTCAACAAGGAGTTTTGGATATTACCACTGAATTTGGTAAAATGAAAGTGGCACCCAATGAGATTTGTGTTATACCCCAGGGAATACGCTTTTCAGTGAATGTAACAGGACCCACTAGGTATTAAAATTTTTCCTGGTTAAAGCTTTTCTTGATCAATATTAATTAATAAATTTGTTTTATTTTAATTATTCCTTACAGAGGTTATATTTTAGAAGTTTATGATAATCACTTCCATTTGCCAGATTTGGGACCTATTGGCGCCAATGGTTTAGCCAACCCTAGAGATTTTCTTACACCAGTAGCTTGGTTTGAAGATCGTCAAGTTAAAGGTAATTTTATAATCTTAAGTTTTTATTATACAAATTTTTAACGTCTTAAGTTTTATTATTTAATATTAACAATAATTTTAATATTTTTAATAATTTTTTTTTCTTTATAGACTTTCAAGTTGTTTCCAAATTCCAGGGCCATTTATTTGTAGCCAAACAAAATCATTCCTGTTTTGATGTTGTAGCCTGGCATGGCAATTATGTACCCTACAAATATGATTTGGCTAAATTTAATGTTATTAACTCAGTTAGTTTTGATCATTGTGATCCCAGTATATTTACTGTGTTAACCTGCCCTAGTTCTAAATATGGCACTGCCATAGCTGATTTTGTTATATTCCCTCCTAGATGGTCTGTGCAAGAGCATACCTTTAGGCCACCCTATTATCACCGTAAGATCTTCTAAGTAGATGTTCTTTTATTCGTAATTTAAATTATCTTATTGTTAAAGGCAATTGCATGAGTGAATTCATGGGTTTGATTTTGGGTCGCTATGAAGCTAAAGAAGAGGGCTTTATGCCTGGAGGCGCTACTCTACACTCCATGATGACTCCTCATGGTCCTGACTACAAATGTTTTGAGGGTGCTTCCAATGCTAAGTTACAGCCTGAACGTGTAGCTGAGGGTACTCAAGCATTTATGTTTGAATCTTCTTTAAGCATGGCTGTAACTAAATGGGGTGAGGAGACTTGTCAGAAATTGGATGCTAAATATTATGAATGTTGGCAGGCTTTGCAAAATAATTTTAAATTAAATAATTAAATGAAATGTGAATTTACCTTTTGGCATTTAAAAAATATAATAAAATTCAATTTGTAGATTTTTTTTATACACATTTAACTAAATATTTATTGAAAATAATATATATATGTATATTGTTTATTTTGCTATTATTCGTGAATCAATTTTACCCTAACCATTTTAAAAATAAAACACATTTCCTTTACTTAACAACTAAAATATGTTTTATTTATTTATTTCCGTTTTCAATTAAACTATTATTTATTTTTGTAAATTGTTTGTATACCGATGTAAATATTTGTTATAATTGTTCTAAATATAATACAAATATAATAATTGGCAATCATTTTAAAACTGTTGAGCGAACCAAAAAAAAAAAAAAAAAAAAAAAAACAATATATTTATCTAAATAATTTAATAAATAAAAATATATTTCTTTTTGTGTTAATAAAATAAAATTGAACATTAAATATCACAACCATTTATACTATATATACATTTAAATTGTTCAAACACACAGTAACCATTTACATTTATCGAAATTCAACAGGACACTTATACAATATATTCTTACACTACGGAGTAACTATTATAAAGGATCAAACACCACACAGTGAGGCTGAACGAAAAAATGTTTGTAATAAATCTGTATTTCCTAAATTACTGAACGGATCGAATTGAAATGTATGAGAGAGTTGTAGGGAAGGACCTAAACTTTAAGAAAAGTCATTATGTAATAATACGCTATAAGCTACAGGGAGTCAAATTTTATTGAAATTCTCGCGAGATATCTGCATTAAGATATTTATATTTACTTCACTTGGGAAGTTATGTACACAATATGTATATCAGTGGATATATATTAGGAAGACCAAGAAAATTGAAAGCACATTGAAAAGAGATCCAAACACATCTAGCAGAAAAGCAGCCCGGTTAGCTCAGTGCTCTGACAAAGTCCAAAAAGTTCCACACATTAATGCTGCAAACAATTTAGAAGCCAAGAATTGGGCACGGAAATTAAAATCAAATTTCATACAAAAATATTCATGTTGTGTAATGCACGACGAAACGTATGAACTGGCAGATTTTTCGCAGCTTCCGGGTCAAAACTTGTATGTTGCTGATAAGATAAGTTTGGAACCCAAAAGCAGACAAAATTTTCTAAAAAATGTCTGGTATGGTAAGCTTTATGCAGTTGTGGCGAAAGAAAAAAGCTGTGGAGTGGTACCAAAAGAATAACATAGCATTTGTACCAAGAGAGGTCAATCCTCCAAATTGTCTGGAGCTAAGACCAGTGGAGAGATATTAGGCTCTTGTGAAAAGAGAATTGAAGAACACAAAACAGTGTCCCAAAATATCGAGGATTTGAAATGGAGATGGGCAAACTATTCCAAAAAACTGACTGAAACAACTTGCACAGTGGTCACAAAACGGAATTTTTTGGAAATAATTCTGTAACTTTAGAACTGCTAAATGTATTTGAATGAAATTTCACATGAGTAATCCTGAGGTGTGTGGCAATTGATTTGAAGGAGAACAGGTTCGTAGCTGGTCTGGAGGACGAGGGGTGGAGCTCCAAAGTTGGTCACATCGGGTATGAAAATTTAAAAAAAAATCGCCAAAATTTCATTTATGATTTCATTGAAAAAAAAACTTTTGCACACAGATAGTCCTTATAATTCTATACAAAAAATACGCTTACATGTGTGTAAGCGTATTTTTAGAGATATTTGGACCAAAGTAAAATTTTGACCCATTTTTGGACATGTTTCTTTTTAGTTTTTTTTTTGACTTTGTATCCTAAAAATTTTCTAAAATATTCTCTGGATTCTGTACAAAATTCTAAACAATTTTTGTGCAAGAATCATATACCTATGTGGTTTAGATAAAAAGTTATATTATTTTGAATTAGAAAATTTGAAAAAAATTGTGATTTTTTGTGATTTTTTCGATTTGTCGATTTGTTAAAAAATTTTCATACCCGAGGTGACCAACTTTGGAGGACCACCCCTCGTCCTCCAGACCCGCTACGAACCTGTTCTCCTTCAAATCAATTGCCATAGACCTCAGAATTACTCATGTGAAATTTCATTCAAATACATTTAGCAGTTCTAAAGTTGCAGAATTATTTCTAAAAAACTCCGTTTTGGGACCACTGTGCGTTGTCTTTGTAATACACTACATTAAAAATAAATTTAAAAATATAAATTTTAATATTTTTTTTGTGCACTTAAAAATTTGATTCTAAAAATTTGCGTGTTTTCATTAAATATGGCCTCCTGTCCACATTTTTAAGATGACAGGATCAAGTTTAGTGTCAAATTAATGTATATATTTGTAGTTATTAAAAATAATTTTTAAATTTTAAAGTACTTGCATGAATTTTTATTATAAGCCCGATGAACTTGAAATTTTGTTCAAAATTTCACCATTTTCAACCAATGCTGGACGAAGGGTGTAATTCTCAATTAAAAAAGAAAATCTTTATTATATTTTCATGAAACCTTGTCTTTTTAAATATATAAAACAAATATTGTTTTATAAAAAAAATTTTGAGAATAAAGAGAAAAAAAAAAAACATTTTTTTGTAAAAAAACAGAACTTTTTCGAAATTAATTTAAAGTCTTGATTGATAATTTTTCACGACTAGACAAATTCCGAAAAAATTTCAAAAGATTATTTTAAATGTATTGGAAATCTTAGGATATTTTTAAAAAAATTCCACTTCTATATTATGTAAATTATTTGAAAAAATATGAAACAAATATTTTTTTTATTAAAAAATGTATTGGAAATCTTAGAATATTTTTAAAAAGATTTCACTAAACATAATAAAGTCAACGCAAAAAATCTAAATTTCTAAATTTAAATATCTTTATAACTATAATAAATAGCATAGATGAATTAGCATATTTTTCTTCATCTAATCAATTTCTTTGCAAGCGTTTTTCAATCTTTGAAATCGGACTTCATTTGTACACGTTACGATTTTGTGGAACTTTTTCCAACTCGAGTTGGTCACCTTTGATACCCTGTAGCTTATATCGTCTTATTATACCCAGAGAAATATCAATCACATACGTGTTGAAAACGATACCATTCTGTGTCAATAGTGAATCTACACCGTATGTGTTTAAATTAAACACTGCGTGTTCAATTTTTATTGAAAATCAATACCTAATTGGCACCAAGTTGAAACCATTTCGGTATCAAATTTTTAAATTACATATGTTTTGTATTAAATTTGTTAACGAAAGGTATTAAAAAGCTGTTACCATAAATTACCAATGTGACCACAACCGTTGTTGATTTTGAATCGAATTTTTTCCCTTAGTGTACAGGGTGACTAAAATATAATTTTTCTGAAAGTTTAGTTCCTACTCTACAGCTTTTCTATACAATTCAATTCGACCCGTAGTTTAGAAGCTATAGATTTATAACCAAAATTTTTGTAATCTGTCCCACTGTGCACCAGCAATACTTTAGATACAATTGAAACTGAAGTTTTTTTTTTTATTTTCTCAAGTAGATAAAATCCTTTAAAGTTATTTTTTAAAAGTATTGCAATTGACTGGTCATTAATAGCAACTTATAGTATTAAGTAGTCATTTTAATAGATTAGTAAATATATAATTTTAAACATGAAAGAGAATTTAGTTACATAATAAAAAATGGCATATAGCTATTAAGTAAAAGACTAAAAACTAAAAAAAAAAAACACTTATAATAATTACGAGTAAGTATAGTAAATAGTAGTTAAGTTACAAAGACAGTAAGAGTTTGGGTACATTAGTATTTATAAATAAATTTATATACAAGTTGTTAACTAAAAAACTTGGTTGAATTTCTTTATAAACGAAATGTTATAACCGGTGCCGAACGTGGTCCTCGATGTGAATTTGTAGTATGTAAAACACTTGAATTTAAACGACATACACATAAATAACTATTATTGCATACAGCATTCGTTTTATCCATTTGTTGTTTCCATTGAGGCAACGTATCAACCGTTACATTATCATCCGAACGACGATTATATATACATTTGGTCTCACAGCTACAGTATGATGTCTTAACATAACGTTGTCTCTGCTGGTTGACCGTATTGGAAAAACATGAGCCACCACGTTGCAGATGTTTAATGTAGCAGTGATTCATGATCGGATGTAAGGCCGCCGGACTGGAGGTAAAACTTTCTGTATCTACATTACTGATGAGATCGGGTGCTGCTTCGTTTAGGACTACGTGGGAGTTTTGTTGAATTTGTTGTTCGGGAGTTTGTCCAATAAGCCAATAGGTGCGCATATCACCTTTACCCTGAGATGTGGAAAGAGAAATATATATAGGCATTATATTTTTTATTAATAGAGAATTGTGATAACTTATAAAACAGTGTTAGTGATTTGAATATTTGTAAATAAAACGAGATAGAAAGATATAGTTGATCAGGTCCGACTATATGATACACTACACCATCATTTATGTGCATCAAAATTCGGATAGGGGTCATATGTTAACCTGTGGACAATTGTGAATCGATACTTTTACTAAGTATAAAATAAAATATTCAAATACGGAATATTATGTTAATACAAATATTTATAAGAATTTATGCACTTTAGGTGATTCCCGAAATTGGGTTTATATGGGAGCTATTATAGACCTAAATCCTAAAATATGGCGCTGTGATTTCTACTTAAATAAAACTTATTTGTGACGAATATTAACTTTTGTATGGCATGCACGTTAAAGTGATTTGCGGAAGAGGTATTAATATGGGAGCTATGGTCAGTTATGGACCGTTCTTGATAAAATTTAGCACAAAGACTGACGCTAATATAAAACTTCTTTTCACAGAATTTCATTAAAATATTGCTATATTAAAGGCATTTATGAGGGACATTTGTATGGGGGCTAGGTGAAATAATGGACCGATCATAACCAATTTCAATAGGCTTTGTCCTTGTGTCAAAATAATTATTCGTGCTAAATTTCATCAAAATATCTCTCAAATTGCGACCTTTACTTTGTTCACAAGGTTTGCATGGACAGACAGCCAGCCAGCCGACCAGACGGACGGACATCGTTAAATCGACTCAGAAAGTGATTTTGAGTCGAACGATATACTTTAAGGTGGAGGTGCGATAAGTTTTTCTGTACGTTACAAACATCAGCACAAACGAATAATATCCCAAACACCTTCATATAGTGGTGTAGGGTATACAAAGTTTAAATATATAGCTTTGCAATGAAAAAAAAAAAAAAGAATAAAATAAAATAAATAATAATAATAATAAATTAATAAATATATTATTAGTACCCTTTCTACAAAAAGTTTTTCAATAATTTTTTTGCTTTATGTTTTCTATAAAGATTTTTGTTTTCAACAAAGAGCAATTTTATATTTTATAAAAAGATTTTCTATAAATACTTTTTATGTAAAAAAAAAGCTTTTCTTTATTTTGCATAATAATTCTAAAAAAAATACTTCTATGAAAATCATTTTTATAATTAAACTTTTTGAAAACCATTTCTATAAACAAGTTTTTATTTTTATGGCATTTTTTTGTTTACAAAAATATTTTTTATAAGAAGCTTTTCTTTTTATACAAATATTTTCTGTAAAGAATTTCTAAATAAAAAACTTTATTAATAATAAGAAGCTTTCTATAGAAAGTTTTTTATATAGTTAAATTTTTTTATAAAATTTTCTGTAAAGGTTTGTCAATATACTCCACAAAAATCTTATTAATAAATATATTTTAATAAAAAATTATGTCCTTATTCTTTTTATAACTATTCCTAAAAAGCTTTTCTATGAAAATCAAAAATATTTTTTTGCAAGGACCTTTTCTTTAGGTAGTTTTTATAAAAAGATTTTCTGGAAAGGAATTTTTTAAATGATTTCTATCAAACGCGTCTTAAAATAAATTTATATTAAGTTCTTTTTGTTTGAAATTTTTTTTTATGTATTCCATAAATGTTTTATAGTAATAAAAAGCTTTTTTATTGGAAGCAATTTTATATATGAAATCTTTTAATGTTTAATAAAAAGGTATTCTGTGAAAATCGCTTGTTCTTATGAAACGTTTTGTTAAAGATATACATAGATATTTAATTATAATTGTGTCATTATAAAAAAAATTTTGTTCGTAACAATTCCTAAATCTTTATAAAAGATTTTCTACACAAAGACCTTTTCTATAGTTTTTCATTAAACAATTTATGAAAAGGAGTTTTTTTATGTTTGTAATAAAAGTTTCAATTTCTTTATTAGAAGCTTTTGTTTGAAATTGTTTTTTGTTTAAAATAGTCTCTTTTCTTTAATTTGCATAACAATTCTTATTAAAAGCTTTTCTTAAAAATAAATCAATTTCTGTAAACACACTTTTTATAAAGAGCTTTTATATAGAGTTTTTTTAAGATTTTCTATAGAAGGATTTTTAATGTTCTCTACAAAAATTTAGAATAAATTATTATTTTTATTAGTCTTTTATTTAAAATTGTTTGTTGTTAAAAGCTACTTTTACATAAAGCTATATAAAAAGCTTTAGTTTGAAAATATTTTTTATAAAAAAAAAGTTTAAAAAAAGTTTTCAAAGAATAATTAAAAAAGTAAAGGACATTTATGTATAAAACGTTCTATAAAGGGTTGCAATATAACATTTTTCTTTAAATTAAAAAAAAAAAAACCAAGCGCGAATGTTATGTTCGGCCCGGCCGAATCTATATACCCACCATCAACTTTTTCAAATTTTGCATTATATGGATGGAGGTGGTAAAGTGGGCGGACCACGCCCATTTTTTGTTTCCGAGTTTGCATTGATCCTTGAACTATTTGAACACAATTTCGTTGATTTTCACATTATATGGGAGGTGGGCGGTAAAGTGGGCGGACCACGTCCATTTTTGGTTTTCGAGTTTATATCGATCCCCGAACTATATGTAAAAAATTTCGTTGTCGTACATGCTTTTGTTGAAGAAATATCAGCAGAAAAGTATAAAACGGACACCCTGTGTTTCTAGTTTTTAGTTCATAACTTTTTTTTATTTACCGATTTTATTAACAGATTTTACCCATTTTCAATACCAAACCTTATAAAAGATAAATATTTGTGCCAAATTTCGTCCCCCTACGTTGCTCCGTTCGAGCCCTATCCTGCTTTCAACAGACAGACAGACGGACGGACATAGCTAGATAGACTCAGAATCTAACCAGGACCCAGAAAATATATACTTTGTAGGGTCTTAGATGATTTTTTGATGGTGGGTATAAAAAGCTTTTATAAAAATGGAAAAATTAAGCTTTTTAATTAAAGACTTTGTAATAAAAATATATATATTTTTTATAAATTTTAACTTTTACAGGAAAGTCTTGAGATAATTTTTATAATTTTTTTTTTTTTTTGAAAAAATCTTTGTCGCAAATATTTTTTTATGAAAAAAATAATTTTATGTATATAAAAAAACTTTTTATTAGAGTTTTTTTTTTTGATACATAAAACTTGGGGAATTTAATTTGGAATTTAGTCTAGAATCTTCTACTTAGCTGCATATAATTTCGACTAACCTTTATATTAGTCAGTCCTCTTTCTATGCAATGATAACCTCCTAAGCTCTCCAATAGCTGATACGTGTCATCCGATATGTGTATTTTCATGGCTTCTCCCGTACTCTCCATACGTGAAGCTGTATTAACAGTATCACCAAAAAGGCAATAGCGTGGCATCTGGAAAACACGAATTTCTATTAGCAATAATATTTAAAAATATACAAATTTCTGGGTAAAAATTTAAAAGAAATATTCAATAACCTAAATGACTTAAATAATATATTAATTTTACTTTAACCTGACCTCTACTCGCTTACTTTGTAAATCACTTAACTCACTTTGAAAAATTTTCCATAAAATTTTCGAAAAACAATTTACATATGTATATCAATTTCCAAGTGAGGGGAAGTGTTTTACAAAATTAGGCCCCTAATTTATTGCATGTATAACAAAGCGAAATTTATTTAAATGAATTTCAATTCAACTTCTTTAATACCTCCTGCTGAAAACGTTTACTACAACAAATTTATTTTGCATAACTAAAATTTGTTTGTATGTATTAAGTAAATTCTTTCCTGTCTTCTGGTAACATAAATTATACAAAAGTTGCTGTAGACATTGTAATGAATAACTTTGCATAAAAATTCAAAGAAAAAACTTAAAATAACACATTTAACCATAAAACTTTCACATACAAAAAAAAGAAAAAAATAAACTCTTCAAACACTTATAAATATCCTCTAATACACATACACACTTACCTTTAAGCCCACCACACCAGCTGCACAGGGTCCTGAATGAACACCAATGCGTAGTTGTAATGTTTCCGTTGGCTTATGACGAATTTTTAAATTAGCCACATTTTGCAATAAGTGCAATGCTAACGAAGCTATTTCTCCAACATGACGTTTACCATTTCTCAATGGTAAACCAGAAACTACCATATACGCATCACCAATTGTTTCCACCTACAAAAAGAAAAAAATGAAAAAAAAAAAAAAAATAAAACACAAATGGGTTAATAGAGCATAATTACCATTGTACATACGCACTTTTTAAAAATATGTTGTTCCTAAGAACTTTATGATTTGTGATGCATTAAATGCTATCGAATGTTTTGTAACGAAATGGCAATAAATAACACAAACTAGAAAATATGAATAAAAAATAATCTTTTGTGTACAAATATGGAGAAAATAAACTGTTATATTTTTAGATACGGCTTATAAAGAAATATTTGTAATCTATTAATATGGGAAGTTTTCTTTGGCAGACAAAAATATTATTTTATTCAGCAGAAAATTTTAGTTAAAAAAATAGAAAATTTATTAATAATTTTTTCAGTTTCAAAAAACAAGTACAGAAAACTGATTTCTTTCCAACAAATTTTTTCCTTAAGAAATTCGAATTTTTCTATAAATTTTCCAAAATAAGCAAAATGTAAAATATTTCCCAAAATTGGGAAATATTTTACATATTTTTGAAATGCTTACAGACAAATTTTCTACTTTTCTTTTTTAATTTCACAGATTTAATTATTTCGATAAGAAATAATTGATACTTGATTATAGGGGTGCTCTGCTACTCCTATCGAATTAAAATAAAAAAATAAAAAGTTATACATCTTTGTAGAGATTTTTATTTTTGGTCTTTTTTTAATTTTTGCGATTTTTTATTTTGTTGTTTAGGATATTTTTCTTATAGTATTTTTTTTTTACCTTTTTGCGTTTTTTTGTTAGTTTTGACGATTTCTTTGGGAAATTTTTATTTCGTTTTGGCGATTTGTTAATTTTTGTTGATTTGATCATTTTGACCTTTTTGCCGATTAGACGATTTTTATATTGGAATTTTTTCCTTTTTGGCGATTTCTTTATTTTGGCATTTTTCCACATTGACTATTTTTTTCGTTGTAGCTATTTTTTAATTTGCTGATTTTTAATTTAGTTTTTTTTTTTTGAATTTTACCTGTATAGACGCTTTTTTTAAATTTTATTTTTTCATTTTGGCGATTTTTTAATATTTTTTTTTTCATTTTTGTATTTTTTTAAAGTTATTGATTTTTTCATTTAAATTTTTTTATCCGTTTAGGCAATTTTTTGTTTTAGCTAATTTTTTGTTATAGCTATTTTTAATTTTCTTGATTTTTCATTTTGGTGTTTTCTGTTTAGGCGTTTTTTTTTATTTTCATAATTTCAAAATTTGCCTGTATAGGCGATTTTTTTTTCGTTAATTTTTTTCATTTTAACGATTTGTCTTTTTAAATATTTATTATTTTATTTTAATTTTCTCCCATTTGGGAGATTTTTTGTTTTGGCAATTTTTTTCGTTTTTGTGATTTGTTTTTATTTTGGCGTTTCTTAAAATTTCTTGACTTTTCATTTTGGTGTTACTTCTGTTTGGACGATTTTTTTAAATTATCATTATTTTTTTGAATTTTACTTGTTTAGGCAATTTATTTCAATTAAAACGAATTTTTACTTTGTCGTTTTCTCCGTTTTGGCTATTTATGATATAGATATTTTGCTGATTTTTTAATTTTTGCGTTTGTTTTACTTTTGGTAATTTTTAAAATTTTGTTTATTTTTTTCATTATGGAGTTTTTTTCGTTTAGGTGATTTTTTAAAATTTATTGACTTTTTCATTTTCTGTTTTCTTTTTTTCGTTTAAAATTTTTAATTTTATTATTTTTTATGTTTTGGCGATTTTTTTACTTTGCCATTTTTTTGTTTTACCGATTTTTTAATTTTAGCGTTTTTTTAGTTTTGCCGATATTTTTCGTTTTGGTGTTATTTTTTCAATTGCCGTTTTTTCCGTTTTGGGGATTTTTTTAATTTTGATGATTAATTTTGTGTTTTACTATACTATGTTTCAATACAAAAAATTTAATATTTTTCGTTTTGGTGTTATTTTTTCACTTTCGCGGTTTTTTTGTTTAAGAGATTTTTTCCGTTTTGGCGATTTTTTTTTTTATATTTTGATGATTAATTTTTACTATAATATGTTTCAATATAAAAAAAATTTAGGCTTACCAACAGATTGTGTTGGCTGTTCTAAACTATTTACTTTACCGATTACATTAGGACACCTCCAGTTACTTTATTAAGTTTCGACTAGTTATTTTAAGATGGGCATGTACTGGGAGGAATTCAATTGCCAACTCCAAGACTACGTAGTGAAACCTTTATGTACACATAACCATAGTGTTAGTAAAATTTTTTACAGAACAAATTTATATGTGTGAAGAGAGTAATTTTTTGGACTTGGACTTCTAGTTGTTTTCTATGCACATAACCATTTTACCGGTTATAATGAGTCAGTAAGAAATGTTTGTCATCTTATTTTAGGCTTTTCCCCGCTTATGATAGGGTCTGTTAAGATCATTTTTGATAAATGAGAGTGAGCCAAGTAGGTAGATACTAGTGATAAGTACCGTCAAATTACAACAACATAATCTGCTGGGAACTTTTAAAATAGTGAACGGATGTTATATTTTCACATCTATTAGAAGATATTTTTTAGTTACTGTTACAGTAAATATGATAATCTATTAATAATATTACATAGATATAACATGTATAGATGGTGAAGTGTATTAAAATCATTAAATAAAAAATCGGTTTAATAATTCCTTTTAATTGCTCAAGTTTATTAAATGCATTTATATTTGTTTTGTTTGGTATTTCACTTGAATTTGAATAAGAGAATATTGTAACTTTTTTATTTCTATATATTTTTTATTGCTTTATTCTTAGAAATTAAACTTGTACTAATTGTTTTGAGATTTCATTGAACCTTTTATCTTAAAAAAAAAGTAATATAAAAATTTTATGATATTTTTATGTTTTAAGTAATTCTTTTTATTCTTCTCCAAGTGCAAATTTCATTGAACCTTTTAATATATTTTTTCTTCTTATATTTTATTATTTGTTGAAATGAACAACTAAAAATATACACTTTCGTATTGCTTGCAGCAAAAATTAAGTGAAACCAATTGGAAAAAATCTTAAATGGCAAATGAAATGAATGTTTGTGCTTTTTTATTATTTTATAAGAATTGTTGACAGTTAATAAGAATTGTTTATAGTTACATGGAAATAATTGAAGAAGTATAAACTTGATTTTTGGAAATGCCAAAAAAGGCTTATGAACTCAAATATTAAACTGTTGCACTTTTATATTGGTTCAATCTTGGTGCTGTTGCTGTTCTATGGCATATCTTTCAAATAGTTTTTTTTTTTTTTTTTTTTTTTTTTAAGCTTAAGAGGAATTATTTTTTTAACAAAGATTACAGCAGCTGTTTAAAAGTTACAATAAATATTTATATGTATATTGGAGTGACCGGGTATATATGAAGGAAAAATATCGCATATTCTCCATTAAAATCTATTTCATTGATTAATAACATATCTCAATATGTTTTTTAGCGAACTGGAAAGTTTTTGAGATTTTTTTATTTTTCCTAAATAAAAGATATTAAATTTTAGAATCATAGCCATTTCTGAGTGGGTTTATATTTCTAATAATAATGTTTTTATACTATTAAATGTGTATATACTTTTTTGATCATCTTGTAGAATTCCTTACCTTATAAACATCATAATTGCTTATAATAGAATCACAACATGTATACAAGTCATTTAACATTTCTACTACTTCGAATGGAGTGCTGGTACTGCATAACTCTGTAAAGCCAACAATGTCGCTAAATAATATTGTGACGCAATCAAAGCACTCAGCCTCAACAGGTTCACCACGTTTTAGAGATTCTGCCACAGATCTAAAAAAATTAAAGTAAATATAAAGATTAGTAAAAAGCATTGTATCATAATTTTTTAATTTAGTAGTTTTTATGAAAAAAAAAGTTATTTGATATTTCACTATTTGGACAAGTTATAAAATTAGTACTAGTTTGAAAACTGAATACCTTAACAAATAAAAAATTATAGTCGGTCAAGGCCAACCATATGACCAACCATATGATACCCTGTACTATTGTGAATATTTATGAAAATTTGTAGTGGAGTCCTTGCGACCTATGGTTCTATTTTACCCATAATTCACACACACAGAAAAAAGATTGGTTGGAAATCGTTTACCACCATATTAATTTTATAATATGTACCAATTTTCTATTAGATTTATCATAATTTTGCTAACAAAAAACAAATTCTATTTCTGTATAGATAAGAAGATACTAATATTTAAATTTACGTTCCTATTATAATATAATTGGTTAATGCAACCAATTCATTCTCTTTTTAAAATTAAAATAACAATTCAGGAGTGGTAACCATATTTAGTACATTTATAATTGGTTTTGTATCGAATATTTTAATTGTGGCAATCAATAAGTCGTTCAGTAACAAGTATTCTAAACTAGCACTGAATATTCAGTTACAGCAATTAATACTTTATTATAAACATTTATTGTGGAAACTAATTCGGTTGCCTTAAAAGAAAAAAATTGGTTAAATTGGTTTTGACATTTCTAAAAATATTATAAAAATAAAAATTGTTTAAAAAAATTAAATAAACCAAAAACAAGCAAAAACAAAAGGAATTTAATATTTTTGATCTTTAGGAAGCAAAATATTACTTATGTGGGTGAAAAATGAATTTGTTAAAAGAAAGTAAATAGTAAGTAATAGTGACTAACAAACAACCTTTTCTTTAATGACTATATTCTTTCCTTTTAGAAGTCTCAGTTGAAGAGAAAGAATTGTTTATAACATTAAATCCGTATTGTTACCAGAAAAGTGCATTTGCCAGCTAAAGACATTTCTCTATTGCGTATGTGTGTTATTTTATAAAAGTTTAAAATAAATTAATTCAATATAAATACGTATATTTGAGGCTGAATTTTATTTTCATTCCAAACGAATAATCCGATTGCAAGAACCAATTTTTTTTGAGGTATTTCTATTACTTTTATTGTTAATTCTATCATCCCTACTGAATTATTGTTCTAAAAACGGATAGTTCTACTTATTTTTCAGTTCTAAGAACCGAAATATTTAGTAATCCCAACTGAATTTTGTAATAGTTGGTGCAACCATTCAAATTCGATTGGCAAAAAATTCGGCTATGATAACGAAACCGTATTCCCTGTGCAGTGGGAAATAAATCCGGTTGGATTTACATAAAATTTTACATATATGTAGCAGAGGAAAGTAAAATTTTAAGTTTGAAAGGAGAATGGTATATTCATCTCAGTAGTGGAGATATGGAGACTCAAAGTGGGGTAGCTCTTTTTTTTACCTTAAAGCTCTTGATACGACCTTTGCATGTACTATTTATCTCATATATTTCACTAGACGACAAAATTTAGTTTCGTCCTTCTTCCAAAAAAAAAAAAAAAAAAAATCATATGATAGATACCCTACACCAAATAATATATACGAATACAGAATAATGCGCTGATATTAATATTTATATGAATTAATGCACATTGAGTGATTCCCGAAAGTGATCCTTATACCGGATTAATGATAAATTATAGACCGATCTTCATTAAATTTGTCACTATCATTTATATACTTATATAAAACTTATTTCTGTCGAATATTTACTTACAACTGAATTAGATTTATACCCGTTAAAGTGATTTTTTGGAAGAGAGGTTTATGAGAATTATGATTAATTATTGACCGATCTTAATGAAATTTGCCCTATTTCGGGAGGAAATTTGCATGGGGGCTTGGTGATATAATGGACCGATCATAACCAATCAATTGGCTTCTTCCTTGTGCCAAAATAATTATTCGTGCCAAATTTCATCGAGATATCAGATGGAAATCGATATGCTTAACACGAATCTGCTTCCAGTTTTTTCCCATCAGACCGCATTTTTTTTATGAGCGTGTCTAATATTTCGCCCTATATAAACCGATTATTCGGATATATTTCACTATAATTCGAGAAAGGAGTTCATGTGTCTTTTCAAAATAAGTGTCCGAAAAAAATTTGTTCATACAAAATTTAATTTTTTTCGTCTTAAGTAAAAAATCGGTGGATTAGATGGAATTAAACGTGCTAGAAAAAAGTGATTGCAGATTCTAGTTTAGTTTGCAAAATTCCATCTAGTTCACCTATTCTTGTTTAAAGAAGAAAGAAAAAATTACTTAAAAAAAAATATATATATACCTATCTATTAAATAAAGGAAATTGATATCTTTATTGAGTCCAATAATAAATTAAATTAATTTAAATTTGAATTAGGGACATTAGAATTCTCTAAAAAATATGCATTATTTACTTAGTGATCAATATAAAAACAAAATGTGAATATCAAAATCTTGACTATCGACTCACACACAGTGGGGTCAAACGCAAATTTTTTGGTAATAAATCTGAATCTCCTAAACTACTGGTCGGATCAAATTGAAATATTTGGAAGAGTTGTAGAGGAGGACCTAAGCTAAGTGATAACACGAGATAAGCTACAGGGTGTCAAAGTTGACTACCTCGAGTATGTAAAAGTTAAAAAAAATCGTACAAATGAAGTCCGATTTTAAAGATTTTTATATTTCTGGAAAGTGCTTGGCAAGATAAAGAAAAAATAAGCTTACTCATCAAAGTTATCTCTTACAGTTAAAAAGATATTTACGCTTGAATTTTGAATTTTTGATTTTTTGGCTCGACTTTATTTCGTTTTTCGGAAATAAGTACGGAGATATATGAGGTAACAATTTTTTAAAAATATCCTGTAATTTGCTACATATTTCAAAATAATATGCTGAAAGAATTTTTGGATTATCTCAATTCGTCTAGACGTGAAAAATATTCAAAGTCAGCACTCTGAAATTGGCATGAAAAATGGCTATTTTTTTTACAAAAATATAGTACAATTCATTCACTTTTTTCTCAAAGTTCCGTTAATAAAAAACATTTTTCCTTATTAATTTCAAAAGATAAGGCTAAATAAATGGTTAACAAAGAAATTTTGAATTGATTTAAGTTTGCACCATACATCCAGCATTGGCCGAAAATTGTCAATTTTAAAAAATAGTTTCATTTTTATCGATTAATAAAAAAAATTTCACGCGAGCTTTTTTAAATTTGGTACCTATATTTTTTATAGAAATAGATTTAGAATGATTTAACACTAAACTGCTTCCCGCCCGGCCAAATATGCAGGAGGGGAGATTTTATGAAAAAAGAGAATGGTTTAAACGACTTTTTTTAATTGCATAAAAAAGCATATTAGCATAATATTTTCGCCATTATATCATATATAATGTATAAAATATATATCGATTTTTTACTCCTGCAAAAATTATTTAAATAGCTTTACGAATCAATTTTTGGCAATTTTTTTTTTACAAATTTAAAAATATTTTTAAAAAATGTTTATTTAACTCATATACCTCAGGACTTATTCCCGAAAAACGAAAGAAAGTCAAGGCAAAAAATCAAAAATTCAAGTGTACATATATTTTTAACTGCAAGAGATAACTTAGGTGGCAAAATTTATTTTTTCGTTATTTTGCCAAGCACTTTACAGATATACAAAAATCTTTAAAATCGGACTTTATTTGTAGGTTTCGATTTTTTTTTTAAACTTTTACATACTCGAGGTAAACAATTTTGACACCCTGTAGCTTATCTCGTATTATTACAGAGTAACTACAATATAATTTTTCTAAAAGCTTAGGTCCTCCTCTACAACTCTTCAACACATTTCAATTTAATCCGACCAGTAGTTTAGGAGATACAGATTCATTACCAAAACATTTGCGTTTGACCCCACTGTGCGACCCCTTTTACCCCAATGTGGAAAAATTTTAAGTCATTATTTTTTTTAAGAAAAATTTTATTTTAGAAAAAGTGTATAGGCCCTTTATATATATATTTTATATTTGAATTTATTTTGTTAAAATACTTTGATTTTGAGTAATTTATTAGGGTGATCGATTATTCGACTTTTTGGAGAAATCGGTTTTCGAATAGTTCGTATAGTTGGTATTTTGAAAAAACCGGTTAACCGGTTTTTTTAGAAGTTAATATTTCTATCAAAAGACTACATTTCTTAAAGAAAAATCAATAAATCTTATAATGTTCAAGTTAAAATTTATTAAACATAATAATTTTTGGAAATAACTATTAACCCAAAATAACCTAAACCATTCGGAGAGGGGTCTTTTTGGAATTTTAGACCAATATTATGGTCAATTATGGACCGATCTTCACGAAATTCGGCACACAGATTTAAACTTATATAGAACTTATATGTGCAAAAATTCTTGCTACATTTAAGGGATTTATGATCGTTAAACTCCTTTTCCGGGAGGTTATTTGTTAGGTGAAATAATGAACCGATCATAACCAATTCAACACGCTTCGTCCTTGGACTATAAGAAACCTGTGTGCCAAATTTAATTAATTTATGTTCAAAATTGCGACCTGTATTAAATTGCTACCAATATATTTGGGTGTTACAAACATCAGCACAAACGCATAATACCCTCGCTACATATGGTAGTGTAAGGTATAAAAAATATATGAAAATAATCATAAAAAATGTTATTAACTTTTACTTAGCATAAACAGAAACCATAGATTAATATGTAAAAAGTCAGAATCAGTTTTATTGAAACGATTCTGCCGGTGAAACTTTTTTAAACAAAATCTTTGAAAAATTAAGAAAATATTGAATGAAAAAAAAAAAAAAAAAGACTAAAACATTTAAATTTAACCTTAAACTATATTTTTAAAACATTAGAAATAATACTTTATGAATATTTAAAAAAAATATTCATACATTTATATTCAAATATCTGTATTTAGTACATGTTTTGTGAAATAAAAAGCTATTTTTAAAACCGGTTTTTTGTGTTTAAAAAAACCGACATTCGACATTTTCAAAAAACCGAAGGCACATTGACTGAAAAAACCGGTTTAAAAACCGGTTGGAAAACCGTGTCGATCACCCTATAATTTATTAAATTAAATAAATATTTGAAAACATTTTAAAATTCTGATTAATAATTTAATTGAAATTTTCTCGAAAATATATTTTTCTATATGAAATATATTTTATATGTATGTGTAATAAACTGCTTATTACACAACCATGGATTTGGTTCGGCAAATCATATTACAATCTATATATGTGCTTCAATTATATTTATGTATCCTTATATATCACGAGTTATATATAAAAGTTTTTTTCTAATTACCTATGCACATTTTAAGCACAATTTGTAACAAAAAACTCATTCAATGAATTTTTGTCATTATTTATTTTTACTTGCAAAAACTGCTTGCATTATTCTAATGTGTAAAATTGTTTTTATGAGTACTAAGTGCATGTGTTTTAACATTAGATAAATAATCACTCACCTTGGTAACATTTGATTTAATAACATGTCAGTTTTCTTTTTTTCCTCATATAGTTGGGTGGTGCGTTCCTGTACAAGTCCCTCCAAATTATATGCATATTTTTCCATTATAGAAAGCATGTTATCGAAAATATTTGGTTTCCTGTAAAAAAAAAAAAAAAAAAATAAAAAAAAAACAATAAAAGTTTGTAACAACTTTTTAATACTGTGGTATTTTTTAGGGTTAGTTATTTAAAACAAAATAATTCATTTGTTTTTCTGTGGAGAGTATTAAAATGTGTGTAGCCTTATAACAAAACTAGTGGGTAAAAGTTTGTAGTCCTAACAGTTTGATTTTTGTTTAAGTTTAATTTCGACATCAACAACTTTTAATTGGTGTTTTTTTGTATTTTTTCAACCTCTAAACATTTTTTGTTTCCATTATTTTCATTTAGAATTAAAGCTACTTAAAGTGTTAGTTCAAATTCTAAATTAAATTTCCTACATTTTTCTATATAAAAAAACAAAAACTATTCATTAATCATAATTTTGACTTTAAATCATACTTACAATCCTGCTTGTAATTCTTTTAGCTTCATACGTACTAATCGTATATCGGGACGCAATTCAGGATCTTCTTCCCAGCATGACCTCAAACATTGGCGCACATAATCAGGTATATCAAGTTGTGACAGTGAAGGACGAAAAACACCATGATGTAATAATTCTGGTTTCTTAACGAATGTTATTATTTCTAAATGGAGAAAAAATAGATAAATACAAAAAGGATGTAATAAAATATTTTGTAATCTTTTTTCTGCTGGTATTTTGCCTTTAAATGAATTTATATAATAATGATGAGTAGTAGGGGTATTCAATGCAGAATAGAAAAAAAAAATCTATAAAGAATGAATACATATTTAAAATTTTAATTTAGAAATGAATTTAATATTCTTAAGATATATACAATTTTAATGTTCGAAATTTTTCTTTAAAACAATATTTAATATTTGAAATTTTCTGTAGACAAAATTTAATAAATTTTTTTTTAATAAATATTTTGAATGTTCGAAATTTTTCTTTAGAAAAACTCTACGTTCGAAATTCTTTTTTTGCAAAAATGTTCTAATTTTATCTTTAAAAAAATTTTGTGTTCGAAATTTTTTTGTTTAGATTTTAACAAAACCTAAAAGAAAAGAAAAAATTTCAATGTTCGAAACATTAAAAAAAATGTCTATGTTCGAAATTTTTCTAAAGAAAAAATCATGAATTATCGGAATTTTTTTCTATAGAAAATTGTGAATTATCAAATTTTTTTCTGTATAAAAAGAAATTATTATTAATTATCGTAATTTTTTCTTTAAAAATAATTGTGAATTATCAGAATTTTTTCTATAGAAATAATTGTGAATTATATGCATTTTTTTCTATATACAAAATTGTGAATTATGGGAATTTTTTCTATAGAAAATTGTGAATTATCAACATTTTTTTCTCTATATAAAAAGTTATGTATTAACGTCATTTTTTTTCTATAGAAATAATTGTCGTGAATTATCGGAATTTTTTCTATAGAAAATTGTGAATTATCAAACTTTTTTTCTGTATAAAAAGTTGTGAATTATCGTAATTTTTTCCATAGAAATTATTATTAATTATCGTAATTTTTTCTTTAAAAATAATTGTGAATTATCAGAATTTTTTCTATAGAAATAATTGTGAATTATATGAATTTTTTTCTATATACAAAATTGTGAATTATGGGAATTTTTTCTATAGAAAATTGTGAATTATCAACATTTTTTTCTCTATATAAAAAGTTATGTATTATCGTAATTTTTTTTCTATAGAAATAATTGTGAATTATCGTAATTTTTTCAATAAAAATAATTGTGAATTATCGAGATTTTTTTGAATCATGAAATTTTTCCATAGAAATAATTGTGAATTATCTTAATTATTTTCTATAGAAATAATTGTGAATTATCAGAGTTTTTGTTCTATATAAAAAAATTTTTAATTATCGAAATTTTTTATATAGAATTATTTAATATTTTTCTATAGAAATAATTTTGAATTATCTGAAAATTTCTATAGAAATAAATGTGTATTATCAGAATTTTTTCATTGGAAAATATATTGAATTTTTGGGATTTTTTTTTTTTCAATAAAAACAAATCTTGAATTATCGGATTTTTTTTATAGGACAAATTTTTAATTATCAGAATTTGTTTCTTTTCGACAAATAAAAATTATGTATACTTTTAAAATTTTTCAAGAAAACAAATAAATATACGAATTATTTTGCTATAGAAAAAAATTAGAATTTGAGGATTTTTTATTGAAAAAATTTTGTTCGAAAATTTTCTATAGAAATACTTCAATAAAAATTAGTTGGAAATGTTTCTATAAAGAAGAAAAAAAATGAATATTCTTCTATAAAAAATTGCAGGTTAAAAATTAATTTAACTAGTTTTTCGTACAGAACATATACATAGGCATAGAATAAAACTAGAAGTTTATGTGGGAGCCAACCTATACTAAATTTTCAAAAAATTTACTCACTTTTTTTGAAAACACAATAACAAAATATATTTGACTACATGTATTTTGTTGTTCTATGAATTAAATTTCTGACAATTCAATTAAGTTTTTTTCTCTCACATAAATATCTAGTTGTTAATCTATGTACATAGGTATAATTAAAAATAAATTTTCATCTGTGAATACCCCTAAAATTACAAAGAAAACCCAACAAACAACAAAATGAATTTCTAATTCACTTACCATCATGCGAATAATTCGTCTCACCCCAGGGTCCCTTACGACCAATTATTTCATACAACACAATACCAAATGAATAAACATCGCCTTTCTGGCTGCCACGCAACGGAGGGGATGGATCCCTTAAAAGCTCTGGAGCTTTCCATAAAGCACGTTTCAATTCCATTTCTCGTCTACAAGTAAGAGACAAACAGCAAAATCAGAAAGTTACAAAATATTTATTCAAGGAGAAAACGAAAATGAAAAGAAAAATAATTTACCAGGAAAATCATAACAAAATTTACACAAGAAATGCAAGGGATATAAATAAAAATAAAATAAGGAAAACTGATATTAAAATTACAGACAGTATGATGGCAAAGGAAAATAAAAATAAATTTAATTGAAATGAGTAAATATTGAAGGAATAAGTGTTGAAAAGGTCATCACCAACATGGCTCAAATTACAAATATTAAAACAAATAAAACCAAAAGTAACAGACAAAGTAAATAAATATGATTTCGTTTGTTTTTTTATTTTTATTTTAACTCACTTTTGTGGCTCTTCTTGTCCAGCTTTAAATTCATGCAAACCAAAGTCTGCTATTTGACAAACCCATCTAGAATCGATTAAACAATTGCTTGATCTTAAGTTACCATGAGATATAATTTCACTGTCGTGTAAATAAATCATGCCCTTTAGAATATCGCTGACTAGTGAGGAGACAAACATATGATCTAAATGTAAATCTTCATTGGCCAAAACATCTTCTAAACTGCCACGGGCACAATAAGTGGTGAAAATTATAACGGAACCATGATCAATGGAAACGCCTATGAAATTTATGATGTTTTCATGACGTATCTGAAATTTTTATAATAAAAATAAAATTTAGTTTTAATTTTTTTTCATTAAATGCAATTTGTTAAAATTGTCTGTGTTCGAAGATTTCTAAAGAAAAATTTGTGTTGAAAAAATGTAATGTTCAAATATTTTCTATTGAAGAAATTGTAATGCTCGAAAATATTCTGTAGAAATATTGCAATGTATACTAAAAAATTTGTATTATATGTATTTGTTTAATATGTATTCATAAATGTTCTACAAAAACTTTAATAATCGAAAAATTGTTATAGAAAAATTAAAATTCGAAAATCTTAACATTCGAAAATATTCAATTGAAAATTTCAATATTCGAATAAATTTTCTATGGAAAAATGTCTTATTCGAAAATTTTCTATGGAAAAAATAATTTTCGAAATTTTTTAAAGAGAAAATTTTATATTCGAAAATTTCCCGTAGAAAAATTTAACATTCCATAATTTTCTATTAAAAAAATTATTATTCGAAAAATTTCTATGAAGAAACTTTTTATTCGAAATTTTTCTATGGAGAAAATTCTTATTCGCAAAATGTCTATGGAAAAATTTAATATTCGAAAATTTTCTAAGGAAAAATTTAATATTCGAAATACTTTTATAAAGAAAATTTAATATTCGCACTTTTATAGACAAAATTTAATATTGAATTTTTTTCTTAAGAGAAAAATTAATATTATAAATTTTTCTATAGAGAAAAATTAATACTCTAAATTTTTCTATAGAAAAAATTATATTGAAATTGTTTTGAGAAAACTTTTAATTTTCTGCAGAGAAAAATTTAAATGCTCGCAATTTTTCTACAGAGAAAATTTCAATATTCGATATTTTTCTGTTAAGAAAAATTTTAATGTTCGAAATTTTTCTATTGAGAAAAATTTTAACGCTCAAAAATTTTCTACAGAGAAAAATGTTAATGCTCAAAATTTTTCTACAGAGAATAATTTAAATGCTCAAAATTTTCTACAGCAATTTTTCCATTGAGAAAAATTTTAATGTTCTATTGAGAAAAATTTTAATGCTCAAAAATTTTCCATAAAAAATTTTATATTCGAAAAGAAAAGACTTTAATGTTTGAAGTTTTTCTGTTGAAAAAATTTATATTAAAATTTTTCTGTAGGAAACATTTAATATTCGATGTTTTTCTGTAGGAAAAATTTTAAATTCGAAAATTTTCTTTAGAAAAAAATAAAAAAAAAAAAAAAATAAAAAAAAAAAAATAATAAAAATAAAAAAATTTTCTATAAAAAATTTCGAAAATTTTAATATTCGAAAATATTCTATACAAAAGTTATAATATTCGAAAATTTTCGAAAGAAAAAATTTAATATTCGATAATTTTCTAAAGAAGAATTTTAATATTTGAAAATTTTCGATAGAAAAAATTTATGGTTCAAAATTTTTTTTTAGAAAAAAACTTAATATTCCAAATTATTCTATAGAAAAATTTTATATTCGAAATTTTTCTCTTAAGTTTAAAGTTTCAAAGGGAAAATATTTAATTTAAAAAGTATAAAAGAACGTTTGAAAGTTATTGTTAATTGAAACGTATGATTATTAATTATATTTATATTATTCATACGCTACGTTTGTTTGACAATTAATTAATTCTATAATTTGTTTTAATTAACTATCCCATTATGGTGTTAACTTTAAAATATTTATAAAACAAAATTTAAAACATTTTCAATTAATTCTCATCATTTTACCTACCTCTCTCATCTGTTTCAATTCTTTGCGTATTGAACGAGTTATATCAACAGTCTTTTTATAAACTTTTTTCATGGCCACTATGTTGCCACGATATAAACCTAAAAAGAAATACAAATAAAAATCATTAGATAATTTAAGAACATTAAATATGTCTACGTAAAGTTTTTCAAAAAATTAATTATAATTTGCAAACAATTATAAAACTTTTGCTATAAATAAAAAAGTTGAACAACATGACTTAACAAGATGATTGAATTGTTCATTAAAATAGAAAAAAAAAAGAAAAACAGCCAGGCATCCAGCGAAGCCAATCAATTTTCAACCCACCTATATTTGTAAAAGCCTTTTTATTAGTATCGCCTCCAGTCAATATACTTTGGCGGCATATTTGATACTAACAGCCACAAGTTATTGGGGAAGGAAATATGAAAAGAAAGGAAATGAAAAATACAAATATTGGTTAAGTGAAACTAAATGAGTTGAGATGTTTAAGTGAGTGCGTTGGTAAGTTTGGGTATTTAGGTGTGATTTTGCGAAAGTGTAATAAATTTTAAATTATGGCGTTAAACTTAATTGGAAGAAAAAAGGCCTTAAGCTTTAGTGAAGGGAAAATTTTAAATTAAAAAAAAAAAAAAAAAAAATTTGAACAAGTCATAAGAGAAGGAATTTTAAAAATAAAATATGTAATTTAAAATAATTAGATAGCAGCAAAATATTTTCCTACAATAAAAAAAAAAAGTGACAACTTTAAACATTTCTGTCTCATTTAATTTAATTTAAAATTATTTTTCATTAATATTTTTAACGTTCTATTACCATTTTCCATTTTACCACAATTGTCTTATTACTGTTTAACAAGTTAATCTAATTATTTAACTTTTACTTTCATTCCCTTTTCTTATATGCTACAAAAATACAATGTCCTTCCGGTAAATTAGTTAACAAAATGAAAATTTAACATCTTAATTTAGTGACATTAACTAAGATTATTATTTTAAAATGCAGACTTAAAATTTTACATTAAAGGCAAATTTTCTTCTACAATTAGGTCTAATGCATTAAAAAAAGTTTAAGCAAAAGATAAAAGAAAAAAACTTACAATATTTTTATTTTTTAAATTATTGTAGTCACAATTATTGTCCACATTTATAATAGTTACATCTTTCATATCTATCTTCCACAAAAGACCAGCTAATGTTTGTTCATAACGATAATGCCTGAAAGCAAATAGAAGAATTTAAATACTTAAAATAAAAAATGATAATGAAAGGTATTATAAAACAAAAATTAATTGATAAAAAAAAAAATAAATAAAAAAAGTAACAACTAGATGTCTAAGAAATTGCATAACCTTTAGTATAGTATATATAGCTATGCCTGATCTATAATATAAAATATAATCTGGCCTATAATCTAAAATATAGACTGCAAATATAGACTTTAATCTGGTCGATAATCTCGTATATAATATAGACTGTAGTCTAGTTTATAATATAGTATAGACTATAATCTAGTCTAATATATAGACTGTAGTCTAGTCTTTAATATAGACTATATTTTGGTCTATATTATAGACTATAGTATAAGCTATTGTATAGACTATAGTCTAGTCGATAGTCTAGTCTATAGTGTAGGCTATAGTCTAGTCGATAGTATAGACTATAGTCTAGTCGATAGTATAGACTATAGTCTCGTCGATAGTATAGATTATAGTCTCGTCGATAGTATAGACTATAGTCTAGTCGATAGTAAAGATTGTAGTCTAGTCAATAGTATATACTATAGTCTAGTCGATAATGTAGACTATAGTCTAGTCGATAATGTAGACTATAGTCTAGTCGATAATGTAGACTATAGTCTAGTCTATAGTATAGACTATGGTCTAGTTGATAGTATAAAGTATAGTCTAGTCGATAGTATATACTAAGTCTAGTCGTATAATATAGTATAGACTATAGTCTAGTTGATAGTATAAGGTATAGTCTAGTCGATAGTATATACTAAGTCTAGTCGATAGTATGGACTATATTCTAGTCGATAGTATGGACTATATTCTAGTCTATACTATAGATACTATAGACTATAGTCTAGTCTATAGTATAGACTATAGTCTAATCGATAGTATAGACTATAGTCTAATCGATAGTATAGACTATAGTCTAATCGATAGTATAGACTATGGTCTAATTGATAGTATAAAATATAGTCTAGTCGATAGTATAGACTATAGTCTAGTCGGTAGAATAGACTATAGTCCAGTCAGTAGTATAGACTATAGTATAGGCTATAGTCTAGACGATAGTATGGACTATAGTCTAGTCGATAATATAGACTACAGTCTAGTCCATAGTATAGACTATAGTCTATTCTATAGTATACACTTGATAGTATAAAATATAGTCTAGTCGATAGTATAGACTATAGTCTAGTCGGTAGTATAGACTATAGTGTAGTCAGTAGTATAGACTATAGTATAGGCTATAGTCTAGACGATAGTATGGACTATAGTCTAGTCGATAATATAGACTACAGTCTAGTCCATAGTATAGACTATAGTCTATTCTATAGTATACACTATAGTCTAGTCGACAGTATGAACTATAGTCTAGTCGTTAGCATAGTCTATAGTCTAGTCTATAGTATAGACTATGGTCTAGTTGATAGTATAAAGTATAGTCTAATCGATAGTATAGACTATAGTCTAGTCGATAGTATGGACTATAGTCTAGTCTATACTATAGATACTATAGATTATGGTCTAGTCGATAGTATAGACTATGGTCTAGTTGATAGTATAAAGTGTAGTCTAGTCGATAGTATAGACTATAGTCTAGTCGATAGTATAGGCTATAGTCTAGTCGATAGTATAGACTATAGTCTAGCCGATAGTATAGACTATAGTCTAAACGATAGTATAGACTATAGTCTAGACGATAGCATGGACTATAGTCTAGTCGATAATATAGACTATAGTCTAGGCGATAGTATTTTATTTAATTTATTCTTTGCTTATTTATAACAATTTTTTTAATTTATTTTTATTAACATAATAAATATTTCCTTTTTCAATAATTTCCTATACTTGAACTTTTGTATTTCATAACTAAGTAATTTTAGTATATGTCAAGTAACTACGACGTAGTTAAAGCATTTCATTTAAATATTTGCTTAAAGCTAATTTCTATGTGACTTTTGTTTTATGCTGCCTTTTTATTTTTCCTAAATACTTTAGTAGACAGTCGATGTTACTCTTCAGTTCATTGACCTTATATATTTGCCTTTTAAGTGTTTTGTTTTTATATTTTCATTTAAATAGAAGCTTAATGAAATTTGTAAATAACGGTCGTCGTCTCATTTAGTTAATCATGGTAATACCCTTGATCTGGACCTTTTAAATTGCGTACTAAATATGAATTGTTTACAATTCATATTGAAGACTTAATTTAAGCATCTGATGTTTAACTAACAAATTAAATTATAAAATATTAGCGACCTATGATGTAGATGAAAAATTAATTTGCATAATTTAAAGGGACTTTTTATTTTAAAGCAGACCTTAATAACTTATTTTAACAATGTCGTAAAAAATTTCTTTTATTGTAGATTACTACAAATTGAATTAAATTATTTTAAAATTCATTGTAAAATAAAATATAAAAATATGTTCACTACTTAATAAGAAAAATGCCAGCTATTATCAGGAATAAGCCAAAAAATGAGCCTGATGTTATATAGCGCCAATCCATTTTTTTCTTACGACAAAGTTCACCATGAAAACCACATAAAGGCTCGGCCAAAGGTGGTCTACCCTTCAGCCATTGTATGGGACGATCTGTTTTAATATAACGAAATTCCTAGAAAAAGAAAAGAGAAAAAAGAAATTTTAAACATAACAATTTTATGGGTTTTTTTATTGAATTTATTTTTGTTAATACGATATGTATATAAATTGAATAGACTTTTATACATACAGGTATGGTAGATTGTTTATTGTAGACAAAATAGCCTACAGGTTGCATAGACATTTTGGCTAAAGAATTTGCTGCATTAACACTGTTCATGTCATGTTGTAAAGTTATAACAGTATAGTTACCCTCAGCGTCACCATTACTATCAATATGTACCTGCAACAGAAATAAACCGAGAGAAGAAAGAGAGTATAAATAAATAATAAATAAAAGAACATGTGTATAAACAAAAAGTAAATTTATGTCAGTTTGTCTTAAGCTAGAGAAATAGAAAGTTAACATAAAACATGTTTGCAAAATAAAAGAAAACATTTTAAATAAATAAGTAATAAAAAAGTTTTTTTTTTTTTTTAATATAAATTTATTAGATACAACCAGTTTTCATGTTGTTATGGTCATTACAAGAAGATAGTGAGTATTAGAGAAGAAAAAAGGTTATTTCTTGTCTGATAAACAAATAGAGAATTAAGAAGTAAGTAGTTGGTCAAATAACTTAAATATATTATTGAAGTGTGTTTTATTTATACAATTGTTATTATTATTAACTAAGGAGCGAACGTTTTTTTTCAGGAATAATAATAAATTTCTATAAAATATGATTTTATAATCATATCCTTAGCATTCAACTTAAGTTTGATATTTATTTAAATAAATAATATTTCTATATAAAGTTTAACTTATTTTTTATTAATAAAAGTAAATATTTTTAATTCATTTTATCTAAATTTCCAACTAACTGTGTGTCCTTCTGCAAAAGCTATTCGAAGAAAACAAATTCACTTTTAGTATATACATACATATGTACATAACTTTTTTTAATAAAAAAAAAACACAGGGTGCTAAGTCATAGCCCATGTTGTACTAATACTGAAAACTGTTTTCACAAGTTATTTCGTTGAAAAATCCTTCTGCACTGAAAGCAATTTCTAAAACTATTTGAGATTTTTTTTACTTAATTATAATTTGTTTAATATTAAAAAATATTTTGCTCAGTACTAAAAGATTATTAATTATATCCTTAATTATCACTATAAAATAAAATGGTAGGTCATACTGGTTAAAAGTTTTTTGTTTAATTTAAAAGATTTATAAAAATCCACATATTTAACTGCCAAATATAACGAATAATTAATTTAAAATGCATTTTAATATTAATGTTGACTAAAACATTAATTTAATATTATATTTAAAGAATAAAAAGTTAAAAAATTATAAAAACAAATATTACGAATTTTTGCAACAAAATATGTGAAGTTATCGCTTTTTATGAAAAAAGTATTTAATTGATGGCATTGCTAGTAGAGAGACAATATAATTTGTTTTCTAATAAAAATAATACATTATATGAACAAATTAAAAAAAAAAAAAAATAAATAAATTCAAAACTTAAACACGTTTGGTGGTGACTTTTTTAACGATCGCGAAAATTTAGTATAGCATTTCTTAATATTTTTTTTATGCCCTATAACGATATACCCTGAGAGTTTCGGTATTCGCAAAAATTGCAAAAAGTTATACCCCTAATGTACATACTTTTTATTTAATACAAAAGATAAATCATATGAAAATTTCATGAGTATGTTGAACTCATATTAAAGCTAGCACATGAATTAGCAACGCAAAGGAGCAAGATGAAACCAACTGTATAACTAATATTTGTTTAAAGTACTGGTAAATAAGCTGTGAATCATTTATGTTTCAATTTACTGTGTACTTGATTTTTTTGTTTGTTTGTGTTCTAAACGAAAATACCTAATATTTGTTGTAAGTGGTTTTAATTTAGACAATTTTGTATTATTTATTCTTTCCTTAAGAGAAATAATTATTATTCTCAAAAGTTTGTACATTAGAGTTTCCCGTAGACAAAAATTTTGTAGGAAGACCCCTCAAACAATGCGTAAAAATTAGCTGAAGATGGCAAAAAAATTTAAAAAAATTTGAAAGTTGATCTTCAGTTCCCTACCAGCGATTGAAGTCACGGGTCTAGAGCATATCGTCCAAAAAATAGTATTGAGTTTTGTCTTGAAATGGGTATTAAAAATTCGTAATTTCAAGCCAATTATAGAAAAAAATTTCGCAAAAAAATTTTGTCCATAAACCGTCATTTTAGTACATCATGCAAAAAAAAAAAAAAAAAAGATATATATAAGAATTTTATAGTTTTGTTCCTTTTAAGGCTAAAATATAAAAAATTTGCATTGTAGTAAGTACTCTTGATAATATATAATTTTCCAGATCTTTTAAAAAAATTTTTCACCAAAATACCTTAAAAAGTCTTGTAGCGAAACAAAATCCCATTGGAAAAGTTTTTAAAATATTTTCCAATGGGATTTTGTTTCGCTACAAGACTTTTTAAGGTATCTTGGTGAAAAATTTTTTGATACCCATTTCGATTAAAAAACCGAAACTTTTTTTTTTACCAAAATGTATGGGACCCATGATTTTTCAATCGCTGGTAGGGAACTGAAGACCAATTTAAAAAATTTTTTAAGTATTTTTTTCGTATAAAGCAAATTCTTACGCATCGTTTGAGGGGTCTTCCTACATCGAAATCTCAAAAAAAGCTATTCTCGAGACACTCTAATGTACATAAAATGTATTTAATGTTTTATTTAAAGCCTGTGGAAAGAATTTTAAAGTATACGGTGCGTATGAATTTTTAGAAATTTTGTTGAGATACTAATTACTTATACGTCACGTATTTCTGTAACAAAATTAAGTAATATTTTCAAACGTTTTCTAATGCACTGTGTAATAGAAAATAAAAATAAAGGAAAATGACACAAAAGAAGTACAATTTTCTTTGTGTCAATATATATGTACACTACTGGCTATTTCTTTGTTCAACTTCTTGCAAAATACATTTGCAGATGAATGAATAACTTTAGAAGAAACATTTGAATTGTTTTCTTTAATATTGGAAGCACTTTTTCTTTAACTATTACAAATTCTTAAAAGAAAGTTTCGTATTTGTTTTTTTCTTGTTTTTCTACATATTTTAGAAATGTATTTAGAATTTAGTTAAGATTAAATTGTAAAATAATTTTTCATGCACTTTAATAGCAATAGAATTAAATCATTAATATTTTTTAATACAATTTTCAAAATATGAGTTATTCTAAAAATTTAACTCCTTAATTCAAATAAAAATTTGAAAAAAATTAGTTTTGACTTAAAAATAAAATTTAAATTTAATAACAAGAAATTTTAATTTTGGTGATTTTAGTTTTCTGACGATTTTTTTAAATACATTTTTTAAATTTTGTTTAAATATTGTTTTTTTTTCACACAATTTTTTTAAAAACAAATTGAAAAATGTTGTAGACATAACTATCACATTGAAATAAGAAAGTTCAGTGTAATTGAAATCTATTTTTGTATACAATATTTTCTAGAAAATCTAACCTGCTTATTAAAAACACCAGGAAACACTAATTCTGCGGCATGAGATATCTTGTTCAATTCAGATACTCGTTAACTATTAATAAGCATTAGGCCTCTAAACCACTTTTTGAATTGACTATAGTTCTCGCTATAAATGGAAATTTGTAAAATTAACGTGGTTATACCATGTATTGAGGTATATCTCGAAAACGACTTGTCAGAATTTGTTCAAATAAATATAAACAAATTCTAATTAAAATTGTCTTCAAATTATACTCACATTATCTTTAATACATTAAGGAGATATTAGGCCTAATTTCAAAGTATACTCGTAAATTTTGATTTTATTCAAAAATTAATTAAATAAGTAAAATTTGTTTTGTGATGTTTTTAAATTTCTATGTAATTTGTAAATGAGTATCTTCACAAATTTGTAAAAAAAGTCAAATTTATAAATTGATTTGAATGAAATATGTTTAGTTTTCCTAAAATTCTTTAAAACCGCGAGAGGTCGAATAAAACTATGAATAACTGTAATAACACTCTTTCACTTGGGAGTTTTTTATGTTGGATAATTTTTAATTTTGATATTTTTATGTTTATTTCGGGCATGTTTTTTTGCTCTTTTTTAGAGTTTTTTTTTATCCGTTTTTTAGGCTCTTTTCTCTATGACTTTTTTTGTTTAAGCATTTTTTCATTTAAGCTATTTTTTATTTTGGTGTTTTTCGTTTTTTGATCTTTTCCATTTTAGATTTTATCCGTTCAAGCTAATTTTTATTTTGGCGACTTTTGTTTATTTCTTTATTTTGTTGATCATTTTTTAATAAGGCGTTTTTTTCGTTTTGATGATTTTTCCATTTTGTCGTCTTTACGCCTTTAGTACTATTAATAAAAATCAGAAAATATCTTTTATATTACTTAAAAAAATAAAATTTGTATATTTATTTCTGCTCAAAAAAATGTTTTGTTTTTTTTTTTTTTTTGTTTTAGCAATCTTTTTTACTTTGTGGAAATTTTTTTATTTTGACGATTTTTTTAATCTTGGCGTTTTTCATTTTAATACTTTTTCAAATTGGCGATTTTTTTATTTTTTTGTTGTCTTTTCCTTTTGGCAATTTCTTTATTTTGGCTTTTCTTTCTTTTTGTTTTCTTTTATTTATTAATTATACCCTACACCACCATAGGTGGTTGGGGTATTATGCGTTTGTGCTGATGTTTGTAACGCACAGAAAAAATTATCGGACCCCCACCTTAAAGTACACCATGCGACTCAAAATCACTTTCGGAGTCAATTTAACGATGTCCGTCCGTCTAGTCGGCTGGCTGGCAGTTTGTCCATGTAAACCTTGTGAACAAAGTACAGGTCGCAATTTTTAAGATATCTTGATGTAATGTGGCACAAATAATTATTTTGACACAAGCCTATTGAAATTGGTTATGATCGGTGCATTATTACACTTAGCCCCAATACAAATGTCCTCCCGGAATAGGGGTTTAACGATCATAAATGCCTTAAATATAGCAATATTTCAATGGTACAAAAGAGTTTTTTATAAGTGTCAAATTTCAAGATCGGTCTATAATTGACCATAGCTCCCATATAAATCCCCTCTTCCTAAAATCACTTTAACGTGCATAAAGCCCATACGAATGATAGTATCAAGTTAATATTCGACACAAATAAGTTTTATATAAGTAGAAACAACATTGCCAGATATGAGAATCGGTCCATAATTTACCATAGCTCCTATATAAACCCACTTCCGGGAATCACCCTAAAGGGCATAAAATCATATAGATATTAGTACATAGTTCTGTATAATTTATTTTACATTGAGTAAAAGTGTTGGTCTATAATTATCCACAGATCTTATTTTTAGCTCATACAAAATGGTGTAGGGTATCATATGGTCGGTCTTGACCGACTATAGTTTCTCTCTCGTTTTTTTTTATACCCACCATCAAAAAGATGGCATATTGATTTTGTCATTCCGTGAGTAACATGTCGAAAAAATCATTTAAGACGCCATAAAGTATATATTTTCTGAATCCTGGTTAGATTTTGAGTCGCTAGATCGATGTCCGTCCGTCTGTCCATCTGTTGAAAGCAGGGCTCGAAAGGGACAACCCAGGGAGATTTATCTCATAGAAGGTTTGTTCAGTATTGAAAATGAGCAAAATCGGTTAATAAACAAAAAAGTTATGGGCAAAATACTAGAAACACAGGGTGTCCGTTGTAGCTTCATTTCATACTTTTCTGCTGATATCTCTTAAACAAGAGCATGTACGATAATGATTTTGTACAGATAGTTCAAGGGTCTATATAAACTCGAAACGAAATATTGTACAAATAGTTCAAGAACCAATATAAACTCGGAAACAAAAATGGGCGTGGTCCGCCCAAATTTGTTTATCCAAAATAAGGAACAATAATGTGCTTAACGCATGTGAGAATAAATCTTTTTGGTGAAAATCCGATTTTTTTTTTTGAGGAAAAACTAATTTAAGGCAGACATTTTGTTTTTAGGATTTTTTTTATAATAAAAATTTGAGGAGAATTTTTAAATTGTTTTAGTGAAGAACTAGTTCTTTTCTGAAGATTATGTTTAATGGTGAAATTCAGACATTACAGTTGTTTCCCGGATTTTTGGAGATTTTTTTGCTACATTTTGGAAATAACCGTGTATTTTTTTTTAAGTTCTGATTTTGTTATTGTCAAATTCGGTTGTTTACTTAATAAAGAAATAAATATAAAATATTTAGCAATATTATATCAACCCAATATGTTTGTCAAATGAAAGCAACTTAATTTAAATGTTGCAGAACAAAATCTTAAGAAAAATCCTTTATATAGAGTGTGTAATTAAATAATACATTTTCAGAAAGATATTTTCTTAAATTTTTGTACCGGAAAACATTATTATATTGCAGGGAATCGTAGCTTTCATTTGACACCCATATTGGGTTAGTATAATTTTAAATACTTTCGAGAGGAAATTTGACATCCTACAGCAAGGATTCTTAGCTATCATTTGATATCCATATTAGGTTAATATAGTATTCGTATATATTTCATAAATTTTTTAAAATATGTATATCTTTCGAAACTTTGTAGTTCTTTTTAGAGAAAATCTAACGTCCTAGAGAAAAACTGAGTACGTAGTTTTACTACGTATGGTCTCTGGTTTTTTCCGTATATCATTTTTATCATGTCTTGAAATGACTGTCACACGGAGTTGATACTACAATATTTTTTTTCTTTTGAAATTTATTTTTATTTTTTATTTTTTTGGTATACAAACGTTTTGCAGACATAAGGACAGACATCATTATTTGGACTTCTATACCCATAAAATCTGAAATGAATAATACATTTTTTCACTTAGATAATTATCTAACTATATCGTTTATGTATGTTCTAGAATTATTGATTAATTATTGTCTAGAAGTATCCCTTTAGGCGAACAATATTTAATGATGCAATAACAATTTTAATTTTCTAAATCAATCCATTTTCAAAATATTTTCGTATTATTTTGCTTGCAAGGATATTAACCTTTTGCCATTTGCTTTATTTAATCTTTAAGAAAATATTAAAGTTCTTAGCTATTTATATAGACTTTTATTTATTTGTATTCTAACAAGGTCAGAGATTATTGTCAAAAAGGAAAACAAATAAAATTTTGTTGATACATATTTGATGAAATTTTGTCATGTCATTGTTATTAAAACATTCAAAATTGCGTATGACAAAAACAGCTTGCAAAATAAACATAAAAATAATATAAATATAGTCATAAATATAATATCTACAGAAATATTACAATAACAATATGCACATGTATGAAATATTTATATATTTATATAAAATATAAATATGCACATGAAAAAATATTTTTATTAAATATTTCCAATACTTGGTAAACTTACATCAAATCCCTGTATCGAATGATATGATCTATTAAAGATGCGACTCATCACCAGACGACCATCATAAATATCACCACCCATTTGCAATACTTCCGTTAAAGCCTGAGCATAAATTATAACACTGTCATATAAATGTAAACCATAAATAGGCACCTGATGGGAAAAAATTTAAATAAAGGTAAAAAAAACAATATTAAATCGGCCATAAATATTGACATAAAATCATGGTAATATGTTAAAAAAATAAAAAAGACACATGTAAAAAAATATAAACAAAGATATCTACATAAATATGAATGTATGTAAGTTCATATGTAATAATGTATAATTGGTTTGTCTGCAAAATGTTTACACTTATTAAATATATATTTAACAGAAAGTAAATACATTGTGACCTTGAAAAAAAAAAAAAAATAATAAAATTCAGAGAATTTAAAATGATTCATTAAAAAGTATTTAATTTAAATCCTTAAATAAATATTATATTAATACATTGATACTTGTATAGAAATTTATATAAATTTACATTTTTAAAACTTTTAGATTTGAGAAAAAATATGTATTAAAGTAAAATTCTTATATGTGACTGCAGAAATATATAAAATTTAAATTAATACTTCATGTTAAAGCTGCTTTCCCAAAAGACTTTTATTTTATGACATTTATTATGGCATCATAAAAATCAAAGGCTGTGAAATACTTAATCTTTAGAAATGGTTGCTTGTGGTTAAAGTGTTGAAATTTATAGCTGTGAGTAGTTGTTGTAATATTGCGGTTGTTTTATAAAATTTTTAATAACAATTGGCTATTAAAACCACAATCGTGTAATAATAACTCAAGCAGACAAAAATATGTGACACGTGTGTCAATGTCATAATGATTAATAAAATTAAAGCGATTTTATTTCAAAATCTCGTCTAAAGAAAATCCAAGCAACAGCTGTCTTAATAAATATGTAATAATAACCTTAGACATTTTCAGGTTTCTAAAATTTTAATCCTATAAGTCTTTAAATAAGTATATAACAACCAACACTAATTCCTATTATATTATGACCTAGATCTTTTATATCAGCAAAACAATAAGAAGGAGTATTAAACTACTTATAAATCTTTTAAATCAAATTTGTTTATTTCTACATATGTCTTATTTTCTTTTTATGATTATTTGTCGAACAAGACATGAATTATTTTCTATTATAAAAAAATGAATACATACATGTATTCTACATATGTATGTGTTATAATGTAAAATGATATGCGTATATGTGAGAATATGTCTAATAGATGTTAAGAAAAGTTACTTACCGAAATGTTGTCAAATACACGTTCATGATATGGTACTAAAAACGGATGTTTACGAGCGTATTCTTTTATTTTACTACATCTTTCACTGTAAATTATTGAGATAAATGAAACGAAAAAAAAAAGATAAAATATAAAATAAAACCATTCTAAAAAATTGCGCATCAAAAAAGAGAAAACTTTAAAATCAAATTATTATTTTTTATAATTTAATAAAATGTAGCATCTTTTCTTTCAGTCTCTAAATTAACCTTGAAATACAATTTTTAAAAGAAATTAAATTGTTTTACGGTAAATTAGATTAAAAGGCTTTTCTTTTCATAAGAATATTTATCGTAAATTAAAAAAAAAGAACACTCACAAAATTTTCTGGCTTAAAGCGAATTCAATTATAATAAAATTTATTTTTAATTTACGAATTTTGTAAATACCTTCTAAAAATTGTTGTTTTGGTAAGAATGCTGTGCGTGTCCTAATTAAGAAACGCCAGCATGGAATTCTACTAACACATAGTGAATATTTCCTAAATATTTGAAATTCTAGAGCAGTTTTACTTATTAATTTAAAATCAAACGCTTGCGTATTACCACGGAGATCCGGACACTTTTCTACTGTTCATTTGGTGTATTAAATAGCTGTTAGTTGTAAATGGCTCGCAATCACTTGTTAGCCAAAGGTCTTCCAAGAAATAAGAAAAATTAATATTCGAGTGTGAATCATTTTCTGATACAATAATTCTAGCTTTTACACATTATTTAAAAAAAAGCCGCCAATATTATTAGCACAAGTTTTGAATTGTTGGGTTATTCACAACCCAACCCTACTTTAACATCCAATAACTTCATTTACCTTTTATTAAAATAAATTGCTTGGCCAACTTGTTCCGACACCTGAGTCTTCGGATATTCTAATAAAAATACGTGTTTTTGAGGGACTTCAATCAAATTGAAAAAACTGCTTTATATTTGGTTCAAACTAGGGATCGCAATTTCCCGGAAAAGCGGGAACAATTTTTCGACTTCCCGGGATCCCGGACTAAAAATAATAATTATCAATACTCTCATTAGCTGATCAACTGAGACCCAAATAGGATATGAATCTTTACATTAGCAGATTTGAAACAGTATTGTAAATGTAGGGAGAAAATGAAATTCGAGTAATTGATTAATCTACTGAATAATTAAATACTGACAATCTTAAAAGAGTTTTGTGGGTATCAACATAATATTAGGCAAAAAAAAAAAAAAAAAATAACTTTTTTTTATTTAAAAGATATGAACCATAAAACCAAAGAGTAACAAGAGACAAAACTAATTATCAAAAACCTAATTCGGTTGTCAAAACCCTAAAGGCTCCATTACTCTACCGTAAATGTAAATGTAAAATCGTAAATGTAACTGGAAACGTAAATGGATGCTTACTCAAAAAACGTAAATGTAGCCAGTTTTATATATTGTACACAAAAAAATGTATAAATTTTTGCTAAAATTCAAGCAGTTTTCTTCCATTTAAGTGCTTTTAAAATTCCCGGGAATCCCGGACAAAATTCCCGGGAAGGCGGGAAATGAAAAATGTTTAATTTCCCGGGAATCCCGGGACGGGAAATATATATATATATATATATATATATATATATATATATATATATATATATATATATATTTATATATATATATATATTTTTTTTTTTCGATTTATCTGATACTAACTTGGTGCAAAAATAGAAAAGTTTGGAAGGTCATAAAACAACAATTTTGCCTAACAGTGAAAAATCCTTTGGAGGCTTTACTACACATATCAAGAGCTATCAATAATGTGTTAACATAATATATTAACAATATTTTTAATTTATTATTTCAATGAACCTGAGACCGAATAATTTACAATCTATATTTTTTATAAAATATATTTTATTTACCAGAAATATATAAAAACACTTTTTTTATTCTATCAAACAATTTTGTTTGAAAAAGATATATTTCCAGCAAAAACTTGGTAATGTCATGTAGTTAAGTATGTAATTACGTTTCAATGATTTTTTTTTAATTCAATTGACCAATTCATATGTATGTTTAACCCTTCGTCTTACAAACTGATCTGGCCAGACCAAATGCAGATTAAAATGCCCATTTTATACATTTATAATTAAGCTAGAGACTTGAAATTTCAGGTAGCCTCCTACAATTTTGTTTTCTAACGATCTGTGAAAAAACTTGAATGATAAAACTAATACAAGTATAGTTATAAGAATACAGTGGTGTACATGTCACATTCGCCACAAATGTGGTCTTATGAGAGTAATACCTATAAAACTTCAAATGTTTGAAAATAAATATTATACGCGATTTTAGACCCAAAACAGGGAGAAGAACATGAAGTGTATTGATGGAAAAAGGTTATATCTTGCAAAATTATGCAGTAGTAATGCTAGAATATAGTTATACAAATGTACTGATAAAAAAATTACCAAAATTTCTATTGAAATATATAGAATATAAAACCAGCTCTGTAGGTCTGGTCAGACCATATTTGTTACGAATGTGACAATTAAAACATCTGTAGGATGAAGGGTTAAAAAAGGGATAAATATTTTAAAAGACAGAATTTAACATAAATGATTTTTGAAAAACCTTTTACATTATACTACATATATAATATATAATTTTTTTTACTGCAAAGGCTTTTATATTAAATACTTCATATACAAAACATTTCTTTAAAAGCTTTTTATATATAAACTTTTTTGATAAAATTTTAGAATAACTGAAAAATTTAAGAAAAAAGTTATATATTTATAAAAAAAGCTCTCAAAGCACTCAAAGCTATTTTTTTTAGAAACCATTATTAAAAAAAACATGCTCTAAAAAAATTAAAAAAGATTCTTTAAAAAAAAAAAAACTGAAAAATTTATGAAAAAAGTTATATACGAGGGCGGATCAATAAGTCCGTGACTTTTTCAATGAAACACAGTGTTTTTTGCAAAACTTTTAACTCAATACACTTAGTCCAACGTTTCTCCAGTTTTTGTATCCCTTCCAAAAAAATAGAATTTTTCGAGGTCCTTAAAATAGGCATTTGTTTGGTCAATAATTTCATCGTTGAAACTGAATCTTTTTCCACCGAGCCATTTCTTTAGGTTTGGAAATAGGAAGTAGTCACTAGGGGCTGAATCAGGAGAATATGGCGGATGAGGTACCAATTCGTAGCCCAATTCATACAGTTTTGCCATTGAGACTGTCACACGTTTACGTTTATGGTCAATTGAGAGCAAACGCGGCACCCATCTTGCGGACAACTTTCTTAAACCCAGCTGATCATTTAAAATCGAAACCACACTGCCATATGAAATGTCTATGGCACCAACAATCTCACGCACTTTTACTCTTCGGTCGGCCAACACCATATCGTGGATTTTTTCGACATTTTCGGGTGTACTGACCTCAATTGGCCGTCCAGAACGTTCAGCGTCATTTGTACTTGTGCGACCACAACGAAAATCAGTAAACCACTTTTTTAGCATTGAAATCGATGGTGCTGATGGTTTAGTATTTATCGAGCTTTTCCTTGGTTTGATTGACGGTTTATTTTTTTTCGCAAAAAATAATGTTTAATGAGCACTCGAAATTCACTTTTTTCCATTTTTAGAAACATACACAAGGTTGTATGTTTTGAACAGCTGTTAAATGCAAAGTAAATGACGACACTTGCTCAAAACTTGACAGTAGTCTATTAACAGGTGGTACTTGGTGGGAACAGTATTGCATTTCATATAACTACGAGGGAAGTTTGAAAAGTCACGGACTTATTGATCCGCCCTCGTATTTATAATAAAAGCTCTCAAAGCCTTTTTTTTATAGAAACCAGATTAAAAAAAAAAAAAAAAAAAAAAACATTCAGGTATGTGATAAAAATCGATTTCGAGCCAAAAACGATTTAAAAACGAAAAAAGTTGTGATACATATACATTTTTCGATTTCATTTTCGTTTTCTAGTAAAAACAAACTAGATTTCATTTTCCATTTTGTTCTATGAAAATCACAATAAATTAGGTTGTGATGAAAAACGAAATTGACATGATTTTATCGTTTTCAAATCGAACAAATTTTGTTACTCGTTTTAAAATCGAATTCGTTTAAAACTGTTGCAAAAGAATTCGTTGCATTAAATATTTCGAAAAAAATAAAAAGCCTCGTTTAAAAGAAAAAATAACATAAATAGTACCCTAGGGATTCTGTAAATCCGCAAATTGTTTATTGTCTTATGTTTAAAACACTGAATTTTAAGTTTTGTAATTTGTGGTGGTACTTGTAGTGAAGTGATGTACCTGCACAAATTAGCTTATTCCTGAAAAGTAAAGTATTTTAATATATTCGTCGTTTCGACGTCCTATTTTTTAAAAACCTATCAGACACTTCAAATTAAACTGTAACCCAGCATATGGGTATTCAAATTTAACTTTTATTGTTTCTGGATCTATCTACCACAAAAAAACTGATTTCGATTACTAAGGAGAATCGTTGCGCTAACCCAATTTCCAAAACGACACTTATAATCAACAGTAAAAATTGCCTACATTTGAAACCCTATGCAGGAAATTTTCACCTGCTAAAGGTCAAAACCGTTCACATTCAAATATTCGGTGTCTTGGAAGTGCAACAGAGAATTGTTTAAATCTTTATTTTTGTAGGTTTTAGGCTTAATCGCCAAAAAGAACAAATTGTTATCCCTTCACAAAGTGTTATTTTTATGCGCACACACATTTTTCTGCCAAAATTACCCATTGTCCAGAAGCAATATGTATCTCCTTTGTGGCAGCTTCACCCAAAAACTATAAAAATTAATTTTTGATCATTTTCTATTAAAAACTTAACATAGAGTAAATCATAATAGAATAAAATAAAATTTATTTAATTTTCATAATACAATTTTAAAAATTAATTTGTTTTTATTTGACAAGAAACACATAGAACAGAAACAAAAATGAAAAATGAAAACGATCGAAATTCATCACAACCTGATCGATTTAAGAATTCGATTTACTTTTTAAATCGATCGAATATCATCACATACCTGATTATCTAAAAAAGCTTTTTTAAAAACTTTTTATAAACACTTAAAACTTATTTTATTTTTTAAAAATCTTTTTATAAAAATTAAGAATTTTTTTAAAGCTTTTTGTAAAAACTTTTATAACTTATTATAAAAAAACTTTTTTTAAAGCTTTTTATATAAAAATTTTTTAACAGCTTTTTATAAATTTTTTTCTTTATTATGTATTTAAAAAACTATCCTTAAAGGCTTTTTTCGAAACACCGTTATTTAAAAACTTTTTTCTAAAATTTTTTAATTTTTAATAACCTTTTTTTAAATTTTGTTAAAGCTTCGTTTCTCTGAATGCTTCTTTTTTTTTAGAAAAAAACTACAATAGTTTTTTTTTTAATTTAAAATTTTAATAAAAAATCTAAAACCTTTACCCGAAAACTCTTTAAAAGTTTGTGTTTTTGAAATTCTTCTTAAAACCTTTTTTTGTATTTTTTTTTTATAAAAGCTTTCCTTTAATTTTTTTTTTTGGTTTCAAAAAAATCAATTTCTTTTTTTCTATAAAAGCAATTAATCAAATCAAAAAATTTTTGTAAAAGCTTTTCTTCAAAATATTTCTATGAAAGCTTTTACGATGTTTTTAAGACAACGATAAACAGTGTTGCCACTTCATGTGTAATTACACATATCGTGTGTAATTTTTATTTACATATGTAGCTCATGTGTAATTAGGTTCATATGTAATCTATGTGTAATAAAGTTATTTTTTCCTTCCTAAACACTAGTTTAATTTGCCAAATTATCTTTTTACAGCACTTTCATGAAAAACAGTGCACTTCTTCAGAAAAATAACCAGGGTTGACGACAGTTTCAAAAAGGTAACTGTATTGGCATGTTTGTCCAATCTTTTCAACCAGAAAAATTCTTAATGTTTCAAAAAAAGATTTCCGTCTTTTACAAGATTTCCATGATTTACAAAAAGTCAATAATGAGTGGAGAATGCACGCACTTATGACAAATCTAATTTCAATATAATTTTAGAGCTAGAATATTTAGAATGTGAACTATAACACCTTTTATGTAAGCTTGAAGGAAAGTTTTTTTACTTACAAATATATTTCGGTATACAAACAAGACTGTATCATTAAATTCTGTAGAATTGAGAAAATATATTTTTTAACAATTGTGTTTTATCTATTTCTCTAGAAATTAGGGAATACTTTTCATAATAATATTTGTGTTTTGTTTACCAAAAATACTTTTAAAAGATTTATACTTAAAAAAAAAAATTATTTTTATGCGCTATGTTTTTTTCTGTAATATTTTCTGCATATACAAATATTATTTGTCTTTGCCTAAAAACTGCCAATTTAAATTGAAGCAAAGAAAGCTTTATTTTCTGCAAGGTTACACTTCGTCGAATCGACGACGGATTTTTCAATGTTACAGTTTTTTCTTACTATTCAAGGAGTTAAATTTTAAAATTTTTTCCTTAGTCAAGTTTCTATATTATTATTCGCTTAGTCGATTTTCGTCATAAAAATAAGTGTATCGTTTCAGGGTTAAGTTATCTAAAATGTTAAAAGCTTTTTCGCAATAAATATTATAATTTATTAATAATTTATTAAATCAATTAAAACTTTCTTTGAGTGTAGTCTGTAGTAAAAAATAAATCTAATTACAAATACCCTAGTAAATATTTGCTACTTTTTTCCATTTGTTATTCATCACTTCACTTACCGTATATTTGGATTTTGAGGATAAGACATGCTGATTTTAATGACAGAACGGAATGAGTTTTTATCCAATGATTTACTTTTTTCCTTACGTATATATGGATCCAAATAGTCTGTCAACAGATAAACATAAATTCAAACAATATTACAATAAAGGTATTTTTATTTTCCAACAAAAAGAAAACAAATAAAATAATATTTAAATCAAAATCCATTTGTAATCATTAAACATTGATTGAGAGCATACGTTACAAATAATGTTATATAATCGAGGGTTGAGTTAAAAACTTATTATTGAAGCAATTTGTATTTTTGTTAATATTTCATTTAATATTTATTTTTTATTACAATTTTATTTTAAGACCCTCGTTTAAACTAAAAATAATATAAAAGTTTACTTTCTTTATCTACTTACTTCTCTCCATTATATTAACACGTCTTTTGGAATCATAGATTTCATCATCAACTGATATGATAATATAGTCACCATCCTGTAATAGTTTACGATTTTGCATGCAGCGTACAAAGTCCACCATTGCTATGTGTTCACCAATAAAAACATAAACTTTACATTTTTATACAACCACCAACGATACACCCATACATACATCCATCCGTAGAGGAATGACAGATAAAAAAATAAAAATAATAGGAAATAAAGGATAAATTATGTAAAATAAAAGAAAAAAGAAGACAACATATGGAAATATTCTTTATTTTAAAAAATTTTAAAATCAACAAAAGGTAAACTTGTTGACATTTACATACATACATATATACATATATATGTATATATGTAGGTATGCACATTAAATACATGTATACATATTTAGCTCATTTGTGAGACAAACGACATAACTTTATACTTAAGATTTATGAACTTTTAAAAATTTGTTTTAATGCAGCGTTTGAAAAACTCCAACTGCTATCAAGTTTTTTGGATCGGCTAAAACTACAGCTACTGAAAATTGTCAGTATTGGTAGTCAAAACAATTATAATTTTTTGTAGTCTAACACTTTCTTTAACTACTGCTACTTGCAAAAAAATTAAAAATTAAAAAACACGTAGTTAAAATGAAGCAGTAGTTTTAAAAACAAAATTTTTATAACTACACAGAAAAAAGTAAAAATGGACTTCAATTACGAAATTTGTAATATTAATTAATTTTTAATTGATTTTGCTCCAATCATCAAAATGATAATATTAATAACTAGAATAATTGATATTATTATTAGTTCTTTTCCTTAAATAGATGCAATGAGCTGAAAATTTTTGAAAATTTACTTAAATTTATTTTATGTCTGTACTTTTATAGACAAATATTTAATTTTTCTTTATATTTTATTAAAAGCTGTCAATTTATTAAAAAACAAAACTGAAAACCAATTAGAAAATTAATTATATTAATAAATCATATAATCAAATTCCAATATAAAGTTAATTAATAATTTTATTAAAAAAATATTTGAAATATTTTTTTCTGTGTACTTCCCTTACAATATTTTTTATTTTTACTGCTACCTTCAATGTTTACTTAATACTTAAAGAAGAGGTAGCAGTAAACTACCAGAGATGGTAGTCAATAGGTAGCAGAAAAAGTAGTTTTAGGAGCAGCAATAAACAAAAAATAACAAGAAAACATAAGTTTGCACAATGCGTTGTTTTTGTAGTAAGACTTAAATCATAAGCTTTTATTTGTGTTTCGATTTTACAAGGTTACCATTTTTATAAAATGTGTGTGTATTATTTAATTTGTAAAATTTACTTTATAATATAAAGGAAATTTTTTCTACTTTGTATTGCATTTAAATGCGTTTTTGTTTTCTTTATATATTTTTAAATTTTGTATACACTACAACACCATTGGCACATTATGTGCTTGTTCATAAGAAAAATATTACCAATCGACTCAGGATCATTTTCTGAGTCGATTTATCGTCCGTCTGGTCGGCTGTTCATGTAAAATTTGTGCGCCAAATATACAGGCCTGTCACAGAAAACCATTCCGATCGAAAGTGGAATTGATTCCGTACTTTGCTTCTTCAAAAAATATGAAACGAAGAATTTTTATGGGGTGGAAACTAAAGGGCTGCATGAATGCCGAAAAATGAATGCTGAATACATTCATCGTAAAAACAGTTAGTTCATGTTGTGTGCTTTTTCATTGTGAAATGAATGAATGAGTATTATCCACAATAACTGACCACGAAAACTCAAAACATATGAGTAGAGAATACAAAACCATATAGTACAGAACCTATGTGAGTTGTGTGGATATGTTGTATACGATTTCATTGTGCAATGAAATAGATAATTCATTGTATTTTCTTTTTCGCTTTTGTTTTGATTTGTATATAAAAAGTGCGTGGCAAAAGCAAAGACAAAATCCACCACCAAAGAAGCACAAAAAAAAGATCAAAAGCCATATATGAGTTCGTACATGTATGTACTACCCATAAAGAAATACAAAAAATACAGATCAATACATTAGTTTATACATGTGTGTTCTTTTTATAACGTTCTTTAATTTGAAGTTTTGGTTGTTTGTTTACTAATGGACGAGTTGTGACCTTTTTGTTACTGTAGGGTATAGCATACGTGTTTTGTTGTTTTACAAGTTGAAATACGTTGATCCGCACCGAGTTGATTATACCTTTCTCAGTGACATATCTAATTTTAAAAAGGTCAATTTATATCTTAAACTTTATAAATTTAATTTAAATGTTATATGAAAATTTGATAATTGTTTAAGAAATTATTATTTGATTTTTATTGAAAGTAAAATTTTCCATTATTTTGTTTTGTATTTCTCTGATGAAAATAAGTTTTATTTCTGTTAAACTAATAATTATTATTTCAGGCTTTTATATATAATATAATAAGTTTTGAATGTTTGTGAATATTTTCATCTAAAATATTTGTTAAAAATAAATTATTTTATGTAGTTTATTTATATTTTAGATGTAAAATAAAAAAATGAAAATATTCTTCAATTGCTTGAAAATAATTTGAAATAAAATTTTTTAAATATTTTTCTATTTGTCATATAAAATAAAAATTTTAAATCAAATTCCAAAGTCTTCAACTAAATTTAAAATATCTTATTTCCTTAGGTTGAATACAATTAATCTATATTTTATATTCAATTTTAAAAAATCTTTTTCAGAACATTTAAATTTTTCTATTCTTAGAAAATATTTGAATATTTTTGATCATCATTAATATTTTGTAATATTTTTAAATTTGACTGGAATAATAAAAATAAGTAATATTTTCATTTTTATACTTAAATATTTGAAAAAAACTATGTAACTTTTTTTTTCAAACCTTCTGTGGCTGAATATTTTTATTTCTTTGGAATTTTTGCTTAATAAAATTATTATTATTTTTTTTTTTTCTATTTAAATATATTGTTTTGCAATCAAAATCATAAAAATTTGTTGAATTTTTTCATTTAAATAATATATATATGAAAATTATTTACGATTACAATAATCATATAAAAATGTATGAATATCTTCTTAAGAACAAAATATTTGTTTTAATTTTGATTAAATTAAATATGTTCTTCTTTAATTATTATTATTATTATTTTTTTTTTTAATAAAATAGAAAATTATAACAAATTTAATTGATGTATTATAAATAAAAATACAATTAAAATATCCCAATATTTCATTACAATAAACTTCTGTTTTTTTTTTACTACGTTATAAAGCAACCACCAAACAAGCAAAACATAATATCCATCACATAAAGCATAAACATTCATAGTATCTACTGATAATTCGAATTATTCATGAAAATGGTCGTACACTGAGTGAAGTTGATACGAACAGCGAAAAAAAACTCACAACGAAGTAACTGTTAGCCTACGATCATTGCCAAAACATACACAGAATTGTTTTTTTATTTTCGTTTTATCTACTCACACTTTCTTATAATGAATGAATGGTATATTTATCTATACACATAATTTTTCACTATAACAGAGTTCATTGAAGTGAATGTTTTACGCCGGCAAGAAAATGAATGTGTTTGCGCAGCCCTTTAGTGGAAACCACAAATCAATACTACTTTGAACATTTAAAGCGGTTTCATTCCGAAAAATTTCTTCGTTTCATGTTTTTTGAAGAAGCAAAGTACGGAATTAATTCCACTTTCGATCGGAATGGTTTTCTGTGACAGATCGCAATTTTGGAGACAATTTGATTAAATTTGCTACATATCATTACAAAAACAAAAACATCCTTTTTTGATTTTGTTTTCCGCCAAAGAAAATAATGCTTTACAACTGAAATTTACTACATTTTGTAAGTAAAGAACAAAATTCCGTATTTATTTTATTTCTGATTGAATATTGTTTATGATATATTGGCAACACATATGACAACTCTAAAATATTTGTAAAATGGAGGGCAATATACAAATGTTTATAAAAGCACAGAGAAGAAATAAATAATATAATTTTTACATTACTTTTAATTTTGATATTTTAAGCTACTACTGCTACCTCTGCTTTCTATTTACTACTTTTAAAACTAAACAAATAATGTAGCAGTTTTCTTTTATGAATATAGATAAAACTATAAATACTTATATGTGAAAGTAGCAGCAGTAATAAAATTGTGAAAACTGCACTACTTTCAAAATTTAAGTTTTTGACTATAACTAACAATACTGCTACCAAAAAGTGAAGGTAGCTGTAGTTTAAGCAAGTTTTAAACATTTCTTAAACTCCAATTTATATTTTGCTGCTACGACTACTTGGAGTCTAGTTTTTCAAACACTGACTTAATGTACAAAATAATAAAATAATAATAAATATGTATTTTATTTAAATTCAATTTTGTTACCAACATACTATTTTAAATTATTTTTAATTTTTTGTTTCGAAACTAAATTTTTTAGTTATAACAGTTTTATTGCAAATGAACTTCATGTAACTAGTTATAATGCATTTTAAAATATGTATATAAAAAAAAAACAAATATTTCTTTATCTCATTCGTACGTATTGATTTATAGAAAGTGATATTTTCTTTTCTTATAAATATTTGTATGTGGGTAATTTTCATGAAGTATATAGGTCATGCTTACAATATTTTGTTTTAATAGTACTTTTATTCGTTATATGTACATTAAAGTGTCCCGAGTTGTGATGTCAGATGGAGGGAATTTTCCCTTTTTGAGGAAATTTTTAACGAAAGTTTTTGCCGAAGGGAAAAAGGGAGGGAATTTTAACTTTCGCCAAAATAAAAGGAAATCTATCTCAAAAAACGACACACTCATTTAAAAATAGAAATCTTTCTATTGTTCTTTGTTTAAAACATTTTTTGTTTATTTATACCCTACACCTACATAGCAATATTTCAATGAAACTCGGTACAAAGGAGTTTTGTATAAGTGTTAATCTTTGTACTAAATTTCATACTATCGGTCTATAATTGACCATAGCTCCCATATAAATCCCCTCCTTCGAAAATCACATTAACGTACATAAATCCCATGCGAATGATAGTATCAAGTTAATATTCGACGCAAATAAGTTTTATATAAGTAGAAACAACATTGCCAAATTTTATGAGAATCGGTCCATAATCTTCCATAGCTCCCATATAAACCCACTTCCGGGAATCGACCTAAAGGGCATAAAATCATATAGATGTTATTATCAATGCATTGTTCTGTATTTGTATAATTTATTTTACATTGAGTAAAAGTATTGGTCTACAATTGGCCACAGGTCTAATTTTTAGCTCATACAGAATGGTGTAGGGTATCATATGGTCTGTCTTGACCGACTATAGTTTCTCTCTCGTTTTTTTTTTAATATTGAAGATCAACTTTAACAAACTTTTTAATAACTTTCCCATATTAAGCTAATTTTTACGCATCGTTTGAGGGGTCTTCCTTCTAATTTACATATAGTAATTAAGACATCATCATGCAAAAGTTGCTTAATTTTTAGAAATTACACATTTAAAAAATATATAAAACCGAATTATGTTCCTACATGATAAATATATGTCCTAAATTGTTGGTACGATGAAAAAAAAGTATATACGAAAGTTGTTGAGGAGGACCTAAGTTTTAGTATATTTTACCATAACTTAAGAGCGGTGTGTGCGATTGATATAAATGATACACTAAAAAATGCGTACTAAAAAGGTCTTTAAGTCACCCAAACTTAATTTTTTATTTTCTCAATAGTTTTGGAGTTAATCGCAAAAAAAAAAATGTTAAATACAAAATTGAAGATATTTGTTCACTAAAATTTATTTTGAAAAAAAAAAAAAAAAAAAAAAAAAAAATAATAATAAAACATCAAAAATGTTTATCATGTTTATCTCAAAGCTGGTAATATCCCGAATAAAATAAGACATGTTTTACTAAAATTGATACACAAATTTTAATTTTATACACAGTTAAGTGAAAATTCCCATGTATACCCAAAATTAAATAATTTGGCGAGCTTTACCAGAATCTGCTTTCATTTTTTTTTTTTTCTAACACGTACTGACTTTTTTATATACATGACTAATAACACCATCTTATTCAGCGGTCATACTAGCAAAATTCGAGAATGGTTTGTCCAATTTAGACCATAAGTCAAGAACCGTTTGTACGATTTTGATAAGGAGTGAGATAGAAAAAATCTTAACATACGTTTTGTCTATTAACTTTTTTCGGAAGCAATATTTAACATTTATTTTTGATCTAGTTATCTTTGAAATATATGTCAGTTATTATTTTTAATGACAACCATGTTGATTTGTTGTGAGTTTGATTAAAATGAGTGACGAAAATGAAGTACGTGCTAAAATTACTAAAAATTTCCAAAAAAAAAAAAATCCAAATTGATCCTACAAAAAATTGGCCAAAGAATTAAAGGTCTTCAAAATTGCGACCTGTACTTTGTGCACAAGGTTTACATGGACATCCAGCCAGACAGACGGACGAACATCGTTAGATCGATTTAAAAAGTGATTCTGAGTCGATTGGTATACTGGATAACTTTTTCTATGCGTTACAAACATCAACACAAACGCATAATACCCCAATAGGATATAAATATATGATCAGCTCGTATTTTAGCATTTTCTACAGCGCTTCGTGTGGCTCAAAACTTTGTTAACAAATTTTGTTTAAGTATGTATTGTTAATTTTAAAATATGTAATCCTTTTTTATTTATTCAATTAAAATTACACAGAAAAAAGTCACCAATTAACAAATATATATGAAAATAATTCATTCAATTATAAACTTGTTTAAATTTGCACCTCTCACCAAAATGATTATATCAATTACTAAAAACTATAAAAAATACAAAACAGAAAAAAATTCCCAATTAATAAATTAATTAAATTAATCAAGTAGATGATTGAATGAATTAAAAATGTATATAGGAAAAAAAAACATACCAAAATTTATTTTTTATTTTATTTTTTCTTGAACATATTTATTAAATTTTGATGCAAAATTAAACAAGTGAGTTAATTGTAAAAAAGACGGTAATAATTTTTTCTGTGTATTTACAAAAAAGATTTCCATAAGAGTTACTAATTACTATTTTTTTTTGATGAGATACTATCACTTAATTGCGAATAAAATTTATGCATTAAATTTAATGAAACATGTTTCGCTTTTTTGTGAAATATACAACTTTATGACAAATATATGCAGAAATAGTCAAACGAAAACATCACTATTCAAATATTGTTATATGTTAATAAAGATGTACTTTATTTTGTGAGTGCTAACAACTTTAACCTTTAGTTTTTGCCACACTTTATTTAACACTGAATAGATAAATTTAAATTTTCCCCAAACACCATTTAACGCATTTCGATACTAATTAAAAGTAGCAACTACAAATGCCATGATAATATTCTTGTTTTAGTTAATACAACTTTGGGTCATACGTTTATTAATGTTTATACATATGTATGTTTGTAAATTTATAGTTATGGCATAGAATATTATACAAAATTCAAAATAAAATTGCAATTTATTTATGCAGACACATAAAAATACACTTGAAAATACAATTCGAACTAAATTAAAATTCAATCGAATTACATACATTTGTTTAGTAGATGTTTTTGAATAGCAAAAATGAATTTTTATGATACAAATATATTTGAAATTATGCTGATGATAAACAAAATTTTTATGGAATTTTTTCACATTTCAAACACAAAGGTTATAAATTTTCATGATTTTAGATAGATTTTAGTTATTAAAAAAACATTAAAATAGTTTATTCTAATTAGTAACTTAATAATAACAGACATTTACTATAAAATGTTTAAAAATTGCATAATTTTAAAATATTTAATATTATAAAGATGTGTTTTTTTTTACTTGGAATATAAATACAAAGTTTCGTTGTTACAAATGATTTTAATAATTTGTTGTAATTATATTTAAAGTATTATTTTAATAACATTACTAAATTTTTAAAATTTAACATGTTTAAAATATTTTTTAAAGAATTTTATGGAAAATGCTTAATTTGTTTTTAAAGGCTGTTTAGTAATTAAATTAAAACAAACAAAAAATGTCTTATAATGACACTTTCTTTTCATTCGAAAAACGACCTAAAGCAGGCTGTACATATATCTCCTTAAAGACATTATATAATAACACGGTGCTACAGTGAAAAAAAAATTGGAATGAAACATAGTTTAGAATAAAAAAAAAAAAAAAAAACATTTTTCGAACATCGGGTGTTAAACATTTTTATCTCGAATACCTGTTAACTAATTTAAGTTTTTTTAAATGGCATTAGAAAGAAAATACCATAGAGTTTTTAAAAAGTATATGGACAATTCTCTTTTTACGTTTACCTTTATGAAACCAACCTTAAACCTCAAATATTTCTTTAACTTCTGATTTTTTTAATAACTTTTGATGCAATTATGTTAACAACACTTGGTGGTGTAACAGAACCAAAATTCAAGACCTGAAACGGTTCCATGTGGTATCGGCAAGCACTCAAAATCAAAAAATCCAAAAAAAAAAAAAATGTTTAAAAGTAACAAGTTTTTTTTTTCAGCATATATGTCCAATTCTTCTAATGTAAACCAGAAACACTTGTAGAAATAGGCGAACGTGTGTTCAATCAACTTTTTGAATAGAAAACTTGTGCCTATCGTGTATCACACAATATAGGATAGAGGTTATTGCCTTTGTAATTATGCATCATTTAAGATATATCTCGTTAATGTGCCTTCAATTGTAACGCTACAGGAGGTGGACAAATTTGGGAGACAAAACGTGAATGGCTCTAAGAGGTGACTTTTGTGCGAGGAACACTTACAGTGTAATTTTAATGAAGCTAAAGTATAGCGGAATCGAAAAATGTTTCCAAATTACATTTCAAAATCACAGTGACGCGATTAAATATTAATTTGCAAACATTTTATAACATTTCTAAATCGATCAAAAATTTTGCGTTTTTTATATTAGAATTTTTTCGTACTATGCGTGAATTTAAATTTATAATAAGTTTAGCGAAATATACATAGATTTCAATGATATTCTAAAGGAAGGTTTAAACAGATATATGATCGCGGTTATGTTCACTAATATAAAACTTATCGAATTTTCTTTAATTTGTATTTCGTATACCTTTGTGTAGGTTACATACATATGTATGTGCATTTATTTTTAACATTGGACTTAAAATGTTATTTTTAACTACCAAAACATAAGCTGTCATTTCTTGTCCATTAATATAAAATTCAAAAAAAAAAAAAAAAAAAAAAAAAAACAATTTGTTTGTCAAATATTAAAAATATATCAAAGAACTATAAAATCAAAAAACGATTTGTTGATAAATTTTTTTTATGAAATGTTAAAAAATCATTATGATAGCGATTATCTTCGGCGTCATTAAATACATCGTACCATCTTTAATTTTTATTTTAGACATATTGATGTGGGTTACATAGATACGTGTGGTAATTTTTTAAATATTGCTGAAAATAGAATTTTAGCAATTTTTTATAACTGTTTATCTTAAACCTCCGTAACATTGACGCTGTTCGCTAAAAGTCATTCACGCGAACAGATTTGTGTTTCATTAATATTGGTACATAATAGCGTTGATGTGCCATTAAAAAAAATTTCAAATTTTTTTGAACTCCAAAAGTAAATAAGTTTGAAGAATTGCCATGTCGTCACCGAAAATGCAAAACATCAAAATTTTCATATTTGTCTTTTTGATGAAATATAGTTTATTATTCCAAAATACGTGTGATCACAAATTTTCAGACTTGTAGCTCAAAAAATGACGATAATATTAACGAAAGCAATAATTTTCTAAAGTCAAAATAACGTAAAATTACATATGTTAAAAAAATATTTTTTTTTTCTTTTTTTTTACGAATTTAGATTGCAAATGATTACAAATATAATGGCTATTAAAATTTTGGACTAAAAGTTATCAGAAATCGTGTTAATTACAATTTTTCTAAAATTTGTATTGATGTTACGTTGTTTTGACTTCCGAAAATTGGAATCTTGAAAAACGTAAACCACATAACTTAAAAAATATTTATTGAAAATAAAAATATTCATCATCAATATATTAGGAAGTATTTAAGGATGTAATAACCCAAAAATCTTGTTTGTAGAACAATTCGTTTAGATTTTATAAAGTTTTTTGTGCCTCCTGTAAAGTTATGAAAAGTGATGTTACGTTGTTTTGCATTTTCGGTGAAGATATACACATTTATATTCATAGCAAAACTGTGTAAGATGTTAAAAACACAAAATCAATTGTATATTTTTTATATTTTATTTTTATTTTGTAGCACTGTGTAATTTTCCACTTTTTGAAATACATATTCAGAAATAAAAAGTTTTGTGCTACCACAGCCTACACAGACAATGGCATTTGTCAAAAAAGTACTTTCGAATCATGTGGTTAATTTGACACTTTTGCACAGTAGCTGTCGCAGTGATTTACAGAACGGGAAAGAAAAACATCATATTCAAATAACAACGAGTATGTGAAACCAACTACATTGTATTTTTCAAACATATTTGGTAGATAGGGTTTCTTTTTAAATTCTGATACTGGGATTTTTTAGGAGATTATTTATTTTATTTGTATAGATAATATTATATGATATACATTCAAAAGTCTAACACAATTGTTGTTTATTTACAAATTAATAAAGTAATAAAATTATGGTTTAAAATACCATAGTTTTAGATTTTCTTATTATTTTTAAGTTTTTAAATAGTATGTGAATAATATGAGCTACAGCATTAAATAATCAGATTAGTATTTTTTGCTAACCTATTGCTACCTAATACATAATATCTAACATTACATGTTATACCGATTAAAACTTTACTCTTATTATGTTATTTTTTAAGTTTATGTTTCAAAGTTTTCTATAACATTTTCATTTGCAAAATTATGCGGGTCGGAACTAGGTAAAATATATATTACCTTTAAAACTATAAAATTCTTAAAGTAAAAAGATACATGCATGTGCATTATTTTATAAAAATGTAAAAACGAAACAAATATCTTCCATCTTAATGAATTCCCAAAATATTTTCGTAGGAATACATCTGTCAGAAAACTCTTAAAAAATGTATGGTCTGCAATGTAATCAAACGACTTATATTTCTAATATCAGCTAACTTTTGTTTTATTGCAGAAAGTTATATAAAGAAAAAATTAAATTAAACCTTTGTCTACGACTTTCAAAGGTGTTTAAATGTAGATGCATCAATAATAGATTCTCGATCAGGTTTCTAAGTTACTTAAATCTTACTGTGTAATTCGGGGAAAAGTATTTGCTGCGAAAACCTTACCTGATACATTTAAAATAACTTTTCAAACTACTATAGACCTAGTAAATTTTATAAAACTACACCATTTCCAGTTGTATTTCAGAAGTTTCTAATTATGTTTCAGAAATTTCTAATTATATTTCAGAAATTTCTAATTTTGCTTTAGACGTTTCCAATTATATTTCAGAAATATCTATTTGTAAGTAGTTCAGAAGTTTCTATTTGTAGTTTAGAAAATTCTAAATGTAGTTTAGAATTTTCCATTTGCACTACAGAAATCTCAAATTCTATTTAAGAAATTTTCATTTGAATTTCAACATTTTCTAATTGTATTTCCGAAATTTCCAATTACATTTTAGAACATTAAAGATATGGGCAATTTTCATTTTACGTTTGCCTTTATGAAACCGACCTTAAACATAAAATATTTTTTTAACTTCTGATCTTTTTAAATAACTTTTGATGCAATTATGCTAATAACACTTGATGTTGTAACAGTACAAAAATTCAAGACCTGAAATGGTTCCATGTAGCCAGCAAGCACTCAAAGTCAAAAAATCTAAAAAAAGTGTTTAAAACTATCCCGTTTTTATACCCTACACCACCATAGGTGGTTGGTACCCTTCTTACCGACAAATATTATTTCACATTTATAAATCTACATTTTTTCAAACTACGACAATTTGAATACGAAAAAAAAAACAATCATAGCAAGCTTTGCTTTTAAAAAATAAACAACAACACAAATTTATTTATTTTTGTACCCAGCAAAAAAAACGATCAAGAGCTTCAAAAAAAGAACATTTTTACCACTTCAAAAGTAGAACAAAGTGAATATTTTAAACTTTTTTGGAAGTTCTTAATAATTACTTCCAAAAAGGTGAAAATAAATTAAATTTTAGCTGGAAAAAAAGTTAATAATTTCTAAGAAAATTAAAATTTTATAAATTTTAATGCATTTTTATTATCTTTTAATAAGGCTAAAACTGAATTTTTGTACAAAAATTTCATAAACATAGTTTTAAAGGAAGTAATTATATTACTGCTGTTGCTAACTAAACTACTTGCCTATACCAAAAACAAAAACGTCACTAATAGTCATTACAATGCTTAATATACATGTTTGTGTGTGTATTTATATTCTTAACAGATTTGTTTTAGCTTTTGGCAAATAACTCTGTTGATGATGAACGAATTTGGTTTATTAAAAAAACCGAAATTTATAGCTTAAACAAGGGCTTCAAAAATGCGTTTTGCCCGATATCTCAGTTATTATGAACCGATTTATTTATTTTTTTTTTTAGCAAAAAAAGTCAGACAAAAATGTCCGAGCTTTCTTTGCAAAAACGAAGTCCCTAGTATATACAGAGGCTTCAGAAACTGGAAAACCGGTTCTAAAACCCGGTTTTTCAAGCATATCTCCGCCATTTATGAACCGATCTTGCTGAATTTCAGTAGCAAAATTCTCGAAAGGATTTCCGATCGTTTGATATATATATTATATATGCCAGTTATCGGTGGGCTTTATAAACGCCATTTCAACCGACACACGGAATGAAGGACGGACGGACATGGTCCTATCGTCATCATTTCTTACAAGGATCCTGAAAATATCAATTCTTTTGCTCTCTGACGAAAATTGTGGTGAAGGGTATAAAAATGTATATAAATGATATTATCTTATGACTTTGAAAAAAAAAAAAAAAAATAATAATAAGAATAATTTTGCAACAAAAGGCTGAATATGAACAAGACTACATCACTAAAAACTGAACTTATTTATAGAAGGTTTAATAATTATTAAATCGCTAATATATCCACGCATACTTAACTTATCGCGATATTTTTAATTTGTATTAAAGATACACCATTGTAGAGTACACAAATGCAATAATTTTGTATATATTTTTTTTTTAATAAATTTTTATTTTAAACCTCCATAACATTGACGCCATTCGGTAAAAGTCATTCACGCGAACAGATTTGTGTTCCACTAGAGCCAAGGAATATTGGTGCTAAATATCGTTGATGTGTCATTAAAAAATTTTCTACATTTTTTTGAACACCAAAAGTAAACTAGTTTGAAGAATTTCCATTTATTTTCTGTAGAAAAGAATTCTTAAATACAATTATAAGTTTCTGAAATAAAAATGGAAATTTCGGAAATACAATTAGAAAATGTTGAAATTCAAATGGAAATATGATATCTTGGATCCATCAAAAAGAACATACATAAGTACATATAAAAAATATAGTAATAAACTTGGATTCACGATGAATTTTTCAGATATTATCCGAAGCTTTAAAGCAATTCTTGCCAAACCAGTTTACTTACTGATGACATACCCAAAGCTGACTTTGAATCTATGTTGGTTGAATATTTTTGGTTAAAATGTATTAGAAAATTTACACGATAGTTGGGATGAACCGTTAAAATTATTTTTGTTTTTCTGCCCTACAGTTCATAAAATCCAAATTTGGATCACGTTGGGATGTGGAAAATGAAGTAAGATATGCTTTGTTAGAAATTTCTCCCAATGTTAAAAATTTAATAAAATAAAAACATTTTATTACAATTAATACTTTTTAATTGTTTATGAGCTTTAAAATGTTCATAGTTTTTATATTTTATAAATAAATTAATTTTGGTAACGCGACTTTATTTAAAATAAATACCATTAGAGTCAAAATGTGACAAGGGGTCAGCGAAAAATCAAAAATTTCTAAAAGAGTCCGTGAAGCATGATGGGCTGGTAACCCCGGGGCTAGAGCAGACAAATTAATATAATAAGAAGAATATGGTCCAAAAAGTTGTAAATTTCATTCCACTTAATATAGTTAAGAATTAAGAATATTGTAATTTCAATAACTTTGAAGTTACGTATTCTAATTCTGAAAACTTGTAAGTTAAAAGGATGATATTTACTATTGACATTAAAAGGCACGAAGAATGCTGAAGACGGTTCGTAGCATGCTAGAAAATGCATTCCAGTATCTGAATAAAACTTTTTCAAAATACATATATTTTTCATTAACTATTACATTAGAATGAACTCGAGTCTGAATAAAATTACATTTGATTAAATCTTTGGAAAAGTTCACTTTTTTCTGCACTCTTGCATTAGTTTTTGAGTAATCGGGAAGAATTTTAATGCTAAATCGATAAAAAGAAATTGTATAATTAAACAGTGTTAATAAATTAAAAAAAAAAAAAAATTATTAATTGATTAACATGAAATTATTTTCTAAAATTCACCATTTTCGACCAATGTTGGATGTAGAGTGCGAATCTAAATCAATTTAAAATTTCTTTATTAACCATTTATGTGAATTATGTAAATATATATTTTTTTTGACCTAGTTATCTTTGCAAAATATGTCAGTTATTATTTTTAATGACAACTTGTTGATTTGTTGTGAGTTTGATCAAAATGAGTGACGAAATAATTAAAGGTCTGCCGTCAAACTATTTCCAATGTTATTAAACAGTATCAAGAGAATTTGACCATTGATAGGAAACCTGGTTCGGGAAGAAAAATACTCATGTTGTATAATGGACGACGAGACGTATGTACTGGCAGTTTTATCGCAGCTTCCGGGTCAAAATTTTTATGTTGCTAATACTCGAGGAAATGTTGAAGATAAGTTTAGGATCCAAAAGCAGATAAAATTTCCTAAAAAAATTCTGGTATGGCAAGCTTTATGCAGTTGCGGCAAAGTAACCAAGTTATTTGTTACAGTCTATAAATACCGAAATATACATCAAAGAATGTTTGCAAAAAATGCTTTTTTCTTTCATAAGAGAGCACAATGTGACTACATATTTTTAGCCCGATTTGGTACCAAAAAAAAAAAAAGAACATAGTTTCTTGTGAAAAGAGAATTGAAGAGCACAAAAAAAGGTATCCCAAAATATCGAAGATTTTAAAAGGATATGGCAAACTGTTCCAAAAAGTGACTGAAACAACTCTAATGGAAGGGTTACTAAAAAAGGCCCACGAGTTCATAAGTAATGGTTAGAATTATAAAAGTTATATTTTTCCGTGATATGAAATATAATATTAATCAAATAATAATAAAAAAAATCTCTAAGATCAATCGTTTACAAATTATTGAATTTTATATATGTATTTTAATTGTTAAGATTTTTTTCGATCGTCATAAGTATTTTTGTTACAAAATTCCATTTTTCAAACGAATTTCGGAATGCTCACTTTAAACATTTTTCACGGCTAGACGAATTGAGATATTCAAAAATTATTTACAGCATATTATTTCGGAATATATTACATATTACTCCAGAAAAACTAAATAAAGTCGAGGCGAAATGTTAAAAATTCAAAATTCAACCGTAAATATCTTTTTAACTGTAAGAGATAAATTAAATGAGTAAATAGGTTTTTTCTTTACTTTGCCAAGCATTTTACAAATAAATGTTTGAAATCGGATTTGTTACGATTTTTTGAAACTTTTATATACTCAAGGTTGTTAATTTTGACATCCTGAGCTTAATACGTTTTATTATAGAAGACTACAGGATGATTTTTCTAAAAGCCTAGGTCCTCCTATACAACTCTCCCATACATTTCAATTCGATTCGATCCGACCAGTAGTTTAGTAGATAAACATTTATTTTTAACATTTTTGCGTTTAGCCTCATTGTCGAACGTAGCTTTCCTTTATTTGATTTATTTTTTTTTTTATATTTATTCGATAAAAATTTTTATAAGAAAAAAAATTTTATAAGAAAGTATTTAATTTATTATACCCTAACCACCTGTTTTGGTGTTTGTGCTGATGCTTGTAACGCACAGAAAAAATTATCGGACCCCCACCTTAAAGTATACCGTTCGATTCGGAATCACTTTCTGAGTCGCTTTAACGATGTCCGTCCGTCCGTCTGGATGGCTGTCCATATAAATTTTGTGAACAAAGTACAGGTCGCAATTTTAAAAATATCTTGATGAAATATGACACAAGCAGTTATTTTGACACAAAGACGAAGGCTATTGTAATTGGTTATGATCGGTCCATTATTTCACCTAGCTCCCATACGAATGCCTTCCCGGAATAGGGGTTTAGTGGTCATAAATGCCTTAAATATAGCAATATTTTAATGAAGTTCGGCACAAAGAAGTTTTGTATGAGTGTTAATCTTAGTGCCAAATTTCATTAAGAGCGGCCAATAATTGACCATAGCTCCAATATAAACCTCTCTTCCGGAAATTACATTAACGTGCATAAATCCCATACGAATGATAGTATCAAGTTAATATTCGCTACAAATAAGTTTTATATAAGTAGAAACAACATTGCTAAATTTTATGAGAATCGGTCCATAATTTACCACAGTTCCCTTCCGGGAATCGTCCTAAAGTGCATAAAATCATATAGATGTTATTATCAATGCATTGTTCTGTATTTGTATACTTTATTTTACATTTAGTAAAAGTGTTGGTCTACAATTGGCCATAGGTCTAATTTATGGATACACAATGGTGTAGGGTATCATATGGTCGGTCTTGACCGACTATAGTTTCTCTCTCGTTTTCCTTTCATTTTGAAAATTTATATTTTGATGTAAATTTTTGCGGATTGTTTTCTTTTAAACTAATCATAAAGCATGTAAACGAAAATTTTTTTACATTTTCAATTGCATATATTCAAGCCACAAAACAGTAAATAGTATTGGAAAAAGCTAAAAGGTTCCTGATTCTATAAAGTCTTGAGAATATATATACATTCAAAATTGCAAAACATCAGAAAAAAAAAAATTGTCAAATTTCTTAAAAAAATGTGTAAACGAAAATTTTTTTACATTTTAAAACGTAAATATTTCGGTCGTAAAAGGGGTCGAAAATGGCGCTTAATTCAGGGAAAGGTGATATCAGTATTTTAATAATCACGTTTTATTTTTTTATTGATTATTAGTTAAAAAAAATCTAAGATTTTTTTTAGCAGAACGGAAATTTCTGTCCGTCCGTCTATACATTAGAGTTAAATGGGTTGAAAATTATGCATAATTCAGAGAAAGGTGGTATCAACACTTTAATAATCACGTTTAATTTTTCTATTTATTGGTAAGTAAAAAAAATTTATTTCTAGAATTATAACATGTTTTTTGGCTGAATGGTAATGTCCGTCCTTCCGTCTGTACATTTGGGTTAAATGGGACAAAAATTACGCTTCATTCAGGAAAAGGTGATATCCAAATTTTGATAATCACTTTCTATTTTTTCTATTTATTAGTTAGTAAATAAATGTATTTTTAGAATTCTAAAATAATTTTTGGCAGCATGGCAATGTCCGTCCGTCTATACAGTTGGATTAAATGTGTCGAAAATGCCACTTAATTCGGGGGAAGGTGATATCAAAAGATTAATACTTTCATTTGGTTTTCATATTAACCGAGAAGTGAAAAAAAAAATATCTTTCGAATTTGAGATTTTTTTAGAAACTTTACAGTTCAAAATCGTTTAACTTTTGACTCAATAAAGATAATGACTAAAAATTTTCTTTGTTCGATAGATAGTTTTGCTTTTAACCAACCACATAAAATATAATAAAATCGGTTTAAAATATTTGGCTATATATGGAAAAATCTTAACCAAGATCTTGTAAAATTGTGATTTTTGAAAATTCAAATGTATATAACTCGAAAAATATATAAGATAAGTAGTACATGCAAGCATGTTTTCTAAAGGATTTATCAAGGACTTTAAAGTGATATAAAAATCTTGGAAATCGGGTAAGGGACAAAAATTCGGTAGTGGTTAAATCTTTTCCATGACAATACCTCCCATACTCCCATAGTTCCGCTCCTGTTGCAAATATTGGACTCCGCCTCTAAACCAGTTAAAAAATTTTACATCCAAGGTTGACATATTATAAAAAAAAAAAAAAAAAATTGTAAAATTTAAGAAAATTGTGAACATTTATTATATGTTTTAAGAAATTTACACAAGTTCTTAAAAAATGGTGTAAAAAAAGTGTCCAAAATTTTTTTCTGAATTTTTACAATTTTTATATTTATTCAGCAACTGATAATTTTAAATAAAAATAATAAGCATATTTGTATTCTTTGAAATCTCTAGTTTTATAAAAGTGCAACATTCTTGAGTACCCTTTATAGATACTTAAATATTTACATTTGAAAATTAATTTTTTTTTTTTTTTTTTTTCGTTTACATGCTTTATTTGTACACAGAAAAAAGTTTGTACATAAATATAAAAATTTAGTTTCATTGACTTTAGTTCTTACAATTTTAAAAAGCATTTCTTTATGTACATATGTGCTGCAGAATGGTATCAAATTCGTCCAAATTTCTAAACATTATTTTCTAACAACTTTTTCTTGGAAAATTGCCATTTATTGCTAATATTTTATATTATAACTATTTTTGTTTAGTATTTGTATTAGAATCTTATAAAAATAGATCAAAATTTAAGCAAAATTTTTGCAAAATTCCTAAAATTTTCATAAAGAACAATTAGTAATACCTATGAACCAATTTCAATTTTGTATGAAAAAAGTTTGGGAAAAAATATCATGTTCAATTCATAATATTTATGAACACAATTTTTAAATACATATATATATACTTTTTTCTGTTCATAAAAAGTTTTAAATTCTATTTTGTATACAATAACACGAATTTTAAAAATCGCTTAAAAATTCAAAAAGTTATTAAACATTTTTTAAACATTAATACAAAATTCTTCATATACTTATTTCAAGACAAACTATTTTATTTGGTGCCTACTTGCCTACAAAAATTTTTAACCTGATAACTGAAACTGACTTAAATCCTTAAATAGTTTAGTGGTAATGATATGTATTTTAAAGAAATTAGTTACAGATCTGAACTAATAAGACTTGAAACTAATAGAGTTCAAAATTATAGCACCATAGGTTTCTTTATATAATCATAACTATTGTTCAAAGTTCAAAAACTTAGAAAAACGTCTAAAAATTATTTAAGTTTTTCCCATTCTTCTACACATTTTGTTCGCACGTTTATATTTTTTGATCTTATTCTCATTCATATATAAACTAATCGGACTTTGTGAATAAATTCTGCATCATATTTGTTGTGCAGACTTTCAACAGTTAAATACAGGGTAGTCGAGTTTTGATGACTAAATTTTTTAATTTGCACGAAATGATTCTATAGACATTAGAGTCATTTTGTATTTATACAAAAAGATTTTAATGTGCCATCAATATATATATATATATATATATATATATATATATATATATATATATATATATATATATATATATATATATATATATATATATATATATATTTTTTTTTTTTTTTGATGGCCTGAAATCAAAATTTTTGGTGATGACCCATATAGGGAATGTTTAAATAAGTTATTTCATATAAATATAAAAATTTCTTTATAAACAATTTCTTTCTTAATTTCATTCTTTTATAAAAAAAAAAAAAAATAATAATAACAATATTAATTAACATTATCATCAAATAACTTACTGCGTGTCGTTGTATAAGTTTCATCAATAATTTTTTGCATTTTGATTAAAGTCTTTTCGGTAGGTATATAATCTGAAATTTCCTTGAAATGTGTTATAGTAAAATTTTCTGCTTCAGCCAATTCCTGTTAAAAGACAAAGAAAAATAAGAGAAAATCCAAAACACATGTGAATCAAAAGAAACAATTAATTAAGTAGCAAGAATAAGCAAGTAAATAAATAAACAAAAATAAAAATATAACAGATATAAATACTACAAGTATTTATATCTGAACACAGACACACATTTTTATCAAATATTTGTGCTTTTTTATTGTATTTTTGCCAGACAAGTAGCATTAATTAATTGCACTTGAAGTTGCCTTAAATAACAAACATTTTTTACGGTTGTTGCTGTTGGTATTTTCGGTTTTTTTTTTGCTATATGATGCTGAAAAAAGTTTTGACATAGTTTTTAAGAGAACATTGTTTTTCAGGTGAAAAATAAAACAGGGATGAGAAATTGGTTTCCTAGAATTGTCATTAAGCAAAGGTTTTTCTAACAGAAACATTATTTTTTAAATGTTAGTTTATTTTCCAACCAAATGTTACTTTTTATTTTTAATGTTTAATAACATTTTCCATCCCTGTTTACTGTCACCACAGCTAGTACATTTTTTCGTATTGTGTACCTTTATTTAAGTGAACTTTTTTTAGAGCATTTAATTCTGTAGTTGTAAATATGTGCTGCATTAACAAATTAACAACTATTTCTTACCTGTATGGCTCTTGCAACTTCAGAACCCCATACTGGCTTTGAGCTTACCACAATGGCAAACTTTTGCCAGTGAAATGCACTCAAGAGACTTATGACACTTTTTGAAACCTAAAGCGATAAAGAAGAAAGAAAAAAGTGAATAATAATAATAATAATAATAATAATAATAATAATAATAATAATAATAATAATAATAATAATAATAATAATAATAATAATAATAATAATAATATGAATTTTAAATAAATAAATAAATAAATAAATAAATAAAAAATATACCTGCACTATAGAGCAAAAGTGAACACTTTTTTGGTGTAATTTACTTTTTTCGGCGGTATCTTCTTAACGACCCATAGGAATTAAAATATAAATATTAGAATATAAACCTCAAGGTCCAATTTGAAATATATGTACAATAAATATTAATATATTTGTTTGTGTAACATAAAAAATAAAGGAAACTTTAAAATATAAAAGTGTTCAATTTTGTACCATTTTCTGATTAGATATATAATCGTAATTTATTCTGTAATTTGCAAATGAAAAAAAAAAAAAAAAAAAATTGGAAAATATATTATTCATTGAAGAATGTCTAGTGCAAATACAAACTTGTTAGAATTCTGCAAAAGTTATTTTATATGTTACAACCTTTAAATAATTTTGTGTAACTTTTGAACGGATAAATATACATATGTAGATGTTACAAGCGTTTTGTAGAACACTTTAAGTGTTTTGTGACATATTCTTGTCACACTCTAACTCCTCTAATTTAAAATTATACACACAACTCTTCAACTTTATATTTATATCTTTTATTTACATTATTTACAACACTTAAAAATAACCTAGCATTAACACAAACTCCTTTTGTGTTAAGCTACACACTGAGTAACTCTCCCCGTTTGTTAAAATTGTCGGTCTTTTATACCCACGTTCCCATTCCGTCTTATCCCGTCCTGTCTATACCCAACCCTTAAAATCTAAACTAATGTCTCCGTCCAGCAAAATCTCGGTGATACTCCCATCTTCTCCCCTCCAGTTCCTACATTCGGCCCTCCTGACAGCACATTCGACCCAGAATGTAGAAACCCACGGTTTCACGTCCTCTGTGACGTTGTTACATCTACCAGAATCCCTCAATCTCTAACCCGTTCGACTATGTTGACCTCTTCTAATACTTCTATGCTTCTGTAGGACAAGATTTTTAACGAAATCTTGTCCATCCGGGTATGCATCTTCAGTCTCACCTCAACTCTAGGCCTTGGGTTGGATATCTCGCAAAGAACTCTGCACCATCAACACCACCGTTTTGCTTCCGTCAAACGTCAATAACTCCATAAGTCCCATCTCGAATAAACATAAAAAAATATCAAACAAAAAAAACTGTCAAAATAATAAATTAAAAAAAAAAGTAAAAAACCACTACGCATAATATCTTACCAAATAATACTAACTGCGTAGTTACAAAATAAACTAAAAAAATGTAACCCAAAAATAAAAAATACCTGACAGTAAACAAAATCCCAATACCCAAAAAAAAAAAAAAAAAAAAAACGATCACACAAAAAATATGATCCCTCCACCAAATTACAAAAACAAATACACGGACAAAATAAAAAAAAAAAAAAAAAAATCAAACCAAAAGGCACTTTCGCAAACACGTGTGCTTTGTCAACAAAAATAAAGAACAAAAGATTATTCACAAAAAAAAAAAAAAAAAACTAAAAATAACAAACCCTTTTACAAAAAATAATAATGACCTAACGGACCACGGACACTAAAATTGCATTGAGCAGCTGCAAAAACTAAAATAAACAAATCCCAAAAACATTCACCTAACGGACACTCTCAACTCCAAAAAAAAAAAAAAAAAAACAAACCAAATGCGTAAAGAACTTGCACGTGCACTCCAATACTCCTACACGCACAATTGTCCTTAGAACGACTTGGAATCGAACAACAATCACACAATTTCCCCTCTGGGCGGTATCACACACTCTGTCGTCGTTCTGTTGTCGCACAACGATCAACGTTCTCCTTTTGCTGACTGTTGTATTTCCACATGCTTCTAACACCTTAGTAAATCTCTGCTATTTACTACTCACTCTACAGGTTATGCGCCTCTGCAGATACTTTTTTTTCTCTTCCATGCTCAGTAGATTACCCATAAAATGTATGGATTTTACAAAAGTTTTGATTTTGCTTGCTCCACCGGCAGTTTCTGGTATATGGGGCTAAAAAAATAATATGTGTGCAAAAATTGGGTCGATCGGTCGTAAACCGGCCAGTCGACTTTGACCTTTGTCCTACAACAAGGCTTAAAAGTAACTAATATCTTTATTGCGCTATAACTCTTTAATTTAACATTTTCTGATAAAATACTATATAAGCTTTTCGATTCAGAATAAAATGCAGAAATTTTTGACATTTAATTTTTTAGCCTACTATGACTTGTTATGATGTTATAAGCAATCAAAGTAAACATTTTTTCATGAACTTTTTTTAAAAAAGCCCTGGTTTGAATATGGGCTTAGCCTGCTAGAAACGGTTTTTATTATTTTGTAGAACAGGATTTTTAGTTTTTATAAATCGATAAGTTTTATCACATTTGCTTAATATATTAGGGTAGATGGACCAAAATCTGAATTTGGGGTATCAATTTTTTACTTATTATAAAAATATTGGAACTAAATGTAGGGTGTAGCATGAAATTTTGAATCATTTCAGAGAGTATTTTTAAATAGTTATCGAATTAAACTGCTACTCGAAATTTAGGTGTTGCCGATTATCCAAAAATTGTAAAAGTTAACATGTTAATATTTTTACATATAAACAACTTTTTTATCTCTTTTGCCTTAAAAATCGGTGATATATATTAAAAATAGATAACATTTCTTACAATAGCTTGGAAATAAATAAAAATATATTTTCAAAAGAACTAGTAAATTAACTTATATGAGTTAAATTCATAGAATAACGGAATTTAGTTTTGTTCCGATTCCATGTGATGTATTTTTTGTCTGTCGCTGTTTAGTTTTCTTTCAGAAAGGAATAATTATGCAATTTATTTTATAATTTATCTCTTCTGAGGGTACATGACATCACAAAGGTTAATTAAAAGCAAACCATTTTATTTCCGTAATACATTGTCTTGAACAGTTACATTGTAATTTTTGATCTCAGTTTCAATGTATTTATAAAGAAGTACATACATGGTATTTAAATATTTACTCAAATACAAGGTTTTATAAACTAATTACTTCCATTCTACATTTTGAAATTCCTCATCATTACTTGCTGTTTTAATTTAAAATTTTTACGAGTAATAATGAACATTTTTATTAATATTACACATAATTACTTACCTTTTTTGCGAGCTGTTGTTAAAAAAATTTTATGTTTTTAAGATACTTCTCCGATTTTTAAGGTAAAAGATATAAAAACGTTGTTTATATGTAAAAATATTAACATGTCAACTTTTAGAATTTTTGGTTAATCGGCAACACCTAAATTTAGAGTAGCAGTTTAATTCGATAACTATTTAAAAATTTTCTCTGAAATGATTCAAAATTTCATGCTACACCCTACATTTAGTTCCAATATTTGTATAATAAGTAAAAAATTGATACCTCAAACTCAGATTTTGGTCCATCTACCCTAATATATTAAGCAAATGTGATAAAACTTATCGATTTATAAAAACTACAAATCCTGTTCTACAAAATAATAAAAACCGTTTCTAGCAGGCTAAGCCCATATTCAAACCAGGGCTTTTTTAAAAAAAGTTCATGAAAAAATGTTTACTTTAATTGCTTATAACATCACAACAAGTCATAGTAGGTTAAAAAATTAAATGTCAAAAATTTCTGCATTTTATTCTGAATCGAAGAGCTTATGTAATATTTTATCGGAAAATGTTAAATTAAAGAGTTATAGCGCAATAAATATATTAGTTACTTTTAAGCCTTGTTTTAGGACAAAGGTCAAAGTCGACTGGCCGGTTTAAGGCCGATCGACTCAATTTTTGCACACATATTAATTTTATAGCCCCATCTACCAGAAACTGCCGGTGGAGCAAGTAAAATCAAAAATTTTGTATTCATGGGTAATCTAATGCTCAGCGTTCATAGGCGATATAGGGTATCTGTCTCTATCACACTCCAGCATACACATGTCTTCTCCCTTCATACGGTCAATTTACAACAGCGCCATCTATCAACAAGTATATTCCACCTCAGAAACTCATCGCGTCACCTGTTAACGAGCATATTTCACTCAAATACACTCGTTAAACTCTATGCGCCATCTACACAGGATTTTTTTTGCGAAACGCCCACATCTACTGCAGTTCTGGTCAGTTCAACTGACTCAGTTGTTGTTTTTCTCTATGTAACATTAAAGCCCCAACCCCTCAACTAAAAATCATCGTATCGCAATCAGCTGTTTCAACCAGCTTTATGCAGATGTGTGTATCTAGCTATTGACACAAAAATTCTAGGTAGCGTATCGCAGAAATCTACAGAAAATAGATTTTTACGTAGCTGTGTGCGTTTTTAACAACCCTGTGGTTTATTTTGCTCACAAAATAACCGAAAAACAGGGTTGTTTACACAGTGAATGTTCAAAAACATATAATACGTTTAATTTTGTTAACTGGTTGTACAAAATGTCTCACGCTACTTTTTTTCATTCTACGTTGCGAAGGAAAGTTGACTGGTTGGGGCTTAAGTTGCGTGTACTTCTCTCTCGACTCTTATTGTTTTCTCCTAACAAATAACCTTCCATATGTCTCACTCTCGCACAACGTACCTAATATTTTGACGAACAAAATTTGTAATAGTTACAGCACAGAAAAAAGTAAAAATTGACTTCAATTACGAAATTTGTAATATTAATTAATTTTTAATTGATTTTGCTCCAATCATCAAAATGATAATATTAATAACTAGAATAATTGATATTATTATTACTTCTTTTCCTTAAATAGATGCAATGAGATGAAAATTTTTGAAAATTTACTTAAATTTAATTTATTTCTGTACTTTTATAGACAAATATTTCATTTTTCTTTATATTTTACAAACAGCTGTCAATTTATTAAAAAACAATACTGTAAACCAATTAGAAAATTAATTATATTAATAAATGATGTAATTAAATTCCAATATAAAGTTAATTAATAATTTTATTAAAAAATTATTTGAAATATTTTTTTCTGTGAGGGTGAATTCATGATATTTTGTTAATCCAAAGACTTTTATAAATAATTGAATAAATAAATAAATAAATAAATAAATAAATAAATAAATAAATAAATAAATAAATAAATAAATAAATAAATAAATAAATAAATAAATAAATAAATAAATAAATAAATAAATAAATAAATAAATAAATAAATAAATAAATAAATAAATAAATAAATAAATAAATAAATAAATAAATAAATAAATAAATAAATAAATAAATAAATAAATAAATAAATAAATAAATAAATAAATAAATAAATAAATAAATAAATAAATAAATAAATAAATAAATAAATAAATAAATAAATAAATAAATAAATAAATAAATAAATAAATAAATAAATAAATAAATAAATAAATAAATAAATAAATAAATAAATAAATAAATAAATAAATAAATAAATAAATAAATAAATAAATAAATAAATAAATAAATAAATAAATAAATAAATAAATAAATAAATAAATAAATAAATAAATAAATAAATAAATAAATAAATAAATAAATAAATAAATAAATAAATAAATAAATAAATAAATAAATAAATAAATAAATAAATAAATAAATAAATAAATAAATAAATAAATAAATAAATAAATAAATAAATAAATAAATAAATAAATAAATAAATAAATAAATAAATAAATAAATAAATAAATAAATAAATAAATAAATAAATAAATAAATAAATAAATAAATAAATAAATAAATAAATAAATAAATAAATAAATAAATAAATAAATAAATAAATAAATAAATAAATAAATAAATAAATAAATAAATAAATAAATAAATAAATAAATAAATAAATAAATAAATAAATAAATAAATAAATAAATAAATAAATAAATAAATAAATAAATAAATAAATAAATAAATAAATAAATAAATAAATAAATAAATAAAAAAAAAATAAATAAAAAAATAAATAAATGATAATTTTTCTGAAAGTTTAGGTCCACCTCTCCAATTTGATTACCAAAATTTTTGCGACAGTCCCACTGCGGTGCTATGTACAGAATTTCAAATAATTTAATTAAAAAATTTATAGAATTAAAAAAATAATTATTTTCACTCAATTTGAGCAAAATCAAACAAGTAATTGAAATTTCAGAAAATTTTAGCATCGATTTGTGTTATAGCATATTTTAGTCCTAACAGCATATTTTGGGCTTAGTAGCGTAAAATCCATATTTAACATTATATTTTAGCAATTTAAATGACATATTTTTTGCATGTTTTAAAAGTGTATAATTTTGCATATTTTAAACATAAAAAAAAAATTATTTTGCACCCAATAAAATTTTTAACACAATTTACCATTAGAAAATTTTTTGTTACTATGACATACGTTTTTCAAATTCATTTATGAAATAATATTTTTTAGAGCATATTTTTGGTTGGCCTGGTTAATACCTACAAAAATTGATGTCTTAGGAATGCATGCATTCGAAGTATTTGTTTGTTTTAATAGAACTTTTCATCAGTTGATTGACGATATTAAATTTGTATGCTATTGATATTTTATGTTTTCATTACAAAACTTACCTTTGAAGCTGGTGCTAATGTTCTGGCAAATGTATGAAATGTTTCCTTATTCGAAACAATTGAATCTGAGCATTTCTGTGAATTATAAGAAAATAAAAGAACAACATTTAATACATTATTATTTCTTGCTTAATATTTATATATATTTGTATTAATATATATTCATAGATATTTTTTGTACTACAACTGTTGAAGTGTGAAAATGTTCTTGATATACAGATTTAACATATTTCAAAATTTTAATTAAATATTTTTATACCCTTCACCACAGGTGTAAAGGGTATATATAAGTTTGTCATTCCGTTTGTAATTTCCACAATTTTCGTCGGAGAGCAAAAAAGTTTATATTTTTGGGATCCTTGTAAGAAGTGATGACGATAGGACCATGTCCGTCCCTCCGTCCGTCCGTGTATCGGTTGAAATGGCGTTTATGAAACCCAACGATAATTGGCATATATAATATATATATCAAACGATCGGAAATCTTTTCGAGAATTTTGCTATTGAAATTCAGCAAGATCGGTTCATGCATTGCGGAGATATGCTTAAAAAAACCGGTTTTTAGAACCGGTTTTCCAGTTTCTGAAGCCTCTGTATATACTAGAGACTTCGTTTTTGCAAAGAAGCCTCGGACATTTTTTTTTCTTGATTTTTTTTTGCTAAAAAAAAAATGAAATATATCGGTTCATAATAACTGAGATATCGGGCAAAAAGCATTTTTGATTTTTTGAAGCCCTTGTTTAAGCTATAGATTTTTATTTTTATATAGATCGGTCATAATTATTTTTATAAAATTTCATTTTTTTAATAAACCAAATTCGTTCATAATGAACAGAGTTATGGGCCAAAAACTAAAACAAATCTGTTAAGAATATAAATACACACACAAACATGTACATATATTGAGCATTGTAATGACTATTAGTGACTATTTGTTTCTTGTATAGGCGAGTAGTTTAGTTAGCAACAGCAGTAATATAATGAATAACAGTGTAGTTGTTTTTCTTTGTATCCAGCAGGAAAATATATTAGTGCTTCCTCCCAACAGGCCTTTCTGAATGCCTAAGAACAAACTTTGAACACATTCCTTTTTGCCTTCTATAAAAATTTCTTAAAAAATGCCTCTACTTCCTTTAAAAAGAAATCCGGTACTAATTCCTGTTTCCATTTCATTAGATGCGAAGTAGTAGGTGTTACTCACTTACTAACTTTCTCATTACAAACAGAAAAAATTGTAACTACGAGACTTACAAAGTTCAAACGCATTTAGTCGAAAAAGAAGGTAGTCCGCATATCTTTTTTTAATATATTTAATAGCATTAAAAATATAAGAGAGCATATTTATTTATTTAAGAGTCCTTGCATTTTCGTTTTTTTTTTTGGGAGGGAGAAGGGAAGACCTTGCATCCAATGACACGCCATTTAAAAAGATAATAGTGTTGCAATGCGAGTGCCTAAATAAGGCATTTTTGAATGTATCTTTAGCCCTTCTATTTCCGACTGGGTGGGTATATGCAGTCAGTTTGTATATACACACATACAAAAATAAATAAATATGGAATTATTGTTGTTGTTTATTTTTTAAAAGCAAAGCTTGCTATGATTGTTTTTTTTTTATTTTTTATTTTTTGTATTCAAATTTTCGTAGTTTGAAAAAATTTATATTTATAAACGTGAAATAATGGAAGCCTACGTTAAGGCGAAAATTTAATTATTTGTCGGTGAGATGGAGAAGGGTATCAAAGATTCGGCACAGCCGATCTTTTTTTAATTTCATCTTCCTTAAGGTTAAAACTCATATTAACTTGTATATTTCTATATATTTACATTAATATATAAGAATATTTATAATACACTTGATATTGTGTAAAGTATTCATACCCAACAAACACACAAATATTATCTTAAATTAAGAATGATTTAAAATGAACAATTTCTCAAATATTTAGCTTTTGACAATGAGTTAATATTAATATTAAAATTATAGTATTTATACCCTACACCACCATAGGTGTTTGGTGTATTATGCGTTTGTGCTGATTTTTGTAACGCATAGAAAAAGATATCCAACACCCATCTTAAAGTATAACAATTGACTCAGAATCACTTTTTAATTCGATCTAACGATGTCTTTCCGTCCGTCCGTCTGGGTGGCTGGACGGCTTGGCTGGCTGACTGTCCATGTAAACCTTGTGCACAAAGTACAGGTCGCAATTTTGAAGATATTTCAATGATATTTGGCTCAGTAGACTTTTATGATACAAGGGCGAAATTGAAATTGGTTGTGATTGGTCCATTATTTCACCTAGCCCCCATACAAATGTCCAACCGGAATAGAGTTTCAACACAAAAAAATTACTTAAAACTTATATTATTTTAATGAAATTCGGTGAGAATAAGGTTCGTATGAGTATTTGTACTAAATTTCATGAAAATCGGTCCACAATTGACCATAGCTCCGATATAAACCCTTCTTCCGAAAATCACTTTAACGTGCATAAATCCCATACGAATGTTAGTATCAAGTTAATATGCGACACAGTTTTATGTAAGTAGAAACAACATTGCCAAATTTAATGAGAATCGGTCCATAATTTACCATATAAACCCACTTCCGGGAATCGCCATAAAGGGCATGAAATCATATAGATGTTATTATCAATGCATTGTTCTGTATTTGTATAATATATTTTACATTGAGTAAAAGTGTTGGTCTACAATTAGCCAGAGATCTAATTTTTAGCTCATACAGAATGGTGGGTATCATATGGTCGGTCTAGAAACTATAGTTTCTCTCGTTCTATTATTTCATTTAAATAATTTTTGCCTAATCATTCCAACACCTTTAAACAGTAATTTAAAAATATAGAAATGTTATATTTGTTATTATTTTTTCTTAAGGTATATAATACAATAATTTACCATAGCTCCCATATAAACCCACTTCCCGGAATCTCTCTAAAGTGCATAAAATAATCTAGATGTTAGTATCAACGCATTATTTTATATTTGTATTTTACATTTAGTAAAATAGTTTATCTACAATTGGCCACAGGTCTAATATAAGTCCTCTTTCCGAATTTTTATGCTCATACACAATGGTGTAGCGTATCTCGTTTTAAGAATCAGGTGGTGTTATTACTGCAAAAGATTTTTATCAACTAAAGGAATTGTAATACAAATATTTATCTTTGTGTTCGTTGGGTAGATATGTATGTATGTTGCTGTGAGTGGGTGTAAGTGTTCATGCTTATTTGTTTGTATTTTATAATTTAAACACACATTTAGATTTACTCATATTTATATACATAAATTCCATTATTAGGAAATTTGAATGACAATTGTCATTGTTAACACGTGTTTTGAAATTAAAGGTTGTTGAACATTTGCTATTAATAATCTATTTACACTGTAAAAATTATTCCCACAATTTTTTCGTTTTAATAAAGTCTAATAAATCTTGTAATTAAGTTAAAATAAAGAGCCTATAAGTTACTACATACAAATATCTTGCTAAATTTACCGCAGGTGAACTGTTACAAAAATTTTATCATGTTGTATTTTAGCTATTTAATTTTATATTTTAATTTTAAAAATTGTCTTTTAATGTTGACTTTTACTAATGAAGCTTATTATATTGCTATTCTTTCATAGTAGGTTCTTTCATTAAGAACTCTACACATTTTATTTTCTCATGTCAGTAGTGACAGGCAACATTTCAGTTTTGATTAATTTCTTGTGAATATTTAAAATGTCGCCAATTTGTTAAAAAATTTACTTATTAATAAATTCCTAGGGGAAAATAAAAAAAAAGAAAAATGTTTGTAACAGGGAATTAAAAATCTAAATAATATAATGTTTAAATTTTAATGAATTATAAACCTGCAGTTTTAGTGATAATCTTGGAAGCACAATGATTTGTGTCCATATAAAGTGTGGACATTTTTGGAAATATCTATGATTTAATATAATAAATATTGATTTGGAAAACTAAACTGTTCGTATATATTTTGCTACGACTATGAAAAATTTTATATAAATCTAACCAGCCGATTTGTTGTTACAGTTTTATTTCCAAAAATTGTACGTAGCTTTTAAATGGCTCAAAAGTTACGATTAATTAAAACTTGGTGTCTGGTGAAACTACTGGTAAGCTAACAGGTTTAATTGAAACAAAAATAAACTACTTATTTTTTGCCTGAATAAATAGTTAGTTTTGTTCGAGTTATCCACAAATTCATGTACTTATTTAAAGCTCTAGGTGTACTTAAAAATATTAACCTATAAATAAAAATAACAACAAAAACAACAAAAAAAAATGTTTTGCCGTCAGTGAGATTTGAACTTGAGCAGAAATTAACCATTCCGTCGAAATTAACTAACGTCTCGCACTTAACAAAGTGACAAAAACTTGTTTTAGTATAAAATATATTTTTAGACATTTTGTTAAAAAAAAAAAAAAAAAACTAACAGCATCAGAACGGGTTGAACCAGCAACCTTCTGGTTGTTAATCCAGCGCTCTAGCCAACCGATCCATGTGATTGCAAATTACTCTGCCATTATTCTATTGAGTACTTATTTATGTAGTGTAGAGAAGGCAAATAATAATGACGACTACTTTCCAGGAAAGTACTTTAATAAGTAGTTGCCATTACCGAAAACCAAAAAGTTTAGCTCGAGATCTGTTAAATTTGGCAAGATATTGCCAAGAAAGCTCCTATAGTTTTGCTCCTAAGTTGTATGTAGGGTTCTCCTCAGCTACGTCTATGTAATATTTTATGTAAATCCAACCAGGAAATTAAAAATTATTTATTTATATCCAAAAATATTCAATTCGTCTCACTGTGTAATATTTGATAAACCAATGAAGAATAAGATTATTTACTTATGAGCAACTGTTTTTTCACATAAATTTTAATTCCTAAAATCGGGCTATATAATGCTCGATTTTTTTGTTGTTCAAAATAATAAAAAAACAATATTTACTATATTTCAGAAAAAATATGAGAACAAACTACCTGTAACATTTTAATTTCCGTTCCATAAAAATTTATAATTAGTGTATTTAAAAAAAAAAAAAAACGAGAGAAGAAGATATAGTCCGTCAAGCCCGACTATATAATACCCTACACCATTTCGATCCACATAATTTTGTTTTTACTTATATACAACTTACTTGTGTTAAATATTAACATAATACTAACATTTGTATGGGATTTATGCACGTTAGTGATATTCGGGAGAGGTGTTTATATGGGAGCTATGGTCAGTTATGGACCGATCTTCCTGAAATTTGGCAGACGGATTTTTGCTGATATAAAACTTATTTGTACTAAATTTCATTAAAATATTCCTATTTTTAAGGCATCTATGTGTGTTAAAACTCTATTCCGGGAGGACATTTGTATGGGGGCTAGGTGAAATAATGGGCCGATCATAACCAAAATCAATAGGCTTCGTCCTTGTGTTGAAAAAAGCATATGACCAAATTTCATCAAATTATCTTCAAAATTGCGACCTGCGACCAGCCAGCCGTCCAATCAGCCAGCCAGCCGACCAGACGGACGGACGGACATCGTTAAATCGACTCAGAAAGTGTTTCTAAGTCGAACGGTATACTTTAAGGTGGGGGTCCGATGATTTTTTCTCTGCGTTACAACTTCTGCACAAACACATAATACCCCAACCACCTTTGGTGGTGTAGGGTATAAAAAAAATATAAATAAAAAAAAAATTATAAAAATATTTGGAAAAAGCAATATTTTCAAATACTTAAGAAAAAACACGATAAGATATCTAAAATTGATGGTTTCATTTTAAAATTTTGCTTTAAAAAACTTTTTATTTAAAAAAAGTAAACCTAAGGTTTTTAAATATCTAAACAAAATTTTAACTTTGACAGCTCAGAACAAAAAAAAAAAAAAAAAAACATGGGCGAATTATATTCGGCCCGGGCGGACCACGCCCATTTTTTGTTTCCTAATTTACATTGGTCCTTGAACTATTTGAACATATTTTCGTTGATTTTCACCTTATATGGGAGGTGGGCGGTAAAGTGGGCGGACCATGCCCATTTTTAATTTCCGAGTTTATATCGACCCCCGAACTATACATACAAAATTTTCGCTGCCGTACATGCTTTTATTGAAGAAATATCAACAAAACAAGTATGAAACGGACACCCTGTATAAGACAAATATTTGTGCCAAATTTCGTTCCCCTACGTTACCCCGTTCGAGCCCTATCCTGCTTTCAACAGACAAACAGACGGACGGACATAGCTAGATCGACTCAGAATCTAACCAGGACCTAGAAAATATATACTTTGTGGGGCCTTAGACGATTCCTTCGACATGTTACACACGGAATGACAAAGTCAATACACCCCCCATCTTTTTGATGGTGGGTATAAAAAAAAACCAAAAAATTCTAGACCAATGATTTTTATTGCTACTGAATCAGTGTTGCCAAAACCTAAAAGGGAACAAGCGCAAATATTCGGCCCGGCCGAATCTATATACCCACCATCAACTTTTTCACATTTTAAGTTATATGAGAGAAGGAGGTAAAGTGGGCGGTAAAGTGGGCAGTAAAGTGGGCGGACCACGCCCATTTTTGGCTTCCGAGTTGATATCGAAATTTCGCAATCGTACATGCTTTTGTTTCAGAAATATCAGCAGAAAAGTATAAAACGGACACCCTGTTTTTCTAGTTTTTAGGAGGTAAAGTGGGCGGGCCACGCTCATTTTTTGTTTCCGAGTTTGCATTAGTCCTTGAACTATTTGAACACAATTTCATTGATTTTCACCTTATATGGGAGGTGGGCGGTAAAGTGGGCGGACCACGCCCATTTTTGGCTTGCGAGTTGATATCGATCCCCGCTATCGTACATGCTTTTGCTGCAGAAATATCAGCAGAAAAGTATAAAACGGACACCCTGTGTTTCTAGTCTTTAGCCCATAACTTTTTTGTTTGTGAACCGATTTTGCCCATTTTCAATCCCAAACAAACCTTATATAAGACAAATATTTGTGCCAAATTTCGTCTCCCTACGTTGCTCCGTTCGTCTCATATCCTGCTTTCAACAGACGGACAGACGGACGGACATAGCTAGATCGACTCAGAATCTAACCAGGACCCAGAATATATATACTTTGTGGGGTCTTAGATGATTCCTTCAACATGTTACACACGGAATGACAAAATCAATATACCCCTCATCTTTTTGATGGTGGGTATAAAAATACATACTGAAACTTATTCTTTAGAAATTAAACTAAATTTTTTAAGTGGATTTTTTTTAATTTGATCATAAGTTAACCAAGTATGTGTTATCTGAATTATGTGTTAGCTAAATAATGTTTACCGAAAATTTGATCTTTAAAATTTCATTTTTTATTCAAAACCAAATACAGTATAAACTCGAAAATCTAGATAATTATTGCAGACCTAAACTGTCGAAATGCTTTTTTCTGGTCCACTTTTGTAAAAAATTCTATCACAATATATCTTTTATTTAATAAGGACTGCGCACGAAAAAATGCGTGCATGCATATCTGCTTATAGAAACTAAACCAGTCTGCAAATTTTTTTTAAGTGATGTTTTTATTAATGACTGTTATATTCAAGATCTAAACATAAAAGAATAAATTAATTCCTTTTGGTTTTTAAGGAAATATCTGATCTTTTCCGGAATTATTCAAATTAAAGATTTTATTGCGTTTTGGTCACTTATTTTTAAACTCCGTCCCATTTTATACTGAGCTTTTAATGTCCTTTAAATTATTTTTTACTAGAGTCCAATATCTTTCAATTGCAAGGAGTTTCGGACAATTTGATTGATTAGCCTCTTTCAGCACAAACTCTTACAATTTCTTTGTTACAACTCCATTGTTTTGTTGTTGTAAAGAGAAGAAGTGGAAACAGGTCAGAAAACAGCGAATACACTGTATTTTCTTAGGAGAGAGAGAAGACTTTTCCAAAGCCACTAAGTTACGTAGAATTCTGTGGTAATGCAACAATTTTTTAAGAATGAAGTGCTTTATTCCCGCTTTCTTCCAAAAACTTCGCAAATCAAAAACTTTCTTGGGAATTTTAATTTCTTTGATACATGAAATTTTTCTGCCAAAATCCCTCTAGCATCTGCGACGTATAATTCCTGGCTAGGAAGTTGAAAAAAGACACCCTGTACGAAAGTTTCATCGTCTATTATACAGAAATAAAATTTGTGAAAATATTCGTCTGAAGTACTTTTATGTTATTTTTTACCCCCAAATTCTTGCTTCCGTTTCTATTAGGATTTTTTTTTTACTTATAATTATCTTTTTCTGACACTTTTCTTCAAGAGATGAGGTGATTTTCTTTTAAAATCCTTTCTATTTTGCCTGAGTCCTATAGCCTGAAGTTACTATTTGTTTTCCATTATCAGGTTACCATTCAGTGATCATGACTTCTTTGTATAATATTATGACTCAAGAAACTGTATTTTGCGGCATAACAGCTTTCCTTGCAATTATTTTATATGACCAGTGCAAGATTTCATGAAAAATTTGAATTATATGTTTAGGTGTTTTTTATTAAACTTATATTTTTAGAAAAACCAATTTTGCTATTACCATGAAACTTAGCACATAGCAAGTGAGCATAATGGCAAACACAAACCAGTTAACAGAATTATTGATTTTTCACCACATCAAAAGTTATAAGCCCAAGAACATGCACGGATTTTTTTCGTGCACAGTCCTTATGTGAAACACTTAGGGTATTAAATTAAAATTTACTTCAACTAACATTCCATATTTTAATAGCCTGTTTCTGTATGTCGAATGTATGCTTTCTCTCGACTTCTAAGCGAACGGAAACTGACTTGGGTTTCTCACACACTTATATACGAATACAAAATTGGGTTTCTGTATGTCGAACGATACGAAGAATAATGTCAAAATCAGTTACTTGCTATTTTGCTTTCAACTGGTTGAATTTTTCAATGAAAAATGAGAAAATTACCCACCTGGATACTGCAAATGTTCCTCAACCTTGTTTGTTATTCATTAGAAAATCCACGGTATTGAAAATTGAGGATTTTGCTTCTAAATTCAATTTAAAAATGGAAAATTTCAAAAATTTTTGTTTTATTATTTTTTTTTCTTTTATATATTTTTGTTTATTTACTTGCTTGCATTTATGTTTAAACAATTTAGTAATATTTTTAATATTTTTACGAAAAAGAAAATTACTCTGAATAAAAAATAATACAAAAACAATGTGAAAAGACGTAACTCCATGCGAACGAAAGCGTAGGAAAGAGAGAAACCCAAAGTGATTCGAATTCGTTCGACTTGCTTTTGTTCGCTTAGATTTTCGTTCGACATAGAGAAATTTGTTTGTACTCTTTTTACTGAAGCATTTTTGTAACAAACTTAACTGAAAATTAAAGAACTAGAATCAACTTTTAGATTAAATTATATCATTTCTTATTGTATTTTCTAAGTTATACTATAATTTTAATAAGAAGGACCTTTTATAATTTAATTCGCATTATAGAGTTATGAAATGTCGTTTGGATTACCGAATAATCCAGATCATTGAGTTATTCTACGAAGACAATAATTTTCTATTTTCTAATATTAATTTTATTTGTACAAAATCATCCATTTAAGCATTTTTGTGTATTTATCCCAAAAAAAAAAAAAAAAATCAAGATTTTTTATATTTAACAGAAATTTTCGCCTGCGGCGCTTCACATTCCAAATCATAAATAACTTAACAAATTTATGGACCTACTTCTAATAGAAATTATTTATGAATATAATAATAAAAATTTTTGGAAATGCTTAATGAAAATGGAATTATGGTTCAAAAATAACAAAAAATCACTTTAAAACATTGGATTACACTTCGTGCTCGTGCCGATTACGAGAACGGTAAGCACGATTTATATAAATGATACACCAAATTATGCGGAATAAAATTGGCTTTAAGTAGTTTTACTATCAAATTTTTATCCGCTCAATAGTTTAGGAGATATTTCGAAATAAGTGTTCGAAAAATTTTTTTTCATGCCAAATTTAATATTTTCTTTTTTTTTTTACTAAAATTTCTTTTTAGAAGTTAAAACATCAAAAATGTTTCAGTTTATCATCTTTATCTCAAAGCTGGCAAAACTACGAGTAAATAAAGCCACATATCATAAAAATTGATGGACAAATCTTGATTGGATTCACAGTTAAGTTAGGATACCCATGCATACCTACAGCTAAGTAGAAATACACTAGTGGGCAACAAAAAAAATTTTTTTTTCATCTTAAATGACAAAAAAAAAAACATTTTTTGGATTAGATAGAATTTAACGTGCTAAACAAGAATCAGCTTTCACTTTTTTCCTATCACTTATTGATTTTTTTATGGGCATGACCACTATGACCCCGCCTTTAGGCAGTCACACTTGTACACAGAAAATAGTAAAAATGGGCTTCAATTACGAAATTTGTAATATTATTTAATTTTTAATTGATTTTGCTCCAATCATCAAAATTATAATATTAATAACTAGAATAATTGATATTATTATTACTACTTTTCCTTAAATAGATTCAATGAGCTAAAGAGTTTTAAAATTTACTTAAATTTATTTTATTTCTGTAATTTTATAGACAAGTATTTAATTTTTCTTTATATTTTATTAACAGCTATCAATTTATTAAAAAACAAAACTGAAAACTAATTAGAAAATTAATTATATTAATAAATTATATAATTAAATTCCAATATAAAGTTAATTAATAATTTGATTAAAAAATCATTTGAAATATTTTTTTCTGTGTACAACTCGATCGAATAAAAAATATTATTAACATGCTTTCTTTTGGTGTATCATTTATCAAAATCGTGTAAAGGGTTCTTGAGTTATAGTCTATATTGGACTAACCATTCTCGAGTTTTATAGTGTGACCGCTGAATAAGGTGATGATATTACTCATGCCAAAAAAAAGAGAGAAAAAGCTATAGTCCATCAAGACCGACCATATGATACCCTACACCATTATGTATGACCATAAAATTTCGGGAAGGGGACTTATATTAGACCAACACTTTTACTAAATGTAAAATAAACGAGAGAAAAAGATATAGTCGGTCAGGCCCGACTATATGATACCCTACACCATACAATATATTTCGGGGAGGGATCTTTTATTAGACATGGACCCAAATGTGGACCGATACTTATAAGTGTAAAATAAGACATACAAATACAGAATATTACGTTGATGCTGACATTTATATGAATTTATTCACTTTTGGGTGATTCCCGAAAGGGGGCCTTATATGGGAGCTATGGTAAATTATAAACCGATCTTTATAAAATTTGGTACTATCATTTGTGTTTATATAAAACTTATTTGTGTCGAATATTAACTTGATACTAACATTTTAGTAGAATTTATGGCCGTTAAATTGATTTTTTGGAAAGGGGTTTATATGGGAGCTATGAGTAATTATGGACCGATCTTTTTAAAACTCGACACACTTATTTAAACTTATATGAAACTTATATGTGCCAAATAATATTAAAATATTGCTATATTTAAGGGATTTATGATCGTTAAACCCTTTTCCGGGAGGACATTTGTATGGGGGCTAGGTGAAATAATGGACCGATCATAACCATAAATTTTGGTGCAAAATTGCGACCTGTAGTTTGATTACAAGGTTTACATGGACGGACAGACGGACGGATGGACGGACGGACGGACGGACATCGTTAAATCGACTCAGAAAGTGATTCTAAGCCGATTGGTATAAATTAAGGTGGGTCTTAGACCAATATTTTTGGGTGTTACAAACATCAGCACAAACGCATAATACCCTCCCCACCTATGGTGGTGTAGGGTATAAATATACAAATGATACTAACATCTACTTGATTTTATGCACTTTAGGCCGATTCTCGGAAGTGGTTTTATATGGGAGCTATGGTAAATTATGGACCGATTCAAATAAAATTTGGCAAAGTTGTTTATACTTATATAAAACTCATTTGTGTCGAATATTAACCTTATACTAACATTAGTATGTTCTTAAAATTTGGTACAAAGATTGATACTTATACAAAACTTATTTGCACAGAATTTTATTAAAATATTCTTATTTTTAAGGCGATCGTCACGCTGATTTTGTCCGTTATCGGGAAATGCCGTCTATGGGATATGGTACTTTATTTTTCTAACAAGGTGTAATTCAGTACTATATCTTTTTATTTCAGCATCCAAGATAGATTGCAATGAATTAACTTAAAGACTTACATATTCTTATTTATACATATGTATCGTCAACTAAAATGAAAAAGGCCATAACCACTTAAAAATCAAATGTTGGTTTAATTTACTGGATTATAATGTACTGACGCAAACTACTTTTATACAAAAAATTTCATGCTCATATCTTCAAAAAATGTATCAATATTGACAAGTCAACATCATAAACGAAACAGTCTTAATATTTGTTCCAATTAAGAAAAAATTTATTTGAAAAATATTTTATGATTTATCTAATTTTGCATTAAGTTAACGTTTAAAAAATTTTACTTAAATTTAAAATTTTAAAAATTGTTTGTTTCTTCTTTTGCCTCTGTGACAAACGACGTTTTGCATTTTCATTTAGACATTATTTGCAATAAATTATGATTTCATGAAATTTATTTTATCGAAATTATGGCTACAGTTCGCTTCTATCCTTTTTAATTTTTCGAACGCGAAAAAATCATATCTTTATTGGCTATGGGCCAGACTTCTTTCAACAGCATTTTTACTAACGATTTTTCGAGAAATTTAAAAAATTAAAAGCATATTGAAAACAAGTTCGACAACAAAGTCATCAACATATATTGGCATGTTGTTGGCATTTAAAAAGAACAGGATTAACTTGAGAAAACGATGTTGATGTCCTGTCCTCGATCTTAAGAAGCAACCAATTACTTTTATTATAAGACTGATGACAATTTCGCTCTGCACAACAATAGCAGAGTTTCTATGTCCTTTGTTTAAAAGAGTTGTCAAGATTTTTAGAAGTCTGCCACCATTGTGTTGTATGAAAAATCATGGACCCATTATCGAGACTGTCTTCAGGACATAGACACCTGAGACAGCGTCTACTTTTAGGGATCAAGTTTTCATTTTAATTTTTCTAGTATGAAGAATTTTTAATGAAGTGTAAAAGTCAAAATTAAATTATAAAACTAGTTTTTGCTCAAAACCACCAAAAGTTAACTAAAAAACGAATAGTAAACTATTTAATTTAAAAAAAAAATGTAAGTAAATATAAAATATGAATAAAATTAAAGATTTGTGCATCAATTTTATAGATATATACTTTATTTTATTCGCAGCATTACTAGCTTTAAGATAAAGATGATAAACTGAAACATTTTTGATGTTTTCATTTATCAAAAGAAATTTTAGTAACAAAAAAGTCTAAAATTTAGCATGAACAAGTTTTTTGTCGGACACATATTTCAAAATAACTCCGAAACTATTGAGTCAATTAATCGCCACTTTTGAAACATTTTATCCCAACGTGAGACGGTCGGATGCTGTGTTAAGAACAAAAAAAAAAAAAAAAAATCTTTTTAACAGTTTGTGGCCAAATTAATAAAACAAAGTATAAAGTAAGTTATTTTTATCATTTTCTAAATTAAGTGCGATATTTTATGACTCTGAATTCAATGTGCATTAGTGTCACATATACACTTCAGCGACCAAGTGGCATGTGTCAAAAGTGAAAGAAAAATATAAATTTTAAATAAATACTTGTGAATTTTAACACCCTTTCCTACTGCGGATCAATAGATTTAACTAACTACACTCTAGATTACTTGGAAAGTATCAAGTTATAGTTTTAAATAGTTTAAACAGAGTATAGGGTGTAATACGTTTTATATTTAGGGACAGTAAAATTGCAACAGACTCTGATTTGCAATACCTAGGATACATAAGGGTATAAATGATCTGAATACAAATAACTTAATATTTAATATTGACAATAAGGACAACATTGTCATTTTTAGAACTGTAGGGTTATTAAAAGATATTTGGAACATTCTATGCAAAAGTTACTATAGTTATATTATTTAAAAATACTTAGGTAACACGAGCTAAAAGTATGTATACGTAGTGATTTGATATCAAACAAAACTTTGATTATATACTTTAGATTTTTATATAATAAATGAAGAATTAATAACTTTCGTCATTGGATTTATTATGAGATATAAAATAACGTCAAATTTTCGTATATAATTAAACTTTAATATTGCTATTACATATAATTCTACGCAAATTTATATTTCTTATTCTGCCACAACAATTGTTTTACTCAAATGACTACTATGAAATAAATGTGTTTACTTTTTGAATTATCCCTTACAAAGCGACTAAATTCTCCCGTATACACTTACAGGCACTTAAATTTAATAATTATTTTTAGTATCAAAAATGTAGTGTAAACTCACACCCAAATTACAAGAACACGGAAATAAATCCTTAATGATAAATTACTCCATTTTAATTACAATTTAAATTCCATTAGCAAAAAAATAATAATTATTTAAATTTATTAAAATCTAAATGAAACATTACATTAATAAAATCAATACCAACTACCTGTTGCAAAGTTTGCCGGAAAGCCGGAGTATATATAGATAAAATTAATACCGTTTCATTTTACACACAATTAAAGGGATTAAGTCAATGTGCTCTTAAGCAAATTAAAAGAAAAAATATTGGTATTTCCAGATAACAAACAATTTATATTGATTTAATTGTTTTGTTATTGAAAAATAAATGACATGAATGAATTTATCCAGAAAATGCATCATTAAATTATTGAGAAGTAATATGGACTATTTGTATTTTAACATTTTATTTTTATATCAGTTATAAGGAATAATTAATAGAAATTAATTTATAAAGTAAATTTTTTAGGAAAAAAGGGAAAAATAATAAAAATGTATCAATAGATTTTTTAAATAAAGAAATTATTCGTTTACTGGTGAGGAAAAATGTTAATAGCTTAAGGATAATTTAAGGAAAACTTATTACTAAAAGCTTTTGTGATTTCCTACAAATTTTTGAATATTTTGCAGCTCATCTTTTTCAATACTTATATGATATTCATATAAACCAGATATCTCAATATTTTTTATAGAGGAACTTCAAGAAAAAATCCCAAACTAATCTATCGCTCAAAGCACAACCTTTCCTAAGCTGAAAGCTTAAGCTTTTTTTATATAAGAAATTTATAGCAAAAACCACAAGCTTTCTTATAAAATAAATCTATCTCCGAAATCTGTAAATCTTTTAAATGTTCAAGGAAATATTTCGCTGAAAGTTGAAGCTTTCCTTTACGGAAATCCATGGCTAAAATTAATATTTATTAATCTATATATATAAAAGAGTAACGTGACTGACTGACTGACTGACTGACTGATTCATCATCCCACAGCCCAAACGGCTGAAGCTAGAGAGACGAAATTTGGAACGTAGGTAGGTCTCCTTCTGTATAGATCCACTAAGACGGGATTTTTGGAAATTCGAATGTTTAGGGGGTAAAACAGGGTAAAAACGGGTAAAATCGGTAACTCTATAACTTCCAAACTAATAATGATACAAAAAAAGTTGAATAGTTATCGTTATTCATTTAAAAAATAATTGGACAGGTGTCTGGTACTTTTTTGAAAATCTGCCATTTTAGGGAAAAAACGGGTAAAAACTGTATTTTGGTACTTTTTTGGCACCATATGTATCTTTGAAACCAATCAACATACAGATAAAATTTATGTCGTATTCATAACTTATCAAAAAATGAGAAATACAAATTTGGTACTTTTTAGAAATTCAGATGTTTAAGGGGTAAAAATCGTACCTATTTTTGGTACTTTTTTTCATAAAACATTTTTCTATATTTATTGAAGTATTAATATGAGTATTTTAATATGGGATACCACTACAATTTAGAAATTTATTGGAATACAATTTTTGATACTTCGATGGGTGAAAAAAAGTACCAAAAAAAGGGGTAAAGGCGGGAAATTACATTTTATTCAAACTTAATAATAAATTTTCAATTAAATTAAACATAGAAACATGAAATTAAGAAAATGTAGATAAGAATTCACAATAGTGGAATTTGTGGTACTTAAAGATACATGGTCCTGTGGGTAAGAATTCAAGAGGATAGACTTTGTGGTACTTTTTCTTCTTCTATTGGTACTATTTTGCATTTTCTGTAATATTTAACCTAGAAACATGAAATTAAATACGTATGGTCCGATGTTGGAAAGAATACACAAGGGGGGACTTTGTGGTACTTTTTCGTTCTTCTAATGGTACTTTTTGAATTTTCTATAATTATGAACCTAGAAACATGAAATTAGGGATATGTGGTCCTTAGTTAATGAGAATCCATAACAGGGGACGTTGTGGTACTTTTTTGTTATTTTAATGGTACTTTTTGAATTTTCTATAATTATGAACCTAGAAACATGAAATTAGGCATATGTGGTCCTTAGTTAATGAGAATCCATAAGAGAGAAATTTGTGGTACTTTTTCGTTCTTCTAATGGTACTTTTTGAATTTTCTATAATATTTAACATAGAAACATGAAATTAAAGATATTTGGTACTAAATGAATGAGAATTCATTAGAGGGGACTTTGTGGTACTTTTTTGTTCTTCTAATGGTACTTTTTGAATTTTCTATAATTATGAATCTAGAAACATGATATTAAGGATATGTGGTCCTAAGTGAATGTGAATCCATAGGAGAGGATTTTATGGTATTTTTTTGTTCTTCTGATAGTACTTTTTGAATTTTCTAAAATATTTAACGTAGAAACATGAAATGTTTCTTAAATGAATGAGAATCTATTAGAGGGAACTTTGTGGTACTTTTTCGTTCTTCTAATGGTACTTTTTGAATTTTCTATAATATTTAACATAGAAACATAAAATTAAAGACATTTGGTCCTAAATGAATGAGAATCCATAAGAAGGGACTTTGTGGTATCTAATCTAATAGTACATCTAGCATGTTCTGTAATTTTCATTCTTAGAAACAAATTGAAGATGTAAGGTCCTAAGTGAATCAGAAACCTTAAATGGATTTGGTACTTTTTCTTTATTCTAATATTCTTTTTCGTAATTTTTCGTTATTCTAACATTAGAAACCTGAAATTAAATAGATGTTATTTATGGATAAAAATTCTCAAGGTCTATTAGTCACATTATTTTATATAAAAAAATAATAATAGAAATACTTTGATAGTTTTTTAAATTTTGAACGTGAAAGATGTTAAAAATTGGTACAGAAATATATCAAACATGCCTTTTGTACTTTTCGAAAATCCTTTTTTTACTGCAATTTTTGGTACTTTTTTAGGTAATATATTTAAAAAGTTTATTGTTGTAAATTCCGACATAACACCATTATTAAAAATGTTCCCAAGGGAGTTAAGAATCTTAGTTTAAATTTATTATATAGTATTGTTTTTATTGAAAAATTCCGCCAACGAAGTAGCGGGTTTACAGCTCGTTTATATATAAAAACTCAAGCTTTCCTTTGCATGAAATATCTCATTTACTTAAATCTCAAGGAAATATATTATTAAAAACTTCAAGAGGAAATCTATTGATAAGTGTGAAATTACAAACTTTCTTATGCAGAGAATCTATAATAAAAAGCACGAGCTTTTTAGGAAAGTTCAAATTTATACATAAAGTAAATCCATCAAGGAAATCTACTATTAAAAGCTCAAGCTTTATGAAATAGCAAATCTATAGCAAAATGCAAAACTTTTCCTATAAATTAAATCTATCGCTAAAAGTTCAAGCTTTTATATACAAAAGATCTATTGATAAAAGCTCAAGCTTTTCTATATTTATTTTCTATTAGAAAGTTCAAGGTTTTTCATATTAATTAATGTTTATAAATTTTTTCTTTTTGAGGGAATTTTTAAAGTAAATTTCAAGCGGAGGGAAAAAGGGAGGAAATTAAAATTTTTACTAAAATAATGGAATTTCGAAAATTTTTCTCCAAATGATTAAAAGTAGGAATAAAAAAGGAAACATGCAATATTATGAATGGCTTTTTTTAACCGTTTCGAACGTTCATATATTTTATAATACTTTAAATTAAATTATTTTTGTGTAATTTTTTATTTACTTACAAAACAAAAAATACAAATAACATTTTTTTTTAATTTTGTTTTAAAAATAGTTATTTTAAGGCGGAGTTAAAAGTAGAAGAAAAAAAATTAAAAAAAAAAAGCGGAATTATTTTACAAAAGGGATTTTTCTTAAATTGTATCTGGCTTTACTGATCTACCCCTAAATAATTAAGCTTCACTATATAAGAAATTGCGAAAAGATTTAATTACAGTATGCAGGAAATTTATTGCAAAAGTTTTCAAATTCATACAAAAGTTCAAGCTTTTCATTATAGATGAGATATCACATTATTTTTATTTTTTTTTTTCTAACCTCTATATTTATTTATCTCACTAACTTTTCCCCGGTGCGCACAGTGATTCGTTTCATTGGCAAAAATACAAAAGTAATAATTTTAAGAAATTTTACATTGTCCTTATAGCTAATAATATAACCCTTTTAAAAATGTATGCCATATATTTTTAGAAAACATATTCATGCAAAAATGTGTGTATTGAAAAAAATTAATTTCGATGGCTCTACTTAAATAATTGGTAAAAATATATTTCAACAGTTTTTTTTTTTTTTGTTATTTCTTTTGAAAACGTAAGTTTTTAACTTTACCTAAAAACAATATATTTTATCTTTTTGGTTTTTTCTTAAATTATTACTAAAATTTTGTTTGGAAATTTGGATTTCAATAAAACTGAATTTACAGGAAAAATAAAAAAAAAATGACTAAATTTGAAAAGCTATTTCAAGGAGATTAGTTCATGGATTTTAATTTTTTAAAGCTATAGCTATAGCTTGATATCTGTAATTTTTAAAACAGCGAAAAAAACAACCACCTTTTGCTTATAATTTATAAAATAAAATATTTTGTAGAAGGGAAAAATAACATTTTTTATTAAAATATTTTTGAAGTGACCCAGGAAAAATTGTATTAGTTCTACAACTAGTTCCAGAACATATGAAAATAGCCTGTACTTGTTATACTTTGGCGTTACGACTAATGATTTTTGTCAGAACTAGTTCTGTGGAAGTGTTACCTAGCCAGTACCCATTCTATGGAACAGTTCTAGAACTAGTTCTTTAATCAATGACTTTTGTTCGAAATTATCACATTCAGAACTACTTAGTTCTATAGAAGATTAAGAGAACGGTTTCAGAACCCGTTTTTTATTGTAATGAGCTTTTTCTTAAAGGCCAATTTTATTTTAATTTTAAAAAGAGTATTTTTTCTTTTTTTAATTTTTAAAAATGTTTCCAATTTTTTATACAAGTTTTTTAAACAGTTAAGGAAGTTATTCGACAACCAGTAATTTGTTTTTAGAACTGATGTAGAAGTCATACAGAATTAGTTCTTAATCACTAGTTCTTTAAAGCATTCATTAAAACGAATTTAGAATCACAATAAAGTTCTACTCCGTTAGTGTCAGAATTGGTTGTGATACCACTAGTTCTGAGGATGTTATTAAAGAATCTGAAGTAGTTCTTCTTATACCAGTTCTAGAACTAATGATTTTAGAACTTGTTCTGAAATTTTTCCTGGGGAACAATTAAAAAAAAAAAAAGAATAAACAAATTTGAATGGATTTTTAAATTTCTTTCAAAATTTTTTTATGTAGTTAAGTTCAACATAACACAAGTTTTAACGAAATAAAATGTTAGTACTAAATTTCTATCAAAATTTAAATATTTTCATAGATTTTATATATGACTTTATTTTGTGTTAAAAATATAAAATTGACAAAGTTTGATTAAACATATAAGGAAAATTAGTGCATGTTTTTTAATTTAATTTTCCCTTTTATTTTTAATAGTTATCAATAAAGAACGGAACTCTTTTTGCTCAGTATTTTTGTAATTTATATATATTTTTTTTTTTTTTTTGAACAAAAAATTACAATTTTCTGTAAAATTATTCTAGTACAAATGAATGTAAAAATTCATTAAATAATTTTATCTGTAGATAGAAAAGCTAAATTTAATTTATTTTAATTTCATTAAAGAAGTATAATCATTAAAAAATATTTTGAACTCTAATATAACTTCAGAAATATTTGTATTACTTTCAGATACAACCGTGCGTATGAGTAATATATATTCTTTATAACACGTATAGTCTAGTATTCCTTCCCTAATAATATTTATATTATTAAAAAAATGTATTTTTCCATAAATTGTATGTATGTTATTTGTCCAAATTCAACAAAATTTGGTACGGATAAGAGCGTTGCCAACTGCAAGTCTATTCAAAAGTTATTTTATATTATGAGTTGTTTTAGCAGTTTTAGGAGGTTTTTAGTAAAAAGGATATATGACAGCCCCGATAGTCCTTGCCCCGATTATAAATAAAAATTTGCACACATAGTTATAGTCAAATATGTACTAACATGACCAACTTTTAGAATTTTGTTTTTAAGTTTGTGAAAGATATGGCATTTTGAAATTTCAGTATGTAGGGGGGTATAAGAGTCCTTGCACCGATTTTTTGTATACTTCGTATTTTTCTTAATTATTACAAGTTTTAATAGTATACAAAATTTCCTAAGTCTAGAACAACTCCTTCTATTTTTGTCCAGTCCTTATATGGGAACGAATCACTGTGGTGTGCTTCGCTATCCCTTATTAGGCGATAGCAAATATTTACTACCTATCATATTTGAATTTAGAGATACATAGGATACATACAGTTAGGGACAAAACTATTTGTACACCCCATGCATTTCGTATATCTTCAATAATTTATAAAGAATAAAAAATTATTATATGTAGTTTTAATTCAGTACCATTTTTATTGAATTATTTGATAAAAAATAAATTAATATATAACACATTGTTTAAAAAAAGTACAATTTAAGTAAAAATCTTTGGGACAAAAGTATTTGTACATCAGTACTTTGTACAATTATTTGTACGTTGGACTCTTGTATGATGATTTTTTTTAAATACCGTTATATTTTCTTCGTTAATCGAGTTTTATTTTACAAAATAAGAAGTTGGTTTTAACGTTTTGAATAATAAGCACATCAAAAATGGGAAAGCGAAAAGAGTTGAGTTTGGATATTAAAAATTTAATTATTGATGAACATAAAAAAGGAAAATCTCTCCGGAATATAAGTAATTTAGTAAATTTGCAACATTCCACAGTACAATACATTGTAAACAAGTATAAAAACATCGGATCTGTTGAAAATGTGCCAAGAACTGGACGGCCAAAAAAGGTTTCCAGACGGGAAGCGAACTTAGTGATAAAAGAAGTGGCAAGAAATCCAAGAGTAACTCGGGCAAAATTAGCGGAACAAATCGCAAATACAACCGGAACAATTGTTCATCCAAAAACAGTAGGGAGGATCTTACATTCTGCGGGATATGCAAGTAGAATTCCCCGCAAGAAACCGCTGATTAGTAAAAAAAAAACCAGCATTTGCGTTTAGAGTTTGCCAAACGATACATTGATAAGGATGAAGAATTTTGGAATAGTGTTTTGTTTACTGATGAAACCAAAGTCAATCTTTTCGGAAATGATAGCAGGGGAAAAGTGTGGCGCAAAAAAAATACAGCGTTAGATGTTAACAATTTGATCCAAACAGTGAAACATGGTGGGGGAAGTGTTATGGTATGGGGGGCAATAGCAGCCAGTGGGGTAGGGCGAATGGTATTTATAGATGGTGTAATGGACCAGCATCAATATAAACGTATATTGGAAGACAATTTGAAGGATTCCGTAGATGGTTTGGGTCTTGGCCAAAGTTAGATATTCCAACAGGACAATGACCCAAAACATACAGCGCGTTCAGTGAAGGAGTGGTTGCTTTACCATGCACCAAGACAACTTAATTCTCCTCCCCAATCACCTGACTTAAACCCCATCGAGCACTGTTGGGATATTTTGAAACGTAAAGTCGCTACAAAGCACGTCCGAAGCAGGGATGAACTTAAAATTGCTTTGGAGGAAGCCTGGAAGGAAATATCTCCAGATGAAACGAGAAATTTGGTCCGATCGATGCCCAGAAGATTACAGGCCGTGATAGATGCAAAAGGAGGACCCATAAAATATTAAATTTTTCCAATATAAGTATTATAAGTAGGTGTAGATTATATGTACAAATACTTTTGTCCCAATGAATTTTCATTATTTTGTATTTTTTTAAATAATGTGTTGGATATTAATTTTGTTTTTATAACTTAATTAAATAAAAATGTATTAAAAATAATACTGCATACGACAATTTTAAATTCTTTATAAGCTGTTGAAGGTATACGAAATATATGAGGTGTACAAATAGTTTTGTCCCTAACTGTAGGTGCTATGAGAGTTTTATAAAAGTGAGCGTAAAATTTCGTAATGACATCTAACTGAGATCTAACTTAACCTATAACCACCACCGGCACTGGTACTATCTGTGTGTCAAATTTTGTGAAAATCGGTGCAGTCGTTTAAGAATTTTTAGAAAGTGGGCGTAATATCCAATCGAGATATTACATAGCATATAACCACCTCCGGCACTGGTACTATCTGTGTGTCTAATTTCGGGAAAATTGGTTTAGCCGTTTAGTCGTGATTGACATACAAACAAACAAACACTTCATTTTTATAATATACATTAGAGTGCTCCAAGCTTGTATGAAGGGAAAAAAATGTTATCCTACAGGCCGTACATCACCCCCCCCCCCCCCCCACCCCAAAAAAAAAATTGTTCTATGGATTATAAAAATACGTCGTGCAAAAAATTAGTTCAATAGGACTACGTTAACTGGTGCCGCAACGGCTCTGAAGTTTGAAGATGCATTTAAAAGGGGAAAATATGCATTTTTTTCAGTTTTCACAAACATTTTTTCATTAAATAGTTAGTTTTGCATTTCATTATAAAAAAATCGTAATGTGCACAGAATTAGTGTTACGAAAATATATAAAACACAAAAATTGGTTGAAAAATGTAAAAGTTATTGAAAATTCCCCAGGCCATTAACGTGTTTTAGAGCACTTGAACTCGAAATGTGACAAAAAAAAATAAATATATTTTTAAAATATTCAAACAAAACAATTGTATTACTTAAAATATATCTATAGTTACTTGAATATGAGTTTTTGTCCTTATAGAATAACGTAAACCTGTTCTCAGCTATGGCCAAAAAATTTTGATAATTTTAACGGTCGTTTCAAAACTCAAATTTCAGTTTTTTTGATACTTTGTTAAACAAATTTCAATATTTTTGGGAGATCTCATAGGTATTTATGGACAATAGATTACGAAATTAAACAGTAAAAAAATTAGGTCGATACCTCTTATAGTTTGCCTGTACCTGCTTTTTGAATTCGGCTGATTTCGAGAAAAAAGCATTTTTATGTAATATTTTGGCAAATCATCCATTTTATTACATTGTATTGTATTTTAAATGGAACTTTTTTAAAATTTTATAATCCACATAATTCTAAATATAATCCAAGAGTTTCATACCATTTGGACGACATAATCCATAAACTTTAAAGGTCAAAGATCAAATTTTGTAATATTTGCAAATTTTTGATGGAAACAAGTCGAAATTTTATCTATTTTTAGGTAGATTATCATAAACTTAAGGAATTTATTTATTAACAACCGATATTTACAATGATAGTGAAAAAAATGAAATTAATCCTTAAACGGCCTTGGGGTCATAATGTCACCGATGATTTAAAAACATGCCTTAATTCAGCAAATTGATAAAAAAAATTAGGCATTAACCCTTTTTGAATATGGTGTCACATTAATTCAGAAAATTGATAACAAAAAATTGGGTATTAACCCTTTTTGAAAGGTTCAGCAAATTGATAAAAAAAAAATTGGTTATTAAACCTTTAAATTTTCAATTTTGTGAACCTGCAAAACGAAACTTCGTTTTTTTGGAGCACTCTAATATACATATATAAGGATTACAACAATGAGTAAAATTAATCTTAATATATATTTATTAAAATTAATTTTTACATCTTGTTATCCCTACTAAGTATTATTTAACCTACCACAATTGCAAGCAATTTATTAAAATTTTCTCACAGAATAAATAAATTCTTGCTATTAAATGTCAATTAGTATTTGCATAGCATAACAGGATATGTAGACATATTAAGAGAGTCTTAAAGTTTCATCACACACACTTCATTCACACACATATTAAATTAAATTTGGTTAAAGTTGGTTTGAGATTATTTATACGAAATAAACATTTTAAAGACATGAAAAAACTAAGGAAATTTGATAAAATTCTTGGGAAAAAAACAACCAACAATTTTCCCAATAAAACGATAAGATAGTAAGAGATATGCATATAAATAAGTATTTATGTACATACATACATATGTATAAATTGTTTATGTCTAAACAAAGTCTATGAATTGTGAAATAGAGATGTAGATACATAGACAGATACTAGTGACAAGCATTTTAAATAAACAGCAAATGTATAGAGACTATTATGACAACATATATTTAGATGAATATCATGAAAATTTAAAGCAATATATAAATTAAATTTTTGGGATAATATTTCTTATTTAGGAAAATATATTTTAGAAATAAACTATTTTATTTATAGTACATATTATGTATATTTTTCCTTATTATATTTCGATTTAAATTTTTAAATATTTTAAACTTATTTACACTTAAATTGAATGAAAGTTAATAACAACTGAGAATCTTAAAATTATTTAAAACCAAATCTCTGTTATACATAATTTAAATTCATGCAAATTTAATTATTTCTTTTGAAAAAAATAAAATGTTGACATTTTATGTAACTTTAAAGGATTTTATGTGTGTAAATGTGTAAATGATGAAAACATGTAGAAAATAAACAAATTTAAATAAAAAAAAAAATAAATATTGTGCATAACATAAAATAGGGACCGATTATAAAATAAATGGCTTGATTTTTTTTATGTAAACAAGGAAAATATTAAAAAAAAAAATTAAATTAAATTGAAAAAAGATTCGGCTGTGTCGAATCTTTGATACCCTTCCCCATCTTATCGACAAATAATTAAATTTTTGCCTTAACGTATGCTTTCATTATTTCACATTTATAAATGTAAACTACGAAAATTATAATATGAAAAAAAAAAAAAAAAAACAATCAAACAACTCAGTCGGAAATAGAAGGGCTGAAGATACATTCTGAAATGCCATATTTAGGATCTACAAGGCCTGCCACTCGCATTGCAACACTATTTCTTTTTTACACGGCGTGTCATTGGAAGCAAGGCCTTCCCTTCTCCCTTCCAAAAAGAAGCGAAAAGGCAAGGACTATGCTATTAAATAGTATGAAATATATTAAAAAAAAGAAAGTCTAATGAGTTTGAGCTTTGTAAGTCTCGTAGTTAAAATTTTTTCTGTTTGTAATGAGAAAGTTAGTAGCTGAGTGACACCTTCTATTTCTATGGAAACAAGAATTAGTTCCGGATTTCTTTTTAAAGGAAATCGAGGCATTCTTTAAGGAATTTTTACAGATGGCAAAAGGATTGTGTTTAAAGTTTGTTCGGAGGCATTCAGAAAGGCCTGTTGGGAAGAAGCACTAACATATTTTCCTGCTGGGAAGCTTTGCTTTTAAAAAATATACAAACTGCATATGCAAAGAACAACAACAACACTGTTATTGTGTGTGTATTTATATTCTTAACAGATTTGTTTTTGGGCCATAACTCTGTTGATTATAAACGAATTTGGTTTATTAAAAAAACCGAAATTTTATAAAAATATTTATGACTGATCTATACAATCTGTAGCTTGAACAAGTGTTTTAAAAATAAAAAATGTGTTTTCCCCGATATCTCAGTTATTTTTGAACCGATTAAATTTAATTTTTTCAGAAAAAAAAATTCAGAAAATAATTTCTGAGCCCCCTTTAAAAAAACGAAGTATATACAGAGGCTTCAGAAACTGGAATACCGGTTTTAAAGCATATCACCGCCATTTATAAATCGATCTTGCTGATTAAAAAAACCGAAATTTTATAAAAATATTTATGACCGATCTGTATAAAAATAAAATCTGTAACTTAAATAAGAGCTTCAAAAAATCAGAAATGCGTTTCGCCCAATATCTCAGTTATTATTGAACTGATTTATTTTTTCAGAAAAAAATGTCCGAGCCTTCTTTGTAAAAACGAAATCCCTAGTATATACAGAGGCTTCAGAAACTGGAAAACCGGTTCTAAAAGAATATCTCCGCAATGTATATTATATATGCCAGTAATCGGTGGGCTTCATAAACGCCATTTCAACCGACATACGGATGGACATGGTCCTACAATGTTTTACATGTCAACTTGTTAAAAAAAATTCAGTGTATCAAATTTAAATACAAAAGAAAATACAGTGGGAAAAAAGTTTTAAATTTAAATGTAAATATTCTTGTTGAAGCTTATATTTTTTTTCTTAATTTTCTTTTGTAATGAATCTCAACGTAAATTTAAACCTGAAATTTAATTTGGATTTTTTTAACTAATTTTGAGAAACATAAAAAAAAAAAAAATCAACAACAAAATAAAATAATAATCTATCTCCTAAATTTAAAAAAAAGTCTTGAAAAGTTGACCTATTTCGAATCTGTAGTTTATCTTGTGTTATCACAATGTGATACAAAATGATTTTTCTGAAAGCTTAGGTCCTCCTCTACAACTTTTCGATACATTTTAATTTGATCCAAGCAGTTGTTTAGGAGATATAGATTTATTACCAAAAAAATTGCGTACTAAATTTTACAAAAAGTAAAGCCTTAAAAATATAATTCTTAAAACCCTTTTTGTCGATTTAAATGCAGAAAATAAGAAATTACTACTTAATTCCGATGTCTTTTGGATTTAGAAAGTCAATATGCTGAAGATATTATACTAATTAAAGACAGAAAAGTTTACAGTTTTCTGTTTTTTACAAAAGTTAAGTTCTTTATAAAAATTTACAGAAAACAATTTGCATATATCACTTTGCTTATAAATTCTTGAAGCGTTAAACAATCTTAAATTCAAACTACAATTTTAATTCAACAAGTGCTTTTATATACAAAAAATTCTACCAAAAAATTTCTCGTTCCACTGCAAAATGATATATTGGATTCATCTGATGTTCAAAAAGAACATATGAAAAGTATAATACACTTAGTCACTTAACGTTGAATTTTCCCGATTTTATTCGGAGCATAAAGACAAAATTCCAACATTTGTCTTTGGTAATTTTGGTAACGCAATATTACTTAAAATAAATACCTTTTGAGCTTCCACGAAGAAACAAAAATTTCTAAATGGGTCAGTGAAGCATGAAGAGGTGGGAATCCCTGTCTTAAGGATTAAAAATTAAAAAAAGTACAGCTAACGCTAGTCAACAAAAAAATCCTCCCCCATAGACGAATAGTCGGACTTGATGTATTTTGATGAGCTAAACACGAATCAGCTTTAAATTTGTTTCCATCAGGTCTCGATTTTTTTTATGGGTGTGTCTAATATTTCGCCCATAGTAAGGCCATTACTCTAGTGTATTTCCTCATAACTCAAGAATGGTGTGTACAATTGATCATAGTAATACACCAAAAGATGCGGACTAAAAATATCTTCAAATTCCTCAAACTTAATTTTTTTATGTGCTCAATAGTTTCGGATTTATTTTGAAATGAGTGCCCGAAAAAAATCATTTTCATTCAAAATTTTAGATTTTTTTTGCTATTAAAATTTATTTTAATAAGTGAAAACATCTAAAATATTACAGGTTATCATCTCTATCTTAAAGCTGGTAATACTACGAATAAAATAAGTCATGTATCTTCAAAATTGATGCAGAAATCCAAATTCTATTCACAGTTAAGTAAAAATACCCATGTTACATTCATTTGAGTAGAAATACAGTGGTGGCCAAAAATTTTTTTTTTTTTATTTTTTCTTGAAACAACTAGGTTAATTTTGGCGAGTTAAGCAAGAATCTGCATTCACTTTTCTTCTATCGGGTACTGACTTTTTTTTATGTGCATGACTAATATCATCACCTTATTCAGCGGTCACACTATAAAATTCGAGAATGGTTTGTTCACCACTTTTCAAAAAAAATAAATTTTAAAATTTTCGGTACTAATTACCGAATAACTACGGAAATATTAACTGGACAAAAAATTATGTAAATTCAGCTCAAAGACAATTTAGGTTATATATTAAAGTTCAATTCATCTTAATTGGACAAACTGTTCTTGAGTTACACAAGTGTGACTGCCTAAAGGCGGGGTCATAGTATTCATGTCCATAAAAAAATCAATGCGTGATAGAAAAAAGTTAAAGCTGATTCTTATTTAGCACGTTGAATTCCATCTAATCCACCTATTTTTTTTATTTAAGACGAAAAAAAATTTATTTATTTTTTTTTTTTTTTGCCCACTAGTGTATTTCCACTTAGCTGTAGGTATGCATGGGTATCCAAACTTAACTGTGAATCCAATCAGGATTGGTTCATCAAAGCTTTGAGATAAAGGTGATAAACTTAAATATTTTTGATGTTTTCACTTAAAAAAAAAAGTTTTGAAAAAATATTTTTCCGACACTTTTTTCGAAATATCTCCTAAACTATTGAGCGGATAAAAATTTGATAGTAGAGCGATTTAAAGTATATTTAATTCCGCATATCGTGATATATCATTTATATAAATCGTGCATACCGTTCTCAAGTAATATTGAAATATACTAGTAATCGGCATATTTAGGGCACAATATTAGACAAGCCCATAAAAAAAATCCCGACCTGATGGAAAAAAACTGAAAGCAGATTCGAGTTTAGCATGCGGAATTCCATCTAGTCTACATATCTTTTTTTTTTTTTGAAGGAGCTCAAAAAAAATTGTTTTTGTCGACCAGTGTAATTAGTATTGATCTTTTAAAACAGGGGTTCTCACAAGCAACAACTTTGCGACCCCCTTAAGAGATTAAAACTTATTAGGTTTTTATATTCCAAACAAATGATTCAAATATGAAAGTAAGTCGATGGATACATGAATAAAAATCACTGACGTAAATAAAAAGTTTTATTACTGATCTTAGTTTTGTTTTTATTCAAGTATATTTTTATGTAGATCTTCATACTTTTGGCTAAGTCCTGTGCAAATAGAAGTAATTTATTAAAAATATAATGCATATTCTCCTATAAAATCTTATACAGCAATATTGGTTGAAAAATAAAGCTGTTATTGAAAGTGAGGTTATTAACCCTTATGGATTTGGAATTGTGTACAAATTAATATAAAAGCTAAATTTGTTTTATATTTTCGTTCAAAATTTTGTAAAGTTCCAGCCAGTTAATTCGATACAATTAAACTTTTGCTTACTTGTAAAGCTAAAGTTTTTTTTTCTTTCAAATGATACCATATTTTTGTATGTCCCTATATGCTGTATAGCTATGGAATAATAAACATGAAACAATACCATATTTTTGTATGTCCCTATATGCTGTATAGCTATGGAATAATAAACATGAAACAAGGTTTAGGGTTTCTGCATAAAATAAGCTGTGAGCCACTGTATATGAACTGATCAATTCATTGAAATGTTTACTAAATTTTAAACATTTTATAGGAACTCCCTTGCGTTGCATGGGATCTAATAAAAATTTTTGAAAACGTAAAAAAACAGCTTTGGACAAACATCAATGTGTTTACTTCCAGTTTTACGAAAAAATTAATAAAAGTTTGAAGCGCAAAAGAACTGCAATATTTTCGCTGTTTTTATCAAAATAATGTTAATTTATATCCTATAGTTCCTTCCAGCCTAAAGATCATCCAATTTTTTAGTTTTTAAGTTTTGTTAAAGTCGAATTTAGTCGTGATGCAAACAAAAATAAATTTTTTAAATCAAAAAGTCTTAAAACTGTGTACTTTAGTAAATGGTCTTCGCGACCCCCCTAAAATTTTCGTACGGACCCCTTGTGGGTCGCGTACCCCCATTTGAGAACCGTTGATTTAAACCATATCTTTAACTTTTAAAAATACAAAATGTATTGTATTTCTTAGCTTAAGATGATTTGATTTTTATTATTTTTTTATTTAATAAATATTAAAAAATTAAAAATAAATGCATATTTTAAAAATTTTAGAGTATATTTAAAAATTTTAAGTGCACTTTTAGGCGTATATTTTCAAAAAACAAATGCATAAAAAATCGGTCCCTTAATTATGACGTATGAGTAATGTGTATATATGTATGTATAACAAGATACTATTAAATAAAAGAGCGTTTGTATTTAGTTTAACAAAGTCTTCAATAATTCTTATCATTTACTGACAAATGGCAGCATTCTGAGATACTTATATCAATAAGTATTACATACTTATTAAAATGTGCTTACACACATAGGAAAAATTTCAAAAACAAACAATAAAATGAACAATTTTTTGTATCTCATAAATGGAAAAAGCTTGTCACAAAGGATCTATTCATCAAAAATATTGATTATTAAATTAAATAGACACTACACACACAGGTCACACATACCAACATTGACCCTTATAAAATTTGTACTTAAATATCACTTTCATTTAAGCAGAAAAATAAATATTTTTATTTTTAAAAATGTTTCCGTAAGATATAGAATGTTATTAAGAAAACAAAAAGAGCAAAATACTTGAATATAAACAGTAAATAAACAAAAAAATAAATACATTCATAGTGTACTAAATAAATAAAAGGTACTTTTTGTCATATTTTGATCCTTATTTATATGGAAGTAAAAGTAACTGATGCCAACTCAACAACGTAATTTATGTACATTTACTAACATATAATATAAGTTTTTAGAAGTTTACCAATTTTTTTTATTTTATTATTTATTTATTTTTTATTTTTTGTTAAATTCTTTCCTTTTTTTTTTTCCTCATTCATATTTAAACATTTTTAAGTTATTCAAACTGTTTTAACTTTTAGTTAAAAAACAAGTTCAAGTTTGTGAATTTTTGTAAAAAAAAAAAAAAAAACAAAAATTTCTTCTATTATGTTTTTTGTAACACAATTCTATTTCTTCTATAAGGTTTTAAAAAACTTTGCTTCCTTAGGAGAATACTTACAATATTTGGGAAAATTAACAGAGAAACTAAAATTTAAGCAGGAGAGAAACATTACCAAGGTTTCTTTCTCTACCTTGAATGAATGAACTTGAATTTAACAAAATTTATTTAGTTATACAGTGTCTACTGTATAGATAAATAGTCTAACAATATGGTGAGCTAAAATGCAATCGATTTAAACTAAAACAAAAATGTTCAAGAGCAGTAGTAGCAGACGGAAAATAAAAATGGTGCTTTCATTAAGAGTTTTGAAAAATGTTTTTAATCTTTTAATCTATTGTTGAATTTTTGAAATGTTGTTTAGGGCTTTTTACATTTTAGTTTACTATACAAAATAATTAGTTATTTATGATAACATGTTTTAGATAAGTTGTCAAAAGTTGTTTGTGACATAAACAGAAAATTAATTTTAATACTAAATAATGGTATAATTCCTTTTTGATAAATTTCTTAATTTGACTGCATAAATTTTAGAAAAAAAAAAAAAAAAAAAAAACAATTTAGATTGTTATATTCGGCAGAGTCGAATCTTAAATACCCTAAATTTTATTATATGTAAATTATAAAAAAGAATGGTACTTTTATTAAAATATTTTATTTTTTTTATTTTTTTTTAATTTTGTAACATGATACATATTTTTGCAAAAGGACATTTTTGAGAAATTTTAATTTTTTTTTTAATGCTGGTTTCATTTTTATAACTAGTAGACTTTGGTTTGAATGTTTGAGAAAAGTGCTAATATTTTGAATAAGTATATTTTTGGAACAAATCGTATTTTTTATTGCCACCATCAAAAAGATGGGGCGTATATTGATCTAATCATTCCGTATGTAACATGTCGAAGGAATCATTTAAGACCCCACAAAGTATATATTTTCTGGTTCCTGGCTAGATTCTGAGTCGATTTAGCTATGTCCGTATAAATGTCTATGTCCGTCTGTCTGTCTGTTGACAGACAGACGGACGTAGGGGGACGAAATTTGGCATAAATATTTATCTCATATAAGGTTTGTTTTTGTATTGAAAATGGGCAAAATAGGTTAATAAACAAAAAAATTATGGGCTAAAAACTAGAAACACAGGTTGTCCGTTGTAGCTTAATTTCATACTTTTCTGCTGATATCTCTTAAACAAAAGTATATACCATAACAAAATTTTGTATAAATAGTTTGAGGGTCGATATAAACTTGGAAACCAAAAATGGACGTGGTCCGCCCATTTTACCGCCCACCTCCCATATAACGTAAAATTAGAAAAAGTTGATGGTGGTTATATAGATTCGGCCTAGCCGAATATAACATTGGCGCTTGTTTATTATTATACTTATAATGGAAAATGGTACCAAAAATGGTATTTATTTTTGAATTTTACTTTTTTTCAGAAGGAATTTTTTTAGAAATATTTTGGCTATTTTTTTCGTAGTTTGAAAATTATAAAAAAGGTAGGTATTTTTTTGGAAAAAATTGTACTGCCTTCAACATTTTTCTGTAAAATCATATCTTTTTAAAAATGGTACTTTTCGAAAGTTTTTTTTCACAACAAAATTGTACTTTTCTCAAAAATTTGAAAATGAGTTAAATAAAATAAAGAAAAATTACATTAAAAAACAAAACGGTTCTTTCTTAGTTAAAAATAATATCTGTCTTGAAAATTAGTACTTGTCTTAAAATTTTACTTTTTCATAAAATGTTGTCCTTTTGAAAATTTTTAACTTTTAAAATAAATTTTTTTGTTTAATTTTTCTTTTAAATTTTGTTTAGAAAATTTATATTTTTTACAAAACAGTAGTGCCATTCAGTAACTTATTTTAACGATAATCGAATGGTTTAAAAAATTAAACAACAAAATTGTCGATTTTTCTATTCTGTAACACTTTTGAACGACATTCGTTGTCTACTTTATAGCAAACAACAAAAGCCATCGACATTTTTATCGATTGTGGAATCGTTAAAAGTTACTGAATTGCACAGGTATATTTTTAAATGATAGATACAAATTTATATTAAATTTTAATGACTTTTTTTAATTGTTCTTTTTATACCCACCATCAAAAAGATGGGGATATATTGATTTTGTCATTCCGTGTGTAACATGTCGAACGAATCATCTAAGACCCCACAAAATATATATTTTCTGGGTCCTGGTTAGATTCTGAGTCGATCTAGCTATGTCCGTCCGTCTGTCCGCCTGTCCGTCTGTTGAAAGAAGGATAGGGCTCGAACGGGACAACGTAGGAGGACGAAATTTGGCGTAAATATTTGTCTTATATAAGGTTTGTTTGGGATTGAAAATGGGTAAAATCGGTTAATAAACAAAAAAGTTATGGGCTAAAAACTAGAAACACAGGGTGTCCGTTTTATACTTTTCTGCTGATATTTCTGCAACAAGCATGTACGATAGCGAAATTTTGTACGTATAGTTCGGTGATTGATATCAACTCGGAAGCAAAAAATGGGCGTGGTCCGCCGACTTTACCGCCCACCTCCCATATAAGGTGAAAATCAACGAAATTGTGTTCAAATAGTTGAAGGACCAATGTAAACTCGGAAACAAAAAATGGGCATGGTCCGCCCACTTTACCGCCCCCTCCCATATAACGTAAAATTTGAAAAAGTTGATGGTGGGTATGTAGATTCGGCCGGGCCGAATATAACATTCGCGCTTGTTTTTTCTAAAAATTTACTTTTATAGAAAGAAGCTATGTATTTAAGGACAATAGTACTAGGAAAGAAAACAAGTTAAAAAAGTATAGTCGGTCAAGCCCGACCATATGATACCCTACACCATTTTGAATGTTTATCAAAACTCGCAATATTTAAGGCAATTTTGGTCTTTAAACCCTTATTTGAGGAGCACAATTGTATAACGGCTAGATGAAATAATGGACCGATCATAACTAGTTTCAATAAAGTACGTACTTGAACCAATAGAAGTTCTAGTGCAAAATTTCATTGATCTATCTTTAAAATTGCAACCTGTGGTTTGATTATAAGGTTTGCATGGACAAACAGAGGAACTGGCACTGATAAATCGACTCAGAAAGTGATTCTGAGTGGAACGGTATACTTTTATATCCTATCCAGTACTATTTATATCCCACCCAACCACCTATGGTGGTGTAGGATATATGACTGTACATCTTTAGAAAATTTAACTTTTTTAAAAAAAAATGGTAATAACTCAGCCATATTTGGACAGATATTAAAGATTTCAAATAATAAAATTCTCAAAAAGGAAAATGCATAAAAAAAATAAAATAAATTCAAATGTTATAACATGGCATATATACCCATCTTTTATGAAGGGTATATACAATAAATTGCCAATTAAAAGTTTAATTTTGTTTTTATATTTTTATATTTAATCTGCATATTTTCATAAATAAGGATAAAAATATATAAATATCTATTTTTATTTACTTTATTAACTGCCTTGACCCGTAAGTATTTATAAAAGTTATTTAAGTTCCATTAAAACCAAAAAAGTTTTATTTAGACAATATTATGATTTTAAGATTATAAAACATAATACATACATAAGCAATTATCATAAACTTTAATACCATTAAATCTAAAGTATATTTATAAAGTATATATTATTAATGTTTTAAGAATATAAAAGTTATTGCGATTAAATAAAATTTAATATAAGCAAATTATTTACAGAATGATTGACATTTTGATAAGGTTATATTCAGCTCTCAAAAGTATAATATAATATTTTTTACTATTTGTTTAAACGAAATGTATATATGTAACCTTAAAATTTTATGTTCATAATTTACTTTTTTTTTTTTTTTTTGCCCACAAAACCTACATTGACAATTATTAACAACACATTGAAACAAATTTAACATTTAAAATAAAAATACTTACAAAGGATATCATGGGTATATTCCATGCTGCTGCCAGCAGAGCTTCTGATATGCAACTTTCGTCTGGTCCAATAAATGCTGCTACGTTTTCACTTTTCATTTGTGTCATAAATCTGTAATAAGACATTAAGGGAAATAAAAAAAAAAAAAATACACACATTTTTAGTATATTCTTTCATCCATAAAAAAATTTAAAATGTTTTAATTTGTTGAGCTCGTAGGAGAATTAATTGTATGTAAAATAAATTTAAAATAATTTGGTTTACTATTTTATACTGTACAATACATTATGTATATTTTATTACACAGGCTTAACTTTTTAATTAAAGTAAAATAATTTTTAAGAATTTTTGTTACTGAAATATAGATTTTTATAATATAGCCCCTAGTATTTATATCAAATAATGTTAATAATACTCGTATTAAAATTTTTGTTTGAAAAACGTTTGCATTCAATAGTTACCAAAACATTAAAAAATTATTTTAGAATAAATATTATTTTGTAATTAATAGTTTTTCCATAATAAGCACACATTTTTGTAATCATATGGATAATAAAAAAAAACAATGTTTTCTTTTACAATTCGATGAATGTATTTCCATATAACTTCAGCTAAAGAAAAATCGTTTTAAATATTTTTCGCATGTTTTTTTTTTTTTCTAGCATAATGAAATTTAACAACTGGGGTAAAAGGGTTCGAAAATGGCGATTAATTCTGGGAAAGGTGTTATAGATATTTTAATGATCACATTTTATTTTTTTATTTATTATTAGCTAAAAAAAAAGTAATTATAGATGTTTTTTGGCAAAATGGTAATGTCCGTCCATCTGTCTATACATTAGAGTTAAACGGGTCGAAAATTATGAATAATGCAGGGAAAGGTGATATCAACACTTTAATGATCACTTTTAATTTTTCTATTTGTTAGTAAATAAAAAAATTCATTTTTAGAATTATAAGATGTTTTTTTGGCAGAATGGTAATGTCTGTCCGTCTATACATTTAAGTTAAATGGGTCGAAAATGGCGCTTATATCAGAAAAAGTTTATATCCGAATTTTGATGATCACATTCTATTTTAAGTAAGTAAAAAAAATGCATTTTTAGAATTCTAAAATATTTTTTGGCAGAATGGCAATGTTCATCTATACACTTGGATTAAATGTGTTGAAAATGGAGCTTATTTTAGAAAAAGGTGATAATAATACTTTAATAAATAGATTTGGTTTTTATATTGGCCAAGAAGTAAAGAAATCATAAATTTTTTTGAACTTAAATATTTTTTTTAGAGAATTCTAATGTCCGTCCTTCCGTCGGTCTGTTTGCTAATTTTTGCAAACTTGCCAATTTAAAATCGTTTATTTTTTGACTTATTAAAATATCGACTTCAAATTTTCTTTATTCGATAGATAATTTTGTTTTTTTAATTAATTACAATAAATATGATAAAATCGATTGAAAATGTATGGATATAAATTGAAAAGATTTGACCAACATCTTTCAGTTAAGATTGTTGAAATTTCAAATGAATTTATCTCGAAGAATATATAAGAGAAATAGTACATGCAAGCATGTTTTCTAAGGGCTTTAAGGTGATTTAAAATTTTTGGAAATTGGGTAAGCAACAAAAATTCGCTAGTTATTAAACATTTTCTATGACAGACAGTGGTCCCAAAACGGAATTTTTTGGAAATAATTCTGTAACTTTAGAACTGCTGGATGTGTTTAAATGAAATTTCAAATGAATATTCCTGAGGTTTATGGCAATTGATTTGGTGGAGGACAGGTTCGTAGCGGGTCTGGAGGACGAGGGGTAGACCTCCAAAGTTGGTCTCCTCGGGTATGAAATCTTTTAAAAAAAATCGCAAAAATTTCATTTATGATTTGATTGAAAAAAAATTTTGCACACAGATTGTACTTATAATTAAAAATACGCTTACATGTGTGGGTTATCTCTTTTATTTTTAGAGATATTTGGACCAAAGTAAAATTTTGACCCATTTTTGTACATGTTTTTTTTTAGTTTTTTTTTTTTTTTTTAACTTGGCGGGCGCAATTTGTGTCCTGACATTTTTCTAAAATGTTCTCTGGATTCTTGAAATATATTTATCAGTTCAAAAGTTACGTTTTATTATTTAAAAAAACACATTGAAACTGCTGTGCACTTATATATGTATATTTCAACGTATTTTTTTTTTTTAATAATAAAACGTAACTTTTGAACGGATAAATATATTTCAATGAAATTTAACACAGTTATTACTGAGGTATTTTCCAAATACTTTGAAAGATTATAAATTTCTAGCTGGTCTGCGGGCAGGAGGAGAACCTCCGAAAGTGGTCAACTCTTTTAATTATTTCTTATATAATATCCGAGGTTACCCATTTCGGCGATCCTCCCCCCTGCCCCGAGACCACCTAGAAACTTGTACTCCTCCATAACAGTTGGAAACTACCTCAGTAATAACTATGTGAATTTTCGTTGAAATATATTGAACGATTCAAAAGTTAAACAAAGTTATTTAAAAAACACCTTGAAACTGCTGTGCATTTATGTATATAGAATGCAAATTTTGCGAAAGGAGGTAAAGTTTCAGTTAGTTTTTAAACGATTGTGTAAAGTATTTTTGCAAGTGTTTAGTATCGTTGGAAAGATTATTACTTTGAAAATAATATTTAAATAATAAAGTATTCCATCTAAATTTTTTCCTTAAATTGATCAAAAAAAGAAAAATGTTTGTATTTAGTGTTATTTTTCAAAAAAAAAAAAAAAAAAAATAATAATATTTGAATTTATATAAAATCTATATTTATAAAGCTATCATTCTGAAATTTTAGTATTATATAAAAAAAAATGGTTCTTAAAAGAAGAGTATAAATAGATTCCCATTTTTTCACTCCAAAATACCCAAAATTCCTGTTTGGAAAAAAACTTACTTCAAAAATTTATTTTTTTTAGTAAATTGGTCACCCTGTCGTTATAAGAGGCGTGACTTATTCAAAATTGTTTGTGTGTTTAGCCAACATATGGAGGTAACTTTCTACGGTATTTTTATTTTAATATTAGCTTTGACATTTTTGTGCTCCACAAAAAACTAAAAACACAAAAATTTAAATTAACGAAATTCTGATAGGGCCAGCGGGGAGACTATTACCTCAACTGCCCTCGGATTTCTTTTACGTGCATTTATATTAAGCATTATTTTAGAAACATTAAAAAAATTTACGGTCCAGAGGAAAATAATGGATTTTAAAGTGAAAAAATGTTACCATCTTTTTGAAAAAATCACAAAAAATCAAAATTTTTTTCAAATTTTCTAAATCAAAATAATATAACTTTTTATCTAAACCATATAGGTATATGATCCTTGTACAAAAATTATTTAGAATTTTGCACAGAATCTAAAGAATACTTTAGAAAAATTTTAGGACACAAATTGCGCCCGCCAAGTTAAAAAAAATAAAAAAATCAATTTGCATACACCTCAGGATTGCCCATGTGAAATTTCATTCAAATACTCCAGCAGTTCTAAAGTTACAAAATTATTTCCAAAAAATTCCGTTTTTGGCCCACTGTGTGACATTAGTCTTGAAGCGTATAAGAGATCCTGCTTCTAAACTTAAAATGGTATTGTCCTCTGCTACACGTATGTGTAATTTCATTTAAATCCAAAAAGCCGATTAGAAAAAATAAATAAATAAATAAAATAATAATAATTTCTCAAATCGGGCAATATGTAATAGTGGACAATATGTAATATCCCTGCGGAAAATTTGTGGCAATTGCAGTAATGGACCGGTTCCTCAGTACCAGTTGAGTACCAATTGACACCTAACTCGTCACCAAAGTTCCAATTTGGAACAGTTTACACAAACACATTCACTATTTAACAGTTGAGAGCCAATTTATAACATGTTTGTTAAATGCGCAATTAGCAACTCGCGCGTATTAACAATCAGTGGTTAAGTGGTTAGCGTCGAAGACTATAAAACATAACATACAGATGAACATGGGTTCGATTCAGGGTGCCGCCATCGACATTAACGAAATTTTTATAAAATAAAAATAAACATAATTTAATAAAAATAATAATAAAAAAATGTTTAAAAAGTAAAAACAAATACCGAATTTTTATACAATTTTTATTATATTAATCGTTACTGAACCTGTCCTCTTGGACCAGTCCTGTGACTTATCCTGTGACCCTAGGGGCTAATTAGCCACCTCCAATGACAACCCCATGTAAAAGTGACAGGTTCCTCTCATACAAAGTTCCGGAACTGGGACCGGTGACTAGCCCCGAGAACCTGTCACGTGACTAGTTTTGAACCGGTTCTCTTTACTCTAGGGATTTTTCAGAAAATTTTCAGAACAAACATCCTGTAGCATTTTCACTTGCATTCCGTGAAATTTGAAAATTTGTGTATTTTAGGACAATTTTCAAAAAAAAAAAAAAAAAAAAAAAAAAAAAAAACATAGGACAAAATATAATTTACAAATACTGCAAAAAAAAAAAAAAAATACACTTAAATTGAACTAATGACTCTGTTTTATATTTTTACTTATAAAGACTTTTTATTCAAAATAAATACACTGAAGATGAAAATTTAATTTTTTATTCCTTTGTTTAATTTTGACAGCTTCTTATAAGAAAACAACAGAACCTAGCTTGAAGATTTTAATTGATGTTGGTACATAATTTTTTCTATTTTTATTCCGTACCCAACTTAATTACTAATATTTTAATTTAAAAATTCACATTTCACCGCAACGTGCATTAGGTGTTACTTTTAATCTAAATATCTTTCTTAACCAGTTTTAAGGCCTTATTTTTTGAATCGTTAACAAAATTTTAAGAAAAAAAAAAAAAAAAAAAAAACATTCTTGTAAAAATTAGCCATGCAGTAGTTAAGAAGTTATAGTTTTATTACCAATTTTATTTTATTTATTTTGATCTAAAATAATTAAATTATCCCACAAATAAATGCCTTGTATAATTTCTTTAAAAGATATTTACAAGACTTATAAATTGTATATCATAGAAATTCTTATAATTTTATTATATTTAACTAAAAGATAAAACTACCACCCTTGTATGCTGAAAATTAAGAGTATATTTTATTTGCAATTTTATTATACTTATGATATTCATATGTATGTATGTATATGTATGTATGTAACTATAAAACATATACTAATTTTACTAACAGATATACCATGTGTTTCATGTTTGCAAATAAATTACAACACAAGAATACGCCTACATACACATAATCCTAGACTAGGGTTGCCAGACGGTCTTGGATGAACTTGATTGTCCAGATATTTTAGAAGTTGTAAAGCTACAAGTTCAAATGTAATTTTTCAAGTTGAAAATAATTTGTAGCTATTAAGAATATTTTATATTTTGATGAGCGTATAAGCCTGACAATGCCAGGAAAAATAAAAAAAAAATAATAATAAAATATGCACAAACAAATCCGAAAATATATGAACGTCATTACTAAATATTATTAATAAGTAGCAAAATATCATTATAATTATTAAAAAAATTAAAGTGGTAAAGATTTTCTTTGTTTAGAATTCTAAATATATTATTGGAATAGAATTGAGGTTCTTGCAACTGAAAAATGTGTTAATTGAGTAGGTTTGTGTCATTACTAAATGTTACTTAACTAATTTGAAAATTACAAACTAGTGTTTATAAACCGGTTAACTAACAAAACCGTTTTTTTCTCAAATTTCCGTTTTTTGCGAACCGGTTAATTTGAAATATTCAATATCGGTTAGCCGGTTTATTCGGATTTTTTGTGCCGGTTAACCGTTTTTACAAATTTACTAAAAATATCACTTAGTTTCCTTCTTTTGTTACTTTTTTCTGAATTTAAAATATAAGAAAATTTTTTAAAACAACTAAAAATCTCAACATATCTCTCTTTAGCAGAAAAACGGTTAATTATTTTTCCATTTTTATACAGATATTTATTAATTGCATTTATTTTATGAAAATTATATAAACATTTCTTTAAGAGAAAAACTTCAAAAGTGGTGAATATAAATCATAATATAAAGTACATTTTCCAAAGTCTAAAGCTTCCTTTTTGTTGAGATGCTTTAAAATTTCGATAATTTTATTTTATTTTTCAGAACAATTTTAAATTATTATAAAGCTTCAAAAGCTGTACTAAAAGAAGCCAAAAAAAATTGTTTTTATAAATTATATTAACACTAGTCTAATGGCTGAAAAAAAGTATTATAAACTTTTGATGTAAATCAGTCGCTATTTATAAAGAACAGTGTTTATTAGTTGGTAAATGGTTTAACTTATAAGCTAAAAAACACTTTTTTTAACCAAAAATATTTTTATTAATCTTCAACTTAGTGTAATTATTAAAATGTCAGTTAACCGGTTTACCCGGTTTTTAAATTTTACCCAATTTTCGATTAACCGTCAAACCGGTTTTTTGAAAAGTCGGTTTTTTATAAACACTATAAGCGACAAATTCAATTACTACATTAAAAAATAAAATTCGGTGCTATTAACCATATTTCAATATAATTGACATTTATAAAAAAAATAGTTAAACATTTTTTTTTTTAACAGAACAATATAGAAATATTTAAAAAAAAATTGAAATTTTTTAAAATATTAAAGGTATGTAAGTCTTCTATTCTTGTTGTATTCATTTATTAAGACCATTTCAACGATTTCAATCTGCTCCAGGTTTATTTATAACAAAGTCTCTGCATCTTTTTTACATGTAAGTCCACATATTGGTTTATAAAAGCAAAATATCACAATTGCATTCTCTGGGCAAGGACATAACATATTTATAAAATAAAAATGGTTATTTTATGGAGCAAATGTCTAAATAAAAAAATTTATATTTTGTCCCCGACTCAAGATTTTTCAAAAAGAAAAAGACACAATTTCATTACTCTTACTTTATTCTATAAGTTGACATCATATTAGCAAGGTTTAAACCATTTATTCTTGTACTGTTTAATTTATTGTTTTAATGCAAGTTTTTGTATTTTTTTTTTTTTTTTTTTGTATATATGTAATTTTTTAAATAAATTAAAACGAAGAAAAATCGTTCAAGAATATAAAATTACCAAAAAAATTCAGTCGTCTAAACTAATATTTTCAGTTCCCGTCATCGAATTGCTTTTTTTTTTTTTGATTCGGTTGTGTGTACCATTAATTCAGCAATCGAATAGTACTTGCAATTGAATTTGTGAAAGTACTCGTAGCCGACAAAATTCGTTTGGCAAAAAATTCGGTTGCCACAACGAATGTGTTTTCTCTGTGTATATATAGATAGAGATAAGACCGAAGAATATTATTACATTTTACAGGATACAAAGTCTTTTGCTTTATTACACCCTGAGTAAAACTTGTATATAACTACATAATATATTGATTGAATTTTAAATAATATTAAAATTATTAAAATATGAGATATGCGAATCATTTTACGAAAAAGGACTGTTTTAAATTTACACTTTTAATTTTTTCCAAAATTAATTGAAAACTTCCATACGATGTAGTAATAAATGTTCAAAAGCAATATTAATGGATATTGAAATATTTCTATATAATATAACAATTGCAAAAATCGAATACCGCATTTTTTAATATTTTTTCATGGCCTAAATGGATATTCTACTATATGAACTCTGATTTTCGCAAAAATATGTATTTACTACTTCTATATAGGTTTCATATAAAAAGTAAATGATTATTGGCGGAAGACGACTGTCTAGTTCTTTTTTGAAAATCAAGCTTATTTTTCGGTAACACTAAGTTAGATCACAATTTGAATCTGGCAACTCTATCCTAGACATATGTTTGTAGAAATACTAAAACATATATTCACCTTGAATTTGTAAATAAATAAAAATCATTTTAAATACAATATGCTTTTGGAAAAGTTGCAAAAATGTTTCTACTACTAATAACTTTGCTACAAATTAACAATTTGTTTTTTCACTTAAAAAACGATATAATGTGGGTTATAAATCATTTAGAGAATATCACATAACAATTTTCATAAGTTTCCAGTACTATTTATTTCGTAACTCTAAAAATTTTAAGCTTAGTTTAGATTTTAAAATTGATTAAGAATACAGAAGAAAGTAGCTTTTTTGGCATCGATTTTTAAGTGCATATTTTTGAATACTTTATCTTTAACAGCATATTTTAGTATTTAGCGATTTTCAGTGTATATTTATAGCATATTTTATTATTTTTAGAGTATATTTTCACATTATGTGGTTAATTTTTTAATACCTCATGGGATGTTTTTCAAATTTGATTTTGAGAACCAAATATATTTAGTATTTAAAAAATTATAATCGATAACATTTTATCACTCCGGAGCTTGACTTGTAGAAGATAGAATATTTAGAAACATATCAATTGATTTTATTTAAGTTATTTTTAATTGATCTTCATTAAAGCTATTTTTGAAATGTAGTATAGAGGATGTATTTGCTTTCAAATTTACCCCAGTAGCATCAGTTAATGTTGTAGAAACAATATTTTTTTTTTTTTTTTATTTTTTTTTTTAATGAAAGCATATGACAAATTTGAGATTTTCTGAACTAATAATAATCTCTAGAATTTAGATAGGTAAGATTTGCCTTATTTTATAACATTAAAATATTTATAACCTATACCACCATAGGTGGTTGGGTATTATGCTTATGTGTTGGTGTTTGTAACGCACAGACAAAATTTTCGGACCCCCATCTTAAAGTATACAAATCGACTCAGAATCACTCTGAGTCGATTTAACGATGTCCGACTTGTCGGCTGGCTGGCTGTTTGTCCATTAGAGAGTCCCGAGGAAAGCCTCAAACGATGCGTAAAAATTTGCTTAATACCAAAAAATTATTTAAAAATTTTTAAAATTTGTCTTCAGTTCCCTACTAGCGATTGAAAAATCATGGGTGCCATAAATTTTGGTAAAAAAACAAGTTTCGATTTTTAAAGCAAGTAAAAATTCGTAATTTTATACTGGTTATGGGAAAAATATTAAAAAAAATTTTCCCATAGGATTTTGTTTCGCTAAAAGGCTTTTTAAGGCATTTTGATGAACAATTTTGTGGAAGAATTTGGAAATTTATATATTTATCAACAGTACTAACTACAATGCAAATTTTTAATACTTTAGCCTTAAAGGAACAAAATTATAAAATTTGTATCCATTTTTGAAGAAATAAGTATATAGAAAATTTTTTTAGCATGATGTACTAAAAGGACGGTTTATGGACCAAAATTTTTGCGAACATTATTTTAAATATTTTTTTTTTTTTTTATAATTGGCTAAAAATTATGAATTTTTTATATCCATTTCAAGAAAAAACTCAATACTATTTTTTGGACGAAATGTTCTAAACCCTCGACTTTCAATCGCTGGTAGGAAACTGAAGATCTATTTTAAATATTTTTTTAATATTTTTCCCATATTAAGCTAATTTTTTCAAGCAAGTAAGTAAGTAAGTAAGGCAGCGGAAGTGTTCGAATTTATGTGTCTTTTTCTAAGCATTTTTTTTCTAAAGCTCTCAAACTTGGTAAAAAAACAAAAAACTACAAATCCTAACATTAAATATTATTATTTTATATGTATATTTGAGGTTTGTTTTGATTTTAAGAAATTTTGATTTGCTGCCATTGTTTTCCAAATCATATAAAAATTCATGTTACATTTCTGTCTGGGAGGGTGAATGCCCTCGTTTTTTTTTAAAAAGTTTACTAATTTAACACTTTAATCACTATTATGCCGTCAGATTCTGAAAGCTTCAAATCTTTAAATTCGATTAGGGAAAGAAAAAGCGTCAAAATGTTATTCATTTATTTTTTTTTTTTTTAAAAGATTTTCGAATTTGTTTGTGCATATTTTTATACCCACCATCAAAAAGAAGGGGGTATATTGATTTTGTCATTCCGTGTGTAACATGTCGAAGGAATCATCTAAGACCCCACAAAGTATATATTTTCTGGGTCCTGGTTAGATTCTGAGTCGATCTAGCTATGTTCGTCCGTCTGTCCGCCTGTCCGTCTGTTGAAAGCAGGATAGGGCTCGAACAACGTAGGAGAACGAAATTTGGCGTAAATATTTGTCTTATATAAGGTTTGTTTGGGATTGAAAATGGGTAAAATCGGTTAATAAACAAAAAAGTTATGGGCTAAAAACTAGAAACACAAGGTGTCCGTTTTATGCTTTTCTGCTGATATTTCTTCAACAAAAGCATGTACGATAACGAAATTTTGTACGTATAGTTCGGGAATCGATATAAACTCGGAAACTCGAAACTGAATAGTTCAAAAAATGGGCGTGGTCCGCCCACTTTTCCGCCCCCTCCCTTATAACGTAAAATTTGAAAAAGTTGATGGTGGGTATATAGATTCGGCCGGGCCGAATATAACATTCGCTATTGTTATTATTATAATATAAGATTTTCTGGCATTGGCAGGTTTATATACTCATGTTTAAATAAAATACTATTTTTAATTTAATTTGAAGCACAATTATTGAAAAATTAGTTTTTGTTTCTGCAAAATAATTCAGAATAATTACTAATTTCAAAAAAGTTCAAATAAAACTGCAAACTTTTAGACAAAACCATAAATTAAAAATTAAATAAATTTGCATAGATTTTTTTCAAACTTTTTTGAAATTCGATTAACAAAATTTTAAAAAGTTTGAAATTTAAATTTTTAAACAGCCTTAAAAAAAATAAATTTTTTAACAAAGCATGAAAGGGCAGAAACAAAAACAAATGTTTGGGTAATTATGGTTCCAATTTAATTAAAACTAGCATTTTGTTTAAATATTTATCAAAATCTTTATCTTTCGTTTGTACACTCCATACACAAGTGACTTAAAACATGTTAATGGTCTGGGGAATTTGTAATAACTGACATTTTTTAAGCAATTTTTTCGTATTATATCTTGTTTGATGGATAATTATGTATAGATTACGATTTTTTTACCTTTAGTTACAAATAAAATCAGGTCCAATGCGTCACAGATTATTGACATACGAATTCACTAATATGTCACACAATATCTTTTTAGAACTCAATGAAAAATTCGTCTGTAACATAGTGTAAATTATGTTAATTTTAACTTTATCTAACGCCTACTTTATAAATAAACTCTTTTTTATATCATAAAAAAATTATATAAATTAATAAAAATTATGAAGAAAAAACTTTTACTTAAAATTATAAAATGTTTTAAATAATATGAATTTAAAATGAAGTTTAGTTATACAGTTAATTATAGAAATATCAAATTTTTTGATTAATATGTTTGTTAAACAAACAGAATACCCAAATATGTCTAAAAATATTATATTATACCATAAAGAATTTTGGAAGTTTCTATATTAATTATAAAAGAAAAATAACGTTGTCCGATGGTAAACTATTGAATTTAATTTTATTATTTTTTATGGGTTTGGAAATTTTATTTTATGTAATTTGACATATGAGTATTTGCTTTAAAACAAACGGAATCAATGATCTAATTTTCCATGAATGTAGTAAAAAGAAGCCAAAAGGAAATTTGTGAGAATTTAGATGAATGTAAAACAAATATGACCTATTTTATCATAGATTTAAGGGGGTGGGTTAAATGTTAAAAAGTAAACTACTAAAATACTTAGTTTTGTTTGTAATATTAGTTCACTAGTTATTTTAAAATAAACCACAAAGAGATATTTATTACTACATCGTTAGTTAATTGCTCTTATAAACAACTTCTTATGAATAAGTATGTATTACCATTAAGTGGAAATTATTATACACTAACTTACCTTATGGGCGGTAAACGATAAAGTCCTGTTGTATGACCAATATCAAAGGCTTTAAATGACAAACGTTTACCAGGCAATAGTGCAGGATTTTTATTTATGTCCTCCACAGCCAAAGGCAAACCACCTAGTGTCACCTGAAATTTATGAAATAGTTTGAAAGGAGATTTAATTTATAGTGAAACTGATGAGGATAAATAATATTAAAATAAATAATTATATTATTATTATTAAAATAATGTAGATTTATATAATTAAAAAAAACAATTATTTTTGCCAGCAAAAATATGTTTTAAATTTAATATAAATTCATGAGAAATTTTTATATTACAAAATTCAAAAATTCATCTCACTTTTATAATCTCCCTTAACTCATAGCGCCCATAATATTTTTTTTTAAGCCTAAAATATTCAATTTATGTAAAATTTATTTAAATTGTCTGCTTTGCCTCTTCAAAAATCACACATACACACCAAAAGTTGCTCTTGGCAACATTTTTATGTTTAAAGTGTCCTTGAAATGTGTCATCAAGTTCTCGCTTAAGTTGTTAGTCATGGCAATTGACTATTACTTTTAGTGTATTTAAATAAATGTGCACGAGTTAGCAAGATAAGGTCATTGTTTTAAATATAAAATGTCCAGTTTTCTAATGACTATTAATATTTAAAAATTTTTTGACCATTAAGGGGGCTATTAAAAAAAGGACCAGAGCAAATTAATAACTTAGTTGGAAAGAAATTGCCAAAATCTGTCATAAATGGTTTAATTAATAGGTATTAAAGATTAAGAAAATATTAAATTTATGCTATAAATAATTTGTAAGAAAAATAAAAAAATAATATTCTGGTTTATGAGTAAAAAAAAAACAAATAATTACTAACATTTTGGGTTTATAAATTTCCATGTGGAAAATTTTAGCAATTTTATATCTAATATTTTTTAAAGCAGGAGTTAAATAACCCTTTATATGTTTTTACATCAAGGTTACAGCACTCTGTTGTTAAATGGATTATGCTAAAATAAAAAAAACTGTTAGAATGTACATGGGGTTAAATGGGTTCGAAAATGGCTCTTAATTCAGGAAAGATGATATCAATCTTTTAATATCTACAATACATTTAATGAAATTCATTATTTTTTTTTTTCAAGAATTTGTTAATTTAATGTACAATTTCGTTGTTTCAATGAAAACATTCATTAAAATTCAGTGAAAAAAATTAACGCTATTATGAACAGTACATTGAAATCTTTAATTAAATGTACTTCTTAATAATATAAGTAAATCTGTTACTTGATTTATACATTAATTCATTAATTTAAAAATATAGTATACATGTGGGATTGGACCCTGGTCGCGTCACCAGATCTGGCGGACGTTGGTAAGAAAAGGGTTAAGATAGTTAACGAACAGAACATTCTCGACGGAGCTAGTGACGAGTCACGTACGCAACAGACAAGATATGAACGAGACAACTTATAACGAAAGACGAATATTCTAGATGACGTTTTTTGATTTGATAAACGGACTAACAACGGAAAATAAAGGGACAAATATAGGTTTCGCTCGCTAAGAAGTTTCTGGAGCTTTAGGGAAATAGCGAGTAATAGTGGATAGGATATATCCATAGAAATAGAAAAGAATATTGAGTTAGTTGAAGAATAGTTGCAGAAGAGTTTTATAAAGTTGAAGTAAGTTGAAAATAGTTGCTGAAGAGTTGCAGAATAGTTGTGCAAAAGTTGAAGTGAGTTGCTCTAAAGTTGAAGTTAAAAGTTGTAATTAAGTTAAAACCAGCAGTAGCCAAACTCTAATAAATTGTAAAACTAAACTAAAGTGAAGTGAATATTTTAATTTTAAGTTTGATAATTTAAAATAAATTGTGTACACTATAATTTATTAATCAAAATAGATTGTGTTTTAATTGATTAAAGCCATCAAGCTTAAATCGCAGGGATTTATTTAAAAATCCCACATACATTAAAATAATAATAATATTAAAATAATAAGAAGCATTATACAATACACAAATACATTGAATCAATGAAATATTTAATTAAATTATGTTAAAATAAACATACATACTCAATGTTTTCTAAAGGAAAATATTGTAAAACGAAAACAACCCAGTTTGTATTTATCTCTTGAACAAGAAATGACGCGTTTTAGACAAAACGTTCAGTGTTTTGCTAAAAACGAAAATATAAAAAAAAATCTTCAAAATATAAAAAAAAAAAAAAAAATCAAAAACCGGTTAACCGGTTTCGGTTTTTGAATACACTAATTCAAAAGCAGGAATTTGAACACTTACTTTCTCAACATGTAAGTTTAGTAATGTTAATGGTTTTAAACAGGTTTTAAAATATTACATTTAACTTATATTTATGTAAATAAAACAATTAAGACACAGAGGAATGTGTTATTATCCTCAAATACAAGGTTTTCAAAAAATATCGTTAATTCAAAAACCAAGATGATTCTATTCGTAATTATTCACAAATATATAAAATATTTAAATTTAATTCTTAAGAAATATATACTACAGTCTGACCAATATTTGGACGCTACATCCAGTGATCGTCATATTATTCTATATAATTTTCCTGAACATTTTATGGAAATAAGGGAATTCCTATAGACATAACAAATTTAAAGGAAACTAATAGCCTGTTTCTCTATGTCGAACGAAAATCAAAGCGAACGAAAGCAAGTCGAAGGAATTCGAATCATTTTGGGTTTCTGTATTTCCTACGCTTTCGTTCGCATGGAGTTACGTCTTTTCCTATTGTTTTTGTTTTATTTTTCTTTCAGAGTAACTTTTTTTCGTAAAAATATTCAAAATACTACTAAATTGTTTAAACGTATGTCGCATAGAAGTAAGTTAGAGAAACCCAAATCAGTTTTCGTTCGCTTAGAATTCAAAAGAAAGCTTTCATTCGACATAGAGAAACAGGCTATAATTTAAAAAAATGTAAGTCATTTGAACGAATTTTATTTATAAATTTTATTTATAAACATTTTTTCGTTCATGATAATGCTGCAATGTGATGTATAAATGGATATTTCATACTGTCATTGAGCAATATAAAAAACATCAGGAAGTACTTTGTAAAATAAATGAAAAAATGGAACAGGATGTTCGCGATCTCATCTGTAACATGTATTTTGTTTATTTAAATTATTTAGTAAAATGTAATATGAACACTGTTTTATATTTATGGCATCTATATTAAAAGAATAATATTTATTTTTTACTTATGTATATTACAGTGCCTCACGAAAAAAGTTGCAAATGTACCCCTCTAGAAATGAAGATTGGTATGCTCTTATATGAATCTCTAAATATTACATCTAAATATTTAAATTTACGTGAGCTGGACCATTTTCAAAACACCTTTAAAATTACGTATTTCGTTCAATATCATTATTAAAATTTCAGCTATAAGAAAATAAACTTAAAATTATAATAGATGCATACTACGACTTTGAATTTTCATTTAAATAATTATTATGTCTCTTTTCAGTATTTTCTTTGTTCAAACGTGTAATTTTAAATATTTCGGACATTTCTCATATTATATTAGCTTTTAATGTACCATAGGAATGGTCTATCCTGTTACTATTGAATATAATACATAATTAACCCATTAAGAGCTAGAGGGTCTAATTTATGCATTTAGTTCAAAAAATGTTAAATTATAAATTTTTGGAAATAAGTCGTATGTAAGAACTTATTACACTTAAATATTGATAAAAAGTACAGAACAAGGGCATTATTATTATATAAATATGACAAAATATGAGTTCGTTGACTCATTTCAACGAACTGTAATTATTTATTTTATTTAACGAACGTGTTCATAGAATCAATGTACAAATAAATTGAATCAATAAATTTGTACATTGAATTTTAATATTAAAGTATGACAATACCTTGATTCAACTTACCTATACATAGGGTAAAATTTAGTGTATAAATTCATTGAAACAATTAACTTTTTCATTGTATTTGTGTATATTTTTTTCATAGAATTCTGATGAATGTCCATCTGTTTTTGAATTTTTGTAAATTTTTTAAATTAAACATTTCTTTATTTTTGGACTCAATAAAGATATTGAGTTAAATTTTCCTTCATTTAATAGATAATTTTTATACCCACCATCAAAAAGATGGGGGGTATATTGATTTTGTCATTCCATGTGTAACATGTCGAATTATTTAAGATCCCATAAAGTATATATTTTCTCGGTCCTAGTTAGTCCGTCTATCTGTTGAAAGCAGGATAGAGCTCGAACGGGACAACTGAAGGTGATGAAATTTTGCTCAAATATTTATCTTATACAAGGTTTGTTTGATAAAATCGGTTAATAAACAAAAAAGTTATGGAAAAACAATAGAAACACAGGGTGTCCGTTGTAGCTTTATTTCATACTTTTCTGCTGCTATATCTCTTTAATAAAAGCATGTACGATAATTAAAGGGTTGTACAGATAGTTCAAGGGTTGATATAAACGTTGAAAACAAAAATGGGCTTGGTCCGCCCACTTCCAATATAAGATGAAAATCAACGAAATATTGTACAAATAGTTCAAGGACCAATGTAAACTGGGAAACAGGTTTCCGCCCACCTCTATATAACGTTAAATGTGAAAAAGTCGATGGTGGGTAAATAGATTTGGCCGTCAATACATCTACAAATCAAGTCTGTGATTAAAAATATATTTTTGGGCTTGAATTGGGTAATTTAGAATTTATGCTTTGACTTGTTTTTTAAGTCTTTTTTGTGTGAGAGCAATTGGAGTTTATTTTTTCACAAAAAATTTTAATTTCTAAAATCGGGATATATACATATGCCCACGATATAGTGATTTTCAGAAATGGATCTCATATGGACATATGAACACATCTTATACGAATTTTATCTTTGTTAAATATCATCTTGATACCAACATTTGTATGGGATTTATGTACATTAAAATTAAAAAATTTTACACATATTCGATTGGATATGAATCGATATTTACCTTCATTACTTTATTCATTTTTTAAACAAATTTTATCCTTTCTTCCTTCCTTGAATGCTTTTACTCAGTATTCACAAAATGAATGTGAAATTGCATAAACGAAATAATAACTTAAGCGCAAAACTATAAGTGCATCAGTTAATATAATCTCTGGAGTTTACATATGCGTAAGTTCATAATGTAAATTAATTGTATTTATTTTAACATTACATCAATGAGAAACTAAGTACTTATTTACAAGTTGTTACAATAAATGTAATTAAGTAGTACTATAATCTGTTTAAACATTAAATAAAGATATGGAGAAATTATTGTTTTATACAGAACTTGTGTTGATTGAATAAGTTTGGATACTTAATATTTACTTAATAAAATTAACGTAAGAGTAATATTTATTTAAATTATACACAATTAATATTAATCATATGCTATGTGGCGTTTATAAGAAATATTAATTAATTATCTGTTATTTTTGTATAAATTTAAAAATATTTTTGTTTATTTTTATTAAAATTTTAAAGGTTAAAGCAATTTATGTTGGATAATACTATTGAAATTCTTTTGTAATTTTATTTATGGCAAGTTAAATACTAAATCTCCGACAAATTTTATTGTATTTCAAGGATTTTTAACTGCAAATGTATTTAGTTTATGGTCTCTCAAATTGTGTTTTTTTATATTTATTAAAGTGAATTATAGGGAAATATAATTTGAATTTTAATTTTGCATTTTACAAGGAATTTTAATTTATCTTCAAATAATTCTTTATGTTAAATTTATTTTTAAAAGAAAGTTTTATAAAAAGAAAAAAATATTTTCATATCCTTTAAATTTCATTACAATATATTTAGTTGTAATTTCCAGCAAAGATTTTAAATTTTACATACAATTTATTTAGTTATTACTTTGGATTATTTACAATTTAACACAAATGATTACAAAATTAAATGAATTAAATAAAGTCTTTAAACATTATGTAGCTGTAAATAATTCTTGTTAAACAATAGATAATGACAAAGAATATACTAATGATAAATTACAATTTAATTTGGAACATTAAATAAGAATAAGATGTTGTTACTTGTTAACACTTAATTCCCCATAGCATTAAGAGTTTAAAATATCTTTAACCGACATGTTATTTAATATTTGCTTAAATTTAGTTTATTTAAATTTTTTGTTTGTGAAAAGGTTCAATGTAACTTTAATTGTTATCATTTCTTTATGTGATTTTCATTCGTCACCATGAAGTCCTTTTGTTCCTGTTAACAGTTTATGTTTTTCGTTTTCAAGTATAAAAAATATTACTTATTTTTAGTTTTTGTTATATTTTTTATTCATGTTCTTTTTTAAATGACGTCATTTGTTTTAAATTGTTAAATTGACTGACAAAATTTTGTAAATTTTAGACAGCTAAAATGAAAATTTTTGATAAAGATTGAAGTTCAAAGTTTTTTTTCTTCTGGGCTTTTCTTCTGAATCATTAAAGTTTAAAATATTTTTTATATTCTGCTTATGTAAAATTTAAGGTCAAAACCCAGTCTTGCCAGATCTTCTTTTAAATCACCGTGTGTGGTTACATTTAATTAATTTTTGTTTTGTAAACAACTTAAGGAGTGCGTTCGAGAAAATCTTAACATATATAATATTCAATAACTTGGAAACGGTTGATCTCAGAGTTTTCATTCTTTTTTATTTAATTTATAATTTATTACAGATCACAGAAAAATATAACTTTTATAGTTCTAACCACTACTTATGAACTTGTGGACCATTTTTGGTAATCCTTCCGTTAGAGATTTCATAGTTGCTTCAGTCACTTTTTTGGAACAATGTGCACATCTTCTTTTAAAATCTTCGGTATATTGGGACAACTTTTTTTACTTTTCACAAGAGCTCAATATCTCTCCACTCGCCCAAGCTATGGACAATTTGGAAAATTGATCTCTTTTGGTACAAAAACTACCCGCTTTCTACCCGTAGTGACATGATACCAAATTATGCCAAAAATGTGTGGACACGTTGTGCTCTCTTATGAAAAGAATGTAACAAATGACTTTCCTGTTTTGCCACTAGAATTTTTTTTGCAAATTTTTTCTGCTCTTGTGTCCTAAACATATCTTTAAGACCCCAAACATAACCAAGCGGATTATTTTTTTTATATGAAGATTTGGCAACTAAAACAACACAGCGGAATCCGTTGAAAATTAAAATTTATTTTATTTTTACAACGGGTTCTCAAAAGCTCTCATTTTCTCACTCTCCCTCTCTGTCGGTGTTGCCGTTGTTGCAAAATGAATCTCATAAGTTTACATTAAATTCATATAAGTTTACATTAAATTCATAAAATATATGTAAAATCCGCTGCTGGACGCCGTCTTCATTTAATTTGCATTTCTCTCTTAGAGCGGAAAACAACATCCAACACCGGTTAACCGGTTTTTTTGCAGAAGTTAATATTTCTATCAAAAGACTACATTTCTTAAAGAAAAATCAATAAATCTTATAATGTTCAAGTTAAAATTTATCAAACATATTTATTTTTGGAAATAACTATTAACCCAATAAGAACGAGAAAGATAGATATAGACGGTCAAGCCCGACAATACCCTACTCCATTGTGTGTATCAAAAGTCGGGGAGGGGTATTTTTTTCTACACCTGTGGAATTGTGACCAATATTATGGTCAATTATGGACCGATCTTAATGAAATTCGGTACACAGATTTAAAATTATATGGAACTTACATGTGCAAAGATTCTTGCTACATTTAAGGGATTTATGGATTTTAAACTTCTTTTCCGGGAGATTATTTGTAGGCTTCGTTCTTGCACTATAAGCAACCTGTGTCCCAAATTTCTTGCGTATTTTGATTTTTATTACAAGGTTTACATGAACGGATAGACGGTCAGACGGACGGACATTGTTAAATAGACTTAAAGCCGATTGGTACAAATTAAGGTGGGCCTTAGATCAATATTTTCTGGTGTTATAAACATCAGCAATAAACAGAAACCATGGATTAATATGAAAAAAGCCAGAATCAATTTTACTGAAACGAAGCACCGCGGTATTACAATAGATAAAACAAATTTTATTCAGGGTATTAATCTTACAGAATTAATTTCGATTTAACCTTAAAGTATATTTTTAAAACTTAGAAATAATACTTTATGAATATTTAAAAAAATATTCATAAATTTCAATTCAAATATCAGTATTTAGTATGTGTTTTTTGAAATAAAAAGCTATTTTTGAAACCGGTTTTTTGTGTTTAAAGGACATTCGAAAAATGAACATTTTGAAAAAACCAGACAGTACATTGACTGAAAAAACCGGTTTAAAAACCGGTTGGAAAACCGCATCGATCACCCTAGCTCTAACATTGCCTCGAGCATTTACAATATAAAAGTTTTGCCACAGAAGCTGCGAAAATTCTGCCAGCACATAAAACAATATAATATAATAATAATTTCCGAGTCCTATTCTTGGCTTCTAAATTTTTTCAGCATTCCTGTTTTAATCTTTTTGGACTTTATATGTTATCAACTATGCATTAGCTTTAAATTTTCGCACCAAATAGTCAGAGAACTGAGATAACTCGGCTGACTTCTACCAGATGTGTTTGGAGTTCCTTTTAATATGCTTTCAATTTTCTGGTTTTCCCAATATCATGTGGACCTTTTTTTCTTTCCGAGCCAGGTTTGGTCAAATTCTCCTGATACTGTTTAATAGCATTAGAAACAGTTTGACGGCAGAAATTTAATTCTGTGGCCAATTATTTATAGGACCTATTTGGATTTTTTTGAAATTTTTTAATAATTTGTAGCACTTACATCTTTTTTGTCACTCATTTTGATCAAAATCACGACAAATCAATATGGTTGTTATTAAAAATAATAACTGAAGTATTTTTCAATGATAACTAGATCAAAAACTTGTTTGTATCAAATACAAAACAAATCCCTAAAATATGTTTTAAAAAACTCATGATGCGCACAAAAATTTTGAAAAATTTACACTTATATTTCTGTAAATTTCTAAAAACATATTTAAGGCCTTATCAATAAAATAAATCTGTTAAATCTGCTCATTAAACAAAAACATTTATTTTTTTTAATATAATACTTTATTCTATTTGAATAAAGTGTTTATAGCCATATGTTTCGTTTTTTAATGTGCAATAGGGGAAACTAAATAATTAAAATATATACAATCAACTGTTTAATAACACAGAGAATCAAAGATTCTGCGGCACGGGGTTTCTCAGTCAATTCAGAAACAAGATGTTAATAAGTACTAAACCTCATATCCACTTTTTTTGAATTGACTCTAGTTCTCGCATATCTCGAAAACGACTTGTCTGATTTTGTTCAGAAAAATATCAAAAAATTTGAATTAAAATTATTTTCAAGGCGTTCTTTTATTGCTTTTTAATACGATCAACAGTTATTAAGCCCATTTTTTGAGAAAAAATTTAATTTTATGCAAAATTACAAGAAAAAAATTTCAAAAATCGAAACAAATAAATGATCTCTTGAATGAGATCATTGTATTTGTTTCGATTGGAAACGTATGTAGACAATATGTATATCAGTGAGTAGTAGAGTTGTGTCGTTCATGAAAGAAATATTTTAATTGAACGATTCAGTTAAATGAAGTACGAAGTATTTCGCAATCTTTCTTGTTTATGTTTCACTTTTCATATTTCTTTCATATTTCATTCTTTTCTTCTGTCATATTTTTCCAGCTGATTTAAATATGTGAATTATCCGGCAAAAAAAAAATATGTAAATGATACACAAATGTGGTATGTTCAAAACAACTAAAAAAAATGCTTAACCATTCAATAGATATTATTGTTTCACAAAAAAAAAAAAAAAAAAAAAAAACAGATGAAAGAAAAAAAAATCCTTCATTCGTTTCTATTCCATCTATACTTCAGCAAATGAAAGATAAAATAAAGAAAGATTCTTTCTTTGGTTTATTTCCATATATACTTCAGTAAATGAAAGATGAAAGAAAAGAAAGAAATCTTTCAGTCAGTAGCACAGTGTGCGATTCAAAAAATGAAATAGAAATAATTATGGAATTTCGGAACGGGTGCTCCGATTTCCATGAAATTTCACATGGTAACAGTAGAGTTGTAGGCAAGTTTAGGTTTTGAGCTTGGAACATATAGACCTACAGGGGTCCACGGGGTCTCAAAGTTGGACACCTCGGGTTAAAATGTGTGAAATCTCATTAAAAAATATTTACTAACAAGAATTTTATTGCATAATTAAAAATGAAAAATATAGCAGAATCCTCCCATATAAAAATCTTTGAAATCGGTTCAGATATAATAAATCAGGATAGTTTTTAATAAATTTTAAACCCGAGGTGTCCAACTTTGGGATCCTGTGGACCCGCTTCCTGTAAGTCTATATGGTCCAAGCTCAAAATTTTAACTTGCCTAAACCTCTACTATTACCATGTGAAATTTCATGGAAATCGGAGCACCCGTTCCGAAGTTCCATAATTATTTCCATTTAATTTTTTTTTTTTATCGCACACTGTAAGTCGTACTGACCGATAACGAACGATTTACCAAAATGAAATATTATTCCCAAGTCTAGTGAGTAGGTAAATATGTATGTATGTGTATTTTTATTCTAGTATGTTTATATTTTTATATGCTTAAAAATTGGAAAATGTAAAAAAAAATAAAATTTTAGTATTTAAAATGATTAAGAAAAATTTGTTTAGATATGAAAATTTATAAAAAATAATCGCTAAAGCTGTAAAAATGATTTTTGATTCACCAAAAGATTATTATAATAAAAATAAAAATTTATTTATTATTCATTCTTAAAGTCTTGTCCTTTGAAATATTAATGTAAAAAATAAAAATGTTATAAAGATTTTGGGATAACAGTAAGAGAATCAGACCAGTTTTTTGTAAAAAAACAGCAATTTTTAGTACTCACTTTAAGGTCTTGGTTTTGATACTTTTCACGCTAGACGAATTGAGATAATAAAAAAATTAATACATTACACAGTGCAACAATAATTCCAACGCAAAAATAAAATTAATGAAAAATTGATCCAAGATATGCAAACTTTAAGAGTCCATAAAATCTAAAACCCTTTTGTAGATTTGTCTAATATGATGGTATACTTTAATTTCACATTGGAATCATTTTAATATTATAAAAACGAAAGATACTTTCTTATGGATTCTCATTCACTTAGGACCAAATATATATAATTTCATTATTTTAGCTTAAATATTATAGATAATTCAAAAAGTACAAAAAAAAAAAAAAAAATCAAAAATTCCCCCTATTGAATTTTTACCCATATATGGTCCTATCTTTAATTTCATGTTTCTAGGTTCAATATTTTAGAAAATTCAAAAAGCACCATTAGAAAACAAAAAAGTTTCCCCTCTTGAATTCTTAACCACATAGGACCATGTGTCTTTAATTTCATGCTTTAATGTGTAATATTGTAGAAAATTCAAAAAGTACCTTTAGAAGAATAAAAAAGTAACACAAAATCCCCTCTTGTGAATTCTTATTCACTTAGGACTACATGCATTTAAGTTCATGTTTCTAGGTTTAATGTAATAAAAAATGCATTACTTAATTTAAATAAAATTAAATTTCCCGATTTTATCCCCATTTTGGTACTTTATATTCTCGTTTAATGTGACGAAATTGTATTCCAATCAATTTCTATATTGTACTGGGATCTAATATTAAAATATTCATATGCATGTGTCAGTAAAAAGAAAAAAATATTTTGAGAAAAAAAGTACCAAAAACAGGTACGATTTTTACCTCTTAAACATTCGAATTTCCAAAAAGTACCAAACTTGTATTCGCCAATTTTCGTTAAGGTAACAACATTTTATTTCTATGTTTACTGGATTAAAATATAGATAAGTTGCCAAAAAAGTACCAAATTACAGTTTTTACCCGTTTTTTCCCAAAAAGGGCCGAATTTCAAAGAAGTAACAGACACCTATCCCATTATTTTTGAAATGAATAACGATAACTATTCAAGTTTTTTTTTGGTACTTTTAGGAGATATAAGGTTACCGATTTTACCCGTTTTTACCCTCCTAAACATTCGAATTTCCAAAAATCCCGCTTTAGTGGATTTATTCAGTTGAAATAATCCAAATAAAAATTGCAAAAAAAGTTCTTTAAATATTTCATCCTTTAATGTCCATGAAAGTTTTCAACATATAATTTCTAAAATAATATGGTTATAACCTTATTACTTTGACCCATACAACCTTTTGAAAATTATTCCTAAGAACAAATGTACAAATTTAATTTTAAGTTTAGTGAGACATCGAGCATGCAGTATTTATTCTCCATGCTCGATGTGTATTTTTTACAGCCATAGTATTTAAATTTAAAGTAAATCTCATCTTATGTGTAACATCACTACATTATTTGTATAACTTTAAAATATATTTGAAAGTTAAAACGATGTATTTATATTTATTTTTTATTTCAGTATTTATATTATTTAACTTAAATTCATTACTTATAATTTTAATCTTCTAAAAAGTAAAAGGCCATGATTTTTATATTATATATAATATTATTTTGCAAAAGTTATTTTCGGGATAGCTTCCTATATAGAAACTATGATCATATTTGGACCGATTCTTTTTAAAAGTCATTCTGCGGTTTATACACTTAGACAAAACTTTTTTCTACAATGAATCTTATAAGAGAACTATGTTCAATTGTGAACCGATTAAAATAACATGTGATGTGTCTAAAAAAATTTTATAATTCTTAAATTATTTGTTGGAAAATCTCCAGGATATTTAAGGATAAAATATTTTTAGGTAATTTTTTACATTATGAGGTCCTGAAAAGATTAAACAAATGAAGTTGCTGGAAATCCTTTTATATCGTTTGATACTCATATCAACACTATTGAGCAAGTGACATATTTGAAATAATTTATAAACAAATTATTATTTTTGAAATTTCAAAGTCCTTTTAAAAGGATCTTCGAAAACAAAATGAAAAACTGAGTGTACATGGTTTCATTCATGTGTGAAAAATGTTGTTGTACAGTGTTATCAGTTGTTTTATTTTACAGAATTAAAATTTTGTTAAAATAAATTTTTTGTTAAAAAAATTATGAATATGTATTGTAATACTCGAATTGTGTATTTTTTATCTTATGTAAACATATTTTGGAAAGTGTATTTAGTAGGTGAGTGATTCCATGTCAAAACGGACAGCAATAGGATTTGACATCTCCGATTTCAATGACATTCACTACAAGCATTGACCACTGAAAGTGTTTCCGAAAACATGAAATTTAAATATTTCATCCTTTAATGTCCATGAAAGTTTTCAACATATAATTTCTAAAATAATATGGTTATAACCTTATTACTTTGACCCATACAACCTTTTGAAAATTATTCCTAAGAACAAATGTACAAATTTAATTTTAAGTTTAGTGAGACATCGAGCATGCAGTATTTATTCTCCATGCTCGATGTGTATTTTTTACAGCCATAGTATTTAAATTTAAAGTAAATCTCATCTTATGTGTAACATCACTACATTATTTGTATAACTTTAAAATATATTTGAAAGTTAAAACGATGTATTTATATTTATTTTTTATTTCAGTATTTATATTATTTAACTTAAATTCATTACTTATAATTTTAATCTTCTAAAAAGTAAAAGGCCATGATTTTTATATTATATATAATATTATTTTGCAAAAGTTATTTTCGGGATAGCTTCCTATATAGAAACTATGATCATATTTGGACCGATTCTTTTTAAAAGTCATTCTGCGGTTTATACACTTAGACAAAACTTTTTTCTACAATGAATCTTATAAGAGAACTATGTTCAATTGTGAACCGATTAAAATAACATGTGATGTGTCTAAAAAAATTTTATAATTCTTAAATTATTTGTTGGAAAATCTCCAGGATATTTAAGGATAAAATATTTTTAGGTAATTTTTTACATTATGAGGTCCTGAAAAGATTAAACAAATGAAGTTGCTGGAAATCCTTTTATATCGTTTGATACTCATATCAACACTATTGAGCAAGTGACATATTTGAAATAATTTATAAACAAATTATTATTTTTGAAATTTCAAAGTCCTTTTAAAAGGATCTTCGAAAACAAAATGAAAAACTGAGTGTACATGGTTTCATTCATGTGTGAAAAATGTTGTTGTACAGTGTTATCAGTTGTTTTATTTTACAGAATTAAAATTTTGTTAAAATAAATTTTTTGTTAAAAAAATTATGAATATGTATTGTAATACTCGAATTGTGTATTTTTTATCTTATGTAAACATATTTTGGAAAGTGTATTTAGTAGGTGAGTGATTCCATGTCAAAACGGACAGCAATAGGATTTGACATCTCCGATTTCAATGACATTCACTACAAGCATTGACCACTGAAAGTGTTTCCGAAAACATGAAATTTCAGACCCATGTTTCTTTTCGATCCGGAAATATGACGGTTTAAAAACCGAAAAAATGTTAAAAACTTTACAAATGAATACCTACTTAACTTCTAATAACTTCTTAAATATATGTGGTAGATCTTTAGTTGTTGCTGCATATTAAAGACAAAGATATTATCTTCATACAAAGTTTTTTACATCAAAAGTTTAAAGATCAAAGTTGAAGATAAAATAATTCAAACTATTATATCTCAAAAACTGGTATTTTTAAAATTCTTAAAAAATTATATATTGTTGACATAACTTTTCTCCATATGGATATAAAATTACAAGTTGGAGCCTTGTTTAGTTTAGGAGTTATGGACAAAACTAAAATCCAATTATTAATAACTTCTAAGCTATAGAAAATAAAAAGTTAATTTTAGTGTAAAAAAACAAGGACATTACCTTAAAAATTATATATAGTGAGTTCTTTAGATTGAAAGTTCAAAGGTCAAAATAAGACTTACAAAAAAAAAAAAAAAAAACATTGTATCTTCGAAAACGATATTTTTAAAATGCTAACAAAAATTATATAATATTAATACAACTCTACTTTATGCTTGTGAAAAATTTCATGTTGCACACTCCTTTAGTTCAGAAGTTATGTAACAAAATTTGAACTGAAGTAAAATTTTGTATATAATTTTATTTATTTTTTTAATATGTGCTCGTAGAAAAAAATAATTTTTGTAAATATTTTAAACTTTACATAAAAAAAGTGTGTTTTTTTCTGTATTTTGCTTCATAGCTCCTAAACCAATAGAGGCTCCAACTTGAAATTTGGCACAAATATAGAAAAGAGTTTTATTATCAATATACATATGTATTTTTTTTTAAGAATTTGAAAATACCGTTTTTTGAGATATTAAGCTTTAATCTTTATATTATCAATTTTGACTTTTGAACTTTCGAAGTATATAATTGTTTTACTTGTCCTTTTAGAGTCAATGTGTTTTTCTAATAAATAAAATAAAAATAAGAATTGTACAATGTATATTTTAGAAGTTATAAGCAATATAGTGTGATTACTTTTAGAACAAATTCAACCGCTTTTTGATTTTTGAAACGTCATATTTTTGAACCGGGAGGATTCTTTACTCAGAAAAATTGTTATTTGAGCAACATTTACAATACTTAATATCTGTAGCAAATTTCATTGAAATCGGAGATATCAAATCCGAAAATGTCTGTTTTTTGTTCGTTTTGATATGGAATCACTCAGATACCAATTTATTTTGATGACTTTAGTGATTTATGTTTTTTTTTTTTTTTATGAACTTATGGTTTAACTAAAAAGCAGTACATAAATATGCATTAATTAAACATAAATGCCTCCATAACTTCAACTACCTACATCATCTCAACAAGCTTTTTACAATAATTACAATTCTGCTTTCGTTAATTATTCGATGGAATTAGAAGTAGATGAAAACAACGAAACTGAATGTGGGTAACTCAACCACTACTACATCTATACAATATCTGTATGTATCACCTATTCAAAATTTGAATGAAGTATGAATAACAAAATTTTTTTTTTTTTTTTTTTTTTTTTTGCAAAAAGTTTTTCCATAAAAAGATGATATTGTGCGGCCTTATTTAACACTGCAAGTAACATACATAGGGAAAATTAGGAAATATACTTTTTTCATATAAAATTTTGATGATATTTTTATTATACTAATATTTTTTATACATATAGGTACATATTAGGGTATCCAATCGATTAACCGTCATTCGGTTATCCGGTTAATTTTTGTCGATTAACTGTCCGAAAAATTTAGAACCGGTTAACTGAAATGTAGTTTTCTTGAGTTATAAATTAGAATTTTTTTTTATTTTTATGATAAATTTATGTAAACTACTTCTTTTTAAGAGGTCTATTACATTCCAGTAAAAATAAATAAAAATAATTTTTAGTGCTTTTAGTACTTTTTCTTATGCTTTAGAAGTAATAAAACATGATTCAATATATATAGAAAGATTTAAATGAATTGTTCTGCTATACGACGTTGAAAGAAAATAACTGAAACAAATGAAAACAATGTTATGCATGATTTTCTTTCTTAAAATAATAATAATTAAAACTAAACCGTTGAACCGTTAAAAAAAATGTTGATGTTCATTGCAATTTTGCACAAAATCGTGAACATGACATGATATAAGACAGGTATCAAAAAGTTCAATTCATTGAAAATTATACGAATTTGTACTATTTCTGGATCACAAGTTCAGTATCTTACTGACTTCTTTGGATGCTTTTTTTTGTTGGGATAAAATGTTTTATAAAAAGCGACAAGAAGAGGTAATATTATTATATCTTCATAAATAATTGTATCAATCGAATTTCTTAAAACATTACTTTGAGTAAAGTAAATTCAAAGTTACACAAGTCATAATACTTGTTTAACAAAATATCATTCTTACACGGAAAATACACTTACATGAAAAATGTATTAAATAAAGCGGAATTAGGAGAATATTTTATAGTATTAGTTAAAAAAAAAGAAAATTTTTCATACAAATAGCAGAAAATAATTTTGAAATGATCCCCTTTTAAAAGAATTTGATCTTATATTATGTTTCTAAATAACTATTTAAATAGATTAAATGCTATAATTTGTGTAATTTATATGTTTTGCATGTATAAATAAGGTTATTCGGTTAATCGAATAATTTGTCAAAAATCGGTTATTAACCGATCAACTTTTAACCTCGAATAATTATTTGTCGAATAAACCGATTAATATAAACACCCGAATAATTGGATACCCTAGTACATATACGACGGCTTAATATAGAAAAGGCGTATCTTCAATTTTAAAATGAATTAGTTGTCAACACAAATACGCTTTTAAAATCTACAAAACACATTAAAAGAAGTTCAAAATTATATAGTGCTGTACTAAAACGATCATAAACTTGATAAAAATAGTCATAGCTCACTTCGTTTAAAAAAAAAAAACTAAATTAAAAAAAAAAAACATATATATGTATGTATATATATACAGTTAGGGACAAAACTATTTGTACACCTCATATATTTCGTATACCTTCACGCACATTTTCAACAGATCCGCTGTTTTTATACTTGCTTACAATGTATTGTACTGTGGAATGTTGCAAATTTACTAAATTACTTATATTCCGGAGACATTTTCCTTTTTTAAGTTCATCAATAATTAAATTTTTAATATCCAAACTCAACTCTTTTCGCTTTCCCATTTTTGATGTGCTTATTATTCAAAACGTTAAAACCAACTTCTTATTTTGTAAAATAAAACTCGATTAACGAAGAAAATATAACGGTATTTAAAAAAAATCATCATACAAGAGTCCAACGTACAAATAATTGTACAAAGTACTGATGTACAAATACTTTTGTCCCAAAGATTTTTACTTAAATTGTACTTTTTTTTAACAATGTGTTATATATTAATTTATTTTTTATCAAATAATTCAATAAAAATGGACCTGAATTAAAACTACATATAATAATTTTTTATTCTTTATAAATTATTGAAGATATACGAAATGCATGGGTGTACAAATAGTTTTGTCCCTAACTGTATATCTTTTAACGTTTGCCTTTATGAAACCGACCTTCAACCTCAAATATTTTTTTAAATTCTGACTTTTTAAACAACTTTTGATGCAATTATATTAACAACACCTGATGCTATAACAGAAAAAAAATTCAAGACCTGAAACGGTTCCATGTGGTGCCGGCAGGCACCTAAAGTGAAAAATTACAAAAAAAAAAGTGTTGAAACTAACAATTTTTTTTTATTTCTTTTTCTTGCTGTAGTCGCGGATTTTAGCATAAATGTCCAATTCTTCTAATGTAGACTATAAACACTTGTAGAAAAGGACCAGTATGAATTTAATTAGAGTGCAATTAACCAGTGTCAAATTGTGTTGTGCAAAAGTCGTGAAACCAAATTTAAAAAATTTTAAAATTTTGTAGTTTTCTCACTGGGGATTTTACGCCGTTTCGAATATTTCAAAATTCAAAACAGATCCTAATAGCTCTTTGAATTATGTATCATTTGACATATATCTCGTTAATGTGCTTTTAATAGAAATAGTGTAGGAGGTAAACAAACTTGGAGAGAAAAAACGTGAATGGCTCCAAGAGTTGCATTTTTCGCGAGGCACACTCGCAATGTTATTTCAGTGAAGCTAGAGTATAGCGTTATCAAAGAAGGTTTCCAAATGACATTTAAAAATCATTGTGGCGTTTTAAAATATTAATCTGCTAAACGTGTATAGCTATTTTAAAGAATTCAGCAATTTTGCATATTTTGTTATAGCGGATGTTGGTGTTATAAATCAATTTTAAGCTGAAATAAGTTCCTGTGTAAAGTTTTACTTACGCAGAAAATATAATTTCACTAAAAATATTCATCAACGGTTTTCATGGGCTAAGAAAGCGATGTTTTTAGGTTAACATTAATCGTCGAGGCACATCCAAGGCGCTAATCAAAATTAGCGATGATATATGTCAATCTATAGCTGCTTTAATTCCATAAAACAAAATCAATATATCGTTCGAAAAAAAAGTACGATTTTTCATTTAATGCAACAAGATTTGATTAAGTGCAATTAAAAAATGTATATAAATGACATTGTCTTATGACTTATTTAAAAATAAATATGAATTTTGCTTTAAATGGATGAATATGAACAACACTACATCACTAAAAACTGAACTTTGCAAATTTTATAAGAAGGTTTAATAATTATTAAATCACTAATATATGCACGCATACCTAACTTATAGCGATATTTTTAATTTGTATTTTAGATATAGCATTGTAGAATACATAAATGCAATAATTTTTGATTTAGGACTAAAAATAGAATTTTGATAATTTTTTTTTTATAAATTTTTATCTTATATCGTTGATGTGCCATTTAAAAATTGTCGACATTTTTTTTGAACATCCAAAGTAAACGAGTTTGAAGAATTTCCCATATATATATATATATATATATATATATATTTATATATATATATATATATATATTTATATATATATATATATATATATATATATATATATATATATATATATATATATATATATATATATATATATATATATATATATATATATATGTATATATATATATAACGATATTCATTACTTGAGATGTATATAAAAACAAATCAAAAATAGTCTGAAATTTAAATTAAACAAAATTTTTAAACACACGATTTAAATTATTTTTTCTTGAGAGCTTAAACAAAACTACAATTTATGAAATTGGCATAAATAATATTTGTAATATTTATAATTTATATATTGTGGAGAAGAATCAAAATATTCAGGTAACTAGTCAAAGACGCTTCCATAGCGGAGCTAGGCGGTCTCAAAGTAGGGTACCATGGAATTTTCTTATTTCTGATTCATCTTTTTTTTTTCCAAAATTCAGAATTAAAAGAAATTTTATTTATTTATTTATTTATTTATTTATTTATTTATTTATTTATTTATTTTTTTTAATTTTGATATTAAATAAGTAATAATAACAAAATAATTTAAAAGGATCTAAACTGACCCCTATTAGAAATTTGGAAACCAAAAATTTTAGAAAACCACAAACGGAATGATGAACTTAATTATAGTGCATATACCACCTGCGGAGAAGATTACAAAAACACTTCTAAATAATAATGCTTACTCTCTGTATATTTTAAATTTCATTTAAACGTAAAACATACAGTAAAGTTTTAAACAAAATATTTAATATCATCTTCACAGTATGTATGGTTTTTAATTCTATATATACATATTAATATTAAAAACTAAACATTCATATTAATATTTCAGCATGAAATCCGCTTGAAATTTCTCCCGAAATCCACTTGTGTTTGTACAACAAAAAGGAAAGTATACCGTAAATCAGGCATGGAAAATGGATATAATAAACTTGCCACATTTTTTAATTAAACGTTGTAAACATTATTATTATTACATTCAGTTGTATATATATATATATATATATATATATATATATATATATATATATATATATATATATATGTATATATATATATAACGATATTCATTACTTGAGATGTATATAAAAACAAATCAAAAATAGTCTGAAATTTAAATTAAACAAAATTTTTAAACACACGATTTAAATTATTTTTTCTTGAGAGCTTAAACAAAACTACAATTTATGAAATTGGCATAAATAATATTTGTAATATTTATAATTTATATATTGTGGAGAAGAATCAAAATATTCAGGTAACTAGTCAAAGACGCTTCCATAGCGGAGCTAGGCGGTCTCAAAGTAGGGTACCATGGAATTTTCTTATTTCTGATTCATCTTTTTTTTTTCCAAAATTCAGAATTAAAAGAAATTTTTTTTATTTATTTTTTATTTTTTTAATTTTGATATTAAATAAGTAATAATAACAAAATAATTTAAAAGGATCTAAACTGACCCCTATTAGAAATTTGGAAACCAAAAATTTTAGAAAACCACAAACGGAATGATGAACTTAATTATAGTGCATATACCACCTGCGGAGAAGATTACAAAAACACTTCTAAATAATAATGCTTACTCTCTGTATATTTTAAATTTCATTTAAACGTAAAACATACAGTAAAGTTTTAAACAAAATATTTAATATCATCTTCACAGTATGTATGGTTTTTAATTCTATATATACATATTAATATTAAAAACTAAACATTCATATTAATATTTCAGCATGAAATCCACTTGAAATTTCTCCCGAAATCCACTTGTGTTTGTACAATAAAAAGGAAAGTATACCGTAAACCAGGCATGGAAAATGGATATAATAAACTTGCCACATTTTTTAATTAAACGTTGTAAACATTATTATTATTACATTCAGTTGTCTTTACCAATGTGTCCTACCATTGTATACAAATATGTATGTATATGTTTAATCTCAAATGCAATGTAAATCATTATAATTAAAAAAAAAAAAATATTAATACGAATAAAATTTTCTATGGTTTAAAATATTTACAAACTAACTAAATATTTAATTGATAATGTGTTCAAGGGCATTTTCATAATTCTGCAGAAAATAAATAAATATAAATTTTTTTTTTTGTTCGTTTTTGTTTTTCTAAAAACTAGAAAAATATGCAAATTAATAAAATCAAAAAAAAAGAAAAACATAATTATTGCGAATAAAAACAGACAAAAATAAATGAGGCTCAACTAGACAAAAAGAAAAATATTTTAAAGAGTTCATAAATAATACAAATGAAATGATTAAGAACTGTAGCGCCTATAAAGTAGCTATATTTAGACAAAATCAATTTTATTCTGTGAATAAATTTGTAAACAAATTTTGAATTTGTTATTTTTGTGCAAAGCAAGAATATTTTTCTCCTTCTCAAAAAGGGATACAATTGAATATACTACTTGTGATAGAAGTACACAAAACAACCAAGACTATAGAGCAGACAATAAACTAGACTATTGACTACACAAAGTAAATTTTGGAAATAGAATTAGAAAATGTTAAAATTGAAATTTAAATTTCTTAAAAAAAAATTTTAAATTTCGGAAATGCAAATAGAAAATTCTAAACTACATTTAGAATTTTCTTAACTACAAATATAAAATTCTGATCAACAAATTGAAAATTGTGAAATGTAATTAGAAACTTCTGAACTACAAATAGATATTTCTGAAATATAATTGAAATATAATCTAAAATATAAATTGAAATTTCCAAAATATAATTAGAAACTTCTGAAATATAACTGGAAATAGTGTAGACTATAGACTAGACTAAAGACCACAATATAGACTATATTATAGTATACACTATAGACTACACTATAGGCTACACTATAGACTAGACTATAGACTAGACTATAGACTAGACTATAGACTAGACTATAGACTAGACTAAAGACTAGACTATAGACTAGACTATAGACTAGACTATAGACTAGACTAAAGACTAGACTATAGACTAGACTATAGACTAGACTATAGACTAGACTATAGACTAGACTATAGACTAGACTATAGACTAGACTATAGACTAGACTATAGACTAGACTATAGACTAGACTATAGGCTAGACTATAGACTAGACGATAGACTAGACTATAGACAAGACGATAGACTAGACGATAGACTAGACTATAGACTAGACTATAGACTAGACTATAGACTAGACGATAGACTAGACTATAGACTAGACAATAGACTAGACTATAGACTAGACAATAGACTAGACTATAGACTAGACTATAAACTAGATTGTAGACTAGATTATAGTCTAGAGTCTAATCTAAAGTCTAGAGTCTAATCTAAAGTCTAGACTATAGTTTATGGACTACAGATTAGACTATAGTCTAGATTTTAGTGCCAGACTATAGACAAGACTATAATAATTTCCCAGACTATAGAAATCATAATGTACACATTATATATTTTTTGTCATTCTATTATTATTTTAGCTAAAATATACTTGTTTTTTTTTTTTTATTATTGCCTTTTATGTTTTTTAGTATGCATAAAATAGTTTTCAAGAATTATGCTTCTTTCATCCTCAATAAAAATTGTTTTAAACCCTATAAATAAAATAACATAAAGTATATTTAAACGTTTTTCAGTTTTCTTTGCCTTCATGTCTTTATCAGCTTTTTACAACAAACGACAAGAAAGTTTTGAAGTAGTTAAAGTTCATTCTATTTTGACATTTGTTAAAGATGAGTTTGTCATAGAAAAGGAAAAAAATAAAAAATTCTTGGCAATCATAACAACTTAAAGTTTTTATATCAATTTAACAGATTTGTTTATGCAAAAGAAAAATTTTGAAAAAAAAAATTAAATAAAATTAGATAATTTATATTTTTTATATATTAATTAAATTTCCTTAAAAATGTTAAACGCTTTAATATATATTTAATAATTCCAGTAAAGTCGATAAAATAATTCCTTTTATTATTATATTTATTATAAAATAATTAGTATGGGTTACCAACGTAACTACCTTGTTTCTTAGAACAATTTATCAAACAGTTTATTGATATTTCGTAATTAACACGTATTTTAATTTTAATATTCTTATACATTTTACGGCTAAGAATTTAATATTAGCATTATTTTACGACATATTGATACATATGTATCATATTTTATTGATTATTTAATTCACAAGTATTATATTACTTTCTATTTTTGGGAGGTTTAATAAAGTTAATTAATGATATAATGCAATTTGAGACAATTAAACTTAACATTGGAATTTGCATTACCATAATAATGAAATTATTTTTTCCATATATGAAAAATTACTTACATACTACATCCTAATAAGTGTGTTGTTTATACACATTACTTTTTTGCATAATAATACTGAGTAGTTGCTTAGTTTTCATTATTTTCTTAAATAATCTAATTATTAAAGGATTGCACAGTGAATCCGATCGCAAACGAAATGTTATAATTTGTATCCCTTTAAGCGAGTAATCTATATACATATATAAAAGAGTAACGTGACTGACTGACTGACTGACTGATTCATCATCCCACAGCCCAAACGGCTGAAGCTAGAGAAACGAAATTTGGAACGTAGGTAGGTCTCCCTCTGTACAGACGGGATTTTTGGAAATTCGAATGTTTAGGGGGTAAAAAGGGTAAAAACGGGTAAAATCGGTAACCTTGTAACTCGCAAACTAATAATGATACAAAAAAAGTTGAATAGTTATCGTTATTCATTTGAAAAATAATTAGACACGTATCTGGTACTTTTTTGAAAATCGGCCGTTTTAGGGAGGAAACGGGTAAAAACTGTATTTTGGTACTTTTTTGGCACCATATGTATCTTTGAAACCAATCAACATACAGATAAAATATATGTCGTATTCATAACTTATCAAAAAATGAGAAATACAAATTTGGTACTTTTTAGAAATTCAGACGTTTAAGGAGTAAAAATCGTACCTATTTTTGGTACTTTTTTCATAAAACATATTTTTAAATTTATTGAAATATTTATATGAGTATTTTAATATGGGATACCACTACAATTTAGAAATTTATTGGAATACAATTTTTGATACTTCGATGGGTGAAAAAAAGTACCAAAGAAAGCGGTAAAGGCGGGAAATTACATTTTATTCAAACTTAATAATAAATTTTCAATTACATTAAACATAGAAACATAAAATTAAGAAAATGTAGATAAGAATTCACATGAGTGGAGTTTGTGGTACTTAAAGATACATGGTCCTGTGGGTAGGAATTCAAGAGGATGGACTTTGTGGTACTTTTTTCTTCTTCTATTAGTACTTTTTTGCATTTTCTGTAATATTTAACCTAGAAACATGAAATTAAATACGTATGGTCCGCTGTTAGAAAGAATACACAAGGGGGAACTTTGTGGTAGTTTTTCGTTCTTCTAATGGTACTTTTTGAATTTTCTATAATTATGAATCTAGAAATATGAAATTGGGGATATGTGGTCCTTAGTTAATGATAATCCATAAGAGGGGACGTTGTGGTACTTTTTTGTTATTTTAATGGTACTTTTTGAATTTTCTATATTATTTAACCTAGAAATATGAAATTAAGGACATGAAGTGCTAAGTGAATGAGAATCCATAAGAGAGTACTTTGTGGTACTTTTTCGTTCTTCTAATGGTACTTTTTGAATTTTCTATAATATTTAACATAGAAACATAAAATTAAAGATATTTGGTACTAAATGAATGAGAATTCATTAGAGGGGACTTTGTGGTACTTTTTTGTTCTTCTAATGGTACTTTTTGAATTTTCTATAATTATGAACCTAGAAACATGAAATTAAGGATATGTGGTCCTAAGTGAATGTGAATCCATATGAGGAGATTTTATGCTACTTTTTTGTTCTTCTGATAGTACTTTTTGAATTTTCTAAAATATTTAACGTAGAAACATGAAATTAAGGATATGTGGTCCTAAATGCATGAGAATATATAAGAGAGAACTTTGTTGTACTTTTTCGTTCTTGTAATGGTATTTTTTGAATTTTCTATAATATTTAACATAGAAACATAAAATTAAAGATATTTGGTCAAAAAATGAATGAGAATCCATAAGAAGGGACTTTGTGGTATCTTTTTCGTTCTTCTAATAGTACTTCTTGAATGTTCTGTAATTTTCATCTTTAGAAACATAAAATTGAAGATGTAAGGTCCTAAGTGAATCAGAAACCTTAAATGGATTTTGTGGTACTTTTTCTTTATTCTAATATTTTTTTTCGTAGTTCTGATATTTATTTTTCGTTATTCCAACATTAAAAACCTGAAATTAAAGAGAAAATAGTACCCGAAGTGTCTGGTTTCAGTGCACTATATTTCCTTTGTGTTATATATCGACACTCTGTAGCTCATCCGATATTATAACAGAATGACTACAATATCATTTTTCTAAAGGTTAAGGATCTTCTTTACAATTCTTATATATGTCAATTCGATCCAAGCAGTAGTTAAGGATATTTATTACCAAGTGTTTCAATTTGAAACCACTTTGCGTATACGTAAAAATATTCTACGAAATTATTAAATACTTTTCTACATATAACAGCTCTTAGGCATAATGAATAGACATAAGCAATTGTTTGTATGTATAATAAATTTAAACAAATAAACAAACACAATTACTTGGAAGACAACATACTGACAAAATTTATAAAGATCCTGAAGGAAAGGGACTAATACAACTAACTCGTTTATAATTGATAGGGAGCGGTTCTAATGCTTACACTCCTTATGAAACGATCCTTGTCACGTTGTGATGGTGTAGATCTCGTTTGCGAAAATTTATTGTTCGCCTAACCGGAGACAATTAAAAATATATTAACATATTTGTAACAGATAACGATAGATAAGGAGTGCGATCGAAAAAATCTTAACACACGTTTTGCCTCATAACTTTTTTCCGAAGCAATATTTAATTTTTTTTTTTTTTATCTAGTTATCTAGTTAAATATGTTATTATTTTTAATGACAACTATGTTGATTTGTTGTGAGTTTGATTAAAATGAGTGACATAAATGATGTACGTGCTATAAATTATTAAGAAATTTCAAAAAGAACCAAATTGGTCCTACAAATAATTGGCCAAAAAATTAAATGTCTGTTGTCAAACTGTTTCCAAGGTTATTAAAAAGTATCAGGAGGAATTTGACCATTAATAGGAAACATGGTTCGGGAGGAAAAAAGGTCCACATGATATTGTGAAGACCAAAAAAAAATTCAAAGCATATTGAAAAGAACTCACATCGCATGTGGTAGAAAAGCAGCTCGGTTAGCTCAGTGCTCTGACTATTTTGTGCGAAGAGTTAAAGCTAATGCAGAGTTGAAAACATATAAAGTCCAAAAAGTTCCAGACTGAAATGCTGCAAAAAATTTAGAAGCTAAAAATAGGGCACTGATTTCAAAATCAAATTTCATACAAAAATACTCATGTTGTATAATGGACGACATATGTACTGGTAGATTTTTCGCAGATTCCAGTTCAAAATTTTTATGTTGCTAATGCTTGAGGATATATTGAAGAAAAGTTTAGGACTGAAAAGCAGGCAAAATTTTCTAAATAATTCCTGGTTTGGCAAGATTTATGCAATTGCGGCAAAAGAAGCAAGTCATTTGTTATGGTGGGCTCTATAAATACCGAAAAATACAAAATCTTGTTCTTCCATAAGAGAGCACAATGTGCACATATTTTTGGATCCATTTGGCATCATGTCACTATGTTAAGAAAGCTCCAAAACAATAACAAAGTTTTTGTGCCAAGAGAGGTCAATCATCTAAATTGTCCGGAGCTAAGACCAGTAAAGATATATTGAGCTTTTGTAAAAAGAGTATCGAAGAGGATAAAAGAGGTGTCCCAAAATATCGAAGATTTTAAAAGATGGGCAGATTGTTCCTAAAAAGTGACTGAAACAACTATCAAATCTCTAATGGAAGGGTTATCAAAAAAGGTCTACAAGTTCATAAGTAGTGGTTAGAAGTATAAAAGTTATATTTTTGTGTAATCTCTAGTATAATATCAATTAAATAAAGAAAAAATAAAAACTCTAAGATCAACCGTTTTCAAATTATTGAGTTTTATATATGTTAAGATTTTTTCGATCGCACTCCTTATCTAATTGTAATGGTTTTCTTCAATTTTTTATTTACATTGTTTTCACAGGTCATAGTCATTAGCACCTCATTGATATACATAGCATTTTAGTGAAAATAATAATAATAATAATATATAACATTTCCAGTCAATTAAATTGTTATTTAATAAAAAAACAATTAATTATGTAAAAACTTTTTATTTACCAGCTGATATGGAAATCTGCACATGAAGTTAATTACTACAATTATTTGAAGTACACAAATGGTAAATGTATTAGCATGGTTTTCTAATTACAGCGTTGCCAATTTAGCGCTTTTCGCGCTAGATTCAGCGCTTTTCAGCAACCCAAAAGTCGGAATTTTTACATCAGCACTTTTTCTTGAAAAGGCGCTAAATTGGCGCGTTTTGTATTCGGTTAGTTTTAGTTACAGATTTTAAATGTAGAAACTTTATTTTTTTATGCAAAATATAAACAATACAAGGAAAATTAAGTTTTTAAACATTTTTAAATTTTGTTCTTTAAATGTATAATTAATATTATTATACATTAGGGTGGGTCAATTCTTTTTGTAGATAGGCGTATAGCAAAAACGTAATCTACAATAAATTCTAAGAAAAATTGTCTAAGAAACTATGGGTCTAAAATCAAAACTTAGCTCCCGCCTAGAGACATGGAAATTGGGGAAAATCGTTCAATTTAACAACAGTGTTTATATATAATTGCTTCTATCTCAAAAACTACTCAAGATACAGATCCGAATTAGGTTTCAAATAATAGGTAATGAGAGCACCTTTAAAATGGCATTCCGCATTTCTTTTTTTATAAATAAAGGTTAAAGATCATTGGTTAAACCTTAAATCTTGGAAAGCTATATCTCGAACGCTATTTTGAACATTTTGTCAAAATCCGTATGTTAATACAGATTTCCTATACTACTTAAGTTTTTAGAATAGAGAGTTGCTTGGATGCTGAGATATTTGAAAACATAGTTGTATTTTCCTTGGAAAAAATATTTATTTTTTCTTTAAGACTTTTTTAAAAAAATTCCATTTTCTAAACGTTTTTTGCTGATTTCGATTTTGGTATACGCTCGTCACGTTTTTTCTCACTCGAACAAATTGACCCACCCTATTATACATACTTAATATAGAATTTTTAATGAAAATAATGTTTGTGAAACATACACATATCATATTGTGTTGGAATTTCTTATTTTAAATTGTGACTCAAATGTTCCAAACAAAGATGAATGGAATGAAAATGGAAATAAAAAATAGCAATATCTGAGTATTTCTAAAAGTGCTCTTTGTAACAAGTCTTCCAAGTCAAAAACATCTCAAATATCAGGAAGAGTCGATTTCCAATATCTAAAAACAATCATGCCTCCAGATGAAGAACTTTAAAAGACATAATTTTCTTAGTTTAGTTTTTTTGCAGTAATCTATTGAAACACAAATTTTTGTAATTTAAAGCACCAATTATTAATTTATTCAAATTTTAAATTACTGAAAAAATCCCTATCTAAGAGAACATACTAAGGCGTAGAAAAGTCCAGAAATAAAAGTTAGAATTAGTTTCGGTATTTGGTTTGAATTAAAAGTTTCTAAAGTTTCTTAGGTTTTATTCAGTATTTTCCTTTTCCTGTAAAATTACGAAAAGGACAGCCATCGATATGTATTCTGTATTTCTATTTATTTTATTTTCAATAAATGTTTTTTTCAGACGTCACACAATTTTCATACTTAGGAAAAGCTTAAGCGATGAAAAAAAAGTTTTAAAACAGGATGTGGCCACTAAGTGAGCAGTATAATGCTGGGCATAAAACCTTCATATTTTAATTTAACATATTTATAAATTTAAAAGCTTTAAATTGAAAGTTATTATCAAATGTATAACCTTTCTTTGTGCCTTAAATATTGTTTTTATAAAACGTTAATGTTCAATATTGCATATAACTACTAAATATTTGCACATGAATTAAAAATAACAAATATATATCGTCCCTGCGCTGACTAAATTACCTATGTAAAAATTTTGAAAATTTTTTTTATTGCTGCATTTAGATCCCTTACTAATTATACATATGACCACCAAAGCATTTGTCGATATTTCGACTAGTTTAAGATTTACAAAATTACCTATGTAAAATGCTCCAACAAAATTACCAATGTAAATAATTTTTCATACAAGTTAATATTATTAATATTCTTAGAGAAAATGGTAATATTAAAATTTAAACATAAAATATTTAATATTGTATACTTATGATATGCCGCTTGAAAGTGTACATCCCAAGACTAGTTACACTAAAATTAATTGACACAGACTTATGTCAACTAGAGCTTTGATGATGTCTGTCCGTCTGTCTTTCTTTCAGTTTCAGATTATTATAAAATGTATTTTTTTTTATAACCAAAACAGGAAAAAGCTGGGGAGACCATGCTGTCAATGTCATCTGAGCGTTACCTATTATATGTTGGATTTTTTTAATCAAAAATTAAAAGTTGTGTATAGTGTTGATCGAAAATAATATTTTTGGAGGTACTTTAAAATTGGTCCAGCTCACGAATGTGAAATAATTGATTCATAATATTTTGGGAATTAGTTTAAGACACATAAAACTTATATTTTAGAAGGGTACACTTGCATTTTTTGTCTTCGCACAAATTGACGCACTTTATTGAGTTCAGGGACGATATGTAATAAGTTGTTTTGCTCTTAATAAAAAATAAATATTACATACTAAAAGTAAAAACAAATTTCATTCAAATAGAATTTAGCGCTTTTTAGCGCGTTTTTAAATGATGACCGGCTCGTTTTGGTTCAAAAAAGTTGACAACGCTGTATTAGAATTTTCTCTGATAGAATATATCAGAGTTCGGCTCAAAATCACTTTCTGAGTCGATTTAATGTAAATGTTGGGAACAAAGTATAGGTCGCAATTTTAAAAATATGTATTTTGAAAAAAATTTTACACAATTAATTAGTTTTATATAAGAACAAAGCCAAAAATCCAAAACAAAGAAATTAATTATATATGAAATAATCATTTCATAAAGATCGGTCTATACTTGACCGTAGCCATTTTTCTAAATATATTAACTTTTAATGTACCATTAGAATGGTCTGGTACTACTGAATATTACACGTAATTAACCCTTTAACCCTTCGTCCTACAAACTGGTGTGGCCAGACCAATTGCAGATTTAAATGTTGTTTTCATATATTTACAATTAAGCTACACAGAGAAAACAGATTCATTGTTGCAACCGAATTTTTTGCCAATCGAATTTGGTCGGTTGCAGGTAATTCGGTTGAAACTACTATATGCATTCGGTATACAGAACTGTTTTCAAAAACAATTCTGTTCTGGGGTTTAAAATGTCTATAACAATATTGTGAATGAAAACTAAACAATTTTTTTTTTATTTTTTTTTTTTTTTTAACGACAATAAATAAGCAAAATTTTTGAACACATAAATACTTTTAAGATAATTTAAAAAAACTCATCTTTGATATTTGATTACAATTGATAACATATCCCTTCCGTCTTCTTTAAGTCTTGAAATCGTTAAAAACAGTACAAATTACTGATTGGCTATGAATTGTCCATTTTACTTATAATAGATAGATGGAAATCTGTTAAAAAGAAAAATTTAACAACATTTTCAAAAGAATACTGATACATTTTGTGAAGTATTTCCTACCTTTGTTATGAAAACGTTAAAAACGGACTCAAAGTCTCACAAAGATCAACCTGTTATCAAGTTGATGGGCTTATCCATCGTCACTCTCAACTAATTAAAGTAAAAAATTATGGCGTCTTTAAAAGAAATCCAAAAAAGAAGATGATGGTTTTCGTTAACATTTTATGTACTTATCCTTTATCTATGGCTATTCCGGTTGATTTGTTAAGGACTATGAAAGGAATTCCACTTATTACGATAAGTTACGCCATTGAAATCAACTTCTGGGATATATGGTGCTGCTGCCTACATACACATAAAGTTTAGCTCTGTTGCATATAAATATATATATATATATATATATATATATATATATATATATATATATATATATATATATATATATATATATATATATATATATATATATATAATATAATTAATATATATATATATATATATATATATATATATATATATATATATATATATATATATATATATATATGTGCATTGTACATTCATATGTATGTACTTATACTTACCACCAACACTCTTGAAGCTACTAATTAAGTCTTCGTAATATCTTTTTCTATTTATTTTAAATTATTTGTTTTTATATAAAATAAAAATGTCCAAATATTTAAGCTCAATTGTTTTTGAAATAATTTATTTTTTATATGTCAACAGATTATCAAAATATAAAAATTTTATTGAAAACACCGAATTTTATTTATTTTTTCTTAATCATAATTATTATATGGTTGGAACTACCAAAACATAATACTGAAATTCGGTTATATTGATCGAATTTGTTAAACTAAATATAAAAAAGCACATATTGGTTCATCTGATTAAATTTACTTTTGTAGTAATCCTAATTCCAAATTAATACCAGTAAAATGTTTATAAATATAAAAATCTTGTTGAATTAACGATTTTTTAATAATATTAATAAAATATTGGGTGTTCTAATAAAAAGTCTATTGATATAACCGTTTTCTAACCAATCTTTTTTCTGTGTGTAGAGACTTAAAATTTCAGGTACCCTTTTATAATTTTGTTTTCTAACGATCTGTGAAAAAACCAGAAAGATAAACCTAACTAATTTATTGAGCCAAATTTTGAGGATTACTTTAAAACATATCAATCTTAATTTTATTAAGGCACTTTAATATACATATGTTTCATTTTATTCTTAGTTCACATCACACACAGGTCCTTTTCCAAACTTTGCTGCACATACACAATGATCTAGAGTATCATACGATAGGGCTTGATCGACAATATTTTTCTTACTTGTTTTATTGTTCTTTTATTTTAAATATTTAAAATTAGCGACTTTATCTGTCGTGACTTTAATTATAAAAGAGGTTTCTTTTTTCACTTTTATATGTTTTGAGCAGAAGTAACAATTATTATTATTTTTTGTTCTTAACAGACATAAGTTATTTTATGATTTTTATTTATTTTTATTATTTTTTTTTTTTTTTTTTTTGGAAATATAAAATTCAAGGAAAAAAAATCGTTGAAACGAAATAAATAAAAAAAAAATCGCTTAAAATAGCTTAATCGGAAAAAATAGTAAAAATGGAAAACATTACGGAAAAAGTCAAAATAAGCCAACATCTCTAGAATACAAAAATTGCCAAATATGAAAAAAAAAATGAAAAAAAAACGCCAAAATAAAAAATCCTAAACTTAAAAAAACATAAAATGAAAAAAAAAAGAAAAGGATAAGGAAAATATCGCCAAAATGAAAAAAAATCGCCTGTAAAAAAACTTTCAAAATGAAAATAATCTCAAAAAAATAATAATAGTAAAAAAATAAAAATAAAATCACTAAAACAAAAAAGATCGTGAAAACAAAAAAATTTCAAAATTAAAAAATAGCCAACGTGAAAACAAGTCCAAACTGATGAAAGTCATTACAGTTATTCAGAGTTTGCTACAGTTGAAAATATCGGGAAAAAATCTACAAAACGAAAAATAAAAAACTCTAAACCTAAAAAATCGTCATAACGGAAAAAATCATCAAAACGAAAAAAATCGCCAATACAAAAAAGAATCGCCAAAATGAAAAAACGCTTTAATTTAAAAAATTTGCCTGTGAAAAAAGCTAAAACATAAAAAATTGCAAAAAAATGAAAAAATAACTTAAAAAAAAAAAAAAATTGGGAAAAAAGCAATCTTTAAAATGACGAATTTTCGCAACTTTTAGTAAAAAATGAAATTGAAAAAAGATTCGGCTGTGCCGAATTTTTGATACCCTTCACCATATTACCATCTTACCATCTTATCGACATCATATTACCATATTACCGACAATTAATAAAATTTTCGCCTTAACGTATGCTTGCATATTTTCTAAATCTAAATTTTTTTTCAAACTACGAAAATTTGAATATGAAAAAAAAAACAATCATGACAGGCTTTGCTTTTAAAAAAGAAACAACAACAATTCCATATATATTTATTTTTGTATGTACAAACTGACTGAATACACAAAGAACAACAACAACACTGTTATTCATTATAACTGCTGTTGCTAACTAAACTACTTGTCTATACAAAAAACAAAAAACGTCACTAATAGTCATTACAATGCTTAATATACATGTTTGTGTATGTATTTATGTATATTCTCAACAGATATGTTTTAGTTTTTAAAAATAAACAACTACAATTCCATATCTATTTATTTTTGTACAGACTGCATATACAAAGAACAACAACAACAACAACACTGTTATTCATCATATTACTACTGTTGATAACTAAACTACTTGTCTATACAAAAAACAAAAAACGTCACTAATAGTCATTACAATGCTTAATATACATGTTTGTTGGTGTATTTATATTCTTAACAGATTTGTTTTTGGGCCATAACTCTGTTGATTATGAACGAATTTGGTTTATTAAAAAAACCGAAATTTTATAAAAATATTTATGACTGTAAATATTTATGAAAATAAAAATCTATAGCTTGAACAATGGGCTTCAAAAATAAAAAATTCGTTTTCCCCGATATCTCAGTTATTACTGAACCGATTTATTTAATTTTTTCAGAACAAAAATTCAGAAAATAATTTTCGAGCCCCCTTTAAAAATTCGAAGTCCCTGGTATATAGAGGCTTCAGAAACTAAAAAACCGGTTCTAAAAACCGGTTTTTAAAGCATATCTCCACCATTTATAAACCGATCTTCCTGATTCAAAAAACTGAAATTTTATAAAAATATTTGTGACCGATCTGTATAAAAATAAAAATTTATAGCTTAAACCAAGGCTTCAAAAAATAAAAAATGCGTTTTGTCCGATATCTCAGTTATTACTGAACCGATTTATTTCATTTTTTCAGAACAAAAATTCAGAAAAAAATGTCCGAGAATTCTTTGTAAAAACGAAGTTCGTAGTGTATACAGAGGCTTCAGAAACTGGAAAACCGGTTCAAAAAACCGGTTTTTTGAACATATCTCCGCATTGTATGAACCTATCTTGCTGAATTCCAATAGCAAAATTCTCGAAAGCATTTCCGATCGTTTGACATACATATTATATATGTCAGTAATCGGTGGGCTTCATAAACGCCATTTCAACCGACACACGGACGGACGGACGGACATGGTCCAATCGTCATCGCTTCTTACAAGGATTCCGAAAATATAAACTTTTTTGCTCTCCGACGAAAATTGTGGAAATTACAAACGGAATGACAAACTTATAATTTCAAATTGGTAAAACAATTTTTGAAAAACAACTTTAAAAATGAAATGAGGCGATACAAATAGTAAAACTTTTTGCTATAGGATTATAAAACTACATAAATATTAAAATTCCCGTTTTCCCGGGAAAATTTGAAGAAATTGCTAGAAATTCCCGACCGGAAATTCTCGGAAACCAAACCCTATGTACAACGAATAAATTTTTGTGCCAGCAGCTGTTATAAATATGTATTTGACTTTATTTATTTATGAAGAAATTTGCGTTTTTTTCTTGATAAAATTTTAGTTATGATTATATAAGTGTAAAAAATATTTACTTAAAAATCAATATAACCCAGCAAAAACTTGGTAATGACATGTAGTTATGGATGTAGTTACTTTGTAATGACAACAACATACTGTCCGCATTACATAGAAGTTGTTTAGTAACTAATTATTTATAACCCGAATGTAAATAATTATTTATGATCAGTTTTTTAAAAATATTAATTTTTATTGATGTTACCAATATGCAGTTACCAATTTATATATTTGAAGAATGTATACATAAATGAAAGGCAAAATTTGCGTATGAATCAATTTGTAATCTAAAATACTTTATTTTTATTACATTTATTTTAAATACATTTTTGGTTGTTGTTAAGTTTTTTAAATTAAAATTTAAAAAATCTTTTTACAACTACAAAAAAATACTTTATATCCTGACATTTCATTACTTATTTATAACCTAAAATATAACTAGTTCCTATTGTTATTACTTATCATGACTTCAGTAATGCTTTAAAATCAATGCGCTGTTTAATAGCTTGGAAGTAATTAGTTATTGTAATGACATCTATGTAATGTATAGGGTAAGTTGTTGCCTCTAATGTCATCACCGTGTTAAAATAATGAGTTATTCAGCTAATGTGTAAGTAGTGGAGAGCCATTATATTAGCTTCTTAACTAGGGTATCCAATCGATTAACCGTCATTCGGTTATCCGGTTAATTTAGGTCGATTAACTGTCCGAATAATTTAAAACTGTCTATTTTCGAATAACGAATAAACCGAATAATTTGTGTCGAATAACCGGTTAATCGAAATGTAGTTTTCTGGAGTTATAAATTATAATTTTTTTTATTTTTATAATAAATTTATGACAACTACATCTTTTTTATGAGGTCTGTAACATCTCGCTTGACCACAAATTTCGATAAAGATATCGCCTTCGAATAATTCTCGCACATTTCTCTAACAAAACCTTCGAGAACGACTTTCGAAGGCGTTTCGAGAATGAACTCGTAGAGTTCAACTGTCGTTCAGTTTGTGCCAGCAAATCGATCGATATCGAAGGTTCGTTTATAATATCTATATCGAGTAATCCGTGCTATCATTAGCAAAACGAGAAACTTTTCGTTAGAGATCAGTTTTCGATATCGAAAATTGTTCGATATTTATATTACAAATGAATCGTTTGCAATAGTTCTATTCTTTTTCATTTTCATTTTGTTTACCATTTAAAATTAAAAGCTGATTTCATTTTCAAATATTTTTTTTTTATTATAAACTTAACTAACTAAAGTCTCAATAATATTAGCTTTCCGGTGGCCAAATCCACATTTTTCTTAGGTCCAAGTTTACTGAATTAATCTGCAAGAAAAAAATTTATCATTTAGATAAATATGTAATTTTGCGAATGTCTTTTGACATGTAGCAATGCTACCATTTTTATAATTATTTTCCAGAATAGGTTTTTATTCTTTTAAAGTAACAAAATATCGAAAAATTGAGAAAAAATTGATAATTTCTGGAAACATTTACTTTCGAGATTTTAAACATAAAAATTTAATATAGTGATAATCCGATATTTTAAGAATTATCGAAAATTTCTCGAACAATAACTATCGAGTAAGTTGCGATGCTGCGAACATTCACTTTTTATTTATATTTGACTCTTTTAACAAAAAAAAAAAAAAAAACATTCTTACACAGAAAATAGACTTACATGAAAAATTCATTAAATAAAGCGGGATTAGTATTAGCTAAAAATGCAATTTTTTCATACAAATTGGTTGAAAAGTTTATAAAATGTGAAAGATTTTCATCTATTTCTCGAATATATTTGTTTCGAAAATACCTCGTTTTTGCGAAACATTTCTTGTTTCAGGTCAAGCGGTATCCCAGTAAAAATAAAAAAAAATATTTTTAGTGAAATACTTTTTCTTGTGCTTAAGAAGTAATACAAACAGTATCCAATATAAAAAAACAAATATTTAAATTAATATTTCTGTTATAGAACATTGATATTCGGTTGGAATTTTTCGAAATAGTTGTTACTAAAAAACTGTGTGAAACAAATAAATAATGTTATGCATATTTTTTTTATTAAAAATGTGTTGGTTTAATAATTGATGTTCATTGCAATTTTGGATAAAATCGTGAATATGATATGACATAACACAGTTATCAAAAAAGACAATTCATTGGAAATGATACGAATTTGTACTACTTCTGGATCATAAGTTCAGAATCTTACTGACTTCTTTGGATGCTATTTTTTGTTGGGATAGAATGCTTTATAAAAAGCGACATGAAAAGGCAATAATATTATATCCCAGCAAAAACTTGGTAATGGCATATAGTTACGGATGTAGTTACTTTTCAATGACAACAACATACCTTCTATATTACATAGAAGTAGTTTTGTAACTATTTCTTTATAACATGGTATGTAATTACTTGTTTGTGTTCAATGTTTTTGAAAAACAACTTTTTATTGGTTTTTTGTTCAGTTTACCAATTATTATATTTAAAGAAGGAATGACTGAATAAAAATATATTTCCACAAAAACATTTTTGCGGTGGAAATTACAAAATATTTAAAAAAGTTGCGTTAATCAAATTTTTATATTTTGTTTATATTATTTTTAAAAATGCATCATTAATTATTTTCAATTGATACTTTAATCTTTGCAATCGGATAAATATTATAGGTAATATTAACGATTAAATGTGAGTTAAGGAGATTATGAGTACGATATGGTTCCATATATGGAAATATTTTCATTATATATATATTCATATACAAAAACATATATAAAATAGAGTACCATAAATGGAATTATATATACGAACATACATATATAAAAAAATATTAACCAAGTTTTTTAATATATAAAAGGTTTGAATACTGAATAAATTTGTGTCTTCGATAAAACGTGTTTTTTATTTACACATTTCAAAAAAAAAAAATATTAATAACATTTATAAAAAAAAATGTTTGACAAATTATTCAAAATAAATATTCTTGACATTAAAAAACAAAAAAATAAACATTAAAAAATTTTAACTATTCTAAATAATTTGTTGATTGTTTAAATAATTTGTTGATTGTCCGTGTTAAATTATGGTAAGTACCAAAATATTTTTGCAAAATATCTTGTAGTTTTTATTGTTCTCTTTATATTAGGGACAAATTTGTTAAATCCGGAGGATAAAAGTCAATAAAAACAATATCCCAGATTTGTTTTAAATAAAGTTAAGACAATTTCAATCATTACATTTCGACAATATTTAAAACAGATCTTTAACATTTTCAGTTTGGAGTTTTCGTACTGAGGTCCGGAGTACGTAGCAGATCCTGAAATGAAACTACCCTAAGCACTATAATACATGAGGAGTCGGTTCCGGCAAATAGAGCATAACCATAGTCTGCATTTTAATTCAACTACGGCACGTACTAAAAATAAGGAGAAGAGCTCTGTTAGGACGTATGGTATGTATGAACAGATGGATAAATTATATCTCTATGTATTATTTCAAATAGTATTTTTTGTATGATTTGTTCTTAATATTTTGAATAAAATTTAAAAGACACAATTAATTCTTCTTGTTTTTTAACCTTTAAGGACTTTAGGAATACTTTAAAATCAATGAGTTGTTGAACAACTTAAAAATAATTAGTTCTTGTAATGGCAACCAAGTAATGAGATGGGTAAGTAGTTGCCTCTAATGTCATCACCGTGTTAAAATAATGGGTTATTCATCTAATGTGTAAGTAGTGTAAAGTCATTATATTAGCTTCTTAACTCATTACCTGGCAAGCAAAGTTTTTGCTGGGTATCTTCATAAATATTTAAACTTGTGTTAATAGAAATTTTTAAAACATAGATTTGAGTAAAGTAAATTCAAAGTTAAAGAACTCAAAAAAATTTAATTTTAATTAATTTTCAATATTAATTTGACTCTTTTAACAAACAAAAAAAAAAAAAAAAAAAAAAGAATAATAAAAACATTCTTACACAGAAAATAGACTTACATGAAAAATTCATTAAATAAAGCGGGATTAGTATTAGCTAAAAATGCAATTTTTTTCATATAAATAGGTTGAAAAGTTTATAAAATGTGATAAAATATGAAAGATGTTGTTCTATATTACATTTCTTAGTAACTATTTCAATAGATTAAATGCTATAATTAGTGTAGTTTATATATTTTAAAAGTATAACAAAGATTATTCGGTTAATCGAATAATTTGTCAATAATCGGTTATTAACCGATCAGCTTTTAACCTCGAATTATTATTTGTCGAATAAACCGAATAATATGAAAACCCGAATAATTGGATACCCTATTCTTAACTCATTACATGGCAACCAAAGTTTTTGCTGGGAATTTAATAAAAATAACTAGATTCATAAAACTAATTGCTCTTTTTTAAGAATATGCTTTATTAACCATTCATTTCCTACAGATAGTATAAAATAATATTTTCTTTCTTTAAAGTATTGAAAACACACAAAATATTTTCTTCATTAATTATCAAATATTTCATTAGTTTCATGTAACTATTGTTAAATTCTGTTGCTACAATTCCAATGTACATTCTAAAAAGCATCTCATTTAAAATTTGTTATGCATACTCATCAAAGAACTATCTAACAAGTCATTTAACAGTCAATAGAACGGAACAAAGCTCAACCGTCATATTTGACATTGAACTCTTTAGAGTAACTCATAATTTTAACCATAAAATAGATGAATTGTTAACAATTTTATGGAGTAGCAAAATTTTGCATATGATGTTTCTACATTAACTGAATTTGGCAAAAAATGTTATATACTGTAGAAAATTCGAAATGTTTAATTAAAAACAGCAGTTGGTGGCAATAAGCAGTTTTTAAATTTGAATAAATTGTATAAATTTATAATGGGATTTGTTTTAAATCTTTCCCCCATTTTTAATTTTATTTAATAAACAATATGTTTCAAAATAAACAATTTATAATTTTTTACTCAGAATCTCACTCATATTTTTAACTAATTACAACTACCAAAAAAACCATAAATTCTTCCAACATACCTTAATAGAAAACTAACTTCTTTTTAACCTACAAATATTTTTTTAGTTCATTATTTTATAATTTGATTTATTGTTTTTCAAACGTTTGCTTAAATAATTCTTAGAATTACATTCTAAGAATTTAATTATTTACTATGTAGTTAGTAAAATAACTAGAAATATTTGCATTTCTGTGAAATTTTAAAAATAATTTCAAACAAAGTATTAACAAATTACACCTAACAATTATTTAATAAAAGATTTATATTATGAAATAGTACACACAGAAAAAAGATTGGTTGGAAAACGGTTCTCATTACACAATTTCAATTAGCATAATAAAAATGTATTCCTAAACTCTAAAAAGTTATAAATATAATAGTATTAGTATATTAAGAACTATTAAAACATCATTGTAACTGAATTGAGGTTTTAGAAATTGTTAAGTAAGTTGAATGAATCGATTTGAATTTTATTTAAATTTATTTTTACAATTTGGAAAAAGGAACCGAATTTAATTCATTGCTTTATGTATTTCTCCCATATGTTGGGGATTATAATAAAAAGTTGGTATTGTCAACCAATTTTTTTTTTTTCATCGTTGACATTTGTAAAAAATAAAACTAAATGTACAAATTTTAAATACAATGTAAAAAAAATTTATAATTTTGTTTTAAATATTAAACTTTTGCTGATAGTTCTGAAAAAGGTTGGTACATATGTTTCTTGTCTGGAGGCACTCATTAACCACTGAATATTTGTACATGTATAAATCTGTGCAAATTTATTATCTTACGCAATTTTTCAGGCTTCAAAACAAAATCTCTTCACTATCACCACTAAATATGATAAATTTTGTCTTTCAAAATCAAATAAGCAAGTGATTGACAAGATGATTGCTGCATCAGAAATTGTGTGCCTGTATTTCCCTTATATAGACACACATACATATGTATATAGAAATCAGTCAAACAAAGCAGAAAAAATCAATCCAAATGAGGGCAATAAAACGTGAATATGTATATAGATAATATCCAAAAGTTTTTCATTTAATTGATTTTTAATTTTGCAAACATATTAAATTTTTCTTATGTGCGATTTTTTATGTTTATATTTTTAATAAAAGTAAATTGAAAAATGTCAAAATTTTAAAAATTCAATCCACAATAGTGATTCTCTCTTTAGAAACCAACTATTACGAGAACCGAATACATTCAGTTATTACAAACGACTTATATGATAGTTCCTGCAACCGACCAAATTCGATTGGAAACAAATTCGGTTGCCACAACGAATCTGTTTTCTCTGTGTAGGTACATAATTTAAAATTAACAATTTATTCTTGTAAAATTATATTTCTGTTTATTTCTTTGTTCATGTACTTAGTTGCTAACTATTAGGGTATCCAATCGATTAATCGTCATTCGGTTATACTAATAATTTTGGTCGATTAACTGTTCGAATAATTTAAAATTGCCTATTTTCGAATGACGAATAAACCGAATATTTTGTGTCGAATAACCGATTAACCGAAATCTAGGTTTTTTGAAGTTATAAATTTATAAATTTTTAATTTATACCCTACACCACCATAGGTGAGGAAGGTATTATACTTTTGTGCTGATGTTTGTAACATACAAAAATATTGATCTAAGACCTACCTTAATTTATACCAATCAGCTTCGAAACACTTTCTAAGTCGTTCTGACCGTCTGTCCGTCCATTTGGCACATATTCGTGTGGTGAATTTTATGAAAAGCGGTCCATATTTGACTATAGCTCCATTATAAACCCCACTTCAGAAAATCACTTCAACGGGCATAAATCCCATTAAAATGTTATTATCAAGTTAATGTTCGACAAAAATAAGTTTTATATAAACATAAATAATAGCGCCAAATTCTACGAATATCAGTTCATAATTTACCATAGCCCCCATATAAGGCCCATTTTCAGGAATCACCCAAAAGTGGCTAAATTCATATAAATGTTGATATTGACATAATATGCTGTATTTATTTTAAACTTAATACAAGTACCGGTCCACAATTGGTCACAGGTCTAGAGAGAAGAAGATCCCTCCCAAAATGTGGGTGCACACAATGGTATAGAGTATCATATGAACGGGCTTAACCGATAATATTTTTCTTTCTCAATTTTAAGATAAATTTATATCAATCACATCTTTTTTTTAAATGTCTATAGCCCAGCAGAAATAATAAGAGAAATGTTTACGGAAGTACTTAATTACTTCCAAATAACAGCAAGTGTATATTGTCTTCTGTTTAAGAAGTAATGCAATTAGAATTAAAAAATACTATATAAAAATTAAAATGAATTGTTCTGCTATAAAACATGTAGATTTGGTTATTATTATTTTTTATTTTTTTTAATAAAATATAATTTGGATAAGAGAACATCTTCCAATAACAGCCTTTGTTAAATTCATTGGAAATGATTCTTTATACTACTTCTGGATCACAAGTTTAGGACCTTATTTAATAAAATGCTTTATTAAAAGATTTAAATTTCATAAATACTTGAACTTGTGACAATAGAAATTCCGAAAATATAGTTTTAAGTGAAGTAAATTCAGAGTTATATATGTTCATGGTCAAATGTACGTAAAAATACTAATATTAATTTTTACTTTTATGACAAAAAAACAAAATAAAATAAAAAAATAAAACGAGTACATTTAAAAGTATGATTTATTAAATAAATTTGAATTAGTAGTATTAGGGCAAAAAGTGCAATGTTTTCGTACAAATGGGCGAAAGAATAACTACTTAACTATTTTAATAGATTAAACATTATAATTAGTGTTATTTATATGTCAAATATGTATTAATAAGGATAATCGGTTAATTGAAAAATTTATCATTAATCAGTTATTAACCGATCAGCTTTTAACCTCGAAAAATTATTTGTCGAATAATGTGATTAATATGAAAACCCGAATAATTGGATACCATAATAGCTATTATAAAACTGTTAACTACTTAAAATCTTGGGGTAAAAACTTATTACAATATCCAAGATTTTATAGGAACCCATTTCTAATGAAGTTGTAAAAATCAGTCAAATAACTAGTAACTCGAATGCTTGTAATGACATAAATAAGTAGTGTTAGTACTACTTATTTATATCATTACAAGCAAGTACCCTGCAAAAAAAAAAAAAAAAAGATCAATTGCTTCAAAAAAAAAAAAAAAAAAAAAATAAATAAAAAAAAAATAAATAAAAAAAAAAATAAAAAAAAAAAATTTTTCATAACCTCAAAAGTAGTTCAATGTATTTTCAGCGACAAAATTTTTTTTTCACTAATTTTAATGTATTTTTATTATTTTTTAACAAGCGAGAATGTTATATTTGATTTGGACGAATCTATATACCTACCATCAACTTTTTAAAATTTTTATGTTAAATGGGTGAAGTGGGCGGACCACGCCCATTTTTGGTTTCCAAGTTTATATCGAACCTCATACTATCTGTACAAAAATTTTGTTATCGTACATGCTTCTGTTTAAGAGATATCAGCAGAAAAGTATGAAATGAAGCTGCAAGGGACACCCTATGTTTCTAGTATTTAGTACATAACTTTTTTGTTTATTAACCGCTTTAGCCCATTTTAAATACCAAACAAACCTTATATAGGATATATATTTGAGCAAAATTTCGTTCCAACAGACGGACAAAGCTAGATTGATTCATAATCTAATCAGTACCCAGAATATATACTTTAGGCTGCAACAAAATTTACCAACTTTCGAATTTTGACCGTAACTCGCCCTAGAAGTGTTTTTTGGGTTGCAAAAACATACTGTGTGAAATATTAGTGAAATTGTATATCGTTAACCCGTGCCTTCCTTAAAAATTTATTTTTTTCTAATTTTGACCTTTGACCTCCGTATTTTAAAGGTTATCCTTGTCCAATTTTTTTAGAAACTTTAGACTTTAAAAAACTTTAAAAAGTTGACTTTATATCTTAAAAACTGCAAAAAATGCCTTTTTGCCGAAATCCGCAGAATTCAAATCGCAGGTACGACTTAATCATACTAGGTATTGACCTAATTCTTTTTTTAATTTTATTTTTTATAGTGTTGTTTATAAACCTGCAAAGTTTTTTTCAAACATTTTTGAAATTTATTTAACAAATTTTTTTAAAGTTTGATAATGGAGCTTTGAAACGGTCTTAAGAAATGTAAACAATTTTTAACCGAACATAGAACATAGAAAGGTGTTTGGATGATCCTGTGGAAACAAAAATGTATTTTTCAGTAATTATAATTCAAATTGAATTGAAAATAGTTTTTTATTTAAACATTAATCAAAAAATTAAAAATTTAGTTGTACACTCCTTACACAAGTGTTCTGAAACACATTAATGGTCAGAGGAATTCGAAAAATCTTTAAAATTTTTTAATCGATTTTCTCTTTTTATATGATATTTGCAAAATTTGCCTAAAAACTGCAAAAATACCATTTTTTTCTCATACAAACGCACCCTTCAAACTTCAGGTAAAATGCGGCATGGGTTAACGATTCCGATTTCACTAATATTTCACACAGCATGTTTTGCAACCAAAAGAACAATTATAGGGGGAGTTACATTCAAAATTCGAAAGTTGGTAAATTTTGGTGCAAAGATTTTTTTGACACTTTTTATACAGTATAAACTTCTTTTGTTGTTGTTATTATTGTAATGTGTGTGACTTTTAGAAAACTATTGGCGCCTTATAGTCGTAAATAAGTACAGTAATAGATTGTGTGCAAAAATAAAAAAGTATGTAAAGATTTTGTTGTTGGAATTCTTGAATGAAGATCACTTTTTACATGTTTTTGTTCTGTGCAAAGATTTTTTTGACAAACTGTATGTGCATGTTAATGAAAATACGTATAGCGGTTTGACCGTATCAAATGAAAAAACCGTAAAAAATAGTATTTGTTAATTTATTATCCTATGTACATACTTATGGGCGAATTTACATGCATTCATATGTAATAAAATGAGCCACTAAAATATGCTTTTATAAATTAACATTTATATAAGTGTAAACTTTTGAAAATTTAGTGCATATACATTTTTAGGTGGGGAGGGTATTATGCGTTTGTGCTGATTTTTGTAACACCCAAAAATATTGGTCTAAGACCCACCTTAATTTATACCAATCGGCTTAGAATCACTTTCTGAGTCGATTTAACGATGTCCGTCCGTCTGTCCGTCTGTTCGTCTGACCGTCTGTCCGTCCATGTAAACCTTGTAATCAAACTACAGGTCGCAATTTTGCACCAAAATTTATGAAATTTGGTACACAGCATTTTTTTGGTCCAGAGACGAAGCCTATTGAAATTGGTTATGATCGGTCCATTATTTCACCTAGCCCCCATACAAATGTCCTCCCGGAAAAGGGTTTAACGATCATAAATCCCTTAAATATAGCAATATTTTAATATTATTTGGCACATATAAGTTTCATATAAGTTTAAATAAGTGTGCCGAGTTTTAAAAAGATCGGTTCATAATTACTCATAGCTCCCATATAAACCCCTTTCCAAAAAATCAATTTAACGGCCATAAATTCTACTAAAATGTTAGTATCAAGCTAATATTCGACACAAATAAGTTTTATATAAACATAAATGATAGTACCAAATTTTATAAAGATCGGTCCATAATTTACCATAGCTCCCATATAAGGCCCCCTTTCGGGAATCACCCAAAAGTGAATAAATTCATATAAATGTCAGCATCAACGTAATATTCTGTATTTGTATGTCTTATTTTACAGTTATAAGTATCGGTCCACATTTGGGTCCATGTCTAATAAAAGACCCCTCCCCGAAATATACTGTATGGTGTAGGGTATCATATAGTCGGGCCTGACCGACTATATCTTTTTCTCTCGTTTAAAACATATTTTAGGGGTTTATTTAAAAAAATAAATAAATAAATCTATTAAATCGATTCTTTACACATAAATATTTTGTTTTTTACTGTTTGAAAAAAGTATTTATAATCATATAAATCGCTTTTCAATATGTAATAAGGAAAACAAAAAGAAGCTAAATTTTAATCCATTAATTTTTTTAAAATGATCCCCTAAAATGTGTTATAATATTCAATAAAATGTTCAATAATTTACATTTATGTAAATTCATTTTTTTACATATAAATTCATGTAAATCCGTCCCTTAATAATAGTGAAAGTGGCAAGGAGTTCTTTTTTAATAGTGTTGCCCTTAAATTTAAAAAATATATAACATGTGAATATGCTGCACTTTGTTAACAGCAAACTCTAGCATTTTTTGCGAGAAGATGTTAAATACTTTAAAATTGATGTTCTACAAAATTATGAAAATTTCACAAAAGTTTCGAAATTTTACCATAAATCACAAATTTTACCATAAATCATAAATTTTATCAAAAATTTAAAATTTTAACAAAAATCACAAATTTCACCAAAAATACGAAAACTCACTAAAATTTCGAATAAAATTCGATTACACTGGTCGACAATAAATCCTCCCCCATAGACGAATAGTTGCACTTAATGTATTTTGATGTGCTAACCACGAATCTGCTTCCAGTTTTTTTCCATCAGGTCTGGATTTTTTTTTTTTATGGGCGTGTCATATATAGCCTATAATAAGACCATTACTTTAGTATCTTTCCCCATAACTCAAGAACGGTGTGTACGATTGACATAAGTGATACACCAAAAGATGCGTACTAAAAATATCTTCTCATGTGCTCAATAGTTTCGAAGTTATGTTGAAATAAGTGCCCAAAAAAATAATTTTCATGCTAAATTTTAGATTTTTTGTTATTAAAATTTATTTTAATAGATAAAAACATTAAAAAAGCTGGTAATACTGCGATCAAAATAACGCATGTATCTTCAAAATTGATGCACAAATCGTGATTTTATTCACAGTTAAGTAAAAATACCCATGTTACATACAATTGCGTAGAAATACAGTGGTGGGCAAAAAACAAAAACTAAAACAAGCGCGAATGTTATATTCGGCCCGGACGAATCTATATACCCACCACCAACTTTTTCTAATTTTACGTTATATGGGAGGCGGCGATAAAGCGGGCAGTAAAGTGGGCGGACCACGCCCATTTTTTGTTTCCGAGTTTACATTGGTCCTTGAACCATTTAAACACAATTTTACCTTATATGAAAGGTAAGCGGTAAAGTGGGCGGACCACTCCCATTTTTGGTTTCCGAGTTTATATCGACCCCCGAACTATACGTACATAATTTCGTTGTCGTACATGCTTTTATTGAAGAAATATCAGCAGAAAAGTACGAAACGGACACCCTGTGTTTCTAGTTTTTAGCCCATAACTTTTTTGTTTATTAACCGATTTTGCCCATTTTCAATACCAAACAAACCTTATATAAGATAAATATTATATAAGGTTCGTTTGGTATTTTTTTTTTTTTTTTTTCTTGAAACAAAAATAGGTGGACTAGGTGGATTTTGAAGAGTTAAACAAGAATCTGCATTCACTTTTTTTCTATCACTTACTGATTTTTTTATGGGCATGACTAATATCATCACCTTATTCAGCGGTCACACTACAAAATTCGAGAATGGTTTGTCAAATTTAGACTATAACTCAAGAACCGTTTACGCGATTTTGATAAATGATACACCAAAAGATGCACACGAAAATTGTCTTCAAGGTGTGTTAACAATATTTTTTATTTATAAATCAAAATTTTCACCATTTTCTAAAAATTTAAATTTTGTCGATACTAATTACCAAATAACTAATAATAATTTAAAAACAAATTATGTAAATTCAGCTCAAAGACAATTTAAGTCGCTATATATTGGAGTTTAATTTATCTTAATAAGACAAACCGTTCTCGAGTTATACAAGTGTGTCTGCCAAAAGATGGGGTTACAGTAGTCATGCCCATAAAAAAATTCAATATGTGATAGAAAAAAAGTGAAAGCTGATTGTTATTTAGCACGTTGAAATCCATCTAATCCACCTATTTTTTTATTTAAGACGAAAAAAAAAATTTTTTTTTTTGCCCACTAGTGTATTTCCACTTAACTGTAGGTATGCATGGATATCCTCACATAACTGTGAATGCAATCAAGATTTGTGCATCAATTTTTATGATACGTGGCTTTATTTACTAGTGGTTTTACCAGATTTGAGATAAATATGATAAACAGAAACATTTTTGATGTTTTCACTTTTAAAAAGAAGTTTTAGAAAAAAAAAAGAAATCTTGAATTTAGCATGAACAAATTTTTTTCGGACACTTATTTTGAAATATCTACTAAACTTAGCGGGTAAAAATTTTATAGCAGAACGACTTAAAGACAAATTTACTCCTCATATTTTGGTGTATCGTTTATATAAATCGTGCATACCGTTCTCGAGTTATAGAGAAAAATAATCGAGTAATCGACTTACTTAGGGCACAATATTAGACACGCCCATAAAAAAAGTCTCGACCTGATGGGAAAAAACTAAAAGCTGATTCGAGTTTAGCATGCAAAATTCTCTCTAGTCCACATATTTTTTTTTTTTTTTTTTTTTTTTTTTTGAAGGAGCACGAAAACATTTTTTTTTTTTTTTTTTTTTTTTTTTTTGTCCAGTGTTATCAAGAAAAGCTATAGATGTTCTTAGAAGTTTAAATCCTACAATGCATCAAGTCCTAAACTTTGTAAATGAATGTGTGTTTTTGAAAAAAAAAAATAATTGTTCTTTTATGTTTTTATATATTTTATGTTTATAGAAATGAAAAATTCAGCAATTGTAATAAATAGGCCTGGATTAGTAAAAACACATTCGGTTGTCATAATAAAACTTATTTCTGTATACTAATGATATGGGGCTAAGAAATAAAATATTCGGTAATTGTACACATTGTATTCAGCTATTGTAAATTATTTGAGAGATAGTAGGTGAAACCAACTGAATTCGATTTAAAAAAAATCGATTACCAACTAATCTTCTTTATATGTGTACCAGAGAAAAAAATTTAATCGAAATGCTTAATCAAAAAGCATTTATAGTTAAAAAATTACGAAAAATCACTTTATAACATTGCATAATTTATGACGCTTTCCTTACTGACTAAAATGTTGTTTTTATTCTGCTCTTTATACTCTTTTATTTTATATTTTGAAAAAACATAAAAAAAAAACATGTAATAGTGTGAATGGGTAGGATGTTCTTTTTAACTGTACATACCCGGGTACCCAGGTACCTCTTTTAACTTTAAAGTGCTCGTATTTCTTTATTAAAAAAGACATAGCCATGAAATTTCAGATCGTAGTGATTGAAGTGTTTATACGGCATAGAAAGTAAAAAAAAAACTAAATTTTATTAACTTGGTCTATATGTAAAATGGCTTTAAAGTTGATACCTACGGGAATCAATACCAATGGTACCCTGGTACCCTCATATAATTTCTGTATTTTGCACCACAATTAACTTTTCTTTATTGTCCTTCGATTCACATAAAGTTAAATTTTTAGCAATTTTTGCTTAAACTAGTGAATATGCATGTCCATGACAGGCAAAATTGCCAAATTATAAGAAATTACTCTGTTAGGATTTGAAAGAAAACTATTTTAAGAATTAAGCATTTTTTCTGAAATTTTCAGGTTATTTAGAAACATCAGAAAGAGAAATAAAGGATAATATGTGACAATTTAAAAACTTTTCGAATTTCACTGTTTTGAGCCAGTATTTGTGAATATGACAAAAACCGCAATGACATTGGTTTTTAGGAATCCCTTTTATTTTTTGAATATCATGTAGTAATAGCCACCACTACTGCTCCAAAATATCATGCAAGTGCTCACGATATTGAGATTATTTCCTATATTCGTGCTAGGGAACGTAACCTTTCGATATTGTAGCTCCAAACTTGATAGGACGCTTTGGTGTGTAAGAAAAAGTTGAAGTCGAGAAATTGTGTTCAGGTTGAAAAGTACAGCTAAATTCGAAAATTCAACAGCTTCCATTCTTTAAAAAAGTTGTGAAAAATATTTGTCTTCATTTGAGTTTCATTAATGCCACTAAGATTTAATTTTCGAAAAAAAAAATTCCACATTACTTAAATTATTAAAGTAATAACATAGGGTATTATATGGTCGTTAAAGACCGACTCTAATTTTCTTATTTTCAAACAAAACATTCTTAATATTGTAAATTTTTTTTTTTTTTTTGGTTATAAATGATTGAAAAAAGGGACATACATATGTATGTATATAACTCGCTATTAAAGGGAAATGCAAATTATATTAAAATATAAAACTGCTGAATTCAAGAAGAATTTAAAAAGAAAAAATATAAAACAAAAATATTACATCATTTTTATGATACTTTTAAATGAAAAGCATTCAAATATTTTCCTTGTTAAAGACATTTGCATGAAGTTTTCGTCTATAAAAATAAACATTTAATATAAACAAAAACACAACAAGTACGGATTCCGTAACGTGGACCGCAGCACAGTGGGGTCAAACGCAAATTTGTTGGTAATAAATCTGTAACTCCTAAACTACTGGTTGAATTAAATTGAAATGTATGAAAGAGTTTTAGAGGAGGACCTAAGCTTTGAGAAAAATCATCCTGTAGTCACCCTGTGATAACACAAGAAAATCTACAGGGTGTCAAAATTGACTACCTCGAGTATGTAAAAGTTTAAAAAAATCGTAACTTATACAAATGATGTCCGATTTTAAAGATTTGTATATTTCTGTAAAGTGCTTGGCAAGATAAAGAAAAAATAAGCTTACTTACTTAAGTTATCTCTTACAATTAAAAAGATATTTACACTTGAATTTTGAATTTTTGATTTTTTGGCTCGACTTTCTTTCGTTTTTCGGGAATAAGTCCTGAGGTAAATAAAGTAAAAATTTTTTAAAAATATCCTGTCATTTGCTATATATTTCAAAATAACATACTGAAAGAATTTTTGGATTATCTCAATGCGCCTAGACATGAAAAATATTTAAAGTCAGCACTCTGAAATTGATATGAAAAATGGCTATTTTTTACAAAAATATAGTAAAATTCTTTCACTTTTTACTCCAAGTACCGTTTAAGAAAATAAATTTTTCTCTATATATTTCCAAAGACAAGGTTTCACAAATGGCTAGTATGGAAATTTTGAACTGATTTAGGCCTGCACCCTACATCAGGCATTGGTCGAAAATGGTGAATTTTGGAAAAAGTTAAATTTTTTATCGATTAATAAAAAAAAATGTCACGCGAGCTTTTTTTAATTTTTTGACGATATTTCATAAAAAAATATATTTAAAATGATTTGACACTAACCTGCTTCCCGCCCGGCGAAAAACGAATGCAGGAGAGCAGTTTTCATGAAAAAGTAAATTTTTAAACGACTTTCTTTTAACTGCATAAAAAAGCATATTAGCAAAATATTTTCGCCATTATTTCTTATGTGGTAGATAAAATACATACTGATCTTTTTTTCCTGCAAAAATCATTAAAAAAAGCTTCACAAATAATTTTTTTGCAATTTTTCAAAATTAAAAATTATAAAAAATATAAAAAAACCAAAAAAATAATGTTTTGTAAAGCAAAACTCCACCTAGTTTCCAAAAACTAATAAAGTATTACAAGAATATAAAAATGGACTTAATTACCAATTCATTGATGTATAATATGTATATATAGATTGTTTTAAAAGCACTATGTCATGGTCTCAAAACTGACAACTTATGTCAACTCTCACCAAATTCACTGTTTTACAATATTTCCAGATGTGCGTATACGTAATAAACAATTGTATTGGCTCGTTTTGGTTGTTGAACAAGATAATATTCGCAATAATCGCTTATATTTATTAAATATTTTTTATTTTTGAAAAATTGCCAAAAATTTATTTTTTAAGCTTTTTTAATGATTTTTGCAGAAGTTAAAGAACGATATGTATTTTATATATTACATAAGAAATAATGGCGAAAATATTATGCTAATATGCTTTTTTATGCAATTAAGAAAAGTCCTTTAAAAAATTGGCTTTTTTCATGAAATCTGCTCTCCTGCATTCGTTTTTGGCCGGGCGGGAAGCAGTTTAGTGTCAAATCGTTCTAAATATATTTTTTTATGAAATATCGTCAAAAAATTTAAAAAAGCTCGCGTGACATTTTTTTTTTATTAATCGATAAAAAATTTAACTTTTTCCAAAATTCACCATTTTCGACCAATGCCTGATGTAGGGTGCAGGCCTAAATCAGTTCAAAATTTCCATACTAGCCATTTGTGAAACCTTGTCTTTGGAAATATATAGAGAAAAATTTTTTTCTTAAACGGAACTTTGAGTAAAAAGTGAAAGAATTGTAGTATATTTTTGTTAAAAAATAGCCATTTTTCATACCAATTTCAGAGTGCTGACTTTGAATATTTTTCACGTCTATGTTATTTGTTATATCTTTCAGTATGTTATTTGGAAATATAGGGCAATTTACAAGGTATTTTTAACAAATTTTTACTTTATATACCTCAGGACTTATTCCCGAAAAACGAAAGAAAGTCGAGCCAAAAAATCAAAAATTCAAAATTCAAGTGTAATTGTAAGAGATAACTTGAGTGAGTAAGCTTATTTTTTCTTTATCTTGCCAAGCACTTTACAGAAATATACAAATCTTTAAAATCGGACTTCATTTGTATAAGTTACGATTTTTTTAAACTTTTACATACTCGAGGTAGTCAATTTTGACACCCTGTAGATTTTCTTGTGTTATAACAGGGTGACTACAGGATGATTTTTCTCAAAGGTTAGGTCCTCCTCTGAAACTCTTCCATACATTTCAATTTAATCCAACCAGTATTTTAGGAGATACAGATTTATTACCAAAAAATTTGCGTTTGACCCCACTGTGCGCAGTCGAAGAAATATTGTACTAAAGAAAAAAATAAAACGATAGCGGAAACAAATTCAAAATTTTATGTATATAAATATTTTTCTTTTCTTAAAGTTTTTTACTACAGACACATAAATTTAAAAAACTTTGTTCGTGAAAAAATAATATATTAAAAAAAAAAATTATATAATTTTTCTGAATAAATACGCTTTATGAATCTCAACTTTGTGGGGAAAAATCCTAGTCAGAGTATTTTGCATTTGCATATTTAGCATTCGTTTCTAATATTTTTTCACGAAACACAATTATTTATATAAAAACGAGTTGATAATAATAAATTATACATATGTTTTTTGTTTATAGTATTTATCTCAATTACATACTCATATAAATATTTTAAAGTAAATATTTCTTAATTGTTTCTGAATAGATGTTGAAAATAACAATCTGTTTTAATTCTATTATTCATAAAATTCTTTGAAATGTAAATTGACTTGAGGAAATAAATATAATAAATTTATTTATCTATTTCAAACAATGAAAACAATTGTATGTATGAACTGAAAAAATTACCTACTCATATAAGCATACATAAGTATGTAGAAAAATATATAAGGGTGGCCCTAATATTCATATATTTTGCTTGCCGTTGGGAAGGTTTTCATAAAGCCACATTTAATTTGTTAAACTGTAAAACTCCATATAAAATAATAAATTTCACTCTTTCAAAAAAAAAGAAAAGCTCTCCGAACTGCTGTTACATTTAAAGTAGAGATGCGCAATTTTCAAATTTCCTGACTCGCGAGTTTAGACTACAAATGCTGCTTACGCAACGCTGCTTCACACGTACACTATAAACTACTTCGTTCGACTGCTACTCTCTCATTAATGTCAATGCAAATCAAGCAGAGTTTTTTGCTGCTTCACACACACAAGCGCAAATGTATAGTAGTGTGTATGCGCATCACTGATTTAGGTCCGTTATTATAACTTTCCAATAACTAAAGTTAGGATGTTATCGTTCACTTTAGCTGTTTTTGGTTGTTAAAAGTATAAGTTATGCCAAAAGTGACCAATAAGCTAAGGTTTATGTATTCAGAGCTGCCATATTTTCTGCTTTATAAAAGAAATAAATAAAATCATATTTATTCCACTGTAGTTTTTAATATTTTTTCTGTCTATATATATATTTGCTCTGACGTTGTCTTTTAGTTAGCTTAAACTTTATTTTAAAAATTTCTTTGTTTTTTATTTGTTTATATTTCCGTTAGTGGCAGTTACGTTCAAATAGTACATGTTGCCACTACGTTAAGTGGCCAAAAGTAATCGGTTTTTGCTTTGATATTGCCGTATTATCAAAATTATAATATTTACCTTAAAACCAAAATGTAATAACCAAAAGTAGATAAAGCTCACTTTATCGTTCACTTTAGTTTATCTTACCTTTAACTATCTGATACCTTATAGGTAGGTTATAATAACGGCCCTTAAAGACATATATAACAGAAATTTCCGTGTAGGTCCGAATAGTAGCGCCATATGTAGCACTTTTACATTCAATAAAATGAACATGTTTTATTGATTACAAGACATTATTATTATTTTTTTTTTTTTTATTTTATTATATATTCCCAAATTTTATAAAAAATAAGTTAATCTTAAAATTAAACATTGTAATTCAGATAAAATACTTAAAGAGATTGAATACACAAGAAATTAGCTGTGCAAAATAATAGTAGCATCGATAAAAAATACCTGTGAAGACTAAACTACGTGATAAAGTTTTTTTTTTTTTTTTTTTTGCATATTTTGTTTATACACATTAATATTTTGTTGAATAGCCCCTATTAGTCCTTTGAGCGGCGCAACAGCGGGTACTGTGTCCACTAATAACACCTTAAGAAAATTTTCCTACTAAAACACCCATTTGAGTGGCATATTCTTCTCTGAATAAGACAACATGACTGTTCTTACTATTTCCACATACATTGGGGCATCCATGTTACCTCTTATACAAAATATGAACCATGATATGAAAAACATCCCCAAATGTTGATTGACGGACTTGAAAAAATGTTGGGTTATATTATTTGGTCACGTCACATATATTCTTGTCCCATGTGTCACATCTTCATTTGTGCAGAGAATGTGCGCCATTTCGTTTGGGGCCAGTCGGAGTAAAGTATCGCGAAATAAGGGCGATTGCATACCTGTCAGTAGTTTAGTAATGGGACTTTCCTTTGGAATCTTGCTTACAGATTTTGTTTTTGGAGATGTCAAAAAATAGTTGACGCATCAACTTTCAGCTCTAAGTCCTCATTTGCCTTAGTGGACATCACAAATATATTTGAGTTAACCATACGAATTTTACGCGTACACAGAAAACAATATCACCAAAATCGAAGTAACAAATTAAATTGTTGATTTATGATTGTAAATTATAAGCAATTTTAATTAATGCAAATAAAGAATTTGCAAATTCTGAGATATTTTTTTTCAATAAATTAAATTTGTAAAATTTTTTGTTATATTTTGTGAAATATTTTTAACAAATTAGTAGATTGTTATTATACATTTTTACTCTAATTATTATTTTCGTTAATGCTGTTAAAAATTTTGTTAATTCGACAAATATATTATAAAATTTTTAATTATAAGATTTAAATAAAGTGTTTGTTAAATTCACTCTGATAAATAATATTTAATTTATAATCAGTAAGTAATTTGTTAATTTAATTTCTTTTTTATACCCTCCACCACCACTAGTGGTGAAAGAGGGTATACTAAGTTTGTCGTTCCGTGTGTAACACCTAGAAAGAATCGTTTAAGACCCCATAAAGTATATATATTCTTGGACCATATGAAATTCTGAGTCGATTAAGCAATGTCCGTCTGTCCGTCTGTTGAAAACATTCTCACGTCTAAACTGATTGAGCTATTCCAATGAAAATTACTCAGGTTATTTGTTGTTCCCAGACGCTGTTTGGGATTGCAAACCAGCCAAATCGGTTCAGTAGAAAAAAAGTTATATATCCAAATCTGAAAGAATCCCCAAACCACACTTGAACTGATAATATTTCAACAAGCAATTAACGGATTTAAATAAAACTTAGCCAAAATGTCTACCTATATTCACTTTAGATAACTGCCAAAAATTGGCTAAATCGGTTCAGTCGGAGAAAAGTTATAGGCAAAAATATGAACAGTTTCTATGATTCCAACGTCATAAGTGTTTCTTAAACATCATGTTATAATTTATATATGGAGTGCATATGTGTATGTTCGCCTCAATATGAATGTTGATAAACACAAAGGCATACAACTATGTTGAGTTTGATGTTTGATCGTGGTCACCATCGAACACACCACGATATGGTACGTTCGCTACTTTATAGCAACATATGTTGATAAGTTTATTAAACTAGTTAGTAGTTCGGTGTGTTTCAAGCTGTACACATCGGTAGAGAAGGATGCGTAATGGTTTTATTAAAAGTTTGTCTGCTAACATAAAGATATAAATAATGTTGATGGAATAAATTGCATAAATATGAAATTGTTTTGAAAATGTTTTGATTTTTATTTAGCACATTGAAGAAAAAGTACTGATACATAATTATGTTACTTTATAATTTCTTATTCATTATAGTTTTTTATGCGTTTAAAATTAATAACATGTAAATGTGGTGATATTTTTTTAATTTTCATTGTAAAAATAAAATTGTAATATACTTAGTTATGTTAGAATTTTGTTTATCTCTTTTTAATTTATTTAAATAACTATCTTTAAAAAGCATTGCTAATTTTTATCATTTTCTTAAAGATTAGTATTTATAAAAGTTTTCAAATATAATTTTTCAAAAATTTTGAGAGCGCCGTTGGGCAGAAATAATATAATTCAACAGTAAATTCTTAATTCATGACCAGTTAGGGTGATTTATATAAATGCAAATTACAAAGAGGGAAACTCTTATAGTTAGATTATACTTAGCTTAAGTTTACTTATTTAGTTTTTCCAACATCATCAGAGAAACGCCTCTCTAATCGAATCGTTAAATATAAATTTGAGGTAAGCGAAGATTTACAGAAATAATTGATCAATTTTATTATATTGATTAAAACAATAAGTTTTAAATTCGGTAATATTAAAATGTTTCTGAATAATTATGGCCTATTTGGTGTATAAATCTGTTTTTACCAATCGAGCTTAAATTTTAACGCAAAATAAAATTTCAGTTTTTCGTTCTTTAAATCGACTTTGCACAGAAATACAAAAAAAATTGGTGGAAAGTTGCATAAAAATAAAGAAAGTCATGTTTTTATTATTCGAGTGTGCTTAACCCATTTACGACTGCTGCTGCGTTTTCGCATCAGTAGCTTTAACATCGCCTAATTATTTAATTATGCAGTCGATGATGAATTTTTTCACAGCTATTATAAGATAATATGTTGTCTTAAAGATAAGAGAAAAAATAAATTTTTGTATAAATACTCTGTCCAGAATTGAGTGTTAAAGCCAGGTGTATCAAATAAATGGTTGGTGTAGTGAAAAGGCGATATTTTCAGATCTGCTTTTCGAAAATATGTTTTTATATTATGGGTGTATTCCAAAGGTAAATAGCTTTAAATTTAAGCTAAAAATGGTACGATTTCTGAAATTCTCGAAGCATTATATTTCGGAATCAAAAATATGTAGGTGTCCAAATCTTTTTAATTTGTTATAACAGTCGCAAAAAAAAAAAAACTTCATGCTAAATTTCGTAGTTATCTTAACGGAATCGGGTAGTGGTCGGAAATAGGTTAAATACACATTTTCTATATTTAAATGGTAATAATTGTAATTGTAACAAAACTAAAAATACAGATTCTTTACAAACACATACAAGGTATTAAAAAAAACTAACAAAATAATTTATATAAATCAAACTACAAAAAAATCTGTAAAAATCGGGTTTTTTGATAAGAACTCCAATTTTTGTGAAATATGCAAGAAATCACATAATTTCATTTCTCCTAGCCCTTAGATTTCTTATAGAATAAATTAGTTTTCACTAAAAAAGGCATTTTTTTGTGAAGATAGTATATAGTAAAAACAAATTTTCGTTCGTTTCGCTCTGCCACTACTATTTAACTTTCTTACAAAATGCAATTTTTTTACTAAATGAAAAATATACTTTTATTTAAAATGAAATATTCTATTTTTTTTACCAAAATAATCGACTTTTTGTAAGAAAAATAAGTTATCAAGATTTTCCTCCTTTTTTTACTTTTTACACATCATTTGCATAATAGTTTGTTAAAATATCTTATATACAATACAAAATCTTTATTAGAACAAGTTTATACTACTACACTATTATGGACGCCAAAAATTAATAAGTAAATTAGAAAAACATCACTTTCCGAAGAGCTTTTCCTACATAAAAACTGATGAAAACACTAGCTCAGTGGTGGAGGGTATATAAGATTCGGCATGGCCGAATATAGCATTCTAACTTGTTAAATACTTGTTTCGTTAATATGGTTATGGTCAATGTTAATATCACAAATTTAACATTTAATTTTTAATTAAATAGTTTAAATAATTTTTTTGTTAAAGATCACAAACAATAATACACAAAAAAGAAAAACAATAATACACATTTAGAATATACTTTTTAATAAAAACCTTTAAATAAATATTTTGTTAAATTAGCAGGAGAAAATATAAAATAATTTTAATTAATATGATTATGGACAATGTTAATATCACAATATTAAACATTTATTTTCAATTAAATTATTCAATAAACCTTTTTGTTAAAAATATAACGGAATAAAAAGCAAAAGCAAAATAAACAAAACAATACTACAATATTAGTATTTACTAAAACCTCTAAAATAAAAAACATTTAATAATAAAACGTATAAAAAACACATGAAATTATATGTAATATTTTTTTCTTTTTCCAGCATTTAAAAAAACCAAAACTTAGGAACATTTTTAACTGCCTTTTTATTTGCAAATGGGTTTTCGATTTTTTTTTTTTTTTTTTTTTTTGCACTGAAAAAAACATAGCAACAATTGTTTATACGTTGTAAATAAATGAAACAAATTAATATAAATGGAATGATTTAAAATGTAAAATCAACCACATACATACTAACTAATATTTTTAAGGAATTTTATATTTTTTATTTTTGGACAAAACGAAACAGGCATAGAAAAATAAACAAAAAGGAAGAACAAAATCTTCAGTTTCTTTTGATCTGTGCGCGAGTAAAGTTAATAGTGAGTGATAAGTGAAATTATATTTGTGTGTTTTTTAAATATTATTGAAATATATTTAATATTAAACGGAAATAATAATAAAATCTATATCAGAACAATATAAATGTAACTTTGCTAAATGTTTTCAAATTTTATAATAAGAGTTCATTTAAACGAGAAACCGGTTTTAGAATAGTTCGAATAGTTGGTATTTTGAAAAAACCGGTTGCACTTTTTTAAATTCAGAAAAAACCGGTTAACCGGTTTTTTTGCAGAAGTTTATATTTCTACCAAAAGACCTACATTTCTTAAAGAAAAATCAACAAAATGTTAAAATTTATTAAATATAATTATTTTTTGCAAATAACTATTAATCCAATAAAAACAAGAAAGATATAGGCAGTCAATCCCGACAATACCCTACTTAATTGTGTGCATCAAAATTCGGGGGGTGTCTTTTTTGTGGAATTGTAGACGAATACTATGGCCAATTATGGATCGATCTTCATGAAATTTGCACACAGAAAATATATGAAATTTACATGTGCAAAAATTTTTGCTACATTTAAGGGATTTATGATCGTCAAACCCCTTTTCCGGGAGGTTATTTGCATGGGGTCTAGGTGCAATAATAGATCGATCATAAACAATTTTAGCATGATTCGTTTTTGAACTATAAGAAACCTGTATACCAAATTTCATTAACTTATGCTTAAAATTGTGACCTGCATTTTGTTTACATGGATAGACAGACAGACGGACATCGTTAAATCGACTTTAAGCCGATTGTTACAAATAATGATTTTTTGTAATTTTTATTTTCTTATAAAAATTGTAAGAAAATAATCATTAAAGTGATATTTAATTTTTACTTAGCATAAAGAGAAACCATGGTTTAAAATGAAAAAAGTCAGAAACAATTTTACTGATACGGTTCTGCAGCTGAAATTTTTTCAAAACAAAATCATAGAAAAATTAAGAAAATATTGAATAAAAAAAATAAAAAAAATAATAATAATACATTGAAATAAGGTGTAAAAATATACAGGTGTTACAATAGATAAAACTGATTTCATTCAGGATATTTATTCCTAATTTATTTGTTTTATATTTCCAGAATTAATTTCGATTTAACCTTTAACTAAATTTATAAAACATTATCAACAATATTTTAAAAAATATTCATAAATTTCGATTCAAATATCAGTATTTAGTACATGTTTTTATTTAATAAAAAGCTATTTTTAAAACCGGTTTTTTGTGTTTAAAAAAACCGGTCTAATCGACATTCGAAAAATGAACATTTTGAAAAAACCGACAGCACATTGACTAAAAAAAACCGGTTCGAAAATCGAATCGATCACCCTAATGAGATAGCTTCGTGCTCCAAAACAAATGCTAACAAAAGTGGATTTACAGTTGTAAGTGAAAAAATGATATAGAAAACTATATTATTTTTCCAATTGTGGAATTTCTGGAGAAATCAATACCAATATGAAACTTTTTTGGGGGACAATGACGATCAAGGTAATGTAAACTAACATTAAAATTTAAACAAAACTTTTTTAAAAACAAACTTCATTTCCAGAATCAGATTAGGAACATTCTCTAAAAGTTTAAAGAAGTGGTAACGTGACTGAATTAAAAACAAAAAAAGTACCCTAGAAATATTTAAAGAATGGACCGAATATAAGAAACCATCAGGATTTCAATTGGTATGGAACATATTTTTTTAAAAACACTTTCAGGTTTCTCTAGACTTCCAAGTAAAATTTCCAAAAGCCAAAAAAGTAAATATTAAATTGGCCGACTATGGAGGAAAGATATTCAGTTTGCTGCGTAGCAAGGTTGTTACAGCTTCTGCTTCAGCATCGTTACAAAAAATTAAGGTAATATTACATATATCATAAATTAGTTGTTGCTAATTATATAATTAACAAACCTTTTACATTTCCTTTTTAGAAACTAAAATATTTGGAACTATTTGGTTTCTACATAACATATTTCCTCCACCACTAGCCGTGATGACGGACCAAAGTGGAGCAAAGCTTCGAAAATAATAATTATAGGTAAAAGCTCCGAAGAGTTAGAAGCAAAAGCACCAATCAGTAAGCATACAACCACTTCTCTTAGTTGTAGGTGATATAGAAGATGGAATTAAATATCCAATGATTAATGCATTAACTGCTGTAGATATTTTATATAAATTAATGTTTATTTTTAATCTAGAGTTTCCAACCCAACTCATAAAAAAAACGTTGAAGTCTCGACATTTATAAGTCAAATATTTAATTAAAAGTATAATACTTATTATACTAAAAACTTTGTTGTATGTTTGAAATATTATAAATTAATTTATTTTTTATTCCTGTCATTATTTTAATGCCAAACATTTTTTAAAAAATATGAAAACAAGAATTATTATAAGTATTATATACTTACTTCTGAAATTGTTTTTTTTTTTTTTTTTCTTACATAAAATTTGTATTAATATGAATTATTTTATATTATGTTTTTTTTTAAGTATTCAAAAAAACATATTAATTTTTATTAGTTTTTGATTTGTTTGTTAAACATAAATTAATGTTTTATACCAAAAAGTAACAATAATTATTCATAATAAATTTTATTGAAAATACATTTGGTTGTTGTTAATAATATATTTATTTTGCTGGAAATTTTTTACAAAGGTAACAAAAAAAATGTTTAATTTAACAATTCATTTAATTAAATATTTTTCAAAAAGTGACAACATTATTTGTCAAGTAATTTAATTAACAAAAAATTTAATTAATATAATAACGAAATTTACTGCAATTAGTTTACAAATCCAACAATTTGTTTAATTAATATGATAATAATTTTAATTAATAAATATTGATACATGACAAAAAGATTTTTTAAAAATAATTTTAATAGTTAACAATTCATTTGTTAATACTACAAAAGTTTTAATTGAAAAAAGGGGAATTGATTTTTTTATGATTTACAAATTTTGGTGTTTGTATTCACAAAATTCATTGTTAGTTCAAAATTAATTAAAAAATTATTTGTATATAATAAAAAATTAATCATATTTACAAATATTTTTTTTTTTTTTTGTGTAAAGTCACTTAGAAGATTTTTTTACATGCGGGTTTGTGTTTATTATTATATTTTTTGAAATTTTCAATAACTGCGGGAGAACATTCCACAAAATTTGTGGAGAAATTTGTATGTTTTACCTTCAGAAAGTATTTTTACCAATAATGTATGGGTGCTGGGAATACGGTGCTTGCCGCCACCTGTTTTAAAATATTTTAAAAGCAAAATTTTACTGTATATTAAAGTATCCCGTAGACAAAAATTTTGTAGGAAGACCCCTCAAACGATGCGTAAAAACTAGCTGAATATGGGAAAAATATTTAAAAAATTTCCAAAATTGATCTTCAGTTCCCTGCCAGCGATTGAAAGTCATGGGTCTAGACTCTAGAACATTTCGTCCAAAAAGTAGTATTGAGTTTTGTCTTGAAATGGGTATCAAAAAATTTGCAATTTTAAGCAAATTATAGAAAAAATATTCTAAAAAATTTTCGCAAACATTTTGGTCCATAAACTGTTATTTTTATTAAAAAAAATAGATAAGAATTTTATAATTTCGTTCCGTTTAAGGCTAAAATATTAAAAATTTGCATTGTAGTAAGTACTGTTGATAATATACAATATTCCAGATTTTTTTAAAATTTTTCATCAAAATACCTTAAAAAGTCTTCTAGCAAAACAATATCCCATTGGAAAATTTTTTTAAATATTTTTTTTTTTTTTTTCATAACTAGCATAAAATTGCGAATTTTTTGATACCCATTTCGATTAAAAAATCGAAACTTTTTTTTTACCAAAATGTATGGGACCCATGATTTTTCAATCGCTAGTAGGGAACTGAAGACCAATTTTAATATTTTTTTAAATAATTTTTTCGTATTAAGCTAATTTTTACGCATCGTTTGAGGCTATTCTCGGGTCACTCTACTGTATATACAGTACACGGCTATATAATTTACTTAAAAACTAAAAGGATCCAAAATAATAAAACAATTATACTAGACTTGAGAATAATATTTTATTTTGGTGAATCGTTCGTTATCGGTCAGTACGACTGAGTGAAATATTTCTTTCTTTTCTTTCATCTTTCATTTACTGAAGTATGAATGGAATAGAAACCAAAGAAAGATTCTTTCTTATCTTTCATTTACTGAAATAGGAATGATATGGAAAGGAATGAAATATGTTTTTTTTTTTTTTTTTTTTTTTTTTGTGAAACAATAATGTCTATAATGAATGTTTAAGCATTTTTTTATTTAGTTATTTTGAACATACCACATTTGTGTATTATTTACATAATTTGAATTCACATATTTAAATCAGCCGAAAAAAAAAATGACAGAAGAAAATAATGAAATATGAAAGAAATGTGAAAAGTGAAACATAAACATGAAATATTGTGAACTATTTCATATCTTTCATTTAACTGAATCGTTCAATTGAAATATTTCTTTCATAAACTATTTTCCAATGTTTATCATTTTGCTACTATTATTTTGCACAGGCAAGAACCAAGCGGTTTAAGTAAAATAACGATAACTTCCAAAGATGCATAGAAAAATTAAAATAATCTTTTTATTATTATTGTCCCTGTTTAAGACTTTCATATAAACAAATTGTTTTTGAATTCTTTGTCTAGGCATTGAGCAGCATCGAAAACTCCAAAGTATGTTATAGTGCTACTATTTTTTTGCACACAGCTGTATGTAGACGAAATTTTATAATTTCACAGAAATGGTATCTGATGAAAGCATCAACAACTTTTGTTTTGGTGACACCCTAATGTGTATGTGTAGGAAGTTAGTTTCAAATGTTTTATATCAATTGAAATGCTTTGACAAAATTATTATACACAGAGAACGGTTAACAACTCAGTGGTTAAAAAATTTTTAATAGAAAATGTTTTTAGATAAAATCATTTCTTTTGTATTATTTACTGTGCAAAATGAAGGAAGAGCTACTATGGCAACTTATTATTATTAATAGGTCAAATAGAAAAAAATACAATTAACATTTGTTTGAAATTTATATTTTGTTGCGCAATATTAGATGTAAATGTATTTATGATAAAACTTATGTAGCTTTTACTTTTCAACAAATTAAAACTTTTTTTTTTTGGTAAAAGATTTTACTTTTTTTTTTTTCGACAAAATATACCATTAGAAAGATATTTTCTCATGTGTAGAATATAAATTTTATTAAAATTCTTTCAGTAGTTTAGAAGTTATATGCAATAAAAGTGGCTACTAACACATATACATACGAGAAAAAGCCTCAACAAAAAGCGATTCAAATAACTCTGTAGGTATTATATTTATAGGTCTTATCGAGGGCTTTAAGAAGATGTAAACAAATTTAAATCGAATATGAAACAAAAAATGTTCAAACGGTAAAAAAATTTTCTATATCAGAAGTACCCTACTTTGAGTACCCATAACTAAGCTCTTGAGGGTATTTGGAGTCCTTCTTTCAAACTTAAAATTGTATACTACTCTACTACACATATGTGAAATTTTATGTAAATCCAAGTAACCGACTTGAAATTTCAGATTTATTTCCAAAAAATTTTGTATCTGCCCCACTGTGAACTGGTCGGAAAAAAATAAAAAAAATAGATGGAATTTGACGTTCTGAACACGAATATGCTTTAAATTTTCTTCTATCGGATCTTGATTTTTTATGAGCATATCTTACACTAGGAAGCAGAAGTCTGTGTACGAACATATGAAAGACATTATTGATGCAAGTTTTCTGTATATCCTTTAAGATTTTTGGAATTTTTACAGCTCTATATGATAGCTTAAATCCTTAACAATATTTAAGTAAAACATCAACTTTAGAAAAGTGAATAAATTCGCGGTTATCCAAAAATAATAAAATAAAGTCATATAATTATACAGCAAAAGTTTGCGGATTTTCTAGTTTTATATTATTAAATTTGTTGTCTTTTAAATTTTTGTTGTTTACTTATTTGTTATTATAAATTTTCCAATATAATTAAAATCAAGGAAGAAATAAATTTATTTTTATTGTAAATATGAATTTAGTATTTGTAAGGATGCTGAATAAAACATTCAGAAATATTAATAGAAAACCATTTGTCTGCCTAAGGAGAAATTAGTATTAATCGAAATAATAGGGTCATTTCCACTTAAATCACGTTTTGGAGAAATTAACTACATGGATTAATGACAAAATTTAAATGCGGTCATGTTATACGTGAAATATCGGGAAAAACAATTATTAAATTTACAAAAATATTATGTTCGAATAAAGTAAGAGTATTTCAGATAGAATTAATAAAAAATATTATTTGCATTCTTGATTCTCTCGGTATAGTTGTACCTAGAAAATATTTGTATATATTATAAATGAATAAAAATTTACAAGATTTTCTTATAATGGGACTATTTCATTAATAGCATGATCCGATTTTCTTACTATGTTGTGTTATGGCCTTATTTAGAGAAAACCACATTTAGCATCATCTTAGAATACACCTTTTTTTTAGAAATTCTAATTATTTTTTTCCCTTTTATACAGCGAGCATATTTTTTTTTTTTTTTTTTGTTTTATTTTGTAATACAGCATGTCTATATTAGTGGTATTATGGCATAAAGCCTAATATTTAATGATATCTTTTTTACAATCTCCACAAAAATACACTTCAATTTAAATAGATCTTCATAATTGAGTAAATTTTATAGCGGTTTATTCTGATTTTTGAAGTATAACATGACATTAATATTTAATTTTTCATTAATCTTTGTCCTAAACACTTTAAAAATGTGATTTAATTAAAATGGGCTCTATTATGTTGATAAGTACTCATTTCTCTTTAAACAGATGAATGGTTTTATATAATTATTTCTGGAACTTTCATTCAGCATTCTTACAAAAATGAGGGTAAGGATAAATTTATTTCTTCTCTGATTTATTACGAAAAACATCATGAATTTTATTGCAAAATTTTTAATAACAATTAAGTAATCAATAGAAATTTAAAACCCAACAATTTCAATCATGCAAAATTAAAAAATTCGCGAAAATAATACTTTTTTTAATAGTGTACGCAGTAGGATGATCGACGCGGTTTTCCAACCGGTTTTTTCAGTCAATGTGCTGTCGGTTTTTTTAAAATGTTCATTTTTCGAATGTCGAATAGACCGGTTTTTTTAAACACAAAAAACCGGTTTCAAAAATAGCATTTTATTTCAGAAAACATGTACTAAATAGTGATAGTGATAGTGATATTTGAAAATTTAGGAATAATTTTTTAAATATTTAGACATAAAATATAGTTTATGTCTAAATTGGAATTTATTCTGTAATATTAAACAAATAAATAATTAATAATTATCCTGTATGACCCAATTTAATTTTTTTGATCCAATATTTCCTTTATTTTTTAAAGGTGTGTTAAAAAAGTTTCACCTACAGAATCGTTTCAATTGAGACTTAATTAATATACTATCTCCATATTAAGCCATGGTTTCTGTTTATGCTAACTAAAATTTAGATGATTTTTTCTACAATTTTGAAACATAATTATCTTTTAGTCATCTAGATATATAATTTGCTTAGCATTTTTTCTCTTTCCAGAGCTTTTTGAAGCTACCAAACGACGTAGAAAATTAAAATTTGGCTTAATTATAAAACTTTTTGTCCAACAAATCTTAATGGAGCCATATTTTGAAATTTTTATCAGGGAGCGGATATAAGAGGATTTATGTGTCTTTTTCTAAGAATTTTTTCTCTTTCCAGAGCTTTCTAAAGCTCCCAGAAGACATAGAAAATTAAAATTCAGCTTAATTATAACCCCATTCGTCCTACAAATCCTATCGGAGCCAGATTTTGAAATCTCTATCAGGGAGCGAAAATACATGGATCTATATATATGGATTTAAATATATCTTTCCTAAGCAATGTTTCCTTTCCAGAGCTTTCTGAAGCTCCCAGACGACGTAAGAAACTAAAAATCGGCATACTTATAAAACTATTCGTTCAACAAATTCTAACAGTGCCAGATGTTTCTATCAGGGACCAAAAAGTCTGTTTTGGTATTAAGAACTTTTGAGTTGCTATACTTATTGTTTGCTCTCCAAATGCTATAAAAAACTGATTCTGTAGTTCGGGCAGGGAGCTCATTTACTAAATTTTTTTTTTTATTTTGAAAGGTTTACGAATTTAAAACTTTAATCAATAAATTCCAATAAATTTGAACGACTTCAAATAATTGACTTCGATTAGGGAGAGGAAGGTGTCTAAATGTTGTTCATATTTTTTTCTTTTAATTTTCGGATTTGTTTGTGCATATTTTCATTATTATATTATTTTTCCTGACATTGTTAGGCTTTTACGCTTATATTTAATAAATTTTAACTTAATTATAAGAATTGATTTTTTTAAAGAAATGTAGTATTTTGATATAAATATTAACTTCTGCAAAAAACCGGATAACCGGTTTTTTCTGAATTTCAAAAAGTACAACCGGTTTTTTTAAAATACCAACTATTCGAACTATTCGAAAACCGGTTTCTCAAAAAAGTCCAATAATCGATCATCCTAGTACGCAGACTTTTGCTTCATATTTATGGAACGTTAATTTAAATATTCTTGTAAAACCGCGAATCTATTCTTATTTTTAAACTTAATTTTTTACTATATTATTGTCAAGAGTTTAAGCTACTATATAGAGTTGTAAAAAATCAAAATCTTTAAAGATATAATAGAGAGATTACGACAAAAAATATTATTTAATAGTTCGTACGCAGATTTATGCTTCCTAGTGTATGTTTCCCTTTTAATAAGGGAATTACACGAGAATATTTCTCCTTAACTCAAGAACGGTTTGTCCGACTTAGATAGACAAAACTCCAAAAGATGCGGATCACAATTGTCTTCAAGTTGTCCTTAAATAGTTTTTTTTTTTTTTATCGGTTTCGGAGTTTTTCAGATATTAGTGTGAAAAAAACAGACACAAAAAAATGTATGCAACAATCTTGATTTTTTCCACAATTAAAAACCCACGTTTACCTACATTTTTTTTTTTTTTTTTTCTTTTTCTTAAACAAAAAAGTGTGAACTCGATGGAATAGGATGTGTTTTCGAGCAAAAATAAGTTATTTTTTGATTTGATTTAAGCAAAAATAAAAGTTAATTTTTTACTTTTATTTTTTCCGAACAGAAATAAAAGTTATTTTGTAATTTTTATCATCTTTAAAACTAGTTATTAAAAAACGTCAAAAATATTAATCATCACACAGCCCGAACGCCTGAAGCTAGAGCGACGAAATGTGGAACTTAGGTTGTTCTTCCTCCATATAGATCCACTAAGACGGGAATTTTGGAGATATAAGGTTACCGTTTTTACCCCCTAAACAATTAAATTTCCAAAAATCCCGTTGATTTTTTTAACATTCTTTAGCTGTCCTGAAAAATTCGAAAATTTGAGTTAAGTTGCACGCATACTATGATTGTAATCACTGTTGCCAGATTTGTCAATTAAATGCATTTGTTATGAATATTTGGTAGTTAACAGAAACATTAAGGTTATTTTAGCAGCTTACTAACATTTTAAATAAAATAAATTTATATTTAATCATTTTTCAAGTGGAAAATATAAATATACAGATACAATCATACTATATAAATTAATATGACTAAGATTTAAAATTTCGTTGAAAAAAAGAATCTGTGAAAAAAAATAGCTCTTTTATATTTTAGGACATATACATAGAAATTAACTATTTCTATTGCCCATAGCTACATATTTAAAGTTTTACTTAAAAAAAAAAAAACATAAAATACCCAGTGGTGTGTGGTCGAACTGCTTAGATCGATTATAAATTTCTTAATTGTTATCTGTATATATTTCAATAACATAAAAGGAATAAATATCCTGTTATTTTATTTTCAAACTACTTCTAAAAATACATATTCCTATTCATTTCTCGATATTTTAATTTAAAAACTAAACAAATATTTTCTAACTAACTATAAGTTTGTTTTTGGCTTTTTTATTCTAAAGTCTGCAATTAATAGGTTTATGTTTTTTATAGTTTTATTACTTTTTTTATTTAGTTTTTGTTTGTTTTCAAAGCCACATAGATATAAGATAAATGTCTAAAAAGTCAAAGTTAAAATATAAAAAAAACGAGAGAGAAACTATAGTCGGTCAAGACCGACCATATGATACCCTACACCATTGTGTATGAGCTAAAAATTAGACCTGTGGCCAATTGTAGACCAACACTTCTACTAAATGTAAAATCAATTATACAAATACAGAACAATGCATTGTACTAACATCTATGTGATTTTATGCCCTTTAGGGCGATTCCCGGAAGTGGGTTTATATGGGTGTTATGGTAAATTATGGACCGATTCTCATAAATTTTGGCAATGTTGTTTCTACTTATATAAAACTTATTTGTGTCGAATATTAACTTGATTCTATCGTTCGTATGGGATAGACATCGAACGATATATATAGATATATAGATTAATATAAAAGCAGTAATAACAAAAAACTATAATAAAAAAATATAGCATAATAAAGATTAAATTGTCAATAAAAATGTTTAAAATATAAAGTTTACCATTAATGCCATTCTACCAGAGTTTAAAATTACTACTAAAATATTCAAAAAATTGCATCATTTTTCATATTACTTGAAAGCAAATCAAAAAAATATTTCATCAACAAAAATTTTTAGTATAAAAATACTAAAAATATACCACAATCAACGAGCGCCATATATGTTTTCACTTGTACATTTACATATTTTTATTTTCAAAATATATGTTGAACAAAAATTATACAAAACAACAAATATGCAACATGACAAGTACGAACTGCGTAAAATATTTCAGCTTGTGCATTTTTTACTGCGAAGTAAATGTGTACGAATAAACGAAGACTTGCGAAGGTGCCAAGTAGAATATATGTGTACGAAATATGTGAAAAAATATGTTGAAAAAATATGAAAAAAAATATGTTGGAAAAATATTCTTGTGCGTGGACGTTATTAGTAATGTATAAACAGAAATAAAATGAATTAGAATTTAAAACAGAAATAAACAAAAACAAAGATGTTTGTTTTTGGGTATTTCTGTATTGGGTATTGTGACATTGAAATAGAATAACTAAATATATATGATCAATAATTATGAAATAATATGTTTGTTCTTTCCTACACATCTTCAAAAATTATCGCTATTTAACTTAAACCGCTTGCTCGCTGGTTTATACATGGAATTAGAGTAAATAATTAAAATAATAAAAGCATAATTTAGTTACATATGTATGTAAGTACATATGTATATATTATAGTTTAAGTCGGAGTTATTAGTTAAAATAAATCAATTACTATATTGTGAAATTTGTTTTTGCGAGAAATTAATGGACAAATTTTTTCACAGAAAAAAGCCACTATATTAGTAAATAATTAATTCAATAATTTTTTCTTTTAATTTTCAACTCTATGTTATTAAAAAATTAAAAACAGAAATACTATGTTTTCAAAAAAAAAAATAAAAATAAATAAATCATTAAATCAAGTCAAGATGATTGAATGAATTAAAAATTTTATTGAAAAAAGATCTTACTTAAATTGTTTGATTTTATTTTAATTTCAATCTATATCTTCTACATAAGTATAATTTCCGTAGCAACTCTATCTTAGGCGACATAGAAAATTTTAATTTGGTTTGCTTACGGAGCCATATTTGAAAATTTTTGGCAGTGATCGGAGATAAGCGTATTTATGCGTCATTTTCAAAAATTTGTTTAATCTATCCAGAGATTTGTGAAGCTTCCAGACTTGGTGGAAAATTAAAATAAAGCTCTCTTCTTATTAAGCTATGCCTACTTCAAATCCTAGCTACGGTTGCCAGATTCGAATTGTGATCTAACTTTACATTCTAGAAAAATAAACTTGATTTATAAAACAAAAACTTGACGATCGAAATTCGCCAATAATATTTTACTTTATATATGAATTCTACGATTGCTCTTGAACATTTATTCACATCATTAAACAAATGCTGTAAGTGAATGTGTTTTAGAAGTTTCTAAACAAGCCTAGAGCAACCCGTGATCGATGTATAACATATAGTATTCAGTTTATTCTGTAGATTTTTTAAAATTAAAATGATTCGTATATCTCATATAGATATGATTTCAAGATTGTTTAAAATTCAACCATTATGCAGTGTAATTCTGTGCACATTTAACTTTCAGGGTATAATAAATCAGATGGCATTCTATTATCTAAAATATATAGCATATATTTATGCTTCGGAATTATCGCTATAAAAAATCTTCATAACTATAAATTGTTTTCAACTTGACAAATTTCATTTGAACTTATAACTTGAAAAGTTAAGTTTACAAATATCTTGATAATCAAGTTCATTTAAGTCCATCCAGGAACCCTAATCCTAATGGAGCTGGGTTTTTAATTTTTTATCGGAGGGCGATAATACGTTGTTAATAATTATACTTACTTAAAAACTCTTCGTCCTTCAAATTCTGGCAAAAGCAAATTTTAAAAGTGCTTACAAGGTGCGGAAATAAGTGGATCGTATCATTTTCGAAGCATTTTTCCATCTCCAGAGCATTTTGAATCTCCCAGAGAACTAAGAAAATTATTCGTGCTAGAAAACTAATAGATATTTTTTTAAGTTTACTAATAGAATAAAAAAAAAATAAAAATATTTATTCACATAAATATTTTTTTAAGAATTTCGGAGGCTTCCGAAAAATGACCCAAAGCAAAACCGTGAATAATATAGAAAAATATATATTTTCATTCTAAATGTGGCTGATTTTGTGCAGAATTAATAATGAAATAATTATCTGAAAGAATTTTATTATTAAATTACAGGTGACCAGAAAGCAAAAAGGCTTCACAAAAGTTATAAGTAACTATTTATAATTAGGACTTTTATATAAACAAATTATTTATAAGTTCGTAGTCTAGGATATATGAAACAACAAAAAATCAGCAGAATTTTGTAATGCTACAATTATTTTGAACATTTTGTTATTCTCAACACAATTCGTACTGTAAATTTGTCATCCCAAAGTTTGCATTATAATTTTCCTTTTTCCTTATTTTTTTCCACTCATGTTATAAACCTTAAATCGTTCACTTTGATTTTAATTGTATGTTGTTATCCTTTTCAACATAAACAATACATGCAAAAATACATTGGTTAATTTGTATAAAACAATTTTTTCTTACTTAACACTTTATTGAGCTCCTATTTAAATTTTTAAGATTATTATAATCATCGTTATTATATTTCTATGTCATAATACCCAATACAGAAATACCCAAAAACAAACATCTTTGTTTTTGTTTATTTCTGTTTTAAATTCTAATTCATTTTATTTCTGTTTATACATTACTAATGATGTCCACGCACAAGAATATTTTCCCAACATATTTTTTTTCATATTTTTTCAACATATTTTTTCACATATTTCGTACACATATATTCAACTTGTCAGCTTCGCAAGTCTTCGTTTATTCGTACACATTTACTTCGCAGTAAAAAATGCACAATCTGAAATATTTTACGCAGTTCGTACTGGTCATGTTGCATATTTTTTGTTTTGTATAATTTTTGTTCAACATATATTTTGAAAATAAAAATATGTAAATGTACAAGTGAAAACATATATGGCGCTCGTTGATTGTGGTATATTTTTAGTAAGTTTCACATCAAAAAATGTTAATTATGCATTTTTTCAAAATGGACTGTCGTAGAAAAGAAAAAACTATTTACTAATTTTTAAACTCTGCATTCTACTTTTATTTATTAAGAAATGTTGACTAGTTAAAAGAGAATTTCTTTTTAAAAGGACTTCAAAGTTTAAAACACCCTATGTGGTTGTCAAATTAGAATTAAAAATCTCCGTAATATAAAAATGTTTTTTTTATTTAAATGTTTATTTAAATGTTGAAAATTTTATTTTTTAGTATTTATTTTCATATATTAGCCTGCACAATCATTCTCACACGTGAAAAAATCGTTTTTGTGGATAAAAGTTCAAACCATTCATAACAAAACTCTGTACCCAATTTTTTTCTAGGACATCAAATTTCCTCTCGAAAGGACTTTAAAGTTTCGAAAGATGAGAAATTTTTAAGAATACTATAAAATATTTTCGAAGCTTATATCGACCAAATATGGATGTCTAATGAAAGCTACGAGTCTCTGCAATATAATAATATTTTTTTATTTAAATGTTGCAGTACAAATAGTTGATAAAATATCTTTTTGAAAATGTAACTCTTTAATATTATATTTATTAGTTAATTACATACTTATTTAAAGATTTCTCCTTAAAATTTTGTCCATTTTTATATTTTAAGTATTCTTAGCTTTCATTTGCCATTATAATTTTTATTTTAAATTGTATATTTTTCGAAACTTTTTGTGAAAAAATTTATATTATTATGGACTCTAGTTTGATACATATATTGATTTCAGAGCTTCGAAAGAATTAATTAAATCTTAGCTTAATTCCCTTAAATTTTAATTCTGAATTAAGAAAAACTAATTTTTCATTCCACAATACCATTCTCAAAAATATAATTCAATAGCTTAATTTAAAGGCTTTTGTTTGAATAGAATTAATTCCTTATTGAATTACTTCATAAAGATTTTATTCAATTTTTGTTAATTAAAATCTTCTCCAAATTGAATGAAAATATTTTTCCTTCATTCAATTTGTAATATTTTGTTTTTTAATCTTTTACAAAATTAATTTAAAAATATTTTCTAACGCTAATTTGTAATAGATTTGAATTGAAGAAAATTTTAATGATTCAATATATTTTTTAAGCTTGATTTGTATAATTAATGAATGAATTCTTTAAGAAATGAATTCATTGGAGAATTAATTCAAATCATATGAAGTACAAAGAATTTAAGTCCATGAATTATGAATTATACCACTGCTTCACTATGTTGTTATTCAAAACTTTTTAAATAAATTAGTTGTTATTTTTGACACGTTGCAATTTAAAAAGATTTAAATTAAATATTTTCTAAATATGAAAAATTTAAAAAATTTTGAAAATTTGATGTTAAAATAATTTCAGTTTTTTTTTTTTTTTTTTTTTTTTTCTGACACTTATTAACGATTATTTATGAACACAAAATCTGTTCGCGTTAATCATTTCTATGATTAACAGCACGCAAAAGCTGTGGAGGTTTGAGTTTGAAAATAATATTAGTAAAAAATTTCGCAAAATTATGAGTAATAAGAGAAATATCATGGTATCGTTTGCTGAAAAAATTAAATGAATATCGGTTTGGAAAATGTAGTCTTTTAAATATTACTACTCACGATAAAATCCCTAACAATAAGCGCGATTTTAATTTTTTAAGTTAATTTTAGCAACATTTTTAAGTTGGTTCAAATTTTGAAATAATATTTAACAGAAAAAATTATTACCGTATAATTGAAAAACATATTGCCCTTCAAACATTTGAAAGATAAATTTGTTGCCAATCTTCCATATGTCACTTCTTAGTGACTTCTGGATGATAATTGGAAGATTTTTCGAAATTTACAACAACGAAATACATTGCTATTACGCATTAATCGTCCAGACGTCACTTCTTAGTGACTTAAAGATGATTGTCGGAAGTGTGTACGAAATTCACAAAAACAATATACATTACTATCGACCTTTGATCTTCCAAAAGTTACTTTGAAATCACTTCTAGAAGATAATAAGATGATAATTCGAATATAACAAAAACAAAATACATTACTGTTGCGCAATAATCTTCTTGACGTGTGTTGGGAAGATTGTCAGTTTTTTATGAAAAGAAAATAACACAATAAAGAAGCAGGTAGAATTATGTTTTCAATAACAATTTGACTTTGGTACAGTTTGGCTGCCATAATAAACATAAAAAGAATAATGTTCCTGATAATTAAATAAGTATTTTTTATTGTTAATAATTTGGAAATTATTAACAAATGAAATTTTTTAAAGGTAAGTGAATCTTCTTAAATTTTTCACTCACAGTTTATATTAATTTTAGGAAAATCTTCATCAAACAAACAAATATTTGCATATTTAAAGAAGTTAAAAACTTTGCCTGTAAAGGTGTCTTGCCGCATTCTTTGTACAAAAGGTAATCTAAATACAATTTAACTATAAAATTATTATTAACCATCTTTACTTCTTTTAAAGGTACCGGATTTGACCAGAATTTTCTCATGAAGATTTTATTATTAAATGTAAAATTAATTTATATATGAATTATTTATTGTATAGTTTTATATGTATACATAATTGTAAAATAAAGATAATTATGAAATATAAAAAAAAAATAATAATTTTAATTATAAATACAGAAATAAAAAAATTAAAAATTATCTTCTAGAAGAGACTAAGACGACACTTCTCTGATCATCTTCCGGGTGACGTCCAGAAGACTCTTCTTCGAGTCGTGCAAACAAAAAAATAAAATTCGTTCAAAAAAATTAGGATTAAAATCGCTGAAAAAAATTTTGTTCCGAACGAATCAAAAAATGATCGTTCTAACTAACCAGGTGATAATGCTATCCCATGCCTAGTTTCCTGACATCAGTGAGATATATATTAAACTGTAGGTTATTACTTCGTCTTTAAAACTGTCCTCTAAATTTAATTCCACTTAATAGCGCAAATTTTCTATCAAAAAATCTAAAATTTTTTAAAAATCCGTAAAATTGTTGGTTTTTTACTGTTTAATTAGATGGTAAACTGGTTACTTGTTATACAGCATATACAATTCCTAATTGTTGTCTCTCGACTGGTTAATGGTTTAAATCTAAAAGATGCAAAACAAAAATTAAACAAACAATTCTCGAAAGCTTTTTATATTTATTACTAAAGGGCTGCATGAATGCCGAAAAATGAATGCTGAATACATTCATCGTAAAAACAGTTAGTTCATGTTGTGTGCTTTTTCATTGTGAAATGAATGAATGAGTATTATCCACAATAACTGACCACGAAAACTCAAAACATATGAGTAGAGAATACAAAACCATATAGTACAGAACCTATGTGAGTTGTGTGGATATGTTGTATACGATTTCATTGTGCAATGAAATAGATAATTCATTGTATTTTCTTTTTCGCTTTTGTTTTGATTTGTATATAAAAAGTGCGTGGCAAAAGCAAAGACAAAATCCACCACCAAAGAAGCACAAAAAAAAGATCAAAAGCCATATATGAGTTCGTACATGTATGTACTACCCATAAAGAAATACAAAAAATACATCAATACATTAGTTTATACATGTGTGTTCTTTTTATAACGTTCTTTAATTTGAAGTTTTGGTTGTTTGTTTACTAATGGACGAGTTGTGACCTTTTTGTTACTGTAGGGTATAGCATACGTGTTTTGTTGTTTTACAAGTTGAAATACGTTGATCCGCACCGAGTTGATTATACCTTTCTCAGTGACATATCTAATTTTAAAAAGGTCAATTTATATCTTAAACTTTATAAATTTAATTTAAATGTTATATGAAAATTTGATAATTGTTTAAGAAATTATTATTTGATTTTTATTGAAAGTAAAATTTTCCATTATTTTGTTTTGTATTTCTCTGATGAAAATAAGTTTTATTTCTGTTAAACTAATAATTATTATTTCAGGCTTTTATATATAATATAATAAGTTTTGAATGTTTGTGAATATTTTCATCTAAAATATTTGTTAAAAATAAATTATTTTATGTAGTTTATTTATATTTTAGATGTAAAATAAAAAAAATGAAAATATTCTTCAATTGCTTGAAAATAATTTGAAATAAAATGTTTTAAATATTTTTCTATTTGTCATATAAAATAAAAATTTTAAATCAAATTCCAAAGTCTTCAACTAAATTTAAAATATCTTATTTCCTTAGGTTGAATACAATTAATCTATATTTTATATTCAATTTTAAAAAATCTTTTTCAAAACATTTAAATTTTTCTATTCTTAGAAAATATTTGAATATTTTTGATCATCATTAATATTTTGTAATATTTTTAAATTTGACTGGAATAATAAAAATAAGTAATATTTTCATTTTTATACTTAAATATTTGAAAAAAACTATGTAACTTTTTTTTTCAAACCTTCTGTGGCTGAATATTTTTATTTCTTTGGAATTTTTGCTTAATAAAATTATTTTTTTTTTTTTTTTCTATTTAAATATATTGTTTTGCAATCAAAATCATAAAAAATTGTTGAATTTTTTCATTTAAATAAAATATATATGAAAATTATTTACGATTACAATAATCATATAAAAACGTATGAATATCTTCTTAAGAACAAAATATTTGTTTTAATTTTGATTAAATTAAATATGTTCTTCTTTAATTATTTTTTTTTTTTTTTAAATAAAATAGAAAATTATAACAAATTTAATTGATGTATTATAAATAAAAATACAATTAAAATATCCCAATATTTCATTACAATAAACTTCTGTTTTTTTTTTTTTTACTACGTTATAAAGCAACCACCAAACAAGCAAAACATAATATCCATCACATAAAGCATAAACATTCATAGTATCTACTGATAATTCGAATTATTCATGAAAATGGTCGTACACTGAGTGAAGTTGATACGAACAGCGAAAAAAACTCACAACGAAGTAACTGTTAGCCTACGATCATTGCCAAAACATACACAGAATTGTTTTTTTATTTTCGTTTTATCTACTCACACTTTCTTATAATGAATGAATGGTATATTTATCTATACACATAATTTTTCACTATAACAGAGTTCATTGAAGTGAATGTTTTACGCCGGCAAGAAAATGAATGTGTTTGCGCAGCCCTTTATTTATTACATTTAAACGCCTATAGAACCGTGAAATTTACGTGAAAGACATAAAATGTAGAAGTTCTTAGTTATTTTGTAAGATCAACTTAAATCCATCAACACTTTTCCTAATTTTAAAACAAACTTTGAAAATACAAGACACTTAAATTAGGTTTCAAAGAGATTTGAAATTTTTTGAAATTCCTCATATACATATTTACATAATCATTTACTTAAAAATTCAATAGATTTATTTATTACCAGTAAATAAATTTATTCAGTGTTTTATTTACATTTATTATAAATCGCCTCTAGCCGTTTTTCTTTTTATTCAACAAAAAAGTATATACCTTCATATTGTATATTAAAGTATTATATATATGTATTTTTTTTATTAATTTCATTAAGTTTAATTTTTCTTTTATGCAATAAAATTTAAATTATGGTGAAATTATCATTTAATATTTATTGTTTATATAAATATTTATTAAATAAACATTATATGATATTTTAGCTATAAATAGTTTAATTTTTTTTTATTAAACCTCGAGCAATATTATAAATTTTATATATGTATTTATTAAATATTCATACTTTGCAGTAAACAGATAAAAAAAAATAATAATAATAATATTCACCTCAAAAATTGGAACTTTGCTAGACCCTTGCAAAGTAGCAAAGTTGCATTGATTTCTTTAAACACAACAGCAACCACATAGAATAATAATAGTTTGCACAACTTTTGCAAAATTGTCAGAGTAGAACCAATTGCAAAAATTATGAGAGTAAAAAATAGTAAAGTTGCAACAATTTTTATAATGTTGCCACTCTGTAACAATGTGTAAATAGTACTAAAAAATCAACTCTAAACTGAAAAACACCACTGAAGAATTAAATTCAACGTAAAAAAATAGCTTTTGGAATTTTACAACAACAATAAAACAAATAAATTCCTCTAATTAAATAATATGTTCATTACTCAATAACAAGATTTTTTTTAGTTTTGTAAGTCCTACATGAAGCTAAATCTTATACTCATCTATAGTGGTATAGTGAACTTTTTAAATCATTAAGTAGTTTAAAAGTACCATATTTTTAATAAATACTTAATTATTTATTTAATCAACAAAAATAAATAATTTCAATATTATTTTCCTTGTTACTTTTACCAGATATTAATAGCCATTTTAACCACAATCATCTCAAACACACTCTTTTATATTTTCCTTTTTATTGCTTTCCATAAAACCTCTAAATTAATTTTCAATTTGCTTTTAAAAACATAAGAATCATTGACAGGTTATTATTCTTTATGTTTTCTTAAAAAGGCAAAAGAAAAACTAATTAATTTAAATTTGTTTTTAGAAAGTGGTTTTTATACCCACCATCAAAAAGATGGGCGGTATATTGATTTTGTCATTCTGTGTGTAACATGTCAAAAAAATCACTTAAGACGCCAAAAAGTATATATTTTCTGGTCCCTGGCTAGATTTTGAGTCGATCTAGCTATGTCCGTCCGTCAGTCTGTCTGTTGAAAGCAGGATAGGGCCCGAACGGGACAACGTAGGGGACGAAATTTGGCTCAAATATTTATCTTAAATAAGATTTGTTTGGTATTGAAAATGAGCAAAATCGGTTAATAAACAAAGAAGTTATGGGCAAAGTACTAGAAACACAGTAATATTTGCTTTAACAAAAAAAATTTGGATTAGAAAAAAGATATAGTCGGTCAAGCCCGACCATATGATACCCTACACAATTGTCTATGTATCCCAAAATTCGGGAAGTGGCCAATTGTAGACAGATAGTTTGATTAAGTATAAAATCAAATATATATACAAAATATACATATACATATTACATCGATACTAAACCCCTGCGTAAGATGATTTGAAAAGCAAATCCACTTGCTTTTTTAGTGTGTGTTTTATAGCCAACAATAAATGCTGTTCGCACTGTCGCTGTCCGAAGCAAAGCAAGTGCGTAGTGTAAATCAGCGACTGCAAATCCATGCGTTCAAAGCATTTGTCGTAAACAAGTGTTGCAAAAACAAAGCATACAAGACATTGAGAAATGATTTAAAGCATTTAAGTAATCCTAATGCTTTGCTTGTTTTTATACCCTACACCACCATAGGTGGTTGGTGTATTATGCGTTTGTGCTGATGTTTGTAACGCACAGAAATAATTATATTTCCTTAAGGTATACCGTTCGACTCAGAATCACTTTCTGAGTAGACTTAACGATGTCCGTCCGTCTGGCTGGTTGGCTGGTTAGCTGTCCATGTAAACCTTGTGAACAAAGTACAGGTCGCAATTTTAAAGATATCTTGATGAAATTTGGCACGAATTAATATTTTCACATAAGGACGAAGCCTATTGAAATTGGTTATGATAGGTCCATTATTTCACCTAGCCCCATACAAATGTCCTCTCGGAATAGGGGTTTAACGATCATAAATGCCTTAAGTATAGCAATATTTCAGTGAAACTCTGTACAAAGGAGTTTTGTATAAGTGTTAATCTTTGTACCAAAATTATCAAGATTGGTCCATAATTAACCATAGCTCCCATATAAATCCCCTCTTTCGAAAATCATTTTAACGTGCATAAATCCCATACGAATGATAGTATCAAGTTAATACTTAACACAAATAAGTTTCATATAAGTAGAAATAATTTGCCAAAATTTATGAGAATCGGTCCATAATTTACCATAACTCCCATATAAACCCACTTCCGGGAATCGGCCTAAAGGGCATAAAATCACATAGATGTTAGTACAATGCATTGTTCTGTATTTGTATAATTGTAATGTACAATTGGACACAGGTCTAATTTTTGCTCATATGCAATGGTGTAGGGCATCATATGGTCGGTCTTGTCCGACTATAGTTTCTCTCTCGTTTGTAATACGTAGTTGTTGTGTGTGGCAAAAAACCTTCACAATGTGTGCAAAGGGGTTGTTTATAAATGTTCTTGCATACACACATACATATATATGTATGTGTACATTTTATTGTTGGTTTTTCTTTTTTGAATAAATGTAAAAGGGTTAATTCATATAGCATTTAAAAAAATATCTTAATTAAGAATTAAAAAATAAATTAAAGTTATTAAACAGTTGAAACTTTCAGTTAAAAATTAGTATGTTTACTTAATACATTCGATTTTTAACTTTAGTATTTATTTATAATTTGAATAATTCTAGTTTCCTAATTGATTGTTTTTTCATAAAAAAATCATTTAAATTTTAATATTTTAATTTACATCACAAAATTAAGTCATTCAATACATCATTTCAAGCTAATGCGTAAAATAAAAATAAAAAAGAAAATGAGTTAAATTTTAAAGTATGTAATTAAAATCCAAAGCCTTCCAAATTTTACCTGTGACATTTTTTTCTTTTTTAATCAAAGGTATAAATTAATTTTAGGATGTACAATTCGTATAAATATATATATATATATATATATATATATATATATATATATATATATATATATATATATATATATATATATATATATATATATATATATATATATATATATACAGTGGCCAAAATAAGTATTCGACATATCATTTCATTTCTTATAAGTTCGTTATAATTTATATACTTATTGAATTATTACGATTAAAATGACAAATATTTATTTGAAATATGTATTTTCTTCTATTTTTAAAGTTTAAACAGTTTAAACCAAAAACTTCATAGAATATAGGAAAATTAAATTATAGAAAAGGCGTAGAAACAGAGAAAAACGTCCCACAATATTATAAAAAATAAAAAAGTGAAATTCACTTATAAATAATTCTAAATCAGCAGGATATTAAGGTTTAGAAAAGCTAGTTGAACGTAAAATTTTACGTTACAAACTAAACTCATCGAACATGGCTAAACATAGTGAAAAATACTTAGAAACACTCGTTGCATTCTAAAAATTTAGAAATATTGAAGAAATATATGATTTTAGAGTCAGGTCTGGTATAAAGAAGCCCTCCATCTCAAAAGGGTTATAGAATTGAGATTATATTTTGTAAGAGGATATAGCAGAAAGTCCAAAAAATTCTGAAAGGATGAAATTTTTGCAATTGGCATCAAGCTAAATCATTTCGTATGCAATATGAATGTTCTAGTCTATCGAAAGCCATATACCGAGCTAGAAGAGAGAAATAAAGCAGCTACTGTAAAAATCGGAGGTTGAAGAGTTATGGTTAGGGGGTATGTGATGGGGTCTGGAGTAGGTATTTTAGTATTTATAGATAGAACATTAGACTATCGGTATTAAATAGTAATTTTTAAATAAAATTCACATAAAAGTGCTGAGAAATTAGGAATATCTAACAGTCTTATGTTTACCTCAATAATAACCCAAAGAATTCTGCTTTCATTATAAAGCTTCAATTTTTCTGTAACTGCACGAAAATAATAACAAAACGCATTATAACCACCAGATATCAATCTTTATCAATCTTTTTATTAACAAAAATTTTAAATTTTAAATTTGACGAATAAAAATGGTATTAAATTCATAGTGTAAATGCAATGAAACTAAATTGATACTGAATATAACAAAATCCTTATCAAACCTATATCAAAAAGCTTAGAAGAGGTTACAAAATGAAAATAAAAAGCTACATGTTAATAAAAAATTTAATTATTTTGATTTTTCGAAGCATAAAGTATAATGTCGAATACTTTTTTTGCCTTGAATTTCAATGTTATTATATAAATGGCTTTCTAAATTATCTTTTATTTGTAATAACTTTAAAATGTATGCAGATTTGAAATCTTTATGCTCTACCAAACATTATCCCATTTTTTTTTACTTAAAAATTCTGAGAAAATTTTATTATTTAAAAAAAAAAAATAATAAAATAGCATCGCTTATGTCGAATAGCTTTTTTGGACACTGTATATATATATATATATATATATATATATATATATATATATATATATATATATATATATATATATATATATATATATATATATATATATATATATATATATATATATACATACATACATACATACAGTAAAATTAACAATTATTCTTTTAAACGACTGTTTTGCTTACGAAAATACTATCATTTACGCAAATATGATCGCACACACACATACATACATATGTTGTTCATACAATAGCATACAAAGAAAACAGAAAAATTCTTTTTTTCCTATTAAAGCAAACAAGTGGTCAAATGTCTTATACAGTGCTTTTCATATTTATAACGTCATTTTAATTATTAATATATCTTTGTTAATATTCTTTAAACTGTTTATATTGATTGATATAATTTTGAAAATTATTGTTATTGTTGTTGTATGTTTATTAACAAATAATTAAGAACTCAGTGTTTCATAATTAAAACGTCAGTTCGCAAAAAAATGGTAAATGTGTTCGGTATATAAGAAAATTTTAACTTTAATGGAACTTATGTTGTTTGCAGAATCTGAATCAAGTATAAAATCAATTTTTTAAAAATAAAATAATAAAAATAAGAATTTAGAAGAAATCATATAAAATCAGTCTATTTTTGAATAGTGAGGTAATGTAAATGTAATTTTTTATACAAGTTCTATATTTTATACCACTTATCTATTCATTCCAAACGTTCTTTTCAAAAAAAAAAATTGTTTTACGATTCCGATATATTCAGTACATTAGGTTTCCGATTAACTTCTTTTGTCAATTCACAACAATCTCTTCTAATGTTTTCGTTACAGTCTCAACAAAAACTGAAACTAAATTCTTTATGTTGTATAACAGATGTCTCAAATTCATTTACTGACCATATTCCTGAACCAAAAAACTAAAAACCGTTAAATAAATTTTTAAAACAAATAATTATTTTGGCCTAAATGTCGATTTTTGATCAAAACAAATTAAATTTAAATGTCGCAGATGACAATCGATACTACTGGGATGATATAAGACATGAGCCTCAAGGGCACCAAAACCGTAATTTCAAACTGCACACATGACGTTATTTAGAGTCATTTCGCCGCAAGAAAAGTATAAAAATTCAATTATATTGAATGAACATTGTTGTATTAAAACTAAGAAAGTGTAATTTAATTTCTCTCATGCAGCCAAATTTAAAAAAATTAAAAATTTCCTTACCAACTTGATTCAAATTCATAGAATTATAATTACAAAAAATAGTGCTTATCCACAATTATAACTTAAATCTTTACAATTTAATATTTATTTGATAGAGCAAAAAATACAGAATTTTTGGCAAATAATTTTCAAAATATAGAGTAATGCAAATTTAAAAATTCTGGGTCAATTCAATACGCAAAAGAAAATTAAAATTCAATGAAAATCGCTCTGAAAAATATCAATCATAAAATTTTCAATGATACTTAAAAAAATTGGCGAACGAATTTCCCATTTATTTTACCTAAATTTTCATAACATTAAAGAAAACTTAAAAATTACGTTATGATTATGAAACAAGCAGAATTAAAATATTTTCTGCTGAAACAACAACAATAATACAGTAGACGTTCCAAGTGGCAGCGATCAATAATAAATCCAAGGGTTAGGCCCTTCTCCAAAGGATCTAACATTTTAATTAAATATTTCAAAAAGATATGCTACAAAATAAATTTACGTTATAAATGTGAAAAGCACTGTATTATTTGAGCGTCGCACTCTCATGTTTTGTTTGTTCGCTATCATAGCAAATGCACTTTTGGGTGATTCCTCAAATTAGGTCTTATATGGGAGCTATGCTAAATTATGAACCGACCTTCATAAAATGTTGCGCTGTCATTTTTACTTATAAAAAATTTATTTGTGTCAAATATTAAGTTGATACTAAAATTTTTATGGGATTCATATGGGAGCATTAAAATATTCCTATTTTTAACCCATTTTTCGACCACTACCCGATTCCGTTGAGATAACTTTACGAAATTTGGCACAAAGTTTGTTTTTGTAATTGTAATAACAAATTAAAAAGATTTGAACGCCTAGATATTTTTCATTCCGAAATACAGGGCCTAGAAAATTTCAGAAATCGTAACATTTTTGGATCCGGCAAATTTTTTTGAACAACATTTTGAAAAAAATGTTAGTTCATATTTATAGCTATATACCTTTAGAATACAACCATAGCATAAAATCAATTTTTCGGAAAGTAGATTTAAAAATATCGTCGAAATGACTATTGATGCGTTTTCCCAACACTAACGTTTTAGGCGATCCTTGTGGCTTTAACACTTAATTTTGGACAGACTATTTATAAAAAATTCGATTTTTTTCTGTTCTTTAAGACAACATATGAATCTAATAAGAACAGTAAACAAAATTAGCATTAAATCCATAATTATTGAATTAGGCGATGTTAAATGAGAAATAATGGGCCGATTATGACCAAATTCAATGGGCTTCGTCCTTGTACAAAAAAATCATAAGGAGTGCGTTCGAAAAAATCTTAACACACGTTTTGCCTCATAACTTTTTACCGCAGCAATATTTAATTTTTTTTTTTTTTTTTTTTCATCTAGTTATCATTGAAAAAAATGTCAGTTATTCAGAGCTATTCGGGAAAACGAGCTTCACTTTTCGACAGAATAAATTATCAAATAAATCTTAAGATAAAGTCCTCACAAAAAAATTAACGCCTATTATCGGCTCGGGTTTTTGTATATAATCGAAATTTAAAGCGAAATATTTAACTAAAAAAACGAGAATTTGGTGAAAGTGAGAACAAAAATAGCCCTGATTATTTTTAATGACAACAATGTTGATTTGTTGTGAGTTTGATCAAAATGAGTGGCGAAAATGATGTACGTCCTACAAATAATTGGTCAAAGAATTAAATGTCCGCTGTCAAACTGTTTCCAAGGTTATTAAACAGTATCAAGAGAACTCGACCATTGATAAGAAACATGGTTTGGGAAGAAAAAAGGTCCACATGATATTGGGGAGGCCAAGAAAATTAAAAGCATATTGAAAAGAACTCCAAACTCATGTGGTAGAAAAGCATCCCGATTACCTCAGAGCTCTGACTATTTGATGCTAAAAGTAAAAGCTAATGTGGAGTTAAAAATATGTAAAGTCCCAAAAATTCTAGACTGGAATGCTGCAAAAAATTTAAAAGCCAAGAATAGGGCACGGAAATTAAAATCAAATTTCATACAAAAAAAAAAATTATGTTGTATACAGCGTTACCGTTGATAATTTTTAAAAAGTGTCCAAAAAAGGGGATTTCAAAATAAAAAGTCGACAAAAAAGGGGATTTTTTGAAAAAAAGGGGCCAACTAGTTTAAAACCTAAAAAACTCCTTAAAATTTGTTTATTTGATAACAACAAATTATTGTATTTTAAGAAAAACTACAAAATTCAGTTCTATTAATAACAAATTAATTTATTATTATTTTACAACAATTTTTATTATTGAAAAAATAAAGATTTATTCACAAAAATATTTAGCACACAATCCTCTTTTAATTAGTTAAACTCCTGTACTTTTGTAGGTGTTCTTCACTCGTACTCTAGACTTTCAAATTTAGGATGGAACGCATGAATTAACAAGTATTGTCATAAGTCTGTTAGATAAACTATTTCTTGTTTTTGATAATTTAGTAAAACAAAAACACGTTCCCCCGAGGGATTGCTCTTAGGAATGTAAAAATTTTAATTAGGATATAAGTATTCATCGAATCATTTTTTTATTTTTTCAATCCAGTTCAAAAAATTTGGCATATGATGATATAAATATCATCATATGCTGTTAATAAACTTTATTATTATTTTTAATTACTAACAGTTTCAGTTCATTTATAAATACTCCAAAATTATTAATTTATTTGTTGAAATTAATATATAATGGGTCGATATATTTCAAACAACTCAGTTTATCGTTATTAGTCGCCATTTAAAAAAGGGGCCAAAAAAGTGGCCAGGTGGTTGAAAAAGGGGCAAATGGCGACTAAAGTCGCCAAACGGTAACGCTGGTTGTATATAGAACGATGAAACGTATGCACTGACAGATTTTTCGCACCTTCCGAGTCAAAATTTTTATATGGCTGATGCTCAAGGAAATGTTGAAAATAAATTTAGGATCGAAAAGTAATATCAAAGATTTTAAAAGGATATGGGCAGATTGTTCCAAAAAAAGTGACTGAAACAACAATAAAATCTCTAATGGAAGGGTTGCCAGAAAAGGTCTATGAGTTCATAAGTAGTGGACAGAAGTATAAAAGTTATATTTTTCTGTGATCTGTAACATAATATCATTTAAATATAAAAACTATCAAAACTCTAAGATCAACCGTTCTAAAATTATTGAATTTTATATATGTTAAGATTTTTTCGATCGCACTCCTTACGTAACAAATTCCATCAACTTATCTTCACAATTGCGACCAGTACTTTGCGCATAAACTTTACATGGACAGCCATGTAAAGCCACTTATGGTGGTGTGGGGTATTTACAAAATGAATACAAGTTTTAAAAATTTTTTAAATGACTGGTTTTTAATTATTGATTAGATATAAGTTTTTAATATATTCCCAAATTGAATATTAAAAAAATTTAACCACTAACTAAAGGAAAAGTCTAAGCCGTATTTTTTGTATTTTCACACTATTTTAAATTGTATTATGAATTTTTAAATATTATTTTAACGCAAGCTGCAGTACATTTTAACACAATATGCGAGCAAATATTATTTATTATTTTACTATTTTTAAAAGATGCAAAAATCGTTGAAGGTAACAAAAATGAACTTGAAGCACATTTTCACCATTGACTTAAAATTGAAATAAAAAATTCCCAAAACTTTCCAATTCTGTTAAATATGAAAAACAAACAACGAAATAGGTAACTATAAAAAAAATATGAAAGAACAATTTCATTGAATTGGCAAAAAGAAAAAATTAAAGATATAAAAGTTTTCGTTTTAACTTATACATGCATATAGTACAGTAGGGTGGTCAATCATTGTATGAAAAAAACTAAAGTATATCTCACATTTATACGTACCTCAAAATATGAAAGTGAACATCTTTTAGAATATTTCTGCCAAATTTCAACTTCCTACGATGATTGAAACAGGATGTTACAAAAATAAGGACTGCGCACGAAAAAATCCGTGCATGCAAATCAGCTTATAAAACTAAACCAATATTTTTATGTTTCGCTATTGATATCGCTAAAGTTTCACTATTAATACGAAAAGCGAACCTTCGAGATCGTAAGATTTGCTGCCACAAAGTGAGTGACGGGTGAGCTCAAGCAGATCGTTTTTGGGTCGCCAACGATAGTCGTTCTCAAATGTTTTGTCAGAGAAATGTTCGCGAAATATTCGAATGGAATATCATTTAAGAAAGCAGAAATAAAAATAGAACCAAAATATATAAATTATAGGTATAAAATCAGAATTTATTTTTTTTACTTATAAAAATAAATTTTTTTACAAAATTCTTCTGGTTTAGCTTTAAAATCGATTTTTATGTTTTTCGTATAAAAATCGATTTTTTGTACAAAATATGAATGATCACAGATTTTCACTATTTTGGCTCTATCTCTTCTAGTTTAGCTTTAAAATCGATTTTTATGTTTTTCATATAAAAATCGATTTTTAGTACAAAATATGAATGATCACAGATTTTCACTATTTTGGCTCTATCTCTTCTGGTTTAGCTTTTAAATCGATTTTTATGTTTTTCATACAAAAATCTATTTATAAATAAAATTTAAATATTTTTTTTTTTTTTTATTTAATTTAAAACGAGAGAGAAACTGTAGTCCGTCAAGACCGACCATATGATACCCTACAACATTAGACCTGTGTCCAATTGTAAACCAACACTTTTACTAAATATAAAATAAATTATATAAATACAGAATAATGCATTTATACTAACATCAACATATATGATTTTTTGCCCTTTAGGGACGGTCGGACGGACGGACATTGTTAAATCGACTCAGAAAGTGATTCTGAGTCGAATGATATACTTTAAGGTGGTGGTTCGAAAATTTTTTCTGTGCGTTACAAACATCAGCACAAACGCATTATACCCCAATCAGCTATGGTGGTGTAGGGTATAAGTATTGTTGTATTTTTTGCATGCCTATTCCTTTTTTATTTAAAATTCATGCATATAACTCCCCATATACTTTTTTATTTTATTATATTGTTGTTTGATAATCATAAAAAATATGTTTCAAACTAATCATTTTTTATCTAAAAAATTATAACTTAAGTACTGCTGAATTATATTTTTTTTTTGTTGAAAACCAAATGCTAATAATACAAATGAAACTAAAAACGCTTTTTTTCCTACCAAACTGAACCTTGTACATGTAGTACTACGTTCAGTTTTACTTTCGCATCATACTCGACATGATCTATCTTGGTATGTTGGAATAAAATTTAATAAGTCGGCAGTATTTGTTATTAGCGAACACAGTCAAATAACAACAAATAGTTATTCCAAAGTTTTGTTGTTCACAAATATGTGTACATCAGAGAAACAAGCCGAGGCAAAATTTTCGGCGGTGGTGGCGCAAATTAAACTAATTCGGAAGCGGCTAAATTTTCGACTGGGATTTAGTAAATACAACATTGAGCTGCCCGGATGCTCCCCATTTACAAAAACTTGAAGTAATTGAAATAGAAGTGAGGATTTCATCATTTATTAATTATTAATTCACTTTTATACGTTCTATTATCCTTAATTCTAATAAATTTATCATATATAAAATATGTTTTTTGTTGAATTTGAATAAAGTTTTAAAAATTCCGGCGGCTGATTTTGAGCCGATGTGGGCCGATGAAAACGGAGGCGGCGCATGAAGTAGAAAATTACATGGCGGCGGTGCAAAACCGGCTTCGATCCGATCGGGTTGTATCTCTGGTGTACATCTTTTGTTTGCGACGCTTCCAGTAATTTGCGGTCAACACGAGCCTTTTTCATGCTCGCACATTGAACAAAATGTTGTGCACACATGCATTTGGATAGTGTGGACCCAAGCTGTTCATGTTTTGTTCTTGTTCGCACAATTGTTCGAGCAACTATGTCTGCCATCAAACGTCATTTTGTATGCGGAAGAAGAGGCGCTGCATGTAAAAGTATCGAAACGACACTGACGGCCCGAGGCGCTTCATTCTACGAAAATATTATAAGTACTTTGTTACCTATAAAAACTATTTATGTTATATATACAAATTCACTAAAATATCTTTAAGAAATACCAAAATCTAATGAGAAAAAAATAAATAAATGCGTTTTTAAATAAAACAATATATTAGCTTTTTTCTGGCTTTATTTTTTGGGACATTTAGCCTTATCTGACTTTTTTTAAAGTCTAATTTAGTTGTTTTTACATTTTTAATTGCGAGAGTGGTAAGAGAGATTTGAACAAAATAATAAAAAAAAATGTAAAGGCCCAACTAGTCAACTTTGCAACGCAGAATGAAGAAAAGTAGCGTGAAACATTTGGTACAACCAGTCAATAAAAGTAAACGTATCATATGTTTTTGAACATTCATTGTGTAAACAACTCTGTTTTTCGGTTATTTTGTGAACAAAATAAACTATAGGGTTGTTAAAAACTTACGCAGCTACTCAGCAAAAACTTTTTGGTTTTCGGTAATGACAACTACTTATTAAAGTACTTTTCTGGAAAGTAGTCGTCATTATTATTTGCCTTCTCTACATTACATAAATAAGTACTCAATAGTATAATTGCAGAGTAAGTTACAATCACATGGATCAGTTGTCTAGAGCGCAGGATTAGCAACCAGAAGGTTGCAGGTTCAACCCCATTCTGATGCTATCCGTTTTTTTAACAAAATGTTTTAAAAATATATTTTATGCTAAAACAAGTTTTTTAGCTTTGAATGTTAAGTGCGAGATGGTGTACTGAGTAAGACGTTAGTCATTAAAAACGACAAGTTAATAGGTCCCAAGTTCAAAACTCACTGACGGCAAATTTTTTAGTTTTTTTGTTCTTATTTTTGTTTAGGTACATATTTTTTAGTATCACTAGAGTCTAAAAATAACTACTAGAATTCATGGACAAGTCGAACAAAAATAACTAGTTATTGAAACTAAAAATAAGTAGTTTATTTTTATTTCCAATTATACCTGCTAGCTTACCAGGAAAGCAAAGTTTTTGCTGGGTACATAAAAATCTATTTTCTGTAGATTTCTGCGATACGCTACCTAGAATTTTTGTGTCAATAGCTACATACCCACATATGCATAAAGCAGGTTGAAACAGCTGATTGCGATACGATGATTTTTAGTTGAGTGATAGGGGCTTAATACTTTGAATTGCTTTGTTTATTTTTCGAGTCGAATGCATTATGAGAAACAAAGTAAAAATAGGTATGTTTGCGTACTTTCCAGCAAGATTTATCCAGCAACTGTTTTTGAGAGAGTAAAAATCAATTTATTCTCAAATTAAAAAATATTCAAAAAAGCACGCGAACAACATTTTGCAAACATTTGCAGGTTTTGGTTATAAACAACAAAAAGTATGTATAAAAATATACATACATAATCTATGTAAATATATTGTTAACAAAATAAAAGTAAAATAGTTATTAATATTAAATTAAAAGTTGATTCATTAAAATATAATTTTTAACCAAAACAATAAAAAAGCTGGAAATCCTTAACTAAAAACGCTAACATGGCATCTCCTAAAATGATTTTCAACAGAAAATAAAAATTTTTATAAATGAATTTTTATCAAATTTTTTAACATAAAACTAAACAAATATGAATTTTAAGTATTTGTGTAATATTTTACTACATTTATTTGTCTATAACTTTTCGTAGAATTTGAGATATTATATTTTGATTTTCTTTGTTTACATTTGTAAACAAATGATCATATGTTTTTTCAATCGAACGCGTTTTAACAAATTACAGCAACGTTTTGTGATAATTATCGCAAAATATCAGGTACGCGAACACAGCTAATGTAAACAATGTGAGTTGTTTTTAAAGGTGTTTTGTTTTTGTTCTTTTACGGTTTTTTTTCAGCAAATACACATTTTTATGTAAAATTAATTACTTGCGTTATCGAATCAAAATAGAAAAGAGTTTTTTTTTAATACTTTGAATTGCTTTGTTTATAATTTTTTGTATAATGAGAAACACATTTTTATGTAAAACTAATTATCTTACTTGCGATTTCTGATTGTTAAAAAATTACAAATCGGTTAAAAATATGGAATGGGGAAAAAATTGTCAAATTAGAAAAAATTATGAATATGAAAAAATCCAAAAATGGAGTTATAATCACCGTCTCTTCTTTAAGTAGTTTCATGATTTTTATATTGGTTATTTTATTTTTTTTTTTTTTAACAATTTTCGCTGTTTCTTTTTAGAAAAATCATTATAAAATTTTAAAATTGATTAAAAAATATTTTAAAAGTATTTACTTACAATTTAATTAGTAGCAATCGTTAAATTTGTCTCCCGACATTTTTTATTAGATTGTTAATAAGCAGGTTGTATTTCTGTAAAATATTAATATATTTGCACTAAAATTTTTTATTTCAATACTATAAGGGTAGCGAAGCACCGCAGGTATACTCTCGTTTTTATTAATGACTGTTATGTTCAAGTTCTTAAAATAAAAGAATAAAATATTTCCTGTTGGGTTTTAAGGAAATACCTTATCTTTTCCAGAATTATTCTAATTAAAGGTTTTATTGTGTTTCGGTCACTTTTTTGCTCGAATAAGTCCACCTATTTTTAAACTTCGTTTCATTTTATACTGAGCTTTTATTGTTCTTTAATTTTTTTTTTACTAGAGCCCAATATCTTTCAATTGCACAGAGTTCCGGACTATTTGATTGATTAGCCTCTTTCCGTACAAACACTTACAATTTCTTTGTTACAACTCCATTGTATTCAAAAAAATTTTATAATTTATGTTTAATGCACATTAGAGTGTCCCAAGAATAGCGTTTTTCGAGATTTCGTTGTAGGAACACCCCTCAAACGATGCGTAAAAATTAGCCGAATATGGGAAAAATATTAAAAAAATTTTTAAAATTGGTCTTCAGTTCCCTACCAACGATTTTAAAATCATGGATCCCATACATTTTGTTAAAAAAAAAAAGTTTTGATTTTTTGATCGAAATGGGTATCAAAAAATTCATAATTTTATGCTGGTTATGGAAAAAAATATTTTAAAAATTTTACCAATAGGATTTTTGTTCGCTAGAAGACTTTTTAAGGTATTTTGATAAACAATTTTTTTAAAAAAATCTGGAAAATTACATATTATCAACAGTTCTTACTACAATGAAATTTTTTTAAAATTTTAGCCTTAAAAGGAACAAAATTATAAAATTCTTATCTATTTTTTAAGAAAAATATAAACATTTTTTTTGCATGATGCACTAAAATAATGGTTTATGTACCAAAATTTTTGCGACAATTTTTTAAAATATTTTTTCTGTAATTGGCTTAAAATTACTAATTTTTTGATACCCATTTCAAGACTAAACTCAATGCTATTTTTTGGACGAAATGTTCTAGACCCGTGACATTCAATCGCTGGTAGGGAACTGAAGATCAATTTAAAAATTTTTTTTAATATTTTTCCCATATTCAGCAAATTTTTACGCATCGTTTGAGGGGTGTTCCTATATAATTTTTGTCTACGGGACACTGTAATGCACATACTAACTAAGTAATATACAATTTAGCTCTTAAGGTATTTATCAAGAAAATCGTATTCAAAAAACTATTTGCTGTCTACATCAACGTCTCTCAAATGGGGGTCCGCGACCCACAAGGGGTCCGTAAGGACATTCGTGGGGGGTCGCGAAGAGCTTCTGAGAAATATTCTTGAACAAACAATCTTTTTACGAATTACATAGTATAAAGAAAACTACGATATGGCAGGGAAAACAATTAACTTAAAAGATACTAAAAGTATTTACCTCAGAAATTTGCAACTTTCCAAGACCCTTGCAAAGTAGAAAATTTGCATCGATTTCTGTAAACACAACAACCACATAGAATAAATTTTGCACAACTTACTTTGCTAGGGTCTAGCAAAGTTGCAATTTCAGAGGTGAATACCTTTACTATATAGTTCACTTAAATTTGATAAAACTATAGTTTTTTTTTTTTTTTACTTAAAATTCTACTTTTATTTTATAAAAATATATTATGCAAAGAACTTTTTATAAAATCGTTTGAGTACACAAAACTTTTATTTCATGGTTAAGTTTCCTGGCTATATAAAGAAAATTTGCTTAAGCCACTTAAAAAATTTAAAGAGGAAAAATCCTTTCAATGTTAATATTAATAAAGTACCAGGTTTATTTCAAAAAGAGTTGAAATGTAACTTAGCGTTAAATTTTAATTTTGAATCAACAGATTTAAAAGCATTTTAAATAGTTAAAAAATAGCAAAGTTTATCCGCTTGTTGGCTCCGAAGCCTTAAAACTATTAAAAAAAATTTCTTCAACATATATTTTTATGTAAAAATTTATTTTTTCACTTTTTTGTCCCTCAAAACATAGATTCGATCTTTTGTTGACGCAGCGAATAATATTAGATTTATTATACGAAAAAGTCTCTTAATATTTAAGCAAAACAATGTCGCAATTATTAATACTATTTTTTTGAATTATTTTATCTTTACATAATATTTTTTTCTGATTTTTAAAGTAGTCAAAGTTGTAGTGGGTCGCGCTTCAATTGCAATGTCAAAATGGGGTCGCGGAGCGAGATCTTGTGAGAACCCCCATTAACTAATAAACTGTTTTTTGTTTATTTAGGCAACCCTTCCCAGTTTCATTCCTATTGTCAGTGTTGTAACTAGTTAGAAAAAATTATTCGTTAACTGTTTTATTCCATTATTATTTTTGATGTTCTAGTACGTTTTTGATGATAAATTATTTTTATTTTGGAAAAAAAATATTAAGGGTCCTCATGAAAACGCGCAAAACCCTCGCAAGCTTTACAATGTGTGCAAGTTTGCACTCTCGTAAATTTGCTATCAAAAATTTAAGTTTGCGCAACTATTTAGTCTTGCAAACTTGCACTGTTTATACAGTCGAACACGCTTATAACGAACATATGTTAAAAACTAACTAACTTTTATTTGTTTCAATTTAAATTATTCAACAAATATAAATAATTTTCATTAATTTCAATTTAAATTATCTCTAAACATGTCAATGTTAAATCCTCGGTAATAAAAGAAAACGTTGAATGAGTATAAATAAATATAATTAGTTTCCTCTTGGCATAGCTGTTCATTGTGAATATTTTCATTCAAAATATTTGTTAAAAATAAATTATTTTTATATTTTATTTATATGTTTAGAAATAAAATAGTTTCAAATTATTTTATACTCTTTATAATATGATTTTCAGTTACTTGAAATTAATTTGAATAAAAACTATTTAACATGCCTATTCACAGAAAAATTGTGACCGAAAAATAGTCCTAAAACACAAATTGTGACTATAGTCTTTAATTTTCTATTCACAAACAAAAATGTATTAATATTTCGTTTTCAAATTAAGACCTGATATGTAGAATTGTGACTATCATAAAAAGACATTTTAATTTAAAATAAAAAAATATGAAAAAAATATAAAAAAATGTGTTGTAGAAAAGGCAGTGCATACATACATATTTAAAACATTTGAAGGCCAAAGAGCGATAAAGCATATATGCAACACACTCTTACTCACATTTCCTGCAGATTTTCATCGGATTTTGCAGTTTTGTTAGCAAATTATTCATTCTTCTTTAAAAATCTCAAATTTTTAATTTTTAAATGTTAAGCATGTTTGTGACTATGTTAACAGAATATGAAGTTATGACCGAGTCACAAGTATAGTCGTAACTTTTAGTCATAATAAAATTGTGACTTTTTTGAAGACTTTTTCTATGAATAGGCATGTAAATATTATTCCATTTGTTACAAGTTCTCAGAAGTAATCGAATATGGATTTATAAAATTTAAATCAAACTCCAAAGTCTTTAACTAATTTGAATATAGGTATATTTTATTTCTTTAGCTTGAATAAGTTAAACAGAATTATTTAAGAAAACACGTTGAAACTGCTGTGCACATGTATATATATGGAATGCTGCAGCACACATTTACTGAAGGGGGGCCAAGCTTCAGCTAGTTTTGAAACGATTGTGTAAAGTATTTATGGAAGTATTTGGTGTCATTGGAAAGGTTATTACTTGAAAATAATAGTAAATAAATAATAAAGTATTCAACCAAAATGTTTTCATTAAATTTATCAAAAAATTAAAAATTTTTGTATTTAGTGTTATTTAAAAAAAAAAATATATATATATATATATTTGAACTTAAATAAAATCTACATTAATTAAGCTATCATTGTGAAATTCAAGTATAATATCAAAAATTTTGTCCTTAAAAGAAGAGAATAAATGGATTTCCATTTTCCTACTCCGAAATGGTCACCCTGTCGTTATAAGGGGCCTCCGTCAGAAAATACTTTTTGGGTGTATACCTTACATATAGGCCTAAAAAATTAAAATAATTTCAAGTCGATACCAGCTTTGCGATTTGAGAACATAACAAAAAAAGAAAAACAAATTTTCCAAAATTGACAAAATTGGTATAGGGTAGACCTTTGTCCCAAACTCCTCCGGATTTACTTTACACACATTGAAAAAATTATAAAGCCCAGAACAAAAAACTAATTTTATCACTAAATAAATATTGCCACCTTTTTGGAAAAAAAGCCAAAAAATTTAAAATTTTTTAAAGTTTCAAGTTCAGATTAATATAACTTTTTAACGGATTCATATAATTATATGATTCTTGCAGCAATATTATTTAGAATTTTATAGGAAATCTGGCAAATATTTTAGAAAAATTAAAAAAAAAAACTAAAAAAAGAAGAGGTAAAAATTTTTTTCGACCCGAATATCTCTTAAACTAAAAGAGATAACCTACATATGTAAGTGTATTTTTTGTAGAGATTTACAAGGACTATCTATATATAAAATTTCTTTTCTGTCATATCATAAACGAATTTTTGGCGATTTTTAAAAAAAATTACATACTTGTGATGGGCAACTTTAGAAGGCTACCAACTTCCCCCCTGAGCCGCTAGGGACCTGTACTCCTCCAAATCATCTCGAAAACCCCTCAGCTCAGACCATGTGAAATTTTATTGAGATGCCTCTAATGCATAGATGCCCACTTCAAGCACATTTGTGCTGAGACCTTCACACATATTCTTATTCTCTTTCATTTATTCTTCGCTGAGAGAGCGATGAGTATTCAAATGCACTGAAATAAATTGAACATTATGTATGAAAACAATTTTGAATATTTCCAGTTAAACATTGTTTTTATAAAATTGTATTAGATTTTCAACACATTAGATATAAATGGCTGGACAAGGGAAAATATTTTAACAATACATGTTTATAATTAAGCCATCCAAATAATATAAGGTTACTACTTACATTATATTTTGTTATATTAAATATAAAAATAACATCATTAATTCCTTATTTTTTAAATTTAGCAATGATGTTTAAATAAATATTATTTGTGTTATTTTTCGATTGTTTAGTATTTATTTAATAACCATTAAACTTGATGACATATTTTATTTAATTTACCCATTTTTTCTTTCAGTGCATTTTTTATATTTTTTTTATTTTATTAACACAACTACATGTGTTATGTTAGTGTGCGTGGGTATCTATGCTCTAATGGTTCTTTCGATACTGAATTATTTCCAAAAAAAGCGTTTTGGAACCACTGTAAGACGTGTACATATTAATGAACTATTTGGAATTACATAGAAACAGCAAACAAGGAAAATTTTGACATATGGACAGCCGGAATGTTGGTATTTTAATCCAAAAGCACTCTGAATATACTTTTTCCGGTTTATGTACACTAAAAAAAGTAATTTTAATGAATGAAGTAAATTAAACGAAATTCATTAAATTTTTCCAAGAATTTATTAATTTAATGTACGAATTCATTGTTTCAATGAAAACATTCATTAAAATTCAATGTAAAAATGAACACTATTATGAACATTTCATTGAAACCATTCATTAAATTTATTTCTTAATAAAATAAGTAAATCAGTTATTTGATTTAATGTATTAGTTCATTGATTTTAAAATATAGTATATATAAAAATATTTACTCAGAACGAAAACATTAAATCAATGAAATATTTCATTAAATTATGTTAAAATAAATGCTTTCCAACGGGAAAAAAAAGTAAAACGAAAACAAGAAAACAAAAACAACACAGTTTGTTTTTATTTCTTAACAAGAAATGATGCGTTTCAAACAAAAGACAAAAAAAATAATTCAGTGTTGTGTTAAAAACGAAAATAATTAAAAAGTAAATAAGATATAAAGCATTGACGTTCACACAGGTGAAGTTGTGAAGCATAATTATTGAATACACCAAATGAAATGAATTACTCAAAAGCAGGAATTTGGAGACTTGCCTTCTTAACACGTAAGTTTAATAATGTTAACGCTTTTAATCAGTTTTTAAAATATTACATTTAATTTATATTTGTGTAGATAAAACAATTAAGACGCAGAGGAATGTTTTATTAGCCTCAAATAACAGGGTTTTAAAAAAATATCATGAATTCAAAAACCAAGAGGATGTATTCATAAATATATAAAATATTTTAATTTAATTCTTAATAAAAATATATTACAGACTAATCAAGATTTGGATGTTACATCTGGTGATCATCATGGTATTCTTTGTAACTATCAATAACATTTTATGAAAATAAAGGAATTTATATACACAAAAAAACTTAAAGGTAACTAGCAAAGAATACTAAGAATAGAAAATAGTACTCTTTCCTACAACAACATTTCTCTCTCTTCACATACAAGTCCTGTGTGAATTCAACACACTTGTAAGAGAAAGAGAAACAACACAAAATAAACAAATATTTTCCTTAAAATTTAAGGAAAATTACACACCCGACACATTTTTCCACTAAAGGCTCAACTACATAGAATACTTTCGCTTCAACTGCGACTGACAGCTACGCAACACATAAATGATATTAACCCAGTCGTTGCATTATTTTGTTATTAAAATTTTATATAATAAAATATAAAGATGTAAAAATTCTATTATGTTCTCAGTTGAAATAATGAATTGCAAATTAAAATTTCCGACTTAACGAAAAAATATTAAAATAAGAATAAAACAACCGACAAAATATATTTACGTACTTCGGCACTTCAAAGTTGAACATTTTTCATCTTTGAAGTACTTCACGCAGAAGTTTGGCGTTCTGATTTGGTTCCGCTCAATATAAATGCATGTATTTAACTTAGCTGTCAGTCGCAGTTGAAGCGAAAGTATTCTATGTAGTTGAGCCTTAACACACGATATTTTAATAATTTTTTCACACACGTTTATTGTACTTTCACGCCCGCTACACGAATATTTTCCTCAAGTTTAAAAAAATATTTTTTTTATTTTATTTTTGACATTCCTTTTTTTTTATGTTGAAATTTAAATTGAACGAACAATGTTGCTACTTTTGGTATTAAAAATAAAACAGAATTTTAAACAATTTTCATATTTATCAACAAAAAGCAAAAAAATGTAATTATATTACTATTTGTGGATGTAATCTGCATCAAGAGATAAAAATCTGCGAATATAATTGTGATGAATTATATTTAATAATTTGTAAATACTCTTATGTGCAACTATGTATAATTATGATGTGCGGTGAAAGTGGTTTCAGCACTAATACATATAAATAAAATTTGACTAACACAATCTTAAAGTTAGGTTTTTTTTGACAACAGAGTTAGATTTTTTTGACAAGCCTTCTTTTCTTAGTATTCTTTGGTAACTAGTTTAAACAATTTTAAGTAAATTTTAAAAATTTTATTTACAAACTTTTTTTTTTTTTTGTTCAGAAATATAGAGGACAACAGGGAGTAATTTATAAAATAAATGACAAAGCAAACACGAAGTTCACGATCACTTCTGTAACATGTATTTTGTTTACGAGTATTTACATTTTTTGTGATATGTAAATGTATTATATTTATGTGATTTATATTAGAAAAACTATATTTAATTTTTCTTTATATTAACTATAATTTAATCATTTAATTTGAAATAAAATAAAAACCAAAAATACAGAACAAACCTATTATAATACATTTCCAATGTATAGTTTCATTGAGGCAAAATATGAGTTCATTGAAATCAATGTACTGTTCACTGGAATTATTTATTTTGTTTAATGAGCGTGTTCATTGATTTAATGTAAAAATAAATTTAATCAATGAACTTGCACATTCAATTTTTAATATTAATGTATGGCAATACATTGTTTCAATGAACCTGTTCATAGGGTCAAAATTAGTGCACAAATTCATTGAAACATTGAACTTTTTCATTGTATTTATGTACCTTTTTGGTTCAGTGTATATGATTTTAATACAAAATAGTTTAAAATATGTATATAGCTTAAAAATAATTACAGAAAATATTATCTTAATTTCGGAACAAAATTTAACATCCGGATATTTAAAAATATGGCATTTTTGCCAAAAATTTACGTTAGAATAATTTTTTTTTTCTTGAAAAATGTAACAGACATAATCTTAAAATAGCCTTAAAGTATGGTCGAACTAACATTAAAATATTTAAAGTTAACAATGGTTTACTAAAGGTATAGTAAGCGTATCATGGTTTTTGAATACAACTTTAAGGAATTTTGCTTAACTATGGTTATTAAAGCTGTTTTTTAAACTTTAATATTTTGATTGTATGTACCTATTAGGTAATTACACAATTATTATTTTAGTGCGATTAGATAAAACTATATATAATAAATTTAATAACAAAAAAATTAATAATAATTTCCTTACTGATTTTTTAAGTTGCCAATGTTACACAATGGTCTAAATCCAATTCAAATTTTTAAAGGTTTCAATCTACAAATATTTTATAGTGCATCGATTGGCTATACTCCACTGAGTAAATTGACATTTTTACGTTTGTATTATTTTCAATACAGGTGTACAGCTGTCAAAAATGTCATATATTACAACAAGTGCATTGAACTAATTTGGTGCCGTTATACTCAATGTGTCTTTTTAGTCATTACTAAAAGAGATGATTATTAATTGTAAAAAATACATTTTTTTTTCGAAAATAGAAGGTATGTATTCATATAATCTAGTTAAAAAAAAAAAAATATATATATATATATATATATATATATATATATATATATATATATATATATATATATATATATATATATATTGTTGAAAGTAACATCTGTGATAGCATGTTTTAAGTGTTATACCCATAGTTTCGTGGACTTCAACTTATGGAATTCGGACGAATTTGGTTTAATTTAATTTAATTTAGTTTTTTTTTTTCTTTATTAATTTGGTGTATTGTTGTTGTGAGATGTCCAAAGCTATTCACCCGTTCTTGGCCTTTTATTGATTAATGCACTTCTTATACACAGTGATTGTTCCCAATTGCACCCTTTGTGAATAAAATACAGGTCGTTATTTAAGAGATACTTATATTTGCCACGAACACAATACCTTTTGGTTATGATCGGATTATTATCAAATGTCCTCCCGGAATAGAGATATAACGCTCACAAAAGCCTTTAATATACAAATATTTTAATGAAATTCGGCAAAAAATAAATTCTATTTAATTATAAATTTAAAAAAAGATAGGTCCCAAATTAATCATAGTTTCCATATAAAACCCTTAGCCGAAAATCAATTTAACGTGTACAAATCCCATATAAACATTAGCATTATGATTATATTTGACAAAAACTATTTTTATAAAAGTAGAAAGCATAGTATTTTATAAGTCCATAATTATCTATAGGTCCCATATAAGACTCACTTTCGAAAATCATTCTAAACTACATAAATGATAGTATATGATAACATAATATATATTATGACCAGGGCAAGTTTTTATATGCACAAAAATAATTGAAATATATGCTTGAAAAAGCACAAACAATGGTATAATATGCTCAGAAATATGCAAAAATAGCATGAATATGTATATAAAAACTAACGAATTTATGCATTTTTATATATTAATGTGTAGAAAATATGCACAAATATGCATTTTTTAACTTTCAAGTTAAAATAGCTTTCAATGTTTATAAAAATATAACTATTTTAATTTCAAGTATAATATTTGACGCTTTCGAATTTTTTTCTTTACAATATTTACAATCTACTCAAAATACTCACAAAAAAATTTTTAGAAATAATTTGATTGAACTTCAAAAAATTACCAAAAAATTGTATTTTTGTTAAGAAAACTAAATTTTGTATCCATTTAATGCAAATTTATGCAAAGATTTAAAATATAAGCATTTTTTGTGAAATTCTTTTGAAATATGCAAATGCTTACTTTCCAAGCGAAAAGCTTGAAAAACTTGCCCTAATTATGACTCATACATATTAAAAAGGACGTGAAATATAGGCGTGACAATCAAAAGGTCTGGCATATCTTATAAGATTTCATATTTATAAGTTTAAAAAGTATAAAGTAATATTGTCACAAATATAGCAACATAATCATGTCAAAATAGGCGTAATGGAGGCGTGGTTGTCAGGCGGGTCGAAGAAAAAGTTGTGCCAGTCAGCCTAGAATTAAAGAATAGTTACTGAGGTTTCCAAAAATGCAAAAATTGTTTTTTGCCACACCCCAAAATACCGCCCTTTTCGTTTTTTGTGTATATAAATAATGAAAGCCGTCTATAAACCTACCATATTTTGCTTTTAAAGTATTTAATTTTATTGATAAATAAAAAAATTGCAAAATTTTAAAAAACTGTTAAGTTTAAAGCAATTTCATTTTTTATTCTAGGGGTTGACTAGCACAACTTATTTTTTTTTTTTTTTTGTATGGAGACCGACCCGTTCTAACGTGGCATTCGATGAAGCTATTGCAAGGCAACTTAAACAACTTCGAATGTTTCATAGAAAAAATTATAGCTTAAATATTTGTTATTAATGGCCTTATTCTGAAACTTTTCATTCGTTCTGTAAATATACAGTAACAAAAACGTTAACAGAAAAATTTAGCATTCTTTAACAATCGTGATTAATAACATTTATCATTTTGGTTTGTGAATTAGAAAAATAATTAAAAATTACCAGATACAAGTTTTTGTAATATTCAAGGTATAACTAAAAATATTTTCGTTCCTAATTTTAATTATTTTTGTATTGGTAATATATTTTTAATTCTGGTTTAAATGGTAACAAAAATAATTTGACAAAATAAATAAAATATTTTTGTTTATTTTTATTAATGGAAAAAATTTGGAAAATTATTTTTTTAATTTAATTGCTAAATTCAACTTGAACCACATATATATAATGCAAATTTAATTTAACAGTGCAAAGTTTTCGCAATTATTTAGTTTTCGGCATTATGTGCATAAAATAAAAAAGTAAACAAAAATGTATTCTATTTTTTTTTTTTTCTTACCATATATAGAAATAAAAAATTGTGTAGAAAATAAGAAAAAACGTGAAAAATAATGCAGATTTTAAAAAATAATATAATAAATAATGAAAACTAATGCTTTGTTTCATCTGCGTAGTTATTATTTTAAGAAAATCTCTAAAATTCGCACATGTTTTTTCTCATCACTTCATAAGTAAATACCTATCGTTCGATTTAACATTTAATTTTATGTTATATGTTTTACAGAATATATTTTTTTTTACGTTTTTTACAGTTTTTCGTCAATAACAGAAATTTATTCTGTTAATATTGAAATAAAATATTTACAGAATAGAAAATTTAAATTTTTCATGTTATTGACGATAACATTACAGAATAAGGGTATTAATTAGTCTAATGCGCAAGATGATTTGAAAAGCAAACACACTTGAATTTCAAGTGTGTGTTTCATAGCCAACATGTGCAAAAACAACAATAAATACTGTTCGTACTGTTCGCTGCCCGAAGCAAAGCAAGTGTGTACTGTGTATGAGCGACTGCAAATCCGTGCGTTCAAATCATTTATCGTAAACAAGTGGTGCAAGTGGTGTGGCAAGAAAAAGCAAATCATACAAGACGTTGAGAAATGATTTAAAGATTTCAAGTGGGCTTAATGATTTGTTTGTTTTTTGTAATACGTAGTTGCTGTGTGTGGCAAAAAATCTTCATAATGTGTAAAAAGTGGTTGTTTATAAATATTCTTGCATACACACACATATATACAGTATGTCTATATTTTATTGTTGGTTCTTCTTTTCTAAATAAATGTAAAAGGGTGAATTCATAAAGTTATTAAAAAATACTCTTTATTAAGAGTTAAAAAAGTAAAAAAATTAAAGTTGACATTTGAAACTGTCAGTTACATATGTAAGTTAGAAAATTTTTATCTTTAGTATTTATTTATATATTAAATAAAGTTAGTCTTATAATTAATTGTATGTTTATAAAAAATTTTAAAATTGTACTTATTTATATTATGATAGATTTTATTGCATTTAATTTATATTTACTAAGTAATCATTCTATTTTAAAACTAAAAGGAAATAATATAAAACAATGTCTTTTCATTTTTCAAATTCGTTTCCATATACGTTTACTCCTTGACTAATGAATTTTCCCAAATGTTAAGAATACGATGGAACATCTACACTGTAATAAAATTATAAATGAAATATTTTAAGACGTTTACCTAAAAAAAACTTTAAATATTTAATAAAATCTGTTTACTAATAAAACTTAATGCATGTTTCTTTAAATTGTTATAACTAGTAACATTAATAATTTATTTGATCGTAAATAACAATAAGTTTATAAACAATACTTTTAAACGACTGTTTTACTTACGAAATTACTTTATACAGTCATGAACGCACACACACACATATATAATTTTAATAAAAAAGAAAACACAATTTTTTTCCTTATTGAAGCAAACAAGTGGTCAAAAGGCTTGTATTTTTTTATACAAGCCTTTGAGAGGCTTGTTTGGTCGCTATCATAGCACACTCATGATTTGTTCATAAAGTTGAAGCACACACGCAGTATTTGTATGGTTTTAAGTGCCTGCAGAACAGTATTTATTACTCCGCACACACACTGATAACAACACTTGAAAAATATCAAGTGGCTTGTACAGCCTTATAAGACACAGTTTGCAGGGCTCTAGTATTAATGATTATTTAAATTAAATTTAATAAAAAATAATATTTGGTTTTTATATTTCATTTTATTGGTTGTATATATTGCCAAACCAATTAAATTAAACAAAGAAATCTGTATTTTGACAAGTTCTGTTAAAACAATAACAAATGTATTAAAATGCTGTAAAATAGAATTCATTTATATTTATGGAATCCAATATTTGCAGATATCTAGAGGCAAATTATATTAATTTAAGTAAAGGTTTTGCAAATGCAATAATTAATTATTAAGTATCTTATTCTAGACAATTAGAAAAACTTTTAAATGTGGATCTGAAAACATCTAAAAATATATCATATAATAAACGTAAGTAATGTTGTTTTTGATACTCTATATCAACATAATAATTTAACTACTCGTAAGTCCATCCATATGCATTTTTGAGATAATTTCATAGAACTTAGTATTTGCATTTATTTTGGTGCACCTAATTCAATTGCAAAAAAAAATAAAAATCTAACAGTACTTCCAACGGTTTCTAAATAGGGGCCCGCGGAGCCCTTGGTGTTTGTAACAATATTTAAGTGTTCGTAAAAATATTTTAGTGTGAGCTGCCTTACAACACCCTAGGTGGTTGGGGTATTGTGACTTAAAGAATAACATAAATATGTCCTTTCATCTGATATGTAGGCTAGCAATCTTAAAGATATCTTGGTGAAATTTAGTATGAAACTGTATATGATAAGTCTATTTTTGAACTTAGTTCCCATATATACATATATCCACTTGGTGTAGGATTTAAACTTTTAAAATATAGCAATATTTTAATGAAATCCGGTACAAATAACATATATAATTAAAACTTTTTATAACATATAAAGCCAATTTTCTGGAATTATATTATAGTACATTAATCCCATAAAAGGTTATTATCATAAATATAAGTTTGCATAATATTATTGTCGTTTCATTCTGATTTATTTTATAATTTTTCATAAAATATTAATTTTTTTTTCACCACTAACTTCAGAATAACTCCTAAACTATTAGGGGAATAAAAAAATACTATTAAAATAACTTTAAGATAATTTTAGTCGGCATCTATTGGAGTTTTATTTATTTAAACCTTTTTCGAGTACTAGTAAGAACACCTTATTAAGAAGGTCATATTACTCACACCTTTTAAAAAAGATCTGCACATAATAGAAAAAAAACTGGAACATGATTCTTATTTATCATGTAAAATTCCATCTAGTCCACCTATTTTTATTTAAAACAGGATTTCTTTGCGAACAGTGATATATGCCTTAACCATATGTAACCGTTTAATTATTTCCTTTATCCAATCTATCAGTAATAATGCGTCCTTGAACAAAAGTACCAAAATCCAATGTTTTATATAAAAAACCAAATGACCATTTATAACCCAAAGTTTAGGTTAAATAAAAAGATAACGTAACAATACTAAAATAAAATATCTTAAACCTTCCCACTTCTTCCCACATAAAAAAATCATTAACAAAGAAAACAAATTTGTGTTTCTGCATCAATTCCCTTCCATAAAACAAGTATTGGCAACATTATATCATTTCTCAATATTGCTTTTAATTTCTAGGTCAAATCTTTAATTTTCTTCTCTTGTATCTTTTAACCAATACAAGCTGTTTCAACATTTACTATCGTATCTTTTTATGATAATTTCTTTATTTATTTAATAGTTTTTCTTTTTTATGCATTAAGACCTTTTGGGGTAACAATTTCTTAATACTTGTTACAGATAAAGAACAATATTATGTTTCATTTATTCAGATGTTGCCAACAAAATAAAAAAAAAAGGAAATTAACCCTTTTTTATATATGTCAAAATCTGGCAACGACACAATATATGTTTTTATAGTTTTTAATATATTTATTACAGGATAGTTTTTTATCGTTATGTAAGTTTTACTTTATTTTTCTTTTCTTTATTCTTATTTAATTTTTTTGTCAACATAACACAATGCAAAGTGGGACAGAATAAAAATTTTTTGGAAATAAATCTATAGCTTCTAAATGGCTAGTTTGGTTTACATAAAATTTTACCCAGGCGTAGCAGAGGAGTGTACAATTTTAAGTTTTGTAGTGGAGCCCCACATATCCTTCAGGAGCGGAGGTATTAGGACTCAAAATAGGGTACCTCTGATATAGAAAATTTTTAATTCCTTGACAAATTTTCTTACGAGATTTAAAATATTTTATATAATCTTAAAGCTCTAGATAAGACCTATGAACATATTTACATTTGCATTTGAAATTATAATTTTCTGAATTTTTCAAAATCTTGGTTCGGTTTATTCAATATTTATTCCAATATTTTTGATCCTATTTTCAAAATTTTTACTAAATTGGTTAAAAAACAAAATTTTGTATCGAATAAAAAAACTAGAATTCGATTTCTCTTCTGAGTCAAAAAATTAAACTATTTTGAAAATGAAAATTTCAAAAATTATGTTTGTGTTTTTTTTTTTTTTTTTGGTCGAAAAGGCATCTACATTATTATTATTTTTTTTTTTTTCTCTTAAATACAATTTTAATTAAGAACATTCAACAATTTTACTCCTTTTTAAAAGGTATCTTCACAGAGATGATTTTAGAATTAAAAACAAGTCCAAACACCCAACTATGTGCATGCCCTCCCAAATTTTACCTATTTTAAATCAAAATTTTTATTTAGACTATAAGTCTAATCTTAACAAACGTTTTGCCTCTTAAAGTTTTTCGGAAGCTAAATTTGGCAATGTATAAAACTTACTTGTGTCGAATATTAACTTGCTACTAACATTCGTATGGGATTTATGCATGTTAATGTAATTTCTGGAAGAGCACTTTACATGGGAGCTATGTTTAGCTTTAGTTTAGGACCCAAAAGCAGACAAAATTCCTGGTATGATAAGCTTTATACAGTTGTGGCAAAACATGAAAATCATTTGTTACAGACGGCTCTATAAGTATCGAAATATACACCAAAGAATGTTTGCAAAAAAGGCTTCTTCCTTTCATAAGAGAGCACAATGTGTCCACACATTTTTGGCCCGATTTGGCATCATGTCGGTACGGCAAGAAAGCTCTGGAGTGGTACCAAAACAGTAAGATAGTTTTTGTACCAAGATAGGTCAATTCCTCAAATTGTCCGGAGCTAAGACCAGTGGAGAGATATTGGGCTCTTGTGAAGAGTAAATTGAAGACCACAAAATGGTGTCCCGAAAAATCTAAGATTTTAAAAGATGTGCAAACTATTCCAAAAAAGTGACTGAAACTACTATCAAATCTCTAATGGAAAGTTACCAAAAAATTCTACGAGTTCATAAGTAATGGTCAGAACTATTTTTCTGTAATCTGTAATATAATATTAATTAAATAAAAAAAAATAGTTAAAACTCTAGGATCAACAGTTTCTAAGTTATCGAATTTTATGTATGTTAGGATTTTTCGATTTCACTCCTTATGTTCTAAAATCCCACTGGCTAGTTCTGCAAACCGAATGCAGTTTCAAGCACTCGAATGTGTTTCAAAGAGTTTGCAAATGTTGTTTTTTTTTTTTTTAACCAAAATTAAAAGAAATCAGTTTTTGGATTTCTCGTCCGTTTTTTGGAAATTGTGGGAATCTTAAATTTTTCTACACTTTAGCATTTCAAATTCTAAAGTAAAAATCGTTTTATTTAGAGATCAAATACATATTTATAACTTCTCCAAAAAAAAACATTTTTTTATAAAAATGCTTTCTTCAGTGTTTGAAAAAATCCAAATGCTATCAAGTTTTTTGGATTTGTTAAAACTACAGCTACTGAAAATTGTCAGTATTGGTAGCCAAAGCAATTATAATTTTTTGTAGTCTAACACTTTCTTTAACTACTGCTACTTGCAAAAAAAAAAAAAAACTTCAAAACCATGTAGTTAAAATGAAGCAGTAGTTTTAAAAACAAAACAATTGACTACCACTTCATTTGTAGTTTAATTTTTATAACTACTTCTCTTACAATATTTTTTATTTTTACTGCTACCTTCAGTGTGTAGTTAATACTTAAAGAAGAGGTAGCAGTAAACTACCAGAGAAGGTAGTCAATAGGTAGCAGAAAAAGTAGTTTTAGGAGCAGCAATAAACAAAGAACAACAAGAAAACATAAGTCTGCACAATGCGTTGTTTTTGTAATAAAACTTAAATCATAAGCTTTTAATTGTGTTTTGATTTTCCAATGTTACCATTTTCATAAAATGTGTGTGTATTATTTAAATTGTAAAATTTCCTTTATAATATAAACGAAATTTTTCCATTTTGTATCGCATTTAAATGCGTTTTTGTTTTCTTTGTATATTTTTAGATTTTGTATAAACTACACCACCATATGTGATTGGCACATTATGTGCTTGTTTATAAGAAAAAGATTACCAATCGACTCAGGATCATTTTCTGAGTCGATTTATTGTCCGTCTGGTTGGCTGTCCATGTAAAATTTGTGCGCAAAATATAGATCGCAGTTTTGGAGACAATTTGATGAAATTTGCTCAATATCATCATTTTTACACAAAGACAAAGCATATTGAATTTGATCCTCCATAATAGAGTTTTAACATACAAAAATTCCTTAAAAATAGGAAAATTTTAATGAAATTTGGCAGAAATAAGTCTTTTATAAATTTAAATATGTTTACTAAATTTCACGAAGATCGGTTCATAAAGAAATGTTAGTATCGTATTAATATTTTACAAAAACATATAAAAGTTTTAAAAAGTTTCTCACAAAATTTAAAATTGTATAAATCAGACTTGAAATTATATAAATTAAAAACAAAAACATCCTTTTTTGATTTTGTTTTCCGCCAAAGGAAATAATGCTTTACAACTGAAATTTACTACATTTTGTACGTAAAGAACAAAATCCCGTATTTATTTTATTTCTGATTGAATATTTTTTATGATATATTGGCAACCCATATGACAACTCTAAAATATTTGTAAAATGGAGGGCAATATAAAAATGTTTATAAAAGCGCAGAGAAGAAATGAATAATATATTTTCTATATTACTTTTAATTTTGATATTTTAAGCTACTTTATTTTTTATTAAACTACTTCAACTGCTACCTTTACTGCTACCTCTGCTTTATATTTACTACTTTTAAAACTAAACAAAGAACGAAGCAGTTTTCTTTTATGACAAGCAGTAATAAAATAGTTTTCACACTACTTTCCAAATTTTAGTTTTTGACTACAACTAACAATACTGCTACCAAAAAGTGAAGTTAGCTGTAGTTTAAGCAAATTAACGACTACAAGTTTTAAACATTTTTTAAACTCCAATTTTAGTTATATTTTGCTGCTACGACTACTTGGAGTTTAGTTTTTCAAACACTGTTTTTTTTTTTTAATTCAATGGTTTTTATTTTATTGAAATAAACTTCTTCGTTTAGCTGACATAATTCTTAATTACATACAAAAAGATTGAACTCAATATCTTTATTGGACCAAAACTACGCTACTTTGAAGTTCTAAGAAAAAAATGTAGATTCTGCCCACTGTGCAATGTAGATTTTGTTTTCAGTTCGTTCATTTTAATGGTGTTTTATATGGATCTTAAATAAATAGTTTGGAAGTGACCAATGACCCATATAACATATTGAATAAAGGCAAATAACTGCTTTATTTATTTTTATTAACTTTGATTAAAATGTTTAAATTGTACTGAAATTTTCGTTTAAAATTTTATTTACTACAAATATTAAAAAGTTCATATTTAAATTTAAAATAAATTTAGTTTTTTTTTTTAATTAATTTTTTAACCACAATAACAAAAAGAATTATAATTTTTTGCACAAAACATTCACCTTTATATAAAAAGTTTTTGATTAAAAATCATTTTAATCTTTATTTTTTATTGCTTATTATTTAACCACCTTACATTTTAAATCTCATTAATATCTCTTTTATTAAAACCGTAATAAGCTGTTTAATTCACATTATTAAAATATAATTAAATTAATTGAAATTCAATTCATTTGTAAGTACGCAATTTTTTTTTTTTTTAACATTTTATAAAAAATTAAAAAGTTTTATCATAAAGTTTTTTTTTTTTTTTTTTTTTTTTTTGTTTTACATTTCAGAAATTGAACACATGAGTTTGAATTAACCCTTTAGTGTTCGGTGATGTAAACCATATTTTCTGCTATAAAATTTTTATCGTATAATACTGGCATCAAATATTAACAGTTCCTAAAATACTGAAATCAGTATTTTTGTGACAGTTTATTATATAGTATATGAAAAAACTTTATACTCTCTAATTCATATATTACCTACTCATTAAATTTATTTAAAAAAAAAATTGTATTAAAAATTTAAAAAAAAAAAATCATAAAAATTTTGCATAGATAAAAATTTGTTTTGTAAAAAAAAAAAATAATAATGCTCATTGAAGGGTTAACATTTTATTTTTTGTTAAGTACAATTTGTTTATGCAACTTTTTTTTTGGGTGTTTTTTTTTTTTTTTTTTTTTTTGTTTTGTTACGCCACCCTTTAATAAAAGCTCGAAACTTTTCTTTTATTTTCTGTTTTGGTTCAAAAACTTTGTAACTCTTTATTAAGTTGATTTTTTTTTTCTGATGACTTTTAAATGAGTTAAAGTATTGTTATTTTAATTTTTTTATATGTACGGTGTAGAATGTGTTGTAAGGAAATTTTCAGTATAAACAATGTAATTAGGCATATTTTTTCGAAATTCTACTGAAAAAAATATAAAGTTGTACAAAATAACTTTTATGTTGAATGGAGTCAAGACACAAAATTTATGTCAATTTTTTTACATAAAGTCAGCAAAAAGTAAATTAAAAGCATTAAGAGTTTCGCCTATGTATGTATATGGTGTGATTACTCCAATTAAACATAATTTCATAAAAATATAATATATTATACTTAATATATTCATAATATTTGTTACGAAATACATATTGCCTTTTGTTTATTTAAATAAATTATTCTTATAGAAACCAACTGGTTATGTTGACAAGGAGTCATAGGATAGCATATGATGAATATATATTACGTTCATATTAACCCTACGGTACATACCCGGGTACCATTTTTAACTTTGAAGTCCTCGCATTTCTTTATTAATAAAGATATAGCCACGAAGCTTCAAATTGTCGTGATTAAGGTGCTGATACATTATAAAAATTGAAAAAATCTAAATTTTATTAACTTGTTCTATATGTAAAATGGCTTTAAAGTTGATACCTACGGAAGTCAATACCCATGGTACCCCCATATAATTACTGTATTTTGAACTACAATTAATATTTTTTTACTATTTTTTATTATTAAAAATCTTATTATTATTGTCCTTTGATTCATATAAAGTTAAAATTCTACTAATTTTTTGCTTAAACTAGGGAATAAGCATGTCCATGACAGTCAAAATGATCAAATTAAAATTAGTGACTCCATAAGGATTTGAAGGAGAACTAGTTTCAGAAATAAGCTTTTTATTTGATATTTCTAAGTTATTTAGGAGCAAAGCATATATGTGACAAGTTTAAAAATTTACGAATTATCTCTGTTTTGAGCCGGTATTTATTAATATGAAAATAATAGCGCACATTTCAGCCGTTTTTACATCTTTCACCGCATTGACTTTGGGGTTTGTGAATTCCTTTCAGTTTCTCAATTTCATGTAGTAATGTCCACCACTTTAGATCCAAAATATCATGCAAGAACTCAAGATATTGAAATTATTTCCTATAAACGTGCTAAGGAACGTAAGCTTTCTATATTGTAGCTCCAAACATGGTAAGACGCTATGACAACACTGACAACATTCCTTAGTGTTGTAAAAACGGTTATTCTTGGACGTGACCTATTTTCGGTCAGAATATTTTATGGATTCTGTGCTTAATTGTGGATGAAGTCAGTGCTAATATTCTTTAGGACTGTAAGAACGTTATAGTCTTTTTTGACCGATTTTCTCAGAGAGTTTATATGAAACGTGTGTTTTATTTTAGTTCAAGTATTGTTGTAAAGTTTAAAATTTAAGTTTATACTTTTTGCAATCTTTTGTTTAAAAAAAACGTGATGTTTACCAATACTAATTTATGCACTTTATGATGATTTTCGGAAATGGGTCATATATGGGAGCTATGGATTTTTGAGGTGCGAACCTGATAAAAAATGTTATAGATTAGTTTTTACGTTAATACAAATTATTTTATAAAATTAAATAGTGTTTCTAACGTCCATAAACATTTATATATCTACTAAATTATGCAATACTAAAAAAATTTATGGACCGATTCTAGGAGAAAAATTTTATGGGGACTTGGTTGTGATAGGCAACCATTGTAAACTAATTTTAACAGAGCAAGTGTCTGCATCATATAAAGAAAAAATTCATACAATTATTTCAAAAACTTCAATTTGTAGCTTCATTAAAAGTTTATTATGGACTGCAAGACAGAAAGACGAACATCGCTTAAATACTCAAACATGTCTTTCTACATATTTTTATCGTTTTACTTTAAGATCTGGGGCCAATTAAATAGTTTTAATAAATAATTTGTATAAAATTATATATTTTTTGAAAAAAACCAACGAAAATTACACTATGGTACCCGGGTACCACAGGTATTGACTAACGTTAATTGTTTCGGGTATGTACCGTAGGGTTAATCATACGCAAAGGAGTTCAGTGATAATAAAGCATTATATATTTTTAAAGTAGCTTCAAAATAATTCGTTAAATTTTGTCGGCAAAAAAATATTCTTTAGTCCTTCTTCAAAACAAATTAAAAAATGTGTGGACTAGATGGAATTCTACGTGCTAAACACGAATCTGTTTTCTGTTCTTTCCCACCATGTCAAATTTTGTTTGTTTGGGTGTGTCTAATATTTCGCACTAAATAAGCCGATTACTCGGGTATATTTCATTATAACTCGAGAACGATGTACACGATTTATATAAATGATACAACAACATATGCCATTCTTAAATATAAAGATGATAAATTGAAACATTTTTTAAGTTTTCATTCATCATAGGAAATTTTAGTAAAAAAATTTTCAGTTTTGCATGAAATTCTTTTTTTTTTCGGACACTTTTTTCGAAATAACTCCGAAGCTATTGAGCACATAAAAAAAGAAGTTATATATCACTTATGTCAATCGTACACACCGTTCTTGAGTTATGGTGAAGAATACTAGATAGTAATATAGTCTTATTATGGGCAAAATATTAAACACGCCCACAAAAAAATCCAGACCTGATAGAAAAAAAGAAAACTGAAAGCAGATTCGTGTTTAGAATATCAAAATCCATCAAGTCCAACTATTCGTCTTTGGGAGATAAATTTTTGGTCTGTTAATTTTTTCCGACACTAATTTCTGAATAACTCTTAAAATATTAATCAGATCTATATAAATAATATGCATTGATTTGAATGAAATATGTCGTTTTTTTTTTATTTGCAACAAATTTATCTTTATAATTAAAGAATAAAAATTTGATTTTTGAGCATTTTTTTTTTTTAGAAAATAGGCTAATATCTCCATAACTGTTGATCGTTTAAAAAAGTGATGTAATAATGACTTGAAGACAATTTTAATTAGAATTTTTTGAATAAAATCTAGGGATGTGCGATTAATCAATTAACGAATTTTCTGATTATTCGATATATTGATTAACCAATTAATCTGTTAACTTAAAGTTTTGATTAATCAAATTTCTGATTAATCAATTAATTTGAATTTTGAATAATCAAATTTGAATAATTTTATTACAAATATAGAAATAAAAAATTTAAATTAAACCAAAAAATCAAATTAAAAAAATTATGCCAAGAAAAGCAACTACTAAACATTTCGAATGCATGGATACTCATGCAAAATTGCAAAATGTAAAATATGTGGTAAGTGGTTGATATACAAAGGGACGACCTCTTCCCTTTTATACCATATCACAGGAGTTCACAACAAAACTGTCCAAAAAGACAAGAATACAATAAGATGCAAAATCTAAACGAAAATGTTGTCGAAAGTCCATACAAAGAACGGTTAAACCCAATTCAAACCCAACGTATTAAAAAAGCTTAAGTAAATAATTTTGCCGTGGATATGCTACCTCTTTCATTTTCTGATAAAATCGGTTTTAAAAAATCATTATGAATGTTGTGATTCCGGGGTACAATAATTGTGCAAGAAAGGCTATAGCTGGAAATATAAACAAACTTTTTGTACAAGCCGCTAATAAGCTTAATGTGATTTTGAAAAGTGCAATTACGGTAAGTATTACCACAGATGCTTAGACTTCAACTGCTGTAGAGTCTTACATAACGATAACTGTCCATTTCATTAATAATGAGTGGGAATTAAAATCGTACATATTGGAAACTTGAACGCCCTGAATCTCATACAGCAGAAAATTTGAAATCATCATTAGAGAAATCTATAGAGAAATGGAATTTAATGGGCAAAGTTCATGCCACAGTCCATTACAATGCTCGTAATATAACTGCTGCTGTAAGAGACTCCACCATTTTAGGGCAAAGTGTTCCATGTTTTGCATATACGGTGCAACTTTCAATCAATACTGTGATGGTACATATCAAACATTTATTAGACAAATGTTCTAAATTAGTTGGACATTTTAGACATTCATGTCTACAGACTGCAGCTCTTTCAAAAAGGTCCAAATGGTCCATCCACTGATAATTAAAATAAAATACGATTTTTTACAAAATATGCAATTTGACAGCGAACTAATAAAAAAAAAAGATAAAGAATTCAATTAAAAATGATTTGCAAGTGCGTTTTCTAGATATGATACATCATATGGCGATATATCAACTTGTGTTTTATTAGCAGAAATTTTAAGTAGATTAAATTTATTATTTAATATAGACTTATATCTAATTAGTTTTTTGTCTTCAGCACTAATACCAGGCGCGGATCCAGCCAAAGCATTTGGGGGGGTGGTAAAATTTTGTTTTTATATAAAATTTTTGACCAATTAAAATTTTACCAATTTTTCAGGGAATATTGAATGGATTTTAATTATGAAAGCTGTGTTTTTACTTTTGTGTTACTCCTGAATTGTAAAAATAAAATAATTTAAATAAAGAATGCATCATTAGAAAAACACAAAAAGCAAAGCTATTTAGATATCGATAGGATGTCAAGCACACTGAACTATCTCTTCGTTATGTGAGAAGTTTTTTAAATTTATTTTTTACTTAGATGTAAAAATTGAAGTCAATCTGATAACACGGAAACAAGTATCCAATAAACAAATGTATTAGTGAATAACTCATTGAATAAAAAAAAACTTTTTTAAATTTTCAAATCTCACCAAAATTATTATATCAATTACTATTAAAAATGAAAAATAGAAAAAATTTTCGAATTAAAAAATTTATTAAATCAATCAAGTAGATGATTGAATGAATTAGACATTTTTATTTGTGAAATAAAATCTTACTTAAATTTAATTTTTACTGGAATATATTATATGTTAATTGAAAAATATACGGTAATAATTTTTTCTGCAAAGAGGAGCCCGTGAAGAAAATCTAGTGAAAATTATGTAAATAAATCATTTTATAAAATTTCATACTATTTCTGTCTAAAATTTTAAAATTTTATAAAATTTATTATATATGAACAAAATAAGTACTTTGTTTTCATTTGATCTTTGCTACAAGATTATATTTTTGTAGTTTTTCTCGAAAAACGATCTTCTTGAGTACATCACCAACCAATTTTCGAGAAAATTTGAAAAAACAATTTTGAGATTACTTGCTAAACTAAAAAACTCGTAGCTCCCTAAATTTTCGGTTAATTTTAGATTTTTTAATTGATTAGGAAGATCGTAGTTTTTAACTATATTTAAATACTTTTCTATTTTAAAACTCCAACAATGATGGAATTTTTTCTTTAAGACTGAACATAGGTATTTCCTTCTAAAGTCTTAATGATATTTTGTTTACAATAAAATGTGATGTCAATCTTTAAAATAGTTTAAAAACTCAAAAATTCTATCAACAAATTTTTCATATATTTTAAGCTTAAAATATATGAAAAATTTGTTGATAGAATTTTTGAGTTTTATTTGTAGCATACCTTCTGGGGAATTTCACATAAAATCGAATAAGTCTAACTAAAAAAACAAAATCTTGCTATATTCACAACAAAAATGTTGGTAAATTGATTGCATATTAAATGCATATTTTTTTATTGACTTTTATAGAGAAATTCTAATGCATGGAATCTCTAAAAATTCCAAACCAAAGAAAGAAATACGACAACAAACTTGATTATTTTACTTTCAAAAAAGCCTAATAGAAAAAATACAGGAACCTAAAAAAATTTAATGCATAACTTCAAATTTTGAGAAGCATTTAAAAATTAATTTCTAAATATGAAAATTATTTACATAGAAGTGCGACAAAAAGTACAACAGCTCTTCAGTAAAGCAAAAGAAAAAAAATTTATTTTCCTCAGTACAATTTTCAGAAGGTTTAATAAAATATTTGTGAAAAATTAAGCGAAAAGTATTATTTTTGTCATCATCTTCTAGGTAAATGGTAGACATTTTCTTGGGAAAATGTTAAATTAATGGTTTTTATTTGAACAATTTTTTTCTTAGCACAAAATTATGAATATTTTCAATAAACATTTTTTAAATATTTTTCTTGAAAAATTACAATTTTTATACTTTTATTATTTTATTTATAAATTAAATCTGTATAATGAATCAAAATTTCCATCACATGTAAAATTTATTATATCTAAAAAAAATATTATATTTTGTGTAACAAAGCTGGGAAATCATTTGTGTTATTTATTAAAAAAATTTTTAACTTTTATTAATTTTTTTCTGTGTAAATGCTTTTGTTCATTTTTGATGTTAAACAATTGTTTCGTACAAAATTTTTAAAAGATTTTGATTTATAAAATAAAAAATATTTTTCATGTAGCCAAAATTTTTAAGTAATATTAAAACATTATTTAGTGTTATTTTAATATGACTGATGAAACCAGCACTTATACAAAGAATAAGAATTGCATTTCCTATATTTCTTTTATAAAGCAAGTCCCAATTTTAAAAACCAATTTATTTACTTAAAAATTTTCGAAGGAAAATTAAGATAAATACTTTTTTCTAAACATAGTTTGTCCATTCTTAGACTATATTGATAAATTCATTCTGCCTTCTTTTATTTTCACTAAAGAAAATTTTTCTTAAAGAATTTTTATTTTTTCCTTTTCCTATTGTAAATTTTTAATTTTTCTTAGTTCGAAAATCCATTTTGGGGGAATCCCCCCCGTGGATCCGCTCCTGACTAATACATATAAATAAAATTTGACTAACACAATCTTAAAGTTAGGTTTCTTTTGACAACAGAGTTAGGTTTTTTTTTTGACAAGCCTTCTATTCTTAGTATTCTTTGTTTGGTACAAATAAATTGTATAAAAGAGTGAATCAGAACCAGACCAGAAAATTACTCTAACATGTGACGGTTCATTTTAATTTGTTTTGTTGTTCAAAATAAGTACAAAATTGTTTATCATTATTATGCCCTATAATCTCATCACTGGTACTTTATTTCTATTTCATTATTTCTTTCATTAATAATTCGTTTCAATTTCACATTATACCAACCAACTTTCTCAATGAATTGAGTCAATTATTTCTCAAAGAGTAATTGATTCCGCTAATTTTACAAAAAAAAAATCATGATTGGAATTTAGTAAATGATAATTATGAATGAGGGAGTAAGATAGGTGTAATCACTAATGATTTTTTTCTAGAAAATTCTTGGCTAGACACATTAATTTAAAAATACGCAATAATTATTCTGAGATTAATCGTGAGACTTAAAAGTAGATTGTGCTTATTAAAGACTTTAATTATTTAAATAAATTAAAACTTTCAAAGTATTTTATTTTAAAAAATAAACTTAAAGTTTATAAAGAAATAAATAAATAAATAGTGGAATAAAGAGAAAACTGAATAATACAAATATTATTTTTTTAATAAAATATAAAGAAACAAGCAAAATCAAATTGAATCCGCTCTATATGTGTAAGAGGCAATTAATGTCATCCACGTGTCAAGAATCATCCAGCCAAAAATTAAGCGACACCAAATCTACCTAATCTTTCGCCTAGTGAAACACATCATTAACTCCACCATCATTGTATTGATAAAAGTCGTCCAACAAATATTCCGATATTTATTAAAATTTATTATACTTTGGTCTCAGTATTTCTATAAATAATTTATATAATTTTATTAATTTTAACTTATATTGATTTTGCATTAATTATTTAAAATTCTAAATTTCAACAAATTATATTAATCAATATTCGTATCTATATGTAAAATTTCAAATTAAAATTTTCTTAATTTTGATAAAATAATGTTAATAATAATTAAACTTAAAAATCTTAATGGAATTATTATTATTAGTTCATAAATATAAATCTTAAATTAAATTTTAATAATTAAGTACGTGTCGTGATTTAATTGTAATTACAAATTATTAATTTTAATCATTAGTTAAAATTTCTAAATTTGAATATTTTTTTTTTGATCTGTTAATAGCCTTATTGTTTGTCATTTGTTCTTTGTCATTTATTCTTTAGTTTTTTTCTTGTAAAAATTTCTCTTAAATTTATAATACAATCTCTTATAATTGCTTATTACTATTTCTTATTGTAATACATATAATTAATTCAACAACAACAACAACAATAAATGATATTTCACCGACAAAAACTGCACAGGCCTGAGCAACGTTGGATGAAAGTACTGTGAGTAACAAAAATCGAATAAACATTTATTTATATAACATGTTAATTATCAAATATAATTTTATTCATAATTATAATATTTTATTATCGAGTTATTAGATGAAATTATATATATATATCTATATTATATTTAAATAAAAAAAGGATTTACTTAATTTTATATGAATAAATAATTAAAACTAATATAAAAATGGTTTAAGTAATTTGGAGTAAAGAGGATCAAACTAAGTATGTGAAGATTTTAGGGGTTCTCTAAGTAATACTAGGAATAAGATAGAGAACAATGGTTGGCGAGGGTGAAGATCTAATAAATCTAAAGATCTAAAATATTGTGCAATTGAATAGGAAAATAAATTTATTATTTTCAGGTATGAATTTGTTCGTTGTCCGTCTGCAGATTAATAGGGGAAATTTAAAATTTGTTCGTTTTACATATCTCAAGCACGTTTGATTTTGTTTTGGTAGCATTGGGACCTGATAGTGGCCAAGAACCCCACCCCATCCGGCGAGTATAGCTTAATATTAGAACGTGCGGCCACATTATTTCCTAGAAACACCATCACCAATAAATTTACGAAAATCTACCATTACAGATGGCGCCCAACGTGGGGCATGGTACGATCTAAATATTTTGGTAACGTTTTTTATAATATCTTGTTACACACTGATTTGTACAGCTCTGCAACAATACATTATGGGAATGAGATTTGTTGTAAGAATGCTCTTATAGGAGATGCAAGTTCTATTGTTTTTTTTTATACATACTAGACTTGACCGTAGGTGATTCTTATTTTCAAGCTGTTCCCTAATATCAAAGAAAATTTATTAGATTCAATAGCTACTTAACCGAATTTAAATATTTGTATGTTTCAAATCTTGACTACTTGGAGTTATTACTTTTATTGTCCTTTATTTTGACAGATCTGTAATCCAGTAGTTAAGACTTTATTTTTCGGAATATTACAATTGTCAAAGAAAAAAAAAAAAAAACATTTCTTATTCAAATTGCACATCTTAAAATATTCACTACTTACGTTTGGCTTCTCTTATGCTTCATTTAATTTTATGAAATTTGTTTCTAATATTTACTACAATTAAAATGGAACCAGTAAATTGTATAATTTGTTCCAATCCTATGGATAATTCTGAACCTCTAGTTTCAACTAAATGTCATCATACATTCCATCAGAATTGTATGATTAAATATATTGAGAAAACACCATTTTGTCCAACATGCAAAAATGCAGTTAATAATTCTTCTCTTACCAAATTCCTATTACCTTCTGGTACATCTACTCCTCAGGGTGCTATACCGAAAAAGAAAAATTTGCCTCAAGCAACTTCTCGTAATACTCGATCCTCAGTTAGAATGGCTCAAGCTGCCGAAAATCTAGATTTGTCTAGTCAAGAACGATTTTTAGAAGACCGCACTGTTTTAGAAAATCCAAATCAAAGTGAAATTGCAAAACTATATAAAATTATTGAGAACTTAACAAATAAACTAGAAAGACTTGAGATGAATAGAAATACTGAACCACCTTTTCCTAGGGAATTATTTCCTCCAACTAACCGTGCCTCTATAGCTTCAAATCCTCTTCCAAATGATGAACAAATTCCAGAGTATCGTAATAATAACGCGGATAATGATAGACATAGCCTTTCTAGAAATCAGAGTACAATTTCTTCTGCAGCCTTGACAAACAGCAGTAAAATTGTAAATTTGATAAACAGTTGGAACATTAAGTTCGACGGAAATTCAACTAATTTTCCTGTAAGTAAATTCATCTATATGATTACGGCCTTGGCTAATGATAATTTAGGTGGGAATTTCCAATTACTTTGTGACCATTTTCATATTCTAGTGTGTGGAAGAGCAAGGGACTGGTATTGGGAATATAGAAGCTCAGTATCAAAAATAGTTTGGGAATCACTTTGTAAGGCAATGAAGTCTTACTTCGCAGATCATTTCTCTGACAATGATATAAGAGAAATGATCCGAGACCGTAAGCAATTATCAGGTGAAAGCTTTGAGGATTATTACTTTGCAATAGTGAAACTTTGTGATAGGCTACAATATAAACTTTCTGAATTAGAACTCGTTGAAATCCTTAGACGAAATCTAAGACCACAGCTTCGTAAAGAAATTTTTTATACCACAATTAATAGTGTAGCGCATTTACGATTTCTAATGCTAAGACGCGAACATTTAAGTATAGAAATGGATAAATATAATATTGTAAGATCGACAAATAGGAAAGTGAATGAGATTGAATTTGAGGAATCAGAAGAAGAATGTAAGGCAGATATTTCGGAAATAGATAAAGTATCGGATGTAATGTGTTGGAACTGTAGAAAGAAGGGCCATCGATTTACTGATTGTCTTGAAGAAAGATCAATCTTTTGTTATGGTTGCGGTGTACAGAATGTATTTAAACCGAATTGTGTCAATTGTCAGAACCAGGGAAACGGAAAAGCGAGCGGTTTCCGCTCGAAAAAGTAAAAACATTCACAACTATTTCTACTCAGACTTCCAATTATTTATCAAATTTCAGAAAAGAAACCCCACAAAATTTAGATCCATTACTTCCTTATCATGAAAGACTTTTAAAATATCAGAGAGCGCGTGAAAGAATATTTTGTGAGGATTTTAATTTAGAAAGAGATCAGAGGATAATTCGGAGACGAAATACAAAAAGATTTCGACAATTCTGGAAAAATATAATTTCTAATAGAAAACATTTAAATCATTCTCTAAACGTAATTGAGCAAATTGTGGATGATACACGATTTTTTGCTTTTTGAAATGGATTTAACGGGACTTATAGACACCGGCGCTTCCATTACGTGCATTTCAGGGTCCGCAGCGAAAATTTTCGTAGGCAAAAATGTTCCCTTTAGGCGTTTAAAAGAAAGTGTAACGACAGCGGGTGGAAAAAAATATGATGTCTTAGGTTATACTGAAACTGAAGTGGAATTTAGAGGTCTGAAAAATAATATTAAAATATATATTATACCAGATCTGAAAAATGATTTATATTTAGGAATCGACTTTGTTAGGAAATTTAGTTTGATAGATATAAACTTATTGGAAATTAATAGTGTTTCTTCTTCTGTCGCGGATAATTGTCATGAGCTTACCCCCTCAATGCGTGAAATGTTAGACAACGTTATTAAATTATTTCCTTCTTACGAACGTGATGGCTTGGGAAAAACGACATTAATAGAACATAATATTGAAATAGAAAAGGAAGCAAAACCTATTAAACAGAGGTATTTTTCTGTTTCACCAGCCATCGAAAAATTGATTCACGCCGAAGTTAATAATATGTTAGCCATGGACGTTATTGAAGAAGCTCCACCAAATTGTCCCTGGAGTAGCCCAGTTACGCTTGTTAGGAAAAATGGGAAGTCAAGGCTATGTTTGGATTCAAGGAAGTTAAATTCTGTTACAGTCAGGGATGCATATCCCCAACCAAAAATTAGTAACATTCTTTCAAGATTACCAAAAGCAGAGTTTATAACTTCCTTGGATCTCAAACATGCCTTTTGGCAGATTGGTCTAGCTCCAAATTCACGCGACATGATGGCGTTTACTATTCCTAACAGACCTTTATATAGATTTAAAGTCATGCCATTTGGGCTCACAAATGCGCCACAAACCATGAGCCGTCTCATGGACATAATTATCCCGGCAACTCTTCGAAGTCAAGTATTCATATATCTAGATGATTTGCTTTTAGTATCTCAGAGTTTCAAAGATCATTTAGATTTGTTGATAGAAGTTGCCAATATATTAAGAAAGTCAGGTCTTACGTTAAATATTTCAAAATGTAAATGGTGTTTAAAAGAAGTCAGATATCTCGGTTATATTATTGGAAATGGAGTTATCAAAACTGACCCGGACAAAATTTTAGCAATTAGGGATTTACCACCTCCGAAGTCTGTCCGTGATGTTAGAAAATTTCTTGGCCTCGCCAGTTGGTATAAGCGTTTCATTGACAATTTTTCCGAATTGACTGCACCAATTTCAGACTTGACAAAGAAGACCAAGACCTTTATATGGACGCAAGATGCAGATATAGCATTTAAAAAGATAAAATTATGCTTAACATCTGCACCTGTACTGATTACGCCAGATTTTGATAAGCCCTTTATAATACAGTGCGATGCATCCAAGCTAGGTATTGGAGGAGTTTTAGCGCAAGAAGACACTGAGGGTGTTGAGAGGCCGATTGCCTTCTACTCATACAAACTGAATCAAGCGCAGAAAAACTACTCCATTACCGAGCTTGAATGCTTGGCAGCTGTAAAGTGTATCGAAAAGTTTCGTGAATATGTCGAAGGTCACACGTTTAAAGTCGTCACAGACCATGCAAGCCTGCAATGGCTCATGCGACAAACTGACTTAAATGGACGGCTAGCAAGATGGTCGCTTCGACTCCAAGGTTTTGATTTCTCTATCGAACATCGGAGGGGTAGTCTTCAAACTGTTCCCGATGTATTGTCTCGACTTTCTTTAGAGGCTATTGCTCCTATTGAAGTAGAACCACAAATCGACATTCAATCCCCTTCATTTGAGAGCCCAGACTACGTCAAATTGAGGCAATCTATAATTAATAATAATAACGCTTTTCCTGATTTGAAAGTTCTTGATAAGTTTGTGTAAAAAAGAAACGAATTTGCGAATGGAAATCCGTATGATGAATCGTCTTCTTGGAAGCTGTGGGTGCCTTCCGATATAACAAGTGAAGTCATTCGTAGGGCCCATTGTTTGCCTAATGCATCTCACTGTGGCGTAGGAAAAACACTTGAAAATTTAAGACGGAATATGTTTTGGCCAAAAATGTCCCTTGATGTAAGAAACTTTATTGCTAGGTGTGACATATGTAAACAATCGAAAGCTTCGAATACCATTTTAAGACCTTTAATGGGCGATAGAATTATTTCAGAAAGACCTTTTCAAAGGATCTTTATGGACTTTTTAGGTCATTACCCCAGATCCAAAAGTGGATATGTTGGTATCTTGGTTATAGTTGATCATTTTTCAAAGTACCCAATATTAAAACTAGTTAAAAAGTTTACAACTTCCGAAATTTGTAATTTTGTGGAGTCCAATGTTTTTCATTTGTTTGGCGTACCAGAGTTTGTGGTTACAGACAATGGTAGCCAATTTAAATCTGTCCTATTTGAAAATCTTTTGGAAAAGTATGGCGTGAAACATATATTTACCGCGGTATATAGCCCACAATCAAATTCTTCGGAAAGATTAAATAGATCTATTTTGGCAGCTATACGTATACCTAAATCAAGATCAACGTAATTGGGATTCTCATGTTAGTCACATATGTGTTGCCCTACGTAGTCTCGTTCATTCTTCAATTGGTTATTCTCCTTACCATGTTTTGTTTGGTTATCCTATGATCACCCACGCAAAATCGTATCAATTGCTGAGAAATATAAATTCTTTAGAAAACGGAGAGAGTATTAAACACTCCGATAAACTTGAAATTATACGCGACAAAGTCCAAGAAAATTTGGAAAGGGCATATAATTCTTATAAAAAGCCATATAACCTTCGTTCTAAAATTATTACATATAATGTTGGGGATGAAGTGTATAGGAAAAACTTTGTCTTGAGTAACAAGGCTAATGCATTTAGCGCAAAGCTTGCCCCTAAATACCTAAAATGCAGGATTGACAAATGAATTGGAAATTGTTATTATGAAATATCTGATTTACAAGGTAGAAAAATTGGTACCTTCCATGCAAAGGATTTAAGGCCTTCATAGATATAATAACACTTCACCGTTTCCAGATAAATTTTTCTCAAAATATTGATAAAAATATACCTGTGTTGTGACGGTTCATTTTAATTTGTTTTGTTGTTCAAAATAAGTACAAAATTGTTTATCATTATTATGCCCTATAATCTCATCACTGGTACTTTATTTCTATTTCATTATTTCTTTCATTAATAATTCGTTTCAATTTCACATTATACCAACCAACTTTCTCAATGAATTGAGTCAATTATTTCTCAAAGAGTAATTGATTCCGCTAATTTTACAAAAAAAAAATCATGATTGGAATTTAGTAAATGATAATTATGAATGAGGGAGTAAGATAGGTGTAATCACTAATGATTTTTTTCTAGAAAATTCTTGGCTAGACACATTAATTTAAAAATACGCAATAATTATTCTGAGATTAATCGTGAGACTTAAAAGTAGATTGTGCTTATTAAAGACTTTAATTATTTAAATAAATTAAAACTTTCAAAGTATTTTATTTTAAAAAATAAACTTAAAGTTTATAAAGAAATAAATAAATAAATAGTGGAATAAAGAGAAAACTGAATAATACAAATATTATTTTTTTAATAAAATATAAAGAAACAAGCAAAATCAAATTGAATCCGCTCTATATGTGTAAGAGGCAATTAATGTCATCCACGTGTCAAGAATCATCCAGCCAAAAATTAAGCGACACCAAATCTACCTAATCTTTCGCCTAGTGAAACACATCATTAACTCCACCATCATTGTATTGATAAAAGTCGTCCAACAAATATTCCGATATTTATTAAAATTTATTATACTTTGGTCTCAGTATTTCTATAAATAATTTATATAATTTTATTAATTTTAACTTATATTGATTTTGCATTAATTATTTAAAATTCTAAATTTCAACAAATTATATTAATCAATATTCGTATCTATATGTAAAATTTCAAATTAAAATTTTCTTAATTTTGATAAAATAATGTTAATAATAATTAAACTTAAAAATCTTAATGGAATTATTATTATTAGTTCATAAATATAAATCTTAAATTAAATTTTAATAATTAAGTACGTGTCGTGATTTAATTGTAATTACAAATTATTAATTTTAATCATTAGTTAAAATTTCTAAATTTGAATATTTTTTTTTTGATCTGTTAATAGCCTTATTGTTTGTCATTTGTTCTTTGTCATTTATTCTTTAGTTTTTTTCTTGTAAAAATTTCTCTTAAATTTATAATACAATCTCTTATAATTGCTTATTACTATTTCTTATTGTAATACATATAATTAATTCAACAACAACAACAACAATAAATGATATTTCACCGACAAAAACTGCACAGGCCTGAGCAACGTTGGATGAAAGTACTGTGAGTAACAAAAATCGAATAAACATTTATTTATATAACATGTTAATTATCAAATATAATTTTATTCATAATTATAATATTTTATTATCGAGTTATTAGATGAAATTATATATATATATCTATATTATATTTAAATAAAAAAAGGATTTACTTAATTTTATATGAATAAATAATTAAAACTAATATAAAAATGGTTTAAGTAATTTGGAGTAAAGAGGATCAAACTAAGTATGTGAAGATTTTAGGGGTTCTCTAAGTAATACTAGGAATAAGATAGAGAACAATGGTTGGCGAGGGTGAAGATCTAATAAATCTAAAGATCTAAAATATTGTGCAATTGAATAGGAAAATAAATTTATTATTTTCAGGTATGAATTTGTTCGTTGTCCGTCTGCAGATTAATAGGGGAAATTTAAAATTTGTTCGTTTTACATATCTCAAGCACGTTTGATTTTGTTTTGGTAGCATTGGGACCTGATAGTGGCCAAGAACCCCACCCCATCCGGCGAGTATAGCTTAATATTAGAACGTGCGGCCACATTATTTCCTAGAAACACCATCACCAATAAATTTACGAAAATCTACCATTACAAACATACAAAAAAAAAAACAGATTAATGACAGAATTGGGATAATATTTGAAATGCACAAACTTTATAAAGACAGAAACCATAGTAACAAGGATTCATAAGGATAGGTCCGCAACTAACCATTAGTCACATATAAGGTCATTTCCGAAAAACTCGAAAATCATCTTGTGCTTAAAGCAAGGGTGTAGAATATTATTTTGTTGGACTTAACCAACTATACTTTTGGACTTGTTTTCATTGGTAAAGATATTTTTTTTTTTTTAAATTTTTTGTGAAAAATCTAATTTTTTTTAGTTAAAAATTTACTTTTTAGTGGAAAATAGAATTTTTAATGAGAAATCGATTTTTAGTGTAAAATCGGATTCTAGCAAAAATTTAGCTTATTGCTACAAAATTGGATTTTTTATGAAAAGTCTTATTTCTTAAGTAAATTTGTATTTTAAGTGATACATTTTAAAAAACAAAAATTTTATAAGAAATTTACAAATTTTTAAACAAAATATTTTTAACATAATTTATAAACTTAGGTTTTACAATGTTATAATATTAATTTAAATTTCCATATAAATTTTCAAAAAAATTTGAAATATGTGTTAGCCTAAATAACATATAACACAATAACTCAAATAATATACTTTGTGAATTGGATAATTGTTTTTTAATGATTGTTAAATAAGAAAAATAAAAGGTTATATAATAAAAACTGCTCTGGACTTTTGAATATTTAGGCAATATTTATTATGTGTTAGTGGAATTAATGCCCAGGAATTTTTTTATCCTATAATATGTCTTACGTCGTCTCTTCTTAATCAATACACGCACAGCATCAGTGTTTTTTTTAGCAAAACAACAATTTTTAAAAGGCCTTTACAATTGAATTCCGCATACCTTCAATATAAGGTCTAGTGGCCACCTTATATTGAAGGTATGCGGAAGAAAAAAAAGTTGCACCAGTCACCCTCTATAATGAAAAAACACTAAATCACATTTCCAAAGGATCCGAAGTACCAGAAGTAATATCGAAAATTTAATGACGGAAAACAACCAAAGACGAAAATTAAGCTATTTTCAAACCATTAACAACGATATGCCATATGTTGCGATAGGCCTTACAATGATAGCGTCGCCATTGTACAAAAACAAAAAGTTCGGTATTTTTAAAAAATATTTTTTGTATTTTTGGAAATGTCATTTAGTATGTCATTTAGTTTTTTTTTTTTTTTTTTTTTTTTTTTTTTTGTATGGAGACAGACCCGCTCTAGTGGCCACGTATAGAGTTTCATTTTTAAAAATTAATCAAAGTTAATCAATTGTTTTTCAATTAATTCACATTTTAAGTTGTAGAAAATAATCTCAAGAAAATTGTTTATTTCAAAATTAATTATTTTGACGAAGTAGATTTTTTAATTAATTTAGGTAAACAGAAATATCCCTCGTATAAAAAAAAATCTGAGATCTTAGGCCCTCAAAAAATTCATTGTTTAAGATTCCGGAGTCAGATTTAACGTAAGTTGCATAGTTTTGCCGTTTTGCAAAATATAAAAGGCACCCCTTGTACAGCAGTGAGTTAGAGCTTTTTCCAATTTTAATTGTGAGAGTTGTAAAAGAGGAGCGATAAACAAAATAGAAAAGAGTTTAATACTTTGAATTGCTTTGTATATTTTTATGAAAATGAGACAATTTAAGTTGCTTTTTGGAAGTTGTTTTGTTTTTGAAAAATAAAAATAATCTCCAATAATCTCCGGAGAAAAAGCCTATATGAAAAAAATGCCACAACGGGAAAAAAAAAATAATAAAAAAAAGAAACATTAAAACCAAAAAAAGGCTTACGAAAAAATCGGAAAAAAATTGACAAAGGCAAAAACAATAATAAATGAAATTAAAAAAGATTCGACTGTGACGAATCTTTGATACCCTTCTCCATCTTACCGACAAATAATTAAATTTTCGACTTAACGTATGCTTTCATTATTTCACATTTATAAATCTAAATTTTTTCAAACTAAGAAAATTTGAATACGAAAAATAAACAAGCAAGCTTTGCTTTCAAAAAATAAACAACAACAATTCCATATTTATTTATTTTTGTATGTGTGTATATACAAACTGACCGCATATACAAAGAACAACAACAACACTGTTATTCATTACTGCTGTTGCTAACTAAGCTACTTGCCTATACAAAAAGTAAAAACGTCACTAATAGTCATTACAATGCTTAATATACATTAAAGTACCTCACGAAAAAAAGTTGCAAATGTACCCCCCTAGAAATGAAGATTCCCAAAATATTACATCTCAATTAATAAATTTACGTGAGCTGAACATGTTTATGTGTGTATGAGATTTGTTTTAGTTTTTGGCCCATAACTCTGTTGGTTATGAACGAATTTGGTTTATTAAAAAAAAAAAACACAAAAATTTTGAAAAACATGTCCGAGCCTTCTGTATATATATACAGAGGCTTCAGAAACTGGAAAACCGGTTGTAAAAACAGGTTTTTTAAGCATATCTCCGCAATGTATGAACCGATCTTGCTGAATTTCAATAGCAAAATTCTCGAAAGAATTTCCGGTAGTATAATATATATATTACATATGCCAGTTATCGGTGTGCTTCATAAACGCCATTTCAACCGACACACGGACGGACATGGTCCTATCGTCATCATTTCTTACAAGGATCCCGAAAATATAAACTTTTTTGCTCTCCGACGAAAATTATGGAAATTACAAACGGAATGACAAACTTATATATACCCTTTACACCTGTGGTGAAGGGTATAAAAATACTCGCCAAAACGTAAAAAACTTCAAAAAGAAAAAAAATAGGCAAAACCAAAAAAACGTAATAAAAAAGAAAAAAAGCCTAAATAAAAATGGCGCCATCACAGAAAAAATCTTAATAAAATAAAAATAAAATTCAAAACGAAAAAATAAATATCAAAACGAAAAATTGCGAAATAAAAAAATACCCAAACATTTTTTTGTTGGCTATTTTTTAATTATTTTAGATTATATTTTTCGTTTTGAAAATTTTTTTATGTTTTTTTTTTATTTTGGCGTTTATTGTAGTGTAAAAAAGTTTGTATACAGAAATAAGTAAAAAATAAAATAAAGATAAAATAGTTTTCTAAAGTATGATGTTACTTTGGAAAAATTTATTAGAAAGCTAAACGAATGGACAAACATCATTAAATAGACTCCAAAGTTAACCCTAAGGGCCCGACCATTTTTTTATTTTCTTTTTATAGGAAAAGTATTTCTTCGGGAATTATATTTTTCCTACACAACCATAGGTGGTTGGGGTATTATGCGTTTGTGCTAATGTTTGTAACGCATATAAAAAGTTATCCAATACCCACCTTAAAGTATACCAATTGACTCTGAATTACTTTCTAAATCGATCTAACGATGTCCGTCCGTCTGCCTGGACGGTTGGCTGGCTGTCCATGTAAACCTTGTGCACAAAGTGCACAATTTTGAAGATATTTCAATGAAATTTGGCATATGAGACTTTTATGATACAAAGACGAAGCTTATTAAAATTGGTTGTAATCTGTCCATTATTTTACCTAGCCCCCATACAAATGACCCCCCGGAATAGACTTTTAGCACTCAAAAATGTCATAAAAATAAGAATATTTTATTGAAATTCGGTGGAAAGAAGTTTTGTATAAGTATCAATTTTTGTACCAAATTTAATGAAAATCGCTTCAAGAATTTACCATAGCTTCAATATGAAGCCCTCTTCCGAAAATCACTTTAACGTGAATAAATCTCATACAAATGCTAGTATAAAGTTAATATTCGACATAAATAAGTTACATATAAGTATAAATCATTGTACTATTTTATTTTTTTATAATTTTATAAAGATCGCTCCATAATTTACCATAGCTCCCATATAAGACCTACTTCGGAAATTACTTAAAAGTACATAAAACTATGTACATGTTAGTATCAAGTAATATTATATTTTCGTATATTTGATTTTACACTTAGTAAAAGTATCGTTCTACAATTGACCACAGGTGTAATATAAGTCCCCTCCCCGGGTTTTGATGCACATATACAATGGTGCAGTATAGGGCTTAACCGATATTTTTTTTTTTTTTTCTCGTTTTAGTATAAAATAATGTTGAACTTAAAACTCGTGAACACCAACTTTTAAAAATAAAATATTTCTAAGAAAACATAAAAGGTAACACATTAAATTATTTTTTTAATTTTTAGCCATTAATTTCTGAATACTCCCAAACTATTGAGCTGATAACAAAATTAAAATCATATTTTCTAATCATAAGGTGAGCGTTTAAATAAAATATAACATATAATTATCGTTATAACTCCTACTGTCGTTAATTGTCAAAATTTTTCTTGATCGATAATATGTTTATGAAATTTTATCTGCAATAATATTTTTTTTTATTATTATTATTTTATTTAATATTCTGGAAAAATTGTTTTAGTCTTTAAACTCTATTTTATTAAAAGTTGTAATTAAAATAATTGACCAATTTTATGCTCTATTCATAACTCATTTATAAACCTATCATATACTATATATTCATTAATTTATCTGATGAATTCAGAAAGTTGATCTCATACGCACTTTTTTTTCACCAAAAAAAAATTGTCTGTTTTTTTTTACCTTAAGCTTAACCAATTTGTTAAGATTTATTCTATTTTTAACTTTTCTATAACAATTCTTTTTTAAAACCAAAAGCTAATAAAAGAGCAATAAATTTAAATTCACACCAAAATGTCTTAGGTAGCGTATGAATATTTATGTATTTATATCAATCATACGCCTAAGTATTTATGATTAATAACTCACACGTTTAGCGCTAATCCATTTATATGTATATTTTTTAAAAATATTTATAGAAATCGTTTTCTTTTTTTGTGAATGGATTAACTCAAAATTGATTGACGTATAAAAATCATAACTTTTTTTTCTATCAAAATTTGTTTTCAATGTCAAACATATTTATTTATCTTTTTAGAGCAAAGTTTATATATACTAAATACATATCGTCGGTGCGCCTTTGAAAAATCTTATGTGTTTTGGAATAAGTTTTTAGGAGAGAGAACTACGGAACCATGATGCAATAAATAAGAAGGTACAATTATAAGAGAGAACATTCTCAAATTTATTTTCCCTGGGAAAGTCAGTGAAAAGAAAATGTGAAAAAAATGAAAACAAACTTCAAAAAAAAAAAAAAAATAAAATAAAAAATAACAAAAAATAATTTTTGTTTTTGTTTTTCAAATTGAAATTATAAAAATTGTAAAAAAAACGGTTCTTTTTGTTAAGAAACAATAAATTAATAAATTATGTATAGAGAAAAACATGCAAGTTAAATTTTGCAAAATATCGCGAAAAAGAATTGTTACTTTTCAAGAAATATTTGTTCTTTATTTGAATTGTAAATTAAATATTTTTATTTTTTCTAATGTGTTTTTTGTTTTCTCTTTTCAATGTTTCAATTTTATGACTTTACAAAACTTGAAAATGACAACTCTCCCTTATAATTAGGGTTTGGGGTCCGGGAATTCCCGGGCGGGAAATCCCGGGAATTCCCGGAAATTTTTCATCGGGAATTCCCGGGAATTTTTTTCCAATTTTCCCGGGAAAACGGGAAATTTAATATTCACGTAGTTTTATAATCCTACAGCAAAAAGTGTTACTGTTTATATCACCTCAGTGAAAATTTTACATTAATTTAAACATACTACTTACTAAATGCATTTTTAGATGTTAATAAAATTAATATAAAATTCGATTCAAGTTATATTTTATTATTGAAAAACATTTCATCGGTGCGCTGATGAAGTCCTATTTTACTATTTTTCACTAGGAAAAAAAAAAGCGTTTTATTTTTGTCAATTCACATTACGAATACACGAGTTTTTAACTAGGTTTTTAAGCTGTGTAAATAATTTTGAAATATGTACAAAAATTAAATATGTTAACATTTTTTATATGAAAAATGGATAAGAACTTTTCTTTTAACATCAGAAATAAATGCCGCTACTTTTTAAAAAATTATTAAAATTCTACTTCTAAAATGTGTAAATATATTTGACTACGAATGTATTTTTCAAAAGTATTCGTCTTGAAATGATTAACAATATTTTTGAAATGTTAAATGAAAAATAATTTTTATCAGATTTCCGAACACTATATCATTGGATCTCAAAATATTGTTGGGAACCAATTTTAAAAGTGTTTTAGAATTGTGTTTTAAAACGAATCAATACGATAAGAAAAACCATTTATACTAATATTTATGCCATAGATTAGGGTTTATCTTTTTTAAATTTTTAGCGTGGAAAGTATTTAACCTAAAAATCTGAAATATACTGTTTTTAATTAAATATTAGAAATATTAATTTTTCATTCCATAACACCATTCACAAAAGCATACTTCTACTGACTCAATTTATAAAGCAGTCATTGATTTTTTTTTTAATTCAAATTTTCTGCAAATTGAATGGAAATATTCATATTTTTTTATTTATTTTATGTGTATTTTTTTCATCATTTTTATTTTTTAATAAGTTTGTTCCCGTACTTTTTGGATAAAATTAGAAAAGCCTGATGTTTCTCTCAAAAATGTACAAAAAACTATTTGTTTAGCCATAAAGAAAACTCCAAACTATTTGGAAATTCATCAGTGAATGTTATTTTATTTTTTAGTATATATGAACGTTCTTAATTTTTTTAATTGAAATTTTCTTCTTAGTAACAAGAACAAAATATGTTTTATTTATTTTCATTCAAAGTTTTTATTTATATATTTTTATTTTTTGTTTATTTGACAATTTACTAAGTCTATTCAAAGAAATAGTCTGGGCTGTTTCGTGCAAGAAGTTGAACATTATTCTCTCAAAATCACTCTTATTTCCTAATTTTCGAGTACGGGAACACTTTTCGGTAAAATAGGGATCCTGCATGCTGCCAATTTAGAGTACAGGAACAAAGTTAATATTTTACTAAATGAATAAAAAATATTTTCTAAAGCTAATTCGTAATAGATTTGAATAGAAGAAAGTTTTAATGATTCAAAATATTTTTTAAGCTTGAATTGTATAATTGGTAGTGAATTCTTTAAGCAATTAATTCTTGTGAAGTCAAAGAATTTAAGTCTATGAATTAAATTGTTATGAATGCTTTAAAGAAATAACTGGGAAAATAAATTTAATTCGATTTTGAAAAGTGAATTAAAGAATTAAACCTATGGAACCTCTTCTTACAATAGGCACTTATTTTATTTGAAATGTTTAAAATTGTTTAAATTTTTAATTAGAAGTCATACTTCAATATTATTCTTTTTATTTAAAAAAAAAAAAAAAAATACTTTATATTAATACAAAAATTATTTAAAATGTCTTAAAGCAAATTTCGGCACATTATTTTATTTTTAGTTCTATTTGTGGTCAATTCTGTTCAATTTTTTGTTTTTAATTTTTTAAAAAATATTTTAATAAAGAAAATGAAAAATGTGACATTTAATAATACATTTTTTGATATGTATTATAGAAAATGAAACTCTGGTATTAATACAAAGTATTATAGTATAAAACCACCTGAACTAATCGTAAATTTGATTTATAATGTTGTTTTAAAGTAATGAATAGAAAAAATACAATTTTTCATATGAAATCATTGCTTTTTTCTTATAATTAAAATTTCCCGGGAATTCCCGGGAAATCGAATTTTTTATTCCCGTTTCCCCGGGAAACAAAAATTCTACCTTGTTATTTATTTTATCATGTTCGGAACTAATGAAAATAGTTAAAAATATTTATGTATATCCTAAAAACATTTTAAACATTGAAAATTTCGGAAATTCAAAGAGCACCGACGATATTTATGTAGCTGTAGACTTTTATATGCATGTAAGTATGTCTGGAAAAAAATAATTTAGTTTAATAAATATTCCTTTTTTTTGTTTGCGTAGGTGGTTTTCTAGAAATTATTTTTTCCTTTATTATTTTTGTTAATAGATGACACTTAAAATCAAGTTTTATAAAATTGGTTACAAATAATAAAAATTTGGATTCTGAATAAAGTTTGGAAAGTAGTACTAAATATTTCTAGAAGAAATTAATTTGTTTTGTTTTATTATTTTGTATATTACCTACTTGTGTATAGTTTTAAATCCAATTTATTTAGATAAAGAGAAATATTATTTTATAAAATCACTTAAAAATTCAAAAAGTTATCAAATATTTTCTAAATTTATCAAAAATGTTTTCATGTATTTCAAGACAAAGCATTTTATTCGATAATTAATTTAGAGCATACTTTTTGGAGCAAAAATGAGAAATATATGAAAAGTTTTACTAAGTTAATTTTATATGAAATAAGTTTCTACAGTGTTTGTCTAATTAAAAAATAATGATAATAAAAACTGAGTACAACAAAAATGTCTTTAAAAATTATTACATCGTTGTATAAGATTTTATACAAAAATATATATATATATATATATATATATATATATATATATATATATATATATATATATATATATATATATATATATATATATATATATATATATATATATATATATATTAAGGCGACTCACTCCCTATGGAAAGAAAAAAGGTGGTTTTGTTACCCCCTTCAAAATTTACCTTGATATGTTTTATGATGTTCCTCAAAATATTTTGGTTCTACTGCTGATCGTTCGTGAGCTGGACCATTTTTCAAAAAGTTTTTTTTTCCAGTATCATTTAAAAGGTATTTGGAAGGCGCGTCCATTGGTATATAAAACACATCCAAGAGTGACCTGAATTTTTTTTTAATTCCACGAGGTTTTTTCAAAGTATACTTTGTTATTTTTAATGAAAATTCTAATTTTTAAATTTTTACTTGCTTTTAGGTATGAGTTTGCTGGTGACTATTCATAATTTATTTCAAAATTCTTTCGATTTCGTAGTTTATCAGGCAGTCAAACTGATTTAAAATTTTACATAAACATAGTCAATATCGGTATCAAAATTCTTCTTTTGATAAGAGCTACCAATTGGAATTAAAATATTTACAAAAATTACAATAGTTAGAATGAAATCAATAAATAACATTAACAGTGAATGCAAAAATCCGTAAATGACTAAAATTATGACAATTTTATGTATTGAAAACGTTTATTGACTGTAAAACGTTATACAATATAATAAATTGAGGGTTTATTCCCAGCAGTCTTTGAAAGAGAGCCATGATTCTAATGAAATTATTCAAATAACAGGTAAAATAATAGTTATGACTCTTTAAATAACTCAGTTAAGATTGAATAGGCTGTACGGTTAAATCGCACAAGTTTTGCCAATAAATTGAATCACAATAACATTTTTATAAAACACAACTTCAGGTTTTACATTTTCCGTTGATGTTTTTTGTTTCTATTTTAATATTTTTGTAATTTCCGTTAATGTGTTCACTTAAACAGTTAGTTCTTATCAAAAGAAGAATTTTGGCCATGTTTTTATAAAATTTTAAATCAGATTGTTTATGTGATAAACCACAAAATTTAAAGAATTTTAAAACAAATATTAAACAGATACCAAAAACTCATGTCCAAAGTATAATGTATTAATTTGAATTTTCAATAAAAGTAACAAACAATGTTGTGAAAAAACCCTAAAAAATAGGATGTTTCATGGAATAAAAAAATATTGAGGTCGCTCTTAGATATGTTTTATATACCAATGGAAGCACGTTCTAAATAGCTTTTAAATGATACCACATTTCCAATATGTTGCTTTGGGAGAAAATACAAAAAAGTTAAAATAACTGTAAAAAAGACCTTTATGAAAAAGTGTCCAGCTCACGAACGGTCAGCAGTAGAACCGAAATATTTTGGGTAACATCAGAAAACATATCAGAGCAAATTTTGAGGGGGGTAACAAAGTCACTTTTTTGAATGAGTCGCCTTAATAAGGAAGTTTTTTTGAAGTTATGAAAACTAATTTTAGCAATTTTGGCCGAGATATCTGGATTGAAATTATTATATTCAGCGGGGATTTAAAAAAAGGGCCAACTGCTTCAATACTCAAAAAACTTCTTCAAATTTGTTTATTTGACAAAACAAAAAATGTACTTTAAGAAAAACTAATAAACTAAATTTTATTAATCACAAAATAATTTCTATAGAGAATTTTCCCAACATTTTGTGCTGAATTATTAAAATAAATAACTTTTTTTATTGAAGGGACTCTTAACTTTAATTTGACACCTATCGATATCACTATATAAAAATAAATTACACCTTCGTTGGAATTAATATATAATGAATCGAGATATTTCAAACAACTTAGTTTCTCGTCAAACAGTCAAAATTGGACATTTAGTTACATTTAAAAAAAGAGGAAAGAAAGTAACCAGAAGCAATTGGTCACTAAAGTCGCCCAACGGTAAAGCTGGTTATATTTGCTTCATTTGGAAATGTATGTTTAGCAATATTTATATCAGCGAATAGGAAAATACATAAATCTATATTTATATTATATTTATTTTTCTTACTTACTTTAAAATTGAAAAAAGTTTTACTTAAAAAATTAAATTAAGGGACTAGTTTTAAATTATTCATCATTAATATATTAGGCAATATTTAAGGGTGTAATAACCCAAAAATCTTGCTTGTAGGACAAGCTATGAAAAGTGATGTTACGTTGTTTTGCATTTTCTAACTTTTGAAGTAGGAATGTAATCTTCAAGCACCACCGCAGAATTTTAGATATTATTGTCATCATCAACTATGTTGACTTTCAAGGCATAACATTCAGTCCAATTTGTGACGTATAAAAAACAATAAAGTCTATTTTCGGAAAATTTTACTCATTCATTAAAAAATATGTTACTGAAATGAATTATACAGTAGTAATTAGTACTATTTTGAATTAAAAACCCGATAAAGTACATGTTTTCTGGGTCCTGGTTAGATTCTGAGTCGATCGAGCTATGTCCGTCTATAGGGCTCGAACGGCACAATGAAGGAGGACACAATTCGGCACAAATATTTATCTTATAAAAGGTTTGTTTGATATTGAAAATGAGCAAAATCTATAAATAAACAAGAAAGTTATGAGCAAAATACTAAAAACACAGGTTGTCCGTTGTAGCTTAATTTCATACTTTTCTGCTATATCTCTTTTAAATAAAAGCATGTACTATAACAACATTTTAATGGGTCGATATAAACTTGGAAACAAAAAATGGGCGTGGTCCGTCCACTTTACCGCCCACCTCCCATATAAGGTGAAAGGTCAAAGAAATTTTGTACAAATACTTCATGGACAAATGTAAACACGGAAACAAAAATAGGCGTGGTTCGCCCACTTTACCGCCCACCTCTTATACAACAATCGCGCTTGTTTACTTTTGTAATGTTATTGTTTTTTGTTGTTTTTCTTTTTATCACTGTTTTTGCTTAGAACATTTTTTACTGATTTTCGGTTATTTTTCAACCGATTTTCAAGTTGTACAAATTATTTTTTATTAAAAATGCATCTAAACACCTTGTATTTGCAAATATTATGGGTTCATATGTTCAGCGAAAATACTCGCCAAAGGATTTTGTAAAAAGTTGCCAAACATCGTTTGGTCGAATTCTGGAAATTTGAAGGTCAAAAGTTTGATTTTCTTCAATAACCTAAAAATAACGGTAATTTTGTAAATAACGGAATTATGAAAAAGTCGCAGAACAAAAGTTGCTGCTGAAGCCATTCTCAACAATAAAAAAGTTCTTTTTCGCAAAAAGTCGATTTTGGCATATTGCTAATTATATTGTATTATTTTTAAATATTTATGTAAAAAAATTCAAATATCAAAATTTTTTGTGAAAAATTACAAAATTTTAGATTTATATGGACCTGGTCCTAAATTTTTGTTATGTCATTAAATATGCGCTCCAAAGATCTTTCTAACGATAACAAATTTTCATATAGTTCTTTTGGCAGAAATATGAAATATTTTAGAATGAAGTAAATTTTCATTTGATGTAGGAGCATCGATACTTTTCATTTTAGGGTCACTTTAATATACATATATGTATGTAGTTATTAAAACTACTTTTTAGATTTGAAAAATCTCTCCAGACGTTTTTTTCCGTAGCCCGATGAACATATAATTTTCATTTACGACCACGTTGTTTACAACTCTCAATCAAATAAAAATAGATATGTGAACAAAAAATAGATATGTGGGGAAAAAGTGAAAAAATCAGATCATTTTTTGTAAAAAAAAAAAAAAAAAAAAAAAAAAAAAAAAAAAACAGCAATTTCGTACTCAATTTAAAGTCGACTTTTATAATTTTTCACAGCTAGACGAATAAAAATAATTAAAAGAAAAGTTATTTATTTATATTCACAGAAAAAAGTTTGTACAAAAATATAAAAATTTAGTTTTATTGATTTTAGTTCATAATATTTTAGAATAATTTCTTAAATATTAAAAGTTTTTTCTATATCAACCAAAAGTCAAAAAGACTTAAATAAATTGTTTAAATTTTATTAAATATATTCGTTTGTAATGAAATGTTTGAAATTTTCTTTGGAACATTTTTAGTTTTTAATTATTTTTAGCTACACATGTATTGGGATCATTCAACAGAACAGCAAATTTTTCTTGGTAAATTACCATTTATTGCTAATATTTTCTATTTAAACTATTTTCATTTAACATTAGAATTTTATAAAAATAAATCAAAATTTAAGCAAAATTGTTTGCAAAATTCCTAAAATTTTCATAAATAACCACTTAATAATATTTATGAAAAAAATTTTATTTTTTATGAAAAAAGTTTGGGAAAAAAAGTCATGTTCGATATTTATGTACAAATTTTTTTTTTTTTTTTTTTTTGTGTTGTGAAAGTTTTTTGAGGAAACCCTAAAAAAAAAAGACAAGCCAAAAAATCAAACTTTCCAAATTCAAGTGCAAATATCATTAACCATTATAGATATGTATCATTGGTAAATAAGCATATTTTTTCTTCATCTCATCAAGTTTTTTACAAAGGAAAAAGTTAGGATTTTTTTAAAACTTTTTTCGTACTTGATGTGGTCAATTTTGATGCAGTGTAATATATTTTCTATTATTACAGGGTGACTACAAGATGATTTTTCTAAAAGCTTAGGTCCACCTTAGGTTTTGGCGACGCACAGTGATTCATTCCCATATAATGACTGGACAAAAATAGAAGGAGCTATTCTAGACTTATGAAATTTTGTATACGATTAAAACTTGGAATAATTAAGAAAAATACGGTGCCCCCCATACATTCTGAAATTTAAAAATGCCATATTTAACACAAACTTAAAAACAAAATTCTAAAAGTTGATCATTTGACTACAATTATGTGTACGATTTTTTATTTATAATCGGGGCAAGGACTATCGCAGTTGTCATATATCCTTTTTACTAAAAACGTCCCAAAACTGCTAAAACGACTCATAATATAAAATAACTTTTGAATAGACTAGCAGTTGGCAACGCTCTTATCCGTACCAAATCTTGTTTAATTTGGATAAATAACATACAAATTATGGACAAATATGTATTTTTTAATAATATAAATATTATTAAGAAATACTAGACTATACGTGTTATAAATAGTATACACTCCCCAAAATATTTATAAGACAAAAATAGTTTATGTTTCTATGGAACTACAAGTGCAATTTCAGAAATATTAGACACACATATGAAGACAAGTAAGGCAGTTTTTTTATATGTAAGAAAAGATGGTTCCGTTACTCGTGTGCAAAAATAACAGGACTTTTACTTGAGCTTCGAACAAAATAATTATAAGACCAAATATGACGAAGTATTTTAAATATTTAAAAAAAAGAATATGTTTTCAAAATTTTTGTTCGTATTTTTAATAAAGGCTGTACAGTGTTATATCAGAGTTAATTTTTGCTACAGTGGGACAAATATATTTTTATGATATAATCAATAAAAAGCAAAAAAATAAGCCTAAAGGGTCAATTAAATTATATTTTTGTTTATATATATAAAAAAAATAAATAATAATCTGGAGAATAAATGGTGTTTATTATTGTTTTTGTAATTTTGGATTGAACTTAGATCAAAATATGTAAAATTTATTTAATTGTCTACGTAAAAAATGTATTTGTAGGCTAAAATATTTGAGATAAGGAATGTCTTGTTGAGAATAAATCAGAAAATATTAATCATATTTCAATATGCCTTGGCCAATTTGGTTATCGCAAGATAGTTTATAATTATTAATAGTTAATTTGATTATACAAATATAGTAAACTCATTTTAGTAGGTCTGAAAACAGGCGCAATTTAATGAATTCCATAGTAGGAATTAAGCTTATTGTTATTGGACTTTTATCTCAATTATATTCCAATGAATACCCTTGATTATTAGTATTTACGCAATTTCTGATACAAAAATTAAAAATTGGATACAATTTATTTCAAAATAACCATAAATGAAGGCTAGATATTGTATTGTGTATATGCAATAACATCTGGAGCTATTAAAGCAATAAAAAAATATTTTTACTAAATATCTTTAGTATAGTTAGCAATTATTATAAATTAGCTTACAACTGACATTCTTGCCAACTTTTATTAAGACATGTTAAATATTTTCTGATTTATTGTTAACAATACATTCTATATCTCAAAAACTTAAGACTATAAATAGATTTTTTACGTAGAAAAATACATTCGCTTTACATATTATGATACATATCTAGAAGAACAGCAATAAACAGCACATTCCCCACAATATTTTTTAATACACAAAGAAAAAAATAACTTAATTGACCCTTTGAGCTTATTTTTTACATTTTATTGATTATAGCTAATACCCGGTGTGCTTCGCCACCCCCCGAAATGAAATAAATAGTAATTAAAGGATTAAAAAAAATATACTAATTTTTGTATTTAATTTTTATGGGAGGGACCATACCCCCATAATCCGCTAGTTTATTAGACAAATGTTTTCATGGATGTCAAAATTCTTTGTGCAAAATTTGAGCATTCCAACTCCAATAGTTTCCCAGATATACGAATTTTTGCATTTAATTCATATGGGAGGTACCATGCCCCCTACTTCTAGTCCGCCCATATTTTTCTTAAATATTAATATTGATACCAAAGTGGCTCCGACAAAATTTTAGAATTCTAACTGTTATATTTTCTCAGATATGATAATTTAATATTTTCTTTATATGGGAGGTGCCACACCCATTATTGCTAGTGTACCAATTTTTGTCCAAAATATTCATATTGAAGCTAATGCTAGTCGTACAAAATTTGAGCTCTCTAACAGATATAAAAATTTTGGTATTAACTTTATATGAGAGATGACACGCCCACTATTTCTTTTCGGCCCATTTTTGCACAAAATGTTCACCTTGACACTTAATACTATTGTACAAAATTTGGGAAATGTAACTGTTATAGTTTCCTAAATTTACGGCATTTGGTATTGGCAAGCAATATTAGGCTTGGGATGTGCCACACCCCCTATTGCTAGTTCGCCTATTTTTTTCCAGAATGTTCATATAGGTGTCAAAGTTGTTCGTGCAAAATTTGAGGACTCTGGTATTACCAATTTCCGAGATATACTACTTTTAATAGTTATTTAGTAAGTGGGCGTGGCACCTCGCACTGTGAAAAATTTAAGAAAATCGGTTTAGCCGTTTAGGCGGCTATAGACTTCAAACAAACATTCATATATACATACATACAAACAAACACACATTAATTTATATATGTATATATATATATAGATATCATAAAAATATATTTGTCCCACTGTACCAAAAATTAACTCTGATATAACACTGTGCAGCGTTTATTAATAATACGAACAAAAAATTTAAAAATTTTGAGAACATATTCCATTTTTTAAAAATATTTAAAATACTTCGTCGTATTTGGTCTTATAATTATTTCGTTCCAAGTTCAAGTAAAAGTCCTGTTATTTTTGCACAGGAGTAACGGAACCAACTTTTTTCATTAAAAAAACTACCTTACTTGTCTTCATATTTGTGTCAAATATTTATGGGATTGCACTTGTAGTTCCATAGAAATATAAAAAACTATTTTGGTCGGGGAGTGTATATTACTCATACGCACGGTTGTACATGAAAAGTTATATTAGAGTGAAAAATGTTTTTAAATGATTATTCCTCTTTAATGAAATCAAAATGAATTAAATTTAGCTTTTCTATCTAAGACCGTGAGTTAAAAAATGTGAAATTAAAATTATTTAATGAATTTTTACATTCATTTGTACCAAAATAATTTTACAAAAAATTGTAATTTTTCGTTCCTAAAAAAAATATAAATTCCAAAAATACTGAGCAAAAAGTGGTTACGTTCTTTATGTATTACTATTAAAAATAAAAAGAAAAATTAAATAGAAAAATAAAAGTTTAAAAAACATGCACTAATTTTCCTTATATATTTAATCAAACTTTGTCAATTTTATATTTTTAACACAAAATAAAGTCATATATAAAATTTATGAAAATATTTCAATTTTGATAGAAATTAAGTACTAACGTTTTATTTTGTTAAAACTTGTGTTATGTTGAAATTAACTACATAAAAAATGTTGAAGGAAATTTAAAAATCCATTCAAATTTATTTTTTTAATTGTTCACTTCAAAAATATTTTGATAAAAAATGTTATTTTTCCCTTCTACAAAATATTTTATTATATAAATTATAAGCAAAAGGTGGTTGCGTTTTTCGCTGTTTTAAAAATATCAGATATCATGCTATAGCTGTAGCTTTAAAAAATTAAAATCCATGAACTAATCACCTTGAAATAGCTTTTCAAATTTAGTCAATTTTTTTATTTTTCCTGTAAATTCAGTTTTATTGAAATCAAAATTTCCAAACAAAATTTTAGTAATAATTTAAGAAAAAATCAAAAAGATAAAATAGATTGTTTTTAGGCAAAGTTATAAATTTACGTTTTCAAAAGAAGTAACAAAAAAAACAGTTGAAATATATTTTTATCAATTATTTAAGTAGAGCCATCGAAATAAATTTTTTTCAATACACAAATTTTTGCTATATATCAATTGATTTTGGCGCCCTCTACTGGCATGATTATGTTTTCTAAAAATATGGAGCATACATTTTTAAAAAGCTTATATTATTAGCTATAAGAAAAATGTAAAATTTCTTAAAATTATTACTTTTGTATTTTTGCCAATGAAACGTATCACTGTGCGACGGCTCCATTGTGCAGCATCAGATTGAGATTGAACCAAAAAATTTTCTGGTTTCTAATTCAGAGCTCTTGCAAAATATATTTGCTGGTTCTAATATTTTGTTTATATTTCTTTCCAATTTTTATTTAGTTTTTTTATTATCACACAGAGCAATACTAATTCTGCGGCAAGAGATTTTTCAGTCAATTCGGATACACGGTATTAAAAAATAATAAGCCTCTAAACCACTTTTTTTTTTTAATTGACTCTGGTTCGCTATTTGTAAAATTAACGAGGTTGTACCATATATTAAGGCATATTTCGACTTGTCTGATTTGGTTAAATAAAATATCAATTCGAATTAAAATTTCCTTTAAGTTATACTCACATCATGTTTTAATACCCTTAATAATATTGGAAATATTAAGCCTTTTTATGAAAAAACTTACATTTCCTAAAAGATTTCCAAAGAAAATTGTTTTTAAAAAATCATAAAAATCTTTAATATTAAAAATACAATTTTTAATAACTTAATCATAAAGATAAATTTGTTGCAAATAAATAAAATAAATTTTATTCACAAATTAAAAAAGATACAAATTACATAGAAATATTAAAAAAAAAAAAAAAAAAAGTATTTTATGGACAATTTTGTACGAAATTTAAGTCTTTTTCACAAAATAGGCTTAATATCTCCATAACTGTTGAGTGTATTAAAATTGATGTTTAGTATAACATGAAGGCAAATTCAATTAAATATTTTTATATTTCACCGAACCAAACGGGATAAGTCGTTCTCGAAACATGCTTCAATATATGATGCAACCTCGTTAATTTTACAAGTAGCGATTTATCGCTAGAACCAGGGTCAGTTCCAACAAAGTGATTTATAGGCTTAGTACAAGTATTAGAATTGATTGGGATACCTTATGCCGCAGAAAAAAAAAAATCATTTTGAAAACCGGTTTATTCATTTTCAAATTTAAAATTTCTGTTCTATCGATTTTTTAATATAATTAAAAAAAAAATTGCAAACTATTATATATTTTTTAAATTTCAACAAAATGCACAAACTTTTAAAACTACAAAATTATTTAAGAACATAATAAAAATCATCAACAATTCTTCAAAGTTGTTTTCCTACAATAAAAGCACTTAGATGTGATTCTAAAATGTATAAAGTATTTTCCTATTTAGTTGAAAACACTTTTATCAAATAAACATTTTCACTGCATTCAACAAAAAGTTTATTTAAAAGAATTAAATTTATAAATAAACTTATGAAAGTAAATATTTACTTTAAGTAGGTATAAACTGCAAAAATAAATTGTTTACATTTTATTTTTTAAATCAAAGCTTCTTTATTTAAACCCATTGTTTCCATTTTTTTTTTAAGCAGAAATAAAAAATAAAATAAATAAATACAAAGTAAATAATTCTTAAGGAAGAAAACAAAATAACTTACTCGCATCTGTGAATATTCTGCTAGAAATCCTATAACAATATTATCCTTATCCCTTTTAATGATATTATTGTTATTGTTATTAAAATTGTGGTTAACATTGTTATTGTTGTTGTTGCTGTTGGTATTAAAATTCTTTTTATTTTTTAAATTATAACCAAGGGAAATTGAGGCAGCAGCTACCACAACTTCTTGAGAATTATTATTTAAATTGCGAGAGGTTATTGGCATCGGATTTGTATTGTAACGTTGTTTGGCATTTAATTGACAAATATTGATGAAGATTAAATATATTAATAAGACATATAATACTAGAGTTGAATTTAGACACAACATGATGATGATAAAGTTGATGAAGCATGTGTAAAAATAATTTTTTCAACAATATTTTTTGTTTAATAAAGAAAATTTAATTAAAAACTTTTTTTTTTTGTGGATGCTTAAATTACTTTTATGTTGGTTTTATCCTTGTTTTAGTATTGATATTTTTTAATAAAAAACTAAACTAATTTTTTTCTTTTTTGTAAATTTTTCTCTATTTAATTGAATTTAAAACTTTTTTTTTCAAACATATTTGTTAAGTATTAAATATCAGGTGATATGAGGCATATCCTTTTCTACTAATATTTCAACATTCATTGTCTTACAAGTATCCGTTTCCTTTTAATTTTGTAAACACGATTCGCTTAAATAAACACAAGAATTCTTAAACACACACATAAACACAGTTAGACAAAGACTCATTCACTAAATAAAACTTTCACTTGTTGACTACTTTTAAATAAACACAATCAACCAACAACCTCTATAAGTACTCTTACTCTCTTTCCCTTTTTCTCTTTAAAAGTGTGTTAACCACTTTTGTTGTTTATTTACTTTTCAAAACATTAAATTTTTTTATTTAATTTCCGAGACTTTTTAATTTCCGTGCGTTAACGCTGCTATCCCGAGTCAGACTGTTGAAAATCTAACAATGTTGGCTTCTTTTGTTTCAAAATTTGTGACTTTACGATTCCTCAGCATCGTAAAATTATTGTTTTTCGTATATTTTCGTCGTATCCTGTCGTTTGTTTTCAATTTTTTTTTTTTCTTCTATTTATTGTGGTTTACTTTTTTTGTTATTGTTTATGTGTGTGTTTGACTTTGTATATGTATGCCCGCTTAAATGTTGCGCATTTTTTCTTTTAATCTTCTTTTTTATGAATGAATTTTTTTATTATGTTTTGTTGTATCTCTTTATACATATACATATGTATGTATTAGCAAATATTCTAGCTAATACAAGTAAATTTGAATGTAAAACATTCATGTTTTAATACATGCAGTCATATGCATGATTACCCTGCAGTCAAAGGTGACTGTCCGAAACCGGTTACTTAAATGACGACATTAGGTCACCACTAGTCACTTTAACAATCACCTGACTAGTCACTTTAACATGGGGATGTCCTAGGAAGAGGTGTATTGCCACCAAAGTACCAAAAGGTGGCGATATAGTAACTAGTACGAAAAAGTCAATTCATAGGAATCCTTTTACTGGTGAAATTGAGTCAGTCATCTGACAATCTTTTTAACTGGTCACTTTACTAATCACCTGACTAGTCTCTTTAACATGGGGGTGTCCTAGGAAGGGGTGTACTGAAACCAAAGAACCAAAAAGTGGCGATATTGTGACTAGTACCAAAAAGTCAATTTAAAAAAAAAAACAAGCGCGAATATATTCGGCCCGTCCGAATCTATATACCCACCATCAACTTTTTCAAATTTTACGTTATATGGAAGGGGGCGGTAAAGTGGGCAGTAAAGTGGGCGGACCACGCCCATTTCTTGTTTCCGACTTTACATTGGTCCTTCAACTATTTGAACACAATTTCGTTGATTTTCAACTTATATGGGAGGTGGGCGGTAAAGTGGGCATACCACGACCATTTTTTGTTTTCCAGTTATATCGACCCCCGAACTATACGTACAAAATTTCGTTGTCGTACGTGCTTTTATTGAAGAAATATCAGCAGAAAAGTATTTAACGGACACCCTGTATTTCTAGTTTTTAGCCCATAACTTTTTTGTTTATTAACCGATATTGCCCATTTTCAATACCAAACAAACCTTTTATAAGATAAATATTTGTGCCAAATTTCGTTCGAGCTCTATCCTGCTTTCAACAGACAGACAGACGGACAGACGGACGGACATAGCTAGATCGACTCAGAATCTAACCAGGACCCAGAAAATATATACTTTGTGGGGTCTTAGATGATTCCTTCGACATGTTATACACGGAATGATAAAATCAATATACCCCCATCTTTTTGATGGTGGGTATAAAAACACAAATGCAGAATAATTGATTTCTTTAATAACTTGAAAATCCTAATTAGCAAGACTAGTACCGCAATTTCGTAACTTTCTTCATTTACTACCGATATCGTTAATTAACAAAAATTTTCGGTTGTTTTTGATTTTGCTATTCTCTACTATAAGTTAACAATTATTTTCGTAAGTATATTTTAACAACAAATATCGAAAGAAATGATAGAACGTCATTATTTGAAATAAAAAAATTTAAATTTTAATTGGATTTTTATTTAAAAACAAAACAATTGTCCTGAAAAAAATGTGAAAAAAAGTGTAAATATTATATAAATGTGTGCAGATTGGCTTCCAACAATTAACCAATATGAGTATATGTATGGTATGTTGTTGAAAATATTTGTAAAATTAATTTAATGTTAAATGTTTCTTATATTAGGCCCGTTCATTAAAAATTTGCATTAAATTTTAAAATAACATAACTATGGAAACATATGTTTAAAAACTCCTTAATATTTTTAGTTTAAACAAATTATTCAAATATTTTATTTCCTCTAAAAATACCAATTCTCACAAAAATTATGATTTTTGAAAAATATCATTTTTTTGCAAATAAATTAAGATTTTCTAAAAAGGAGAAATTTTTAATAAGAATCAAAATTTTCAAAAAAATTATTTTACTTAAAATGTAATTTTTTATTAAAAATTTAAATTTTTATCAAAATTCTGTATTTTCAGTAAAATAAATTTGTTCACTAAAAAAAAAAAAACTCACTAAGAACTGAATGTAATTAAAACTTTAAAATAACAAATCTGTTTCAAAACCGCCACCTCCACGCTTTCAAAAGAGTCAATAAATGGTGCTATCGCCACTTCAACGCTTTTAAAAGAGTCAATAGCTTAACTATCGCTCACAAAATATGCGAAGTTAGGGTGTATAAAAAAACGTACACATTTGAATGAATTAGGTGGGTAGTCACAAATGGATTTTACTGTACTAAAGGTGAATTGACACCGAAAAAACTGCTGGGTATGTTTACATATGCATATGTATGTGTGTGTGTTTGTGTATGCATGTATATTTATTTTTGATCTGTGCGTTTATTATGTTTCCAGACATTTATTGTATAGTACATTTGCATTAACATATGTTCAAGGTTTAATATTTCACATACTCAATATTATTGAATGCTGCATTATTTCCCAGGATATACTCTACATCTGGTTTATCGGGAGTTTTAGTTTGTTAAAAAATGTATTGCTTACATTTTCTTGGAAAACTGTTAGTACCCTTCTTTATTGGAGATGGAATGATGTGAATACTTCACACACTGGAGTTAGGGAGATCAAACCGGTTTTAACCGGTTTTTTGGAAAATTTTCGGTCTGTTTTTTTTAAATGGTAGCTTTTCGAATATCGAATAAACTGGCTTTTTTGGTTCGAATACCCGGTTTTTATTATCTTCAGAAATTTTGCCTAAAAAATTCACTTTATTAAAAAAAAAAATTCAACTTTATAATTGCAACATACGTGGGGTGCTATTTATATTTTTCGAAACGGCAAAACTACGTAACCTACGAAATCTGACACCGAAATCATAAATTATGAAGATCTTACGTCCTCAGACAATTTTTTTTTATATGAGGGCTATTTCTGTTTCCTAAAGTTACTTAAAAAATCGTCTTCGTAAAAAAGTAAATTTTATAATAAAATATTTTTAATGAGATTTTCTAGAATTTTCCATGTTGATTAATTGCAGAACAATATAAGTATTTTTAAATTCTAATCAGTCTTTAGAAATAAACCTCCATAGGAATCAACCTTATATCGCTGGTATATGGAATCCAATCATTGGCACTGTTGGTGCTAGAATAAATTTTGTGAAGGTCTTCTAAAAACGGTTGATTTTCTAAAAAAAAAAACCACTGATGCTACTAGCTTCAGTTGTAGCTTTTATACATTGTTCGAAAATTCCATCAATATTATCTGCGCAAACATCAAATTGTAGGTTTATTCACTATACAAGCCAAGTTTGTTATCCAATAACTTCATTGCATTACTTAATGTCAAAATATATTGCGTGGCCAACTTATTTCTACACTTGGAAAACCGGTTACTGTAACAAAAAAGCATGTTTTTGAGGTGCTTCAATCAATGTGAAAAAATTGCATTAAGACTCGGTTCAAACGTACCAAAAAAGATATTGACTAATAGACTTTTCATTTTGATTTCGCAATACACAGAAAAAATAAAATTTTGTATTCTATTACTAAATTCATAAAATCAAGTATTTTTATCCCCTTCACCACAGGTGTAAAGTTTGTCATTCCGTTTGTAATTTCCACAATTTTCGTCGGAGAGCAAAAAAGTTTATATTTTCGGAATCCTTGTAAGAATTGATGACGATAGGACAATGTCCGTCCGTCCGTGTGTCGGTTGAAATGGCGTTTATTAAGCCCACCGATAACTGGCATATATATATATATATATATATATATATATATATATATATATATATATATATATATATATATATATATATATATATATATATATATATATATATATATATATATATATATATATATATATATATATATATATATATATATATATATATATATATATATATATATATATATATATATCAAACGATCGGAAAACCTTTCGAGAATTTTGTTATTGAAATTCAGCAAGATCGGTTCATATATTGCGGAGATATACTTAAAAAACAGGTTTTTAGAACCGGTTTTCCAGTTTCTGAAGGCTCTGTATACGGACTTTGTTTTTACAAAGAAGGATCGGGCATTTTTTTTTTTTTAATTTTTGTTCTGAAAAAATTATATAAATCGGTTCAATAATAAATGAGATATCGGACATAACGCATTTTTTATTTTTTGAAGCCCTGGTTTAAGCTACAGATTTTTATTTTTATTCAGATTGGTCATAAAAATGTTTATAAAATTTTTGAATCAGCAAGATCGGTTTATAAATGGCGGAGATATGCTTTAAAAACCGGTTTTAGAACCGGTTTTCCAGTTTCTGCAGAGGCTTGCATATACCAGGGACTTAGGTTTTTTAAAGGGGGCTTGGAAATTATTTTCTGAATTTTCCGCATTTTTAATTTTTGAAGCCCTTGTTACAGATTTTTATGGATCAGTTTATATGGATCAGTCATAAATATTTTTTTAAAATTTCGGTTTTTTTAATAAACTAAATTCGTTCATAATCAACAGAGTTATGGCCCAAAAACAAATCTGTTAAGAATATAAATACACACACAAACATGTATATTAAGCATTGTAATGACTATTAGTGATGCACAGTGTGCGATTTAAAAAATGAAATAGAAATAATTATGGAACTTTAGAACGGATGTTCCGATTTCTATGAAATTTCACATGGTGATAGTAGAGGTGTAGGCGAGTTTAAGTTTTGAGCTTGGACCATATAGACCTACAGGGGGCGAGTCCACAGGGTCCCAAAGTTGGACACGTCGGGTATAAAATTTATTAAAAACGATCTACAAAAAACATCGTCGTATGCATATATTATCTCATTTAGTTTAAGAGATATTGATCTTCAAATATTAAAATTTTCACTTTTTAGCCTGTCTTGGTGGTTTTTTTGCTACAGCGGATTCAAATTTCACCCGATTTTTTTAATTTTTTTTTTTTATTTCATTAACAACAAATAGAAAAATTGTGCAAAGAAAGAAGTTTGAAAAAATATTTACAGAGTCAAAAGTTACAAGCTTTTAAATTTAAACTTTCAAAAAAAGTAGATTTTTTCCTGTTTTTTTGCCAAAAAAGTGGTAACATTCTTTTTTTGTTATATAGAAATATATATTTTTCTGAAAGATAACTAAACACAAAATACTTTAAAGGATAAAAAAGCTTTTAAAAATCGAATTTTGGGAGAACCAAGGTTTCCCAAATTTGACCTATTTTTTCAACTAATTTCGAATTTTCGTCTGAATTTCTCAAATCTCAAAGCTGGAATAAAAAAAAGTTATACTTTTTATTTAGTCTAAAGTGTATTAATTTTTTTCGTAATAGAAATTTTTGCTCCCCGTTATTATTTTTTAATTTTTTACTTTTTTCAACTACCTGGAAACAAGAAAGTCGAATTCGACTTTAGAACTTTTTTTCTACCAAAAGTCAATTATTCGAAAGTCGATTTAAAAAATCCTGCCGTGCACTATTTTTTATTTAATACATGTAATAGGTAAAAAATCGACTTTATAGCATACAAATTAAGGCTACAAGGCCACAATTCGTCACATCGACGACGCATTTTTCAGTGATGTCGTTTTTTACTAAAAAATCACTATTTTTAAACTGAGTTTTTGGTAATAAAGAACACGGAAATATAATATTTTTATTGTATTTATATACAAAATAAATAATTCAAAAAGTTTAATTTGGACAATTTTCAAGATTATATTGTGCATAAAAACTTTGTTAAAATCAACGTCATCGATTTCACGAAATGTAGCCTTTTTGAAATAAAACTAAATGTAGCCTTTCAGGGTTAATGAAGAGTAACGAAAATTCTTTGAAAACTTCACATATTTTCATTTTAAACTTGCATTTGTTCAGCATAAACCTTAGTGCACCATTAAGCTAATTTGAATTTCGAATTCATATAAAATATCTTGAGTGAGGTATTTTTTTAAGATTTGTTTCGCTAATAACGTGTACTCAATAATTTTATTTATTTCGAAAGTATAATTAAAAGAGTTAAATCAATAATAGAAATTAAAATTATTATAAAGAATAAGAAAACATTAGAAATATATGTGGGGGATTCACAAAGTGTGCTATCATGTCGTATTGTCATAATGTCATAAAGTTTTACAAAGGAAAGCAATAACAATATTTTTTATACATTGAAATATTTTAGGACATATGACAATACACTTTGTGAATCCCCCAATGATATTTAATTTTTCCGTAACATCATTATTGAATCAAACTTTTGAATTGTTTATAATATTTAGCAAACATTTTAAACTATAACATTCTTTAATGTATCTTATACCTAATTCCTTTCCTAACAGCTGTTAACAAAAACTTTTAGTTTCAATATTTTTAAGTCTCTGCCCCGAGTAAATTGTAAATAAAACTATGCCAATATCTAGCAAATTATACGCACATTCTACCAAAGCAAACAACAAAATATGCAATTTGTAGATACATAAAGAAAAAAAAACAACAAAACAAAATTTACTATATTTCACAAAATGACACAGATACTTTAGAATGTTATTTTGTTTTGGTTTTTGCATCTCGTGGCTACGTTCTTAACCACCCAACTTGAGTTTGCTATATATCACCATTGTACTGGATCTAAAATATTTGTAATAACATTTTGTCAGTTGTAAATACAAAAAGTATTTGTTAAATATTAACATCATTATGCTGTTGTTGATGATGATGACAATGACGATGATGTTACAATGTAAATGTAATATGTTATATGAAACGCAATTTAACGCATTTTGAATGAAAGAGTAATTTATGCATTATTGGACATTTTCAACAGAGTAGAGTTAAAGAATAATATGTAATATTTTATTTTTAGAACACGTAATGCATAATTTTAGGCTTTAACAAACCATTAAAAGATGTTGATGTATTAGAGTTTATTTTCCAATTCAAAGGACAGAGGTTGTTAGAAATATTTTAAAGCATTTCTAATAATAAGAGTCTTACGACTATTAGCTATTTCGAAACTTTAAACTGTCTACACTTTATATTTTTTAAGGTCACTAAAGTAGACAATAGTCCTATAATTAAGGAGCGGATTTATATGCATTTATAAGTAAAAAAAGTAGTACTTCAAATCTGCTTTCAAAAATATTGAAAATTTGTATGCATATTGTAACATATTTTAGGGGCCAATTTTAAGAAATTAAAAAAAACAAGCCCGACCATATGATACCCTACACCATATTATTTATTTTACACTTGTATTAAGTGTAAAATAAAACATTACATCGATGCTAACATTTATAGGAATTTATTCATTTTTAGGTGATTTCCGATCTTCATGAAATTCAGCAAACAGATATAAACTTACATGTCCCAAATTTCATTAAAATATTGTTGTATTTAAGGGGTTTATAATCGTTGAACCCCTTTTTCGGGAGGACATTTGTATGGGGCTAGATGAAATAATGGACCGATCATAACCAATTTCGTCCTTAGACCGTAAGAAACCTGTGTGCCAAATTATATTAATTTATGTTAATAATTGCGACCTGTAGTTTGATTACAAGGACGGATAGACGGACGGGCGGACATCGTTAAATCGACTCAGAAAGTGATTCTAAGCCGATTGAGATTTAATAGTTGTTTCAGTCAATAATTCAATTAATCAATATTTTTTGTGCTCTTTAATTCTCTTTTCACAAGAGCCCAATATCTCTCCATTGATCTTAGATCCGGACAATTTGGAGGATTAACCTCTTTTGATACAAAAGCTATGTTAATATTTTGGTACCTTTCCAGAGCTTTCTTACCGTGACATAGTGGACATATATATTTTTGGCCAAATTGGCCAAATTGGGCCAAAAATATGTGGACACATCGTGATCTCTTATGAAAGGAAGAAACCTTTTTTGCAAACATTCTTTGATGCATATTTCGGTATTTATGTGAAAAATCTGCCATTATACAACATAAGTATTCTGACTGTTAATCATGCAGTAAATCTGTTTTTTAGTTTCAGGATATATGGGAGATGAGCATGTCCTTGCTCCGATTAAAAAATAAATTAGAAGACGTATAAGCAATTTATTTTTAATGGCTGTCACAAATTTTGGTAAAGTTCAGACCAGTATTTTAGAAAAAATTTAGTTTTTTAAATTCAGGATATATAGGAGGTAGGCGTGTCCTTGCGCCAATTTGTTCAAAACTTCGTATTTATTCATTCCAAGCCTAAAGTAATATGTGTAGCAAGTTTCAATTTGCTACGACAACTCCTTCTTTTTTTGTCCCATCGTTGTATGAGATCAAAGCACTGTGCAACGGTCCAATTGTCCTGCTACTGTTTAACAACATTGAAAACAGTTTGATGGCCGAACTTTAATTCTTTGGCCAATTTTTTGTAGAACCAATTTGGATTTTTTTTTTTTTTAATTTTTTAATGATATTATCAGGTACTTCTTTTTCGTCATTCATTTTAATCAAACTCACAACAACTCAACATGGTTGTCATTAAAAATAATGAAATATTATTGAAAGATAGCTGGATCAAAAAAAAAATTAAATTTTGCTTCCAAAAAAGTTAAGAGGCAAAACGTGTGTTAAGGTTTTTTCGATTTCACTCTTTAATAAGTATTCATGTTAAAGCCAACTAAGATGCTAGACTTTGTGAAGACACTTCCTGACTCAAATTATTTTATAAGAAGTATCATTAGTTAATTTTTTCTTTTTTTTTAAGGAAAACTCTTTTTTTTTATTTATTTTTTTAATCCTGAACCCCTCTAATATGTCAAGCTTCACAGAATATTATCATCAATTTTGCAATTTAGATAATTATATTTATATCTTTACAAATATAAACAAAATGTATACTTTTCATATATTTAATAGAATTATTAACATAATTCTATTAAATATAGAAATGTGTATATTTGTAATTAATATGCAATTATTTATTAACCTTTAGCACTTTGTTAGACATTTTCGTCTATAAAAGCAATCTAAAATACATTAAAAAGTCCTTTTCAATTCATCAATTTGAAAACATATTTATCGTAATTATATGACATTTTTATTACACATATACATACATTTGATATGAATTTATAAATTTTCTTTTGAAATTTTTGAAAAAATGTGCAGGAATAATCAATTGTAATTTTATTATTTTTTGAAAGTTGGTTGACGTAGTAAAACAATATGTAACAATACCCTGCGGGAATTTGTGGTAATTGCACTAATGGACCGGTTTCTCTGTACCAGTTGAGTACCAATTGACACCTAACTCGTCACCAAAGTTCCAATTGAGAACCAGTTGACACAAACACACTCACTATTAACATGCTCGTTAAGTGCGCAAATAGCAACTCGCACGCAATAACAATCAGTGGCTGAGTGGTAAGCGTTGAAGACTATAAAACATAACATATGTCAGATGAACATGGGTTCGAACCGGGGTGCCGCCACCGACATTAACGAAAAATTGTAAAATTAAAATAAACATAATTTAATAAAGATAATAATAAAAATAATGTTTAAAAAGTAAACAATTACAGAATTTTTATTACAATAATCGTTACTGAACCTGTCCTCTTGGACCTGTCCTAGGACCTATCCTGTGACCTGTCCCAAGGGGCTAATTAGCCACCTCCAATGTCAACCCCATGTAAAAGTGACAGGTATCTCTCATATAAAGTTCCGGAACTGGGACCGGTCACTAGCCCTGTGAACCTAACACGTGACTAGTTTTGAACCGGTTATCTTTACTCTAGGGTATGTTTATGATTAGACTGAAATAAAGCATTAGGAGTAAAGCCATACTTACATATTTATCGTTTTGATAACTTTGGAACTAATGCAAATATTTAAAAATATGTTAATATTGAAAATGGAGATTAAGATACATATAGGACTTTTTGAAAAAAAAAAATAAACAAATAAAAGATTTAAATAGAAATGCACTAAACACATTAATTGAAGTTCCTGGAAGGAATACATATGTAGGTACATACATATATTAATAATTTTAATTTTATTTTTATTTAATGGAAAATTATAGACAATTTGTAACCAATTCTCTTTTTCATGTAAAAATTACTATTTTTTATTACAGACATTTATATCTTTTTCATAAAATTATGTTTTCATTAATTAAATTTGTTTACTGGTTAATTATAGTTTTATAGTTTATTATGTTTGACTATTAAGAAGTGTTAATGTTTGTAAACAAAATAACAACATAATTAAAAATAAATAAATTTTATTACTTATTAATAAATATAAAATATAAATACAAATAATCAACAAGTGCTAAATAATAATAACACTGGCCAACAAAAATATCCTCCCCCATAGACGAATAGTTGGACTTGATGTATTTTGATGTGGTAAACACGAATCTGCTTTCAGTTTTTTTCCATCAGGTCTGGATTTTTTTTTTTTTTTTATGGGCGTCTCTAATATTTCACCCATAGTAAGGCCATTCATTACTCTAGTATATTTCCCCATAACTCAAGAAAGGTGTGTACGATTGATCAAAGTGATACACCAAAAGATGCGGACTAAAAATATCTTCAAATTCCTCAAACTTAATTTTTTTTATGTACTCAATAGTTTCGGAGTTATTTTGAAATAAGTTTTAAAAAAAAATAATTTGCATGCTAAATTTTAGATTTTTTTGTTACAAAAATTTGTTTAATAAATGAAAACATCTAAAATGTTACAGTTTATCATCTTTATCTTAAAGCTGGTAATGCTGCGAATAAAACAAGGCATGTATCTTCAAAATTGATGTTCAAATATAAATTTTATTCACAGTTAAGTAAAAATACCCATGTTACATACAATTGCGTAAAAATACAATGGCGGCCAAAAAAAATTTTTTTTTTTATTTTTTCTTGAAACAAAAGTAGGTGGACTAGGTGGATTTTGACGAGTTAAACAAAAATCTGCATTCACTTTTTTTCTATCACGTACTGATTTTTTTTTATGACATGACTAATATCATCACCTTATTCAGCGGTCACACTATAAAATTCGAGAATGGTTTGTACAATTTTAATAAGTGATACATCAAAAGATGTATACACAAATTGTCTTCAAGGTGTGTCAACAATATTTTTCATTCGCTGAAGATTTTCGAAGTTATAAATCAAAATTTTCACCACTTTTAAAAAAAATAAATTTTAAAATTTTCGGTACTAATTACCGAATAACTATGGAAATATATATAAATTTAGCTCAAAGACAATTTAGGTCGCTATATATTAAAGTTTGATTTATCTTAATTGGATAAACTGTTCCCGAGTTATACAAGTGTGACTGCCTAAAGGCGGGGTCATAGTAGTTATGCCCATAAGAAAAATCAATACGTAAAAGGAAAAAAAGTAAAAGCTGATTCTTATTTAGCACGTTGAATTCTATCTAATCCACCTATTTTTTTTATTTAGGACGAAAAAAAAAATTTTTTGCCCACTAGTGTATTTCCACTTAGCTATAGGTATGCAGGAGTATTCAAACTTAACTGTGAATTAAATCAAGATTCGTGCATCAATTTTTATGATACGTGGCTTAATTTACTCGTAGTTTTGCCAGATTTGAGATATAGGTGATAAACTAAACATTTTGCATGTTTTCGCTTTAAAAAAAGTTGAATTTAGCATGAAACACTTTTTTCGAAATATCTCCTAAACTATTGAGCGGATAAAAATTCGATAGTAGAGCGATTTAAAGCTAATTTTATTCCGCATAATTTGCTGCATTATTTATATAAATCGTGCATACCGTTCTCGAGTTATAGTGAAATATACTCGAGTAACCGGCTTATTTAGGGCACAATATTAGACACGCCCATAAAAAAAAATCCCGACCTGATGGAAAAAAAAAACTGAAAGCAGATTCGAGTTTAGCATGCGGAATTCCATCTAGTCTACATATTTGTTCTTGAAGGAGCTCGAAAAAAAAATTTTTTGTCGACCAGTGTAATTTGTTGATTTAACAAATAAACCAATAATTAAGAGTCATACATATTTTAATATAAAAAATAAATATATGGGCAATTATCCAAAAAATTTTTGATTTTAGCCCTTCAAAAAAATATGAATTTTTTTTTTTTTTTGATGGCACATTAAAATCCTTTTGTATACATATAAAGTGACTTGAATGCATGTAGAATCAGTTCGCTTTAATCATTTCATGTGAAGGGCGCGAAAGTTATGGTGGTTTAAAGTTGAACATATAAAAATTTTTACAAACTAGAAGTTTATGTACAATTCTGGTCAAAATTACACGTTATATCAAAACCTACTGAATTATTCAAATATAATTTATGATATTTTCAATGTTTGATGGTATTAGTGCAGCATATTTTAGGGTTTCCTAGTGAAATTTTAAAATTTTTCTTTTCAATAAAAATCGCGATTTTTTAAAATTTTGTGAAAAATTTGGATCGAATCTAAGTTATTTTTCCATATATTGATTGAAAATATTTTTTTTTACAGTTAATTACATAGAAATACTTTTTAATATTGTGATCCTTTTTTAACACAAATAAATATTTTTTGGTCCATAAAATGTTAATCTTTCAAAATTTGTTGATGCGCCTCCGAATTTTTATTAAGCATAACAAACACCTACTAATTATGTTAATTATAGTTTGACAAAAGTGTCCCGTTTTCAATTACACTGGCCAACAAAAAAATTTTTTTTCGTGCTCCCTCAAAAAATCTGCTTTCAGTTTTCTCCCATCAGGTCGAGATGTTTTTTTGCGCGTGTACTCGAGAACAGTATGTACGATTTATATAAATAATACACCAAAATATGTGGAATAAAATTAGCATTAAGTCGTTCTACTAATAAATTTTTATCCGCTCATCATATCTCCGTTTTGGATATATTTCGGAATACACTGTCGGATAAAATAAAGTGCGGTTTTTTACTCTTGCTATTTAGTTCATAATTATTATCTTTTAGGTGCATAATTGGCTATTTTTTTTTGGTGTCCAGGTATTTGTCGTATTATATTCTCTAAATTAATATACAAAAGAAGTTTTTGAAATATGTATCATGCAATTTGTGCGACAAAACAATTTTCCATTTTATTTTATTATTTTATACAAAACGGAAGGCATATGCTTAAAAAGTGCTAAATTTTAATATTATATTAAAATTATTATTAAGTTTAGAAAATGAGGATGAATACGGCCATATTATCTGAAAGTCTTCGATCCAGAAAGATTTCTTGACTCCAGATAAGGAAAATAAGTTAAAATTAGTGAGGCTAAACAATTCATTTCTTTATACAAAATAACAATTCAAAACGAAATTTTGAAGAAATTGAGAGGGCAGAAACCCTAAGACTACGAAGTAAAATCGTAACGATATCAATATTGTCGCCAAAAGAGAATGAGTTTCATCATCTAAGTTTATATAGAAAGAAAAAATTATAAATATATTAGCTTTTACTGCCAGAAAAAAACTCAAATATATGAGTTTTAGAAGTACCTATTCTAAGTAAAAGTGATATCATTGTTGTTCAAATATAATAAAGCGAACCTTAATAGAAAAATAACAGTTAAAGTCCCAGAACCATTCTAAAATACAGTTATTTGGATGAATAAACAAAAAATAAGTTTTTTTTTTTAAAAAAACTGAGAAAATTTTGGAAACTGCCATGGACAAATCTGAAGTTTTAAATTTTTGTATTAGGAGATCGTATAAAAAATGTTTTCTTGAATTTGGTATATATGAAAAACTTTTGTTTGAACCTTGTCTGGACAGGTAGACTTGTATTAATTATTATTACTTCCTCCTTTATCTCTCCGCTTAGAAATATGAGATTATTTTTGGCGAGAATTGCGATATAGCTATGATTTCGCAGTATTAGGGTTTCTGGCCCCTCAATTTTTTCTAATTTTCATTAATTGTAATAAATTGTAATTTTGTATAATGGAATGGTTCTTTTGGCCTCAGATTCTTAAAAACTGCACTCTAAAGACAATTACATTAATTTTACTTCATTTTCTCTATCTGGAATCAAGAAATCTTACTGGATTGTGCTGGAAGACTTTCCGATAATATGGTCGGATGCATAAATTTTAAATCAGGTAAAGTGTCACTTTATTTTGTCGCACAAAATTCATGATCAACACAACACTTTTACTTCAAACTCGAAATGCACATATTTCAAAAACTTCTTTTGTTTATTAAATTAAAGAATATAAAACGACAAATATGTGGACACCAAAAAAGTAGTCAATAATGAACCCAGAAGGCAATTATTCTGCAATAAATAGCAAGAGTAAGAAACCGCACTTTATTTTGTCCGACAGTGTAAGTGTACGAAAAAATTGTTTCATGCTAAATTCAAGATTTCTTTTTTTTTTTACTAAAACTTCTTTTTAAAAGTGAAAACATCAAAAATGTTTCAGTTTATCATCTTTATATCAAAGCTGATAAAACTACGAATAAATAAAGCCACGTATCGTAAAAATTGATGCACAAATCTTTATTGGATTCACAGTTAAGTTGGGATACCCATGCATACCTACAGTTAAGTGGAAATAGCTTAGTCGGCAAAAAATTATTTTTCTTTTTTTTCGTCTTAAATAAAAAATATTTGAATTAGATGGAATTGAATGTGCTAAATAAGAATCAGCTTTTACTTTTTTTCTATCACGCATTGATTTATTATTATTTTTTTTTTTCATTGGCACGACTACTAGACCCCGCCTTTAGGCAGTCACACTTGTATAACTCGAGAACTGTTTGTCCAATTAAGATAAATTAAACTCCAGTAGATAGTGATCTAAATTGTCTGAATTTACATAATTTTTATCTAATTAATATTTCCATAGTTATTCAGTAATTAGTAGCGAAAAAAAATATATATATATATATATTTTTTTTTTTTTTTTTTGAAAAATAGTGAAAATTTTTATCCATAACTCTGAAATTCTTGAGCAAATAAAAAATATTGTCGACACACCTTGAAGGCGATTTTTGTATGCATCTTTTGATGTATCATTTATCAAAATCGTGTAAACGGTTCTTGAGTTATAGTCAAAATTTGACAAACCATTCTCGAATTTTATAGTGTGACCGCTGAATAAGGTGATGATATTAGTCATGCACCTAAAAAAAATCAGTACGTGATAGAAAAAAAGTGAAGGCAGATTCTTGTTTAACTCATCAAAATCCACCTAGTTCACTTATTTTTGTTTCAAGAAAAAATATTTTTTTTTTTGCCCACCACTGTATTTTTACGCAATTGTATGTATATATGGGTATTTTTACTTAACTGTGAATAAAATTTATATTTGAACATCAATTTTGAAGATACATGCCTTGTTTTATTCGCAGCATTATCAGCTTTAAAATAAAGATGATAAACTGTAACATTTTTGATGTTTTCATTTATTAAAATAAATATTAGTAGCAAAAAGATCTAAAATTTTGTATGAAAAAGATTTGTTTTGGACATTTATTTCAAAATAACTTTGAAACTATTGAGCTCATAAAAAAATAAAGTATGAGTGAATTGAAGATATTTTTAGTAGGCATCTTTTGATGACAAAAAAAAAAAAATCTAAAATTTTGCAAAATAACTTCAAAACTATTGAGCACATAAAAAAATAAGTTTGGATGATCTGAAGATATTTTTAGTACGCATCTTTTGGCGTATCACTTATGCCAACCGTACACACCGTTCTTGAGTTATGAGGAAATATACTAAAGTAATGGCCTTACTATGGGCGAAATATTAGACACGCCCATAAAAAAAATCCAGACCTGATGGAAAAAAACTGAAAGCAGATTCGTGTTTAGCACATTAAAATACATCGAGTCCAACTATTCGTTTATGGGGGAGGATTTTTTTGTTGACCAGTGTTATCAACGACATTTGACTTAAATTTATGATCCCAATCAATTATATTTATCGCCACTCTTATATTTATATAACCAATATTTGTTTAAATTGCAATTTTCTATATAAAAATACAAAAACAAAAAGTGCAATTTTTGCATAATTTTCAAAAAATCCATAAAATTCTTGCTCAAGTGAATTTTACTGAAATCGTCATAAAAATATTTTTATATAAATTTATCAAAATTTACACACTAAAATTTAACAGCCGTAAAAAAAAAAACTTAACACAGCTTTACTTACCACTGTTAAGCAAAATTCCTTAAAGTTGTATTCAAAAACGATGATTTGCTTACTATACCTTTGGTAAAATATAAATATTTTAATATTGGTTTGACCCTACTTTAAGGCTATTTTAAAATTATTTCCGCTACATTTTTTAAGAAAAAAAAATAATAATAAAAAAAAATAACAATAAATATTGTCCAAACACGGTTTGAACACTAATATTTTTAGTTGAAATATTATTTTTTATTCTAAAATACTTTATATTTTTAATCTATAATTATTGAATTTTGTAATTAGTACCAAATGTAATGGTTTTATTTTTCCTACAAATTGTATCTTGAATTTAAATACTAACGGTCAACCGAATTTTAATGCTCGTTAGTTCTATTACTTTTGTTAAGTTGTCAAAAATATCCCTTTGTTAAAAATGAATTTAGAACAAGATATTGTCAAAAGAATAAGTTAACTGCGACTAACTTATAATAAAATTATCCCACTTTATCTTCAACAACCAAAGGGTGAGCATTTGATTTTAAATAAACTCATAGATTCTCTAATCAATCTATTTAAATTTGTTTTATTTCATTACATGAAACTCTAACCTAAAATTATAATTACATTGGAGTAATTATAATACAAGACAAATTATTTACATTTACTTTACATTTACATATTGTCTACATATGTAAATGTAAACATCAATTTAATAAAGTTGTTAAATTGTCCAAACCAGCATCCACTTAAGTCTCTCTATACACAACTTTATTCATGGTCCTAATCGAGCCTCTTTTTATGGTCATCTTCAAGCATCTCCTTTAATGGTACATCAAAAGCTTTTAAACAAGTGAGTGAATTGAACAATTAAATCTCTACAATAAAAAACAAGAGGAAGAAGGTAACTGAAACAACAAAACACCTCCAGTAAGAACAAAGCCGTCGGTGTAAGTACAATAAAATTATACGCATTATATTATTTATACAAAAAGAAAAAACAATAACAAAAACATATAACATAAAAGAAAAAATAAGAAGACAAAAAAATGTGCACAAATTAGAAAATTAAAGTTTTAAATCTAAAGAAGCAAATATAAAAAATTGAAATATACAAAAGTCCCTAAAAAATCTTTTAACAACAATAATAAAAAATACATAACTTCAGAATCAAAAAAAAATCAGTTTGTTCCGTTTTTTCTAATTATAAAATTGTATGTAACCATTTTTCAAAAAAAAAACAACAATAATTTCCATAAAATCGTGCAAAAATCTTTCAAGTGGTCATTTTGTTTCAAAAAGAAAGAATCAAATATATTATACAAATTTTCAACATAACCAAAAAGAAATAAGAATCTTCTAGAATACTTAAGTCAACATAAATCGCCATTTTCTTCAGTAACCAATCCCGTAACAAATTCAAAAAAAAAAAAAAAACAAGTAAATCCCAAAAACAAAGAAAGTGTTTAGATTTACAAAAAATAAAAATCTCCATTTGCATAAAGTATAAATAGTTTACACCTTAAAAAAATAAATTTAAAAAAAAAAGAAACAAAAACGAAATAATAATTAAACCCAATCAAAAATATTAAAAAAAAAAAATAATAATAATAAAAGGTGCAACATAATTTTTTTTTTCACAAAACTAAAATACTGTTTACCACAACTAATATAAAATCAAAGAAATTATTTTTGCCCAAACCTAATTTTAAAAGAAAAGAAGCAAAACAGGATCCCGTTAATCTGAATAATATGCTTTTGGATTATTATATATTTATGTAAAAGGTAATTGTTAATTTCATTTCTCATGTACATAAGTGCCAAAATTACGAAATAATAAGAAAGAAACAATAAAGCAGAAAATAATATTAAAAACCTGTTTTCGCTTTATGTATGTGCATATGTATGTATACTACCGAAGTCTCTTAAAACAACTCTTGTTTGCTTAGTTACGTTCTCTTTACACTTATCGTATTTTCTTTGTACAATCTCTTATAATTAACAAAGTTTTTAATACAAAAAAGCTTTTTTGGCGTTATCTCTTTGTGTGTCTCTTACTTATTAATCGCATAGTCACTGATCAAGTTCATAAGTAAAAAGAGAAATTAAATTTATGGTTTTGGAAAAAAAAAACAAGTGTTACCAGTGTGCAAGAGAAACATTGAAAATTTGTTTATTGAAAAATTAAAATTTTATTTTGGTCATAAATTTTTTTATTTGTAAAAACAAATAATATAGTGAAACTATTAAAATAAAAATTTAAAGGAAATTAATTTTATATTAAATAATATAAATTTAATATACGGAACATTTACAAAATTGTAAAAGTATTATGCTGTTTAGTAATTTTGCTATATTTACACCTCACCCTCACAAAACATATTAACGTGTTTACAAAATTAAAGTAAATATAAACATTGAATATAATTAGTGAACCAAAAAAAAAAAAAAAATAATTTAAAACAATTTAAAAGTACACGATACAGTTTCAATATTCATTGAAAATCTAAATGGTTTATTAAATATTTTTTTTTTTTTTTTGTTGTAATTTAAATTTGCTGAAGAAATTTTTTTCTAAAAGTTTGCATTATTTTTTTTTTTCATCTATATGAAAAATTTCGTTATTTCAGTATTATCTACCCTTTTTTGGCTAAATTTATTTAATGAAGAAATAAATCCCAATAATTTATATACGATTTCAATTGAAAATTTTAAAATTTGTTTTTTTTAATCAAATTTATTAACTGGAAAAATAAATCCAGCACTATACTCATAAATAGCATCTCATAACTTGTGTTTTTATTAAAATACATCTTTTAACTAGATACACAAATCTCGCGCTATACTGATTAAATAGTACCCTACCATAATTCTTTTCAATTGAACAATTATATTTTTTAACTAGATATGCAAATCTAGCGCTATACTGATTAAATAGCACCCTACCCTAATTTTGTGTCAATTGAAGAATTATAATTTTTATTACTTATATTAACTACATACTCAATGCTATACTGATAAATAGCTCCTATCTCTATACAAATTTTCAATTGAATAGTATATTTTACCCAAAATTATTTTATACTCTGTATTAATAAATAGCATCCTGTTCTGAGAGTTTGTAGAGTTTAACCCACATAAATAAAATTCTTCAAATAATTTTCTGGAATAATTCATTTTTTTCAATATTAATATTAGTTGCTTTTTCATTTTTCTCATTTTGAAATTAAAATTTCAACGAGAATTTGTATTTCTATACTCAATTACTTTAATCATCAAAAAGAATGGCTACCACATCCCAGAAAGACTCGCAACCTACATCAGTTCTTCACGAGCGATTTATATTTGACTGTGATCACTTATTGCAGTTCTGTCAAAAATTTAATCAAACTCCTGCAGAAGATCAAACAGACACTCTTCTCGTAATAAAATTAAATGACTTAAATACAAGATGGGTTAAAGTAGAAACTTCATATGAAAAAGTTATGCTAGCCTCTGGAAAAGAAGTAAAGCCAGAATTCAAAGAATCTGCAAAGGATAATTTTAATGCATGTGCTGATGCTTTTTACCTCTGTAGTTCCCAAATCAATGATTTAATTAGAGCACTTAGGATAGATACATCGGCTCAAGGTCTCGAAGATTCAGCTCGTTCTTCATTACAACCTCAAACTCGTCTTTCAGATAATTCTAATATCTGTATAAAAGTTCCGCCATGTGACACAGAAATTTTTCAAGGTAGTTATGAACAATGGCCATCCTTCCGGGATATGTTCACTGCCGTCTATATAAATCACTCAAAACTCACCTCAGTCACTAAACTTTATCACCTTAGAAATAAAACTACAGGTGAAGCAGGAGCAATAGTAAAACGCTATGCCCTGTCTGATGACAATTTTAATCTCGCGTGGGAGGCATTAAAAACCCGTTATGAAAATAAGCGAGTACTCGTAGACAACCAAATAAAGATACTATTTGATATTCCCCCCGCAACACATGAAGATAGTGAATCAATTAGACGAATACAATCATCCGTAAGTGACTCCCTTGCTACACTTAGATCTCTAGGAATTAAAGTAGAAAGCTGGGATCCCATTCTCATTCGTCTAATTTCCACTAAACTTCCATATTTTACATTATCTCTTTGGGAACAATCGCTCACATCTCCTCGTGAGTTACCTAAATGGTCCCAAATGTCTCAATTTCTAGTAGACCGATACGAAGCGGTTGAACGTCTCTCTAGCATAAAAGCTACAAAGGACTGCTTTACCTTAACAAGTCCACCTCAATCAAAAATACAAACATATTCTTCTCAAGAAAATTTAAACTCTCTCTGCAAATTATGCAATGAAAATCACTCTCTTAGAACTTGCCCTAAGTTTCGAACATTTACCGTACAACAAAGAGTTGATTATATCTACAAAAATAAGTTCTGTAATAACTGTCTTGCTTCAAATCACTTAAAACTAAATTGTAAAAGCAAACATACATGTCTTACTTGTAGAAAGAAACATCACACTCTATTGCACATGAAGCAAAAATCTTATAATTCATCACAAAATGAAGAACCACAATTCCCACATAAAAACGAAAATATTTCTCATAAAGCCCCATCAGGCATTTCCCCCCATGATCAGAGTAATACTCTTGATGAACGTCCCCACTCAAGCCAAATTCAAGCCAATTTCTCTTCTAGTCACCAAAATATTCTATTGCGTACTGCTCTTATGCAAATAAAGTACATGGGTGAGCTCTTCACTGTAAGAGCATTAATAGACCCCGGCTCACAACGTACATTCATTTCAGAGAAAATAAGAAATAGACTTCAGCTGCCATTTAAAAAATCTCATTTTGAAATAATTGGAATTGGCGGTAAAAAACAATCCGCAAATAAAGAATGTGAATTTACATTACATGCCAGAAGATACAACATAGATTTTACTATTAAAGCTATAGTCCTCCCAAAGCTAACTAAAAGACTTCCAGCTTGCTCATTTGAAATACCAAAACCCAACGAACTAGATAATTTGGATTTGGCTGACCCTACTTTCAATCAATCATCTCAAATAGATTTGATATTAGGAAATGATTATGAACACTTTCTTAATATCGAGGGGATTAAAAAGAATATTTGTGGTGAAACCTCAGCTTACAACACAATTTTTGGATGGGTACTCAGTGGTCCCATAAATACTCAAAGTGTTCAAGCTTTTACAACTTGCCTTGTTTCTTCGGAAATTACCGATCTTAACGATATTTTAAGGAAGTTCTGGGAACTAGAAGAAATCCCTTCATCTAGTAAATTATCTCAGGAAGATGAATACTGCGAAAATTTATATACCCAAACGACTAAACGTCTGGAGAACGGAAGATATATCGTAAGACTGCCTTTTAAGAAAGATTTTCCAGAAAAAATGTTTCTCGGGTCATCTCGTTTTCTTGCCCTAGCACAATATTCTCAATTAGAAAAAACACTGTCAAAAGTCCCTGAACTACAATCCCAATATGATACTGTTCTTAAAGAATACATAAAGCTTGATCACATGGAGGAAACTTCTTCGCAAGAAATTACAATTCAAAATAAATATTACTCATTTTATTTACCACATCACGCTGTGGTTAAACCCGAACATAAATCAACTAAAGTAAGAGTTGTGTTCAACGCTTCAAGAAAAACGAAATCCCAATATTCTCTTAATGATGTTTTATATACAGGCCCAACTTTACAACGCGATTTAATGTCGATTATTCTCAATTGGAGAAAATATCAGTACGTATTTAGCGCTGATATTCAAAAAATGTACCGCCAAATCCTGGTACATCCCACAGACAGACCCTTTCAAAAAATTTTATTTCAAGATAACCCTAAAGGCCCTATTAAAGATTATCAGTTAAAAACTGTTACTTTTGGGGTTAATTGCGCTCCCTATCTCGCAATTCGAACATTACTTCAAATTGCTTCCGACTATGAAGAAACATACCCCAGAGTATCAAGTATTTTAAGGTACGAAACTTATGTCGATGACATTCTCTCTGGTGGTCACTCTATTGAAGATACTTTACTAGCCCAAACTCAATTAATTAAAGTTTTGAAGTCTGCTGGAATGCCATTAAAAAAGATAGCAGCAAATGAGTCCCAATTACTAGTGAACCTACCCAAAGAAGATTTATATGATCAAGATTTCTTAAGGTTTCATGAAGCAAGTTCCACAAAAACGCTTGGCATTAAGTGGAATGCACTAACGGATAACTTCTCTTATAGTTTTACCCCAATATCTCAGTCCGAAAAAATTACAAAGCGTCAAATCCTTTCAACTGTTGCAAAACTTTTTGACCCAGCTGGTTGGCTCGCACCAATAATTATTAAAGCGAAAATTCTTATGCAACAGCTCTGGTTAGAAGGGTTAGATTGGGACGATGATGTTTCAATAGAATCCCTGCAAAATTGGAACAATCTCGTTAAAGACATCTCAAGTGTCGAAACTATTAATATTCCCAGGTGGCTACAGTATAATCCATTCGATACTGTTCAAATCCATGGATTTTCAGATGCCTCGAAGGCAGCATACTGTGCCACTGTCTACGTTAGATGCCAAACCCAATCACATTCGGTTTTCTCAAACTTGTTAGCCGCTAAAAGTAAAGTTGCCCCAATTCAAACTGTTTGCCTACCACGATTGGAACTGAACGGAGCAGTTCTATTAGCAAATTTAGTAAATTATGTAGTTTCATCCCATGAGTTTCACGATAAGGAGATTTTCTTATGGACAGATTCTTCCATTGTATTAGGATGGCTTTCAAAAACCCCATCTACATGGGAAACATTCGTAGCCAATCGAATATCTCGAATTCATCAACTAGTGCCAAAAGCAACTTGGCGTCATGTTTCAACTCATGACAACCCTGCGGATTTAGGAACCCGAGGTTGTAAACCTTCAGATCTCGCAACAAATACTCTTTGGTGGCATGGACCCAAATGGCTATCTAGACCAGCAAATGCATGGCCAAATAGAAATCCCCTTAAAATCGTTGAAAATGGTAAAAAAGTACAAATTCTTCACAATACCACTGAAAATAAAGATATTCTCGAAAATTTTTCATCATATTGCAGAGCACTTCGAGTAATATGTTACATTTTCCGATTCTTTAATAGAATTTCTAAGAAACAAACAAATCCACCAACAAGCAACTTAACACAAAAAGAAATCAGTTTTGTTAAAACCAGACTCATAATGTTATCTCAAAAATTGTATTTTTCCGAAGAATATTCACATTTGTCAAACTCTCAACCAATATATGTGAAAAGCCCTTTGAAAACCTTAAATCCATTTATAGACTCAAACTTAATATTACGAGTAAATGGCCGATTGTCACAATCGTTACTGCCATATAACGAGCGATACCCTATTATATTATCAGGTAACTCTCGGTTTTGTCAATTATACCTGACTCATTTACACATATTTCTCTCGCATGCTGAATGCAACCATATGTGCAGAATGGTACAAACTGAGTTTTATATCTCTAGACTCAAACCTAAAGTTAAAAATATTATTAGACACTGCAAAGTCTGTATAATTTACAAACAACAACCATGTTCCCAAATCATGGCTCCACTCCCCCCAGAAAGGTGTCAGCTATCACCACCTTTTCAAATCACTGGCATTGACTTCGCAGGACCCTTTGAGATAAAAGCGTCTTCTCTACGCAAATCCACCTTTACAAAAGGATACGTATGCGTTTTTGTATGTTTCAGTACAAAAGCTATTCATTTAGAAGCGTGCTCAGACCTTTCGTCAACAGCATTCCAAGCTGCATTCGCCCGCTTTGTTGGGAGACGGGGGCTTCCCCAAAGGATAATGTCCGATAACGGTAGGAATTTTCTTGGTGCCAGCAGAACATTGCTTCGAGAATTTTCCTCATTTATACAATCTGTCGCTACAGATATATCTAGCAAGTATGTCACATACGGCTTTGAATGGAAATTCATACCTCCTCATGCACCTCATATGGGTGGACTATGGGAAGCGGCTGTGAAAAGCTTTAAGTTCCACTTTAAAAGAATCTCGGGTGCTCAAAAATTCAATTTTGAAGAATTCGCCACACTTTTAGCAAGAATAGAAGGTGTCCTAAACTCTCGTCCTATTTCAGCTTTATCAGAAGATCCCTCAGATCTTACTGCATTAACCCCTGGACATTTCCTGAAAGGAGCTCCTATTCTAGCTCTCCCAGAGCAATCATATCTAAATATGTCTCTAATTAATAGATGGGAAAAATTAAAAGCCCTGCACCATCAGTTTTCAATCAGATGGAAAGAAGATTATTTAAAGTCTCTTCACAAGCGTTATAAATGGAAAAATCAAGCACGAAATCTCAAAGTCGGAGATCTTGTAGTCGTCATGGATGATCTGCAACCACCTTATGAGTGGAGACTCGGCAGAATTGAAAAAACACATTTTGGCTCTGATACCAATGTCCGTGCAGCAGATGTTCGGATATCAACAGGATTAATAACTCGTCCAATTGTAAAACTATGTTATTTACCATTTCTAAACGATCAATAATCTATATCTCTAACTTAATTTTTTTCAAAATGCGTTTTTAAATTAAATTTTAAGTATTTATAACCAGTTTAATTATGTATCTCTCTCTCTCTCTTTTATTGCAAGCCTACAAAATTTATTTAATTTACCATCAGTAAATACCTATTTGAAAAGGTTATGCTAATTTCTATTTTCCTTTTTTTAACCAGAACCATCAGCCAACTCAATATGAGCCCAAACAACCGTATCCGGTCCGTCAACCGCCATATAACCCAACGCCGTAGAGATAGGTCAGGCAGCGAACGTCCTGGTCAAAGTCGTCAACGTCAACGTGATCCGCAAATTCATCAGTGTTTAGTGTGCAAAAAGTACCACCCTTTAAAATTTTGCAAAAAATTTCTATCAATGGGAGTTGAAAGGCGTAAGGTTCTAGTAGAACGTTATAAGTACTGCCTCAACTGTTTGGCACGAAGCCACACCATACGGTCATGTACGTCTTTGGTAACTTGCAAGAGGTGCGATAATCTACACCATACGCTGTTGCATTTCCCCCATACCAGTGGAACATTAAGTTCAACCACCAGAAAACGTCGCCGTGGACAACATCAGCCTACAACAAACCAACAAAGTGTCGTTACGCCAAACACTAAGATACTGTCTGAAGCCATCAGATCTCTAGCTCAAGTCCTCTGCGTTTCCGGGAATGTTAAATCTGTTGCATGACTGCAAGGCCGGCGCCATGTCCAAACACGGTTTGAACACTAATATTTTTAGTTGAAATATTATTTTTTATTCTAAAATACTTTATATTTTTAATCTATAATTATTGAATTTTGTAATTAGTACCAAATGTAATGGTTTTATTTTTCCTACAAATTGTATCTTGAATTTAAATACTAACGGTCAACCGAATTTTAATGCTCGTTAGTTCTATTACTTTTGTTAAGTTGTCAAAAATATCCCTTTGTTAAAAATGAATTTAGAACAAGTTATTGTCAAAAGAATAAGTTAACTGCGACTAACTTATAATAAAATTATCCCACTTTATCTTCAACAACCAAAGGGTGAGCATTTGATTTTAAATAAACTCATAGATTCTCTAATCAATCTATTTAAATTTGTTTTATTTCATTACATGAAACTCTAACCTAAAATTATAATTACATTGGAGTAATTATAATACAAGACAAATTATTTACATTTACTTTACATTTACATATTGTCTACATATGTAAATGTAAACATCAATTTAATAAAGTTGTTAAATTGTCCAAACCAGCATCCACTTAAGTCTCTCTATACACAACTTTATTCAAATATACTTTTTAATGTCTGGATGTTAAGATTTGTTCCGAAATTCAAAAATGTGTCAGTATAGCTATTTAATAACGTATTCCGGGACAGGATATTTTCTGTAATTATTTTTAAACTACAGTGGCCACAATAAGTATTCGACATACCATTTCATTTCTTATAATTTCATTATAATTTATATACTTATTGAATTATTTCGATTAAAATGACAAATATTTATATGAAATATGTATTTCCTTCTATTATTAGTAATATTTGCTCCCAAATGAACAGAACTTTAATGAGTGCTGCCATTTTTTCAACAGTGTACGAATTCAAACGCAAAAAAAGTATTCGACATGTTGCTTATTTGTCCATTTCCTATAATTATGTTCATTTTCTTATATTTTTTTGTTGTTGGTTTTACAACTAGGATAACAATTTTTAAATTAAAACACATTTTAAAATAATTTTACATCATTTTATTGTGATTTTGTGTAAATAAATTACTTAAAAAATAGAAACTTCAGTTGAAGCCAAAAATTTCATAATTAATAATTTTTAGCAAAGAAAATAGGAAAATTAAATTGTATAAAAGGCGTAGAAATTAAGAAAAAGGTCCCTTAATATTATAAAAAATAAAAAAAAAACTGAAATTCACTTAAAAATATTTCTGAATCAGCAGGATATGTTCAACTAGCTTTTGTAAACCAAAGCTAGTTGAACGTAAAATTTTACATTAAGTAAAACAAAATTACAAACTAAACTCATCCAATATGGCTAGACATAATGAGAAATACTTAGGAACACTTGTTGCATTCTAAAAATTTTGAAATATTGAAGAAATACATCATTTTAGAACCAGGTTTGGTATAAAGAAGGCCCCACATCTCAAAAGGGTTATAAAATTGATATTAGATTTTGTAAGAGGATATAGCAGGAAGTCGAAAAAAATTCTGAAAGGATGAAATTTTCGCAAATTTTCGTATGCAATATGAATGTTCTAGTCTATCGAAAGCCATATACCGAGATATAAGAGAGAAATAAGGTAGCTGCCGTAAAAAAAGGTGATTGAAGTGTTATGGTTAGGGGTTATGTGATGGGGTCTGGAGTAGGTATTTTAGTATATATAGATGGAATAATAGATCATCGGTATTATGTAGACATTTTAAAATAAAATTCACATAAAAGAGCTGAGCAATTAGGAATGTCTGACAGAGTTATGTTTACCAGGATAATAACCCAAAGCATTCTGCCTTAATTATAAAGCTTAACTTTCTCTGTAACTGCACGAAAATAATAAGGAAACCCCATTATAATCACCAGATATCAATCTAAATGAACATTTGTTTTTAGTAACAAAAATTGCAACTTTTAAACTTCATGAATAAAAATGGTATTAAATTTATATTGTAAGTGCAATGAAACAAAATGGATCCTGAATATAATAAAATCCTTGTCGAACCTATGTCAAAACGCTTAAAATAGATTGTAAAGTGAAAATAAAATGCTATGTGTTAATAAAAAGTTTAATTTTTGTGAATTTTCGAGGCATAAAGAATAATGTCGAATACTTTTTTTTGCCTTGAATATCAGTGTCATTATATAAATGGCTTTCTAAATTAACTTTTATTTGTATTAGCATTAAAATATATGCAGATTTGAAATCTTTATGTTGTAATAAATTTTAACACATTTTTTTACTTAAAAATTCTGAGAAAATTCTATTATTAAAAAAAAATAAATAAATAAATAGCATCGCTTATGTCGAATATGTTTTTTTTGCCCACTGTATATACATATTTTAAACTAGTTTGTATTAAAATCATAAACAGTAAAAAGTATATTCTGGGTGCTTTTGGATTAAAATACCAACATTCCGGCTGCCGGCATGTCAACCCAATGTTCGCCACAATCGTTCAACACAAATGTTCAACATTTTCATTGTTTGCTGTTACCACATTATTCCAAATAGTACATCTATCATATCAATTCCAGATAAAAATAAATATAAAATATGTATACAAAATAAGAAATAGTGATGATGATTTTATCACAGAATATTCGTTATTCGGATACATATAATTACATCCAACAAAAATTAAATAAAATTATTTCTTTTATACATAAGTAAGGAGTCGCAGATCAAAACGTACCTTTTTCATTATTTGAATTTTTTGGGAAATTGAGAATTATTTTTTTCGTTCCCTTACAAAGCAGTTTGAATCAGGAAATTGTAAGGAGCGTTCTCCTTTCCATAAAATGCGTCGAATGACATCAATTCACCACAACAAATCTTAAGGATTTGTGGGATTAAAGGACTTTCAAATGTAAAAAGTACGTTTTGTTAAAAAAAAAAGTTGAAAAATTTACAATTTTTTTGTATTTTAAAGGAAATATTTTGCAAGGATTTATAAAATGATCTAAAAATACTGTTCGCAAAAATTGTGAACCAAAATAACTAACAACAAGAGCGAATGTTATATTCGGCTTGGCCGAATCTAAATACCCACCATCAACTTTTTGAAATTTTACATTATATGAGAGGTGGGCGGTAAAGTGGGCGGACCACGTTCATTTTTAGTTTCCAAGCATCCTTGGTCCTTGAACTATTTGAACACAATTTCGTTGAAGTTTACCTTATATGGGAGGTGGGCGGTAAAGTGGGCGGACCACGCCTATTTTTAGTTTGCAAGTTTATATCGATCCTCAAACTGTTTATACAAAATTTCGTTATCGTACATGCTTTTGTTTAAGAAATATCAGCAGAAAAGTATGAAATGGACACCCTGTGTTTCTAGTTTTTAGCCCATAACTTTTTTGTTTATTAACTGATTTTCCCCTTTTTCAATCCCAAACAAACCTTATATAAGATAAATATTTGTGCCAAATTTCGTCCCCCTACGTTGTCCCGTTCGATCCCTATCCTGCTTTAAACAGACTGACAGACGGACGAACATAGCTACATCGACTCAGAATCTAACCAGGACCCAGGTCTTAAATGATTCCTTCGACATGTTACACACGGAATGATAAAATCAATATACCCCCATCTTTTTGATGGTGGGTATAAAAATGCTTGTTCTTAAGAAAAAATATACCTCTAGAAATTAAAAAAAATAAAAATGAAAAAAGTGCGCATTTTCTGCAAAAAAGTAAATTTTTTGCATAAAAAAGTGAAAAAATTATCCAATCAAAGTTTTTTCTGATAGAGGTCAACTCATTGAAAACAAAAATAACAAAAAAGCAATTTCCAAAAAAAAAAATGCAAAAAAGTACGTTTTTTTGCTTCATATGTATAAGCAAAATAAAAGTTTTTCCCAAAATGAAAAAAAAAAAAAAAAAACGTATTTATCATCAAAAACGTAAAATAATAATGGAATAAAACAGTTAACGAATAATTCGTTCTTACTACTAACACTGACAATAACAATGAGAGAGAAACTGAGAAGGTTTGCCTACATAAACAAAAAATATAGAAAATAGTTTTTTGAATACGATTTTCTTAATAAATACTTTAAAGCGCCAAATTGTGTATTAGCTAGTATATGCATTAAACAAAAATTAAAAAATTTGTTTGGATACGGCTGTAAATTTTTTTAGGATTTTATTTGACAGTATAAATTTTAATATTTCTGTAACTTTTGAACCGTTGTAGATATCTTAATATCTCAAATTTCACATGGTCAGAGCTGAGGTGTTTTCGAGTTCATTTGGAGGAGTTCAGGTTCCTAGCTGGTCAGCGGGTTGGTGGGTGGCCCACCAAAGTTAACCATCTTAGGTGTGTAATTTTTTTGAAAAATCCAAACAAATTTATTTATGATATGTTCTGGGCTTTATCATTTCTTTGATGTTTTCAAAAGAAATCTTAATGCAAATGCGTGTAAAGTAAATCTGGAGGAGCTTGGGGAAAAGGTCTGCCCACAAAACCCTATCCAAACATTGTAAATTTTAAAATTTTTTTTTTTTTAAATCTTTTTGTTAAGTTCTCAAATTGCAAAGTTGGGATCGACTTAAAATTATTTTAACTATATATATCTCCATATGTAAGGTAAACCCCAAAAATTATTTTCTGACGGACGCCTCTTATGACGGATCATTTCAATGAAAAAATTTTTTAAACATGCTTTATTCGGATTTATTTTGGGTATTTTCATGAAAAAAGTCAGAGTTTTTTTATTTCTCTGATTTTAAGACAAGTTTATACATATTATATTAAAATTTCAATACAGTATAATATGTAATATTGATTTTGTCATTCCGTGTGTAACATGTCGAAAAAAAAATAAAAAAAATAATGCCACTTACCACAGTTATAGAAAACATTTTCACCATTAAACTATATTTCTTAAAAATTTTTAAAAAGACCATTTTTCGAGATATTTACCCGCAAACTAAAAATCGCGAGATATGTATCATTTTGATGTTGAGAAAAAAGTCATGTTATACGTCATATTAAAGGTAATTTTTATGCCTTTAATATGACATCTCAATAAATCTTATATCATAAATACTTTAAAAGATATTTGTAATTATGTGTACACAACTTTGTACATATTTTTAGCTATAATGCACATTCAAACCGCGATATTTCGCGAACCACTTGATGGAATTATCTGAAATTTTGAATTAGTCTTAGTTTTGACAAGAATAATAAAATTGTGCCAAATATTATTAAATTCGGAGAGTTAAAGTCCAAAATTGTTATTTTTCGTGTTGGTCTTAAATGGAATGACTCATTACTCTTTCAGTTCCTTTTACTTTGCAAAGTAAAAGTTAGAGTAAGCTTTTCTCTTTTCATAAAATAATTGGGGAGAAAGAAAGAGTCAAAATCTTTTCAGATATGAAGTGATGATAAATAGATTAGTTTTGAACACTTAGAAATGTTATAAAAAATTGTTTACGCTTAAACTTCATCACAAAAAAATGTCACACTTCTAAGATAGAATAACAGTTTTATGTAAGTTTTCACATGTTGATTTGTAAATCCTAAGATGTTATTAAAAATACTTAGGAACAATTTTAGAACACGTTCTAAAATCATTAGTTCTATAACTGGTTTAATCAGAACCACTTCAGATTCTTTAATAACATCCCCAGAACTAGTGGTATCACAACCAATTCTGACACCTTATTGTGATTTTAAATTCGTTTTAAGGAATGTTTTAGAGAACTAGTGCTTAAGAACTAATTCTGTATAACATCTACATCACTTCTGAGAACAAATTACTGGTTCTCGAATGATATTCTAGAACTATTTGAAAAAAACTTGTATATAAAATTCCAAAACTTAAAAAAAGAGTACTTACAAATTAAATTGATTTTTAAAGTGGCCTTTAGGAAATAGCCAATTAGAAAAAAAATAAAGAAACCGTGTCCTAACTCCCCTAGAACTAGTCCTATGTTCTAGAACTGTTCCATAGAATGGGTACTGGCTAGCTAACAATTCCTCAGAACTAGTTCTGGATTGTCACCTCAAACAAAAATCATTGGTCGTAACGCCAAAGTAGAATAAGAACAGGCTATTTTCATATGTTCTGGAACTAGTTGTAGAACTAATAAATTTTTTCCTGGGTAGAAGCTTTTTTGTTAAATAATTTACAATTTATGATTTTATTTTTAATTTTATTTATATGCACCTATATAAATGCATTTTAAATATTTTTCACTGAAAAATAAATGTATTTTTTAGAATAAATGCAAAATTTAGTTTATAAAAAATCTAAACAATGATAATTTCTTAATAAAAACAAAGTTAATGTATATGTATAAATGAAATAAACTGATGCAATGCAATTAAGTGCAAAATACAAAATTATCATCATCATGATGTTGCTACTTGGTTGATAACCTCTTTGAACTGATACCCCCCAATGAGAATTTCATAAATCTACTGATAATTAGCCAAGACATCACGATTAATAACACCCGGGTATGTAGTGTAAACTTTGGATTTACCAGTCAAGGCAATAAATTGTTCTGCCACTTCAACGGCTACACGTACTTGAGCCTCACCAGTACTGGCACCCAAATGGGGAGTGGCTACAATTTTGGGATGATTAATTAATTTCTTGGTAACTTCGGACTTGGGCGGCTCCTCGGCATAAACATCAAAAGCAGCACCACCACATTGTCCCGATTCGAGAGCATCTAAAATGGCCTGTTCACAAATGATGCCACCACGGGCAACATTAACAACTTTAACACCTTTTTTACATTTTGCCAGGGTATCCTTGGAGATGAGATCTGGAGGAAGGGAAAATCATATGAGGTAAATATGAAAATAAATAAAACTAATAAAAATTACTTCTAGTGGCTGGTATTAAGGGAGTGTGTACTGTGATATAATCAGCTAAAGGCCAGATTTCATCCAATTCCATTTTCTCAATACCCACAGCCTTAGCTTCCTCAGCGGTAGTAATGGGATCATAACCAATTACCTAAAAAATATACATTATTTTATTTATTATTTATATATCGCTTAAAAAGAAAAATCATATTAAATACTTACACGCATACCCCAGGCCTTCATGCGTATGCCCACTTCACGACCAATACGCCCCAAACCCAAAACTGCCAAAGTCTTGCCATGCAATTCACTGCCACTATATAGTTTTCTATCCCAACGACCCTCTTTCATACTCTGGACGGCTGGTACAACGGGACGTGCCAAAGTACCAATTAGTATGCATGTCAATTCACAAGCTGAAATTGAATTGCCTCCCGGTGTGCTGCGAGAGAAAACAAAAAAGTATAAATAAACAAAATAAATATGTAGTCACTAAGAGAGGTGAAAATGTTTAGAGATAAAATAAAATGATTGAAAATATTTATAGGCTTTGAAGTCTAAAGGGGAGATGATGTTTGTTTATTTTGACTAGACACAAATTTATGCAAATTTCTGTTTATATTAATTATATTGTATATTGACTTTATTCTGATACACTTTCGAAAAGCGCATTTGATATCAAACCAAATTCAAATTACTTAATGGAAAAATTTTGCCAAGTATTAAAGAGGAAAATTTTATTAAATGTTATGAGAGGAAAATTTTATAAAATGTTATGCAATATTTTATATAAGAATATTCTATGTAAAAAAAATTTTTATTTTTCATAGGTGCATATTTTAAGAGTTTAACTGCATATTATAAAATTCAAAAAATATTTTAAAATCCGTATTATCACTTTCGTACAGTATTTTTTAAATATTACCTATAATACTTTTCCAACTGCGTACACATATTTACTATTCCTGGAACTATATATTATTATCTTTTACAGGACTTTATGTAGGTGTTTTTAAACTCTTATAAGTTTTATTGATATTGAAATATTTAAATGTTTTTTTTTTTTTTTTTTTTTTTTTGTAGAAAGTTAATTAACCCTGAAAATTTATTGAGTTGTACTCGTACATTTGAAAGCGCCAATATTTAATATAATTAAACACATTACTCAAAAATATGCTACCAAGTAACACGTTTTTGTGTAGGTGTATTTATTTGCATTTAATTTTCATATAGGTGAAATTTTAATATTTTTGAAAGGAGTTAATTGAACTTGAAAATTTTAGAGGTTAGTGAACACCTAAAAGAAAGAAATTCCAAACAAATAGTGACAATTTTATATCATTTTACCTAAATATTTTTGAAGGTTAATTACAGAAAAAAAACGTAGAAAAACTGTTTTTAATATTTAGTATTCGATAATTCCATATTAAAACGGCCACCAATTTTTTTCGATTTGATATTTCCAATTTGAAATAAAATTACATTGACTATTAAATTTGATTCTTAAATCATAAACTTTTACACCCGTATTCAAAAAACGAGAGAGAAACTACAGTCGGTCAAGACCGACCATATGATACCCTACATCATTGTGTATGAGCTTAAAATTAGACCTGTGGCCAATTGTAGACCAATACTTTTACTAAATGTAAAATAAATTATACAAATATAGAACAATGCACTGATACTAACATCTACATGATTTTGCCCTTTAGGGCGATTCCCGGAAGTGGGTTTATATGTGAGCTATGGTAAATTATGGACCGATTCTCATAAATTTTGGCAATGTTGTTTCTACTTATATAATACTTATTTCTGTCGAATATTAACTTGATATTATCATTCGTATGGGATTTATGCACGTTAAAGTGAATTTCGGAAGAGAGGATTTATATAGGAGCTATGGTCAATTATGTACCGATCTTGATGAAATTTAGCACAAAGATTGGCACTTATACAAAACTTCTTTGTACCGTGTTTAATTGAAATAATGGTATATTTGAGGCATTTATGATCTTTAAACCCCTATTCCGGGAGGACATTTGTATGGGGGCTAGGTGAAATAATAGACCAATAATATCCAATTTCAATAGGATTCCTTGTGTCAAAATAACTATTTGTGCCAAATTTCATCATAATATCTTTAAAATTGCGATCTGTACTTTGTTCACAAGGTTTACATGGACAGACAGCCAGCCAGACGGACGGATATCGTTAAATCGACTCAGAAAGTGATTCTGAATCGAACGGTATACTTTAAGGTGGGGGTCCGATAATTTATTCTGTGCCTTACAAACATCATCACAAACACATAATTTCCCAACCACCTATGGTGGTGTAGGGTATAAAAATTCAAAAAGTACCATTAGAAGAACGGAAAAGTACCACAAAGTTCCCTCTTATGGATTTTCATTCACTTAGGACCTTATATCTTTAATTTCATGTTTCTTGGTTCATAATAAAAAATGCATTATTTAATTTGAATAAAATTAAATTTAAGATTTTATCCCCTTTTTTAATACTTTTTATTCCCCCTGAATGTAACAAAGGTTGTATTTCAATGAATTTCTAAAATGTACTGGGATCTCATGTTAAAATATTCATATGTATGTGTCAGTAAAAAGAAAAAAATATTTTGTGCAAAAAGTACCAAAATCAGGTACGATTTTTACCCCTTAAACGTTCGAATTTCCAAAAAGTTCCCAACTTGTATTCGCCAATTTTCGTTAAGGCAATAATATAATGCACATTTTATTTCTTATTGGATTAAAAGATAGATAGGATGCCAAAAAAGTACCAAATTACAGTTTTCACCCTAAATGAGTACCAAAAACCAATCCGATTATTTTTTAAATGAATAACGATAACTATTCAACTTTTTTTGTATCTCTATTAGTTTCCGTCTTAGTGGATCTATTCGGTAGGAGACCAATCTACAGTCCATATTTCATCTTTCTAGCTTTAACCGTTTGGGCTGTGCGAAAATGAATCACTAAGTTAATCAGTCAGTCAATCACTCAGTCATTTGCTTTTATATATATAGATCAAAGTTTGGATTCATCTGATGTTCAAAAAGACCATATAAAAAGTATAATGCACTTGAAGTCATTTAGCGATGAATTTTCCCGAGTTTAAAAGCTTACTTTAAATCTATGTTGGTTGAATAATTTTGTTTAAAATATTACAAAGTTTACTCGTTGTTTAAAAATGAAGCGTTCCCATATGCATATTTTTACAATTACTATATAAAAACTTACGATTGAAACTAAAATAGATTCAATTGCTCTAATAATTTACTACATAAAGACCTAGAATTGAGGCAAAAAAAATACTATATAAATCAATGATTGTGTTTAAAAGTTAACTTTATAAAGACCCGCGATAAGAGCTAAGAATGAAGTATATAAAGACCTACCATTCCAATTGTAAATTTCAATGCTAATAAATTTTTTGTAGTAAAATGTTTTTCGTTTATCTTAAAATTTTGAATTATGTTTTATCTAGGGTGATCGACGCGGTTTTCCAACCGGTTTTTTTCGGTCAATGTGCTGTCGGTTTTTTCAAAATGTTCATTTTTCGAATGTCGAATAGACCGGAATAAAATAACATTTTATTTCAGAAAACGTACTAAAAAGTGATATTTGAATCGAAATTTAATTTTGAAATATTTTTTGAAATATTAATAAAGACTGATTTCTTATGTTTTAAAAATATATTTTAAGTCCTAAATTGGAATTTATTCTGTAATATTAAACAAATAAATAAGTAATAATCATCCTGTATGAATTTTTTAATCTATTGTAATATCTGTAATGTTTTTACACCCAGTTTAATTTTTTTGATCCAATATTTTTCACTTGCAGAATCGTTTCAATTGAGACAGCCTTCCATATTAAGCCATGGTTTCTGTTTATGCTAACTAAAATTTAGTCTAATTTTTGATGATTTTTTTATTCTACAATTTTGAAATATAATTATCTTCTAGTCATCTAAATATATAATTTGCTTAGCATTTTTTCCCTTTCTAGAGCTTTCTGAAGCTCCCAAACGACGTAGAAAATTAAAATTTGGCTAAATTATAAAACTTTTCGTCCAACAAATCCTAACAGATCCAGATTTTTAAATCTCTATCAGGGAGCGAAAATACGTAGATCTATATTTATAGATTTATATATATCTTTCCTAAGCATTGTTTTTTCTCCAGACGACGTAAGAAACTAAAGATCGGCTTAATTATAAAACTATTCGTTCTACAAACTGTAACGGAGCCAGATGTTTCTACCAGGGATCGAAAAGTCTGTTTTGGTATAAAGAACTTTTGAGTTGCTATACTTATTGTTTGCTCTCCAAATCCTATCAAAAACTGATTCTGCATTTCGGACAGGGAGCGCATTTACGATTTTTTTTTTTATTTTAAAAGGTTTACGAATTTAAAACTTTAATCAATATTATTCCAATAAATTCTAACGGCTTCAAATAATTGACTTCGTTTAGGGAGAAGAAGGTCTCCATATGTTGTTCATATTTTTTTCTTTTAATTTTCGTTAGTTTTTTGTTTTTTGTTTTTTTCATTATTATATCATTTTCCTGGCATTGTCAGGCTTATACGCTTGTATTAAATTTAAACTTGAATATTATAAGAATTACTGATTTTTTTAAAGAAATGTAGTCTTTTGATATAAATATTAACTTCTGCAAAAAACCGGTTAACCGGTTTTTTCTGAATTTCAAAAAATGCAACCGGTTTTTTAAAATACCAACTATTCGAACTATTCGAAATAGTTGGTCGAATAGTCGAATAATCGATCACCCTACTAAATAGTGATAGTGATATTTGAAAATTTAGGAATAATTTTTTAAATATTCATAAAGACTGATTTCTTATGTTTTTAAAATATAGTTTAAGTCTAAATTGGAATTAATTCTGTAATATTAAACAAAAAAATAATTAATAATTATCCTGTATGACCCAATTTAATTTTTTTGATCCAATATTTCCTTTATTTTTTAAAGGTATTGTGTTAAAAAAGTTTCACCTGTAGAATCGTTTCAATTGAGACAGGCTTCCATATTAAGCCATGGTTTCTGTTTATGCTAACTAAAATTTAGATGATTTTTTCTACAATTTTGAAACATAATTATCTTCTAGTCATCTAGAAATATAATTTGCTTAGCATTTTTTCTCTTTCCAGAGCTTTCTGAAGCTACCAAACGACGTAGAAAATTAAAATTTGGCTTAATTATAAAACTTTTTGTCTAACAAATACTAATGGAGCCATATTTTGAAATTTTTATCAGGGAGCGGATATAAGAGGATTTATGTGTCTTTTTCTAAAAATTTTTCTCTTTCCAGAGCTTTCTAAAGCTCCCAGAAGACATAGAAAATTAAAATTCAGCTTTATTATAACCCTATTCGTCCTACAAATCCTAACGGAGCCAGATTTTGAAATCGCTATCAGGGAGCGAAAATACGTGGATCTATATATATGGATTTAAATATATCTTTCCTAAGCAATGTTTCCTTTCCAGAGCTTTCTGAAGCTCCCAGACGACGTAAGAAACTAAAAATCAAAAATCTATCAGGGACCAAAAAGTCTGTTTTGGTATTAAGAACTTTTGAGTTGCTATACTTATTGTTTGCTCTCCAAATCCTATAAAAAACTGATTCTGTATTTCGGCCAGGGAGCGCATTTACGACGATTTTTGAAAGGTTTACGAATTTAAAACTTTAATCAATAAATTCCAATAAATTTGAACGACTTCAAATAATTGACTTCGATTAGGGAGAGGAAGGTGTCTAAATGTTGTTCATATTTTTTTCTTTTAATTTTCGGATTTGTTTGTGCATATTTTCATTATTATATTATTTTTCCTGACATTGTTAGGCTTTTACGCTTGTATTTAATAAATTTTAACTTAATTATAAGAATTACTGATTTTTTAAAGAAATGTAGTCTTTTGATATAAATATTAACTTCTGCAAAAAACCGGTTAACCGGTTTTTTCTGAATTTCAAAAAGTGCAACCGGTTTTTTTAAATACCAACTATTCGAACTATTCGAAAACCGGTTCCTCAAAAAAGTCGAATAATCGATCACCTTAGTTTTATCTTACGGTTACATTATATAAATATTTTATTCCTATAAAACAAATATTTGCTTAACTTTTAAAACACAATTTATAACTAAACTTCTGTAAATACAAATACAAACATGGCAACAGATTATGATTATCAATATTGTTTACAATAATAACAAAAGTAAATATATAAACACCATTAAATGATTAACAAAACTAACAATCAGTTATGTAAATAATAACTTTTGTATAACTAGTCTTTAAAAACTCGAATAAATGTGCAATAACAAGAGCATACATAAATGCCATTTAAGTTTTTAATAAAAAGTATTTTTGAAAAATTAATTTTTTTTGAAATTAAATTAAATATTTTGTATTTTTTTATACCCATCATCAAAAAGATGGGGGTATATTGATTTTGTCATTCCGTGTGTAATATGTCGAAAAAATCATTTAAGACCCCATAAAGTATATATTTTCTGGGTCCTGGTTAGATTCTAAGTCTATCTAGCTATGTCCGTCCGTCTGTCCGTCTGTTAAAAGCAAGATAGGGCTCGAACGGGGCAACGTAGGGGGACGAAATTTGAAATTTTTCTTATATAAGGTTTGTTTGGTATTGAAAATGGGCAAAATCGGTTAATAAGCAAAAAAGTTATGAGCTAAATACTAGAAACACAGGGTGTCCGTTTTAGCTTCATCTGCTGATATCTCTTTAATAAAAGCATGCACGACAACGAAATATTGTACATATAGTTCGAGGGTCGATATAACTCGGAAACAAAAAATGGGCGTGGTCCGCCCACCTTCCATATAACGTAAAATTTTAAAAAGTTGATGGTGGGTATGGTAGTAATATAACATTCTCGTTTGTTTTTTTTTTTTCTTGAACTTTAAATGAATAAAACTCCCTTTCAGACAATTAAACAAATTTTAGCATCGATATGTTATATAATATTTTGATCTAATATTTCGGGCTTAGCAGCATATTTTTTCACATTTTCATAGAAAATTCTTATTTTAAAGCATATTTTAGGAATTTAAGTAGTATATTTAAACATATTTTAAGCCTAAGAGCATAATTTGGCATATTTTACACTTAAAACAACGACCAGCAAAATGGTGCACACGTGCAAATATTTTCTTAATTTTGTCACACCTATATGCCTACCTATAAATTTTATATATTTTGAATACTTTTTAAGCAAATTATTTTAATATTCAATTATAGTTTTTACTACAGACCATAAATTGTTTAAGAGCAACAGATATTATGAAATTATAAGTTTAAAAATTGTTTCCGTGCATAATACAAGAGCATGGAAACAAGAGCATATAAAATGTGAAATTTAGGAGCGTCGATCCCTGACTTAAAAGAAAAACGTTCAACCAACATAATATATAATTTGTCATTAGTGAAATTATCTTTTATCTTCATCTTATTAATTAGAAAACATTTTATATTTTCCTAAAACAATATATTTCAAGAGTATATTTTTTAATTTGTAGGGTATATTTGAAGAGCACATAACACTTGTTTAAAGCATATTTATGGTTGCTCTGGATATCACCTTATTTCATACTTTACTACTTACTTTAATACAATGACTTTATTTTCAGTAGCGGCGGGTACATCAATATTATCTACACCAGCGCCAGCGCGACCAACAACTTTCAAACTACCAGCACTAGCTTCTAGTACCTGTTTGGTGATCTTTGTATCGGAACGTACAATAGCAGCATCATAGTTCTGTAAGAGAAAAAAAATATAAAGTTTGAATTAGAATTAATTAAGAATATTAATATGATACTCTATAGCTACACAGAAAAAAGTCACCAATTAACAAATATATATGAAAGTAATTCATTCAATTATAAACTTGTTTAAATTTGCACCTCTCACCAAAATGATTATATCAATTATTAAAAACTGTAAAAAATACAAAACGGAAAAAAATTCTCAATTAATAAATTAATTAAATCAATCAAGTAGTTGATTGGATGAATTAAAAATGTATATATGATATAAAAGTATAGTTAAATTTTATTTTTATTTCATTTTTGCTTGAATAAATTTATTAAATTTCGGTGCAAAATTAAACAACTATGTTAATTGAAAAAAAGGCCGTAATAATTTTTTCTGTGTAATAAGAGTATGCAGTATTTATTGTAAAATTAAATCTATAATCAGATATATTTAAATCTGAATAAAAATTGCTCGCCTCAACTAAATATATATGTACATTAGTGTCCCGTAGACAAAAATTTTGTAGGAAGACCCCTCAAACGATGCGTAAAAATTAGTTTAATATAGGAAAAATATTAAAAAATTTGAATCACGTTTCTAAAACATTTCATTTCACATGGGTATCAAAAAATTCGTAATTTGTAACTAATTATAAAAAAAATATTTTAAAATTTTTTTACAAATATTTTGCTCCATTAATCGTCATTCTAGTACATCATGCAAAAAAAAAAATGTGTATAATTTTTTTTTTTTTTTTTAATGGATAAAAGTTTTATAATTTTGTTCCCTTTATGGCTAAAATATTAAAAATTTGCATTGTTGTAAGTATGGCTGATAATATATAATTTTCCAAATTTTTTCAAAATGCTTTAAAAAGTCTTCTAGCGAAACAAAATCCCATGGCAAAAATTTTTTAAATATTTTTTCCATAACCAGCAAGCAATTACGAATTTTTTGATACCTATTTCGATTAAAAAATCGAAACTTTTTTTTTACCAAAATGTATGGCACCCATGATTTTTCAATCGCTGGTAGGGAACTGAAGACCAATTTTAAAAATTTTTAAAATAATTTTTTCGTATTAAACTAATTTTTGCATTGTTTGAGAGGTCTTCCTACGTCGAAATCTCAAAAAAGGCTTTCCTCGGGACACTCTAATGTACATATATAAAAATATATATATTTTTATATATATATAAAACAACAAGATGTTATATTCGGCTTGGCCGAATCTACATATATACCCACCATCTGCAACTTATTGTTGCACGCTAAAGCCCAAATTACAATTGCGCGTAGTCAGCAGCAGTGTGTGCTGACATAATCAGCTGATAATTTAGAAAGCACTGTTTGTTATGGTGTTGATTACATTTGGTCAGCAGCAGTTTGCAGTGCTGTTTCATTTAGCCCTGTTTCTAAATTCACTGCGCTGCTTTCAGATTGAGAGCGAGACAAAGAGAGTGAGCAAATAAATGAGAGGCTAAAATACACAAGTAGAATAAAGCAAGATGGTGGTTGTAAATTTTTGCTGCGTGGGCTTAAATGTAATTATATGGGCAGCAACATGTTATTCTGACAGTGAACAGCTGATAATTTTTTCTGATACTGTTGCTGACTACGCGCTATTGTAATTTGGGCTTAATACAAAATTTCACATTATATAAATTAGCCGTATTACGGCCATCTTTGTATTATGAATTAACATAGATATATCGGCTTAAAACTATGAACTGGATTTACAATGAACACCCGGTATTTCTAGTATTTTGCCTATAACTTTTTTGTTTATGAAGCGATTTTGCCCATTTTCTATGCAAGAAAAACCATAAAATAAACATTTCAGTAACATTCTGTCCCCGTAGATGGTACGCGCCGCACCCTATACATATTTCAACAGACACACAGACGGCCAGATGAACGGGCATCGACTCAGTATATTAATAGATATAAAAAGTGCTTTAAAATGATAATAAAGCGGTTTAAAAAGGGGCCTACGACTAATTTAATAGTAGTTCAGATTGAAAATAACTGATTAATCTAACTGTAATATAATTTCATAAAGTCATAGTAGAGGAGTAATTTAGTTAAAATTTTCTCGATAGACCCTAGAAAACTCTCGATTTATTTTTAACTTATCGTAGTTGCGAAAAGACCTATGTGTTTTTTACAAACTTTTCAGGAGAACGAAAAACAATTTATTTTTTGTATGAAAGCCATACAAAATTACATTGTAAGTCCTTTTAATAACTTCGGAACTAGTTGAATTATTTGAAAATATTTTAAATGAAGTGTGTAGTTGCACAGAAAATACGTATTTCATTCTGCTGGTGTCTATTATAGTCCACAATCTCTGATTTGGTGCCGCCAAATAGAGACAACAAGGCAATTTACGATTGCAAACTTGTTTATATATAAAAGAGGAAAAGGATATTTTTTGAACGTTTTAAAATTTTCAATATTTTTTTATTATATATTTAATAATTTTTTATTTATTATGCACCACTGTGCAATTTTAAGTTACAATTATTTAAAAATAAATTCCACTGACCTTAACTTCCTTGCATAATTCGTCCACGGGCAATTTTAATTTATAAGCTACCTAAAAGTATATAAAAAATAAAGTTTATTTTAATATTATAAACGAAAATTACAAAAGAATTTGCATTATAAATAAAGGCAAAAAAGAAATAAATTGTAATAAAAAAATCCATTTACATTGATGCCATTTTGCTTTAAAAGATCTACACAAGCACTATCAACTGCATCGCAGACCAACACGTTTTTAATATCAACCGGCATTTTTTTACAACTTTTTTTATTTTTCTTTTTTTAATAAAAACTTAAAACGTTTTAGCGTTTCCAGCAACCTGCGCTTATGATTTTCAAAAAACAACTGATTTCAAGTTCTCGAGTGTGCGATTAATTTGGAATGCAGTTGAAATCAAAACGCCAGACCTACATACAAATTCTGTGAGAGAATGCATCAATGATTAAAAAAAAGTTCGTCGTATTCAATTTGAGTTGTTGATTGTCGCAGAGCATGAGAAAGAACCGGCTTTTGATATTATTTTTATTTTTAAATTTTTTGAAAAATCATGCTCTCTTGTATTTAACAACAGTCTATAGGGTCTGGTTGTATAATTAGCCTAGCAGACCGCCAGTCGAACTCATGTCCAGTATTTAATATTTTGTTATTGTTAATTTGTTTGTTGTTTTTAATATTATTTAAGACACTTGTTATTGTTTTTGCATACTTGAGACTAGAGTATAAATAAGTACCCTAAAATATTTTACGGGCATTTAGATTTTGGCATGACATAAGGAAGTCGATCGAAAAATAATTGATATTATTATAATTTCGATACTTCTCTCACATTTTGAGGGCCTTTAAAATGTTGATTTGAACAGGGATCTTTACTCACAACTCACTTCTGAATATTATCTGTTGATAGTAATCTAAAGACTAATCTGGATTTAAAACTTCTATCTTCAAACCGAAACGAAATATTGTAAATAGAAATTTTATATTACTATATTTTTCTCTGGGCTCTTTTTATTTTGATCCTTTTTTAATTTCGTATAAAAACAATCCATTCAAATTTTAATAGATTTTTATTTTTAAAGTTTCATTATAGCACCCTCAAAAGTCTTCTAATATTATTTTACAGACTTGTTTTTGTGTTATTGTAAATATTTAATCTATACATTTATACGTCTGAAGCTTCGGATTATTTGTACAATTTGTATGTTCGATTAATTGCCCTAGTAACTGATATCGCCGCTTCTTTCTATAAATATAAATATGTATTACTATTTTGATCACCGATCACTTACTCTCTACACTTTCTCTCTAACAGAATACTTTTTCGACAGAATAGTGTTGCTATCGTCTGATCATTTTTTTATTTTTTTGGTCCGGTATTTTGTATTGTACCTATAGTATTCACAACGTAGCAGTAGTCATAAATATTAATTTATCATGCTGTAATATTCCATTTTAATTAAGTCAGAATTATCTCTTATCAGTCAATTGCTTTCATTTAAGAATTCTTTGTTTTTTTAATTATTGACCAAAATGTAGCACATTTTTGTACAAGAAAAATCCGGTTATGAACATTGTTCAAAATTTAAGATTAAAAGGTTTCGTACATGTTTTTTGGAGAGGGGTTCAATAACATTCGGCTAATTTGATTAAAATTATTAGGGAGTGAGTAGACAGATTAGAAACAGTGATTTCTAGGCTAAATAAAAAAATAAAAATTTATAGCGCAAGAAAATTTTTTAACAACAACAAGCGAGAATGTCATAGTATAATTATAAAGTATACTCGTAAGAACAGCTGATTTACAATTTTTTCATTGACATACCTCGCGGAACTGTCAAATTGTTTTTGTATTCATATGCAAAATTTTTTTCTAATTTTTTTTTATTCTTCCTCTCCCTCATTCTCTCATTTTCCGATCAAAGCATTTTGACATTATGTGCAGTAGTTTTACACTAACAAAATACAAGAAATTGTTGTTTTTGTAGATGTGCGAGCACTTTGTAATTACGCTATGGAGAATGTTATTTCGGTTTGGCCGAATCTGTAACCCATTATCAACTTTTTAAAATTTTACATTATATGTATATGTAAGTAAAGTGAGTGCAGAAAGCCCATTTTTTTTTGTTTCCTAGTTTACATTGGTCCTTGAACTATTTGTACAAAATTTCGTTCATGTTTTACCTTATATGGGGGCTGTGAGGTAAAGTGGGTGGATTACGCCCAACTTTCTGTACTAAAATTTCGTTGTAGTATATGCTTTTGTTTAAAAGATATCGGCAGAAATTTATGAAATAAAGTTACAAAGGACACCTTGTATTTCTAGTAATTGGTCCATAACTTTTTTGTTTATTAAACGTTTTTCCATTTTACAAAAACAAATAAACAACATATAAGATGAACGCCACAAGATATCAATTTTTCTCAGAGCGTAAAATGTTCAAAAATTTAAACTGAAAATATAAAAATTAAAAATGAATTGACAAAATAAACGACTTTTTGTACTCGTCTTCACAACGACCTTATTTGTCTTTTAAATTCTTAAATTTAAAAAATAATTACAAGGAAACATTTAATTATTAAAAAGTAAGCAATATTTGTTATGTACATATGTATGTTAATATATTTAATAAACTAGAAATTTTTAAAATTCCTTTTTCAATAGTTTTAAATTTAATTGTTTCAAAAAATACTTTGCAACACTATTTTCCGTTTTATTTTTAAAATATTGCACTATGGTTTCAATGACCACTTTTCTTGGCCAAAATTATCAAAATGGAAAAAAACAGGTTGTCTTGTTTGAAATATGATTTGGGTGAAACTCAAAACAATTTAATGTATCTATTTTGTATTTAAAAAATTTAATTAATTTTTACACTTTTTATGTGTCAGAAGTAAAGTCATTATAAAAGAAATTTGCAAATATTTCACTTATAACTCAACCTAAAGGCGTGAATTTTGCTTTAGCTGCATTAATTTTGATACACTAATTTTGATACACAACTATATTTTAGCAACATCTGCTATTTTATTTTTTAATCTTGGCATTTTTATTCATTGGTTAGACCCATATTAAAATAATAAAGTACTCGCACATCTACAAAAACAAAAATTGCTTGTATTTTGTTAGTGTAAAACTACTGCCCACAATGTCAGAATGCTTTGAACGGAAAAATGAGAGAACGAAAGAGAGCAAGAGAAAAAAACTCAAAAAATATTTTACATGTGAATACAAAAACAATTTGACAGTACCGCGAGGTTTGCCAATGAAAAAATTGTAAAACAGCTGGTCTTACTGTCAAATTGTTTTTGTATTCACATGTAAATTTTTTTTTTAGTTTTTTTTCTCTTGCTCTCTTTCGTTCTCTCATTTTTCCGTTCAAAGTATTTTGACATTGTGAGCAGTAGTTTTACACTAACAAAATACAAGCAATTTTTGTTTTTGTAGATGTGCGAGTACTTTATTATTTTACTATGTACTATGGGTTAGACCTTGTAAATGATAAGAATTTCCAATGCTAACGTATACGGAAAAGATGGATTTTCTCGAAAATCGCAAAAAATCGCAAAAAGAGACATTACGGAAAATATAGCCCATATATATTTTTATTTATTTCCGTAGAGTTTTTCTTTACCAATTTTCACCAAAAACTTGCAGGTCTAATGAAATGTAAAATTTCTTACGAATCCAATTTAATTTTGGGTTTGTAAGACAAACTGTATTTTTCTAAGATCTTGTTGTCATCTTTTAACTGATTTCATATTCAATTATAAAAGTACTTATCCTAAGATCTATTTTCCATAATAAACTTAATTAAAAAATTGTTGTACTCAATAATTATAAAGTATTGAAAACCGTGGAAAAAAGGCACCTCTTTTATACATATTTTAAAGTTGCTTAAGAAACTGAACTTTGACCTGTTGTATTATGAAGACAAAATAGTAAAAGTAGGCAAAGACTTAATTTTTTGGCGTTTTGAAGTGTTTGCTACAAAACTACGATAATTAAAACACAAATAGAAAATGTTACCAAAATTAGTTTTTGCCAAGAAAAGTGGTCGGCGAAACCATAGTGTATTGTTTGGAATTTGATTTTCTTCTTTAAGAAAAGACTGAATTTTAGTTTGAAAGCATGTATTAAAATTAAATTGTATAAATAAATATTGTTTTGTTTTAAAATATTTTAAATTAGCGAATAAATTATGAAAAAAATATTTTAAATTTAACAGATTTCACTTTCCAGCACTTTTTTCTTCAAATACAACTCTAAATCACTTTTTATGTAATAACGCCCGTGAATAACAGCTGTTTGTCGTTATTACACCAAATATATATGCCAAAAAATTACGACTCTGTTTGACCACTTTACCGCCGAATACAAACAAATTTTGAAATATTTAAAAACACAGTAACAAATGTATTTTCCTAGAAGGATAGAGACACCCTTAATGGGAATCCAAAAAATCTCTTCCATAGGAAAGGAATGGCTTTGTGGCAACCAAACAACTTTTTAATTCATTTTGAAAAAAAAAAAAAACAAGCGTCAAGATGCCGTCAGTCATGAAAACCTAAGTTGCCGCCGTCAATTATATTACATCGGCTTGGTTATATGTTTCATGCCGCTTATTTTAAAATAACTGTTTAGTGTTGTGAAACTCATTGTTTTCTTTGTTGATCATCATCATAAATGTAAAAAAATAACAAAATTTCTAAAACTTTAATTTATTTATAAAAAGCATATAATTGTAATTTAGAATAATCTATGTGTGTTTTCGAATTATCATAAAAAATATTTAATTGCATAAATAAACTAAAAATACAAATATGTCTGGAAAAAATTCCATACAAGTGGCCATTAAAGTGCGACCACTTTTTCGTAAAGAAAAGGATCAAGTTTCGTCTTGGCGTGTAGTGGAGAATTCAATACAATTAGTTGATTCCCAATCAGATCCATACTATTTTGGTAAGTGGAATTGTAGATTAATATAAAGATTTTTCCTCTGGATAAAATGGCCAGCGAATGCATGTGGTTAAATAGAAAAAGACGCAAAATTGCAAAAACAGTTATGTGGGGAATTTCGTTAATACCAATGGGACAGATAGTGAGGTGCAAATAATCTCGCAGAATAGAGGTTTGACCGACTATTCTTAAATTATAATGATGACTCTATAAAAATTATTATTGGAAATATTTGTCCACTTTTTCTGATGCATTTTTATGTTGCGTTAATGTGTGTGTTACAATGTCTTTTTTTGTAAATTGTTTATTTTTAACTTGCAGTGTTTTGATGTCGTCTTGTGTTTATTTTTGTGGTTTGTGGCGGTGATGGGCAGGAATAATGTATAACAAAAGTTCAAAAAAGTACCACGAAATGAAACATCTGAATTGATTTTTATTTAAATACAAATATCATATGCATTCAAACTTACATAATACCATTGCAAGGCAGTCTATGTATAATATATTGCTTTTTTCCTATACAATTCTAGTAGTTTACAATAATAAAAATTAGATAATGGTAAATCGATTTCGATTTTAGTCGAAAATCGATTTTCAGGCAAAAAGATCGGTTGTTTGCAATCGATTTTATGTCAACGATTTTATACTGAAATCGATTATTTAGTTACAAAAATAGATTTTGTTTTAAAAAGTTAAAAAATACAGTAGGTAGCACAAATGAGTACATGCTTGTAATTTGTGCACTTGTCGTTGCATGAAAATAAAAGTAGTAGAGCAAATCGAAAAATTGTTTCTTTAATTTATTTTATGTTTAGTATTTAATAAAATAATGCATTATTTAAAAATAAAAGCATAAAGCTCTACGAAAAAATCCGACAAAACGAAAACAACTCGCATTTACTAAATTTTGCACCTGAGCGATTTTTAAAATATTTTTTTACAACAATAAAAATATTTGAATATAATATAGTGTAGTTTATAGATAATGGTCAGTAGATTATTATACCATTTTTAGAATTTTAAATATACCTTTTAAATCGGGAGCTATATCCTAAGGACCGCTTTTTCGGACTTCGCGGTTTAAAATTTTATATCTAGAATACCAGTTGACCAAATTAATTTTTTTAAACTGTATTAGAAAGACAAGAAATTATCCTTTTTAAAAAATATGTATTCATTTAAATGAACTGCAAAACTATCTTATATATTTAAGACACAAATTCAGCTTTTGAATTTTTTCTATTATTTTGAATTTATATCAATTTTTGACCCACAATTTATATTCTATACTTCATTTGTAAAACAAAAAGGTATCGCTTGATAAAATCGGATGAAAATTGTGGAACCTATGAATTTCTGAAAAACCCGTAAAATCTTCATGCATCATATGTAATGGAAAAAGCCATATAAAAGTAAAATAAGATTTTATGAGTTGTACACATTTTAAACACTTCACAGGATCTACAATTTTCATCCGATTTTTGTTTTACAAATGAAGTATAGAATTAGATTATGTATTAAAAAAAAGTATGTCTTAATAAAGTGTGGGTCAAAAATGAATATAAATTCAAAATAATAAAAGAAAAAATTCAAAAACTGAATTTGTGTCTTAAATATTCAAGATAATTTTGCTGTTTATTTAAATTAATATATACTTTTTAAAAATGATAATTTCTTGTATTTCTAATAGAGTTTAAAAAATTTAATTTGGTCAACTGGTATTCTAGATATAAAATTTAAAAAACGCGAAGTCCGAAAAAGCGGTCCTTCGGATATAGCTCCCGATTTGAAAGGTATATTTAAAATTCTAAAAATAGTATTAAAGAAAACATTTTTGGATTTGCTCTACTACTTTTATTTTTATACAAGTGCACAAATTACAAGCATGTACTCATTTGTGCTACCTACTGAATGTATAATTATAAAAATCTTATAAATTAACTATTTTTTTTTGTTGGTAATAATAAAGTTATGTTAAATCAGCTCTATGACGATCTACAAAGGACTAAAAAATATTAATATTTAAAAATTCGGTAAATTTCTCTACGACGTCGGAAAAATGTTTAAATTGCGTGCAGAAGAAAAATCATTCGGCTTTAAAAATGGCCCCAAGAAAAATATAAAATTAAGAAATCCCAATATTCAATTCGCAAAAATCTTAGTATTTTTACAAATCATCCCTAGCTGTGCATTCGACAAAACAATCGTCTAAATCCTCTGAAGGGGGAAAAAAAATAATAAAACAATTTATCGAAATATTAATGAAATAGCTCGAGAATATCATTACCGTGTGAACGTTTATTCTTGATAACCCAATAAAAAACAAGCTTAGTAGTGAACATTGATTTAAATGTAAGACTTTTTTACAAAGCCTTACTGAAGAAGATTGGTTTGATGGAAAAATTAAATATTAACAGATTTCTTATATTTTACATACATAGCTTTTATACATGTATTACTTGTGACCTGAATATTTAAATCATATTCAAATATTCAGGTCACATATTTATTTTTTAGTTGTTTTTGACACACTTTTAAATTTATCAATAAAAAATCGACTTCAAAATAAAATTGATTTTGGGGACCGATTAATCGATTTTGAAAATCGAAATGAAAAAAGTTGATCGTAAAATCGAAAATCGATTTTTGGCATTAATAATAAAAATAAGGACAATCTAAAGATTAAAGTTTCGGTAGATCTGCTATAATGTCAGTATTTGAGCTATTAAATTAATCTAGAATTACATAAAAACTTTAATTTAAGGCTTGTTGGATTTTGCTATTTTTTAAAGATTTGGGTATTTTAACTTTTATGTGCAAACAATAATTTTTTGTACTCATTTATCTCTAATTCACTTAAAATCGTAAAAACTTCCATACTATTTATCCGATTGCAAAGATTAAGGTGTCAACTGAACGAAAAAAAATATAAAAGTTTCATAAACTCAACTTTTTTTTAAATATTTTGTAATTTCTAGTGCAAAAAAAAAAAAATTTTAAGTCAAATTTCATTTTTTATTTTTAATTTTGGAGTTTATGAAATCTTTTAATTTGGTTTTATTTATAATTACCTTTTGTAACCTAGTTTTATAAGTTTTTTGTTTAAACGCCATATATGAAGGGTCGATTAAAAAGAAAATATCTTAAATATCAAGTCCATTTTGGTACCGTTGGATTCAAAAATTTATTTCAAAATGTTCGGGAATATCTTCCAGATATATAGCCTTTGATAAATTTAGGGACTAAAACACCTGACCTCACAGTATAGCACTCAAATATACATCCATATTATTATTGGGCTAATAATTCGCACTCCAGAAATTGTGGAGCGGAAATTTTTCAATTTTATTTTGATCAACACAAGTAATATTAACAGAAAAGTTAACTTTTTAGGCTATTTTTTGCTTTTAGTAGTGCCCCGACAGCTTGAAAGACATATATTTGTGTAACTCAAAAAATACCTCATGTCACGTTATATATTATGACACCAATTGGCCTTGTATTTTTGTAGCTGTTTCGTAGCAAGTCTCCCATTTTACATAAGCTAATACCTACAGAAACATAATCTGATAGTTTTAGTAACATATATGGACCAATACTTTAGTAAAATGAGCTTAATGTTGAAGATTTTTAATTTTTAACAAAATAATGAACCAATGTACATCATTTGGAATATCGAAATTTAGAACATTTACATATATTTTTCAGACATGACAAAGTACATTTATATCTTGAATTAAAGAAATTAAATTTAAAAAATCATTTAGGAAAAAGGAATAAAGAAATTTCGCTCAATTTTCCCAAAATCTTAACCCCAGATTTATAGAAGGAATTAGTAAATGCTTAACAGTGATACTTAATAAATAAAAATTAAGTGATTATTTTAATAATTGAATTATAAAATTTGTTAATAAATTAAATTTTAATTAATAAAATAACTTAGATTTTTATGTGTAAAATATGAGTTTAATTTATTTGAATGATTAATTTTATTATAAATATATTTGAAATCATTTAAAAATGCTGATTAATAATTTTTCCTGTCGAAATTTAAACATTTTTTAAAACCAATTTGTACTTTATTTCTCCCTATTATACCACAAATCACATCACTAATGTATTTATAACGGTTTTCTCTAACAAAAACCAAAAACAAAAAGATCCAACATGAAAAAATTCATCATAAAACATAAGAATGAATAGATGCGCATGGATGGAGAGACGAACGCATAGATGGATAAAAATTTGGATGTAATTTTAAAAATAAAAGTTTATGTTGCTTGTTGTTGTTATTTTAGTCGCAGTATGCATTTTGGTCTTATGCTTAAAAATAAACTATTCAACCTAATTCTTAGGCGTTTTTATGATTCAGGGGTCGTGTTTTTTTTTTTTGTTTTTGTTTTGTTTTATTGTTAATATGTCGTCTAGTAGCAAGTGATTAATTTGATTTTATTTTTAGATCATATTTTCGATCAGGATGCTACCAATCAAATTATCTTTGATAAAATGGCTAAACAAATTGTACATTCAGCCATACAAGGATTTAATGGTACCATATTTGCCTATGGTCAAACCTCTTCGGGTAAGTTGGAATTATAGATGATACGGAACTTTTTTTCTATCTGCATGATTATATATTTTTTTAGGAAAAACCTATACCATGATGGGTGATGATGACAATCCCGGTGTTATGGTTTTGGCTGCTAAGGAAATTTTTAAAGAAATTGAAAGAACACAAGATAGACAATTTCTCTTGAGGTGGGTATTTTAAAGATAAATAAAAAAAAAGGTTGCTCTTCTTTTAATTTTTATTAAAAAATTTGGCTTTAATAGATTAAATAGAAGTGTAATTTTATAATAAATATAACAAATAGTTTATTTTGCTACTTGTTTTCTTTGTAGAGTTGGCTACATTGAGATTTACAATGAAAAAATCTATGATTTATTAAATAAGAAAAATCAAGATTTAAAAATTCATGAAACTTCGACTGGTATAGTCAGTGTAAATTGTGAAGAATGTATTATTAGATCTGAAGATGATTTACTTAGTCATCTGAACAAAGGCAGCAAGGAACGCACTGTGGGTGAAACCAATATGAATGAACGCTCCAGTCGATCTCATGCCATTTTTCGTATTGTAAGTAATTTCTCTTCTTATAAATAAAATATAAATTCAAATTATTTACACTCATAATTATAAACAGATTATAGAATCCCGTAAAATAGATCGCAGTGAAGATGATGCTGTTATACAGAGTGTTATAAATCTAGTCGATTTAGCTGGTTCCGAGAGAGCCGATCAAACGGGTGCCCGAGGCACTCGACTTAAAGAGGGAGGCCACATTAACAAAAGTCTTTTGTTTCTGAGTAATGTTATAAAACGTTTATCGGAAAATGAGGATGATAAATACATTAGTTTTCGTGACTCAAAATTAACACGCATATTACAAGCTTCCCTAGGTGGTAATGCCTTAACTGCCATTATTTGTACCATAAAACCAAATGCTATAGAAGAAACACAATCTACCCTCAAGTAAGATTAAAAAACAAAAAAACATTTTCAATGTAATTCTTACAAAATAAATTTATTTCTTTTAGTTTTGCTTTGCGTGCTAAAGCTATTAAGAACAAACCACAAGTCAATGAAATTGTATCAGATGCTACTATGATGAAACGTTTGGAGCATGAAATAAAAGTTCTTAAAAATCGTCTTGAGGAAGAGCAACGTAAAAATGAAAGTCAAATTAAAGTACGTCAATTGGAGCAACGTATTAAAGATGAAGATTTAAAGATAATTTCTTGTAATTCATTGCATTCTATACGTAATCGTGAAAAACGAAGACGTACTTGGTGTCCTTCGTCTACGAATTTAGATGCTAGTGCGGTTAGTCAACAACCATCTGCTTTACCGGTACCAGCCATGGGTTCTCATCCAGTATCTGCTTTGCCTTCACGTTTGCAGGCACCCAAAACATCTTACTACAACACTCCCCTTATTACCATGAGACCTCCCACAGAACCACCGGCTGCTCCAAAAATAGGAGCTGGTCTTCCAATACCAGCAGATAATTTACCCGAAATCGATGAAGAGTTTGCTCCAGCAGAATTGGTAAATTTTGAAATGTTATCACCTCTACATACGCCTCGCAATCAGCAATTACAGCGTAATTTTAGTATCACTCCAAAACTTTTTACTTGTCCTCGTTCCACGTAAGTTTTTTTTATAAATTTTCTTCACGTTTTTTCTTCTAACTTTTGTTAAATTTAAAATCTGTTTCTATTTGGGACCTTTTAATTGCACCATTTCAATCGTGTTTCTTTCATTCATTATTTAACATTTTTTATTTAAATTTACTTGATTTCTTTCATTTGTTATTTGTTTAATGCATTTTTCAATTCATTTTGCTACTAATTTTATTTGGCCTTCGCTGGTTGTATGGCTTTAGGCTGGAAAAAGTTGAACAAGATTTATTGGATTTACAACGTTTTACCGACTTGGAAAATAATGTTGAAGTTCAACATGAAATCGATTCAGCTTTAAAGCTAAAAGTTGAAACTCTGAGTCAACGAAATGTCGTGTTGGAAAACGAAAGACTTGAACATTTAAAATTAAAATATGAACTTGATATTGCCAACGAAAATTTAACAGAATCTCAAAAAAGGTAAGTTAAAACTATTTATTGTTGCTTTGCTTTTTACTATTACTGCTTTTAACATAAATCTTTTCTTGTTAATAAATGCACCTTGTTTTATGGTCCCAAAAATTTTTTAACTACCTAAAATTTATTTTCCTTTTTTAAATATTTTTATGGCATGGGATTCTATCTGTTTTAATTTTAATTAATAGAATTTCTTTCTATATTAAACAATTACAATTTTAAAGATTATTTTAAGAAATGAAAAACTATTTTTTATGAATTGACAAAAAAAAATCATTTAAAAAATGGAAGTGCAAGTGAGTTGGGAAATTCCGTTTTTTGATTCATAAAAAATACAAAATTTGAATACAGACTGTAGGATCGCCGACAAAAAATAAGAATTTTTAGAGAAAATCCACATCTCTGGATGGAATGAAGCTCATTCTTTAAATTGCTCTGAATCTTCTATCATAAAAGTTAAAAAAACTGGTTTAAACATTCACGAACCAAAAAAAAAAAAAAAACACAATAGGAACGCTATATCTGCGTCAGTTTGACAATAGGGTATTAAAGATCGTGGCATATGCTGATGATGTGGTCATACTGTTGATGGATATTGTTACTAGCGCAGGTGTCTATATTATGGGTACGGATCAGAGTTGGGGGTAAATTTGCAGTTTCCACTAACATTTAGTGATAGTGCAAAATTTTTAACTACAATCTTTATTTTTTAGTGGTGAGTTGAAAAATATCAGTCTCACTTAGCATAGGGGTAGTGAAAAAAATTTTTCACTATAATTAATTAGTGATAGTTAACATTTTTTCAGCTCAAGCCTAGTGCAACATATTTTTTCTTCATTAAATACTTTAGTGCAAAAAACAATCCTCCACTAATGTTAGTGGAACTTAGAAATTGTTCACTAAATTGAAAGATGACCTAATGTTTTTTAAACTTTTTTCACTAAATACAAAATAAAGACTAACCCCCAATTTCACAAACCAATTTTAAATTCAAAAAGTATTCAAAAACATATATTGTATACAAATATAGTCTCTTAAATATTCGAATTTCCAAAAATCCCTTTTCTCTCTAACTTTAGGCGTTCGGGCTGTAGTCAGTAAGTCAGTAACGTTACTCGTTTATATGTATATGGATGTCTGAATATACACAAATACGCTTATAAAATTTCCAAAACACACTAAAAGAAATTCTAAATTATGTAGTGTTGTTCTAATTGGACTCTAGCCTGAATAATTTTCAAATAATACAATCAAATTCGTTATTGTTCAGACAATTTTAATTTGCTTAGAGTTTTTAAATATTTAAGGAATTAACTTTAATTCTTCAAATTTCGAATTTTCGAAACTTTGATCTTTTTTTTTTATAAAATTTGAAAGTTTATTATTGTTTTTATAAAATTGTTGTATATTATTTTGCAAAAATGTTGCACAGTGAGGCCAAACACAAATTTTTTGGTAATTAATCTGTATCTCCTAAATTACCCGGTTTAGGAGAGTACATACCCAGGCAAAAAAGACATGAAAAAGAAATGCATGAGTTCACGTGATGATGCACTGGTTAATTTTTAGGTAAAACATGCATGATTTTAACATTGGCATGTCATTGGAGTGCATGGGCTTACTTTAGAGAAACAGCTCGTCATTAAAATGACTGCCCTTAACCAATGAAATTTTAATGAATCGACTACGTTTTTTCAGTGGTGAGCGTATTAATACATGTACATTTATATGCCAAAAGATTATTTCAGACATAAATTAAAATGCAGATTTTATTAAAATAATTATAAAAAAATAGATAGCTCTTATTTTTAAAGTAATTTTAGTAAACCGGTTTCCGGTTTTTTGCAAGCGCCGTCGGTTTCGTTTTTTTTTTTTTTTTGCAATTTTCGTTTTTTTTTTTTCGAAACCGGTTGTTTTAAATGCGGTTAACCGGTTTTTTAAAAACCTCATTTTATTTAAATTTTTACTTAATTTTACTCAGAAAGTTTTGAACTGATTGAACAAAATTTAAAGGTGGCTCAAAGCGATAAAATTTGACCGTCAATAACTTACGCAGATCACACGTGATTATCGAAAAATTTTGACATGATGTATAAGCTACTAAGACAAACCTATATGCCGAGTTTCATTTCTCTCCCTAAAATTTTAGATGAAATATGGTTTTACTGGGGTGTATTTGTCGAAAATTACGTGTTTTACGTAATTTTATTTTAATAACTATGATATTATTAGTTGTTCAATTTTGTTCTTTTTGGTCATTTTAGAAAGGTGATAAACTGTGGAATTTAATAAAAATTAGGAAAATTTAAAATGTAATGAATTAGGTATTGTTGAGCTGAATAAAAAAACCTAAACTTTTTAATATTTCAATCTCCGAGCCACCTCTAAATTTGTTTCAATCAATCTAAAATTTGTATATTATATTTTTTGGGCTATTCGAAAATTTCTAGCGGGTGAAACTGAAAATTTAAAAACCTTTATTTTCCTCCACATTAAAGAGGGCCACCCTAATATACATACCTATATAATTTCTCAAAAGTTTTAAAGTGAAAAAAAAAAAACTTCCATTTTGAAATTATTCGCACCAAAATTATTTTTTTGGAGAAGAGCTTACATGCACGTATAAATTTCGGCGTTTATTTAAAAAAAAATATTTTCTTCATAAGAAATTGAATTGACTGAAAACCGGTTAACCGGTTTTTTCTAAAATGTGATTTTTCGGATAAACCGAAAAACGGGTTTCAAAAAAAGTCGGATTTTTGGATACTCTAGTATAAACGTAATAATAGTCAACTTTAACATCCTGTAGCTTATCTCGTGTTATTACAGGATGACTACAAGATGATCTCTCTCAAATCTCGGGTCCTCTACAACTCTTCCATACATTTCAATTCGATCCGAGCAGTAGTTTAGGAGATACAGATTTATTACCAAAAAATTTGCGTTTGACCCCACTCTGTGTTGGATCATAAAATTTCGAACTTAAATTTAAATTGATTCAACTATTTTTATTTTAATTCGAATTTTTCGAAGGTAATTTTTAATTTATTTATAAAATCGAACTTTATTTCCACAAAATATTGTTTTTATATTTTTGAAGATTTATATTATTCCCATAATTTTTCCAGTGTGCTGCGAGAGCGCACTCGAATACACTCTAATTCTTCTCCGAAACAAAACAAAAAATACAAACTTTGCTCTCCTGCATTCGCATAGCTTTCTACAAATTTCACATGATGTTCCTTCCTCCAATGCCAAACAAATATTATTGCATACAACAACAAAAGCCAAAAAAAGGTGATAAACAAAAAAAAAAAAAACGAATAAGAAAATAGAAATGAAAACAAAAACCGACAAAAACGGCAATGTAAACAACACCACACACATACCATCTACTATAGTATAGCAGAAATACTACTCATGTAGTATTGTGGGCTTTTGTTTGCCAGTTGCCAGTATGTTGTTCAACTGACTGTTGGTAGTCAGTCCATAAAACAGTTTAAATGATTTTAGTCGGGTTGTCGGTTCATTATTGTTTATTAACTTTAAAGTACTCTTCGTAAACTTTTTTTTGCTAATTCTTTATTAAATAGTTGTTGTAATATTAATAATAACTCTTAAACGTGTGCTGCTGCTGGTACTACTCTTATCAACTATTACCCATTTTTTTAATTTAAAAATTAGTTAACTAATTCTTATCGTTAAGAAAAAAAAATTGCAAATATTCGATATTCGTTCGTTAAGAAAAAAAAGTAAAGAAAAAATGTGTGAAAAAATTGTTTTATTGCCATTTTAAGCATAGTTTGTGAGTGAGTGACGAACCATTTGGGGCGATTAGGAAGTAAATTCTTTAGTGTAATGGTATGTACTACTTTATATGAATATTTCATTTAGTTTTTGTATTACTTTTTTATTTAAAATGAAATGTGATAAAAAGCACTTTAAACCTCTCTAAAAACCTAAATTACGTCAACATTATTTGTTGTTGCAACTTTTGTATTGAGGGAGGGAAGGAGGAGGAGGAAACAACAACCATTATATATGTAGAAGAGACGAATGAATATTGTCTGATAGTCTGACTTGGCTACCTGTATGTAAACGTAGTATATTCACATTATTAATGAAGAAAGGTTTTCGTTCATACATACATACTTACTATATAAATCTATACAAAGTTTTGTGAACGCAACACAAACCAAACGATCAACCAACCAACCGACCCTCTTCCTACTACTTTATACGTATTTATTGTTTCTGCTTGAGTTAACAGTTCAAATTTTTTACATTTCAAATATCCGCTTCTCATACTCAAATTACCAATGTGTTCATGGTTATAAATTATTTAAAAAACAACTATATTTTTCTTTAAACAAAATTATGATTTTATATATCTAATTAACATAATTCATATAAATACATATTATAATAAAAAATACAAAAATTATTAAAAACCTATAAACTTATTACGTTTTAAAGAAAACTTTAACATCGTTATTATCTGTGATATAAAGTGAAGAAGTGTAGAAAAGTAAAAACCAATTGTGTTTAGTACTTATTTATTTTATTCCCATGTGTATTTATTTATTGTATATAAATGTACACACATAAATATATATTTTTTATTTTTCAAATGTGTGTAAATGTGCAAAGCTTTTTTCTTTATTATCGTTATTACCGTGGAGCAGCAGCAATTGCTAATGAAATTAATTGTGGTGTGTGCGATATAAAAAAAATTAAGAAAACGCTTTTTGCGGTAAATGTTTATAAATATTTATAAAGGCTAATATGGCAACAGGTTATTTAAATTACTTATAGGTTTTTTTTTTTACTATTTTAATCTTAAGTGATCTTAAAAATTTTTTGGTATATAAATTTTTTGGTATATAAATTTTTTGGTATATATTTAGTAACTGACAATGAAAATTTTAAGAATCTTATTGAAATGCTTATATTTTCGACATCTCATTGTCTGAAATTCGATTCAACACGTTCTTTAATATTTTGAATTGTTCGAAAAATCATCTAATGCTAAATTATAATTAAGAATTTTAGAGATTTAACTAATGTTCGAAACTGAGTTCGAATTGTTCGAACATACTTAAATACATATTGAAAAAAAAAAAAAAAAAAAATACATAATTATTAAATACGATAGAAGTAAATCCATAAGTATCTACTAATATCGACCAAAAATGAAATCCACTTGTCCCTTAAAATAGGTACGGAACAATTCCAATGCTATGGTACCATTTATTATCTTAAGAAAAATTTTAATTTGTGCTTAGGTTATTACAATTACATAGTTTCCAATGTTATATATTTAAAAATATTTTTATACTTTATGAACCATATAATTCAGAAAACTTCTCCAGGTGCATTGTACCAAGAATTTTTTTATTTTTTTTTTTCCTAAAATTTTTGTGTTAATGCCGTGAAATTTTTGTAAATATTTTATTTTTTAGAGCTTCCCAAAAGGTTACATAATGATTACAATTCGGTAGTCATATTTGCCAACGAAAAAATGCAATTTGATTATTTTGAAATTAATCATTCACCGGTTGTGGGATTAGTTTTGGAACATTATTTTACTGAAACTCCACCGAACTAAAATGCTTTTTTCAGAATAATATAACTAAATGTTAAAAATTATTTTAAATGTTTCTCCTGAAATTTTAGCATTAATAGGTATTACGAGACCAATCTCTGTCACAGGAATTGAACTACTAATCCATACCATATGCGCCATTATGTTTAACTATTTTTAAAATGTTGACCTATTGGTCATTTAACATCTTTTTTGCAATCGTATATCCTGTTTTGTCCCATCACTTCCGAGTTTCACACCATTGCACATCAAGAATATATATTTTCCACTTGGGTGTGTATTATCATAATCTATCTTATTAATCTTAAAGAATCATATGAAACCTAGAAGAAAATTACATAAAAAGTTATTTAATGCTGATAATAATATCATTCCTTTATTTGGTTTTCAATATGGTAAGGACTCCAATGCATCCCTCAAATAAAAAAAAAACTTGTTCTTAAAAAATTATAATTTAATTTTTGGACCAACCAAGTCAATAACATTATTAAAATCCTTCGATTAAGTCTCGGAAATCAGATCTTAAAAAGATTCAGCTAAATAAATCAGAATTTCAGAACAAATTACAAGATTCTTGTTAAAAAATACACCTGAGAAAATTTTGCGAAATAAATCTATTCTTTGTCACATAGATTATACTAATTATTCCAAAAATGTGGAGGACACAAAAGACAACAAATCACTATTATAATAATCATGACCCTATTGTATTAGTAGCTATTTGAAGTTTCTGAGGCTATTTGCGCATTTGATAAGAAGAATTGGTCAACGTCAGATATGTATTAACTTCCTTGGTATCTATGCAATAAAGTAAGAAGTCTGTATGTTTCGAGGAAGGGATAACAGCGTCATAATCAAATGGTTTGGCTGATGTGCCATCAGGAACTTACAATTCTGAAATATCATTGCGGAAAATTTGTGGAAATTGCAGTAATGAACCGGTCCCTCAGTACCAGTTGAGTACCAATTGACACCTAACTCGTCCTCAAAGTTCCAGTTGAGAACCAGTTGACACAAACACACTCACTATATAACAGAGTCAATTTATAACATGATTGTTAAATGCGCAATTAGCAACTCGCGCGCAATTATCTGTGGCTGAGTGGTTAGCGCTGAAGACTATAAAACATAAGATACGTCAGAAGAACATGGGTTCGATTCGAAGTGACGCCATCGACATTAACGAAAATTTATAAATTAAATTAGCCACCTCCAATGAAACCCCTTGGAAAAGTGACAGGTTCTTCTCATATAAAGTTCCGGAATTGGGACCGGTCACTAGCCCTGAGAAACTGTCCCGTGACTAGTTTTGAACCGGTTCTCTTTCCTCTAGGGATAACGCATCAAACACCAAGACATTTTCAGAATAAAATTGCAAAAAACTTGTTGAGCTGGTTAAAAACATTTTACTTATGATAAAGAACTCTTATCGTCAATTTTGGATGACTACATGTCTTTTTTTTTTCATCAGGTCGATACTTTTTTATGGGCGTGTTTAATATTGAGCTCTAAATAAGCCGATTACTCGAGTATATTTCACTTTAACTAGAGAACGGTATGCACGATTTATATAAATGATACACCAAAATATGCGGAATAATTGTACATACAAAAATGATGTTTAGGAGGATATTTTTAGTCCGCATCTTTTGGTGTATCACTTGTGTCAATCGTATACACCGTTCTTGAGTTATGAGGAAATATACTAGAGTAATGGCCTTACTATGGACAAAATATTAGACACGCCCATAAAAAAATTCCAGACCTGATGGAAAACAAATCTTTTCGTATAAAAATACTCATTATCGAGCTCTCAAAAATTTAACTATAGAAAATAATATTTATTTTAATTTACCGTCTCATTTTTATTATTTAAATCGTCGCCTTTTTACCGATTCATTGACAATGAAATATCTGACGATCAAACCAAGTACGTAAGAATTTTTGCTAGCGAAATCGGGGTCTTCTACTATTGTTTTTTGAAAAAACTGAACATTAAATTGCATATGATCAAAATATTTTGTTTTTTTTAATTTCTAAATTAAGAAATTTTAAATATTAGCTTTTTAAGAGCTTATTTCAGAAATTAAACTTTCAGAAAAAGTACCTACATTTTAAAGAAAACTAAACATTTTCCCTACGACTATAATTTAGCAGCAAAAATACCTACATGTAGGGATTTTTTCAAACTTCTGACAACACTTATAAAACCGAGCAAAAATAATAAAACAAACAGGATTATTAAGTATGCTTAATAACACACTCTAAGAACACATAATAGACATGCTTCATGAGGTCGGTTCGTATTTATACCCTACACCACCTAGGTGGAGAGAGTATTATGCGTTTGTGCTGATTTTTCTAACATCCAAAAATATTGGTCTAAAATCCATCTTAATTTATACTTTCTGAGTCCATAATTTATCATAGCCCTCTTTCGAGAATCACCCAAACGTGAATAAATTCATATAAATGTTAGTAGTAGTTAGTTTTACCCTTAATATGAATATCGTTCCACAATTGGCCCAAGTCTAATAAAAAAACCCCTCCCCGAACTATAATGTACACAATGGTATAGAGTATCATATGGTCGTGCTTGACCAACAATACCTTTTTTTTCTCGTTTTTAATATGTATTTTTGGTGAAAATTTCTTCTAATTTGCTCCACTGTTAAGATATTAAAATATGAACACACTAAAGAAAATCATGCAAAACAAAATCTGTTTATATTGTGCCCATAATTATCAACCTCATCATCATTGAAAAAGGGACTGACAATGATGAGGGTAAGACAAAGTGCAACAGTATCTAATTTTAGTAAAAAAAAATTATTTTGGAAAAAGTTGCTTTTTATTTTTTTTTTTTTATATAATTTTAAATTTCCCCCAAAGTGCATTAGTTTATTATTACGCATATAAATGCAGAAAAGGAAACAAAATAACACATCCATACATACAACATTACATTACGTTAAGTAATTTTCGAACTGGAATTGTGTAGTAAAAACAACCAACAAAAAGTGTGGATAATAAATTTTGTGCCATAAATCTGTTTATTTTGTCTTTTCTTCTTTTATGTACATATGAACTTGTGTTACTCATTTGTAAGTACTTTTGAATGGGGAAAAAAAGTCTGGACAAGTGTTGTGCAGTTGTTGCAATAGGCATACAACGAAACATTTTATTTTTTTATTATTTTTTTTTTTTTTATTTAATTTTTCAATTTTTCCACATTTTAATGTTTATACTATCTCTGTGGGTCTTTTTTTGCTTTAATTATTTATTTTTCTATCTAACATTTTGTCTAATGAATTTTTATTTACTATAGCAATTTATGTATGTATTTTGTTCTAAAGCTGTGGCACTCAAAGGTTGTTATTGTTTTCTACTTTAATTGTCTTTCTTTTTCTTTCTTTTTATGAATGTAAATTTCCCGGCTACAAAAATGCTGAACTATATATAGTTGCATGATAACTATCTTTTCAGCAAAAGAAAAAAAAAAAAAAACAGAGAAAGATGAGAAAATTAAAACTTAAATAAAATTATTATCACGGTATTTAATCTTAAGTATTTGTAGCGTTTAAATATATTTGTAATTAATGTTGTTGTTATTATTATAATTGTAAAAAGCTTTTTGTGTAGGTTTTTGTTTTGATTTTTTAACTGTTATCTTAGGTGCTGATAACTGTAAATATGTAAGTGATGTAAATACTTCTCTTGCAATATACTAAATTTGGTCATGTTTAATTTACATATAAAAAGTAAATAAAACCTGAAGACTCAGTTTTTTTTTATAACATTGTGTACATCGAACAGAACATACATTTTACTTTGTGTAAAATTTCTTTAACTTAATAATAGTATGTGCGCGGTAAAAGAAAGGTTTGGAATTAGTCATTTGTAATGGAAATTGTAATTTTACAAATTTTCAGAGATAGAAAATGAAGATTTTCCAAAAGGTACTAAAACGATATTATTATTTTTTCGATTCTAAACTAGATAATAAAGTTTTTAATTAATATTTATAAATCCATCGTATTCTTGATCTCATTGTTTTATCCCGTTACATTAATGCAGCATTTAATCATTTTAATAACCAGTACCTGAAAGAAAAAAATATAGAAGCAGAATCAATAACACAGGTCAACAAAATCGCAAACAATATTTATATCGATTTTAAAAATTTTACTATTTTTGAGATCTACGGAAATGTTTTAGTTATAGTTAATATAAATTTCCCCTCTGCCTACTCCTTACATCTTATATTTCCATGATTTTATGAGGGTAAATTGAGAATTTGTAGAATTATTTCTTGTCTATAAACCATGAATGACAAATTTGTTCTACCTATTACCTAAAATCCTTATATAATAAAAATGAAGTGTAAGTTTGTTTGTGCGTCAATCACGTCTAAACGGCTAAACCAATTTTCACGAAATTTGACACACATATAGTACCAGAGCCGGTGGTGGTTATATGTTACGCCCACATTTTTTGCCAATTTTTTAAACTCTTAAACGGCTCCACCGATTTTCACGAAATTTGACACACATATAGTACCAGTGCCGGTGGTGGTTATAGGTTATGTAATAACTCGGTTGGATGTTACGCCCACATTTTACGCCCACACTAAAGTGCGTATAGGTCCAGAGGGAGTAGTAAATATTTGCTATCGCCTAATAAAGGGTAACTATGTGCACCGGGAAGAGCTCGTATTATATGACGATAAAACTTTTCAGGGAATCAAATTTTCTTTTTTGCGATAAGGTGAAAAACAAAAACGATTAATCACGATACTTTTAGTGTTGTACTTTGTAACAGACCTATCTGTTTCAGACTGAATTCAGACCATGAGCAAACTAGATATAAACTCCGCTTGAGCCGGGCAGTCGCCTTCTACAGTAGTCGTTGAAGACTAGACTTTTGCATGGGTCCCTAAGATACGGTAACTATTTATAGCACTAGTCTCTTTTGAGACAGAGATAATCAGAGTATTCCAAAGTATTTAGAGATACATTGTGCTATATGCCGTCTAATTGCTTATTTCGGAGCTACATACTTTTCCATTAGATCAACTGGTAGCTAGTTCAATATACTTATATTGAACTTTAGTAGTAGTAAGAATGGCTATCAACCTAAGTACCTTGACAAAAACTTTACGATGAGTAAAATACTACGCGCTTTACTACTGCTTCAAAAATCCATAGAATTCTCTTGGGCTTTAAATCGTAGTTTTGTTCGAATTTATTGTTTCAGCTCTCAATCGGAAACTGTAAGTGGATACATTCCTATTAAGTTCTTTGTTCATTGATCGTCTGGATCTAAATAATCTGTTAGCGAACTACCACTTTCTACCACATTCTATAGTTCGGTGATGTAAATGCTTCAGCTCTCTCTCTCTTACTAACTAATAGTGAATGGGATATTGTATAATAAACAAACTAAATTAAATAAAATAAATCATTTTAAATTCCTACTTTTTGATCCATTTTTAAAAATCTTTTTTGATTTTTTAAACCAACTAAAATTAATAATGTAATAATAATAACACCCTCTCCTTACAATTTCCTTTCAGATGCGATGAACTTCAAGTACAATTAAGCAAACTAACTAATTCAAATAAAATCGCCAACGAGAAAATCGCCAAATATGAAGCGGAATTGGATGAACTAAAGAAAACCAACGAAAAGTTGGAAATGGAAAATCGTGAAGCCGTTAATTTAGATTTTGAATTTCAACGTCATAAAAATAAATCAAAACTAAGAGAAACCGAATTGTTAGAAGCCCTCAACGAAAAAGAAAAGGAAATTACGAAACTAGAGAAATCTCTTCATTCCCTGAGTGCAGAACGTTTACAAAACTCTAAAGAAGAATTGTTGCAAAAATCTCACAGCGAAGATGCTGAAACTGAAGTTTGTGTCAAATGTGAAGATTTGCAGAGACTTCTAGATGAAAATAAAAAAGTCACTTTGGAATTTGAGAAACTTACATTAGAATATGGAAATCTTAAATTAAATTTTACAGAAATTGAAAGGGAAAACGATACCAATAAAACAAAAATTATACAATTGGAAGAATTACAGGAGAAAGAAAAGGCAGAGTGTGAAAAATTACTATTAGAGGTGCAACAATTGAAAGAGAAATTGCAGAACGTCCAAAAAGATTACGGACAGTTGAGCAGTGAAAATTCCGCAAAACATGAAGAGTGTTTAGCTCTAAATCGACAGGTGGAAGTGGCTAAAGAAGAAATGGTGGTGCTGGAAGAAAAATTCTCTAAACTCGAATTATCTTGGCAGGAGCAACAACAAACTATTAATGATATTGAGGCTCAATATGCTGTCATTCAAACAAAATATGAACAGCTGAACAAACAATACGAACAGCTAGAGACCACTAGAGATCAATCTCAAACCGATTGTCAACGTTTAGAGCAAGAAAATGTTGAACTACAAAACGAAATAGAAGTATTGAAAAAGAAAGTACAAGATGCCCAACAAAAATTGCTGGAAAGTAATGAAAAGTACGAGGAAACGGCTAAAGAGACCAAGACTGCAAATGAAGAGCTTACAGCAGAGACCTCTAAAATACAGCAAGAAAGTGAGCAGCTTAAAAAGCAACTTTTGGAAATACAAACACAATTTGAAGATTTACAAAAAGAATACGATGATTTATCCAATCAACTAATGGATAATTTACAAGATAGTGAATCTTTAAAGATTGAAAACACTAAGTTGCAGGAAAAACTCAAGGAATTGGAAGAGAAAAATGAAGAAGTTGCCAAGACTGAAGCTGAAATAAAGGAATTAAAATTACAATTAGAAACCGTGTTAACGGGTGAAAGAAACAAACTTCTAAAAACTCCCTCACCAGGACGTAACTCTTCTATGCGCAGTTCCGGTGTATGTTGTGCAGAAGAGGAAGAAGATTTTGAAAATTACTCTAACGCTCAAGATCTTTTAATGAAATTCTCTGAACTTTCCGAATCTCTAATGGAAATTGAGCTGGAGCACACCAAGGGAAAAACAAGAATTTTTAGATCAGCCTCTAAAAATTCTACACCCAATAGCTATAAAATGTATTTGAAAAACATAATGGGTGTAAGTAAAATTCAAAAAGAATTCGATATGGAAATGGAAAATATACATTTACAAGGTTCCTTTAAACATCATTCCTTCCACATAGTAGAATTGAGTGGCGAAGAGAATAAATCCTGTGAAATGGAATGTGATACTAGTGATATAAATGGTTGTGATAATATGGCCGAGTATATAGAAAAACTAAAACAAGAAATTTACGAATTAAAAACCATCAACGAGCAGGAACGTTTAAGTAATAAATCCTTAATAGAGAGCACTGAAAGAGCCTTCAGCGAAATGCGAGAGCAAATAACACAACTTTCAGCAGAATTAATGGAAAAATCCATATTTGTAGAGAATTGCGCTTGCAAAACGTATCAGCAACAGATTGAAAATCTGGAAAAAGAAAAAGCTGATATAACGATTATGTGCGAAGAGCTACAAGAAAAGGTTAATTGTACTCTTAATGGTAGCTTTAATATGCTAATGAACACTACAGCTCCAGGAGCAGAAGTAAAAGCTTTAACTGATGAAAAACTAAAAGAGCTAGAAGAACTAAGGCTAAGAGAACAAGAGTTCGATTCACAAACTAAAACTCTAGAAGAGCTAACACAACGTTATATCGATATGGAAACTGAGCTTGAAGCGGTAAAAGAGCAAATGGAAAATCAAGAAAAGGAATATAAAGAAAAATACAATCAATTGCAATTGGAAATTTTACAAAAACTAGAACTAAGTGCCAGTGAGTATAGAGACAATATGAAAAAGTACAACAAAGAATGGGAAGAACGCAAAGAGGAATATGAACAGACCATTAAAGACTTACAACAACAACTACAAGAACTTAAACAAACAACTGAAAATAATGAAGAAGATTTGAAAACAGAAATTAAACAAGAAAATACATCACATACTCCAGAAAACGATGAAGAACTGAAGGAAGAAAATCTCGAAATGCAAAGTGATAATATTGAAATAGACGAAACTCAAACGCAAGAAGATGCAGAAATGCCTGAAGATATAGAAGCTATTAAAAAAGACAAATGCCGACTAGAAGAAGAAAATCATAATCTAAAGCAACAACTTAGTACAGCAGAACAGTATTTAGAGAATTTAAAAGAAGAAAATCGTACTCAATATGAAGAAATAACACTTTTAGATTCAAAAATTGTCTCACTTGAAGAACATTTGAATGATACCAAAACTTTACATGATACACTATCGAAAGAAAATCTCACATTAGAAACACAAATAAAAGATCTTGAAGAAGATCTTGATTGTATACCCAAGTTGCATGATCAAAACCAAAAGTTATCTGATGAATTAGAAAAATTAAATCTGGAATTTTTGCAAATACAAGAAAAACTTCAACAAGCTGAATTGCGAATACAAGAATTCTCCAAAGAAGATAACAAACGTGATGACCTTCTACAAACTAATCGCTCACAGTTGGCTGCCGTAGAAGAAGAAAAGAAGTGTTTGTCCAACGAGTTGGAAAATCTGAAGCAGGAACACTTACAGACACAAGAAAAACTTCTAAAGGCTGAACAGCAAATACAAGAATTCTGCAACGAGGATTCAAAACGTGAAGAACTAATACAAACGCTACAAACTAAACTCCAATCTATGACGACAGTAGAGGAAGAGAACAAAACATTGTCCAATGAATGCAAAGAGTTGAAAGATTGTTTAAATGTTTTAAAACAAAATGAATCAAAAACTTCCAAAGAAATTGAAAGTCTAAAACAAGAAGTTGTTCAACTACAAGAAATTTTGTCAGATATCAAATTGGAAAAAATTAATTTGGAACAGAAATTACAACAAATAAACAACGATTACAATTTGCTTAAAACTGATCAAGTTTTACTAGAAACCCAGCTGAATGAGTTAGGGGAAGAAAGAAAATCCCTTAATGAACAATGCACCCAATTGCAAGAAGAAAAAGTTATGCTGGAGGAACAACTTAAATGTCTCAAAGAAAAAGAAAAATCTGAAGAATTATTACAAGAAATTATTAAGGAGAAAGCTGAGCTGGTGCAAAATCTTCGCCTCACCACAGAAAAGTTGGAGAGTGCTGTCAAACAACTAGATGAAAAAACGAAGGATTTGATGAGTTGTAATGAAGAAAAAACACAACTTCAACAAGATCTTCAAACACTCAAAGAGTCTTTTGAGGAGAAACAACTACGTTTAGAGGAAAATGAGCAAGAAAAAGAAAAATCAAAGGAAATAAATGAACATCTTAAACAAAATCTAGAAGTTCTTAAGCTACAATATGAGGAAATGGAGCAAGAAAAAGAAAAATCCAAGCAAATAAATGAACAACTTCAACAAGATGTGGAAGTTCTTAAGCAAAATTTTGACAAAATTAATAAGGAAAATCTGGAAGAGAAAGAAACGATCAAACAAGAGAATTCCTTACTAAAAGAAAAATACGAACAAGAAACTTGCATACTAAAAGATCAACTCACAAAACTAGACCAAGAAAAACAAGATTATCAACAGAATTTCGAAAAATCCCAACAGGAATTCAGAAATCTGCAACAAGAACTTGAGACCTTTAAAGACTCACTCTCAAAAGCCATGGAAGAAAAACAGCAAGAGTTTAATTGTTTAGAAAATAACTATGAAACAACACAAAAACAAAACCAGGAATTACAACAGCAACTACAGGAATTAACACAAGCACTAGGTACTTCCAATCAACAGCAACTGCAGGAAATGGAAAAATTGAAACAGGAAAATTCTCTTCTCAAAGATCAACTAACACTATTAAACATTGAAAAGCAAGAACAAAAACAAAATTTGGAAAAAACTCAAAAAGAATATCTGCACGTAAAAGACTCCCTCTCAAAGGCCTTGGAAGAAAAACAACAAGAGTTCCTATCTCTAGAAAATAATTATCTAACTTCTGAAAAACAAAACCAAGAATTACAACTGCAACTACAAAACTTAACTCAAGCTTTAAGCTCTAACAATGAACAGCAAAAGCAGCAATTGCAAGAAAATACTCGGCTTCAAGACGATCTAAAAGCAACTAAGGAGTCCTTTTCCCAAATGCAGGAAGAAAAACAAAAGCTACAAGAACAGCTTAATGAAAATCTAAAGTTGCAAACGCAAGTATCCCTCATAAAAGAAACACTTCAAGCTAACTTCTCTGCTCTCCAAAGTGAACATCAAGTGCTCAAACTGAAATTTGATGCCATGCAAGTCACTAATACTCAATTACAAAATCTCAATCAACAACTAGAACAACAACTCCAGGCAGCAAAGGAAAAATTGAAGGCCTCTCAAACGCTACAAGAAGAACTTAATATGTTGAAGGTACAAAACAATGAATTGCAACATAATTTAAAGGCAACCGTAGAAGAGGCAGGACGTTGTAGTCTGGCTTTACGACAAGATGTTGAACATCACAAACAATTGTTGGAAAAACAATTGGAAAGCTATAATACTTTGAAAAATGAAATGGTAAGTGGAATAATTGAAGATTATTTAAAATATTTCTCATATTCTCCAAAGTATTTATTAGAGATCCATAAGAAAATCTGAGTCAGTGCATATATATGTTGAAAACAGTCTTATGTTTAAATTTTTTATTTTCCTAGGCAGTTTTTTATTTTTCTATCATATAAAATATTACAAAATCTTAAATGCGCAGTAGTTTCTTAAATTAGCCTCAATTGAAAAAAAGACGTCTATCTACAGTCATTTTACGTTCAAATTATATTTTTCATATATAATATTAAGAAATGTTAAATGCGCTGTTATTCCTTAAATAAGCCTCCAATTGAAAAATACTATGTGATTTCATAAGGATCTTAAAGATTCGGCCCAGTCGAATATAGCATTGTAATTTTTTTTTTTTTTTAACTCCTCTTTCCCTTTAACAGGAAATTAAGCAACATTCCTTAAAGGAAGAAAATCTTAAACTTTCCACCGCAATAGAAACTTTGCAAAACGAAAAACTCACTTTGGAAGAGAAACTTAGAGAAATTACAGTAAAAAATTTCGAACAAGATTTGCAACGTCAAGCAATTGATGCCACAGCAAATACATCAATGGATTCGAATACATCCTGCTACTCACCACGAGGACGTAGAAGTCTAGAACGTATGAGTGGAGAATTAAAAGCGGCCAATATTAGTATAGAGGAAAAATTAAGTGCCATACAACAAAAGAATTCAACAACAGCAGAGAGAAAAAATAGACGTTTAAGCACACATGATGAGAGAAGAAGACAATCATATTGGGGAGCAGCTCATGATAAGGAAACCATGACTGATCCCATGGGTATGTTATAAAAATTATTAAGGAAAGAAATTTGTAAAAACTCTAATTTTCTTTCAAATAAAATTTCAGATACCAGCTGCAATTGCATAGAACTCGATCGTAAACTCAAAGATTGCGAGCGTAATCTTTTCATTAAAAACAGTCAAGTTACCGCTTTAAATATGGAATTGAAAAATCATCCTTTAAAAGACGAAAATGCTGCCCTAATGAAACGTTTACAAGAAGAACAGGATAAACATCGTATCGAAATTAAACGTTATAAAAATAAACTCTATGAACAGACCGCTAAAGCTGAAAAAGCTATAGCGGCAGCTGCTCATGCCACCGCCAAGTCACAGCATGTTGCTGCTAATGCTGCCTTGGCAGCTGAGCAGCAAGCCACCAGCCCCATTTTACCGAAAGTGGTGGCCGATGTTGAAATACAAACCGATGATGATCTAAGTGCCAGTATACATAAATTGCAGGGCAAATATAATGATTTGAAAAATATTTGCCGTTATCGTTATAATGTCATCAAAGAGTTGGAGGAAAAAATGGCACAAAAAGAAAATTCCGATGGTAATTCTCTGTCTGCCTTAGAAGCTGCTCAATTTAAGGTGTTAAATGTAAGTATTAAATGATAATAAAAGGAAATATTTATGAAAATAATTTGTATTATTTTTTTTTATTTTTTATTTTGCAGAATCAATGTGATTCTTTGAAAAAAGAACTGAATACTGTTAAGGAAAAATATGAACATGCTAAAAAAGTATTACTATTAAGACGTGAAGAAATTGCAAAATTGCGTGCTCAATTGGAACAAGTTACCCAATAATTAATATACATTGGCTCTCTCCCTTTCTATCGTTCTATTGCAACTATCTACTCATTTGCCATTTTTCTCTAGTACTTAAAACAGAAAATCAATTAAAACTAAAAAAACAAATGAAAAGCCTTGCATTTCATTTAAGAAATGTTGGGATTTTTTTTCCTTAAGTTTTCTGTTTTTTTTTTTTTTTTTTTTAATATTATGTTTAAGTATTTATTTAGTTTAGTTTTTAACATAATTTATGTTTTAGTTATCTTAAAAAAAAAAGAAAAAAAAGATCATAAAAAGAAATATTTGTAAAAAATTCTTTAATTATTTATTTATATGTAGTTTTATGTTGCTTCTTTGTTTTCTTTTCATTAATTTGCATCTTAAATTTAAAACGTCCTTATTTGTTTTGTGTTCATTTTTTTTCTTCAACTGTATTATATTTAGAAATTGCATTTATAATTTACATTAATCTATCTCACTTCACTCCCCCTCAATTTTAATGTCAAGAATTGAATTCTTTTTTTGTATTTTCTCTGTTTTGAATGTAATTTATGCTGTTAGAATTACTGTTATTTTTTAAAAAATAAAATTAATATTTAATTTATATACCTATTTTATAATATTAAAATAAAAAAGAAACATTTATAAAAAAAAATAAATAAAATTGTTTTGTTCTTGTTGTTTTTTTATATTTTATATTTATATTTAGAAAACGTTTTATTTTTATTTTTCAATCAAAATAAATATCTTTAATGTTCAAAATATTTTTTCATTTGTTGAAAAAAAATATGTGAGGGATTTTTATTTTTAAAATGAATATCCATCAATGATGAAAAAAATAAATATCTTTTACGATAAATATCTTTAACGATAAATATCAGTTCGAAAAAATTTCAAATGATTTTTTTATTCATACTTTTGTTTTGTTTTAAAAATATTTTTTTATTCAAATGAAATTGTTGTTTAGAATTTTTTCCATCCGATGAAAAAAGTTCAAAATAATTTTCAACTTTTGAAATAAATATCACAAAAGATATTTATATTTTTATTTTCATCATGATTTTTATTATTTCTTGAACATTAAAGATTGTTTTTCGATTGAAATAAATAAAAAAAGGATTGTTTTTTTTAGTATTAAAATCCGGTCTCTGATAGAAATATCTAAACAAAATTCAATTTACGTATAAAATTATCTTCTGTTTGTCATCTTCCAAATAAATGTAGAAAACGAAAACTCAAAATAGGTATTTTATATAATTTAAATTTAGTTTTGAAATTCAAGATATAAATTTCAAAATATTTGTATCAATTTATTCTTTTTTTTTTTCTTAATTTCTTTATTTGAAATTTTTCTCAATATAACCTCAAATTTAATTTTTAGTATTTGAAAAACTTTTAGGTAATTTTCGTTCTCTAACCCCAACCAATTTTCAGTTTATATTTCTTATAAAATTTGTTTATTAAAGATTTTTTTAAACTTAACCTCAAATTTAACTTTTTAAATTCACGGTTTTATTGCAAATTTTTAAAGGTGTATTAGTTCTCTGGGACACAGAAACAATATCTAGCTTTTATTTTTCTAAAAGTTTATTACAATTTTGTAAGTATTAAGTTTTTATTTTTTGTAAAATGTTATTTTTAAAGATTTTTTTTCAACCTAACCTTTAATTAAAAAATTTAAATTAAATTATTGCAAAATGTTGGTGGTGTTTTCTTACTCTTTGCCATGTAATTATTTTAAAGTTTGAATATTTTTTAATGTTTTTTCCAATATAACCTAAAATTTAATTATTTTAATTCATGATTTATTGCAAGTATTAAAGTTCTCTTCCCAGGAAAAATTGTATTAGTTCTACAACTAGTTCCAGAACACATGAAAATACCTGTACTTGTTCTACTTTGGCGTTACGACCAATGATTTTTGTTTGAAATTGTCACCTCCAGAACTAGTTCTGTGGAAGTGTTAGCTAGCCAGTACCCATTCTATGGAACGGTTCTAGAACTAGTTTTTTAATAAGTGATTTTCGTTCGAAATTGTCACATTCGGAACTTGTCCCATAGAAGCGTTAGGGAACGGTTTCAGAAACTTTTTTTATTTTTTATTCTAATGGGCTATTTCGTAAAGGTCACTTTTGAAATCAATTTAATTTTGTAAACACTCTTTTTTTTAATTTTTGAAATCTTTTTATGCAAGTATTTTAAACAGTTCTAGGAAGTTATTCGAGAACTAGTAATTTGTTCTCAGCAGTGATGTAGAAGTCATACAGAATTAGTTGTTTAGCACTAGTTCTCTAAAACATTCCTTAAAACGAATTTATAATCAGAATAAGGTTCTACTCCATTAGTTTCGGAATTGGTTGTGATACCACTAATTCTGAGGATGTTATTAAAGAATCTGAAGTGGCTCTGATTACACCAGTTCTAGAACTAATGATTTTAAAACATGTTCTAAATTTTTTCCTGGATTGGGTTATTATTTTTTCTACAATAATACACAGCCGGTCAACAAAATAGGTTCAAGATTTTCATTACATTAAAACTCTTGTTATTTTTAAAATTATAACTTCTAAAGTACTCAATTCTAAGATATTTACAAGAAAAATAAATTTAAGTAATAACTAAGTACGATTTTTAGGTAAATTTTTTGGGTCATCTGAATAGATTCAACGTTATTTATTCAATAAAATAATAATTGATTAATATGGTACTTTTTTGTTTTATTATATTATTAGGAAATTATTAATAATGAAAATAGCCTTTCTTATTCAATTTAACCTAAAAAATTTTATTTACAAGGGAACTGTTCAACTTGTAACAAAGAAGGTTAGTTCCAACTTTTTCCAATCTCTTCAGATAATGGTGTTTTGTCCTTGTATTGTCTGTCTGACTCATAAACATTACAATTCTTTATTATATTAAGGTCGAGAGATTATGCTGGCCACTCCGAAGTAATAAAATTTTGATTTCGAATTCATTATTTTACCTCTATTGCGGTGTGAAAAGGGGCATTGTCGAGGTGGAATGTCCATGGAATGAATTAAAATAGTGTGTAAAATCAAAAAAACAACAGCAAATGACCTTTGCATAAATAGTGTATGAAAAAGTGGACATACTAAAGAGTGTAAAAAAAAAAAATTGACATTAGATATGGTGGTGAAGAAATTTTAAATATTTTATAAAACAATAATAACAACTTAACATTAACAAAGTCGCGGAAGCTGCAAACCAAGAAGTCATACACATACGATGTCACGTGATCTCGAACTTTTAGATTATAAACAAATCTAATGATTCTATTAAAACATCTTTCTATTTTTATGAAATTAACCGTAGATGTACCAGTATACACTTCTAATCCATATAAAATTAATGGCATTAAAAGGCTGTGACCAATTTGTTTCCTAATATTTATTGGTAGTTTACAAGGAATATTATATAGTCTACGTAATGTAACTAAAACTTTATGTACCAAACAATGGATGTGTTGATCAAAATTCAATTTTTCATCAATATAGAATCCCAAAACTTTGAAATAGGAAACGAATTGAAGAGGAACTTCATTAAGAATTATATTAATTTGATTTCCCTGCATAAGGTTAAAGTTAATAATCTTCGATTTTGATATATTCATGATAATAAAATTTTTGTTACACCAATCTTGTATATGTCTTAAATCTGTATTTATCATCCCAATTAATTTATCCCTTGATTCTGCAATAGCCACTAACTGCAAATCATCTGCATACATATAACCTTTCAGTAAGGCCAATGAGGAAATTATATTATTTACATAAATTAAAAATAGCAAAGGTCCCAAAATGGTTCCTTGAGACACTTTACTTAAATAGTTAAAAAAAAAAACAAATATTTAAAATTTACAAACAAATCATGATTTTCTGCTAACAGTGGAACTTAAGGTAATGTAGACTTTCCATCTAATGTGGTTACTGCAATTTCATAATCAATTGGCAGAAACAAATGTTAACGTCCAGAATAAGTTTTTATATCATACACCACAATATGAGGTCGGATATTACGCATATGCGCTAATAAATGTAACGCACAGAAAAAATCTTCGGATCCCCACTTTAAAGTATTCCGTTCTACACAAATTCATTTCCTTTATCGATGTCCGAACAGAGCAGAAATCTCAATTTGAAGACCTTCATGAAATTTGGTACAAATATATATTTTGGTTCTAGGATGAATTTGATATCATGTTTTTTATTATGCGATCACAGTTATCTTTTTTATACCTAAAAATAATGTAATATTTAATGAAATTATTTTTGATTTAATTAAACAATATTTACATTATCTCATTAATTAATTAAATAAATTTTTTCCACTGTGTGCATTATTAATTAAATCATGAGGTTTCTTATATTATTTGTCAATAATATTTTCCACTTATAACATATGAAATTTTCAGATAAGCACATACATATTTTTGATTTATTGTTGATATTGGTTCTACAATATGAAAGAAAATTATTGACTAAAATCTATTGGTAATTCTACCTAGGTCTAACTAAAAATTATGACATTTTTCTAATTTAAAAGTATTGATTATGATATAATTGTAAACATATACCCGTATTCTGAACTTTGTGACAATGAAAAAATTGTAATAAAAATATTTTCTTTAAATTTCTTCTTGATAATTGTTTTTTTTTTTTTACTGTTATTTGTTATAGTTTTGTCATTAAAAAAAATTTTTAAAATTAGTTACTTTTTTAGTCAAAATTTCGCAAATAACCCGGTTTATTTGATATTCAAAAAACTAACATTTTAAAAAAACCGACCGAAAATGTTTCAAAAAACCGGTTAAAACCGGTCGAATAAAACCGGTTTGATCTCCCTAGTTTAACGTTTCGCATCAAATAGTTAGAACACTGAGCTAACCGGGCTGCTTTTTACCAAATGTATTTGGAGCTTTTTTCAATATGCTTTCAACTTTCTTGGCCTTCCCAATATTATGTGAACCTTTTTTTTCTTTCCGAACCATGTTTCTTATCAATTTAATTTTTTTCTTTTTCGTCACTCATTTTGATCAAACTCACAAAAAATCAACATGGTTGTCATTAAAAATAATAACTGACATATTTTTCAAAGATAACTAGATCAAACAAATTTTAAAATTCGAAAAAAATTATGAGGCAAAACGTGGTTTTTTTGAACGCACTCCTTACAACATAAATATGTTAACATTAATACATAATTTTTTTTCCTCTTCACTTCATTAACTTTCACCATCTTATTAAAATGTTATTAACAGAGGAAACCTCTGCTGTAATGTTAACGTAATCTTTTATAAATCAACAATTACACATCCACTTCCTTCCATAAAAAGTCTTAAGGCCGGGTTAGTTGGTTGTTTATGTGATGTTGATGTCCCGTTTATTTACGGGAATAATTTTGTGCAATTATACAAAATTAATAACGTGACATATGTTTTTGACATTTGTTAACAAAAACACAGTTACCATAAATTATTTACTAGAAAAAGCCTAAAAATGCAACTCTGATTGAAATTAAACATGCCAAATATTTATCTATTTAATTGTTTGTGTATTTAACACTGGGTCTCCACGTAATATTTTTATATCATAATATGTTGCAATTTTACCGGTGCGCGTCGAGCTTAACAAAATTTAAAGTTAATTGTAATTGTAAAAATAGAAAAAATTTATTAATTCAGTGTTAAATTTTTATTATTTTAATAAAATTTAATTAGAACTTAATATAAAAGTGCAAACATCATAAAATTATGAAAAATTTATTCAATTATAAAATTAGTTTAATCTCAGATAAAGTGCTAATATCCTCCTTTTTATCACAATGTTTGCTTTTATGCATAGCTGTTCATTGTGAATATTTTCAATCAAAATATTTGTTAAAAATAAATTATTTTAATATTTTATTTATATTTTTAGAAATAAATTTCTTTAAAATTATTTTATACTCTTTGTAATATGATTTTGTAATATGATTACTTGAAATTAATTTGAATAAAAATTATTTAAATATTATTCCATTTGTTAACAAGTTAGATAAAATAAAATTTCCACAAAAGTATTCGAATATGAATTTATAAAATATAAATCAAATTCCTAAGTCTTTAACTAATTTTAAAATATATTTTATTTCTTTAGTTTGAATACAATTGTTCTTTATTTTATTTTCCATTTTAAAAATAAAATAATATCTGTTTTAAAACATTCAAATTTTTTTATTCATAGAAAACTTTTGAATATTTTTATTCAACATGAATTTGTTTGAATAGTTTTAAATTTACTTTGAAAAAGAAAAATAAGTAAAATATTTTTTTTTATACTTGAATATTTGAAAAAATTTTATAATTTTTTGTTATTCAAGCCTTTTGAGGCTGAATATTTTTATTTTTTGGAGTTGAATAAAATAATAAAAATATTTATTTTAAATATTTCTATCTGAATATAAAGTTTTTGAATAAAAATCAGAAAGATTTGTTGAACTTTTTTTATTTAAATAAAATACATATGAATATTATTAAACTTTAAAATAATCAAATAAAAAACTTTTGATTATCTTCTTATAAAAATATATTTGTTTTTCTTTTGGTTAAATAAAATATTTTAATTTTTAATTTATTTTGTTCAATCAGATACAAATTTATAATAAATTCAATTGTTTTAGTATAAATAGAAATCCTTAATATTTTTATTCAAAAGATAATAGATTGATTAAGAAATATTTTTAATTAGAAATAAGAAATAGAAATGAAATAAAAAGTATTTTTATTTTTTATTTCATTCATAAGTTACAGCTATGCTTTTATGTATACCGCTTTTGTTGCTATTCATGCTTTTATATAAAATAGTATTTGTTTGTCAATGTGTGTCAATCAGAAATGTTACTAAATTCATTACCATCTTTGTTTTCTACTACTTATTTAACTCCCCCTCCTCCCTACAGTATTTTGCTAATAATACAATTGCTTTTTATCTATTCATTTCCTACATCAAAATATTTTATACTTTTTACACTAAAGGCTCAACTACATAGAATACTTTCGCTTCAACTGCGACTGACAGCTACGCAACGCACAAATTATATTAACCCAGTCGTTGCATTATTTTGTTATTAAAATTTTATATAATAAAATATAAAGATGTAAAAATTAAATTATGTTCATAGTTGAAATAATGAATTGCACTTTAAAATTTCCGACTCAATGAAAAAAATTAAAATAAGAATAAAACAACATACAAAATATATTTACGTACTTCGGCACTTCAAAGTTGAACATTTTTCATCTTTGAAGTACTTCACGCAGAAGTTTGGCGTACTGATTTGGTTCCGCACAATATAAATGCATGTATTTAACTTAGCTGTCAGTCGCAGTTGAAGCAAAAGTATTGTATGTAGTTGGGCCTTAATACATTCTCATACATTTTTATGTTCACCATCTCACTTCTCTCATTATCCATGCTCCATTCTCTTTAAGCACTTTAGTTTCTTGTTGCAATTTGACCGGTGCGCGTCGTACTAGTGTTAAAAATTAAAAAAGTAAATAAATCAGTTTCTAGTTGTAATTCTAATACAATTTAGTTATTTGTTAATACAATAAAGAAAAAAATCATAAAATAGTGCAATATTTAGTCAATTATAAAGTTTAATATGTTCTAAGATGAAATGCTATTTCTTAAATTTACATACACGATTTACATGTAAATCAAATGGTATGATGATTTGCACAAACCTGGCTAAATAATGTTGTCATACACGACTCATAAGCACCTGTGTTAACTTGAAGGATCATACGTATGATCATACATCAGTGCAGCTCAGCTTCATCCATCAAATTCAGCAAATTATTAAAAGTGCAAAGAGAAATCTCAATGGTTTGTGAATTGGCTAAACAATGCAAACAATATCATAGGTTCGATGCTATTTTATAAATGTTAAGTTTCTGAGTCAACTTGTTTAGCACAGGGTGTTTGAAAAGAGTTTAATTTTGGTTCATTTATCTAAATAAATCAATGAAAAAACCCGTTAAATGATTATGTTCAAACTAATGTTGTAATATCTTGTATAGGCGGCTTAGCCGAGTCGCCGATTATTTTTAAAAGCTGCCGTGAAAATTTAAGCTTTAAGCTGAAAAAACATGACTTAAATTTAGCAGCCAATTATAGTCAAACTTTTAGTAAATTGAATGTAAAACCTTTAGTACCTTTAGTATATTCTTGAAATTTAATATTTTAGTATTCATTTTTTAGAAATTTTTCATAATTTTCCTTATGATGTCGGTGACATATTTAGCAGAGGACGTCAATTTGTAACCACTTATATTTTTCGTCAAAATTAGATTTTTTATATAAAATATTAAAAATATTAAATCTGAAATCGCCTGTAGTTCCTTAAATAAGCATCCAATTGGAAAAAGGACGTCAATCTGTGATCACTTATAATTTTCATTAAAATTCGATTTTTCATATAAAATCTTAAGAAATCTAAAATCGCCTGTTTAAATTAGCCTCCAATTGAAAAAAGGACGTCAATCTGTGATCACTTATAATTTTTATTAAAATTCGATTTTTCATATAAAATCTTAAGAAATCTAAAATCGCCTGTAGTTTCTTAAATAAGCCTCCAATTGAAAAAAGGACGTCAATCTGTGATCACTAATAATTTTCATAAATATTAGATTTTTCATATTAAATATTAAGAAATCTAAAATCGCCTGTAGTTTCTTCAATAAGCCACCAATCGAAAAAAGGACGTAAACCTGTGATTACTTATAACACTTTTCATATTAAGTATTATGAAATCTAAAATCGCCTGTAATTTCTTAAATAAGATTACAATTGAAAAAAGGACGTCAATCTGTGATGACTTATAATTTTCATAAATATTCGATTTTTCATATAAAATATTAAGAAATCTTAAATCGTCTGTAGTTTCTTAAATAAGCCTCCAATTGAAAAATGTACGTAAATTTGTGGTCACTTTTATTATTTTCATAAAAGTTTTTAAATCGTCTGTAGTTTATTAAGTAATACGAAGTTTTTTTTCTTTACTTACTGTGTTTATAACCTCAATTTAATTAAAAAAAGGGGATTAAAACATAAAAAATAAAAGAAGAAAATAAAAACAAATATATTTTTTTTGTAAAATATTTCAACTAAAATTTATTTAAAAATTATTCAAATTATTTTTAATTTAAGCAAATGTGGTAGCTGCATTTTATATTTTTACTTCTTTTTTTTTATACAAAAATTATAAAATAAACTTAAAAATTAAAAATATTTATAAAAAAATCCTTAGATTTTTTTGTTAAATATAAAAGAAACTTACAAAGAAATATCGCAAAAATTTATAAATTGAGGTAGAACTTAAAGCAAATAATATTTAAAAATATATATATATTTAAACATAAAAATTTAATAAAAATACAATTTTGTTAAGAGTACTAATAAAAAAATTCTAACTCTTAAAGAGTTAATTTAAAATAAAGAGAAAGCTTATTAAGATCTTACAAATGATATTTAAAAGAAATTAAATTATTTAATAAGTAAAGCTTAAAGAAATTATAATAAAATTTTTTAAATTGTGTCATTTTGTGGTTTAAAAGATTAAAATAAATGTCTTAAAATGTTTTTTTTTGTTTGTTTAAAATTAAATGCTGAGTATAATTGAGGTAATAATTTCCAAGTTTATCAAAGAGATAATAAATAAATTAACATTTTAAATCAATATTTGTTTGTTAAATTTAATTTATTAAATGCATATTTTATTTATTTTTTTTTTTTTAACATAAGTACTACAGGGGTTTTTATTTTTATATTTTTAGTTATTTATTTTATTTTTTGTTTTTTAAGTTTAAGCCAGAGCTGGTGTTTTACTTTTAGAGTAGAGTGTGTGAGTGTTTTTAAGTATATTTTAAGTGCTTTTTTTGTGTGAGGAGTTTTATTTAAATACTTAATTTTTTTTATAAACTAATTTTTATTTATATAAATTGGCAAGATTTTTTTATATTTTTTTTAATTTAATCATATTTTTTTAGAGTTATATAATAAATTATTGCATTTCTTTTTTTTTAAGGTTAGTTTACGTTTATATTAAGGGCTTTTGTTTTATTATTAATTATTTACATTTATTTTTATTATTTATTTAGTTTTAATTTAATTTATTTTTTATGTTTTAAGTTTTTTTTTATTCTTGAGGTAAACAAATTTATATTTCACTGACTTGTGGTTGTTTAAAAAAAATTATAAAAAAATTGAGGTAGTTTTAAGGTTTTTTATTTAAAAAAGATGTATTTTGTTTTCTGTTTTTTTTTTAAGGAATGTCTTTTTTATTTTTTTCTATATTATGTTCCTGAGTTTATTTGTTTAATAAAAATATTTTATTTATTAAGGAAGTCAGTTATAAGGAAGTTTGTAGTTTATATTTAGGTGGTTCTGTTTATGTTTTTAATGAAAATTTCTATTAAATGGCACATTTGAATTACTTTGAGTTTTTAAATCCTTGAGGTTGAGTTTTTTAAAGAGAGATATATGATTTATTTGCTTTTTTATAAAATAAAAAATTAACCTTTATTAACACTAACTAAAACACATTAAGAGAAAAAAGCTCTAAACTTTCACTGAGATTTTTTGTTATTTAATTAAATTATTACTTGTATCTAATAGAACAAAAAAATTAATTAAAAGTTACTTTAACTAGAAGACTTTTAAATTGAGAGAAAAAGCTATAAAAAGACTGTTCTTAGCTTTAAGTTTTAGCTGAGTTTTTTTTTTTTTATAACTTAAAGCTTATTTAATTAAATAAACTATTTTCCTTTAATAGAGCGAACAATTATTCAAAAGTTACTTTAACTAAAAGACTATAATATTAAGAAAAAATTTCATGTAAAACATTTTTTTTGCTCTAAATTTTAGCTGAGATTTTGTAGAAAAGAAAGCTTTGGTTAATCTTAACTAGAGCATATTTAATTAAATAAATTATTTGTCTTTAATCATGCAAAAAATTAACCAAAAGTTACTTTAACTAAATGATTTTAATATTGGAAAAAAAAAAGCTTTAACTTTGAACTGCGATTTTGTATATTTAAAAACTTTTAGTTAATCTAATTATAGCTTATTTAATTATAAAAATTATTAACAAAAATTATTTTAAATGATTTTAATATTAAAAAAACTTAAGTAAAACTTTCCTTTTTGTTCTAAATTTTAGCTGAAATTTTATAGATTTTGAAAGCTTCAATTAAAGTTAATTAAACCAAAAGTTATCTTAATTAATAGATTTTAATATTGAAAAAAAGGTGCTGAAATATTTTTCTTTTTTCTTTATATAAATTTTAACTGAATTTTTTTAGATTTTGAAAGCTATGGTTAGTGTTAACTAAAGGTTATTTAATTAAATTATTTAATAATTTATTAACAAAATGTTTGAGAAAAAAGCTTAAATTTTAACTGAGATTTCAAAGATTTAGAAAGCTTTAATTAATGTTAACTGTTTTTTTAATTAAATAAAATATAAACCAAAAGTTACCTTAATTAATAGATACAACTTTTTTCTTGATCTAACTTTTAACTAAAAGTTTTTAGATTAACAAAAGCTTTCTTTTTTGCTCTAAATTTAAATTAAGATTTTGTAGAATAAAAACGTTTTAGTTAGTGTTAACTAGAGGTTATTTAATTATGATTAAAAAAGTTTAAGTGATGTTTTCTTTTAATGTTAATAAAGCCAGTGTTTTTTTATATTAAAAAATTTCAATAATTTTCAAATTATAATTATTTCTTTTTAACTAAAAATTTGTTTGTTAAATATTTCAAAATATTTGAAATTAATAAAATTTCCTTTAAACTAATTATTAAAAAACTTAAGAAACAAATTTGATTTATAATTAAAGCAGAGTTTTCAAATTCATTATAATTTTGTTAAATAAAAAAACAGAAAATAAATTCCAAAAAAAGGCACTTGAAATTAAATTTTTTTATAAAAAATTAAACTAAAATTATATATTTAAGTATTAAGATAATAAGAAAAAATATTTAACTATTAATTTTCCAAATAATATTTTCAATATTTTAGATCCAATTCATTTAAAGAAACTTCACTTCAAAATACTCTGCTATTTTCTCTTATATGTATATTAATTTAAAAAAATCAAACATTTAATATAAATATTTACAAAAAATTTCTATTGACGTAATTAAAAAAAAAAAAAGAAAAAAATTACATATAATTATTACTACTTTTTTACTCTGCTATTTTCTCTTATATGTATATTAATTTAAAAAAATCAAACATTTAATATAAATATTTACAAAAAATTTCTATTGACGTAATTAAAAAAAAAAAAAGAAAAAAATTACATATAATTATTACTACTTTTTTAAATTTAAATCTAAAAATTGCTTTAAATTGTTTTCTTGTTCTTTTTAAAGAAAGAGTAAATTAGAGGTATTTTTAGGTTATATTAATTAAGTATTTACTAACAATATTGCATTTCATTTTGTGTTTTTTAATCAATATATACATTAAGGTATATTTATAATAATAATTTTTTCCAAAAAAAGTTTCTTTTATATATTTTTTTTAGGTAAATCGTATACTAGCGATTTTCCGAAAATTTTTAAAAATATAAAAAATTTCTTTTTTTAATAAACTGGTATACATATTTAAGGCTTCTTTAGTTTCAAATCATTTCAAACATATCATCAAACAATACTTAAAATTACTATAATATTTCAAATACCAATTTTTTTTTTTAAATTTCTCAATCAATTTAGTTTTTAATTCTTTTCTTTATTTGTTCTACAACTAAATTTCTAATTATTTATTTAAATATATTTTCTCTTAAATATTTTTTGTTCTCTTTAAATTTTATAAAATCTCTTTATGTATTATGTACTCCTTCATCTTCTGAATAATTATCTTCATTATCGGATCCTTGATTGTCATGATGTGAACCCGATTGATTATTACCATCTAAACCCAAATCCATAGGTTCTGAGGGATCTCTTCGGTGTTCATTACTATGACTGGCAGGTGTATTATTGCTTGAGGCTGTTGTATTATCATTATTAGGGGTACTAGCTTGATCACGTCTCATAATGGGTTCTATAGTTAGGCCTGAATTATTGCTGGCTGCTGATGTGAAAGCTGAACCAGCTGTGCTGGCTAATTTACTTAAATCAAATTGTGGTGGTAAAAGACCGGGTGGAATTTTATCTAAACCATGACCCATGGCATTAAGTTGAGCCATTTTGGCGGCATGTAAAGCGGCAGCAGCAGCATGTTCTTGAGACATGCCCATGCCTAAAAATGGGAAAAGTAAAGAAGACAATATTATAATAAAATAACGAAAATTAAATTTATTAATATTTTTTGTCATTTACCAAATGTATTCTCTGTAATAAACTGCAAATATGTATCCAACAATGATTGTCCTGCTGCCGTACTAGTGGGTATTTGTCCTCCCGCCAAATCTTTTTGTTGACCCAAAGCTGCTGCCGCGGCTGCAGCTGCGGCTTCATTACGTATACGTGATATTGTGGTATTAGCATGACCAAAGTTACTTAATAAACTCTCATGATAACGACTCAAATCATTACCTCCTCCACTACCACCAAAACCTGTACTAGTAGTCAAATCTTCTGGATCATCATCAGAATCTTCCATTTCATCTTTCATACCTCCTGCTAAATTAATATCAATCTTTTGTCCATTACCTCCTGTACTATTAGTAGGAGAAGCTCTTGCTCTTAACTCAGCAGGAGATATTTTTACACCCGCTTTAGCTAAAAGACGTGAAGCTAATTCAGGATCAAAAGCACTAGGCATAGGTAGAACTGGTAAATCTTTGGTAGAAATACCGCGATGTTGTCTGGACATATGAGAGTGTAAAGAATTGCGTGATTTGGCCACAGTGCCACATAAAACACAACGATAACCAGGGCAAACAGTATGTTTATCTTCTAAATGAGTACGCAAAGTATGGGCTGAACGATAAATTTTACCACATTTAGGACAAGGACGAGGATCAGTAGCACGAACACGCATTTCCAAAGAACGACGAGTAACTGTTTAAAGAAAAAGAGAAAATTAAGAAATTAATTAAAATTTAATTAACAAAATTTTTTAGTTTTTATTCTTTTAATAAAAATTCCTTTTTGTTTTTTTTTTTATTTTTTAATTTTTTTTTTATTATTCTTTTCTTTTTTTTTAATTAGTTTTTAATTTTTATTTGAAAATATATATTGTATATATTTGCCTTCTTTTTGTCTTAGTTGTTTTTGTTCTTTTATAATTTTATTTGGTTTTAATAATACTTAAGGTTTTTTTAGGGGTTTTAGATTTTATTTTTTAAACTATAAAGTAAATTATATTTAAAACATAATTTTTAACTAAATAGGAATAAAGTTTTTTGAAGATATTTTTTCTGGTTTGTAGGTACTTCCTAAAGTTTTATAAAAATTATAAGTTTAGGATTTTTTTTTGAAGAAATTATATTTTTTTTTTTTTTTTGTAAAAAAATTCTTTCAAAATTTGTTTTTAGTTTCTTTTATTTTTTTTATTTTTAATTTTTTTTCATAAATTTTGTTTTGATTAATTTAATAGGAACCTGTTTTTACGTATTATTTTTTATAATTTACTTATTTGGTTTTTTAATTTTATTTTTTTATTTAGGAAATAATAGAAGTTTTCTTTTAATACTAAATACATAAATTAAATAATAAAGAGAATCTTTATTACACTGAAAAGTGTTATATTTTTTATGAAAAAAAAAAAAAACTGAGTATTAAATACTCTTTATTTTTACAAAAAGCGATCATTAGGCTCTCTCTTGAGCTAAGAATAAAATTCTTTAAAGAATACTTGATGTAGCGAGAGAGTTCTTTAATTAACACTTTAGATAGCGAGAGAGTTTGTTAATGAATAATTTAATTAGCAATAGAAATCTTTAAGAAACATGTTACCATGCGAGAGTGATCTTTTAAGGAACATTTGAGTTAGCGAGAGTGATATTTAAAAGAACACTTATATTAGCGACAGTGATCTTAAAAAAATATTTGTGTTAGCGGGAGTGATCTGTAAAATAACATCTAAGGTAGCAAGGAATTTCTTTAAATAAGTTAATTAGTTAGCAAGAATGATGTTTAAAAGAACATATTAATTAGATAATTTTTTAAAAGATTAATAGCGAGGAGAGAGCTTTTTTTTTTTTTTTTTAACACCACCTAGAAAAATAAATTTTTAAGAAACATTTTACCAAGTGGAAGAGTTATTTAAAGAGTTTTTTTTAAAAGAAATTTTACTTAAACAGATATCTATGGAGAAAAGCACGTTTGAGTTTATAAGAAAATTCTTGAATTTAAGAAAAATTTCGATATTAGAAATAATTCTTTAAAGGAACAATTTAATTAATGAAAAATTCTTAAAAGAAGACTTGGGAAAGAATTCTGTATATGAATACTTAATCTGGTCTAAATAGTTTCAAGAAACAGATTTTTAAAGAGAGAGTTCTCTAAAAATACTGTTTTAAAATAACTTCAGACCTCCAGAGAGTTTTTAAATAGCATCTAATATAGCAAGAGAATTTAATAAAGAACCTTGAAGCTAGAGAGAACACTCTTTAAAAATGACTTTAGTTAACAAGACGACTCCTTAAATATTATATTCAGATGTTTAGAGGTATATAAATAACTCATGTAGCAGCAGGAGGTCTTTAAAGTTAACTTTAGATGTCTACAGTTTCAGGAAATTCACTAGAAGTAGCAAAATATTTAATTATTAAATTTATTAATGCCAAAGAGTTTTATGAAAAAATGAGTTATTAAAAAGCACTTTAAATTTGACTTAAGAAGTTTAGAAAGTTCTTTGAGGCATAAAAAAAGCTTAAAGTTTAATTTAGATTTCCAGATAGTTTTAGGAAACACTAGAAGTTGCAAGAGATTTTAATAAAAATATATACTAAAGCCAGGCAGTTGTGAAATTGAATATTTGAGCCCTTAAAAAATAAAACTTTAAAGTTAAATTCAGATTTTTAAAAAGTTATAAAAAGGACTTCCACACAAAGTACTAAGAGAATTAATTAAAGAACGCTCTCGCTCGGTTGGATAATTTTTTTTACTAACAAGAGCACTTCTTAAAAGCCCTTTATAAAACTGTTAGGTAAGGAAAAGAACCTCTTAAATATGCTTTAATAAGCCCTAGATTTCCTGAAATAAATCTACTTATTTAAAATTGAATAAAATTTAATTAAAATTTATAAGAAGAATTCATTAAAGAACACTTTCGCTTTGCTTAGAGAAATTTTTAAAGTATACTTTAGCTATCAAAGGGATTCAGCAAAGAGATAAAAGGCACTTTACTGTAAACTGTTATTTCAGTAAAAAATTTACTCAAAAATTTGTTTTATTAATCGTCAGATTTTTTGTAATAAATTCCCTTTCTTTCATGTAATTTAAATCTATTTAAAATTGAATTTAAACAAAAATTTTAATTTTAAATTTTATAAAGAGAATTAAATAATACTCTCGCTAGCTTTGAGAGATTTTTTTAAAGCAGACTTTAACTAACAAGAGGACTCCTTAAAGTGCTTTTTATAAAACTGTTAAGTGAGAGACTTTAGCTAACAAGAGAACTTCATAAAGAGTCCTCTATAAAACTGTTAAGTGGGAAAAATTTTTTGAAATAAATTTCTTCCTTTTCAGTGTAATTTTTTTAACTTAAAATCTATATGAAAATTAATTTAATATTTCACTTAAATAAAAGTTATAATTTTAGGGAAATTTGAGCTCTCTTTTATTAAATTTTTTGTTTTAATTTGTTTTTTTATGAATAGTAGCAATATTATTTTATATATTTTTTTTTTTAATTATTTACTAAGTTTTGGTTTATTATTTACTAAACTATACATTTGTTTTTTTATTTTAAATTATTTAGTATTTCTTATATTTTTTATAATTTCTTAATATTTTATAGAATATTTTGTTTTATTTATTTTTAATATTATTTTTTAATTTTTCTTATTTTTTTTTTTTTTGGCTAAAAATATATTTACGCAGGCACATTCTATTTTGTTTCAGTATAATTATAATACTTTTATTTTTTTAATTTTAGTATATAAAAGTTTTGGTTATTAAATAAAAATAATTTACAAAAATTATAATATATTTAAAAAGAAAAATTATATATCAATATTTCGAAATTCTAAATAAGAAATTTATTTAAGAAAATTTTCAAATTTTCTATTTAAAATAAAGAAATTTCTAAATAGAAATTGAACTAAGAACATTAAAACAGTTTCTATAATATTTTATATATTTAATGATTTTTTAAAATTTAATTAAATATTTGTTAAAGAAATTGTTAACATTCTTTTTAATTTAATTGAATTTTTTAATTTTGAATTAATTAAAATCTCGTTTCAATTTAAACTAAGTTTAATAGCAGCATATTTAATAATTTATAGCCGGCAATAATAAACATTTTCAATAAAACATCTCTTAAAAACTACTCTTCTTGCAGTAAAAGCAAAGAGAGTTTAAATAATATAAACTTAGTTTAAATTATTTAACTGTTTTTGTTTTTTTTTTTTTAATAAAAATCTTTCGAAAGGATAATTTTTAGAAATAAAGGTAAAAAACTGACTGTTCTTTGTATTAAGAGCAAGTCAATTAAAAATATAAACTTAGTTTAAATGGTTTAACTAATTAATTTAGTTTAAATGCTCTATTTAAGGCCAAAATTTATTCTAAACTAAATAGGAAAAATGTTTAAAGAAAATTTTAAGCATTTAAAACTTTTTTTTAATAAATTCTTTTATAATAATTTTCTTCTTTTTGTAAATTATTTTTATTTAATCTTTAGTTTATTTTTATTGTTGATTTTTATCTACAATTGTTTTTTTATATTATTTTTTAATTATAATACTGTTTATATTGGTTTTTAATTTACTATTTATATGCGTTTTAATTTCATTTTTTTTGGTTTTAATTTTTACTTACTAACTATAGGATTTTTTTTAAATAGTTTTTTATTTATTTATTGTAATTATTTGTTTTTTTTTTTTTTTTTTTTTTACTAAATTACAATTTTTTTCGTTTATTTTTATATTATTATTTTTTTATATTTATATATATTTTGCATAATACATTATTGTATAGGAACGTATAATTTTTGTGTATATATTTCATTTTTTATTTATATATATAAGTATATATTTATATAAATAATAGTTATGTATAGATTTCAAAAGTTTTTGTCTATTTAATAGACAGTAAAAATTAATTAATTGTTATTTAATATTTTTTTATAGGAATAAATTACAAATTTTTATTTATTTTTTTGGTTTATTTCCTTTTTTTAAGAAATTTTTTTGAAAGAGTTAATAAAAATTGTGTTAAAAACAGTTTAAAATTAATAGAAAATATTCAAAAGAACTTTTAAGGTCAAAAAGCTCAAGAGTACTTTAATAATATTTAATATAGCGAGAGAGTATTTTAAGAATATTTAATTAGAGTGGAAGTTCATTTAAAACATTTAAGTTTAAGAGAGAGTCACTCATTAAGTGTTTAAGTGAGATTATTTTCAAGGAAGTTCTCTTAAAACATTGAAGTTAGCAAGAGAGTTAAAGAAATAGAGAGAAATCTTTAAATTAGTGCTCGGCTCTCTGAGAACGCATTTTATTCCCATTTTGTATTTGCATATGTTCTGTATTATTCTCTCGCTATTATATTGTACACAGAAAAAAGTTTGTACATTAAAATTTAATATATTGAATTTAGAAAAGACGTATTGCTCTAAAAAAATTATTTTTTGTAATGAAAATTGTAAATTAATATTAAAACAATTTTCTTAAAATTTTAAATTTATTAAATAATTATACTCCCACATATTATAATTTTTTTTCAGTGTTTTTTGAAAATCATGCGACAGCAAAACCTTCCTGTTAGAAAGCTCGAGCGAGAAAGTGATTCTGTTAATCTGTAAGAGCATGTAGGTGTGAAAAAAAAAGTGTAAATCAGGGACTCGCAAAATGGTGCACACGTGAAAATGTTCTTTTAATTTTGTCACATCTATATTCTCTTACATGTGAAGAAGAGAATAATTATTTATTAATTTTATATATTTTTAATACTTAATACCACAAATTGTTTAATGGCAACAGATATTATGAAATTATAAGCTTAGAAATTGTTTCCGTGCCCAATATAAGAGCAGGAGAGTTATACAGACCATACACAAATATAGAATGTGAAATTTAAGAGCGCCGATCCCTGGTGTAAATGCACATGTGTGCCAGTTTGAAGAGTACTGCTTTAAATATACTTCAGATATCATGATAGAACCTGAAGAATGCTTGAGCTAATTAGAAAATTATTCAAAATTCATTTACTAAATAAAGTTAAGAATTTTATTAGGAAATATTGAGAAGAATTTATTGTATAAAAAGCTCACAAGTGCTTTAAGAAACTTTAAGTAAGCGAGGGAGTATTTTAAGAAGATCTTTCGACAGGGTTCCCAGATTTTTTTCGAGTCATATCCCCAAATAGTGAATTTTCATCCCCAAAAATTCCCAAAATAACTACTGATATTATTCCCCAAAAGTCCCCACTAAAATAATACCTTAATTTTAGAGATTAGTATAAACTATATTTCCTTTCATTTGTTTCAATAATTTTTTTCCAAATAGTCAATACTTCAAAAAAAAAAAAAAAAAAAAATAAGATTTTATGGAAATTTTTAAACTTTTTATAGTTAATGCAATGACCGAAAATTACGTTTTTATTTCTTTTTTAAATGTATGAAAATATGATCAGTCAAATTCCATTGTTTCAATTATTTTTGATTCACTTTCTTTAACTTTTAAAAAATTACTTGTTGAAGACTGAAGATAAAATTACGTAAACTCATATTTACTATTACAATAACAATAATGGAACATCAGTTATTCAAAAATTACCTTCATAGCAAATCCGTACAATAATTATTTTGTTTTGGAAATTCTAACAATTTTTTAGACTTTTGTTGAATTAAACATAGTATTATCTTCCCAAAAACTTCATATCCAGCGGAAAATTATGTTTTTTCTAATGTTTTTTAAGTAAAAAGAATTTTTCTTTAAAAAATAAAAATCCCCAAAAATGTTCAAAAAACCCCAAGCCTTTAAAAATATCTCCAACAAATCCCCCGATCTCCAACCCAAATTTTTCATCCCCATTTCTAAAAATAAATCCACAATTTGGGGATAAATCTCCTAATCTGACAACACTGGCCTTCGAAACACAAAAAGAGAGCATACATTTAGTGTTTTTGAGAGATTTTGCATGAGAGTTAAAAAAAAAAAAAATCCGAGCTAACAAGAGAGTTCTAAGGGATGACTAATCAATTAACGAGTAATTTCTGTAAGAACTCTTGAGCTACCAAGAATTCTCTTTCAGAGAGTTGACACTTGTATTAATGAGAATATTAATTATGCACACGCTATTAGGAAAGCTTTTTAGAACGCTTGAACTAGAGAATTCTTTATTAATTCTTTAGCTTTTTTAAACTCTTAAGCCATAAAGAGGGACTTTTTTTAAAACCCGGGCTAATATTTTTAAAATCTCTTGATCTTACCAGAGAATTTTTTTAAAATTCGACTTTATTTTTTAATTTTTTTAGAAATATGTGGAAGAAATTTCCTTTTATAAAATTTTCTATTAAATTTCTATGAACTTTTATTTTGTTTTCTTTATTTTCAATTGCCTATAGTTTTAATTATAGAAAACTATAAGCGCAATTTTTTTAATCTCATTTACTTAATGTATTAAATTTTCTTTTTACCTTTAGGAAGCATTTTGATTATTTATTTCTTAAACGGAATTTTCATTTTTTTTCTTTATCTATATTTCTTTCTATTTTTTTTTTTTTTTTGGTAAAGTAAACCATTTCACATATATTTTGGAATGTTTAAGGTTTCAAACTAATCACCCTCACAGTTTCATTTAAAATCCGGCCCACCCGCAAATGGTCCACCCGATGAACGCATTGCTTTCATTTTAGCCCACTGTAAAGTATGTTTTATGCGCATATGATTACGCACTGAATTGGGATGGGCAAAACGACGACCACATTCTATGACAGGACATACAGGACTATCACGCGGATAATGACGATCGAGATGTTGGCGAAAAACTCTTTGTTCGAGAGGAGTTTCGCAGAGAGGACAAGGTAACATGTAGTTGCTACTAGAAGCGGCAGCAGCAGCCGCATTTGCAGAGGCAGCTGAAGCGGTAGCAGCTGCCGCAGCGGCTGCTGCAACAGCTGCAGGATTTTGAAAAAGTTCAGGAAAATCTCGAGAACGACTAAAGGCTATTGTACGAGCCATTAAAAGATTAGCGGTTAATTGTTGTTGATGTGTAACAGCAGTTTGTTGTAATTCATCTAAATATTGTTGTTGTTGCTGCTGTTGTTGTTGATGTTGCTGTTGTTGATGTTTATGTTGCTGGTGATCTTGATTATGATGAGAATGTGACTGTTGCTGCTGTTGACTATGATCTGTACGATGCCTTTGATGGGCAGGTGTATGTGCGTCACCATCTGTTATCATATGTTGCTGTTGTTGCTGCTGCTGTTGTTGTTGTTTTTTTAATAAAGCCTGATACAATGTAGATTCACTATTATGTCTAGAAGTTTTCATAGTCAATGATATAGCCGACGATATTGAAGAAGCTCCATCATCATCTATAAAATTCTCATCATCACTATCATGCCAAGAGCGTATGGAACGTGCCGGTGAAGAATTAGCTGAACGATGTTTAACAATATTATTATTTAAATGTGAAACCAAAAGATGATTTTGTTCTGGACTCAAATGATCGGCTATACAAGGCCTTTGAGGTGAATTATTTTCTCTTAAATCTCTTTTATCTCTTAAAGCTATAGGCTCACTTAAAGAATCTTTAGGTGTTGCATCTAATTCTTTGAGGTCTTCATCTTCTTTAAGTTCTTCTTTTATTTGGGTGGTGCTTAAAAATTTACCCAAATTTTGTTGTACATCGGCAGCTAGTTTTTTGGTATATATATATATATATTTTTTTTTTGGGTGTGAAGAAGAATCAAGGTAAATTTTTTGTTGTTGTGGATTTTTGTTTTGAAATAATAATAATGAAAAATTATTATTTTGTATTTTGTGTTATTAATTAAAACAAAATGCTTTAGTTTTTTTTTTGTATATAAAATAAGACGAGCAAGTCTAATTTATGTAATAATAAACCTTGATCTTTGTTTTAAAAATTTTTAATTTTTATTGTTTTGCAGCAGCAACAGCAACAACAGCAGAACTGAATACTTACTCCACTTTTTTTAATTTTTTGAAGCCAATTAGTTTTAGAAATTTTTGATTTTTTGTTTTTTAATTTTTGGTAGATATTTAAGCCAATTTGTTTTTAAGCCAATTGTTTTTTATAATTTAGGGTTTTTGTTGGGTTTGTATTTTTGTTAAGGATTTATAACATTCAGTTCTAAGGTTTAAAATTGCTGGATTCTTAGCCAATTTGAGAAAAACTTAAAATTAATTTTTGAAAATTTTAGCCAATTTTAAAGATCATGGCTTGTTTTGTTTTAATATATTTTAATATTAAACATAAAAACATTCATAAATTATATACAGGGAATATAAAATATTTATACAAACAAATTAAAAGAAGAAAAAAACAAAAAAAAACATCAAAAATGCATACAAAATTAAAAATAAATATAGGTATTAAAATGAAAATTACTTAAATTTAAAACAACTAAATAAAATAATTACAACTTGTAAAGCATACTTTTAGGTGTTAAAAAAAATATTAAAATGCCTAAAAGTAGGCTTTATTTTTATTTTATTGAAAGAATTGTGTTTCAAAGATTTTTAAATCTTTTAAACATTAAACAATAAAAGGTGAAAAATCTTGCTTTTTTAAAAAAATATTCTGCCCAAAAATAGGCAACATATTATATTTTTTATATTCACGTAGTTTTAATGCAGTGATGCGCACACACACTATTATACATTTGCGCTTGTGTATGTGAAGCAGCAAAAAACTCTGCTTGATTTGCATTGACATTAATGAGAGAATAGCAGTCGAACGAAGAAGTTTATAGTGTACGTGTGAAGCAGCGTTGCGTAAGCAGCATTTGTAGTCTAGACTCGCGAGTCAGGAAATTTGATATAATCTAAGTATAAGAAAAAAATACTTAAATTTTTATTCAATTTTATATACTTAAAAAAAAAAAAACGATGCTTTTCGAAAAAAATAATCAGCCTAAAAATAGGCAACATATTTTTAGGAAAAACTCCCTAAAATTATATTAATTTTTAAGTCATATTTGTATCAAAAAAAAAAAATAAATTTATTAAATTTACATAGTAACAAATCCTTAGTTTTCTTTTCCTTTTTATTTTATTACCCCTCAAATATTATATAATAACTTTAGGTGTGTTTTATAAATATATTAACACTCTTAACTCCATAATTTATATTTTTTCCTTATTTTTCTTTTCTCCTCAAAAATTGGGTGTTATATTACAAAAATACACGCTGCCAATTTGTTTACGGTTTTTATGCATTTAACTTCAAGCTAATATCATACAAATAATAATAATCATTTTTCCATAACAAATATCTATTTAGTATAATAAGTAATAAAAAAAAAAAAATAATAATAAAAAAATATTATGTGTAAATTATTTGTTGTTATTTGGAAATAGAGAAATGCAGCAACAAATCCTATACATATACACACTCATAAATATCGCGTGCATTAAATGCATTAAACTAATTCTACTATTTCACAACATACATCGATAACTATTTATTATATGAAAAGAAAAACAAAAAAATATAAGAAAAAAATGTTTGTATTATAATGATTATTGAAAACTAAACGCAACCCCTCGATAAAAAGAAAAAATAAATAAAATATAAATGAATAAGTAACAAAATTCATAATAAAAACATATAAATTTATATTATCCTTTCAAATTTTATATAAATAACAATTTGATGAGGTTAAAAACAAAATAGCTGATAGCTGTAAAAAAAACATTAAATGTAAAAAAGTTAGTTTAGTTAGAAAGATAGACAGGCAGACGGACGGACAGATAACATATGCCAAAGAGAAATTTGGATTTATATAAAAAAGTGTTGGAGTGTAATTTTATAAACACCTTTTACGCTTTACTTGCAATTAATTAAAATATATTTAGATTTTTTTTTTATTTTTTTATTGACAGTTAAAAATAAGTTTGATCAATAGAATATTTTTTTATTTAAATTTGATTTTATAAATTGAAAATTTCAAAAATATTTTTACAATATTCAATCATAAATTAATTAATTTTAAAGAATTTGTAAGAAAACTGTTTTAAAAGCACTTTAGGAGTACGGTTAAAGCTTAGGTTATACCGAAAATCTGGTATTTATTTTTAATACTTTTATTAATGTGGAAAAAATTTCCATTTATACGTTTATAATAAAAATATTTTAGAATTTCTGTAGCCAATAAATCGAGAGTTTTTTCTATTCTTTTCATCATTATCTTGCAAAGAATATATAGATCTGTCAGCTGAGAAATTAAACGAAAAATGTAAAATAATTTTGTTTTGGACTGAAGGGAATTAATTCTTAATAAATCTTTTTTGTAGCTCAAATAGCCAAGTTTAAAGTTCTACATATTCTTTAAGTTTCTTTTTAATATTTATCGAATTTATAATCACGGGGTTCGAAGTACTTTGCTAAAAAATGGCACCTTTTATTTTACCTCGAAAGAAATGACATAATGTAGCCCACACAGATCTTCTTGAATACATGATTACTCAATTAAAACATGTAAGAAAGATATATGTAAGTTGGTCAAGCCCGACCATATAATACCCTACACCAGTGTGTATATGTACCAAAATTCGGGGAGGGGTCTTTTGTTACACCTGTGGCCAATTGTGAACCGATACTTGTATTAAGTATAAGAGCAAATACAGATAATTACGTTGATACTAACATTATATGAATTTATGCTCTCTTAGGTGATTCTCGAAAGTGGGAACTATCGTAAATGATAGACCGATCTTCATAAATTTGTCACTATAATTTATACTTATATATTTATGTCGAATATTAACTTGATACTAGCATTTTAATGGGATTTATGCCCGTTAAAGAAATTTTTAATGAGAGAGCTATGGTCAATTATGAACCGATCTTCCTAAAATTCGGTGCACAGATTTATAATTATATATTTTCCTTATATTTTCCAAATTGAATTAAAATATTGCTATATTTAAGAAATTTATTATCGTTAAACTCCTATTCCGGGAGGACATTTGTATGGGGGCTAGGTTAAATAATGGACCGATCATAACCAATTTCAATAGGCTGCGTCCTTGCAGCATAAGAAATCTGTGTATCAAATTGATTTATCTTCAAAATTTACATGGTTTACATGGACGGACAGACGGACATTGTTAAATCAACTCAGAAAGTGATTCTAGGCCGATTGGTATAAATTAAGGTGGGTCTTAGATGCATAATACGCAAGGGTATAAAAAATAACAAATTGAAAACATCCTCTAAGTTTTGAGATATTCCACAGAAACCGCTTTGAGGTTAGTTGCTGCACAATTGACTACTGCACTAAGCTCACTAAATTTAAAGTCAATTTAAATTTTTTTATTTATTTTAAAAAACATAAGACTTTAGCTTTTAAACTATACCCTAAATAAGTGATGATTTACTTAACATTTTTTAAATTTATTTTCTTTTTTAAAATTTCGATTTTAATGCAAATTTTTTGGATATTTTCTTTAAATCTTAACACATTTTTATATAAAGTTTTAGGTATTTTATTTAGAATAAAATGAGATATCAGATTTTAAAATCGCTTAAAAACTAAAAAAAAATATTAAACATTTTCTAAACTTTATCAAAACATTTTACATATATTTTAAGATATTTTATTTGATTTGGAGCATACTTTTAGGGGCAAAAAAAATGAGATACGTAAGAAAAGTTAAAGTTAATCTTTAAAAGTTAATTTTAAACTTCAAAAATTTTATGTAAAAGTTATGTTTAGAAAAAATGTTTACACCAACCTTTGAAATCGCTTAAAAACTAAGAAAGTTGTTAAACATTTTCTAAACTTTATGAAAAAAATATCTCATGTATTTTGAAACAAAGTATTTTATTTCATATCTGATTTGGTGTATACTTTTAGGGGCAAAAGTGATAAAGGTAGGGAAAATTAAAGAAAATATTTTTATACTTAATTATATTTACAATAACAATATTTTCAAAAAATTACAGCACTATTTAATAATAAATTTTAATTAAACTCGAAAAATTTTGAAAAATTTTTATTTATTTTTTTTTACTTTGTTTAAAAGTTAGCGCTTAATATTTGGGCAAAACATAAAAAATGTATACGGTTGTAAAGTTTGATTCATCTAAATTCCAAAAAAATTAGAAAAAAAAAGATAAAAAATAAAAAAATAACAGAATTTATTTATGATGTTCTCAAGAAAGCTCTAGTTATGTTATTTCTGAAATGATTTTCCACTGTAGCAGAGTGTAATTACCTGTAAAATATTCTTGAAAAAATCTTAACAAATAGGTCTGTTTATTAGCCTTATAATATGCTTCAGATTATCTCAACTTTTTTATAAAATGATGATTAGGGGGTAAAAAGCTATAAAAACTTAAAAAAAAAAAAAATTACGTAGAGGGCGGGTTTTAATTCATCTACTGTTTTAAAATATATATTTTTTAATTTGTAGTATACAGTAGATATTTTTTAAAATATGCATTCATGTAGGTACAATTTTTAAAAACATATCTTGGCGGCTTATTTTAAAACGATAAATTACACAATTTTTTGAAATAAAAAAAAAAAAATATCCGTTCACTATTTATGATAAATTAAAATGATTAATAAATTAATGATACAGATTAATTCTTTAAATCTCATATGTTTACTTATAAATTTTGTATTAAATTACTTTTTTCCATCTTTAATATAAAATTAATTTTCTATAATTTAAATTAAAAGTTATTTATTGTTATATATTTATAATAAAAACTTAACAAATACTTTGTTTCCTTGTATTTTTTTTAACAAATTGTTCATTTTTTTTTGTCTTTTTTCCGTTACTCATTTTGCTAATTCATATGAACACTTTTTCTTTATGCATTCATTCATTATTATAACTATGAGATATTATAAAGATGATTATAAAGAAAATTGTGCATATATGCGTAATTATTGGATTTTTTCTATAATATTGCAGTGATGCTGTTCCTTCTTCTGCTTAAATAAATCTAACCAATATATGTAAAATTCAAACATTTTCAATTGGTTCTTTTGTTTGGAAAAGTGTAAAAAGAAAATATTTATCACAAGCTTTTTTTTTTAACAACAAAACATCTTCCAAATGATTTGTTTCGATAACCAGAAATATGTATCCTATAACAGGATATGAGCTATAGTGATAGATATAATAGTTAGACAAAGATAGAAATGAATTAATATCATAAAGAAAGGGCTGGAGGTGGGGAATTGAATGCGTAGTTTAAATATATAAAGATTTTGTGCAAATATGCAGAAAATATATAAAAGTAAAGTTTGTTTAAAAGAAAATAGAAATTGAAAAAGTGGTAGCTGAGAAAAAAAACTATAAAAGTGTAAATGTGCATAATTAATTAAATATAAAATTCATCATACTCAATAAACACCCATTTATATTTTAAACACACACACATATAAAAAGAAGCATAGGTATGAATAGAGAAATAAATCTTAATATTTTAAAATTTAATAAAATTTCCTAGAAAAAAATCTCTTAAATGAATCAAACCCTAACATGACAGGTATCTATATTTTATAGAAAAAAAAAAAAAAAACACATAGACTTAATTTCTTTTTATAAAAAACAATTTAAATACATAAAAACACACACTCTAAAGTATGCAAATAAACTTATGTATGTATATGTATAAAAAAAGTAAATGATTTTATCTTGTGGCCATATATAAACACTCAAAGTTAAAATATATAAATATCCTTATAAGTTTATATACATATAAGTTTTTGTATATATATATATATATATATATATATATATAAAAAAAGCTCATAAAATATTTATCAAATGCATTTTATGCGTCTATCAATCAAAAGAAAGGACATCCTTCTATATACATACATATGTACATACATATATAAGTGTATGTGTATATAGCTACAAACCTATAATCAAATCTTTTTACATACATATGTATGTATGAATATTATATTTAGTATGAGTTCTTTTTTAATTTAAAATGCATTTTATTTATTATAATATGTATGTACAGCAACAACAACAAAAAAACTATGTTAATTGAAGTGTAAAAATTAAATTAGTTTTTACACACATACAAAAAAACTCCTAAATACAAAAAACTATTGTTATATGTTGAAAAAAAAAAATAAAAAAAAAAATTCTAAACAAAAAATTTTCTATATAAAAAAAGTAAATTTAATATAAAATTCTAAACTCAATATTTTTTAAGCTTGTCAAAAACTAAATAATAAATATTTAGTACAGTTGCTAAGGGTTTTTATAGTTTAATATATATGTATATATATATATTTATACACTCTTTTTTCTTATAAGAATTTAAAAAGAAAGAATAAAATTAAAACGTAATAAATAAAATATTTATTTGATTAGAAAATATTTTAAAATTTTATATTATATAAAATTTAATTTAATTAAGAAGAGAAAAATATGTTATATGAATTTCTTATACTTTCAAAAAGGATTAAAAAAAAAGAAGCCTAAAGCTATGCTTTTGTTATTAAAAATAAAGTTGTATAGAAAGTATGCTTTAGTTTTTAGAAAAAATTAAATATTTTTTAAAATTATTATATATATAATTTATTTAAATTAATTTTTTCCTCATTTTAAAATCATTTAAAGTTCTCTATATATAACGCAAACTTGTTAAGGCTTTTCAATCTGGTCAATTCTTCTAAAGGTTTGAATAAATGGTGGTCCTAAGTGGTTTTTGTCATTTTCAAAATGCAATAAATCAGAACCTAATAAATATATTTTCATAATTCTTTCAAAACCTAACTGATATAAGTCCAAATAATATGTATGTCGTATTTATCGTACTAAGTCGTAACAAAAATTGAAAAAAAAAAAAAAAAAAATGTTGGACATTTTCGTTAAAAATTATGGTTTAATTTAAGATGAATCCAATTATATTGCTCACGTGTATATTTGAGAGTAAATATTATATATTTTAAATTTGCAATAAATTTGAGTAGTAGTTAGTTCGAACTAATTGCACATTTGACTAATTGATTATAAATGTTTATAAAATTTAGGTAGAATTTAAAATATTTTTTCACCGATATTGTTATAATGTTAAGAGTTGCGAAATATTTTTGCACAAAATTGAACTAAAACATAATTACAAGATAAAAATAAGAGTAAACTACCTCAAAAATTGTGTAGCTTTTGTATAATTATAAATCATCATCTAAATGCTTTAAAAATATTGAGTAAAATTTAACAATCAATTATAAAGTATTGTATAACCTGGTGCACAGCAATTATTCTGAGCATGACGGCTCAAGTTTTTGTATTATTTAGAGAAATAATTCAAGTCTCAAGATTTATTTGGATATATATTTTTTAAATTACTTATAAAGCTAGTATCCTTTCGGTTGGTATGTTATGGACAATTTCTAAATGATGATATTTAAAGATATCACCCTCAATTTCTATCAATAAAAATGGCAAAGACTAACTAAAATTATATGAGAGTAAATTCTGTCAAGTACTTAATTGTAGTATATGTAGTATATAAAAATATTGAGATATGTTTTCGCTATAACTAAATCATTTTAAAACATTTTATGCTCAAAATAAATCTGGTTTTAATAGATCTCTGATGCTTAAAAATATTATACAAACATTTTGAATTTTACTGAAAACCTGTGTATGTGTCCAAATTGAATAGTGAGGTTATGAGTTAAGATCGCTAATTATTAAAAAGAATTTTTATTTGGATCAAAAGTGTAGATAATTAGCTTTAATTGGGTATCATTCGTTTTTCTATAGTGTAAAAAGTAGTCATTTTATAGCGTTTCAAAAATGATAAAAAGCACCACCTTTTATATTCATAACATCATTTGATTTTTTTTTTTGTACTAAAATCTCTGAATTATTATTTTTTTAATATTACAAAACCCTAACTAAAAAGCCAAAATAGTGACCTAAGAAATCATATCAAAAACTCCCTTAAAATATGCTTCACTTTATTTTTTATTAATTCAATTCTAATGACTTTATTTTTTATTTTTGGGATTAAGTAGATAAATTTTAAAACATAAATAAAGATTGTTTAATTTGAAAAGATATTATTATTGATTATAAAATTTTTAAATGAAAAACCCTTAAAGTAGGCTTTACTCTTTTATTTCAAATATAGCCGAAGTCCAAATATATTAATTGTATATTTTAAAATAAGTATAATGTTTAAAAAATATATTTTAAAAACAATAAAATTAAAATCGATTGTATGAGAACCCAAAAGTATGCTTTATTTCTTATGTAAAGAGAAATTAAAGCCAAAAATGTGTTCAGATTATAATTTACATTTAGTTTAGAATTTATTAATTTTTTAAAAGGAGTAAAGGAGTAAACTTTATTGAATATTTCATATTAAAAACACCCTTAAGATATGCTTCACTTTATTTTTAATAATTTAAAACTAATTTTGACTATGTTTAGGATACTTGGGATTAACATGGCTATTCACAGAAATATTGTGACTGAAAAATAGTCATAAAACACAAATTGTGACTATAGTCTTTAATTTTATATTCACAAACAAAAGTGTATTAATATTTCGTTTTTAAGACCTGATATTATGATTATCATGAAAAGAATTTTTGATTGAAAATAAAAATTATGAAAATATAAAAAAAATGTGTTGTAGAAAAAACAATGCATACATACTTATTTGAAACATTTGAGGGCCAAAAAGCAATAAAGCATATATACAACATACTCTTACTCACAATTCCTGCAGATTTTCATCGAATTTTGCGGTATTCTTTGAAAATTATAATTCTTCTCTAAAAATTTCAAATTTTTTGCAAACAAATTTATTTTTAATTTTTATTTTTAATTGACAAGAAAAGTCAACATTTTTAAATGTTAAGCATGTTTTGTGACTATGTTAACAGAATATGAAGTTATGACCGAGTCACAAGTATAGTCGTAACTTTTAGTCATAATAAAATTGTGACTTTTTTAAGACTTTTTGTATGATATGCATGTAAGTACATAAATTTGAACACATAAATAAATATTGTTTAATTTGAAAATAAATTATAAGAAAACAGAATTGAGAGAAATCATAAGAAAAACTAACTTAAGTTATATCTGACTTCTAAGAAATTAGATCTTAATCTAATTTGGATATTATTTGAGATATTTGGTATTTAGTATATATTTTTTAAACTAAATTAACTATTTTAAAATAATTAATAAAAAAAAAGAATAGATCACTTGCACCAGTTTCTAAATCTTTAGCATAAAAATATACTTTACTTTTTATTATCATGATACAGTAACGAATTTTATAAAGAAAAAATTCCTTTTAAATATTATTGTATATTTGTACCATTTTCAGCTTTATTATTAAGAAGAAAAGTACTACTTATGAAAGTAATTTTTTAAAAATGATTCAAAATAGATTCTTAAAAAACTTTTTATTTCTATATAAATAAAATATTTTTATTTCCTTTAATTTTCCTGTTTATTTACAAAGGAGGTTATAGTCCCCATAGCTTTCCTCCTTATTTTTAGAAACTGTGGCATCAATTTGTAAATATTTTTAATTTTAATCCACTACTAATTTAAGTTTCTTTTTCTGATTTAGATGACTTAATTTTATGACTTTATTTTTCTATTTGATTTTCAGATAAATATTTTCTCTTGATTGGAATTAGTTTTATGATTTTGCATTCTTCAAAAGATTCTTTCTAAGAATTAAGCATTAATTTTTAATTTTATGATCACTTATTTACTCTTGTTGAAAAAAAAAAAAAACTGCTTAACTTGACAATAAAATTTATGGGATTTTAATTGGTTTTTTTCTTTTCGACAATAGAAAAAACGAAAAAATTAATTCATTAAGGTTTTTATGACTCGAAATAGTGGTCAGCGGTAATAAAATATAGTTGGTTGAATAAAAGATTAATGCAGAAAAAAAAAGTAAATAAAAACTAAAATTGTCATTTGACAAAGAAATTGACCCTGATTTGTAAAGATAAAATCGATCATAAAATGAAATTAAATCAAATGGTCAAATTAAAACATTAAATTAAGGGGTGATTTATGAAATAAAAAAAAAAAAAAAAAAGAAATGAAAGAAATAACAAATAAGCAAGACTTTAATAATTAAGTTGTCAAAGGAAGAAAGTCAGGAATTTTGTTCAACTTAAACATTTCTGGTACTTTTTTTTTTTATTTGTTACAAATACCCATAATCCCCTTGAAACCTGCATTCATTTTTTTTCTTTATAATTTTTATATTGCTAGCTGTGATTTTGTAGCAACTATATATCAATGAAAATAAAATGTATGTTATATATTTTTTTTATGACTTTTATATTTTATTTGACAAAAGCGCGTTATATATTTATTGTTCATACATACTTGATAATAAAAATTAATAAAAACACTTTATAAAACAAATATAAAAATAAAGTTATAACTTCTTTTTATGACAATCTTGCCTCCCCCATCTACTCTTTACAAAAAGGAACTATAAAATGAATATGTAATTTTAGCAAACACTTGTCAGAAACATACCAAGAAAAAAATCCATATAATATAAAAATCAAACTATTATAATTTTAATGATTTCAAGTAAAATAAAAAAAAAAAAATATTTACGACAATAATTTTTATAGACTTTTAAGGAAATTAAGGTTGTTGAGAAAGTTTTTTTTTTTTACAGCCAAGAGATTGCAATTTGTTGACGGATTTCTAGAGGAAGGGGGATGATGAAAATTTTTGTTGTACTATATAAAATTGTGTAAATAAAATTTTGTCCATAAAATATGATTCATATAAAGTAACTTTGTTAGATATGGTTATATAAAATGTTAATAGTATAAGGGATTTAAAGATTTGTTTATGACAATAAATTGAAATAAAGCCTAGAAGTAGGCTTTAGGATTGGAATATGTTTTAAAATGATACATAAAAATTATAGAAAATTTTATTTGTATTTGAAATGAAGTTGTTAAATATTTTATAAAGATTTGCATAAAAATTGGTTAAATGTTTATTTAACCAATCTTTATTTTTTTCAAAAAATTATTATTGCAGTTTATAAAGAATTTTTTGTTTAATTAAGTTTATCACTAGAAAATAATTAATTTTTTTATTTTTTGTTTATATTTAATATAATAACTTCAACAGTTACTGAAACTATTTAAATAAATTTAGTAGTACTTTAAAGTATGCTTTGGTAATTTAATAATTATTAAGTCCAAATTTAAAGTTTAAGTTTAGAATTAATTTTAAGTCAAATAATTTAAATAGTTAAATAATTTTTTATTAAATAATTTTTAAACAAATGTTACTATAGCCTAAATGTTTATTTTTTATTTAAAGTAAAATTTAAATTAAACCATTTAAAAAATATTATTTGAAATAAGTTTAGAATGGATAGATATTTTAAAATTAGTAAAATCAATATTGATTGTATAGTTATAAAAATAAAATGTGTGAAAAGGTAGGCTTTAAATTGTTATGTAAATTAAATTGAAGGTTAAAAATATTAAAAATATTATTTAAATTAAGTTTAAAATATAGTAATTGTTTGAAAGGATGTAATAAAGAATAGAAAAAATAATTTATTAAAATTTAATTGAAAAACCTAAAAGTAGGCTTTACTTTTTTATGTCAAAAAAAGTCGAAGCCTTATTATATCAATTATATATTTTAAAACAAGTTTAGTATAAAAAAAAATATATATATATTTTAAAATGAGCAAAATCAAAACCTATTATAGAATTTTAAAAATTAAATTTATAAGATCCTAAAAATAGGCTTTATTCTTTTTATAAAGTAAAAACGCAATATATATAAAAATATATAATGTATATTAATAGTTCAGAATTTCGTAAATTTTTAAAAGGAGTTAAAGATTGGAGGATTTTAAAATTTTGATTTTTGAAAACTTAAAAGTAGGCTACAATTTTTATTTCAAATAAAATCGTACATGAAATATATTAATTATATAATTTGAGATAGGTTTAGAAACGAGTAAATACTTAAAAAAAAAAACCTTAAAATCAAAATCTTTTGTAAGATTTTTTATATAAGATATTTGATTACCTAAAAGTAGGCTTTAATTTTTCATGTCAAATAAAATTGTATTTGAAATGAAAATGTATTTGAAATTGAAATGAGTTTTAAACTTAAAAATATATTAAAAAATTATTCAAATCTAAAACTTTTGTAAGATCTTTGAAATAAAATTTCTGAACATCTAAAAGTAGGCTTTATTTTTTAATAGGTAACTCTACAAAGTCATTAGCAATATAGGTATTATTTAAGAAGATTTAAAAACTTATTTCTATTTCAAAATATGTACAAAGGAAGTCCTTTGAATGATTTTTAAAATAGTTTCAAGAGAGCCTAAAAGTAGTCTGTATTTTTTTTAATTACACAATTAAGTGAATTTGAAATATTAAGCAAATTTAATTTACAATAATTTTTGAGTTTATAAATCGAAGTTGGTGCAAAAAGAGTTAAACTTAGTTCCGAAACATTTGAATATTAAAATAATTCGTTTAGAGCCCTAAAGTAGGCAATTTTTTTAAAATCAGTTATTAAGTAATGGATAAAAACCTTGGCAAGTTAACTATAATTTTATTAGCACTAGAATCTAATATTTGAGGGGGACTAAAATCTTTCAATGATTTTTCCAAAAAATTTAAATAAACCTAAAAGTAGACTTGAGTTTTTTCAATTTAATAAGCCCAGGTTTCAGACTTTGTTACTAGAATTTCGCTTTAAAATATTTAAAGAAAATTTAATATTTGTTTAATGTTTTCTTTTAATTAATAATATTTGTATTTGTTTTTTATTATTATTAAAAGAATTAAGAAAAAATTAAGGTTCTTTGGTTTATCCAACCAATAATTTTATGAAAATTGTTATATTTTGAGGACTTATCTTTACAGCCAAACATAAAAATCTGGAAGTCATCATATTTGCATATTTTAATGTTAATTTCTTAAAAACTAAAGTCATTTTTAGTTACTTTCTAAACGAGAAAAAAATATGGTCCTTCAAGTCAAGGTTAAGAACGCATTTTAGTAGAACTACAAAGCACAGACAAACTTAAACGCTCATAAAAAGGAAATGAATTATATAAGACCATTGAAATATAAACCGATGATAACTAAAGTTATTATGGAGCATATTCTAATCCCAAAAAAATATGGTCCATCAAACTAATAATTATAAGATTATAAAAGCCTTTTTTTTGGAATTACTCAATATTGTCGATCATTTCATGGTCCTTAGTATGGAGGAGAAAAAAAATATTTAATTTAATTTTTGTTTTATATTTTCTTTTCATTAACTATTTTTAATATTTTCTTTATTCTAACTAAAAAATTTAATCATTATTTTCTTACAATTCTATTTATATTTATTTTTTCATCAAAGATAATCCTTTGCTTTATCGATATTAAACACTCCTTAAAATTTTTTGATTAAAATTCTAATAGTTTGTTTTGTTTTTAATCTTTTAAACAAAATACTAAAAAAATAAAACTACTTTATTACCAATAACAACAACCCTTTTTTGATATGAAAATAAAACATTAAGGATAAAATAAAACTCACCCTGTTGGCAAAATTAAAAAAAAAATCTAAGTATTTTCAAACACGTAGCCCTTAACAACCAAACAAAAGGGGTCAGTTGGCAAAAAAAAAAAAAAATAATATTCCATATAAATGATTTATTTAAAAAAGAAAAAAGTATTTATTTATAATTATTATTTTGGAAAAAATAGAGGCCTTTAAGAAATCAAAAAACTGTGTTAAATATGCTAATAATAACAAAACACCTTTTACTATCTATTATCCTTTTTTTCAAACTTCTTCAAAGACTCAAAATTTCTTTGAAACAGTTAACAGTTTTATGACATGCAATCTATCTTAAAGAGAACACAATAGTTTTTTTAGGTATTTTAACGCCTTCTTATTGAAATTTTTCTTTTTTATATAATATTTCTTAATCTGTTTTATAAGTATTTGGACTATTTTTATTAATAATTGAAAAGGTGTTGTAATAGAGGCTAAATTTTTTGGGTGGAGATTTTCTTTTTGGAAAGGTGTTGCATTATGTTTTCCTTTATTGTTTAATATAATGATTTCTGTTTTGTTTTTTTGAGAAGGGGGTTTTAAGAAATTTTGAAAATTTGTTTTTATTACTTTATTAATATTTTAGGGTCAAGCCTAAAAATTAAAAGAAGAAGAAGCCATAAAAATTTATTTATTATTATTGATTAGTTAAAAATTATTTGAGATTTAATAAATGAAATGCATACAATTTATTTAATTAAGTTTTCTAATAGAAAAAAGATGATGTAATTTTATTAGAAGTATTAAAAGTAAAAGAAAATGAATTGAATTTCTGAAGTTGTGTGCTTTAAAAACCTCATGGAATAAATAAACAATTGCTTTCATTAAAAATTTGTCTAGCATACTTTTAGGCTTATAAATCAAATAATCTAAATAATCCACATTTTTCATGTTTTTTTTTTTTTTTTTAATGCAAAACTTGGTCATTTGAAATTAAATTGACATTTGTTTAACAAATTTTTTTTTAGAAAATTGTTTGCATATGATGTTCTTTGGCGATAGTAAACTTGCAGAGGGTGTCAATTTTTATATATATTTTTTTGGTCCTAACAAAATAAAGGGAGGTGTTACCCAAATCTTAAGATTGTCTTCTTTGTCATCTGTTTGCTATTTTTCTTTTTAGCTTAAAAAAAAATATACATATATAATATATGAAAGGTTAAAGTTAAAACAATTCGGCACATGTCATTTTATATACGAGGGCGCAATCTATCTTTTTGTTTCTTTATAAAAAAATAAAATAAAATCCACAAACAAACAGCAAAACTGCCAAACGGAATAATGTAAAAATTCACGTTTGCAAAAAATGTATTTGTAAAAAGAAAAACATTACTATGCCTCCCACCAATATGTGTGTTTAAAATACACAAAAAGAAACCGGCATTTTTTCTCTTGAATATGTGCTGGTATGTGTTTAGAAAGAATAATCTTAAAAAACATTAAACAGGCAGTCTAACTGACCCCAAACGAGAAAAGTTTTTCATTTGAGTTCTTTTTTTTTGTATTTTTTTTTTGGGTACACTGTGCTTCCTTTTCTTAATAACGAGACATTTACAAACAAATGTTGTTGCTGTTAAAGTTTAAGACACTATTTTTATAAAAACGAGGGCTAAAGGAAAAGGCCATAAACTTTTAAATCAAATTTAAGGCTGATTATTGGGACATTTTCTAACTGTAAAATAAAAATGGTTCTACGAACCAAAGGGTAAACGATTTCTTAAAAACAAAAATCATAATTTGACGTGGGAAACCTCCTAGAAAACTATTTCACTAATTATTTAGATTTTGATCGCATTCCCAATAATTTTTTGAGCCATTTTTTTACCCTTAACTAAATATGGTCATTCGAGTCAATAATTTTAGGGATGTAAAAATTTTTTGGTGAAATTGATCTTTAAAAGCAAAATTAATAAATTGGAAAAATAAAATACTTCATATTGAAAAGTTTCAAGGACAATTTGATGGAATTTTTTGAGATTTTTAAATATTTTATTAATTCTAACAAAACTTGGTCCTTCAAACCATTGATTTTATGGTTATGATTAAATTTTATGCAACTATGCCTCATATTTAAACTTAATATTTTAAAAAAATATAATATATAGATTATTTTAAGGAAAGTTTTAAGAAAACTAAACTCATTTTCAGGCATTTTTTAAAATATTTTAAAAAATATGGTCCTTCGAGCTGATGCTTTTAAGGTTATGAACTCATTTTCGTAGAACAACTTAAAATAGCTAATTATAACAATTCATAAAAGAGAAATTAATAACATTAGATCATTTCAATAGCCTTTGGATGAAATATGAACTTATTTTTCAGCACATTCTACTCATAAACAAAATATGGTCCTTCTAGAGAATGATTTTAACATTGTGAATTTACATGTCTACCATAACCAAAGAGGAAAAAGAAATTATTAAAATATAAGCTTTTTAATCACAATTAAAATATATAATATTTAATTTTCAAGCATTTTAGAGTGTTAAGAAAATATGGTCCTTCGAACCTAAAATCGAACTGATTATTTGAAGGTTATGATCACATTTTTTAAGGGACTACATAGCACAGGCAGAGTTAAAAACTTGGAAACGAAAATAATTTGCTTAAAGCTAATTTAATGGCCTTTGGAGCAAATTAAAATTGTTTTCCAGCTTCTTCTGAATGTGAACATAATATGGTCCTTCGGGATAATTTTTTTAAGGTTATGATCGTTTTTTTGCGCAGAATTATTCGTCAACCTTTGACATTAACAAAAGGAAAATAACTTAAACTCAAATATTTAAAACACAATTTAAAGAATTTATTTATTTTCAAGCATTTTTTGAACCTGGTCCTTCGAACCAATGATATAAAGATTGGGATCATATTTTTTTATTTTTAACATTAATAAAAAAGATATCAGGAATTTTTTTTATTAATGTTAATACCAATGCTTCTTTACTGTATTGTTTCGAAGAGCATTTGAAAAACTTTTAATTAATTTAAAAAATAAATATTTCAGTTTTGGAAGATAATATTAAAAACCTCTTCATTAAAAATACTTCTCATCCCACCCTCCTTTCCAAAACAACATTTGGAATTTTTGCTTGTATGTCAAAGTTACAAAAAAAAAAAAAAATTCCCCAAAAAAAACGAAGAAAAAAACTTATTTCAAGTTTTGTAAATAAAACTTTTTTTCCAATAATCGTTTTTTATTTTCCAAAGTAACACACACACTTTCATAAACACTAACACATGCTTAGATTTACACACACACACAAACAAATAATACTTTGGTAACATCTTTTCACATGTCTTAAGGTTTATTTAAAATTGAAAGCGATTTTATTTTCTTTTCAAAAAAACAACTTTTATTTTACACACAAACTAACTACTACTATGTACTAATACTCATACACAGCTAAAACATATGCGACCATAAGTGTTGTCTTTTATATTATACTTTTAGGTGATATATGAACTTTTGAGTATGTTAAAAGTCTAAAGAAAAGCAAAAAGAAAAAAAAAAAACCCTTCTTGGCTTAAAGACCATTAGGCAATTTGAAGTTTAAGATATGACTGCTGTTAAGGTAGGCAGGCGTCTTTTATTCTTAGACTTTTCCTAAACTTTGACGCCAGTTTATGTAATAAGAGAACAAAAATTGCAAAAATCTTGTGTTATGCACACAAAAATAATGAAAACAAAAATAAAAACGTGTAAATACCCTAATGTGATGAAAGGACATGTAGATGAATTATGGGATTTTTTTTCCTTTTGTATAGCGGGAGGTTAAAGTGCAATTTTTAGTTTTTTTTTTATCATGATTTCTCATTTGTATTATGATTTTTTTCTATCTGTTTTTGGGTTTTGTAAATTTTTGGCTGCTTGTATGACATTTGTTTGTCTAAAGTTGTTATTAGATAATGTTTTGTGGTAAATTGGAAAAGTTTTTTTTTTGGAGTAAACTTTTGTGGTTATTGTTATAGGTAGATTAAAATAATTTAAAAAAAAGTGTGATAATTTTTTTAAAGAATTTTTAAGTGAAAGAATATTAGAAAATTAAATTCGAGGACAAATAAAATTAAATTTCCTGAATTGCTTAAAATATTCTTTAGTAAAATTGTCTTTAGTTTAAAGAGTATGTTGAAATTAATTTTTCTTTTTAAATAAATAATTTTAATAACTTTCATTTACATATTTAAATTTTTCAAAGATATGAAGAGAACACTATTAAAAATCAGAAACATTGATGAGGAAATTTATGTATTGATCTAAATTAAAAAAAAAAAAAAATTTTTAGCTTAGAAATAGTTTAAGTAACTTTTAATTACATAAGGACTGTGCACGAAAAAATCCGTGCATGCTCTTGGGCTTATAACTCTTGATGTGGTGAAAAATATTCTGTTAACAGGTTTACATTTGCCATTATGCTCACAAGCAGTGTGCTAAATTTCATGGTAATACCAAAACTAGTTTTTCTTAAAATGGAAATTTAACAAAAAAAAAAAAAAAATCTAAACACATAATTCAAATTTTTTGTAAAATCTTACATCGGTCATATGTATAAAACAATTTCTAGGAAGGCAGTCGTGTTACAAAATACAGTTTCATGGGTCATAATATCATACAAAGAAGTCATGGTCACTGAATGGAAACCTGGTAGTGGAAGAAAAATGGTATCTTTAGGCTGTAGGGCTCAGACAAACTAGAAAGGATTTTGTGAGAAAATCTCTTAATCTCTGGAAGAAAAGTGCCATAAAAAGTTAATTGCTTTGAAGTTTTATCAGAAAATTTGAAAGGAAATCTAGCCTGAAGACGTATAAAGTAAGAAAAAATCCTACGCAAGCGAAAATTTGGAGGAAAAAAATAACATGAACATATTTCAGCCGAATTTTTTCATAATTATGTTTAGTGTATAATAGACGATGAAGCATTCGTACAGGCTAACGTTTTTCAACTTCCTGGCCAGGATTTCTATGTTGCAGATGCTAGGGGGATTAATGCAGAAAAATTTCTTGTAACAAAGAAATCAAAATTCCCAAGAAAGTTTTTGATTTGGAAAATCATATGCATATGAGGGAAAAAAGCCCTTCATTCGTAAAAAATGGTTCCATTAACACAGAAATATACGTGAATGAGTGCCTTTGAAAAATAATTCTTCCATTCCTAAGAAAATACATTGTACCCACTGTTTTCTGGCCTGTCCCCGCTTCTTCTCATTACAACAACAAAACAATGGAGTTGTAACAAAGAAATTGTAAGTGTTTGTACTAAAAGAGGGTAATCAATCAAATTGTCCGCAACTCCATGAAATTCAAAGATATTATGCTCTAGTAAAAAATAGTTTAAAATACAGCATAAAATTAAACCGAGTTTAAAAATAAGTGGACCTATTCGAGCAAAAAAGTGACCGAAACACAATAAAACCTTCAATTAGAGTAATTCAGAAAAATATCAGATATTTCCTTAAAAACCAACAGGAAATAATTTATTCTTTTATGTTTAGAACTTGAACATAACAGTCATTAATAAAAATATCACTTTAAAAAATCCACCCATTGGTTTAGTTTCTATAAGCAGATTTGCATGCATGGATTTTTGCGTGCGCAGTCCTTATTTAAATTCTTTAATGTCCTGAAAAGAACGCTATTAAAAATCAAGAACACAGTATTATAAATGACAAAGTAATTAGCAAATTTTTTTTCTCCGTTTTTAATAAATCTCTCTAGATTTACAATTTTAATTTATAATTTAATTGTTTTAATTTATTTGAAGGCAATTGATTTGGTATTTGTTTTGTAATTAATAAAACTATATTTAAAAAATAAAAAAAAAAACATGAACTGCTAAAAAACAAGGTCTTAATTATTACAATTTTTATGTCGAATTTCTTAAATTGTAACTATTATATGAAATTTTTATTTTTTTACTTATTGATAATTATTTGCTTTCAATTAATATATTTTTATCGAAAAAATAATAATTATGATTGAGAAAAATAATATATATTATTTGTAATAGTTATTTTTTAACTTTTTATTTAAAAATCATTTTTTAATAGTTATTGAAAAATATAATCCATAATAGTTAAAATAATGTATAATTTTTAAATTCATGCATATTTTATTTGGGTATTTTTTCTTTGAAATTTGATAAAAACAATATACGTATATTCAATTAGAATTCTAATATCATGGGAGGCTCGAGATGATGAAATTGCAATGATATTCCCAATTAATTATTATAAAAAACTATTATTATAATTGTTATTAAATATATAACGAAGAATAATAATTATTTAAAATTTTTATTTAATTTGTTCATCAATAATTATTTTAATTAATTTTTAAAATATTAGTTAAAAAATAATAGTTATGAGTAACTTATATTTATATATTATTCAATAATTATTAAAAATAAATTTTTTGTAATAACTCTTAAAAAGTGCCAATTTTTTGGATTTCGAAAATTATGATAATAATTATTTTGGGTCCTTGCTAAAAAATGTTATTTGAATGAAAACTTAGGTGTATGTTGAAATTAATTTTTCTTTTCTTGTAAACAATTTTAAAAATTTTTGGTTAAAAAATTAAATTATTTACAGACTCGAGAATAACGCTAGTAAAAATCATTGACATTGCTTTAAAAATATTAAAGTTATGAGCAAATTCATGCATAGGCCAAAATTAAAAAAAAAAAAATGTTGCACAAAGAAATAGTTTGATAAAGAGAATTAAATTTGTTCGTATATATTTCAAGAATATAATTTTAATTTGAAAGTTGGAATGCAATCGGACAAAATAATCAATTTTATTTTTTATTTTTTCTAATTAATTTTTTTATTTCTTATTGAATTGAAATCGGACAAAATAATCAATTTTATTTTTTATTTTTTCTAATTAATTTTTTTATTTCTTATTGAATTGAAATTTAACGGTTTAATTTCGTAAAACAATAAAACCTAGTCTTTTAATGACAAGAAATTAAAACTACCCTTAACACCCACATCCCACTAAAACACTTACATACATTCACATAACAAATACAAACTTAGAAAACATGTTTCCTATTATTAATGTTAAAAAAAAGTATCCTGTAGTATATAAAGATATAAATCTCTTTGCTCTTCTTCAAAACTAGCCAAAATCCCAACACATGTGCTGCATGAAATCTGCTGCTTCCTTGAAACTCCTCTCCCCCAAACTTTTAACCCAACAAAACTAACGCTACTTACAAAGATAAAATAGTTGAAACAAAATAAAAATGAAATAAAACAATACAAGATAAAAACAACAAAATAATATTAACTTGTACTAAAATATAAAGTTAAAATAAATACAAAAAAAGGATAAAACGTCCTTTACATATACAGATACAAAAAAGCAAATCTTAAACTAACCAAGAAAACTTATAAAATACCAATACTGTTTTAAATTTATACTTTAACAAATACAAATTGTATGTAATAGTGTAATTGTTAATGTGAGTATGTGTGTGTAAAGTTTAAGAGAGTGTTAGTACACATGCATAAGTTGAAGAAGAAGAGTATGAAGAAGATGAAACAATTGTATAATATTTAACATGTTTCAAATGATGTATGTCTTATACGTTTTATATTAATATAAATATATGTATAGGTCGTTGTAGTATGTATATGAAAGTAATTGTATATGTATGTGTTTGTATGTGTGTTTGGGTAAGTGTAACGGTTAAGGACATACAATAGTATATAACTCATAGAAAACTTACAATATCATTAAATGTTAAAGTATTTACGAGGTGTAAAGGAGAAGAACTTTTAATAATTTAAAAATGATAATAATGGATTTCTTAATCCATTAAAAAAAAAATTTAACAAAAAGACAATTTGAAATTATGGAACCATTTCAAAACAAGTTTAAAATAAACGTCTTTTGATTTATTTTTCTCTAATAAAGAGTATCATTTTGAACTTTATGATTAGAAAAATAAAATAATGAATTGAAACAATTTCGTACTATATATTAAACCAAAGTATTCCTCAGGTTCAGTCCCTTAATTTATCAGCTGAAAAAAGCATTCATTTGTAAGATCATCAATGAAAGAAGTGATTACTTTAAAGTATTTTATTTCTTCAAAAAAATTTCCAAACTAACCTTTATTTTTTCTTGCAAAAAAAAAAAAAAAGGATAAAAAACCTTCGTACACGTTTCATCATCAGCAACAAAAATAACAACAACATTACCCCAAGAATTACAACAACAAAAAAGTAACAAGAATAAGATACTCGAAGAAAAACAAAAAAAACAAGCAAACGAGAAAACCCCAAAGATGAAGTATAAATGTGAGTAAAGTACATAAATATGTATATGTTAGTGTGTGTGTGTGTGCAAGAATAAATAAGTAAGAAGAAAAGTTTTTGTCGAAAAGATGTTATAAAAAGGATAACTTTTTGCAATTGATGTATTACACTATACTCAAACACACCGGCACACGCACATAAACCAACACACATTTAACCATTGGGCCAAGAAAAGAAATAAAATAATAAAATAAAAGAGTTTGAACAACTTCTATCATAACAATAACAACAACAATAACTATTCAAATACTTACTATACTATTTACTAGCAATAGCAACAGCCAAAGCAACCCATTACAAATAAGATTCAAAACAAGGAACACATGTGTGTTTGGTTAAAAAAGGAAATAGAAAGGATGAGAAAAATTTACCAACTTATTTTTGAAAAACTTATGTATATGTATGTGAATGCATGTAAGGTTTGAGTAACAAATGTGTTTTTGGTTAAGCAAAAGCTTTAGGGCCAGTATGTGTGTAAAAGTAAAATAAAAAAAAAAAATAACTAAGAAAAAGGAAAAACGATTTTAATGTTTTAACCGGCAAACAGAAAATATTGTAGTAACAGATAGGTATAAAGTATAAATGACAACAATAAGAAAAATATGTAGTTAACCCTTTAAGGAAGGAAGAGTTTTATTTTAATTGCGTTTTTATGTCAAAGGAAAGATAGGTTGCATAATTAGAGTCACAATTTTTCATAATTATGAAGATTTTTTTGAAATGTTGCCTAGTTTTAGGCTTTTTAAACCGTACAAAAGAAGTTGTATTGATAATTATTAAAAATTTGCCAGGAAACAACGAATTTTGTATTTAAATGTATATTTTTAAATTAAAAAGATAATATGTAACATTTTTTTCCAAATATAAGCCTACTGGTTTAAAAAATATTGCCTGCTTATGGGCTTTATATGCAAAGGAACTAAAATTTTATTTAATTTCTTTAGAAAGTTTTTGGAAAATGATATTTATATTTCTTTAAACCGCAAAACTGGATTTTAGAATAATTTTTAGGAGTTCTAAACTATATAAAAGAAATTGTAGCATACATTATTTAAAAGATTATAAAGAAAATAAACATTTTACATATTAATGCCCATTTTTAAATTAAAAAAGACAATAAATAGCTTGTTTAAAAATAAATTTTATTAAAAAAACTAAGCCTACTTTCAGGCTTTATAAGAAAAGTCTTTGAAAAATCAATTTTATATTTCTTTAATACATAAAAAAAAGTTTTACAGTAATATTTCTTAAATTAAAAATTATCATTAGAAAAGGCTATCCGTTTTCAGGCTTAATAAACTATACTCAAGAAATTCAATCAGGATAATTACATTTATAATAAATATAAATTTTAAAACTGTTAAATTCATAATTTTCAAATATAAGAAACCTTATTAAAAAAAGGAAGCCTACTTTTAGGCTTAATCTATAAAATAACAGAAAATGCAATAAATTTATTTAAAAATTCTTTTGGAAAATAATATTTATATTTCATCAAAGATTAAAAATTCTATATCAAACATTAAAATGCCATAAATTTAATCATTATTATGAAAATGTTTCTTTTCGTATTCATGAAGTATTTTTTACACAACTGGTATAATTATATTAAACAAAAGAAATTTTAAACAAATTTAAACAAAATCATTTAAATTAACATGAATGTTTAGTAAATTAATTTTAATATAATATTAGTACTATATAAAATAAAAGTGTTGCCTACTTTAAGACTTCCAAGCCAAAGGAAAATAACTAAAATTTCTAAGAAAAAGTTTTGGAAAATTAAAATTTTTATTTATAAACACATTAAATTTAATCCCACTTAAAACTACAATGATTAGAAAACCCTATTTTCCTTATATAAGAAACGTTTTGAAAAAATTTTTGCCTACTTTTAGGGATTTTGTAGCTGAAAATTTACCAAATAAGTTCTTTAAAACTTTTAGATGAATAAAACCTTGTCTTTTTTTTTTACTTAAAATATAGTTAACAGGAAGTTTTTAGATCAAAAACCTAAAAATTAAAATCGTTGCCTTCTTTTAGAATATTTTTAAAACTGTAGAAAATGTACTAAATTAAAACTTGTAGTTACAGATGAATGAATACTCACTTTTTTCAATTGTATATAGTTAACGGGAATGTTTTTTGACAAAATATAATTTTTTTTTTTTTTTAATTGCAATATACTTTCAGGATTTTTTAGTCAAATGTTGTACAGAATATAATAAATTTGTTTAAATTGTCTTAATATTAATATTTATAAATTTTAATAATTATTTATTTATATAAGTTGAGTTTTTGTTCTGTTATTGATTAAAAATCGTTGCCTACTTTTAGGTGCTTAAGCAAAATTTATATATTTCAACCAATTAACTGTTTTTTTTTTTTTTATTTTAATTCATTTTATGGAGATTGTCCTAAGACAATTTAAATATTTATTTTATTTGAAATTTTCAATTAATTTAATTTGATTTGACATCAGTGCAAATAATAAATAAATTTGTTTTTTAGCTCCCAAAGCGTTAATATTTCCTTTACAACCTTTCTTTAACCATCATTAAAATCTTTTCTAACACCCAACTAAAAGTTATATATAAAACGTAAGAAAAAACCTTCATACAAACAGACAAACATTTAATATAACAAAAAATCCAAAAAACGGACAAACAAATGTAACAGCCTGCCAGACAGACGGACAGACAAACAAACGGATAGACAGATATTTTGACAAACTTACAAATTCTCACACACATTAACAAAAGAAATACATCATTAATACTTACATACCGACATACATCATTGTAAAAAACACATGAGTTATTTTCTTATAACTTTCTTGCCTTTTTACTTATTACATTTATATAAACTAGTACATATGTATGTAAGTGTATGTGTATAAAAGTACTTGTGCATGTAAGTTTATTCCTTATTTTTTATATGATATGGATACCCTTTTTTCTTTTACTTCTTCTTATTTCTTATCATACACCCACTTTCAACCTTTTTTAACTCCCTTCTCATCATTGTAACGATAGCTTGCTTTTCTTTGGTAATGGCACGGTTTACTCCTACTTATTTGAGAAATAAAAACAAAAAAAGGACCATAACTCATCTATCAATTCTCACTTTTCATATAATTTAAACATATACATATGAACTTGGTATGTGTATAGAGAAAATAAGAACTACAACAACATTTATATGATGTTGGCGGCATCTTAGCGCCAAAATAAAAGAACCCCTTTCCCTCTGCAATATGATTATTTTTTGTTCTTTTAAGTACTAAGAGTACTTGTAGTATAGTTTTCTTTTCTTGTTGTTATTGTGAGCATGTGTGTGTGTACATGTCTAGTCCTTACATACTCTCACAAACATATTTCATGTGTATGTCTATTTGTATTTTCTTGCAAATATATTTATATTTCTTATACTTTTTCTTTGGGTAGAATAACTCTTACCAAAGTGTTGTCACACACTCAGTGTCAGTTGTAATGGTCATTACGTCTGTCACTTCCGTTTCCTTAGCAAGTTTGTCTGTTTTTTTGTTTTTATGTAAGTGTATACCTCTGTTACCATTACCGTTTATTTTTGGCATCTTTTACGTGATTATTATAGAGTTTGTTATTATTATTATTATTATTATTTTAATCATTATTATGATCATTATTATTTTGAGTATTGAAACCATGAGTTACAAGCAGTTTTGTAGTTCTTTTTAAGGAGGTTTAAATGATGCCAGATGAAGAGGAAATTTGAAAAAAATGTAGTGAATGGGAAATCAAATTTATGTTTACAATGAAACTGGATATAATTTTTTAGAATAGCTTAAAATTAAAAAAAAAATATTTTCTACTTCATTCAAAAAATCATCATACATTTTAAGACAAAGTATTTTATTTGTTGTTTGATTTGGTTGCATACTTTTAGGGTCAAAAAGGAGAAATAAATGTAAAGTTTAATTAATTCCAGATGCAAGCGAAAAAATTAAATATTGGCACTGTTTTTATAAACAAAAAATATGGTTAATTACATTTGAACTAAAAAAATTGAGGAAAATTTTATTTTTTAAACGCTTAAACATTTTTCTACTTTTTGAAAAAAAAAAAATAATAATATTATTACTTATTATTTACAATTTATTATTTCTTATTATATGTTATTTATTATTTATTACATTAATTTTTATTGTATTTTTTTAATTTTTAAAAATTTAGATTTCGATTTTTGAGATTGCCTACAACAAAATGTTTTATTTTCCTATTTTTAAATTCTTTAAATTGCTATTTTTAGTTCCCCCATTTTAAATAACCCCTTTATTAATTTCATCCAATAGTCTGGCATCCCTTTATTATTAAATCCCCATATGACATACAAGACTTTGTATACGAATACTACACACATACAACACACTTCGTTAACTTCCGTTTTCTAGAGAGTATAATAATTTTTCATCTTAAAATGCACAAATACACACACTCACTCACCATTCAACATCAGAAAAATCAAAACAGAAAGTACAAAAAAATAAATAACCTTAAGGAATTTCTTCTCAGCACATTCTCACAATGAGCAAAAGCTCAATTTATACAAACTTGTAGTATTTGTTACAATATTTGTTTCTTTTGTTTTTAACTTTAACAGACAACAACAGCAATAACGATAATAATAACAATAACAACAACAAAATACTAGCAAAACAATTTTGCACCCCATAAAAAAATAAAATAAAAACAAGTTTCACACATACTTACACTCACATGCATATAAAATAATAAAATAAATAAAAACAAAACGAATAGTTGAAACGAAATTATACGAATCATATGTATTACAACGAAGAGTAAGTACTTGTGTAATAAACTTTGTTGTTATTTTGTTTATGTTTTGTTATTGTAATAAGGCTAGTTTTTCATTGTATTTTTTGTTTTGGTTTTTTTTTTTTTGCACTGAAGAGAGATGAATTACCCAACAATATGAGATAGTAAAAGATGTAGTATGTTTTAAAAGAGAATGGTGTTTTGTTGTTGGGTATTTTAGGGGGGTGGTAGTGGAGTAATGATAGCATTTGAAGCTTTATATTAGTTGAGAAGGCTTTGACGCTGAAGATAATGTTTATAGACATTTCTAACCCATATCAAACTGTCGCTAAGTTTTAACTATATAATTTATTATAGTTTTTTTTATTAGGACTTTTTTGGGGCTTTTTAGTTTTTGTAGAGAAAAAATAAAATAAGTTGATCTAAAAAAGAGACACAATCAAAATGGCATTTATTATTTGTAGGGTAATAAACGTTTGTTTGCAAATGTGTGTGAGAATTTTTTTGTTACATTTATTTGGAAACAAAGGCAAACTTTAAAGGTTTTTAAAAACTTTTAATGAAAAAATCTCAATATTAAATTATATATTAAAAAATATATATTGAAAAATATTAATATTTATAAATTTAATACAAAATTTTAAAATAATTAAAATATAACATTGTAAAATAATTAAAATTTTTGTCTGTTGAAAACATTCTTAGGTTTTAAATTCTAAACCAAATTAAATGAAATTTTCGCCGAATATTAACAAATATCCTAAGTTGACTGCTATTTAAAATCAGTTTAATTGGTGGAGAATAAAAAAAAAAAATACTCCACAAAATCTAATTAACTTTTTTTAATTATTATTTAGTTTTCTAATGATTAGTTTCAATATTTTCCTTTAGTTTTAAAGTTCCTTTTCATTCCAGCCTCTCTTATAACTATTCTTTTACGGTCAATAGCAAACTAAAATAAATATAAAAAACTTCATTATTATATTTGTTCAAAACGTAATCATGAAAATAACGATAGTTTTTTTCTTTTTGGTTGAAGCATCATCAGACTGTAATACAAAAATGTAGTTGTTTATGTTTAAATAAAAGTTAGAATGTGTGATCAAATGTTTTACGGTTATTTTTGTATAATACATCATCGACAAACATGTTGGTCTAGAAACTTCCCCTTTAACCAACCCCCCACCTACCAACCTACTTCCCACCTACACACACAAACAACAAAAACTAAAAACTAAACAATTGCAAGGACATGTTAAATGTGTTCAATGAATCTAACTGGGCTTTTATTATTATTATTATTTTTTTTTTGAACACAATCATCGTCATTATCATAATAATGATGATAAAGAGGATGATTTGAGAGGATGTCTGAAAGAGAGGTTAACAATAATAAAAGAGAAATTTTTGTATAGACACAGAAAGTGAGTGAGGGAGAATAGATTTTGGTATTGAATATAATGGTAATGGTGCTAGTAATGTTAATGCTTATGATGTGTCTGATTGTTGTAAGTTTTAACATTAATTTATTATTGTTGTAGTTGTTGTTGTTGTTTTGTTATGGTTTGTTTGTTTGTTGTTGTAGCATATCGCATCACATGGTCTAAAAAAGTAAAACAAAACACAGGACACATTGCAGTGGTTGTGGGTGGCATGAGTAGGTTGGTAGGGTAATAGTTCAAAGAAGAGAGTGAGTTTCATAAAGGATATTTTGTTGTTTAGATTTTTAAGGCTTTTAGTTTTATTTATATTTTATCATATCAAAAAAGGGGTAAATAAAAACTTTAACAACCTCTAGCTCATCATACTCCACATAAAAACAAAAATAAGTAAAATTTTAAAATAAATAGGGATTATATTTTAAAGGGACTTATTGCTACACACACAAATACAAACAAAAATAAATACAACCAGAAGTTTTATTTTGTTTTTATATAGAAATGATGGTATATATTACGATGGCGTAAATTTTACTGTGATATCTATAAACTAAACATATACATATGTATATATGACATATCAAATAAACCAACACATATGTATGTACAAAACTAATACACATATACATATATATTTTATTTATGTATTAGAATAAGTATAAATAAATGTGTATAACTGTTCATAAACAATATTAGAATTGCGTAATTCATTATTTTTAGGCGGTATGCGGTAGTAGTGGGCTTTAGCCAGGAATGATGAATGATGTGTAATGTGGTTAGTTTTATATTTCCCAATATAAAATTGTATACATTTATTTATATACACATACAAAATAAAACATACCAGGGTTTTTCATTTTTTTCTTAAAAAGGGATGCTGTATTTTTTTTTTCATCTATAACATATAAACAGGATGTTTAAGTTTTACATTTTGTAATAAACTCATATGTGTGTAAAATCAGCTAAACATACACACAATTTATTTAGAAATTGGAGGGGGAGAGTGGTCCACCAGGGGATATTATATGTGTATTTTTTTTAAATAAATTTGTATAAATTAAACTATAAAATTATCAATAGATTGTATAATTTCTAAAATATATATGGAAAAACTAAATTATTATTTTTTTTTTTTTCAAGGGAGGAAAGAGTTTAGTTTTATTTGGTTGATAAGGGGGTTAGAGTTTTTAGAATAATTTTGAAATTTTAATTAAAAAAGTAAACAAATTATTATGTTATTAATAAAGAGCAAAAAATAGTGATGCAAAATAAACATTTGCTAAATAAATTTTAAAGGGTAAGAGAATATAATTAAATTATGGAATTATGTTTAGGCAGATTTTTTTTTAAATTGTTTACATATGATTGAGCTTAAGTAAATAAAGGAAAAATATTTTGGAAATAATTTACTTTTCATAAAATTTTAAATTTTAAAGAAAATTTAATTATTTACCTAAAGTAAATAACTAAATTTATTTCAACTTACAAAAAAAAAAATTACTTCGTTTCAAATTTTACATTGCTTACATGGTAAAACAATAGTAATTTTATGTAAAGAAATATTTTTTTAAATTTGACAGCAAGTAAAAAAATTCAAATATTTAATTTTATTATGAAAACTTAAAATGTTTATGAGAAATTTTCATTGGAAGTAAAATTTACATTTTTTACATTATGTAAACAATGAAGTTTGATCTTTTGATTTATATTATTGATTTTGTATAGCAATTTATTAAACCGTGTAAAAATATAAATTTCTAATAGGATGTAAAAGAATTAAAATATTGATTTTTATTGTGAAAATAAATTTTTTTAAAACTTTTTATATAAAATCAAAATGTATTTTTTTCTTTTTACAATATGTAAACAATATTGCTTTGGATTGTTTGATGGAATATTTATTTTAAAAAACATTTTCTTAATTTGTATATTTATATTTTTTGCATGATGTAAATTATAGAAAAATATTTACTTTTATTGTAAGAAACATAAATTTTGAATGAAATTTTATAAATCTTTTTTATAAAAGCAAATTTGACATTTTTTACATTATGTAAATAATGTAATTTTTGATATTTCGATGTCAAAATTTTATTTGTATTCAAATTTCTTTATTTTTATGTACAGAATAATATAAAATACATTTTTGACATGGTGTAAAAATTAAAAATATTTTTTTTTTTTGGAGAATTTGGAATATTTATAGAATTTCAATGAAAAATTTCTTTAAGTGTAATTTTTTCAAGATTTGAAAAAAAAAATTGCCATTTTTTTTTATTTTATTTTATGTCAAAAATTATTTTTACATTGCTGACATAGGGTAAATAATGAAATTTTTAAACATCTTAAACAAAGATATGAATTTTCTTTTACAAAAAATTACTTAAAAGCAACATTTTTACATATTTTACATGGTGCAAAGAATTAACAAAATTTTTTGTAAATTTTTTTAATGGTAAATTTTACATTGTTGACATTGCATAGAAAATGTAAATTATTGGTAATTATTTCCAAAAAATTGCTTTCGTTTAAAAAATTTATAAAATTTTACATTATTGACATTAGGTAAACAATAACATTTTTCAATATTTAATGTAAAAAAATAATTTTAAGTAAAATAAAGAGATAATTTTTTTCAAATAATTAATATTGACATTGTTGTCAAAATGTAAATAATGTCATATATCTCTTTTTGATATAAGAAAATCAATTTTTGATTATTATTTTATTTCAAAGTAAAATAAAGAAAATTATACCTTATCGACTTTATGTCAATCATGTAAATATTTTTTTTAATGTATATATTTTGATTTTCACTTTATATTTCTTAATTTTCATTGAATTTTACATTATTTACATGAGGTAAATATACTTAATTTTATATTTTATAAAAATCAAGAAATTTTTATAAAGATTTTCGTACTTTTGAGTAAAATCATTATTTACCTTTTTGACATTAGGTAAATAATATGATTTTCTATTTTTTTACATAAAAATATTATTATGCTTTATTTTCTGGCTGTTAAGTAACATTTTTGCTATTTTACATTGTTGACATGAGGTAAACAATGTTGTTTTTTTTTTTTTTTTTTTCTATTTTATAAAACATTTAAATTTTATTGAGTATTTCAATATTGTTTAGTTATATTTTAATTGTTTACATTGTTGACATTAGGTAAACAATAATTTTTTCTTTTTTGAACTTTAAAAAATTAATTTTGATTATATTTTTTTTTTGCTTTTTAAGTAAAATTTTACAAATTTACTTTGTTTACATGAGGTAAATAATGTAATTAAGTTTTATTTTCTAGGAAAAAATTAATTTGAATAAACATTACTGTAGTTTAAATGTTAACATTGTTGACATTAATTAAACAATGTATTTTTACTTTAAATTGTTGATAAAATTTCACATTATATTTGTTTACATTGTTGACATTAGGTAAACAATAAATTTTTCTTTTTAAACATTAAACAATTTATTTTGATTATATTTTTTACTTTTAAGTAAAATTTTACAATTTTTCTTTGTTGACATGAAGTAAATAATGTCATTCTGTTTTATTTTATTTAAGTTAAATTTTTAAAATTTTACATTATTGACATAATGTATTTCACTTTTGATTATTATTTCTTTATTTTAAGGTGACAAAAAAAAAAAAAAAAATAAAAAATATATTTTTTACATTACTGACATGATTTAAACAATGTAATTTTTGAGATATTATAACTTTTATATATTTTTTTCAAATTTTAGTATTTTACATTTTGGTTTTATAATGTAAAAAATGTAATTTTTAATGTTTATGAAGAAAAAATTAATAAAAATTTTCATATTTTTTATTTAGACCTCTAAGTAAACAATGTAAAATGTTGTCTTTTTTGTAAAAGATTTGTTAATTTCTTATAGCATACCACATCATTTATATTATTTCTTCTCAGTTTTCTTTGTTCCAATTCGCTTAACAAAATCATTTGTTTTATTTTTTTTCCTTATCTAAAATCTTTCTCTTTTAAATAATAAAACTAAAAAAAGATTTTCATCTTTAGTATGCATGTATGTGTATTTCAAAAGCTTAACATATCATTTATCTATTAATTTTTGACACATGTTACTCATTTATTAAAAGCCAGACATTTTCTTTTCTTTTATATTCTCTGTTAGTTACGTTGCTTAAATCTTCTAATTAATCTTAACAATTAGCATCCTTTAAATCCTTATTCCTTAATATTACAACATTAGAGAAAAATGTTTTACACAAAAACAAAAAAACCGGAATAACAAGCAAGACAAAAACAACAAAAACAATCTTAATTTTCATGATGTATCTTAGTTTTACAAACATAAATTACTTGTACGTAGTATATAATGAGGACAAACAAAAACTTTATGACCAAAATTTTGGAAAGAAAAGGAAAAACGTGCTAAAGTAAGTTTTTATTTTTTTTACTGTTGGATAAAAGTAGTTAAATTACTTTTTGTATGTGTAGAAAAAAAGGGGTATAAAATTTGATGAAAAAAGTAAAATTAAGGAAAACTCTTTATTAAAAAAATAATAACATAAGAGTATGTTAGTGAAATCAAAGCTTTTTTTTAGGACTCTTGTGTTTTGTGTGTATTAGTCAGAATGTGTACACGCTAATGATGTTGTTGGTTTTGTTTTTGGCTATCCTTTTTTTTGTTGTTGTTGTTTCTATTCTAAGATGTTCATAATGTAAGGGTATAATTGTCCTTTCAAGCGTATGTTTATACTCCACACTCTATACATTCACTAACACATATAGTTCAGATGTATGTGATGTATTGTAGTGGTAAGCAAGTAAAGTATGTCTGTATATGTGTTGTAATTTCAAGCATGTAAAATACAATTGATGGACGTTTTGTAAACGAAGCTAAGTGTAGATAATTTACGTTAAATCCCGGGTAGCAGGGGAGAGAGATTTTGTCTAACTCATATGCTCATATAAGTGTCCTTTAAGTGAGGAAACACCTATGAGAAATTGTTAGTTAAATTTTCCTTTATAAACTCTTTCCTTACAATTTCCTTACATTAGAATACAATTTGTTTATCATAATTTTTTGTGAGTGTAATAACATTTATAACTTATATATAAGCATAAAACTACTACAATCCATCTTTTAACACGCCATTCTCTTTTAGGTTTCAATACATTTTTCGCATAGTTTTACAAGCAGACGTTTAACAAACTTATAGATATTTAAGTTAAAGTACTTTTTAGTAGAACAGAAAATATAACTAAAAGGAAGCAAGTAAGTTTCTAAGGAAAATCTCATGACCAAAAAGATATTGTCCTTTTTTTTTTTTCTTTTGCTACCCTCCTCTTCGACAACATCTTAAGCAAAGGACCTTGCTTAAAGGCTAAAACATGATGAAGTACGTTGAAGACGTTAAAAATATTATAAATATTAGAGGCGAGTAGTAGTAGTTCGTATCATATGAATGATTTTATTTGTAGTTAAACTAAACAGAAATGAAGTTTTAGTTGTGGTTTTCTATAGTTCCTTTTTTTGGTAGTTGTTCTGCAGCTATAGTTTTATATAGTTGTATGTTTTGAGAGTTATATGGTTGAGTGAATTTTGCAGGGATTAAAGTGGGTTGTATTTCCTTTGATATGAAGGACGTTTTTTTTATTTTTTATTTGGTTGAGTTGTAAATGTTTATAAGTATGTGTTTTAATATAATGTGGGTCGTTGATGTTATTTTGGGGGATAATTGTAATGCATGAAATTTAAAAAACCAGAAATTTTACATTTGTGTGAGTGTAAAGCAATGTTTAAAATACAGCAGTATAATAATAATATAGATAGTTTTCGTGGTAATTTCGTTGGAAAGTTTATACAACAAACTATTTACTTATGATACTGGCACAAAAATTCAAAAATATATTAAAGACATATTTTATGTTAACCCTTTTCATTGAAATTGTTGTTATCTTTAAGGGAAGGGGGGTTAACAAATTTTGTTTTTAGTTTTAATAAAACAATAGAAAAGTTAAGGTTAATGGTTTTCTGATTTTATTTGAAAAAAGGAATTGTTAATTTTGATTGAAAGAAAGAAAGTCCTTCATATTTTATACAAATGAAATTGGACTAATTCTAAAAAATTGGAGTAAAAGGCAAAAAATTGACAAACTATCTATTTTAAGCTATATAATTATTTTAAACATTTATTTCAATTAAAACAATAGCTATTTCGTAAGTTTTTGTGCAAGTTTTGACTCAATAAGCTTTTTAAGCAAAAAAGCTTTTAGCTAAATTTAACAATATTCCTTTAGAAAATATATAAAAATGATTTAATACCTTTAAAATTAAGGAATATTTCTGGAAAAATTACAGAAATAAGCAAAATAGGCTTAAATATGCTTTTCAAAAAACGAAGAAAATTTTATGTATTTTTTATGTCTAAATAGCTAATATATTAAATAAATTAAATATTTTAAGCCAAAAATATAATTTGATTTAAGTTTTGAAGAAACTTTGTAAAAATAAGCTTTATAAGCTAAATATGTTTTTAAAAAATTGGAAATTTTTGTTCAAAATTTTGAAGAAAAAGTATTAAAATTATTAATTACTTTAAAAGTAAAGAAATTTTTAAATATATCTTGAAAATTTACCGAAATAAGCAAAATAGCCTTAAATATGCTTTTTAAAATTTAATCAAATTCTATGTAAAAAAATAAATAACAAAAATATTAAATCATTTAAATATTTAAGGAACAAATTTAATTTTATTTATAGTTTTGAAGAAATTAACAAAAATATTTAATCATTAACATACTTTAAACAAGAAATATAAGAATTTTTATGATTTTAAAGATAATTTAAACAAATAAGCCTTTTAAGCTAAATATGCTTTTAAAAAATCGGGAATTTTATTTCAAAATTTTGTAGAAATATATATTAAAAGGATTTATTGCCTTAAAAATGATGAAATTTTTTAATATTTTGGAAGAACTTAAAAAATAATCATTATATACTTAAATATGCTTTTTTAAAAATTCATATAATTTTATGAAAAAGACATAATAAACAAAAATACTAAATCTTTTAAGCATAAAATATAATAAGTTTTATGAATTTCAGGAAAATTTAAACAAATAAGCTTTTTAAATTAAATATGCTTTTAAAAAAAATGAGAATTTTGGTTCATAATTTTTAAGAAAAATATATTAAAAAGATTTATTGTCTTAGAAATTATGAAAATTGTTAATATTTTGAAAAAATCTGCAAAATTAAGCAAAATATTTTAATTTAGTTTAAAAAAAAAACTTTATTAACAAAAATGCAAAATAATTTAATTAATTTAAACATTCATTTTATTTTTTTCAAAGACTTTTTAAAATATTTTCTCAAATAAGCTTTTTTAGCTAAATATGATATTATGAAAATTGGATTTTTATTTTTTTCTTAACAAATCAAATTAACATTAATTACACTTAATTTGAGATGGTTATTCCGATTGTTTAAATGTAATTTTTAAAAATAAGCTTTTTATGCAAAATATGCTTTTTCAAAATAAATGGAATTTTGCTTAAAATATTTCAATTGGCACAAACATAAACAAATGTAGTTAAATTATACAAATAATTTTGTATCCAAAACATTGGTGAAATAAGCTTAATAAGCTTTTTATTTAATTTCAAATATTTTTTTATAAAAAATCGAAATTCGTTTAATTATACCTATAAAATGTACTGCTTTAATTTTTTAAACAAAATTGTCAATTATAAGCTTTTTAAATCAATTATACAAAATAAGCTTTTCTTTTTAATATGAGGGATATTTCACGTAAAAAACGTTAATAGTTTTGATTAAAATTGGCTTTATTGTATTTATTTTACAAAATAGGTGAAAAATTCGGGTTTTATGTAAAATATGCATAAATAAGCTTTTTGAAACTGAAGAATTTTTATTTTTAAAAGCTTATAAACATAAAAATTTTAATTTTAAACAATATTTGATATGTGTAAAAATTTCAAGTTTTAAGCAAAATATGCCAAAATAAGCCTTTTAAATTTGAAGAAATTTAAAAAAAAAATGTGTAAGTTTTCAAATATGAACATTTTAATTCCAGCGAAAAAAATTTAACAATTTATAATTTTTTAAGCTGACAAAATTTTGTCTTTAAATAAAATGTCAAAAATAGTTTAAACTTCTTTTTGCTTTTCTCTCTTTTTCATAAACTTTGAACTTTGACAAGTCTTAAGTAATTTATTAAAATTTTTTCTTGAGCTTCAAAACCCTTCAGTGATCTCTCAAAGGATTAAGAATCATAAAAACCCTCTATTAGTTAAGGGCTACAACAATACAATCAAATATTAATACACACACGCAAATGAAGTATGATAGCGTTACGCTACTGACGATGATGTTAAAAAAGGAAGATGCTAACACCAATAAAATGTACGGGTGGTCGTTTTGGTCCTTTGCTGTATCTATGAGTATTTTAATGTTATACACATACATATTTAGCTTAGTTTACGCGCGGCTAAAGCGGGGATTTAACATTTTGCCAAAATACTGATAGTTTTCATGTTGTTGCTGCGCTATTGCTACTTGTCGTTATTATTGTTGCTGTTTATTTATTTGGTTAAATGTCTATCTAGTAAATATGTATGAATGTGAATAGACAGACGGACGGACAGACAGACATTTCAAAATTTCATACTTAGTAAAAAAGGCTGCATACATCTAGGTTGTACCTAGAAACAAACATTCAAACATTTGTATGTATGAGTCTAAATGTGTGTGTGTGTGTGTGTGTTGAACTAAACCCATGAAGAGTGTTAGAGGGAGCTCGGCAGCAAGTGAGAGTGACAGCATTGCGGTTGTGGTATTTGGGAGTATTTTGTTGTTGTTATTATTATTGTTGCTATTGTAATTGTTATTATTATTTGTTCTTGTTGTAGTTTTTGGTATTAGATATGTTTGTAACATTATAGAAATAACAAAAAAAAAAAAAAGATTTTATAACATCATTGCATACTTATACCCCCCTTCACCAAATTTCTCAACTTCCCTACTTTATTAGTATTTCTTGTTGTCGTTGTTGCTGTTTAAGGCCATATAGACAGTAGCTTGTTGTATGAATGTGTCTAGGGTATATTGGTGTATGTAAGTTTGTAAAAAAAAGTAGGAAAAAAAATATAACCATATCATACCACAATAGCATATTTCGCAATTTGGGCAATGTGTTTTATTTGTATTTATACAATGTGCCAAAAACTTTGAATTGTATTGAAATTGTATACATGAATATATATATATATTTTTGGTTTTAATGCTTTTATTGTAGTTGTTATAAAATAGTTTTGTAATTTAAAAGAGAAATAGTTAAGGAAAAAAACTAAAAATAATTGAGAGAGATGCTATAGAAAAATATTAGGTTCTGTAAATAAATTTCAAGGGAAATAAATTTATTAATCAATAGGTAACAATAAAAGTAATAATTTTACTTTAAATTTCCAATACTAGTTTTTTAAAACATTTTTTTTTTCAAATATGCTCAAATAAGCATTTGATGCTTGTAATTTAATTTTTATTTTTTTTTTTTTTTTATATTTTAGTAACAAAATAAATTAATTTAGCTTTATATGAAATGATTTGTGTTTTTCTTATTTTTAAAGGCATTTTTTTAATAAGACTTTTAAGCAAAATAAGCTTTTAAATAAATTGGAAATATTTTACAAATTTTTATTAAGAAAATTTATTAATTTATTCTGAATGAATATTAAGAGTATTTTTTTCAAAACTTGAAGCAAATATGACTAAAAAAGCTTTTAACTAAAAATATGCTTTTAATTAAACAAGGAAAATTTGTCATATTTTTGTTAAAAAAGTTATTTACTTTGATTAAATTTCACATAAATTAGGCATTTTAAAGTTTTCTTGAACAAATTTTCAAAAATAAGCCTTTAAGCATAATAAGCTTTTAGCTAAAATGCTAATAATTTTTATATTTATATTCAAAAATTTCATTTTGTTTGATAAACAACACATATGTTGTGTTTTTGGAAAATTTTTCAGAAATAAGCTTTTAAAGCTAAATAATCTTTTCAATTTAATTGTTCCCCTTGTTTTATATTTTTGTGCAAAATTTAATTTAAACTGTTAAATTGAAAATTTGTATACATATTTTTGTAAAATATTTTTTTTATTTTATTAAATAATTAATAATCTATATAGTTCATCGATTTTTTGAGACAATTTTTAATAAATAAGTTTTTTAAGCTATATAAGCTTTTTATTAAATTGAGAAAAGTTTTAATATTTTTGTTAAAAAAAATCGAAATAGTGCTTAAATAATCAAAAATTAAGTTTTTTAGGTTTTTTGAAAAAAAATTTAATAAATATTCTTTTTAAGCAAAATAAGCCATGAAGAAAATCGGGCATATTATTTCATATTTTTTCCCAAATTGTTAATATTTTGTTCGACTACATATAAATCATGTTATTTTTATTTTTTTGAAATTTTTTTTGTCAAAAATTAACTTTTCTAAGCTTAAAAGCTTACTCAGCTTTTAGCTAAGTTAAAGTTTTCATACTTATGCCGGAAAACATAAAATAGCTTTATTTAATAACACATCAAAATGTAATTTGGGGATTTTCATTAAAAAAGTATAAAAATTAGAAAATCCTGCAGAAATATGTTTAGTTATAAACAAAATACTACTAAATCAAGTTGTTTTCTATATATTCTGTACAAATTTTCAAAGTTTTTAGCTTTAAGCAAAATATGCATAAATAAGCTTTTTAGAAATTCTAGGAATTATGTTTAAAAACTGTGTGTTTGCAAAATAAATTAAAAATACGTTTTTTAAGCGCTTTTTTAAATAAAATTTGTGAAAATTAATATTTAAAGTCCTATAAGCTCAGATAAGCTTTTTAAAAACTAATGATAACTTGTTTTAAATTTATGAAATCTAGTTTAAAAATGCTTGAGTATAAATGAAACTTAAATACTTGGCAAGAAATTTGCTAAAAATGAAGTTTTAAGTAAAATATGCAAAAAAAGCTTTTTAAAAAAGTTTTAAAATAGTTGTAGAATTATATCTTAAAGAAATAGGAGATAAATTATTCAAAAATATGATTTTTTTGGCAACATATGCAAAATAAGCTTTTTAAAAATCTATGATTGAAGCCAAATTTTTTATTAAAAACAGTTAATTTTTGTAGTTTACTGTAATTTTAGAAGATTAGAGCGTAATATGCTTTTAAAGTAAATAAATTACAAAATATGCTTTTTAAAAATGTGTTTAATTTTACACAAATCTTTCTTATGTTAAATTATAAACATCTAAACTAAGTAAAAAACGAAAATTCTAAGGAAATTTTTTTCATTTAAGCTATAGAAGCCAAATATGCCGAAATATTTAATTGGAAGCTTAGTAAATCAAATGGTGTTTTTTTTTCTAAGTTTAGGCTTGAAAATACAAAATTTATGAGTTTTAAGCAAAATATGCTAAAATAAGCTTTTTTAAAAAAGTGCTGCAATACAGAAAATTTTGTTATTATTGATAAAACTAACGTTAAAGCGAATTTGAACTGATGGCTTTAAGGCCAGTAAGCTTCAAAATCATAAATTATATCAAAATAAAAAAATTGCAGCATACGTTTAGGGGTTTTACTTATTCGTTTATTTTAAATATTTTCTATTAAAAATTTTGTTTAGACTAAAAGTACTTATTCATTTTTTCTCTGAGACACGTTTTCTCTTATGCTCTTTTTTAAACTCTAATTTCTCTTTCACGATTGCCTTTTTAAATAAAATAATGCTTTATTTGTTATACAGCTAACATTAATATTTAAACTACTTTTTTTATTATTATTATTTTTATTGTATAGAGAAATAACCAAACAAACTATTCCAACAACATTATGATTTAGTTTTATTATTCATCAACGTCATCATCATTATCGGCTTCATTCAAGCTCATAATGATGCTCAATGATGGTGATGAAGAGCGCAATGATGATGTTAAAATTTATTTTAAAAAAATGTTTTTATTCAACATTTATATTATGTTTTTTTTGGCTGGCCAGATATACTTAGATATACTAAACTACAAACATATACAACTTGTTGTAGTTTAATAGGTTAGATTTTATACAAATGTACACAAGAGTGAGTGTTCAATAGTTTTATGCAGAGAGGAAGGACGTATGGACGGACATTGTTAGAGAATATACAAAATGTGGGAGTTAAATTTAGAGTTTGTCTGGGTTGAAAGTATAGTTTGCTTGGTTAACAAACATTACCAAAAATAGTATTAGTATGAAAACGAGGAAAAAAAGGGTTAGAAGGGGAACAAAAAAAAAAAAATCTAAAATTTCACATTAACAACATTTGTTTGAAATACTAACAATAAATGTTTGTGTGTGTGTGTGTGTGTGTGTGTGTATGTAAGTATGTATGCATCTAACAAAATATTCTGGCAATATACAATTTGTATATGTGGGTGAGTTATTTGTTGGCTAACGAACAAACAAATAAACAAACTAAAAAACTACTATATGCGGTTATTTACGAAATATTTAAGTGTTGTAGTATATGATGTCCTGTATAATGGGGGATTTTTTAGTTTAGTTGTGTATAAAATGAGAGGCTATTGTATTGGTAAATTTGTTTATTTTATACTGTAAGTGTGTGTGTTTGTTTGAGTATAAATAAGTAAAGACTATTATTTTTGCTTATTTTATAGCACAAAATTTTAAATTTATAAAGGGGGTGTAAAAATAATACTATTTTTTTTAAAACAAGATATAACATACATGTTAGATATGTATATATGTATGTATGTGTTTTTTTTTATACATTTACTTAAATATAAATTGTTATATGTTAGATATTATATATGTATGTGTGTTGTACATATTATTAAAAAAATCATCATAAATATAATAAATCAATACTTGCACATTGTAAATAGCTTTATTTTCTATTTTTTCAGATTTAAAATGAAAATTATTTCAAGTGTAAAATTTGGAAAACATAATAAATATTTCTTCAAATTTTTTATTAAACCAGAAAAAAAGGTAAGAAAATTTAGAACAAATTTTAAATAAAAACGTTATATTTTTATTTTAATAAATAAATAAAATAATAAATTTTATTTTTTTTATTAAAATTTTAAAAATAAGATTTCTAGCAAATAAAGCTAAAAATTTGATTTATTTTTGAACGATTTCTGACAAAATATGCACAAAAAGCAATATAAGCTTTAACAAAACTTTATATTTTTGTAATAATTTTGTTGTTGTTTTGCCTTAGAATCAACAATTTTATTCTGTATTCATTTATATCTAGTTTTTAGTACAATAAATGCTTTATTAGTGAAATATGCTCAAATAAGCTTTAAGAAATCCTTAACACGCCAATGAAAATTTCTTAATATATTTTTGTTTAGGAACAGAATTTTTCTTGCATTTTGATTATTTTGTACGAAATACACACAATTAGCTATATATGCAAAAATATGCTTTAAGAATTTATTTAAATTTTAATGGAAATTTCTTCAACAGTTGAAATGTAATGTATTTAAAATAAAATTTTTTATTTATAGTTGATATATTTTAATATTTTTTCTAAATCGAATAAAATATGCATAAAAAGCTAAATAAGCTTTAACAAAACTTAATATTTCTTAAGAAATTTTAATTTTATTTTGTCTTAAATCTATTATTTTAACTTTATTTTCAATTATTTTAAGTTTTTCTTATATCATATGCTTTTTAAGCTAAATATGCTAAAACATGCTTAAAAAAATCATTAAGATTTGAATGCAAATTTTTTATTCTTAGATATATTTTTCTTTAAGAATAAAATGTTTCATTAATTTTGAAATTTTTTAAGGAAATATCCATTATAAGCGAAATATGCAAAAACATGCTTTATAAAATCATTAAAATTTTATTAGAAATTTCTTTATAAAAATAAATACAATTGATTTATTATAAAATTTCTTATATAAAATAGAGAAATTTAAATATTTTTTAGAAAATATGCTTTTTAAGCGAAATAGAACTTAATAAGCTTTAAAAAATCTTAAAAATTGTATAAGGAATATAATTTTCTGATTAAATTCTTTAATTTTAATTTTTTATTTTTTTATTTTTGTATAAATAAATTAATATAATTTGTATAAAATATGTCTTCAAAGCAAAATATGCTTTTATAAATCTTCTCACTATTAATAAAATTTTCTGTTATCTTAAAAATACTACGATATTTCTGATTTCAAATTATAAAATTTTAATATTTTTTAGAAAATATGCCTTTAAAATAATATAGGCAAAAATATGCTTGAAAAAAATCTTAAAATTCTTTTGAAAGTCAACTAGTTTTGTACATTTTGTTTATTCATTTTGCTTAAATTTAAGATATTAAGATATTTAATAAAATATAAGCCTTTTAAGACAGATATGCAAAAATATGCTTCCATAAATTTTCTTATTATTAATGAAAATGTCTTTAATTTTTAATATATTTCATTATTTTTAATTTAATATTAAGAAATTTAAATATTTCTTAGAAAAATATGCCTTTAAAGTAATATAAGCAAAAATATGATCTATGATTTTTTTTTTTTTTAACAAAACTACTCTCAATGAAAACTGGCTAGCTAATTTTGCTTTGAACTTAAGAAATTCAGATTTTTTATTCAAAATAAGCTTTTTAAGATAGATATGCAAAAATATGCTTTCATACATTTTTGTAATATTAATAAAAATTTCTTCAACCTTTATTATATTTCGTTATTTTCGATTTAATTTTTTTTTTTTTTTTTTAGAAAATATGACTAAAATAATATAAGCAAAAATATGCTTTAAAAACCCTTGGATTAAAAAAAAAAAAACTACTCTCGTTGAAAACAGGCTCGCTACTTATGTTTTAAAATTAAGAAAAATAGATATTTTACCCAAAATAAGCTTTTTAAAAGAAATATGCAAAAATAAGTTTTCATAAATCTTTCTAATATTAATAAAAATTTCTTCAGATTTTAATATACTTCGTTATTTTTGATTCAAGATTAAAAAAAAAAAATATATTTTTTTTTTTTTTTGGAAAATATGACTTTAAAATATTATAAGCAAAAATATGCTATAAAAAAGAAAACTACTCGTATTGTGTAATTGTTTTGCTATTTTTGCATTAAATTTAAGTTATTTAGATATTTGATCAAAAATAAGAATTAAAAGTAAAATATGAAAAAATATGCATTAAAAAATCTTTGAAATTCCATAAAAATCCTTTTAATTTTTAAAAATCATTTATTATTTTAAGTACTTAATGTGATCCTACACTATGGAAAAGAAAGTTCAAGCCAAGTAAGCACTTTTAAGTTAAATATGCTTTTTGAAAATGAGTTTTATTTTAATAAGAAAGTGTTAATTTAATGAAATTAAGTATTTAAATTAATCATAGACTAAGAAAAGGTGAGTTGAGGCCATTTAAGCACCTTTAAGCTAAATAAGCAAAAATATGCTTTTAAAATTTATGTCAAGTTTTAAGAAAATTTAATTAAATAATCAAAACTAAATGATTTCATTGGTTTTGTACTAAGGAAATATAAATTTTTGCCATGTAGGCATTTAAAGTTCAATATGCTTTTTTAAAATTTTAGTTTCATATTAAAGAAAACGTCATAATTTAATAAATTTGGGGTTAAAATTAATTTTAAACTAAAAAAAATGTAAAAATTTATTACACAAAAGTATAATAAAAATAAATTTAAAATTTTCCAAATTATATTTTTATTAACTTTTTATAAAAAATATTTCATTATTAATGAGTTTTTGGAAATCAGATTTTTTTTCATAACTTTTTAGCCTTCTATCCTAAACTTTTTTCAATTTCAAATATGTATTTTCAAACATAATTAGTTAATTAATTATAAACATGCATGTCTACATGCCTCCTTATATTTGGTTACACTTTTCTAAATTCTATACAAAAACAACAACAAAAAAAAGTCTAATTATTATTATTTTCTATCAATATCTATTTGCTATCTACATAAACAAATCTATAACGACTAAAACAAAAAAACGCAATAAATAATCTAAATTTTATATTCAAATTCATATACATATGAAATAAATGATGGCACACACCTCAATTTTTTTATTTTTTGCATATGTATTATTAAAGGACTCTCCCCTTTCTAAGCTTTTTTTTTTGTGTTTCATTTTAAGTTAGATTGCGGTTGTAGCTAATATTTTGTTAAATAAAATACTTTGCATATAGTCTAAATTAAAACAAAGCAATAATATCCTGTATTGCCTATAATATAAAATAAACCCCTTCCAAAAAAAGAGGAAAAATACAATAATATTATCTATAATATAGTTGGGTGTATGTATGTGTGTGTAAATTTCTAATGATATATCAAAATAATATTGAACCAAAATAAAAAAAAAAAAAAAAATATTTGTATAAATGTTTGTGTATATGCGCTAAATATTTATAATAATTGAAGGATATTTCATCAATAAAAACAAAAGCCTAAAAGCACACACTGTGAATTACTTTATAGTATATTTTTAGTATGTGTGTGTATAGATAGAGAGAGGGGCGTTTGAAGTGAGTATAAGAGAGTGCATTGGAGAAATATAATAATAAAATAAAATATAATTCAGTGTAGTATTGAGTAATGGTTACATATTGTTATACAATTGATAAAGTAATAAAAAAGGCTGGGTTCAATATTTCTAAAATACATTCAATCACAAACATATACACAAACACACACATTCATACACTTTAACATTTTTGGAATATAATATAAAAACGAAGAAGAATTGTTGTTAGTAATAGATAGAAATGGCAGGGGCAGTAAAACAGTTAGATATATTATTGTTTAGGTTATAGGAGGGTAATCTGGAAAGTCATTTAGATGAATGATTCTTAAAAATAAATTAAGTGAAAACCCAATTATTATTAACTTAAAAAATATTAAAAAATATTGGATTATAATTGCTTCTTGTAAGATGTATTTTTTTAAGTACTTTTTCTTAAGCCCTCGTTAATAATAAGAGCTATGTTTAGTATTACGTTTATTTATTATATGTTCAATACTTATTCACGCACATTTCGCATATAATTTAGGCAATGACAGCTTTCTAGTGCTTATATTTAAACGCACACACGCAAAAATACACACACACATACATTGGAACACATGAGTATTGTGTGAATATACAATGACATTAAGGTTAAAAGGGGTGTTTTGACAGGGGGGCTACAATGGGGGGAAAATAAATAGTAGTATGATTATGATGATGGGTCATGTCATGATGGTCCTTTTAAACATTCATCTACATACACAGGCATACATATCATTATATGTATTGTTTAGACATTTGTACACATACATATGTATGTACATAATATAATAAGTTTTGGTTTTAGAAAATATCTATCTCTATATTTGTATAATACTATGTTAAACGCGTTGTCCTGCCAACACCCGTCTCAAATTCTATACACATAGAGCAAAAACAAAAAAAAAACTTAACTAAATTTATTGCAAATATTTCCTCAACAATGAACAACAACAGCAGCATTAACAACAACAAAAACAACTACAACAAATTATTGTTAAAACGCGTAAAGAACCAATTTTTCATTGTAAAGGTCTTTATAAACACATCTACTACACTTGATCAATATACCCTCCGTCTCTTTCTCTTTGTAGGGATAAATTTGGTAGTAAGTATGTGTTTATATGATAAATGTTGTATGTGTAACAAAAAAACACATACATACATTATTATGAAAGCGTTTGTTTAATGGAACTATTAAAGCAGAGTTTGAATGGTTTGTTAGAGGAGCAGAAATAAATTGTAAATTGAAACGTAAAATAAATTGATAATTATATGGAATATTATAATATTGATTAATTGTCATAATAAAAATTAAATTAATTAACCCTTAAGGACCCAATAGAAAATAAAATAGGGAAAATGTGATTCGATAAGAAGACAAACGAAAGAATTTGTTTGGAATAACTATAAGTGATTTAGAACTGGCCTTTAATGGAAACAGAAAAGAACTAGAACTAAATTAGAACAGAAGTAGAAAGGAATTAGAACAGAACTAGAACTAAACTATAACTGAAATGGAACTAAACTAGAAATTAACTGGAACTAAGTAGAACAGAGTTAGCACAGAACAAGATAATAACTAGAACAGACTTAGCACAGAACTAGAACAGAACTAGAGCAGAACTAGAACAGAACTGAAACAGAACTAGAACTAAACTAGAACAGAATGGAACTAGAGCAGAACTAGAATTGAATAAAACAAAAAAAAAAATTGAACTAGAGCAGAACTAGAACTGACATAAAACTGAACAAGAACTGAACTGAAGTAGATCTAAACTGGAATTGAATTAGATCTGAACTGGAACTGAACTAAAACTGAATAAAAATAAACTAGAGTAAGTTGGAACTGAATTTGATATGAGTTGGAACTTAGCTAAAACTGATGCAGAACTGAACTGGAGCTGATATAGAACTCAAATGAAACTAGAGTAGAACTGAAAACTTTTTTTTTATTTTACGTTAAGAAAATATTAATAAAAATGCTGGAAATTATGTTCAATTACTTTTAAAGGATTACTTTGAATAAATTCTTATGTATAATACCTCGAAGAAATTTTAAAACGTTAAACTGAAGTCAATAATATTTTAATTACAATTTTTTTGACAAAGTATGTTGAAATGCAGTTTACTTTATTATCAGACATAATAGAGAACTAAATTCCTTTCCATATAAAATTTTGAAGCTTTAATTAGTTTGCTATTGAAAATCACTTAAATCGCTTAATAAATGTCAGAGTTATGAGCATAAGAAGAGATTATTGAATAAATTCTTATATATAATACTTCGATGGAATTTTAAAATATTAAACTGATGGTAATAATATTTTAAATACTATTTTTTTAAGAAAGTATGTTGAAATGCAGTTTTCTTTATTATCAGACATAATAGAGAACTAAATTGATTTCCATATGAAATTTTGAAGCCTTAATTAGTATGCTATTGAAAATAACTTAAATCGCTTAATAAATGTCAGAGTTATGAGCATAAGAAAAATATAGTTATTTAAACAGAAAATCTATTATTCGAAAAATCTAAGATAGGCGACTATTTTTGGGACTAAAAATTTTAGTTTTGAGCAAAAACTACTGTTCTAATTCAGTTCTATTTTATAATTAATGATAACAAATATTTCTTTCTTCTATTAAAAATTTCCTTTTTTCAATTTTCTAATAAATCAATCAATATTTATTTAAAATAATAATATCTTATGTACATATTTTTTTTTTTTTATAAAATTCAAATACTAAAATAACCAACGCCCAAATATATTTTTTTATTTATTTAGTTTTTTTATTTTCCCTTATAACTTTAAATCTTTTTATTTAAATCTTAAAAAAAAACTTCTCTAACCCTCAAAAAACAACGGTTGTAGCCCCCAGACCCTGTTTAACATAAGATGGTCACTACATACTCACATAAATATATTTACAAAAAGAATAACTAAAGGTTTGTTACGGAATAATATGTGAAAATGTAAAATAAAATAAAAAAAAAAACTACGCATAAATATATCAAATCAAGAAAAACACTTTGAGAATTGAGCAAATGAAATGCAAACATTGAATCGATTTGAACGCACAAATACATCACACACGCACTCCAAACACCAACAACAACAACAATAATAAGAATAAGAAGAAAAAAAGGATAAAGAAATAAAATAAATTTTAACACTACTACGCACCTACTTACATTACTTACGAATGTTGGGCAATAACTCATCCATTAAAAGGGATATTACAAATGCCACATACAAATACATACACTCATACACTTAATTTATACATATACTACATACAAACAAATTCATATATGTTTGTTAAAGGAGTTGGGTAGTGGGTGTTGGAAGATGTGGGTGTTAGTAAATGTCTAAGAAAATATTGAGAAGACAGGGTCAAGTAAAAATTCAAAACAATACCAAAAAAACAAGGTTTTTTCTTCAACTACCCAAACAAGTATTTGTGTACACACACACGCATATACTTAAAGGATATTAATGCAAAAATAAAGGATGAAGTATTACATTTTGTATGTAAGTGAGTGAGTGTATGAGTAGTTTTCTGTTGTCTGTACTTTTTACTTAGAATTTCAATGGGTGGTTGGTTGGTTAAAATAAAATATATTTATATTGAAAGACATATGAGTTTGTTCAAGTCTTATTTTTATGCCAGATAAAGTCTGTGAGTACAAGAAGACGAAGGTTTCAAGTGATAAGGAATAGAAAAAAAAAAAAAAAAAAAAACTTTTTACTAGAATAAAATAATAATAATGAAGAATAGTTATGCTGATACTCGTTTATATATACATTTAAGACATTTGCACTTGTATTAAAATATATATATATATATATATATGTATAAATATTAGAAATAAAGGATGGTTGTAAGAAAAGTTTTGAGATTTTTTTTTTTTTTTTTTAGCAAGATTTAAAACAGATTTTGGAACTAGAAATTTTAGTTTTTAGCAATTTTTTTTAAATTAAAATTAAGGATATTTTAATAAAAATACAGGAAATTATGTTCTATTATTTCCAAAATATGTTGAAATGCAACTGACATGTTAGGTAATCAAATTTCTTTTAATTTGAATTATTAAAGCCTTGATTAGTTGGCTATTGAAAATCTTTTAAATTTGTTCATTAATGTTAAAGTTATAAGCAAAATAAAGATATTAATTTGAATATGTACTTCTATTTTCTTTATTTAGAATATTTCGAGCGAATTATAACACCGCAAGGGTATTTTAAACGTTAAACTGATGATAATGATATTTTAATTAATATTTGCTTGAGTTCTTAATGATATTTTGCCAGAAAGTATGTTGAAATGCTGTTTAATTTATTAACTGACAAAAAATATGAAAAGCAATTCGATTCCCTAGAATTGCTTTTCATATGAAATTTTGAAGCCTAGATTAGTTTTTTATTGAAAATCACTTAAATCGCTTAATAAATATCGGAGTTATAGGCATAAAAAAATTATCGTTATGGTAACCAAAAGTTTAATTATTATAATTTTTGTAACTAAAAGCTTTTATTTTTAGCCCAATTGTTTTTTATCATTTTATGAAAACAAACTGCTGGAAATAATGTCCCAGTTACTTTTAAAAGTATGTTGAAATGAAATTTTCTATATAAATTGACGTCTTAGAGATTCGTAGTACTTTTAATTTAAATTCTTAAAGCCTTGATTAGTTTGCTATTGAAAATCACTCAAATTGGTTAATAAATGTTAGAGTTATGAGCATTAGAAAAGAAAGTTATAAAAAGAGAAAAATAATTATTGTAGAAATCAAATATTTGAGACTTTTTTTGTTGCTCTAAAGCAGTGATCGGCTTAAAGAGAGTATGCTAATATAATAATTGAATCTAAGATAGTTTTGTTGAAAGCAAGGAGAAATCTAAATTATTTTTTTATTTCCTTGTACTGGTTGGTTGTGTTTTTTTAGATAATCATATGGCGTAAGATAAACTGTCAAAAGGTTCTCGGCCCCTGAGTTATACTAGCGCTGATGGATGCTTCAAAAGGAATATTATGATATAAAGCAGAAAAGTTTCTTTTTAAAGCGTAAATTTTAAAAACAAATTTTTTTGCTTCCAGAACATTTTGAATGTTATAAATTTTTATAAGTTTTTTAATTTTAAAAATGTCCTCTTTCCTTCAACTTATTTGTCCCTCCACTTATTCGATATTAAAACACTAAAAAGAGAAATATATATTTTATTTTATTCCAATCCCCTTCTTCCATCATACAAATATGGTAATAAGATGTATTTCTTCCTTGAAAAAAAGAACTAAACAAATACACAAAACACATACATCAAATATATGAATGTATAAAATACTTGAAGAGGTGGTCGGTCAAGTCATATTGCTGGACTTCTACATAAATTGAGGGAGTTAAGTAAACATTATTTGTAGTAAGAGTAATATATGTATAGAGAAAAAAGAAAGGAAAATATGTAAGTAGTTTGGCGACGAGTCCATTTCAAATACTTATTTTCTAAATCATACATTCTTACATACAACTGTTTCTTGTCTTATAAATATATGTATGTAAGTAATGTATTGGATGGATGGTTATTTCAAAATAATATAAGTAAAACTGATGGGTTTTTTTTTTATTTGAAAAAAAAAGTATATGTATTTGTATGAGTTTGTGTGAAAATTCTGCCGATATAAATAAATGTATATTGCATATGGATTTATGTAAATCTATGCCAACCATCTTTACAATAAACCTATTCTACTCTAAAAAAAGGGACACCCGGTCCTCTTAACCCCCCTCTTAAAATAAAACTAAAATATCAAATCATTCTTTAAACAAATATCCTTTTTCTACTTATACACTTACTCATACACACCCACATACATTTACACTTACATACAACATACATTTGCAAACTTCTGAAGCCCAAAAGTATCAGCAGCATTTAGGAATAAAAAAGGACCTTTTTCTTAAACTAAAAAACTGGTTTGTCTTAATGTATATGTGTTTGTAGGCATGTGTGTTTTTGTAATGAGAGAAAGAGTGTGTGTGTGAATAAATGTAAAAGTGTTTAAATGTTTGCATAGTTTTTTTTTTTTTTTTCTAGATGCTATACTCTAAGGCTGCTCTCTCACAATTTTACTTTGACTTTTATAATATTTTAAAGCAAATATACTTTATAGTACTAACGAGGGAGTAACGAAAAGTTTATGTTAAAGAAATTTGAATTACAAAGTAACAAATAATGTATAAAATTTAATAGAAAGGTTAAGAGGTTTATTACATTTAAGAGTTTAAATATTAAATTGCTTTGAATATTTTTATTTCACGGAAAGTGTGTTGAAATATTATTACTCCTTTTAATTGACAATTTACAGAACCACATTGTTTTTGTTATGAAGTCTTGACTAGTTTGCTATTGAAAATAAATAAGATTTGTTTTGAAATGTCGGAGTTATGAGCAAATTAAAGAGATTATTTTAAGTTAATTCTTTAATTTTTCTTGAAAATAATTTTCAAACACTTGGTGGGTATCAGAAAGTTTCAAGGGTGTGGAAAAACTATTTTGATTATTTTTAAAGTTAAATTCATGTCTTTTCAAAATTGTATGTTGAAATACAATTTAAGGAATAACACTTTAGCTCAGAAAATCAAATTATATTTGATATGAATATATAAAGTCTCTATTAGCTTGCTATTGAAAATCATTTAAATTAGTTCATATACATTCGACTTATGAGCAAATAAACAAAATAGATTCAAGTAAATTTTATTAATTTAATAGAAAACTTTATATACTTGACTTCAACACCATTTGAAAGCAGAAGAAATTATATCTTATTTATTAGTATAATTTTCATCGTTATTTCCTAAAGAACTTAGAGACCTTTTACTGGAAAGTATGTTAAAATGGGAATTTCGTTATTAATTGACGTTTTAAACAACAAAATTGAGTTTGATATTAATTTCTAAAGCCTTGATTAGTTTGCTTTTGAAAAACATTTAAATTGGTTTATAAATTTTAAATTTATGAGTAAAATGAAGAGATAACTTTGAACAAGTTATTCTTTTTTCCTTGAAAAATTTATTTATAATATTTCGAAGGAATTTAAAGCATTTAGCAAATGGAAATGATATGAAATAATTTGTTTCCAGACTTTAATGATATTTTGACGGAAAGTATGTTGAAATGTCATTTTCCTTATTACCCGAAAACTTAGAAAATCAAATTACTTTAAATATAAATTTTTGAAGCCTCGATTAGTTTGCTATTGGAAATCATTAAAGTCAGTTAATAAATGTCAAAGTTATAAGTAGAAGAAATGTCCTTCTTCAAGTTAATTCATTAATTTTCTAAAGAAAATATATTTATTTGAATATAAAAACATTTAAATAAACTAGCGTTATTAAATAATATTTTAATTAATATTAATGTTTATTTTTTGCAGACGTTAATTACATTTTTCCTTAATGTATGTTGAAATGCAGTTTTCTTTATTATCCAACAACTTAGAAAATCAAATTACTTTTAATATGAATTTGTAAAGTCTTGATTAGTTTGCTATGGAATAACATTTAAATCGGTTTATAGGTATTAAAGTTACGAGCAAAAGAACGAGTTTGCTTCAAGTTTACTCTTTAATTTTTTAGAAAAATTTATTTATTTGAATATAAAATTATTTAAAAAACTAACGTGAGGAAATAATATTTTGATTACAAACAACGTTTATTTTTTGCAGACCTTAATATTATTTTTCCTAAAAGTATGTTGAAATGCAGTTTTCTTTAATATCGGACAACTTAGAAAATCAAATTACTGTTAATAGGCATTTTTGAAGCCTCGATTAGTTTGCTATTGAAAATGATTAAAATCTATTAATAAATGTCAGAGTTATAGGCCAAAAAAGTGACCTATGTTCAAGTAAATTCTTCTTTTTTCTTAAACTATTTATTTAATATATTTTAAGGGCATTTTTTAAAGACTGTAGGGTCAACATTTAAATTATAAAATAATTTAAAAATTTCATATAAAGCTTTCTTTATTTTCTATAATAAGCAGCTACTAGGACGCAATAAAATATAAATTTTAACAAAATTTATGAAGTTTAAAAATCCATTACTTAAGAGACTTAAAGAAATATTTCCTTTAATCATTCCTATTCAATTTTTGAAGTTTGTTTTTGCTTTTGAAATTTAAAAAAAATTTTGTTAAAAAATGTTAAATGAATTTTCGAACTACTCTCTCTTAATTTAACTAAACATCTACATAACTACATTTTATTATAGAAAACTTCGACAATATAAAATTTATACAATTTGAAATGGATTTCAAAAAATGAATTGAAATCCTATACGAATGAACAATTCAAATTATATTTTATTTTCTCTGGTAACAAATCTACAAACACATACACACTTTCACAAACAAACATACATCTCAAAAAAGGACACATAGTTACTTATACAGACAAATACTAACATAAACACATACTTACAACACTTGTGAATAATTTCAAAATTTTATCCCTTTTTTTGCTGTTTGTAAAATAGAAGTTTTGTGTGTATGTAATATGTGTAAGAAAAAAAAAAACCAACTACATTTTAACCAATATAGAAATAAAATAATAATAAAAAAAAAGTTTGTTTTTTTGTTTAGAAAATTTTCTAAATTTTCTACCTTAAGTACTTTGGGTCTTATATGACCATTTCTAATATGTATACAGATTGTAATTGTAAATGTATGTATAGAAAAAAAAAATAATAAAGTTATGTAAATGTTGTGTGTGTGTGTGTGTAGAGTATTAGAGTGTAGGCTAGAAATTTTCTTTAACTTTATTTTTTTGGATTTTAATATATTTGTATAAGCACGTCCAGTTTTATGTTTTATACAAAAAAAAAAAAAAAAAAAAAAATAAAAATAAATAAATATATGAATACATATATGTATTTATATATATGTATTAAGGACATTTAACATAAGTCTTTTTACTTTTTCTAACAACTATATTCTAATACTGTTTTACATTTATTTATATGTATATATAAACAAATAATGTTAATGTATATGTATTTTAGTTTAAATTTAATGTATTTTCTATATTTTATAATCAAGTCATATATATACATAAGAGTGTTTGTAAGTGTATGTACTCACTCATACCCTTAGTTTGAAATTCAAATTATCCTTTTCTTGTTTTTTTCTCTAGAATAATTTTGTTGTTGCTTTTCACAATGAAAATATAATTTTATTTTTTGAAGTTTAAGTAGAAAATTAGAATTTCAAGTATTATTGCAATAGGGTTTTTTCTCTTTTAACAAAAAAACATATTTGAACTCTTCTTTTGTTTTATTAATATAAAGTTTTTATTTTAAATTAAAAATGTAGTATAATTGAGAAATGTTTGTAGGCTTAAAATTTTTAGTTTTGTGTTTAAATTATTATAAAGGACTTAAAAGAAAAAATGTGGTTTTATTAAAAATTTTTTTTAATTAAAAAACAAAAAAAAAAAAAAAAATCGGAATTTTATTTAAAAATAATTAAAAATTTTTTAAAATTCATATAATATAAAAAAATTTTGGAAAAAATATCTGAAGAAATCAAAATTTATTTTTAATTAACTTCGATTTGATTAAATAAAGTCTTAAGTAGCTTGCTATTGAAAATTAATTCAATTGTTTTATAAATATCCGAATTGTTGGTAAAATAAAGAGCTCTCTACAATTAAATTTGTTTAGTTTTATTAAAACTTGAATTATCAATCACTTTTTTTTATTTCGTTATAACCTAAATCTATATTTTTTTGGAGATCTTAGTGATAATTTGCCAAAAAGTATGTTGAAATTTAGTTTTCTTTATTAATTGATAACATAGAGATTTAAATTCTTTTGATTTCGATTTTTTTAAGTCTCGTTTAGTTTGCTATTGAAAATGACTTCAATTGGTTTATAAATGTCGAAGTTATGGGGAAAAGAAAGAGCTCACTTCAAGTATATTGATTGATTTTCATTAAAAACTTTATTTATAAGACATTGAGAGAATTTTAAAGCATAAAGCTGATGGTAAATATATTTTTATTACTTTTAAGAATTTAAATTTATATTTAAATAATTACATATTAATTAAAAATCTGTGGTAATCAAATTCTCCTTGTTACCCGATAACTTAGGAAACAAAATTGTTTCAAGTATAAATTCTTAAAGCCTTAATTAGTTTGCGATTGAAAATCATTTAAATCGATTCATAAAAGTCTGTGTTATAAGCAAATTAAGCTTAAAGTAAATATCTATTTTCATAGAAAACTTTATTTATTTAACATGATATTTTGCCGAAAAGTATGTTGAAATATGATTTTTTTTTACTGGTTACACACTTAGACTCTCAAATTAATTTTGGTATGATTTTTTGCAGCGTGCATTAGTTTGCTTGAATATTATTTTAATCTATACATAAATGTCCGAGCTATGAGTAAATGGACGAATTAGATAAGAGTAAAATTTGTTATATTTATAGAAAACTTTATTTATTGAACATTCGGGACATTTTATGTAGCAAGCTGTAGGAAATTGTATATCCATTACTTTTAGAGTACCAAGTTATTACCCATTTACATCTTTTTAAAAGAACTTAATATTACTTACTTTTCCAAAAAGTATGTTGAAATGTAATTTTTCTTATTAATTAACCAGTTAGAAACTCAAATATATTATGATATGAATTTATGCCGGGTCAATAAGTTTGCTATTGAAAATTGTTTAAACTGATTCATAAAAGTAAAAGTTATGAGAAAATTATCGTAGTAGCTTTGAGTAATTTTTGGGCAAATTTTATTTATTTTATATTAAGGACATTTTAACTTATTAAGCAGCTAGAAATTATGTTTGAATTATTTTGAAAGTGTGTAATTATAACCTAAATCTATGATTTTTGCAGAACAAAACATAATTTTGCCTGAAAGTATGTTGAAATGCAGTTTTTTTTTTACTAACTGGCAACTTAGACAATCAGATTGTTTTAAATTTGAATTTTTAAAGTCGCAATTAACTTGTTATTAAAAATCACTTAAATCAGTTAATAAATACCAGAGTTAGGAGCATAAGATAATAATAGTTTTAAGAAAATTTTATATTTACCTTGAAAACTTTATTTATAACACTTTGAGAGTATTTTAAAGCACCAAACGAATGGAAATAATATTTTAATTTTTAATATTTAAATAATTATATACCTAATTATTACCTGAAGGTCTGTAGTAATCAAGTTTTTCGTGTTATCCGAAAATCGTATTACTTTAAATATGAATTTTTAAGGCCTCATTCAAAGCATTTAGAATGGGGAAAGGAGCTTTTTTTAATTTTAAAATTTAAATGTATTTTTCCTTGTTCACCGGCAATTTAGAGAATCCAATAGCTTTAAATATTAATTATTGAAGCCTTGATTAGCAGGCTATTGAAAATCATAAAAATCGGTTTATAAATATTCGAATTCACTTCTAGAAAATTCGTTTAGTTAACTCAAAAAATTCTTTAGAATAACATAAACAAGTTTGTAAAACATCAAAATTAGGATATAAAACCTAATTTGCAAAATTTATAAAATATTTAATATTTTGCCCGTTGCTTTTGTCTTTACTTAAAATTCGATTGCCTACTTTTAGCCTTTACATCAATTTATTCCTAGCTAACGCCTTTAAAACTTTTAACGATTTTCAAATAATTGTCTTCTTTTACACATTACAATTACAAATTTGTCATGTTTGCCTTAACATTCACCCAAGCATTTCTTTTTTATAAATAACTCCTTTTTTTCTCTTACTCTTCCTTAAGTTATTTATCTTTTTTCTAACATTTGATTTGAATTGATAAAAAAAAAAATGAATATCCCAATAAATGGTATTAGCATTTAAGTGTGTAGGTATATTTTTGCCCCTCTTTATAAATATAAAAATAAATTTTATTATTTATACTCCTAAACGTACATATAAAGTAGTTTCGCCTGCTGTCAATGTCCATTTATTGTAAATTCATACAATCATTTATACACATGAACGCAAAACAACGCAAAAAAAAAAGTAGTGTAGCACCCATCATTTGATCGTTTAAATTCATACTTACACACCCATATGATTTCACTAACAAATGTTACAAGAAGAAATTTTTCTTAATGTAGGCAGCAGCAAGAAATGAATGAAAGAAAAAAAAAAGGAAACAGCACACACTTGTAAAATCCATCTAAGATTAAAATGCCTGCCCCATGCGTGTTAAAGGATAATGTATATTCATCAAATGTTTTGTCTATATATTTTGTATCTATGTATGAAAGTTTGTAGCGGGGAAGTAAGAATATAAATAAAGCTAAACGATCGAATAGATACGTTATATTAATATATAGAAAAAAATACCTAGAAAAATGTTACCAAATGCAAAAAAAAATAAAGGAAAATAAGTTTAAGGAGTAAAGTGTAAAGAGCAAAAGGAAGAAAAAAAAAAAAAAAAAGTAAATTAAACTATGACAAGAAAGGGTGGAGACATTGATAATTATATGGAAAAAAATAAATTGAAATAAATGTATTTTAAAAAATAAGCTTAGAAATCATATAATTAAAATTAAAATGAAAAGAAGGCGTATGATTATTATAACAAAAATCATCAGTTTTAAAGGTTATATAACTCCTTTATTTCCCAACCGATTTTAATGATTTTCAATAGTCAAATAAACGATATAACACACAATATAGAAAAAGCTTAAAAACTTGTCTTAATAGCCTATAAAAAAATAATAGCTATATTAAAAAAATTAAGTAATTTCAACATACTTATCACAAAAATTACTACTAAAGATTTTCAAATTTTATTTATTCTTTTATAAAATTTTTTAATTAATTCATAATTTCCTCTCGTTATTTCTTCTTCTTATTTTTTTTCTATTTGATTCTACTTATATTATTGTTGGCAAAGTATCGATGAAGAAAAGTACAAAAAAGTAAAAGTGCGTGCATTAGCAATTATTCTTTATACATACATATTTGTTGTTGCTATTACAATACATATGAAAAACTTGTTATTGTTGTTTAATAGTACTTACAATATGTAAGCATATAAATATGTATTAGTCTATATAAAATATTACTTGTATTAAAGTTTGAGTTTTCTTCAAGACCTGGCGTTATTGAAATGATATACGTGAGTTGAAGTTTCAAATGTCAATGTAGAAGAAAATATAGAAAAAACTTTTATTTTTTGTACACAAAGTAATGTGAGTAATGTCTACATATGTAATTGTAAGAAAAGGTTTTATGGGCAAAAAAAAAAAAAAAAAAAATGAAATAAATCAATATTTTATAATTTATTATGATATTTGAAAAAGAGGCTGTATTGAAAAAGGGGCATTTAAAGAAAGCCTAAAAGTAGGTAATATTATGAGAAAAATAAACACATCTAAAGGAATTATTTATAAAAATCTTAAAATGATGTAATAGATATGAGAAGAAAAAAAAAAAATGATTAAAGCCTAAAAATAGTTAATAGAAAATAAAAGTCTTTAGCAAAATCCTAAAAGAGGGCAATAGGAATGGAAATTAACATCTTAGTAAAGAGAAATTTAAAAAAAAAAAATATTTTTGTTTAAAAAATTTCAAAAATAGATAAAAGATAATTAATAAAATTTTGATATTTGCGCCTATAATTAGGCAAATATTGTTAAGTTTTATAAGCTTGAAGAAATCAAATTTCCTTTATCATTTAGTGATTAATTAAGATCATTGAGTTGATTAATTTCCTCTGCATATGATTATTTAAATCTTTAATGAGCTTGTTATTAAAACTTAGTTAAATGGGTCCACAAATATCGCAGTTATGAGCAAAGGAATGAGCTTATTTTAGGTAACTTCTTTTATTTCTTATGACTTGAATTATAACACTTTAAGCAGTTGAAAATTATATTTCACTTACTTTTATAAATCGGAGTTATATCCCTAATCTATATATTTTTTGGAGAACTTCATGATATTTTGCGGAAAGTATGTTGAAATGCAGTTTTCTTTAATAACTGACAACTCAGAGACTCGAAATTGTTTTGTTTTGAATTTCCAAAGTCCCATTTAGTTTGCTTTTAAAAATTACTTAAATTTGTTTATAAATTTTGGAGTAATGGACAAAAAGAAGAGCTCACTTCAAGTAAATTTGTTTATTTCTCTTGTAAACTTTATTAATAACACTTTGAGAGGATTTTAAAACACCAAATAAATGTAAATAATTTTTCTATTACTTTTGAAATTTGAGATTCATACTTGAATTGCTTGAAAGTCTGTAGAAATCAAGTTTTTCTTGTTACCCGACAACTTAGAAAATAAAATTGTTTAAAATTAAATTTTTGAAGCCTTTATTAGCTGTCTTTTAAAAAATAATTAAAATCGAATCATAAATGTGCGAGTTATGACCAAATGAATTAAGTAGCTTTGAGTAAATTTTGATATTTTTATAGGAAACTTAAATTATTTTACAGTACAGTCGTTTTGTTGTAACAAGCAGCTGTAAATTATGTTCCAATTACTTTTGAAGTATACAAAATTTAATGATATCTTGTCGGAAATTATATTTAAATTTTGTATTGTACAGTAAAAGCTTAAAAGTTGGCAATGAGAAATTAAATTAAAATCCAATTTGAGAACAATTTAAAAATATATTGATTAATCTTCCAAAATCTTATAAATATGCCACAGTTTTAATGACTTTTAAAATCCTAAGGAAAGTGAAATATTTGAAAATTATTAAAAACCTAAAATTAGGCTTCATATGTAGCAGATAATAAATATGCTACATATTTAACTTTGGTGATGTTTTTTTAAGTCTAAAATTTGAAAAATATTGTAAAGCTTTAATATAATAAAAAGCCTGAAAGAAGGCTTCACAAATACTAAATACTAAAAGCTGACAAAATTTAATGAATATTTTAAACGCTTAAAATAAGCAAAAGTCCAAAAGTAGGCTTCGCAAATCCCAAAAATTTACAAAATTTATTGAATATTTTAAAGCCTAAAATTAAACAAGCACCGTTTTTATACAATCTATAGCCTAAATCTTGGCTTTACAAAATAGGCAAACGATAATAAATATAATACTCAAATTCAGTAATATTTTGAAAGCCTAAAATTAGGCAAATATTTCAAAGTTTTAAAATAATCAAAAGTAAGCTTCACAAACCCTAAAAGTAGGCAGAAGAAAAATAAATACTTTACTCAAATTTAATGATATTTTAAAAGCTTCTATTTAAGTATATCTTATTACATTTAAAAAGCCTAGAAGTAGTCTCCAATAAACCAAATTAATCAGAAAATAATAAATAAACTATTAAGAAATATAAAACCCCGAATTTAGACAATAACTTTTAAGATCTGAAGTAAACAATTATGCCTAAATATAGGCTTTACATTTCCTATTGCTATTGCATTATAGAGAAATTTCTTATTCCCATAAGTAAACTATTTCTATTTAACAATTAAATATTAACTTTTTTTAAGATAACAAAACTATTTTTTCCCTCTACATTTTTCCTATAATAAAACAAATATCTGTACCAAAGTTTTTCCTTAAAAATATGTAAGGAAGAAAATCCGTGGCATATGTTAGGGCATTAAATAAACTTTATTTACTTTCCAAATTTAATGGGTGCGTTTTACTTAAACTATTACTAAATATTTATTTTCATGTACAAAAAAAGTAAAAAAAAAAAGAAACAATCAAAGTATGTAGTAACATTTAGCTATGTGTTATTAACATTACATAAAGTATAAACATTTAACAAAAATAAAAAAAGTTTTTCATTATTTTTACTTTTTTTTCACTCTATTACTATTTTTCCTCTAATTCCCCGCTGTCTGTTGGGAAATGTACTCACATGCGTATGTGTTTAAGTTTAATATATTAAATTCAAACACGACACGCACTTACGATTTCATGTTGTTATTGCGATTATTTTTATTGTTTTCTTATACTTATGTTTAGATTACTTTTAGGTGTAGGTATTTTTTCTTTCTTGTACGTCTTCAACATTTAAGGTAAAATTTGTTAAATTAAACGTATGTGTTTTATATGTGCTAGTAGTTAATATTGTAGTTGTAAAAATGTATTTAAGTAATGCGCGCGAATATAATGTTTCCGCCTGTTTCCGGTTTTTCCGGTATTTTACTTTGATTTTTCTTTGTCTTCTTTTTTAGTTTAGTTTAGATATTAGTTATATGGAGGTTTTATTGTAACTATGTTAAAGTTTTGTAGGAAAATTAAATATTTTATGAAGAATAAAATAAAATGTCTAACAAATCAAAATTTTATTGCAATTTAATTGCTAATGTAAGGGTAGAGGGAACAAAAATAATGATTAAATTTTAAAGCCTAAAAGTAGGCTAGATAAATGAATGTTGTAACTATAAAAAATAATAGAACTATCCTGAAAATAGGCACTAGTAAATTAAAATAATTTTATCCTTAAGATAGGCAATAGTAAATATATATATTATAAAAATAATTTGAAAAAATCATATACAGTTGTCTTTCATTTTAATTTTTTTTATTTTTTTTCTAATATAGACTAAACATTTTTTTTCAAGTAGGGACTTTAAAGAAATTTAATAATGTTTAATAAACCAAATTTATTAAACATTATTTAGTTTTCTATAATGTAGGGTAAAAATAGTTTGAAGTCTTTCATTTTAAAATTTATTATGATTTGTTTTCTTTTTTTAAATTTAAAGCTAAATTTAGGCTTGAAAATTAATAATGTATGGAATTTAATGAAATAAATGATTAATATATATTCAGCAATTTAATTTATTTTGGAAGTTTTTAAACTTTTTCGTTTTAAATTATATTATGATCAGTTTTCGTTGACCCCTAATGGTAGACTTTTAATTTAATAAAGTATGAAGGTAGACAAAGTAATTTATAAAATAAATATTAAGCGATTTCAATATAATTAAATTTATTTGTAGCTTTTAGTGTAATCTTTAATTTAAGACCAAAATATTATTCAGTTTTTGGTTTTAAATTATATTATAAATAGTTTTCGTAGACCCCTAATGGTAGGCTTTGAAATTAATAAAGTGTGAAAGTTGACAAAGTAATTTGGATAATTAATATTAATTTTAATATAATAAAATTAATATTAATTTTGGTGATCCATTTTGTTTAAAACTATATTATGATTAGTTATAGTTTGCACCTAATTTTATCTACACGATTTTAATTTCTGAATATTAAAAAAAAAAATAAAAAATGTGTAAATTAAACGTTTTGAATATAATTGAGTATAGTAGTAAATGTTAGTGTATTTTTTATTTTAAAACCAAAGGATTGTGAATTTTTCCATTTAAAATTATTTTAAGAATATTTTTCTTTTACCCCTAAATTTAGGACAGAAAATAATATAAATTTTAAAGGATTTTGAAACATATTATATTAAGCGATTTGATTTTATTTAAGTCTGTAGTAAGTTTATATTGTTGTATTTAATTTATTATAAAAATATAATTAATAATATTGGAGAATATTAAACATTAAATTGGTTTATTGGAGAATATGTATTAGCTCCTTAATTAGGATTTAATGGCTAAAATTTATTATTTTTTTTAAGAAGATAATAATTTTATAGTGTAAATTTAGTTTAAAAGACTTCCTTTAAAAAGTTAACTATAAGCTGTTGTTTAGCACCTTAAAGTAGGCAGTGAATTTATATTTAACCCATAAAAATAGGCTTGTTTAAAACATTTTTGAGATAGACTAATAAATTGTTAATATTTCTTTAAAGTAAATATTACTTACATGTTTAAAATTTTTAATTTAAGTTTAAAATATTCGTCTATGCCTAAAAGTAACTTATAAGCTTTCGTTTGCTGCCACAAAGAAGGCAATATATTATATAAATTAATATATAAGTTTAAACAATTTGTCAATGCAAGCATTACTTTTAAGGTTAAGATTTTTAGTTTAAGCTTAAAATCTTTTTCCATGCCTAAAAGTAACTATAAGCTTTTCTTTACCGCCTAAGAGTGGGCAATATATTTATATTTTTAGTCTTTAAAAGTAGATTTTGCAAATTGTTTAAACAAGTTTTTAATATTTTTTAAAAATAAATATTACTTTTATGTTTAAAATTTTTAATTTAAGCTTAAAATATTTTTCTATGCCTAAAATTAGCCTATAAGATTTCGTTTACCACCCAAAAGTAGGCAATATATTTATATTTTATTTATTATATTTAAAAGGCTTTGCAAATGGTTTTTAGAGCACTTTGGAGTTAAACTAACAAATTTTTATTATTTTCAAATAAATTTTAATTAAATAATGTGAGTTTCAAAAAATCTATAATTGAAGCCTAAATATATTTGCTATTTTTATAACAATTATATTAAGCATCTAATCAATATTTTTTTTTTTTTTTTATAATAAAATAAACATGTCAATATATTTCATTGAGTTCCTTTAAATTGTATTTATATAATCATAAATATAAATTCACAAAATAAACCTTTTTCTTTCATGTGCTTTAGACAATTTATTCATTCATTCGTGTAAGTAATATTTGTACTTAAAACATTGCGTGTTTAATTGTATTGAAAATACATCAGGTTTTACTTAAGAAAACGAGAAAAGAGGAGGTATTTTAACAAAAAAAAAAAAAAAAAAAAAAAAAACAAAGATGTAAAAAGGAATAAAGGCTAATGTTTAAGGTAATTCTAATAAGAAATGTATATAACTGATTATTTCCTAGCAAAAAAAAAAAAAAAAAAAACATTAACGACTCTTTAACTATAATTTCAAGAAAATTAAGGTTTAATTAGATATATGCATGTTAAACTAAAAATATGTATATAAGAAAATCTATATTTCAATTTAATTATATAAATAAAAGAATATATTAACACGCACTTTTATTTTCTAGGAGATATACTTAAAATTAAGATTTTAAAGGCTTAATATTGTTAACTAAATTCACAAATTCTAATAAACTTTAGATTACTCAATCCAGCATCATCATATGGTGGGTTAGAAATTTCAATAAACTTATTTAAACAAAAAATATATTAAATAAGAGGGTTTTGTTACTTTATTTGTTAAAATCAAAAACCAAGTTTCCCCCCCCCCCCCCTCCTTTTTTTAACATATGAAATTGAAAACTTTGTTATTTAAAGAAAATAAACCATTATAATGAAAACAGTGGTCAGTCAGCTAGCAGTGTTTAGTAGTTTTATAAACTGTAAGGAAACAGGATATAAGGGCGTTTTAAAGAAAAAACAAAAAAAAAAAAAAAAAAAAAAAAAAAAAAAAAACGTTTACAGACTGGCCTTTATAAATAAACTTTTTAATGTTTTAAATGTTTTTCTTTACTTAAGAAGGTTTTGGCCCCAGAAAAAAAACATCTCTAACATCTCTTGTCTTTGTTGTGGTTGTCTCAGTGATGTTTTTCTTGCTTCTTTACAAATTATATATTAAAAAAAATAAAGCAAAAATAGTAGAATAGCAATAAAAACAAGTATAGAAGAAAAACATATTAAATATACGGGCTTTTGGGTAATGTGGTATTATTTTGTTAAAAAAAAAAAAAAAAAAACAAAGAAATAAAATAATATACAATATATAAAGCATACTTTTAGGCTGCATACCTCTAGAATACATGTGGTGTTTGCCAAAATGTAAAAAAGAAGGAAAAAAAAAATACCAAGAAATAGAAATGATATTTGTTTTATTGCTAAAGAAACTACAAACAGGTTTTATTTATTTTAATCTGTAAAGGTTGGACTTTTAAAATATAAAAAGGACTAAAAGTTACAATTTTTATTAAGAAAAAATTATAAAAAAAAAAATTATAAAACAAATTCTTAAAAATTAAAAGAATTTTCCAAAACTTTCTAAAATCTTTCAAAAAATGGACTTGATAATTTGTTTAGAAAATTTTTGTAATTGAAAAGAGTTTGAGCTCCATAATATCAGCTTGGAGACTAGTTTTATAGACATGCTAATAAACTCTTTCAAATCCCTTTAACCCTTAGCAACATATTGTCCAAAATTTTACTTTAAACTGTAATCTTAATAGCTCCTTTTTTAGTCGTTCTCTATTATTCTTAGAAAATCTATTTTTCCCCTAATTTTTTTTCTTTTCTCTAAAATTGTTCTTATTTATAAACTGTCAATCTTTTTTCTCTTATATGTATTTTGTGGCCAGCAAAAATAAAGCAAATCTCAACCTTTAGTTTAAAGTTTTATCATGTGTTTGTTTAGTTCTTTTTGCTCGTTTAACAATTTATTTTAATTTTAAAAATGTTCATGACTTATGTGGTCCTTTTTTTTCTATCTTCTTCATTTATTTGACAACAAAAAAATTGTTAGTTTATCTGTTATTCAAGAAATTCTTCTTTTAGAGTTCTTTTTTATTTTCTTCTTTCTTTGGTTTAAAATGTGTTCGAAAACATATTAAAATGCAAAAGAAAATATTAGCTTTTTTCTTCGTTTTTTTTTTTTTTGTTTTTTTCAAAAGAAAAATACTAAAAATCTAAAATGTCCTTTAACACATATGTGCATTTCATTTTGTATGTATTGTATAGAAAAATTATACAATATTTTCTTTTTTGGCTTTCATCAGAGTAAGATGAAGAATAATAAGAAAGTAATAAAATGTTAATTTCTTTAGAATAAAAAAGGTTAAGAAAACAGGAATTTTTTAAAGGACTTAAAAATTTTTTGTTGACTACAAATGAAGAAAACAAGAGAGCGATCTTAAGGTAGCAGACATTTAATACTTTAGAAAGGAAATTTTCGTTTTAAAAATTTCGCTTTGGCGATAATCTTTATATAAGCTATATATTTTAGTGATAATTTGTTTCACATTATTTATAAATCTGTTTTAACATTTAGAAAGCCTCCTTAAATAATTATTTTTTCATTTTAGCGAGAAGTTTTTTCGCCTAAGCTAGAAATTTGTATGTTTAAGCGAAATTATTTTCCCTTCTCACAATTCATAACTTTTTTCTTCCATTTAACGAAATGCTTTTGCCTTTTCATTATTTAGATTATAATTTCCTTTATTTTAGCGAGAAGCTTTTTCGTCTAAGCTAGAAATTTTTTTGTTTAGACGAAATTATTTTCTCTTCTCAATATTTAAAACTTTTTTCCTTCCTTTTTTAGAAATTCTTTAGCCTTTTTAATATTTTAAATCTGCTTAAATTTTTTTTCTTTACACATTTTGGATATAGCGATAATTTTTCGCATTAGTTAAAATTTCTCGCTTTTAATTTCTGTTTCATAGTAAAGATAAATATTTTTTCTTTGCTTCACAAATATATTATTTTTTTAAAAAGTTTTATTTGTTTTCGTCTCTGCGATAATTTTTCGCAATGACGATATATTATCCTATTAAGTATAATATATATATTTTTTTTTTGGTTCACAAATTATTAAAAGTCTTTTACTCTTTGCTCCAAAAATATTTTGAAAACGTTATAATTTTTCGTCTTTGCGATAATTTTTCGCAGTGTCGATATATTTTCCTATTAACTATAATTATCATTTTTTTTTTTGTTGGTTCACAATTTATTAAAAGTTCGTTACTTTTTTTTAATAAATTTTTGTGATAATTTTTTGCTTAACGAGATATTTTTCTCCTCAGCGATATTTTTTTCGCCGTAGCGATATTTTTTTTTAGCTTTGAAATCTGCTCTTATATATATTTTTCAATTAAGCACGCTTTGGCGAAAAATATTTTTCGCTTCTGCGACAATTTTTTTGTTTGAACGAAAAATATTTTGCATTATAAATTTCAGTTTAAAATGTTAGAAATACTTTATTTAAGAAAAATTGTTTAAGCTTTACACTTTTCGTCTTAACTGTAAACATTTTTCTCTTTAGCGAAAATTCATTAGACTGAGCGAAAATTTTAATAATTTTTCCCTGAAATGAATAAAAAATTTAGGTTCAAAATATCTAGATTGGAAAGTTGAACTTTTTGTATAAAATTTTTACCTTAGCGATAAAATGTTAATATTTTCTATTTTTTCTTTTAAGTCTTGCAAAAAAAAAAAAAAAATCCAAGATATTTTTAATTAAAAAAATTTAAATTTTCTTTGCTTTAATTTGCTCATAGATTCGGCTATAAAATGGCGATAAAATTTTAATATTTGTGTTATTTTTCTTTTAAATTTTAGCGAAAAAGTTTTCGAAAGTAAAAAATTATAATAGTTTGCACGCTTTCGCTTTAATTATCTCAAAGCTTCGGCGAAAAAATGTTCATATTCGAGATATTTCTTTTTCTTAAACTTAAAGACAATTTTTTTACTTTAAATTTAACAAAAAAAGTTACTTTTGAAATTTTTCGCTTAAGCGAATTTTCTCGCTTGTAATTTTAAGACCATTTTGAACATATTACTAAGAAACATGTTTTTAATTTTCCTAAAATATAATTTTTGATTGCGATAAACTATTTTCTTAAAAAAAAAAATCGCCTTTTACATATCTATGATTAAAAAATATTTTAATGTTTTCGCTTAAATATTTTGATTTTAGAGAAATTTTTCCTTAAGCAAATAAAGTAATTTCCGCTTTTGTTTTCATGCTTTCGTTTTAGCGAAATATTTTTCGCTTCAAATTTTTTAAGCTTTTTAAACTTTTTAATCTCTTTAAGCTTTTTAAGCATTTTTTATAAGAAATTCTTCCCAATTTAAATTTTCTTATCTAATTAAATTTTTCTCCCGGAAAAATTACTTAAACAAAAGCTCATGTTTTTACTATTTGAATTACAAATGATTTTTGAGATTCTATATTTTTTTTCTTTTTTTTTTAGTAACTAAAACATGTTTGTTTTTTATTAGATGTCATAAGAATAATAAGAATAACATAACACCAACATCATTTACATTAAATAGGTATTGTACTTAAACATACATATATAAATGTATAGTAATCTACATATACATTATAAATATCCTTAAAAAAAATAACACACACATGTTAATGGTCGTTAACAGGACATAAGCATAGATATTGAATGTTTATAGATTATTATAATCATAATAAAAAAATATATACGAAAAAAAAAAACATATTCATGGCTTAAAGGAATAAACAAAAACATGTTAAAATATAGAAAAAATAAAGCAAGTCATTCATTGCTTGGCAACCCTTAACAACCATAAAGAAAAGACAACTACTTCCTTTTTATTTCCCTTTAACTCTAACACACACCCTGTATTCTAACTATATACAAATATAAGCTCATCAACTCATTACATACACATAAAACGTATGGTCAGTTTAAATACAAGATGTGTATTGAATATTAAAAAAAAAAATATATTTGGGAAAAAAATAAAAATAAGCGCCTGTACATATGCAATATTCTTTAATACATAAGTATTAATAATATTGAACAAATTTTCAATAATAATGGTAAATAGATAATTTAATGGTAAATATGAATCTACTAAACTTCTTAGATGGGTCATCTAAGTATTTTTTATATTTTAGGGGTATAAAACACATTTTCACTAAATGTCTTTGATTATTATTATTATGAAAATTATTCTACTCATATATGACAAAATAAGTGAGCATATAAAGGACAATAATACATATGTATATATATTTATTTATACATATATAAATGCTATAATCATAAAAATAATTTTTAGTTATTGTTTTCAAGTATTTTTCGATGACTCTAAAAATGTTTGTATGTGAGCACAAATAAAATTTTTGTGAAATAAAATTATTTTTTTTTTTTTTATATTATAAAACATATTAAGTGTTAAATTGAAACACGTTTTGATCATAACCAGGGTAATTTTTGATAAAAATAAAGGTATTAGCTTAAGATTTTTTTTTTTTTTTCTTTTTAGGAATGGTTTAAGACGAGTATTTTCTTAGCAAGATTTTTCACCTTTTCTTTTGTTATATGATATATGTATTTGAAATAATAAATAATATTTAAATAATTCTAGATATAAAAATAAATAGAGGCAGGCATATATAGTTTTAATTACATTTAAATAAATTTAAAACGGAGGAAGACCGTTTTTTTGTAAAAATAAACTCAGCACCATTTGAAAAAATAAATTTTTAATTTTTTTAACGTTTAATAATTTGTTAACTTTAAACTAATTTTAATAAATTTTTTAAAAATATTTTGCTACCAAAAAAACAAAAAAAATTATTTTAATATTTTATTTGAAGCATTTATTTTAATTAATTTTTTTTTTCTTTTTTTAAAAATTCTAAATCTCATCTTTTAATAATTTACTTAATATTTTCTTTTTTCACTTTAAAATCTTTAAAATAGTTTAAAAAGATTTTAATTAATTAAAATATAACTATTTGATCTTATAAACATGCCTTCTTAAGTGCAAGCTTTTTATTAAAATCTTAAATTATAGCTTTGATCAAAAGTTTCAAAAGAAAGCTTTTATGAAGCTTTTTAAACAACTTTTGGTGAAACTTAAGTTGAGAAACTTTTCAGCACAAATTTTTGTGTAAATTATTATTTTTTTTATTATATTTAAAAAAAAAATTGTTTAACCAAAGGTAAGAATATTAAAAAGTTTGAGTATTTAAGATCCGTTTAATAATTTTTTTAAATAATATTTTCTTGGGCTCTTTAAAAAAATTTTAAATGATACTTTTTAATGATACTTAAGTCAAAAGGCTTTCAAGCTTAAAAAACTTCAAAATAAAAATTCAAGAAACTTTGAGGAAGTTGATCCCTTTCTAAATTGTTTTTTTTTTTTTTTTTTTATTGTACAAAATATAATTTTTCTGACTTTCATAAGATATTAAAAAAGAAAGAAAAAAAATTCTATTAAAACGCTGCTCATAAATAAGACTTTTAAGTTTCAAAAAGCTGTTATAAAATTAAGAAATTTTATATTTAATAAACATTGTTTATTGTAAAATAAAAATGTGGAACTTTAGATACAAAAGTTTGCTGCATTTTTTTTTTTCAATCTTAAGCTAAAAAAGCACTAATCTCTAAATGAGAGCTTTTAATATAAAAGCTTTTTTTCCACTTAGGCTTTTAAAAGGTTGAAGTAATTTTAGATAAAAATCAATATTTAATAGAGATTTTCTTAAAGCTTTCTATAGTCGGGAACATTTGTTGCTTCCTTGGAAAATCAAACGATTAATCAACAAATTTTTAAAACTTTAATAAACTATAATAAATTCTTCCTGAAACATTTTTTAATCTTAAGCTATAAAAATAAAGCTTTTACAAAGTGTTTTTAAAGCTTTTCATACTATTTTTTTTTTATTCTTAAGCTTTTAAAAGGTTAATCCATCTTTAAATTAAAAAAAAAAGTTTATTTAACACCGGATCTCAGAAAGCTAAAGCTAAAGCTAAATTGTAAGTTGGATTTTTTTTATCTTAAGCTTTAAAAAGAAAGCTTTATTAAATTGTAAATTGAAACTTTTCAAAAAAATGTTTTTTTTTTAATCTTAAGTTCTTGGAAGTTTAAATCTTAAGTTCTTGGAAGTTTAAATCTTAAGTTCTTGGAAGTTTAAATCTTAAGTTCTTGGAAGGTTGTTAAGCTGTCATTACTAAATGGAAAAAGAAATCTTTGAAAAGTTTTCAAAGATTTCTTGAAAACTTCAACAACAAAGTCTAGAACTAGCTTAGAAATATCATATATTTAAACGTTTTTGAAAGCTTAATAAAAGCTTTTCTCAATAAACTGTATGAATGATTTAAGTTCGAAAGCTTTTCTTAGAACAATGTTGAGCTAACTAATTAATATTAAACAAATATCACACATTAAAAATAAGAATAACTTATAAATAAGTTTAATTAAAGCTTTTACCCAAGAAAATTTATGCGGAGTTTTTACTTCAAATACTTTAGCTATTCAGTAATAAAAGCACTACTATATTCATTTTAGGTAGATATAATTGTAATTGAAAAGCTTTTCAGAAACTTGCCTAATTTTAACTAGATTTTAGCTTTAAAAAAATGAATATTGAGAAAATATATTTGAAAACTCTTTTAATTGCTGAAATGATTTCTTCTTGATTTTAAAGCTTTTGGTTTAAAAACTTTATTTAAAGTTGATGACTATTTAATATAAGAACTGAGCTGAGGATTTTGAAAGGCTTGACCACTTCTTAACATCAAACATATTATATAGCTTTAAAAACTGAGAGAACATTAAAAAACTTAATTAAACTTTTTAACGTAAAATTTTACCAAAAAATTTTTTAACATAAAAATTTAATTGAAAATTTCTTAAACGATAAATTTTCATTTGATTAAAAATATCTTTAAAGGAATTTTATTGGATATAAAATTTTGATTTAAAAATTTAAAAAAATCATTATTCATTTTGTTAAAATAAAATGTTTGTCTGGAAATTAAATTCAATGTTTTTTATACGGATAGACAGTGAACAAATATAAGTTTATATTAAATTTATATATAAAATCTTTATACTCAAATGGTGCTGGTTTGTGTTAAATATTCTTTTTAATTTTTTTCTATAATGGCAAATTTTATATATAATAATTTGTCTTTTTTTTTTAATTTCCCATATTTTTTTAAATTTTATTACTTATATAACTAATTAAAATTTAAGCCAATTTTTATGCCAATTGTTTTCTCATATATATTCTATATAATTCTCCTTGATTTGCCATTATTTTATTTCAATTTTATTCTATTCTATTTTAATATTGTACTACATGCTTTTGTTTTAAATATTTTTTTAAAAAACAAATCAAAAATTATAAAAAAATGCAAAATAAAATTTAAAAATCACCAATTGGGTTTAATTTTTGTTTATATTCTTTTTGCGATAATATGATTTTTTTATATATAATTTTCAAAAATACTTTTTATTTTTTTTTTTCAATTCAAATCGAGATGAGCAAATTTTGTCAACATAACAACAAGAGGCAAATATATATTTCAATATATTATTTAAATGTAAATGTATTAATTAATAAAGTTTTAAAAAAATGAAAATATTTTAAGGAAAAAATAAATATCTGAGAGGACTTACCAAAATCATTAGCACCCATGCCAGAAGGACCAGGCAAAAGGCCGGGTATACCTTGTAAACCTAAAAAGGCATTAGGGAAGGAATGAGAACGTTGATTGTCCATAGAGTCCATAGTGCCATCATGTTGGCCATCACCGCGATCAGAGGGTTCAGTATCAGAGCTATTAGAGTCTTCGCCAGCGCTTTGGGCATGTAAGGAAGCCATATCGGGATGTTGTTTCTAAAGGAGGAAAAATTAAAAGAATAAAAACAAAAAAGGAATTAAAATTTAGTTAAGAACATGACAAAATTTATAAAAATTAATTAATAATTAAAAAATTGTATGGAATTTAAAATTAAATAAAAATAATAAAATCTCTTTTCCAAATACTTACCTGTAAACCATTTGTATTTTCCAAAGCCTGACCCAATAAAGATTCACGCATTTCACGATCTCTATCACGTGAGGTCTCACGACTACGATCACGATTACGTGTTAAAGGATGTTGACCAGCTACAGGGAATTCACGATCAATTAATAAACGTTCAGGGCTGATACCATGTTGGGCACGAAACAAATCAGCACTTTTTATTCTTTTTTGTGGAGGAGGAGTCAAATGATTATTACGATTACTATCTGAATCCGATAAATCCCAATGATTAGCCTAAATTTGAGAAAAAAAAGGAGAAAGAAGAAAACAAAGAGAGAAAAATTAAAAAAAGCTCTCTCATTTCGCGACAAATCTGTTTTCAGGAAGTGTCTACTTTACTTTATTGTTTGGTTTTCTTACGGGAGACGCTGATGAGGCCTTCAATTCCTGTATGGCAGGGGTTTTTCCATTATTTGTATTATTATTGTTGTTGTTGCTATTACTATTGTTATTATTGTTGTTACTGCTGCTATTGTTATTGTTATTATTGCTGCTACTATTATTATTGTTGCTGCCACTATTATTCAATAAATTATTTAAAGGTGTTGTCGAGCCCAATGATGGTGTTGTAAAGGGTGAATTAGAGGAATTGCTGAGAGCTTGAGTAGCAGCTGTAAGAAAATTCAATTTGTTCGTACTGCCCGATAATTGTGAGTTTAGCGAACTGTTTAGTTTATTGGAGGAGGGCGTTGAGGAAGCAAGTGTGGAGGTAAAAGAAGCCGAAGAACCATTATTGACATCAGCTAGACCACGAATTTGTAATAAGTGGGCGGTTTTAAGGAATTCTGGTAAATGTTCATGACCCACATTAACTTCGCCGTTGTACATAAAGCTGGAAAAGGGACAAGAAGGGAAATAAAAAGAAATTAAAATTAAAAAAGTTCCTTAACAAAATTTTAATTGAAAATTTGTTTAATGAAAAATGTTCACTGAAAATTTGTTTAACGAAAAATTTTCATTAAACTTTATTAATTAAATAAAACAATAAAAATTTGTTTAATGATAAATCTTCTTTAAAAAGTTATTTAATAAGAAGATTTTATTAAATAGTTGCTCAATGAAAGTGTTCATTAAAATTTGTTTAATGAAAATTTACATTAAAAAATTTTTAATGTATATTTTCATTGAAAATTTATTTAATAAAAAATTTTTATTGAAAATTTGTTTAATGAAAAATTTTTATTGAAAATTGATTTAAATGAAAATTTTGATTGAAAATTTATTTAATGAAAAATTTTCATTAAGAATTTATTTAATGAAAAATTTTAATTGAAAATTTATTTAATGAAAAATTTTTATTGAATTTATTTAATGAAAAATTTTCATTGAAAATTTATTTAATGAAAAATTTTAATGAACAAAATTAATTTAATGAACAATTTTCATTGAAAATATCTTTAACGAAAAATGTTCATCGAAAATTTATTTAAGAAAAACTTTATTTAATGAACAATTTGAATTGAAAAATTATTTAATGAACAATTTTCATTGAATATTTATTTAACATTTTTTTATTTAAAAAATTTTTAAGGAAAAGGAAAATTTTTGTTTCATTAAATTTTCTATAGAAAAAAAATTATTTCCATAAAATTTTAGGTAGAAAAAGTTTTATTTCACCAAATTTGCCATAGAAAAAATTTATTTTCACCAAATTTTCTATAAAAAAAATTTTGTTTATTTAATAAAAAATTTTTATTGAAAATTTGTTTAATGAAAAATTTTTATTGAAAATTTATTTAAATGAAAATTTTGATTGAAAATTTATTTAATGAAAAATTTTCATTAAGAATTTATTTAATGAAAAATTTTCATTGAAAATTTATTTAATGAAAAATTTTAATGAACAAAATTAATTTAATGAACAATTTTCAATGAAAATTCATTTAATGAAAAATTTTCATTGAAAATATCTTTAACGAAAAATATTCATCGAAAATTTATTTAAGAAAAATTTTATTTAATGAACAATTTTAATTGAAAAATTATTTAATGAACAATTTTCATTGAATATTTATTTAAAATTTTTTTATTTAAAAATTTTTTAAGGAAAAGAAAAATTTTTGTTTCATTAAATTTTCTATAGAAAAAAAATTATTTCCATAAAATTTTAGGTAGAAAAAGTTTTATTTCACCAAATTTGCCATAGAAAAAATTTATTTTCACCAAATTTTCTATAGAAAAAATTTTGTTTCACCAAATTTTCTATAGAAACAATTTAGTTTCACCAAATTTTCTATAGAAAAAATTTAGTTTCATCAAATTTTCTATGGAAAAATTTAGCTTTACCAAATTTTCTATAGAAAAAATTTAGTTTAACCAAATTTTCTATAGAAAAAATTTAGTTTAACCAAATTTTCTATAGAAAAAATTCAGTTTCACCAAATTTTCTATAGAAAAAATTTAATTTCACCAAATGTTTTTTTCTTTTATTTTTTACTTAAACTATTTTTGAGTTTAAATTTTCTATTTACCTCAATAAATTTTCCACATCATCGGCCGGCACATCTCTCAATATAACTATAGGATGTTCACACGGATTTGCTTTTAAAAGTTTACGAAAATAGGGACTACAAGCGCTCAATACAACTTTGTGAGCGGTAAAGGAACGTTCATCACAGGCTAAAGTGACATCGACAAAATCTTCTTCATCTCTTAAATGACGAAATGAACTTAACATTGATGTTTGATAATCATTCCATTTTAAAGCATATTGTTGTTGTTGCTGTTGTTGCTGCTGTTGTAATGTGGCTGATATTATAGCAGCCGTTTGCTGTTGTTGTGTCTGTTGTTCCATAACGGATGAAGGTGCTGGTGATGTGGCCAAATTTGTATTGGCTGTTGAAGCTGTTGTGGCAGGCGGTAAAGGTTCCATTTTAACAACCCCTGCGTTATTATTCTCTGCTGTTTGTAATTGTGTTGATTCAGTCATTTGCGTCGTAATATTTGTTTGGGTTTAGTGAAAACAAAAAACCAATAATTGTTTATTGTTAAATAAGAATTAGTTTCTTTAGATTTTTCTTTTTTTTTTTATGTCGAGAACGGGGGGAGGGAGTACAATAATAGTTTTATATGTTAATTTTTTGTTTGTTTAATGTTTGTTTTGTATTGTATTGTTAAAAATATTAATAGTTTTGTTTCTTTATGCAAACTAGGCCATTAAGGGTTATGTTTTGTTTAAAATGTTTTCTTCTTTTTTGTTATAAAAAAGGATGTTTAGCTAAAGTTCCATTTTTTATAGTTTTTTTGTAAATATTTTAGGTTTGCAAAAAGGATTTTTTAACGAAATGACCCAAACATTTGTTTTGTTGTTTTTTAATTTTTTTCTTTTGAGTATTGTTTAGCTATTAAATTTCAATAAGTGGACGGAATTCTGTAAATAGATAAAAAAGGGAAAATTTATAAAAATTAGTAAAATTTATTTTAATGTAAATATAAAATAAATATTAAATAAATATTTGTTTAGTCAATAAAAACACTTAAAATGTAAGTAAATATTTAAATATTTTGAAAAGAATTTTTAGTTTAGTTCTAGTTAAGTTTTAGTTTAGTTCTGAATTAATTCTCTTAACAATAAAATCTATTTCACTTGCTTTAGCTATTTTAACATTAAAAATTAATTTGCTATTTTTAGATTTTTTTATTTTTGTATTTTTAAAAAAATTTATAAATATCTTGCAAACATTTTGGAAACAATATAAAATAATAAAAATTTATTAAAGCTTTATTTTATACTCCTCTAAATAAACAAAGAATTTTAATTTATCATATGACCGCTAATGACCCTTGTTTTCTTCTTTTCTTAAACAAAAGAACTTTAAAACACGTATTTAAAAAATCTCTTATATTTAATGTTAATAAAATGTAAATTAAGATAAAAATATAAAAAAGAAACCTAAATTGTCATCATTAAGGGGCGTAACTTGCGTAGATTTAATCATTATTATTAATAAAAAAAAATATATTGCCGCTCTATACTTTACACACTCACCTCACTCACCTCTACAAAAACAAACAAATAACACAAGAAAATAATCAACTACACCAACTACAAATTCAAAAAAACTATTAAAAATAAAAATTGTAAAGAAAACACAATAATCATACTCATACCACTAATACAACAACAAGAACAAAAACTATACATTAAAAACAAATACAAAAATAAAATAACAAGAAAAAAAAAGTACAAAAAAATAATACAAAACAATATAATATAATAACAAAAACAACACAATAATTTTAACCAATGAAAACTACACGCACATTAAATACCAACAACAAAAATAAATACATAAATGTACAAAATGGCCAATAAGAGAGATTAAAATAATAAAAAAAACAACAAACACAAGCTAAAAATTATTTTTTTATTTTGTTGTTGTTGTAGTAGTACAAATAATAACAACTACAACAACAATAATAATAACAAAAGTAATCATATAGTGTTAGTGTGTGGTAAGAGATCTCTATTTATTTGTCGTTGTTTTTATTTATTTTTTTATATTAAATACTCTCTCACACATACTTTTATATTATAAAAATTGTTGTTGTTTTTTTATTACATAAAGCAGGTTACAATGAATTATTTGATTTTATTTTCAAATGATTTGAAGTTTAAAACTAGAAAAATAAAGAAGATGATGGAAAAAAACTTAAAAATAGTTAAAAAAGGCCAGAAATAGAAAAAAAAAATAGTATAAAACAAACAAAATGACGTCAATACAAAACTTACAATTTGTGGATTAAGTATTTTATTTTTTTTTAGTTTTAACTTTTAAAAACCAACGCATTTTAAGTTTTAAATACACTTTAAGGTTATTAATTTCTTTTTTTGGAAATTTTAATTTAAAAAATTACTTTAACGGGTTTTTCTTCTATTTAAAACTTGAGATAAATTGAAAGAAATTAAAAAATGGAGACAAAACAATGGTTAAAAATATAATTTATCTAATAATATTCATAATATTAAGCGTAAGAGAGAAATCGTAATACAAGTGAACTGGAACTGAAATGAAGCAGCATTAGGAAACTATAACATAATTAAAACGAAACTAGAAATTAATTAAAAATTAACTAATTTCTATATAGAACTGAACTAGACTTGAAAAGGAACTGAAAAAGGCCTCAATTGGAATTGAACTAGGACCATACAGTAGTAGAAGTGAAATAAAATTGAAGTAGAACTAACCTGGAAATTAACTGAAACTCAAATGGAACTGATGTATAAATGAACTGGAACTCAGCTAGAACTAGAAGTGAACTAGAACTGAACAAGAACTGAACTAGAAATAAACTAGAACTGAACTAGAACTGAACTAGAACAGAACTAGAACTAAACTAGAACTAAACTAGAATTGAACTAGAACTGAACTAAAACTGAACTAGAACTGAACTAGATATGAACTAGAACTGAACTAGAACTGAACTAGGGCTGAACTAGAACTGAACTAGAACTGAACTAAAACTGAACTAGAATTGAATACATCTGAACTAGAACTGAACTAGAACTGAACTAAAACTGAACTAGAATTGAATACATCTGAACTAGAACTGAACTAGAACTGAACTAAAACTGAACTAGAACTGAACTAGAACTGAACTACAACTGAGCTAGAACTGAACTAGAACTGAGCTAGAACTGAACTAGAACTGAACTAGAACTGAACTAGAACTGAACTAGAACTGAACTAGAACTGAACTAGAACTGAACTAAAACTGAACTAGAACTGAACTAGAACTGAACTAGAACTGAACTAGAACTGAACTAGAACTGAACTAGAACTGAACTAGAACTGAAATAGAACTGAAATAGAACTAAACTAGAACTGAACTAGAACTGAACTAGAACTGAACTAGAACTGAGCTAGAACTGAACTAGAACTGAACTAGAACTGAACTAAAACTGAGCTAGAACTGAACTAAAACTGAACTAGAACTGAACTAAAACTGAACTAGAACTGAACTAGAACTGAGCTAGAACTGAACTAGAACTGAACTAGAACTGAACTAGAACTGAACTAGAACTGAACTAGAACTGAACTAGAACTGAGCTAGAACTGAACTAGAACTGAACTAGAACTGAAATAGAACTGAACTGGAACTGAACTAGAACTAGAACTGAACTAGAACTGAACTAGAACTGAACTAGAACTGAATAGAACTAAACTGGAAAATGAACTAAAACTGAAATAGAGCTGAACTAAAATTGAATATAACTCAAAAGGAGCTGATGTAGAAATGACTAGAGCTGGACTCAACTAGAACTGTTATAGAATTGAACTAGAACTGAACTAGAACTAAATTAGGAACGAACTGGAACAAAAATAGAAATGAAATAGAACTCAACCAGAACTGATGTAGAATTGAACTGGAACTGATATAGAACAGCATTAGAACTGATTTAAAAATGAACTGGAACTCAATAGGAACTGATGTAAAACTGAACTAAAACTGAATGAGAACTGAACGAAAAGTGTACTAGAACAAATTACTTTAATTTGTAAACAACGTTTGATTTCAATCCTTAAAGAAATATAAAATATTTCAATATTTTATTCCCCCCTGTTATAAATTCCCAAATACACTCTATTTAAAAAATATTGATTAGTTATTGAATTATATTTCTTTTATAAACATTACTAAGGTATTAAAAGCTATAAAACTTGTTTTCTAACTCCAATTGATTTTAAACTTTCTTCAAATGAACTTTTTTTTAAAGCATCTCCATAATACTACATACATTTTGTATTAAACTGATATTAATAGTTTATTGAGACAAACCAATATTTAAAACAAAATAATGTCAATGAACCCCGGGACAAAAGACATAAAAAAAATTTGTATTTTCTTAAACCACACTCCAATAAGAAACAAATATTCTAAAAAAAAAAAAAAAATGAGACACACACATTAAAATCCAAAATAGCTTCAAAAAATACATGAATTTATTGTCATCAACAACATCATCATCTTCATTGATTTTGGTACAAAAAATGAAAAAAAAAATAAAAACTAAATGAAATAAAAACTAACTAAGAAGAAACTAAACAAAAAAAAAAAAAAAAAAAAATTAAAAAAAACGAAGCATTAAATTTACATAAATCAGCCATAAATTAAATTAGGTAAAAATACTTAAATAAAATTTTGTGAGTTTTTTTTTTTTTAGATACCTATGTATAATGTTTTAGTTGTTGTTGTTTTGGGGAATTAAAGTTGCTTTAACAAAATAATAATAAAAACAGCTATTTTTTTTCTTAAAATACCCACACATAGATATTTGAGAATTAAAGAAAGAAATTAAAAACCAGCATCATTTACAATAAATAATAGAGAAGAGTACATATGTATTGATATCTTAAAAGTTATAAAAACTCTTACATATAAAGACTCTTATGCTTTGGCGAGACAATTAATAAGTATTCAAACAAAATACAAAACAAAATTTAGTTTTGAAAATAACATTTACTAAAAGGAGAAAGCCACCTATAATATGTGAAGCAATAAATATTTCAAGAAGAAAAAAAAAAAAAAAGATGTCATTGCACGCAATCAAAAAATAATGGAGTTTGGAATTTTTATAAGGGGATTTTATTTTTATATAGACAAAGTTACCGTTATGTATGTGAAGGTGTTTTATTTTTGGAATTTTTTTATAAAGATAATTAAGACCTTAAGTGAAATATTGTAACAACTTAATATAAAATGATTTACAAATGCAGTTAGTTCACTTTTAATTCATTTTTAATTCTGTTCTAGTTAGATCAAGTTAGTTCTAATTCAGTTCCAGTTCTCTTCTAATTTAATTCTTTTTCAGTTTTAATTCAGTTCTAGTTAAGTTCTCTTCCAATTTAATTATTCTTCAGTTTTAATTCAGTTCTAGTTCAGTTCTTGTTCAGTTTCAGTTAAGTTCTACTTCAGTTCTAGTTTAGTTCAAGTTCAGTTCTAGTTCAGTTCTAGATCAGTTCTTGTTCAGTTCCAGATAAGTTCTAGTTCAGTTCTAGTTTAGTTCTAGTTTTAGTTTAATTCAGTTTAGTTCTAGTTCAGTTGTTTAAGTATGTATAAGTAATATGTTCTCCTTTTAAAATTTGCACTTACATATTTCCTTTTCAGTGATCCAATTTATATTTAGACAATTTCTTTTAAATCTCATTGTAATGACTCATATCTTGTTTAAAATAACAAACATTTCAATCACTTCCTCCCCCTTATAAAAAAATATATTTGTGTATTTTTCTTCCAAAAAAGTGTCTGTATAAGCTCTCATGTATGTATTGTTGTTTTTTAGGTTTTTCTACATAAAAACAATTGAGCAATTTGTTATTTTTGCGTTCATTTCTTTAGTTTAACATAATAAACATTTACCACACATTTATTTTACGATTATTTCAACGCGTATTTATTTTTATTATGTCGCTAAGATATTAAGACATAAACAACTACATAAAATATTATAAAAAAATGAAACAAAAATGTTTATAAATATATTACAAATAAACAAGTAAAGTAATGTATAAACTGACATACACACATCATACAGAAAAAAAAATATGAATTTTTTATAAAGTTAACAGGCAGGGAGGCAGGCGAAAATAAAACGAGAAGTAAAATATATGCAAACATAATGCTAAAGAGGCAAAGGAATGAAAAAGGAAAAAAAAAAAAAAAATCCGCAAGTTTGCTTAAATACAAGTGTTTATATATAGGGATGACACAAATTTATAAAGACACAACCAAGAGTTTCATATCAAAGTACATTCATGATTTTTAAATTAAGCAAATACAGTAACAAAATAACATAATATGAATTAAATCCTTTCTACTTTCTTCTTAAACACAAAATTTGTCCTTTGTAACTTGGCCTCATCCTGTCTCCCATATAAAATCATCATTGTTCCTAAGCAAAGCAAAGAAAAATTCCCAAAAAAATTTCAACTCATAAACTAACAAATAACAAGAAAAAAAAAAAAAAAATAAAAAATAAAAAATTATAAGGAAAAGGGAAGGCTTGGCTGCCGGTGTCTTAAGTTAAATATCAATTTACAAAATACATACAATTTGATATTGAAATAAAAACTAAGCGTATCATAAAAATATCAGCCACTAAATAATAATAAATATTCCATAAAAACATATGTAAATACAAACATATATTAAACCTATAAAATTGTATATATAATACTAAATAAATATATACTTTTAACTAAAAAAAAGCAAAAAATAAAAATAATACCTAAGAATTTTATATAAATAATTCATATAGAAAAAGGGCCAGACATTTGACCATTAGAGCATTTTAATATAAAATAATATTGGAAACATTTTTCCCCAAAAAAATTTCAATTTAAAATGTCAATATAACAATTAAAATGAAATAATTAATTAGATTTTCTATAAATTGGCACTGCTCTAACATTTAAAAAAGAAAACACATATTTATAAACTCTCTAAAAAGCAGCATTTTAACAGCAGGTTGTTAAATAAATTTATAATGGTCAGCTAAATTGTAATTAAAGCTTGTCTAGTTTTTCAATTCTAAATTTATTTTTTTTAGATATTTTAATTAAATTCTATATGGTTTTTTTGTTTTACAAATAAAACTATTGCTAATAGTTTTTTTTTGCAAAATTTTGAGATTAAAAGAATAAATTTGAAGCCTAGAATGCTGCTACATTTTAATAATTCGTTTAAAGCCTAAAAGTATGCTGTTATTAAAAAAAATAATACTTTTTCGCTTACTTCCATTTTAAAAGCTTTTTTTATATTTATGGTTCTAAAAAATTTTCATTTACACTTAATTATTTAAAATACAATTGCTTGTCCTCTGTGTAAGCGTTTGTCTGTCCGTCTGTCTTCTTATTGCAAATTATTGTAATAGATTTCCTACAAATATAAATTGAATAATTTGAAGTAATTAGTACACAGCTAATTGTATTAATGATTTATGTAAATGTTACTCTTATTTATATGACAAATACAACTACATACATATACACACACTTATAATTAAAGAATGTCAATTGAACTTTTAAGTTATAAGAATAAATAAGTTAAATGACAGAAAACAAAAATGTCATAAGAAATATTTATTTTGTAATAAGATCAAAGAGAATTTAATAGAAATATTAAAATACACTTGTTCAAATATAATTAAATATTAATAAAAAGGATTTAGTTCCTCTTCAAATCTAATACAGTTTTAGTTTAGTTCTAGTTCAGTTCTAGTTCAGTCCCAGTTCAGTTCTAGTTCTAGTTCAGTTCTAGTTCAGTTCTAGTTCAGTTCTAGTTCAGTTCTAGTTCAGTTCTAGTTCAGTTCTAGATCAGTTCTAGTTCAGTTCTAGTTCAGTTCTAGTTCAGTTCTAGTTCAGTTCTAGTCCAGTTCTAGTTCAGTTCTAGTTCAGTTCTAGTTCAGTTCTAATTCAGTTCAGTTCTAATTCAGTTCAGTTCTAGTTCAGTTCTAATTTAGTTCAGTTCTAGTTCAGTTCTAGTTTTGTTCTAGTTCAGTTCTGGTTCAGTTCTAGTTCAGTTCTAGTTCAGTTCTAATTCAGTTCTAGTTCAGTTCTAGTTGAGTTCTAGTTCAGTTCTAGTTCAGTTTTAGTTCAGTTCTAGTTCAGTTCTAGTTCAGTTCTAGTTCAGTTCTAGTTCAGTTCTAGTTCAGTTCTAGTTCAGTTCTAGTTCAGTTCTAGTTCAGTTCTAGTTCAGTTCTAGTTCAGTTCTAGTTCAGTTCTAGTTCAGTTCTAGTTCAGTTCTAGTTCAGTTCTAGTTCAGTTCTAGTTCTGTTCTAGTTCTGTTGTAGTTCAGTTCTAGTTCAGTTCTATTTCAGTTCTAGTTCAGTTCTAGTTCAGTTCTAGTTCAGTTCTAGTTCAGTTCTAGTTCAGTTCTAGTTCAGTTCTAGTTTAGTTCTAGTTCAGTTCTAGTTCAGTTCTAGTTCAGTTCTAGTTCAGTTCTAGTTCAGTTCTACTTCAGTTCTAGTTCAGTTCTAGTTCAGTTCTAGTTCAGTTCTAGTTCAGTTCTAGTTAAGTTCTAGTTCAGTTCTAGTTCAGTTCTAGTTCAGTTCTAGTTCAGTTCTAGTTCAGTTCTAGTTCAGTTCTAGTTCAGTTCTAGTTCAGTTCTAGTCCAGTTCTAGTTCAGTTCTAGTTCAGTTCTAGTTCAGTTCTAGTTCAGTTCTAGTTCAGTTCTAATTCAGTTCAGTTCTAGTTCAGTTCTAGTTCAGTTCTAATTCAGTTCAGTTCTAGTTCAGTTCTAATTTAGTTCAGTTCTAGTTCAGTGTTAGTTTAGTTTTAGTTCAGTTCTAGTTTTGTTCTAGTTCAGTTCTGGTTCAGTTCTAGTTCAGTTCTAATTCAGTTCTAGTTCAGTTCTAGTTCAGTTTTAGTTCAGTTCTAGTTCAGTTCTAGTTCAGTTCTAGTTCAGTTCTAGTTCAGTTCTAGTTCAGTTCTAGTTCTGTTCTAGTTCAGTTCTAGTTCAGTTCTAGTTCAGTTCTAGTTCAGTTCTAGTTTAGTTCTAGTTTAGTTCTAGTTTAGTTCAGTTCTAGTTCAGTTCTAGTTCAGTTCTAGTTCAGTTCTAGTTCAATTCTAGTTCAGTTCTAGTTCAGTTCTAGTTCAGTTCGAGTTCAGTTCTAGTTCAGTTCTAGTTCAATTATGGTTCATTTCTAGTTCAGTTCTGGTAAACTTCCAGTGCATCTCTGGTTCAATTCTATTTCATTTCTGCATTGAAGTTTTCTGAAGCCTCCTTTTTCCTTCAAAGGGTTAATATTGTAATTTCGATCACTTTTTTTAAAAGCTTTATTTCATTATTCAAAATAATTAAAAACTTTTACAATTTTAATTTATTAATTAAACTGGTTCAACAGACAATTAATCACTATCTCGATATATCAAAAAAAGCTAAAAGTCAATTGCGTGAGGTCGTCTGTTTTCTCGAAAGATCAAAGACGTATAATGTTTAAAAAAATTAAAACATAGCAAACATGTGTAAACCCTTTATATGAACAAGTATATACATACATCATACAGAACATTAAAAAAAGATTTCATCTATGAAATGAAATTGAGATTTTTTTTGTTACGTGGTAGGCGCCAATTGCAGGTACTTTCTTCTACATGACACCGAAACATGCAACAAAAAAAAAAAAAAAAAAAGAATACAAGTATGTAATAAAAAAACCTAATTACAACGTTTAGAAAAACATCAAGAATGCGTGTTAGTTTAAAACTGCCTACTTTTTATTTCTAGTTTTTTTTTCCTCCTCAAAAGAAGGACAGACGAATTGTCTGAGATATGACAACAAGTGTTTAAAAGATGAATGAGTTTATAAATATTTTGATACTTCTGCTTGTTGTTAAAGTAAATCTATCATTTTAAACACATACGCATATATACGTGAGTGCTTGAGCGAAAAACATAGATCATCATTATGGTAAGATTCCACAAAAAAAGGGCTGCTGTTTGAGAAGTTTTGATAAATTAACACACATCAATAATGACAGTAAAATAGTTAACAAACAACAACAAAATTTTTAAACTCATAGTTTTTATCAAAATTTTGTTTAGAAAAAAATCTTTACTATTTATTACATGATTTTGTTGCTGATCATGCATGATATTGTGATCATGTTATTATGGTAAAGACAACAATTGTGTTAAAGTTTTTGAGAATCAAAAACGAAAAAAAAAATCATATTTTGTTTTATTATATGAATAATATTTTAATTTGTTAATTTTAAGGTCTATGTTTGGGAATTTTTGTTTATATTATTAGATCGAAATAATTGATTTGCAAATGTATTTAAACATTACCAGCAGCAATTTTTAGCTACTTACATCAAGTGTTTTTGTTTCTCTTTTTCATATGATTTTTGGCCTTTTTTTTTTAGCTTAATCACTATCTGGCAATAATTTATTTAACTTGGGTTTAGGTTTTCTTATTTATAATTAATGATTTTATTAGAGAACTACTTGTATATTTTTTGGATCTTGCTGTGAATGATTAGCCACCAGCGTTGTTGTATGTAATATTACAATAATTTTACTTTTTCTTAGGCATAAATAATTTTTAATTATTTTTAATAACTCATTTTTTTTTTTTTTTTGGGATTTCAGTGTTTTTGGGTCATTACCAAAAAAATTAAAACAAGAAAAATATTCAAATTGACTTCTGTTTTAAGGCAAGGTCAGGGGTAATTAAAAAAAAAAAATAATATTAAACTTATTGAACATCTGTTGGAAAGATCATTAAGGAAATTATTATAAATTAAAGGAAGAATTATTTTTGAGTACTATACTATTATTTAGTACGGTAATATTATTTATACATTTTTTTTATTATTTAAAATAAGTGAAGTGAATTTGTTAGGAGGTAAAACTGAACTTGAGTGAAACCAAAAGTAAACCAGAACTGAAGTAGTAAATTAGCTGAAACACAACTGAACTGGAATTGAACTAGATTTTAAATAAATATGAACTATAACTGATATAAAATTTAACAAGAATGAAAAAGAAATAATATAGAATAAATTATTTCTAATCGAGAATTCCAATAGAACTACTATTAAATTGAACAAGAAACGATGTAAAACTGATCATGAAGTTATTTAAAAATAAACTAAAACTGAACTGGAACTGATGTAAAACGGAACTCGAACAGATCTAAAAATATTCTAAAATTGAATTGAAACTGGACTAGAACTGAACTAGAACTGGACTAGAACTGAACTAGAACTAAACTAGAACTGAACTAGAACTGAACCAGAACTGAACTAGAACTGAACTAGAACTAAACTAGAACTGAACTAGAACTGAACTAGAACTGAACTAGAACTGAACTAGAACTGAACTAGAACTGAATTAGAACTGAACTAGAACTGAACTAGAACTGAACTAGAACTGAACTAGAACTGAACTAGAACTGAACTAGAACTGAACTAGAACTGAACTAGAACTGAACTAGAACTGAACTAGAACTGAACTAGAACTGAACTAGAACTGAACTAGAACTGAACTAGAACTGAACTAGAACTGAACTAGAACTGAACTAGAACTGAACTAGAACTGAACTAGAACTGAACTAGAACTGAACTAGAACTGAACTAGAACTGAACTAGAACTGAACTAGAACTGAACTAGAACTGAACTAGAACTGAACTAAAACTGAACTAGAACTGAAGTAGGACTAAACTAGAACTGAACTAGAACTGAACTAGAACTGAACTAGAACTAAACTAGAACTGGACTAGAACTGAACTGGAACTGAACTAGAACTGAACTAGAACTGAACTAGAACTGAACTAGAACTGAACTAGAACTGAACTAGAACTGAACTAGAACTGAACTAGAACTGAACTAGAACTGAACTAGAACTGAACTAGAACTGAACTAGAACTGAACTAGAACTGAACTAGAACTGAACTAGAACTGAACTAGAACTGAACTAGAACTGAACTAGAACTGAACTAGAACTGAACTAGAACTGAACTAGAACTGAACTAGAACTGAACTAGAACTGAACTAAAACTGAACTAGAACTGAACTAGAACTGAACTAGAACTGAACTAGAACTGAACTAGAACTGAACTAGAACTGAACTAAAACTGAACTAGAACTGAAGTAGGACTAAACTAGAACTGAACTAGAACTGAACTAGAACTAAGCTGGAACTGAACTGGAACTAAAATAGATTTAAACAAGAACTGAAGTAGAACTGAACCAGAACTTTTTTTTTTCAATTGAATTTATTTATTATTTAAATTTTGGGTTTACATGTAATTTAAAAACTAATCCCGCGAAGCCATAAAAAAATTAGACCTAAGCTAGAACTGAACTGGAACTAAAATATATTTAAACTGAACTAGAACTAAACTACTAAACTGGAACTGAACTAGAAATGTTGAAGAGCTGAATAAGAACTAAAGTAAAATGAATGTGAAACTGAAGTAGAATTGATTTAGAACTCAAGTAAGATTGATTGGAAACTATTATAGAAATAAAATAGAGGTGAATTAGATCGGAACTAAAACCAATAGAATTAAACTTCATGTCTACGTTTTGTGTTTAAGTTCTGTTTCCTTATTCTTCATTTTTATATTTTTTCGATTAATTTATTTATTTTTTTAAAAAGTTACTCAAAATTTACATATTTGTAAATGTTTGATTGTTATTTTGTTGATAATACAGAGGGATTTTTTAATAGTTTTTTTCTTTACTTCAAGTAGAGGAATTACACGATATCTTTTTACATAAATCTTTTAACAAGTACAAGTACATACAAAACAATTTATCTTTGTTTACTATTATTTTAACTTGTTTTTAATGAGTTATTTGTGGTACAATAAGTTTTTTTTTTTTTTTTTTTAACACGTCTTTGTACACTAAATAATACAGGTAATAAAAATTTAATGTTTAGATTTAAAATTCAGATTATGTTTTTTTTCTTTTTTTAATAGAGAGAGAAAATATTAAAAGTTTTAAGCGAATTTAAAAGCACCCTTTTGCAAAAAAGTCTTAGAGCTTATAAAGATCTTTTTCAAATGTTTGTTAAGGTTATGTTAGTTTTATATAACTTCTCTATAAAGCGAAATTTTATAACCCATAAAATTAAGTTTTAAAATTAATTGAAATAAAAATTTATAAATTAAACACCCACCTAAATGTAATAAAAAAGAATTGTGTAATTTTAGTTTATTTAATTGATTTTGTTTATTTTTGTTTTATTTATTTTTTTAATTTTCTTATTTAACACCTTTTTTGTGATTTGATTTGTTGGGTGTATTTTTTTTTTAGCTATTTTAGCTGCGGTTTCTTTGAACCATATTTATTTTGTTTTTTTTTTTTTTTTTAAGTAATAAACATATATTTGTAACAATTGTTGATGAACAGTAAGTAGTACTAAGATGATAATTGAACTAATTGAATTTAATATACGTAAACATTTTAAGTTTTTTAATGGTTAAAGAAATTGTTTATATAGAAATGAATTTAAAACGTGAGCTTTTAATAATGAACGATTTATTATTATTATTATTTTTTTTGATTGATTATCAATATTGAAATCTTTAGAAGACATAAAAGATCTTAATCTTTTTTAAGAAATGGTTTCAAATAAAATTATTTTTTATTTGAAGTTTTTAAATAAGTGTAATATTCAAAAAATTATATAATTATTGGTAATTATTTTAATCCCTTTATTGTACTTTTTTCTTTTTAAAATATTTCCCAAAATAATAAATTTATAGGTATATTTACTTAAACCTTTCTTTCCCTCAAATAGGTAAATTATAGGTACTTTACCCCATATAATTGTACTCAATGAAGCATATAAAAAAATTTTTTATGCATAAACACATCATCACCAATATCATCATCATCAATTCCCTTTCAATTCCTCAATATTAAACGTACTCTATATTGTTTTTTTCTTTTTCTCAGGTCACTTAAATGGAATTAAATTCACATGAAATTATTCAATGAATAAATAATTATGTCATAATATTTATTTCCACGAATAGAAGAAAAAAATTTTTTATATTGAAAGTATCTTCGATCATATACAATAACAACAACGACAACAATAATAATAAAAATTTACCAAAAATATACATTGTCATACATTTAGAAAATGTTATTGAGTTTCGTTTTTTTCTGTTGCTACTATAAGCTATTGCTGGCTGTGTTGCTGAGTAGACCTTCATGCTTGAATTATTTTTGAGCGAGTTGCTTTTTTTTATTTTGTCAGTTATTTAGAAAAAAAAAGTTCAAAAGGGATATTAAACCAAATGACCAAGTGTACTTATTTAAAAAAAATATATGTTAAGAGTGAAAAAAGAATCTATATTTTTCATATATACATACTCATATGTATATATGAAAAAAGTTTGTTTAAAAATATCAAAGACTATTTTGGTAAATGACCAGATGAGAACTGGTATGATTACTACTGGGTGCTAATCATTGATGGACATTAGAAAATTTATTAGATTTTGTATTACAATGTTTAGTAAACACAAAATTAAACCTTGAATAACAAAAAAAAAAAAAAAAATGAAAAGTGATATTTTTAATTATTAAAAACCATTTTTTCTTCTGGGTTGTTTGGAGAGATAAGAAATATTTCTCTTTGCTGTCAGAATATTTGCTTTAATTTAATTATTAACCCTGGAAAACTGAAGTTCATAATTTTTAAAACAAATCTCTAAAAGTTTTAACATTTCTTTAGATATCTTAATATATCTTCCTTTTTATTATTCTCACTTTAATATTCTGGGGTTAATCATTCTTAGAACAGAAGTCTTCTATGGCACATGGTTTACTAAATTTAATTTAACCCTTAAAAGCTCTTCAAGAGCTCTTTGAATACTTACAAAAAATGTGATTTTTAAATTCCTAACGATTTTTTCTTACTGTGGCTTGTTTGAAATAGAAATATTTCTGTTAATTGTTTTTAGAATATTCAGTTTAATTAAAATTTAATTTTTAACCCTGAAAAGCACATCTTCATTATAAAATACAAGTCATTTCTTTACAAATTTAAAAATCGAAGGTATGTTCTTTTGATAATTTAATATAAAGACAATTTTATATTCTTATTATCCTGCTGCTTAAGGTTAACTAAATACAATTTAACCCTTAAAAGCTCTTTAAGACCTCTTAAAATATTCAAAGTAAATATAGTTTTTAAATTCCTAAAGATCCTTTCTTTCTGAGGACTTTGTTTTAAATCATTATATTTTTATTTTTTTTGAACAGAGATGCTAAATAAATATTTATATGTTTAATTATAATTTTAACCCTTGAAAGCTCGTCTTCTTCATGTTAATTTTTTAAATAAAATAAATTTCTTTACAAATTTTGAAATCAAAAATATTTTATTTAGAAAATTAAATAAAACCAAAATTTTATTATTCCCTCCCTAACATTCAAGGGTTAATTATAATTAAAAGAGAATCATCGGGCAGTAAAAGCATTGCTAATAATAAATTAACCTTTAAAAGCCCTTCAATAGGTCTTTTAATATTGATATAAAATAAGTTTCTTAATCCTCCAATACTAATGCACGTAAATTTTACGTATTCCAACGTTTTTTAAAACCTTATAACTCAGACGTTCGAAGATTTTATGCAACCAAATTTCAGAGAACTTTTCATCAGATGGTTTTTTATGCAAAAATAAAGTATTTTCAGTCATTCATATGCTTAGAATAGAGGTAAATAAAAAAGTAGTCAAAAAAATGTTACTATTCTAGGGTTAAATTCCTAAAAATCTTTTGTTTCGGTAGATTTTGTTTTAATAACTAAATCGCTATTGCTTTTAATTACTGCTACAAATTATTTTAATCTTTAGCTACGTTATTAACCCTTGAAAGCTCATGAAACAAAAATAATAAAAATTCCTTAAAAATCGAAGCTATGATGGCACTTTTATTATTCTATCCTTAGTATTCAAGGGTTAAATATAATTACTAGAGAATCCTTTAACAGCAAAAGATTTACTAAATAAAATTTAATCCTTAAAAGCTTTTTTAATAATAATTCAAAATTTGCTTTAAAAATTCAAAAGAATTTTCCTCTCGGTTCAATATTTTAATTAGTTAGAATTAGTTTTTCAATTTAAAAAAAAACTCCGTTTTTAATTATAACCAGAGTATACTCCCTTTAATTATATTTAACCCTAGAAAGCTCACATAAAACACAATATTGTTTTAACAAACTACTTACAAATTAAAATTTTTGTTAAAAAAATCGACATATTGAAAATATTTGCTTTCTATAATTACATCTTTTATTACTTCTGTTGCTCTTTACCTGACACCTTTAAAGGGTTAACTATTTAAAAAGGAATCCTCCTGTTAACTACCAAAAACCTTTAACATTCCCCTCAAACATTTCTGTTTCTCTCCATCATAAATGTAACTTAATTTTATTTTTTTTTTTTAATTTTCGTTGCAGGCGGTAAATATTTCTAAACCTTGAATATGTGTTTGTTTGTTGGCACATATGTATGTAAGTGTGTAGGCGTTTTGTGGATGTTTTAGATTCCATATATGTATGTAGCTGTAAGTAAATATGGGGCATAAAGATTTAAACACACATTGTTTTTTCCATCATATATTATGTATCTATGTGTAATAATTTTCATTTACATGAAAAACATGTGGTTTATTCATGAAAATTGTTGTCGTTATTGTTGTTGTTCTTTTTCGAGTGTTTTTATGGTCGATTAGCTGAGTTTGTTGTTGTTGTTGTTTGCCTTAATATTTTTACTAAAAATATTACTTATTATCTATTGATGTGATTTTAAAATAATTTTCTTTTAATTCTGTAGCTACATACATTCATATATAAAGGTATTTTAAAGTGTAAGTAGGGGGTGTAGTGGTTGGTTGGTGTTCATTACTTTTCAATAATTTTTGTTTTAATGTGCTTTAATGTTTTATTTTTTTTATAAAGTGCGCAATATTCAATTAAAGACTTCATTATAGCTAAAGTTTATTACTTATAAGAAAATAAATAAGCAATAAGTTCATCATTTTCATTTAATTTTAATATTGTTCATATACATATACTACATATAAAATAGAAAAGATACCAAGTACTACATTTATATATATTTGAAGAAAATAACAGAGCTGTAGCTAAAGAAATAAAATAAAGGAAGGAGGTTTTAACCTTAGATCAACAATAAGTATAAAAAAAGTCATTTGACATGATAATAGTATTGGACATAAGTTCAAGAAACAATTTGAGTAATATTTAATCGAAAGCATAATCAAACCTTTCTGGTTAATTTTAATAGTTTTTAACTTAATTTTACTTAAACCAATGAGGAGCCAATTTTTAATTGAAATTTATTTAAAAACTTTGTTTTATTACTGTAACGGATTTGTTAGCGTGAAATTAGGCGAATACTTTGTAAAATATTTCTTTTAATACTTTGGTTATAGTTTTATACTATAACCCTAAAAGTTATAAAGATTTTAGTCGAGTGATTTTTAAAAGCTTCGTTTCCTTTCTGTTGCTATGTATTAATAGTAAAACTTGCCTCACGTTAAGGCAGCCATTTGTCTTTCTTCTGCTTAATAAATTCTATATAATTTTAATGTATTAAAAGTAATAAAAAATAATGATTTTTAAAAGCTTTTTTTTAAAAAAAAAAAAATAATTTTCTTACTAAAAAAACCCACAAAAACATATAATTTTTAAAGCTTTTATAAAAAATATAACAATTTAATAGCCATTTTATAAAACCATGAATACTGATCACGAAAACTTTATAAATACCATATAAAAGCTTCCTAAAATAACAAAATTTATGCAGATTTATGCTACAACAAAAAGCTCATTAAAAGTTTAAAATAAAAATTGGTAAAATTAATTTTTAATAAAAGAAAAAAATTAAAAATTTCTTTAAAAAAAAATATTTTTTATTGCATATTTTCTCGAAAGCTTTTGAAAAAGATTTCGAATTTTTACAGCTTTTCTTTCAAAAAAAAAAAAAAAAAAAAAGATAATCAATCTTATATAACTACATATACAAAAACTTTTTTCATTTTTTTGATAGAAAACTTTACAAAACCAAATATTTTTTTTAAAGCTTTTCAAAATACTTATGAAATTTTGGAAGCTTTTTTTTTTTTAAATAAAACTTTGAAATAAAAATATTTGTCACGTATTTAAACAATATGTAAAAAAAAGCTTTTTTAAAGACAAATTTTATATAAAATAAGGTTTTTTAAGATTTTTGATATGAAAACAATAAAATAAAAATTAAGATTTTTAAAACAAACGAATATATTTTAATAATATTTATAATAAATAAAAGCTTTGTATTTTTTTTTTTTAATTTATAAAAAGCGTTTTTAAATAAAATTAGTTTAAAGTATTTTTTTAACAAAAACTTAAAAAAATGTATTACAATAAAATTTCAAAAGCTGTCTTAAAATAAAAAGCTTTGTAGCGTAATTTATATATTTTTTATAAAAAAATGTTCATGAAATATTTTTTCTTTCAAACAAATATATTTTGAGATTATTTGTAGAAAAATAAAATAATTACAAAGCTTTTTATTTAAAAGGAGCTTTTTGAAAATCTTTTGTTATCAATATTTTTAAACTTTTTGTTCATAAAATAAAACATAAAAATTTTATGATAAAACTTATTATATAAAAAAACTTTTTTGAAACATTTATACAAAAAAGCTTTTTATACAATAAGTTTTATGTATTATTTTATGAACAAAAAGTTAAAAAAAAAAAAAAATATATTGAAAGCAAACGATTTTCAAAAAGCTACTTTTAAATAAAAAGCTTTGTAATTATTTTGTAATTAAAAGCTTTAAAAATAGCTTTTTCATAAAAGATATCTTAAAATAACTGTAAATAAAAAAGTGGTTTTAAAGCTTTTTAAATATGAAGATTTAATTTTTTTTTTTTTTTTTAATAAACTAATAAATTTTAAAAATATTTTATTTGACAAAAAAAAAAAGCTTGAGTAAAGGAGAACAAAAAAATAGGAAGCTTTTAATAAAAAAACGAATGATTTTCGGAAAGAAATTTAAAACTCATTAAAAAAATAAAGGTATATATTTTAAAAACAGAATTGATAAGTTTACTTGATTGGAAAATTTTTGGAAAAAGCTTTCTAAAAAAAAAAATTAAAAAAAATTTAAATAAACATTCATAATGAAATTTTCTAAGTAAAGGCCTTTTAACATAAGAAAAAGCTTTTAAAACACTATTAATTTTTCAAAGCTTTTATAAAACTAAAATAGTTTGATTTTTTTTTTTTTTTAATTTAAGTATCAATATTAATAATATTTTTAAGGTTTTCAAAAAGTCTTCTGAATATAAAAATATTTGGTAAAACATTTTTTTCCAAGAAATATTTATTATTTATTATTATTTTTTTTTGTTTGCAAAAAATTTGCTTCTTAAAAGAAAAATAACTTTGTAATGTATTTTTTAGAATAAAAGTTTTAAAAAAATTTTCTTTGAAACAAGTATTTTTTTAAACATACAAATTTTGCCAAATCCTTTTTTAAATAAAAGCTATTGAAAGGCACTTTGAAAACAATAGCTTTATAAAATATTTTCTTAAAAACTACTTTTACTTTAAAGATTTTTCCACTGTTGCACTTATTTAATTCTGAAAAATATTTAATAAACATTTTAATAGATTTTTCATTAAAGATAAGTTTTTTTATTTTGTTAATTGAGCTTTGAAAAAAAGTAGAGCTTTTTTCCAAAGCTCTAGAATATACTTTTAAACTTTTAAGCATTTCCACTATTATATCTAATACTGAAAAACTAATATTTAACAAACATTTTAATAGATTTTATTTTATTTTTTTTTTTTATTTTAAGAAAAACTTTTTATTGTGTGAAATCTGTTTTTTTTTTTTTTTTTTTTTTTTTTAATAAAGCTTTTTTCTAAAGCTTGCTTTAAGTTAAAATTTCCTGTAAATCTTCTAGAAATCTTGAATAGAATTTGAATTTTGTTTCAAGAAGACATTTATAAATTGTTTATACAAATAATTAACCTACGCTCTTTATTTTCTTCTATTATTTATGCCATTGAATATTTGTTTAATTTTGTTTTTTTTTTTCTTCATACATTTGTTCGCAAGTCAAGCCATAAGAATATGTACATTTACGAAAAATAATAATAATACAATAATAATAAAAAAGAAAAAAAAAAAAATACATAGTCTCTCAAACAAAACAACAAAATTTTATTATTGATTATTATTAGTATTATTGAATATTGATCAAGTAGTTGGAATTGCTAATTGATATTTGAATTGAATTTTATTTGTACAGCTAAATATACACAACATACACTTTATTATGAAGCCTAAGAAGGAATGAAGAAACAAATTTTAAAAAGAAAAACGTTTTTTTTCCACAATATAATCATTTAAGAAAATTAAAATTAAAACCGGAAAAATTAATAAATGTTCAATTGTCTATTAAACAGTAACATAATCATTTATTATGCAAAAATTAAAAAAAAACACACATCATTTAAAAAGCTTCTAATGAAGTACATATGTACGGGGTGACTAGTTAGTAGCTACTAAGATGTTATGGGTTACTACTTGCTATTTAATTGAAGGACGCCTAAACTATATATATATGAACATATATAGTTTTTTATATTGTAAGTGGGTGGGCATTATTATTTGTCTGATGAAGATGTTTTATAATTAAAAACAATGATAACAAAAAACTCAAAACTTTTTAGTAATTAGCTTTAAACTCAAATACTTATAATAATAATGTCATAAAACATTATTTCCTTTTCATAGTCTAAAATCATATTTGACCCCATATAGAGTTTATTACATTAAAAATAAAAATATTAAAAAAAAATATATATATATATAAAATATGTAGTCCCTAATAAATTTTATAGTTATGAGTTTCTAAGTTCATAAACTCTTTAAACAAGAAATAGAACCCAAACTAACTCATTCATGCCCCTAAAAAACATTAAAAAAATCATTATTATTACTTATTTATTATTGTTGTTGTTTTGATGGTTGGTGGTACAACTCTTCATAAATATTTCTCAAAACGAAAAAATCAAATAAATTTTAAGCGCCACAGCCTCAGCCAGCATTCAGAGATTTCTTGCCCAAAAAATTTTTTTTGAATTATTGATATGATTTTTTTTTCTTCATGAATTAAAAACTCAAGTACACGCATGATGCAAACAATTGAATTAAAGTTTTTTTTTTATGTTTTTTTTTTTATAGAAATAATAACAACAGCAACGACAACAACCAAAAAGAAATCAGTTTTATTATTTATATAGAACAATTGAAACAAGTACCCCTTTGATATATTTTCGGCAGCCTGGCGCATGCTTTTTTTTTTTTTTTTTTGCTTCATTTTGATAATTTAAGTGGGGTCCAGCACTAGAGTAGTTTTATTTTTTATTGAGCTTTTTTTTTTTTTTTTGCAAAGTTAATCAAATGTCTGTTATTTTTATATGTACTTGTGTTATTTTTTTTTTATTATTATATTTTGTTGGTTAATTGATTTTTTTTTGGATGTTGCTGTTTGTTATTAAATTGTAGTCAGTTTGTATATAGAATTTAATGTTTGATATCAAGACTTTATTAAAGGAAATTTTCAATTATTAGATGGGAAGATAGAGACAAGCAAAAGTGAACAAAATTGTCTAGAATTAGATGGGAAACAACTTTAAATCAAAGTTTTATATTAGAGACGAAAACATTTAAAAAAAAAATGAGAATATTTAAAATTTAAATTGTGAAAAAATAGTTCTAAAGTCTGTTTCAGCTTTTAGTTATTTTATAAAAATATTTACCTATTTTTAAAAGCAGTGGAAATGGGTCTATAATAGATAATAAGAGCTAATTAAAAAGGAATTTTAAAAGAACGTTTTTTTTTCTAATTTCGGCAAGCATTTGTTTGTTTAAACTATTTTCAATATTATTGGAGCTAAATTAAGAAAAAGAAGCCTATTTGACAGTTTCTTATTGAAAACTTAATAAAAGCTTTGGCATATTTCCTTAGAAAATTTTAAATTCTTTTAATTATTTAAAACAAAATTTGTATTTAGTAGAATCGTGACAAATTCTTGGAGGCTTAGTAAAAATATAATTTAAATGAAAGCTTTATTAAAACTTTAACTCAATTTTAGTCATTATTTCTTTGTATAAAATATTATTAATATAAGTGGAATTATGCTCAATAAAAGAGGATTATTTCCATAATTTTAAATTAAAAGCTTCATTAAAGTTTTGTCTTATTTTCTTAGCTTTTCATTCTTTAAAGACATTTTAGTACTGGTGTAACTGTTATGTAATTTCAGAGATAGTTTAAAAGGTTTTCCACTGAAAGCTTTTACTCAAATTTACTGTTATGCATTTCTTTACAACGAAAAAAAAAAAAAAATATTGTGAAGTTGAGAAACCTTCTTTTTCATCGAAAGTTTTTGCTAATGTCTATTATTATTTATTAAACAAATACTTTTCAATAGCCAATAACCAATTATTTATTTAGAGATAGAGATTTTTAATATTAAAGGAACTGGAAATAAATTAAAAATTCAATTTAAAATCTTTTTAATTAAAAGCTTTATACAAGCTTTCACCAATTTCTATTACTATTCATAAAAAAAAAGTCTTTTCAATGTAAAAGAAAATGTTCTGAATTTAATAAAACAATTTAAGTGGTGTTTCTTAAAAAAGCTTTATATAAACTTTGCCTAATTTGTACAATTATTTATATAATAAAGATTTTTTAATATAAAAGGAACTGAAAATTAATTAAAAATTCAATGTAAAATGTTTTTGTAAAAGCTTTTACTAATTTCTATTGTAATTCATTAAATAAGACTTTTTAATGTGGGAAAAAATATTTTAAATTACAAAAAAAAAAAAAAAACATGTTTTAATTGAAAGTTTTTTTATAAAAGCTTTCTTCAGTTATAAGCTTCATAACGATTTTTCATGATACTAGAGAATATGAAATATATTTTTAAAGACAATTTAAGATTTTTTTTTTATTGGGGAAGAAAATATTCTACAGTTAAGAACAAATTTAAAGGTGTTTTTTAAACAAAAGCTTTCTTTTTATCGAATGTTTTCTAAAAAATTTTGCTAATTTTTCATTAAATAAATATTTTTTAAAGCGCAAAAAAACATTATCAAGTTAAGAAACTAATTAAAGTGGCTTTTTATTAAAAGCTCTGTATATAAACTTTGCCTTATCTGTCCAATTATTTATTTTATGGTAGAAAAGTTTTGTTATTAAATAATTGGATAAATATTAAAAAAATAATTTAAAAATGTTTTTAATTGAAAGCTTTATGAAAACTTTTTCTAATTTATTCAGTTAATTTTAATTTTAAAAAGATTTTTTATATTACGGGAAGTCAATATAAGATGTTTTTATGGGAAAGCTTAATAAAAGCTTCAGCGAAATTTCTTCTGTATTTACAAAAATAAGCTTTTCTCGTGTTTAAAAAATTATTGTTAGGTAATGTAGGTTTCTGGAGTAATTTTACTAAGTTTTTGTTTTTTTAAGTTATAAAGCTTTAACAAATTTCAACTGTTATTCATTAAATTAAAGCAGAAAAAATATTATGAAGTCAGAAAATCAATTTAAGACGAGTTTTACTACAAGCCTTTTAAACGATTTTTTCAATTTAACCCGTTGTTAATTTTATATTGTTTTTTAAGCATTGGTGGAGCTAGAAAATCAGTGGAGAGACAATTAAAAAAATTAAAAATTAATGAAAGCTTTCTAAAAGCTTTAAATAATTTCTGCAGAAATATATTTTAGTTAAAATTTCAATGTGTCGCTTAATATTCTTAAGTTATTTGTTATATATAAGAGAAATTTTTTCAAAAGATTTACAAAAGCTTTAGTTTATTTTTGATATTTAATTTTTTTTTTTTTAATATTTTGTTCGCATTGACTGAACTATATCACATCTTGAAATTAACTTAAAAGGTTTTTTGTCAAAAGCTTTATAAAAGCTTTACCAAAATTAGTTTTATCATCGAAAGTTTTAGTTTATTTTTGAAATTATTCATTTCTAAAGGATTTTTTAGCATTGCCCAAACTGGAACATATTTTCAAACTACTTCAATAGGATTTCAGACAAAAGTTTTATAAAAGCTTTAGCTAAATTTTTAATTTCTAGTCATTTTTCTTTCTTAAAAGAATGAATATACATATATTTTTTTGAGGACTCAATTTCAACATAAATAATTTCAATAGCTTTTAAAAAGCTTTTAAAAAGCTTTACTTTATTTTTTTGAATTATTCTATTTCAAAAAATTCTTCTAACAGGGTGAAGTAAAATAGTGCCTATTCAATATTACTTGAAGAAAGCTTTAAAATCATTAGAAGATAACTAATTCAGAACATTTATTATTTTAGTTTCTTTTCATTTATATTTAAACAATTTTAAATAAATAATAAAAATTACTTACTTGCCAAATAAAATATGTATAATTTTCAGTTTGTTACTTTTTGTGTTGTCAATATCTTTTACGCGTTGCGGTGTCTGGTATTAAATTTCTATTCCCAAAAAATGTTTTATATCAAAGCCAAAAATATTAACATAAATCTGCAAAAAAAAAGTTTAAAAAGAAAAGAAAGTTTTTAAAGATTAATTAATTGTGATAATGAAGTAAATATAATAAATGGCTAATTAGAATTAAGAAAAAACCAAGTGAAGAAATTAAAAAAAAAAAAAAATACTTTTTGAAATCTAAAAAACACACAAACAAACGTTACTTTTATTTCATAAAGCGAAGTTTTTGAACTAAACTAAAAGCTTAGAGATTTAATATGACAGCTCCTTGTTGCAATGATCAAAGACAGTTTTTATAATTTTTCTAGCTTAAAACTTTAATGAAACAAAAGCTTTTATTTTTAAAATAGCTTTTAATTAAAATATAGACTTTCATACAGCTTTTATTCCAAAAAAAAACATTTAAAGCCTCAAAATTACTTTCTTTCATGATCAAAGAACAAAATTTTTCTTTTAATTGTTCAAAGCTCTTAATAATTTTTAATCTATAAATAAAGCTATTAAAGCGGATTAATTGTTAGACGTAATTTAAGGTAAATAACCTGAGGTCTAAGTCCAAAATCTAGATTGTAAAACTTTAAACAAATAATTATATTTCATTTCATATTTCAAATGTTAAATATTTCCCATGATTGGACAACGTTAATGTCCCCATTATAACCCCCTTAAAGCATTTCTTCTATATATTTCTCTCTTTTTACTCAATAACAAAAAATAATTAAATACTAGCTTAACTTTAACTGTCAAATGTAATTAATTTATTCTTAAACTCTACAAAAAATAAAGAAAAAAAGAAACAATAAATAAGTGTATTTCTCCTCATTTCATATTCAGTTTAAACAATTTCTTTTATAGATTTTAACTAACAAAAAAAAAAACATTAGTTAACATAATTGCTAGTATGTATTAATAAATGCTATCACAACATAAAACTCTTAACTTTTTTTTTTTTTGTTAAATAGTTAAAAAAATCACCATCATCGCCATTTATTTAAACTTAGGTTGTTTTTTTTTTTTAGTTAATATTGTTCTCTTTTTCTTAAATTTAACTGTTTTTATTATTATTATTATTTTTTTTTTTAACCAACAACTATAGACAATATACATATGTAGGTAACAAATAATATACATATTAACATTTTTATTTTAAACAATTTCTTGTTGTTTTATATCTAAATAAGAGAGAGAAAGAAGAAAAAATAATAATAAATAACTAAACAAAAATTCATTGACCTCTTTGAGAAAGTTCATTTGCTTCTGGTTGATTATTATTAAGAAATTATTTATGTATTAGAGGAGATTTTTGTCTTTTATTAATATTAAATTTTTTTTAATTTTCGATAATTATTTTTTTGATTTTAACTATAAAAATATTTTAAATTTAGAGAATTTGGTATAATTGGTGTTAAAGATAATGTATGCAAATTATTACAAAAACATGTTTTAATAAAATTCTTGTAGAATAATATTTTAAAAATTTATTTTATTCAAGTGTCAATTATTTATTATGAGCTAAACATATAGACACATTATTAAAGAAGATGTCAAAGATGTTTTTGAAAGGAATATGGTAAATAATTGGTTAATTTAAATATTGTTTTAAAAAGATTATTTAAATTATTTAAGGTGTTTTAAAGAATGTTTTATTCTCTCATTAATTTGCTATAAAATAAGATTGAAGAAATAATATTAAAGTTACCAGATCTTAAAAAAATAATTCAAAAATTTAAATGTAATATTATAATATTATATTTTTTTTTTGGAAATAATTCAGTAACTATTGAATCGTTAAAGATATCTCAATAAAATTTCACATGGTCATAGCTGAGGTGTTTTCTAGCGGGTCAGGGGGGAAGAGTCCAAAGTTGGACATCTCGGATATGTAAATTTTTTGAAAAAATCGAAAAAAATTCATTTGTTATATGGCAGAAAAGAAATTTTATATACAGATAGTCCTCGTAAATCTCTACGAAAAATACGCTTACATGTGTAGGTTATCTTTTTTAGTTTAAGTTTTTTCAGTTTTTTAAATTGGCGGGCTTAATATTACCAATAAAATGTTTTAAAATATTCGCCAGATTCCTTACAAAATTCTAAATAACATTGCTGTAAGAATGATATAAGTATATGAATCTGTTAAGAAGTTATATTAATATGAATTTAGAACTTTAACAAAATTTTACATTTTTGAGGTTTTTTTCTAAAAAGGTGGCAATATTTATTCACTGATAAAATTTGTTTTTGTTCTGGGCTTAATAATTTTTTTAATGTTTTTAAAAGAAATCTTTATGCCAATGCGTGTAAAGTAAATCCGGAGGAGTTTGGGCAAAGGTCTGCACACAAGCCCTATCCAAATTTTATCAATTTTAGGAAATTTTTGTTTTATTTTTTTGTTATGTTCTCAAATCGAAAAGTTGGGATCGAATTAAAATTATCTTCGTTTTAGAGCTACATATGTAAGGTATACACCCAAAAATTATTTTCTGACGGAAGCCCCTTATAACGACAAGGTGATCATTTCAATTTTTTTAACACGTTTTATACGTATTGGGATTTTGGGTATTTTTATGTAAAAAAGTGGGAATTTTTTTAATTATATGATTTTAGGACAAGTTTATACATATTATACTGAAATTTTAATAAAAAATCGCTATTCGTTTAAATTTTATTAATGTTTAAATATTAGTTTTATGTTTTGAAAAAACTCCAAAAATGCTAAATTTTTAGTCCCTCAAGAAATTCTTCGATCAAATTACATTCCACTAACTTTTGTTTTATAAATTATCTCCATATTCTAACGTTTTCTTAGATACCAAATATTTGTATAAAAATTTTATATTTTTGCTTAAAACTTAATAGAAACTTGGTCTTCTCTAGCCAAAATATGCTATTTTTCATATATAAATTAAAATGCTGCCAGATTTTATAAATTCTGCTTAAGTTACCGGACCTCATATGTGGCATAAGGATATATTAATATAATTTAAATTATTCTTCTTACTTCAGCTTAACTTGATGAATTTTTTACTTTTTACTTATAGTTTTCAGAATAAATATTTACTCAAATAATAATTTATCAGTTAAGTTATAATATTGCCACAGTGAGCAATTCTAAAGAATTCTACGTACAAATCTATTTTTTTATTCTTTAAAAAGTTTTTTATAGTTTTTCTCTTAAATTTATAATATTAAGTCAATAAGTTGCAGACTTTTCTGTTAGTAATTAAAATATAAATAAATTACCATATTACTAGATTTTTTTACTATTAAGAATATTGCCAGACTTTTGCATTTAATAATCTTAAGTTAAAAATAAAAATTTTTGGAAAATTAAATATTTTTTGATAAAGTTTAATTTTATTGGGGCGAGGATTCCTCTCCTCAAGCTAAGTAACTTAGATACTATGCTTGACTTAGCTCCACTTGATGTCTATATCAAATATGTATCGGCCAAGCCCGCTTTAAGTCTCTGGAAGTCAGACGAACTGAGTGTCCGAAGGGACTATATCATCCCTAGGATGGATTTTGATAAATCTTTTAGTATTAGCATCTCCGACAGGGAAAGCTGGGCAACAAATTCTGTCTTTTAAGAAGGTGCAATCTCAGTCTTCAGTGACAGGTCAAAAACGGATACCGGAACCGTGTCAGGAGTTTTCTCTGAAGACCTGGGACTTTAAATATTTCTAAGATTACCGGATACTTGTACAGTATTTCAGGCTGAGATATATGCTATAACTGTAGCTGCTAGACGAATCAGAGAACTATTTTCAGAAGCCCTTACTGTCGACTTCTTTGTAGATAGTCAGGCCGTGATCAAGGCTCTAAATTCGTATGTGGTGAAATCGAAATGTATACTTGAATGCGATCGATCTCTTTCCCAGAGGCGCACGCAATGTTTAAGACTAGTATGGGTATCAGGGCACGAAGTCATTCTTGGCAACGAAATGGCGGATGAGTGCGCAAGAAGTCGATATTTCTCTTGTTGAACTGTCGAACTTGTTAGAAGAATGGGCGCTTAAGGAAAAATTCCTTAGGTGGTCCACTATAACCACTTGCAGGATATCTAAAACCCTTTGGTCCTCAATTGATAGACATAGAACTAAGACCCTTCTTACCCTTAGTAGAAGGATGATCTCACTTCTAACAGGTATCATTCCGGGACACTGTATAATAGGTCCGAATACATAGGCTTTTCCCAAACTAATTTCTGTAGAGGTTGTTTAGATGAAGAGGAGATAGAGTCGGTAAAACATCTTTTATGCGATTGTTCGGCACTGCAGGAGCGCAGACTCAATTATCTGGGCGAGCGCTCCTTTCAGAATATTGACGATCTGGGAGATGTATCATTAGGTAGTCTATTAGGTTTTGTCCAGAGTACACGGTGGTTTAGTGGAAATCGTGTACTCGAGGCACCTACGCGAGAAAATTAGTAATGGTGGGTTTTTCTTCTTTCTAGGGAAACACAATGGGCCACGTTGGGCCTCCTTAATTTTATATAATTCCTCTTTAAATGACTAGCTAGAGATTTACCATATTGTGCACACTTTTCTGAAGTTGCCAGATCTTAAAATTATTTATAAAACAATGAAAATAATGAACTTTTTTTTTGGAAATTATTTGAAATTCGTTGTATTAAAGTTTATAAATACTTAACAAAATTAACTTTTTATTTAATTTATTGCTTATAAATATTGTACAGTGTTGCCACATCACGTACAATAAAAAAATGTACAACTAGAAATTATTTTAAAGATCATAAAGGTTCTAAAAGGAAAACTTTTAATCGCTTTGATTCCTAAAAGAGCCGCTAACAAATATGCTTTAGTATTGCCAGATTGCATGATTAATAATGAAGTTGATGTTGAAGTTTTTAAACTTTTGAATAAATTAATATAAAACAATTATTGTTTTTTAAATATTTTTTATATTTTAAAGGTTTGAAAATGATCATTTAATTCTTTTGATTCCTTAAAAGACTTATTTCTAATAAAGTTTCCAGACCTTAATCTTTTTAATTAAATAAATGATCTTTTCCAGATTACTTTAAGGATTATAAAAAAAGCTTTTAAATTTGCTTAAGTATTGCCAGATTACATGTCTAATAACAATGTTGCCAGACCTTCAACATTTAAATATAAAAATCAAAAAGGATGAATTTGATTATAATTAAGATCATAAAGAAATTATAAAGTAAAATTTTTATGTTTGTTCATTCATTATATGTACCTACAAATATGGTATAGTGTTGCCAGATTGCATGATTATTAATAAAGTTGATACACTTAAAATGTTTAATGGAGCAAATATTTTAAAGATTATAAAAGTTTGAAAGATTAACATTTAAAGATTCTGAAAAAACAAAAGAGTTGCCAGATTATATGATTACTTATGGGGTTACTAGACCTTAACTTTAATAATAAAAAAAAGCATCAAATTGTAATATAAAAATTTATGTTTTACTTGAAAATAAAGAAGTTTCGATTATACATTTTAATAAAGATTTCTATAAATTTAAATACAAATTTATCTTTCTACTGCCATTACCGTTATTTAAAAATTGTTTAGCTAAATTTTTAACATTTTTTTATCTTTTTTTTTTTTAGAAAAAAAAAAAATTATTAATTATTGCTATTAAAGCATAAAAATAATTAATAATCACAGTAGTTATAATAAATATTATTAATAATGGTATAAAATTTCAAATACAAGTGTTTTTTTTAAGTTTCTTTTTTCTTTAATAATAATTTGTTTCAATAATGATAAATAATTTCATATAAAGGAGAAAGCGTTTTTAATTTAGAAAAATTAAACTTTAATAATACCTGTAATCGAAAAAAAAAATAAAACAAAAATATCTATAATTTCTATCAGTAAAAACAAAGAAAATAGTTAAAGAAGATTATACAATATTACCATATAATAATATTAGTCTTAGTATTGCTATAAGCACAGATGGATCTTAGACATACACACAGCTGGAGTTAAACATTTTTTTCAAGAAAGAAAAGATGAACAAAAAAATTTTAAATTCTCACACATAAAATTTGGTTTGAAATTGAACACACCAGTAGTAATAGTAGTAGTTTCAAATGATAATTTCCTTCAAATAGCAGGTAGTTTTTCTTCTACTTAATACTTTTGTTTAGAGTTCTACTTTACAGTAGTACAATTTTCTTATAACCTTGATTTTTACGTAATATTTTGCTTATAAAGGAGAGTTAGAGATTCTTAAGGCGGTCAAAATTGCGTAGACATTTGTAAATAGTCATAAAGTCATAAATCTTTTTTATTATATTCTCTTGGTTTATTTGTTAAGGTTTTTTTTCTGTTTCAGAAAATTTGTAGGCGTAATTTTTATACGTTTCTTACTTTAAATTTCATTGTTTGTCTAGTTTTATTTCTAATTTAGTTACACTGTTTTAATTTCAATTTCTCACGTCTGTTCAAATAGGAAAATTTATTACAAACTTGTGAGAGATAAAAATAATAAAAATAAAATCTCCCTATTTTTTTAATTACCTTAAATAATTGTGCAACTATTTCTGACTATTAAAAGCAACATAATTTGTTAGAAAACCGCCATAAAAGAAAACAATAAAGAAAAATTCCTTTACTTTAACTCTTAGTTATCTAACTAAAGTGACAACATTTTTAACATAAACACACGCTCATTTTCCATAAGAAATGTCAACATTTTATGATCGCGGTTTTCTAAATTTAGATCAGACCTCTTGACTAAATTTCTAATAGAGGGTGTCTTTTTCTTTGCCTGTTAAATACATACTTCAATGTTATTTTAGTTTATGAATGAATTTCTTTTGAGTGTATATTACAATTACAAATTTTTGACATACGCATGTCATGTCATAATTATAAGAGAATATTTTTTCTTGTACTCTACAATTATTTTTAAGTCTAGGTAAACTGTCAATCATTTTTTAGTATTTGAATGCTTTAAATACCTCGCTAATTATCAAATCAACACATTTCAAAAGGAATAGAGAGTGAAAGGCAATATGAGCATAAAAGAGGAAGAAATGACAGCTTGTGGTTTTAATTTTTAAATATAAAAATTATTTGTTTTTTTTTTTAATAGATTAAAAGAAAAATTTTGTAAAGGTAATTATTAAGTATTTTAACAAAAAATTTTATTAAAAAAAAAAAAAATGATGCAAAATTTAAGAAGAAAAAGAGAGATAAGCAACAGGTAAAATGATTATGAATATTATTTGTTTTTTAAAGGATCCTGTGTCTCAAAGAGATCTGACATAAACCAATCATATTAAAAAGATATTAACATAAGTAAAATTTACTTAAATTTTGGTTTTAAAATTTAAGATTTGTAATGAAAATTTGTAAAGATTTTAAAATAATTAATTTCTCACGAATTAGGATCTCTCAGAAGAATTCTCAAACAATATTAAGTACGAAATTTTTCATGATAGTATTTTGTGAATACGACGGAAAATCACAAAAAATAGAAAATTTAATAAAATATTCCAAAAGTTAATTGGAAAAAGAAAAACATAATTCTTTCTTTCCTTAAATTAATTATAACATTAGACTAAAGTAGCTAGAGCTTAAAGGGTTTTTGTATTAACAGATTGATTATAAAGTAAGGGTATATTCTTTGAGTTGCCAGACTTTATAAATTAGCCGTAGAAAAAAGCAAAACAATTCATAGAAATTTAGTAGAATAATCCTTAAATTGATTCGAATTAAAAAAAGATTGAACAATAAACTTATTAAATTAAATAGAAGAAGGTGTAGATGTAGAAGGTATAGATTCTAAAGAAGTTATCAGACCCTAAAAATTGCTAAAGAAAAGTATTTAAAATATCAAAGAATATTTATTTGTTTTTGCTGGAATTTATAAAAAATTTAAAGTTCTAACTTGCCTAATTAAAGAACTAGCAAATTATTGAAATTGCTGGACCTAAAGCTTATTTATAGAACAATGGCAAAAGAATTTGTCAATCTTTGAAATTAAAATTTTCCGGAGTTACCAGATTGTCTGCATTTTATGGAAGCCGTAATAGCAAAAGCTTAACTATAAGATAATAATTAAATAAATAAAAGTGATTTAAACAATTGGTATTTTATTTAAATTTAGAAATATTTCTAGGCTTTAAAATCTTTAAATAAGCTATGGTAATACCAGATTGCGTTTTAAGGAAGCTGTCAGACCTCAAAGTTAGATTAGAAATAGACCGAGATGTTCAAAGAAAATTTAACTAAATTCTCTAGTTATTAAAAATTTGTGCAAATTTCAAAAACTTGTAAAAAAATTATATACATATAAAAAAAAAATAATTACCAGATCGTACGTATTTTATCCAGGCTAACAGACTTGAAACTAAGGCTGAGAAAAAATAATAAATGTTCGACCTCAAATCTGACTTAAGAAAAATATTAAAATATTCAAATTTTTGTTTGAAGTTTATCTTACAATTAAATTTTAAAATTTCATCATAAAGAAACTACTAAATGCTTTCGAACATGGATGGAGTATGAATGTCTCCTTCTACAGGTTCCGGCGTTGCCAGATTGTTTGTATTTTAACAAAATTATAGTTAACTATATAAAAATGTCAAAATAATTCAAAGAATGTTGAAGAAGTACTTTAAATGTTGACATTTTTAAATAGAAAATTTTTAAATTTTAAACGTGTGGCCAGATTAATGAAATTTTATATAAGTCTTCAGTGTTAAAAAATGGAAAGAAATGACAAGTGAATTTAAAGAGAAATAAATCAAAATTTTTAAAGATTTTGCAGCTGTTAATTATTTAAATAAGCTTTTTGATAAGCTTTGAAGATGCCAGATGGTATAAAAATTATTAAAGCTATCATACCTCAAATTAGGCAGCAGAGCAAATTAATTCAAAGAAAATATTAATAAATGTTCAATCCGTTTTAAACATTATTAAAGATCTTTTTGTTATTACGAACTTTTTGCAATATCTTTGAAAGAATTGTTCCACTGAAATTGCTACACTGTTTTAATATTACTAAAGTTACCAGATCTTTAAACTGGGTAAAGGAAAGTTAAACAAAATTTAAGTTTTTCAATCTTAAAATTCACAAAACTAGTTAAATTTTTTTTAATAATTAATTAGTAGAAAGAAGCTATTGCTGCCAGATTGCCTTAATAAAAAAAAGGTGCCAGACTTTTAGATAAGGAAACTTTGAAATTTATGAAAACAGATTTTTTTTTTTTAAGTTCAAATTGATTTAAAAAAATTAAATTTTATAATTTAAATAAGAAAGTGTTAAAAATGTAAAAGGTTACCACATTGTTAAAAGTTCAAAAAAGTTGCCAAGTTTCTGACTTTATCATAAAAAAATCTTAGAAAAATCAAATGAAACATATTACAAACATTTTAATATATAAAGAATTTTAAACAAAGATATAAAAATCGATTTTCAACTAGTTGTGGTGTTGCCAGACTTAACATATCCAAAGAAATCGGATCTCAGTGTTATTGCTAATTTTGGCTAAATTTAAAAAAAACGTTTTATAATCGACATTTTAAAGACATAATAAAAATTATAAGGTCTTACCTTAAAATTATTTTAAATTGTTAAGATACAACAAATAGTTAATTTTTTCTTAATACAAAATTTCCATTACACAATTGTTTTAACAAAAATTACTATCATCCACTACCTTTAAGACTTCACACTAAAATAAAACTATTTAAAATTTAAAACCAAACATGAAGCAGCATAAAGGTGCTAATTTTTAAAATTACCACGAAAAAATAAAACCCCAAAAATTTACTCAATAAGTAAAAAAAGCGGCAATTGCTTTTATACATTAAATTTAAAAATCCCAAATACAACAAAAAAACTCTAAGACAGACTTAAAAATAATATAATTTATTAGTTTCTATTACTACAACAAAATGTTTAAAACATTTTAAAAAGGTTTAATTGTAATCAATACCTTACTCTCTTTTCTAAATCCAAAAAGCGATAAAACTGTCGATTTTTATAAAATTTATTGCCAATTGAAATTAAAACAAACATGTGATCTTTTTCCTTTAGTTTCTTATATAAAAAAATTGTTACAAATGTTTAAAGATTTAAAAGAAAAAAATCTTTGTTGCTTTAAAAACAAAAGTGACAAAAGTCAAAAATTTTAGAAGACAAAAATAGTTACCTGCTGTTATTAGATTCGAAAAAAGAACAGGTAGGAAGAAAAGTAGTTTAAACATTTTTACTAAATAGTGTTTTGTAAATGTTGCCGCCCTGTTTCTAAACCAAAAGGAAAAAAAGACAATTGTTTTACAAAAGTAAGTGTGTGTGTGTACGAGCACCTTTTAGTGATCAATAAATTATTGCGTATCTAAATTAGGACCCTGATATTTTAGTCTTTTGTTTAATCTTAATATAATCTATTTACTTAAGTTAAACACTTAGCACAGAAATTATGAAAGAAATTGAAAAAGAGAATATTTAATAGTGACTATCTTTTAGTAGAATATTATTAGACCTATTGTCTTTTACTTAAGAGCATGACTTTTTGAAAAAAAAAAAAAAAATGTTTATGGGAAAAGGATTTCACTTTTTTCTATGATTTTAAAACAAGTTAATGTATTTTGAAAGGATTTTGAGGTAAAAGGTTTAAGATAAATATTAAAATTTCTTAGAATCAATATAAATACTAATAAAAGATTAAAATTTTTAAAGTGTTTTAAAGTTTTTAAATAACTAGATTCAAATATTCTGAATGAAATAGAAGATTTTTGCGAATTCGTTTCATAATTCTGTTTAAAAATTAAAAATCTTAATTTATAATATGTTTTCACATAAATGTTTATTTTTTTAACCAAATCCTTTATATTAAATATTTTTGACCACTGTTTTTACCTATTTACATTTACGTCTAGTAGTTATAAGTATTTATATAGAAGTACATATATACATATGTATGTACCTATTGTTTATTATTAGGGTTAGTTAAACTTGTTACTTGATGTTTGCATGACAACTAGTTATATCAATTATAATAACAAAAGGTATATTAAAATAATAAAATAAAAAACCCCTCAATAGGTGAATGTAGTTGTACTAATATTTACATACAATAAACACATTCATTTCTAACTACAATCATATATTTACATACATGCAAACAATTTGACTCATATTAACGGGCAGCAATGGATGAATATAAGAGAAACGACCTCTATTATACAAAAAATAAACTAGAATTAATATAAAACAACGACAACAACAATACAAACAATTAACATAAACATAATTTTTACGGTAATAAACATCTAATGAAAATTAACCGAACAACAACTACCAGTCAACTAGTCAGCTAAACAATCTCACCCCCACCCTTTAGTTTAATAGCACAACAACAACAAAAGTAACGAAATTTTAATAATCTTTCAACAAAATGTTTTTTTTTTTGGAGAGCAGGACAGAAAAGAAAAGCGTTGACTTGTAACCCTGGCACCTTTTATCACTTATTGTCACTACAGTTGTCTGTGTAGTAATATTAAATATACATACATGTGTTAGTGTTAGAGTGTGTGACTAAACTATTAGTCTTTGTATTTGGTATTTAATTTTTAAATACAGAAATTAACATATTAGTACATGATAACTATTATTTTTTTCCTTTTATATATTTTTATTGTTATTACAAAAGGATAGTTTTAATAGCGCGGTAAATAAAAACGAGGTTAGAAATAAAAGGACTCTTTTTTATAAGGAGTAAAACTAATTTAAGATTTTGAAGAAATCAGTCTTTGATGAAATTACAGTTGTGAGGTGTTAGTTTTTTGACACCATTCGTTTACAACTTTTGAAAACACATAATTGAATACAAAATTTTATTTTATTTATTTATTAAAGTAACAAAAAACATTCAATTTTTTGTTGTAGATTTAAGCACACAGTGTACATATTTATTAGACATATATAGGATTGATACACTATTGTTACTGAATGGTGTCATTTTGTACACGAATGTGGTCAATATTTACAAAAGTCTAAATAAATTTAATGCAAAAGAATTTTCTAATAAAATATGTAAATTTATTTTATAAGTTATAATTACTTTTGTAGCCCTTTGTAATATAAAAGAGTGCTATTTGATGTTTTAAAAGCAAAAAAGAAATAACTTTTTATTACTATTTTTTAAATTTCGATCTATGTTTATTTTTTATTAGCGATATATTTAGGTTTAGCGAAATAACTAGCAAATGGTAGTGAGAATGGTGGCAATCATATCTAGATAAGTGTGTAGTTAGTGATAGTTTCATGACCTAAAGGGAGTTTCTTCTTTATAGTTTATAGCCTTAAATATTTTAAGTTTAATTTATAAAAATGTCAGAATAAAAATTTATACTTTAAATCAAAGAATAATTTGTTAAGGATTTATTTTGTAATAATTTCTTTCAAATCTTCCTCGGTTAGAAACACCTTAAAAATTAAAAGCCTTGCTTAATCTCTCTTATATTAGAAAAATAAATATTAATTTCAGGATGGGAAAAATCGCATTATAAATAAACATCTAAAAATGTTTTCTAGCCTTGTGGAGCCTAGAACCCTTCAGGGTATCAAATTAATATTAAACGTAGTTTGGCCTTTAAACTAAGAATATTTTTTAATAGGAAATCTTTTCTCTACTGCCCTCGTTTTATGTTAGGGTGTAGAATTTTACAAATAAACATATAAATTACATTAAAGGCCGAAAATTTCATATTATTTCATTATTAAATATTCCTATAACCATTTTTATTTTTATTACAACTGACATTAACACATGTTTAAATAACATTTGAACAATAACAAACTTAAACATACATTCATACAAAAAAAAAAAAAAAAAAATTATGAATAATATTTTGTAAAACTTTTTGAACTCTATAAACATGAACCCTTTAATTATCCTTTTTTTTTTTTTTTTTTGTTCATATTGTATGAGTAAGAGTATTTTTTACAGGTTAAAATAGTTTGCTTAGAAAACAGTGGGCGTGTATTTTGGTGTTATTTCTGTTCACTTTTTTTATATGAATAATAATGAAATTAATCGTAATCATAGTTAGACTGCATGCAAATTTTCACTATTTTGAATATGAAAATGAACTTTTCTTTATTTTATTTTGTTGTTAGAATTAAACGGAGTTTCAAAATAATAATTATATTATTATTTTTATTATTTTTCCTTTAACCTGTACATTAATAGTTTCATATTTGTGTTTTTATTATTTTAATGTTGTTTTATTAGAGATTTTGCTTTCATATGTAATTAGTTTAATGCTAATACAACAATATTGGGGCCTGGTAATTATTTTGTAGCATAATATAAGTAGTAATTTTGGGTAATAAAATTGAGCATATTTTTAGGGGAGTTTTTAAATAAAAATTTGTAAAAAATACTCAAATTGTGTTCAAAATTAGAATTATTCTTCTACTTAAACTTAAGTAAGATCCTTTATCTAAACTGTTTTTATTTATTCATATCCCTATGGAACCCCTCTCTTATATAAATTTTCATAATTTTTTTCCCCCTTATTTCCATTTTCCACAAATGGTCAATTGAGTTTTTCTTTGTTTGTTAGCAGTTTTTCACCTTTAACTACTTGTTTTTTTTAATTTGAATTAATTGTTAAGGGGTTTCTATTACTTTTTTTTCATTCCTTATTATTGTTGTTTTTTATCAGAATTTTTATGTTTCACCATGTAATAATTTGTTGTTTGTAGGGTTTTTATTACTATATTTACAAAAAAAAAAAAAAAAAAAACAAAGAAATAATTCACACAAAAGTAATTATTATTGTACGTTATTAAATAGCAAGAATTTCCTAAGAAACTCATAAATATTTTAAGTTTCATATGTTTTGTGCTAATTTTTAAAATATGTTGTAAATAAATGTAATTTTTTTGGTTTGTTCTTTTTTTTAATATTTTAAAAATATCCTTTTTTTGTGTTGTTGTAAAATTATTTACATATTTAAACATATTGTTTGGAGAATTTTAATAGCGGAAAAATTAAAAAGAGTATGTTTTTAACCCCTTTATGAAACTAAACGTCTTTTTTAAGAGGTTTGAAAGAAAAGTTTTAATAGAGCTAAAATACAGCCAAAAAATGTTGATGGTAAATTAGGACAGAAGTGAAGTTTCATAAATAACGACAGCTGTCAAAATAAATTAAAATATAAAATTCGAATGAAAAACTAATTTATTCCACAATATAATTAATAAAAAACAATACAATACATTATAATTTTGGTATAATACTATAATTTAATACAAAATTTTACTTTTTCTATAAAATTATAATTTTTGCTTAAAATTTTAATTGCAGTATAAAATAATAATTTTAGTATAAATTTCTAATTTTAGTATAAAATTTTAAATTTAGTGTAAAATACAAATTTTAGTGTTAAATATTAATTTTAGTATAAAAGTTTGATTTTAGAATAAAATTTTAATTTTAGTATAAAATTTATGTTTTAGTATAAAATTTTAATTTTAGTATAAATTATAATTTAAGCATAAAGTATAAAATGTTGATTTTATTATAAAATAAAAATTTTTGTGAAACTAAAGTTTTAGTAAGTATAAAATAATAATTATAGTATTATTAATTTGTTATACTTTTTTTATTTTATTATAAAATTTTTGTATGTCATTCTAAATTTAATATCAAATGGTTTAACACTTTTAGTACTTTTTATACTAAAATACAAATTGTATACTAAAATTATAATCTTAAACTAAAAGTAAATGTATAATTTTATACAAAATTTTTTTATATTAAAATTATAATATTATATTAAATTAAGACTTTATATAAAAATTTTAATTTTATGCAAGTTTAAGATTAAAACAAGCGCGAATGTTATATTCGGCTCGGCCGAATCTATATACCCACCATCAACTTTTTATAATTTTACGTTATATGGGAGGCGAGCGGTAAAGTGGGCGGATCACGACCAGTTTTTGTTTTCGAGTTTACATTGGTTCTTGAATTATTTGATCACAATTTCGTTGAAGTTTCAACTTATATGAGAGGTGGGCAGCAAACGCCCATTGTTTGTTTATATCGACCCTCAAACTATTTATACTAAATTTCGTTGTCGTACATGCTTTTGTTTAAGAGATATCAGCAGAAAAATATGAAATTAAGCTACAACGGACATCCTGTGTTTCAAGTTTTTAGCCCATAACTTTTTTGTATATTAACCGATTTTGCTCATTTTCAATCCCAAAGAAACCTTATATAAATATTTGTGCCAAATTTCATCCCCTATACGTTGTTCCGTTCGAGCCCTATCCTGCTTTCAACAGACAGACAGACGGACGGACATAGCTAGATCGACTTAGGTTCTAACCAGGACCCAGAAAATATATATTTTGTGTTACACACATGTTACACACGGAATGACAAAATCAATATACCCCCATCTTTTTGATGGTGGGTATTAAAAATGTTTCTTTCATCCATATTTATTTGTTTATTTATTTATTTATTTATTTATTTATTTATTTATTTATTTATTTATTTATTTATTTATTTATTTATTTATTTATTTATTTATTTATTTATTTATTTATTTATTTATTTATTTATTTATTTATTTATTTATTTATTTATTTATTTATTTATTTATTTATTTATTTATTTATTTATTTATTTATTTATTTATTTATTTATTTATTTATTTATTTATTTATTTATTTATTTATTTATTTATTTATTTATTTATTTATTTATTTATTTATTTATTTATTTATTTATTTATTTATTTATTTATTTATTTATTTATTTATTTATTTATTTATTTATTTATTTATTTATTTATTTATTTATTTATTTATTTATTTATTTATTTATTTATTTATTTATTTATTTATTTATTTATTTATTTATTTATTTATTTATTTATTTATTTATTTATTTATTTATTTATTTATTTATTTATTTATTTATTTATTTATTTATTTATTTATTTATTTATTTATTTATTTATTTATTTATTTATTTATTTATTTATTTATTTATTTATTTATTTATTTATTTATTTATTATTATTATTTTTTTTTGCCCATGATATTTTTTATTCTATTCCCCATTTTTTTTCCACGAGTGTTTTCATAAATGTCCTTTTTATTCTTAGCTACTCACTTCCTTTTTGAATGGAATTTTTGCTTTGGCTCTTATTTTACTATATTTAGAAAAACATTTACAAAATATTCTCTAAAATATTTTTATTATACAAACGTGATTTTATCTAAAGTTAGCAAATGTGAAAATGCGAATAATAAAATTTTGTTTTGTTATAAGAAGCTAAACAATTTCACCTCTTTCTATTAAAAAAATCTCAAAAATATAAAACAATTAAGAGCAATAAAAAAACTAATTGTAAAACAATAAAAAACGCTTTAAATATAAATTTAGAAAAAGGTATAAAATTATCTTTTGTCACCTGGTATCAAGTCCCCTTTAAATATAATTTTTACTTACTATTATTTTGAATTATTGGACACCAATATAGTGGGAGATATTTACCTAAAATGAGAAGAAAATAAAATAAAAATCAGTTAGGAATATTTACAAATAATTTTAGATGACATCTGGGGGTCCAAAAGCCAAATAGAGTAAAATAAGTTAAAAATGTCTTACTAGTTGTAAGGAGCTTTCTAAAACAAATTAAATTTTATTTGTAACTATTTTTCAAAACACTATTTAGGATATGAGCCTCCGGGGTCTTCTGTTTCTATTTTCAACCAAGGTATGTACAGAATACCCTTAAAATACCCTGGGTCCTTTGTTTCTATTTTTCCCTAAAGTATTTAAGGAATTAACTTGGTTCTCTGTTGAAATAAAGGGATATTTTTAAAAGCTAATAGAACTTTTTAAACTGAAAAATTTTCTTAACATATTTCAAGCCTTTAATGTATAAATGTATATCTCAGTTTTAAAAAATTTTTTGTTTCAAGCAAAATCTGTAGGATAATTTTTTATTACAATTTGAATTTTATTTTTTTGTTTTTGTCCCTGCAATCATTAAATATTAAAAGCAAAAATAAATCTGGTACCCAATGTTAAGATATAAATTTACCATTTATTAAAATTAAACGAGGGGGTCTAAAGATCCAAAGACGAGGGAAAAACACCACAGGATTAACACGCAAAAAATAAAAAAACCAAACGAAATAAAATAAAACAAAGAATTTATTCTTATTACTTAAAAGGACGGACAGACAGATTAACAGACAGACTATATAACATACAAATATGTATAATAAAACATTTCGGCGACACGTTATAGTGCACGCAAAAAACGATGAATTGAAGTCACTTAAGGTGACACACTATACATAAACAGACGGACAGACAATTTAACATTACCAAAATAAAATGAAAATAAAATAACTAACCAGCCTGAGCTTGTTAATCAAAGGCCATTAACCATTAACAACAGTACTGGGCAAAATACAACAATAATAACAAAAGTAAAATGAATTGTTATATTGCAAACTTAACTTTAAGTAAGAAGGAAGTATTGAACTTTTTACATACACATTAACTTACTTATATGTATAAATGTGTATATGTAATAAATTCAATTCTGGTTAAGAATAACAATAATAATGTGAGTTATATATGTATGTTTGTATATTAAAAAGAATTAAGTTAAAGTAAAAGGTGTGTCAATGCAATGGTCGCTGCTGCTGATTCTACTACACATTTTCATCAGCGTCATGAGACACCTTAAGTTATGAAAGATCAATAGGAAATTCAAAAAATTATAAAATTATCATTTTTGTTAGGATAAAATCCATAAGGACTTTAAAATTAATTATGTATAACAATAATATTTTTCATATAATAACAAACTGCTGATTTGTCTTGCTGGTAATGCCTGAAATATATGATAAAGTCAGTAGAGATTATTTAGCTTAAAATATGAAAAATGTGTTAAAGTAAAAGTTTTTTTTAAGAATAAAAAATTATAAATAACAGATATTCAAAATTTCTGTACCCTTGAAATTTTGATGAATTGTCCTGCTGACATTTAATTGTAATTTCAAGAATTATTTATTTTACTTTTGCAATTTCCTATTGGGACTTCCATTTTTTATAACTGTGTAATTGTATGTATGTAATAAGTGCTAAAGGACTTATAAATAAAAATTAACCATAACCAGCAGTAATAACAACTACAAACAATCGAATCCAACCCAACTAACCAACCAACAATGAAGAACAACACATTGGAGGAAGAAGGAACAAAAACAAAATGTAATCGTCATCATATTGTTATAAAAGGTGATTTTATGGTTATATAAAAAACAGCAACAATCATATATTGTTATTGTTGTTGTAATTAATGGCAAACAATTACACACAAAATCAACTGCACAAATAATAAAAAAAAAAACGAAAATTCATATAAAAAGAATAAACTTACTTAAGTAAAGTTAAAATTGATATTGAAGTTGAAATTAAAAGACAATTGTTAATATACACTTAACAAAATAATAATAATTATAATAAAGAATAATTAATGAAATAAAGGAAAATTTTTAAAAAGTATTAAAATTTCCTTTAAATTAAAAACACTAAGAGAAATAAGAGGAAAAGAAGAGAAAGAGTAAATTTAGCGATATATAAATTGGAAGTCTCTTTTTTAGTAATTAAATAGAGCAAATATATAATTATTATATATCAAAGGAAAGGAAATTTTAAGCAGATTTTAAAAATATATAAAACATTTTAATGTTTATAGAAATTAAAAAAAAAAAATATATAAATAAAAGTCTAATTATATAAAATTTCTTATTTAAAAAGTTCAGCTCCAATATTAATTTGTTGCAAAAGGGAATATAATAACTTTATTATATAACACATAAAATTAAATTATGCTTCTCCTCCAAAATATATAAATAATTTCGAAATTGTACAGAAACTTTAAAAAATTCGCTTAAAAATCCAATAATTCAAATTTGTTACTTTTGCTTCAAGTCCCAAGTTCAAGCCCATTGATTTAACACAAAAAAAAAAAAAAATAAATAAAATATACATGTATTATATATCAATAGAAAGGAAATTTTGTGTATGTTATAAAGATATATAAAATATTTACATATTTTATTGAATTAAATAATTTTTAGAAAAAAAAAAACTTATTATTTTACTGAGAGGTTTCAAGTTAACATTTATATGATTTCAATAACAGAAATGTTATACAAATTATATATCAAATGAAAGGAAATTATGTGTACTTTTCAGAAATATATCAATTAATTTAATAATTTATGGAAAGAGAAAAAATATTATTGATTTGTTGCAAAATTAATGAACAATTTTTAATTAAGTGGATATATTTTCATTAAATTTTCTTCAAAAAAGAAAATATACATAAATTATACATCAAAGGAAAGGAACTTTTTTTCGCTTGTATAAACATATAAAATTAGTTAATATTAAATTGCAATAAAAAAATATTAACGACTTTTGCAAGCAATTAATAAAAATATTAATTATACTAAAATGTTCCAATCATTTTAATTTGAACAGATCAAAAAAGTATTAAAAAATTATATATCAAAAGAAAGGAAATTCTGTGAACTTTTCAGAAATGTATCAATTAATTTAATAATTTATGGAAATATAAAAAAATATTACTAACTTTTTGCAAAATTAATGAAAAATTTTAAAAAGAATTTAAAATATTTTCATTAAATTGTCTTCAAAATAGAAAATATACATAAATTATACATCAAAGGAAAGGGACTTCTCCCGTTTGTATAAATATATAAAATTATTTAATATTAAATTGAAATAAAAAAATGTCAAAAATTAAATAAAAAAAAAAGAAAACAACTTCACTTAAATGTTTAAATTTAAGATCATTTTGATTTCAATAGATTCAAGAAATGTTATAAAAATTATATAGCAAATGAAAGGAATTGACGTGTACTTCTTAAAAGATATTTTATTAAAATAAAAAACTATACTACTATATTTATCATAAAAAGCTAAACTAATGAAACATGTTGAGTTTAAATATTTCAGCGAAAAAGTTAATATATCTGAATTATACATCAAAAGAAAGGAAATTTTGTCTACTTTAAAAAACTAGAACAGCCTTTCTAACATTTTTAAGAAATTTTAAATATTATTACAGATTTTTGCTTAATACTTAAAATAATTAAAAATATAGATTTTTTGGAAAAATCGTAGTTTAATTGATTCATTTTTAGAGGGAGAAAATACATGTTTATTATATATCAAAGGAAAGGAAATTGTGTCTTAGATTTAACAAAATATGGAAATTATATTAGTATATTATTTAAATTTTAAATATATAAATTATTTAAAAAAGCCCTAAATGCTTACCCTTTTAATTTGAATATAACAAAGAAATGTTATACATATTATATATCAAATGAAAGGAAATATTTTTTTTCAAAAATATATAAAACTTATAAAATACTATATTAAAATTTAAAAATCGTAGCAGAAAACTGTGAAAAAATGAAAAATATGTTTTTAAAAACCTAAAGTTCTCTTGATATAAATTGATTTTGAAATAACAAAATATACATAAACTATATATCACAGAAAAGGAAATTTTGTTTACTTTTGTAAAATATATAAATCATTTTAATGATCTCTCTATTAAAAATATTTTATATAGTTTTGCCTAAAACTCGGAAAAAATTAAAAAAATAAATATTAGGTGAAATCCTGACTTTTCGTTAGGAGAATATATTTATATTATATATCAATGGAAAGGAAATTATGTTTTCTTTTCAAAAATATATAAATTATTTTAATACTTGATATTAAGTAAAAAATTTTAAACAAAAACTAAAAATATTGCTCGAAATTTTTTTTTTTTTTTTTTTTTTCATTTATTTTACATACGTGTAGTATACATATATCAATAGATATATAATATCAAAGGAAAGGAAATTAACTCTGCTTTTCAAAATATCTATAAATTATTTTAATATATTAAGAAAATTTAAAAATTTTTAAATAATTTAGCTTAAAAAGTAAAATAAAGAAAAACTGTTCTTTTTTTGCGAGAGATCCCTAGTTCACTTTTTTTAAGCATAAAAAGGAGAAAATCTATTTAAATTATATATCAAAAGAAAGGTTATTTTATCTAATTTTTAAAACTATTTAAATCATTTTAATATTTTGTTGCGCTATAAAACTATAAAAAAAACAGAAAATTGAAATCTAGAAATTTTATTTAAATTTCTTTTTTTACCACACTTTCTAAGCTTTTGTAAATAAAAACTCGTCTTTTTCTTTCTTTTTGTTTTTTATTATTTATTATTCAATCACCATTATTAATAAAAATATAATTTAAATTTTTTAAAAATATAAATTCTTGGCCAAATTCTAAATCTTTTTATCTAAGTCTGAGTCTTTTTAAGTCTATAGAAAACATTTTCATGTCCAAAAAACTAAAGCTATGTTCACACTTGTCAAATATTTAACTAAAATTGCGTGACCACTAGTTCTACAACAAAATTGTTTGATGATGTAAGAGAAAACAACATCAAGCAATATTGTAAAATGTCAGCCATGATAAATGATAAGTAAATGAAGAAGATAGGAAATATTTTATATAATGGTTCCGTCATTTTAAATATTATTAAAAGTTATAGAACAAAATCTGAACCAACTTTAAAAAAATTGTGATAATTTAAAAAATTAAATTATTGAATTAAATAAAATTAATCCTGAATATTTATTACAATTGATGGAGGGTACAATACAACATTTGAACTTGTTTATTTTTATATTATGTATTATTATTTTTTCTATGGTTTTATTTTTTTTTTTTTTTTTTTAAGTTCTATTTTAGTTTTTATTATATTTTAATTTTGAACTATTATTATTATTTTTTTTTTTAGTTTTAATTTATTATTTTTTGTTTCAACTACACTTTTTGCTTAATTTTTTATTACATTTTATAATTTTTCTTTTTTTTTTTCTTCAAAAATGCACTTAAACAAAGAATTACTTTTAAATAAAACCAGCTTAAAATTTATTCCCGTTATAAGGAACCATTAAAAAAAACTGTCTCCATAAAACAATTTATTAATAACACTCCATAACATACCCACCACAAGAAAATCGATCTTCTAAACCCAGAAATGTTAACGAAACATTCAAAACAAAAAAAAAAAAAATTGTATTTCATATAAACCTGACTGACACTGGTTAAGAAGTTAAATTTACGCGAAAATTCCAGCTGACGCGTTTTAATTAATTACACTCATGTATGCGTAAAGAAAAGAAATATTTCCAATCATTAACAAAAATACAACAAACATTCGCACTGCACTTGTGTTAAATTCGTATTCGGTATACAAGACGACAAGTACCACAGAAAAAAAAAATTAATAAATAAATGAACGAACGATTGAATACACGAAGACAACTAACCATCCACTCTTGATAAAAAGGAATGTGAGACTGAGAAAACCCAAAAAAATTTAAGAGTAAGAAAAAAAGTACAAGTCATGATGTTAATGTGGTATGCATGCATGTATGTATGTAAACAAGTAAATGTAAGTGTATGGTGGACTCCTTAAGAATTTGTTGTTGTTGCTGTTTAACCACTTGGGAGGAATTAATACCTACTTAAAGATCATTGTGGTTGTTAAAAAAAAAAGTACTGTTGTTAGCAATTCTTTTTTCTTAATTATTGTTGTTGTCTGCTCTTTTTCTTCATGTTGTTGTTATTGTTTCATATAAGGTGGCCTTTACTTTTTATTATTTATTTAAAGTTGTTGTAGTTGTTTTTATTTATTATTTTTGTTGAGGTTTGATTTGTTTTGTGTTATAAAAATGATGCTGCTGAATAATGATTTTTTCCAACTATTTATTCTCTTATTATTATTATTATTTTTTTTTTTTTTTGATTTTTTGCTCTCTTTTTTTTAGGGATTTGTATTTAATGAGTAAGTGTTCTTGTAATTGAACGTGATTCACCAAAAATTATAAAAGAAATTATTGTAATGTTATAAAAGCAAGTATAAGTGTGTTTTGTATAATTTCTGCATTTCTTTTTAAGTTGTATTTATTTGAAATGAAATTTTTGTTGTTACTTATTTAAAGATACAACTTTTTAATTATAGTTCTTGGAATTATTTAAGCTGCAGAAATTAAATTAATTGCATTTGGAACGAAAAAAGTGTTAAAATAAAAGTACCGTTTCAGAAATTTGGTGGATGATTAAGTTAATTTAAATTAAAATAAAAGAAATGTAAATTACCGTGTTCCTTTTAAGTGAAATAAATGAAAAAATGTACACAAAAAAAATGTATATGAATATTTGTTTGACTTGATTAATTTTGATGTGATAAACAAGTATCTGCTTTCAGTTTTTTCCATCAGGTCTGGATTTTTTTTTATGGGCGTGTCTAATATTTCGCCCATAGTAAGGTCATTACTCTAGTATATTTCCTCATAACTCAAGAGTTATTTTGAAATATGTGTCCGAAAAAAAAAACATTTTTATGCAAAATTTTAGATTTTTTTGTTACTAAAATTTCTTTTGATAAATGAAAACATCAAAAATGTTTCAGTTTATCATCTTTATCTTAAAGCTGGTAATGCTGCGAATAAAATAAAGCATGTATCTTCAAAATTGATGCACAAATCTTTTTGTTTTTTTCACAGTTAGAAATATATAATTATAATTAATTATAATTTATTATTTATTGAATTAATTAATTAATTTTTATTTGTTTTATATTTTTTCTTTTCTCATATTTTTTACATTATTTCTTAATTTTATTCATTAATTTACCTTAAATTCCCTTAAAAATTCTTATTTCATTAAGAAATCCTACTTCAAATAAACCACCTACTTACTCTCTTTATTACGCTTACTAACACATACACTCAAACACTTAAATATCCGGTTCCGGTTAACTTAACCTCTAAAAATATATTGATGAATCTCAAACAAATCATATCTCTCAACAAAACAGCAACAACAACATAAAAAATCAAAACAAACTAGTCAAATAAAGAAAAACAACAAAACACAAACTGGCTCTCTAGCTCTCACCCAAACCATTGAAAGAAAAATTAAACATCAACTGAAAACTGAGTGAAATTAAACGCAACCCAACTGAGTGTTTTTCAACAACATGTTCGCGTAAAACATGTTGGAAGATAATAATGAATGTTTCTGCCAGAGATGTTAATAATGAAGAAAATGTGAAAAATCAAAATTTGAACAGACAGCGAAAATAAAAAAAACTGATTAGAAATGTAAACGAAATAAAGGAACAAATTAAATATAATAATCAAACAAAAATAAAAAATAAAAGAAAATATGGTTTTGGTATAGTTTGTGTATTATATGGGTGTTAGGGGCCCTAGGTTTTTTATTAGGATTTTTTTGTGTTTTGCAATTTGTAAGACATGTGTTAGCTAAAAATCTATAATAATTAATTTGAAATAATTGAATTAAATGGCTACAAAAAGAAATGTGGTTAAAAAAGTATTTAAAATAAATTATAACTATAGATATTGATTTAAATTTTTATGGTGGAAAAAATTGGACAACTAATAAAACTATTGGACAAATAATAAAATTTTCCTTTTTTTTTAATTTATTTTATGTACTTTTAATAATGTTCTTAATAAAGTTCTTTTCATATTTTATTTTTCTTATTTAATTAATTTTTAAATAAAAGGGGCTTTCCCCATTAATCCTGTCTGCTGCATTTCTCTTCTTTTCTTTAAAAATCAAAACTCTTAAAGAAAAATCAAATAAAAACAAAAACACATACAATTACAGTTAAATAACAATAATAACAAACTTATTGACTGACTGATTAAATGTATGAATGACTGACTGACTCAGTCTGTCTACTACTAGTATTTGCTTAAAATCTGTACTACAAACAACAATAACTATGAATGTCTGTTTGATTATAATACAACTTACTCTCTTTCAAACAAATACAATTTACTTAGTACAATTGTATTTACTTTCTATAAGGTTTTTGTTGTAATTGTAAAACCAAAAAATTTCCTCCAACATCAAAAGTGCTCCCCTAGAATAATACAAACAAAGAAACAAAAAAATTGACGACATTAGCAACATAAAAAAAAATCTCACAAATGTTGAATAAAATTTGTTAACAAAAAACAACAACAAAAACCGCGTTAGCTGTGACACGTGCTTTTTTCAGCTGTTTTGCTAAAAAAAAAACAACTCACGGCTAAAATAAAAAAATAACCAAAATAAATAAACATTAAAAAAAAAGAACAGAAAAAAACAGCAAAAAAAAAAACAGGAAAATAAAATAAAAAATCTCTAAAGAAAATTAAACAGAAAAAAATTTACTTTGTTTGCACAGCAACAACAACAACAAAATGAGAGTGGAAAATTGTAATCAAAACAAAAAACGCAATTGTTTTTTTTTTTCTTGCTTTACAAATGCACTGGCAACGAAAAAATAAGAATTAACCGTTATAAACATGCAAAAAAAAAAAAATAAAAATAACAAGGAAATATGAGTGTATTTCTATTACAGAGAGTTAGAATACAGAGAGTGAGTAAAACCAGAGAGCTTAAGTGAAGAGTTAATATTTTTGGGGAGTAGAAACTGCATAAAAGTGAAAAAAAAACTGCAGTAGGTTGTTATGGTGAACAAATACAACAAAGACACGACAAAGTAAATGTAAAGGAAAAAAGAGTTAGCGAATATGATATAAAAGGAGTTGGCCCCAAAGGGTTTAGAAAAATAATAATTAGTAAGGCTAATAAAGTGTTTTTCTTTGTTCTTAAAGGGAAAGAAATTTCTAGAAAAATTTTTCTTTATAGCAAATATTAAAAAAAAGTTTTCTTTCTTTCTTTTCTCTTATAGAAAAAAATTTCCATTTCTTTAATACAAAAATTTCATTTAACTTTATTTAAAGAAAATTTTTATTCAACTTTATTTTAGAGAACATTGTTTTTCATTATTAAATTTTCTTTTATATAAAAATTTTCATAAAATGTTCTTTTCTTTCTTTTCTCTTATAGAAAAAAATTTCCATTTCTTTAATACAAAAATTTCATTTAACTTTATTTAAAGAAAATTTTTATTCAACTTTATTTTAGAGAACATTTTTTTTCATTATTAAATTTTCTTTTATATAAAAATTTTCATAAAATTTTATTCCAAAGGAAATTTTTATAAAATTTTATTTTAAAGATTTAAAATTAATTTCCTTCTATAGAAAATGTTCATTAAATTTTCCTTTATAAAAAATTTTCATTAAATTTTCTTTCATTGAAAATTTTCTTTTATAGAAAATGTTCATTAAATATTCTTTTATAGAAAATTTTCTTTAAATATTCTTTTATAGAAAATTTTCAATAAATTTACTTTTATACAAATTATACGTAATAGATAGTCTCAAACTTTGGAAAACAAGTTCGAAAATTTTTCAAAACATCAGTTTTTTGGGAGGCACATTCACATTTTCATATGAAATTGCTTGGATTACTGCGTGAACTTAGTTTTTTATCATTTTACATAACAAAATCGGAGGAGCATTAAAAATAAATTTAATACAAGAATTTTATAGACTTTTTGAAAATTATGCAAAAATTGTACTTTTTGTTTTTGTATTTTTATATAGAAAATTGCAATTTAAACAAATATTGGATATGTAGATATACGAGTGGCGATAAATATAATTGATTGGGATCATAAATTTAAGTCAAATGTCGTTGATAGTTGAAAACGGGACACTTTTGTCAAAACATTTCGCTAAGGCACATCGTGTGGACAGAATGAAATTAACTGTAATTGACATAATTAGTAGCTGTTTGTTATGCTTAATAAAAATTCGGAGGCGCATCAAAAAATTTTGAGAGATAAACATTTTATGGACCAACAAATATGTATTTGTTTGTGTTAAAAAAGGATCACAATATTAAAAAGCATTTATATGTAATAAACTCTAACAAAAGGTATTTTCAATCAATATATGGAGAAATAACTTAGATTCGATCCAAATTTTTGAAAATCGCGATTTTTATTGAAAAGAAGATTTTTAAAATTTTACTAGGAAACCCTAAAATATACTGCACTAACACCATTAAATATTGAAAATATAAATTTTAATTGAATAACTCAGAAGGTTTTGATATCATGAGTAATTTTGACCTGAATTGTACATAAACTTCTAGTTTGTAAAAATTTTTATATGTTCATCTTTAAACCTCCATAACTTTCGAGCCCCTCATATGAAATGATTAACGCGAACTGATTCTACATGCATTCGAGTCACTTTATATGAAGATTTTAATGTGCCATCAAAAAAAATTAATATTTTTTTCAAAAATTTTTGATTGCCCATATTACACCATTTCCAGTTGTATTTCAGAAATTTCTAATTATATTTCAGAAATTTGCATTTATCTTTTAGAAATTTCTAATTATATTTCAGAATTTTCTAATTATATTTCAGAATTTTCTAATTATGCTTCAGAAGTTTCTAATTATATTTCAAAAATTTCTATTTATACTTCGGAAGTTTCTAATTACATTTCAGAAATTCTATTTGTAGTTCAGAATTTTCTATTTGTAGTTCAGAAAATTCTAAATGTATTTAAGAAATTTCTATTTACATTTCAGAATTAAACAAATTATTTTTAAGAAATTTCCATTTGTATTTCAATATTTTCTAAATGTATTTCCGAAATTTCCATTTCTATTTCAGAAATTTCTAATTATATATTTACATAGAAAGTATATGTTTAATGTTCCAAAATACAATTGGAAATTTCGGAAATACATTTAGAAAATGTTGAAATACAAATGGAAATTTCTTAATTACATTTAGAATTTTCTGAACTACAAATAGAAAATTCTGAACTACAAATAGAATTTCTGAAATGTAATTAGAAACTTCCGAAGTATAAATAGAAATTTCTGAAATATAATTAGAAACTTCTGAAGCATAATTAAAAAATTCTGAAATATAATTAGAAAATTCTGAAATATAATTAGAAATTTCCAAAATATAAATGGAAATTTCTAAAATATAAATAGAAATTTCTGAAATATAGTTAGAAACTTCTGAAATACAACTGGAAATGGTGTAGTAGAAAATTTTAATTGTAATTATAACCTAAGCGAGAATTAAAAGTTTATTATAGCCACCATCAAAAAGATGGGGGGTATATTGATTTTGTCATTCCGTGTGTAACTTGACGAAGGAATCATCTAAGACTCCATAAAGTATATATTTTCTAGGTCCTGGTTAGATTCTGAGTCGATCTAACTATGTCCGTCCGTCTGTCTGTCTGTTGAAAGCAGGATAGGGCTCGAACGGGGCAACGTAGGGGGACGAAATTTGGACCAAATATTTATCTTATATGAGGTTTGTTTGGTATTGGGAAAATCGGTTAATAAATAAAAAAGTTATGGCTAAAAACTAGAAACACAGGGTGACCGTTTCATACTTTTCTGCTGATATCTCTTAAACAAAAGCATATACGACAACGAAATTTTGTATAAATAGTTTGAGGGTCGATATAATCTTGGAAACCAAAAAATGGGCGTGATCCGCCCACTTTACCGCCCACCTACCATATAAGGTGAAACTTCAACGAAATTGTGTTCAAATAGTTCAGGAACAATGTAAACTCGGAAACAAAAAATGGGCGTGGTCCGCTCACTTTACCACCCACCTACCATATAACGTAAAATTTTGAAAAGTTGATTCGGCTGAGCCGAATATAACATTCGCGCTTGTTTAAGTTGATTTTTTTTCGTGCTTGATTCTCAAAATCTAATTTTGGAGAAAAAAAATAAAATGAAAAAAAAAAAAAAATTGTTTAAAATTAAATTTATTGTTGTGGGGATAAGCTGGTTTTTATGCGCATTTCAGTGGTTGCTTATGCCAGATCGTCAGGAAACCTTTCCCAGTTTTTAGAAAAGCTAAAGTTGTCTATACATATAAAAACTTTTGTAAACTCAATGAGAGTTCATTAAAGCTAAATGTACAAAACAACAAAGCTGTAACAAAGCACAACAATAAATTTGTTACATTTGAATGTGAGAAAAATTCTGGCCTAATGTAAAAAGAATGTAAAGAAAAATAAAAATCTAAGTTTATTGTTGTGCTTTGTTGTTTAGCTTTTATGAACTCTCATTGAGCTTACAAAAGTTTTTATATGTATAGACAACTTTAGCTTTTCTAAAAACTGGGAAAGGTTTCCTGGTGATCTGGCATAAGCAACCAGTCAAATGCACATAGAAACCAGCTTATCCCCACAACAATAAATTTAAATTTTTAAAGATCTATTTTTTTTTCCAAAATTAGATTTTGTGAATCAAGCACGAAAAAATCAACTTAAATAGAAAATTTTTATTAAATTTTCCTATATAGAACGCTTTCATTTAAGTATATAAATTATAAAAGAAAATCTCAAAAATTTAGTTTTATTAAATTTTTATTAAAATTTCTTTTTATAAAATATTTCCTATTTATTGACATTACTGTTTATTACTTAAGGGTAGTGTAGTTTAATATTACCCTTAAGCTTAAAAAACTTTTTTGTTTTTTTTTTTTGGCAAAATTGCAATATTAATCGAATGACTGCAATGTAATGTAATAATAATAATGATAACTGCGTTGTATATGAAACTCATTATCACAAAAACAAAACCATCATTATGATAATCATCATCATCATTACAATAATCAAAATCATATATAACCTAGACATCATCATTATTATCATGATTATAATAATAAAGTAACAACAATAAAAAGCCGCGCAAAATTTATATTAAAATTGTGTTTCCCCTGCTTTTCCACAAACAAATTTACATGATTAAACCTTCCACCCACAATTGTAGCTGCATTTAAATGACCCCTACCTACGACCCCTAAATTATAACAACAATAAAAATAAGTATTATTTCTTTTGTTTTTGTAAATTTATTATTATTATTTGTTTGTTTGTTTGTGTAAATCATAACCCCTCATTTAATGCATGTTTTTTAAAAAAAACAAAAAAGAAAAAAAAAGAAAAAAAAATTAAATGAGAAGAAATGCTGTTTGATGATGAGAAAGAGAGTGAGTTTAATTTTATCATAGGAGAGTAAAAAGCGCGAGGAAAGTTTAATAGTTAGATTTGTTTTGTTATTGTTTTTAGTATTAAAGATAAATGTCCCTACTTAAAAAAGGCCCAACAATACTACTCATATTTGGACTATTACTCTCTATGTTTTGTGGGTTAATATACTCTTCGGTCGCCCTGCCACCCCCTCATATGAAACAAATTCACCCATTATTTCACCACATGCAATAGTTATGGGGAATATTTTTGTTGGTGTTTGGCAAAAATGCATTATTAAATATTTTTGTTGTTGTTTCGTTGGTTTATGGGTGTTGGTGTTTATTTAAAAATTAATAGAATTTTCTACTCTTTCCTATAAATTACTCTTAAATATATACAGACATACATATTATATATATTATATATGTAGGTAGGTATGTATGGTATATACAAGTGTCATTTATTGAATTGAACATTTGTTTTTTTAATGCTGCAATTGTGTAGGTTTGTCTGTCGGTCCGTCCGTCTGTCTGTCAGTTTGGGTTTTTTCTACTACTGCTGATATTTTTGTTAATTTGAATTTTATTAGTTTTTAGGCAGTAGTTTTTGTTTTGTAAACTATATTTTAATGTTTGTTGTACTTCAAAGATTTTTTTATAACAAAAGCGTCCTGAAAAATTGTTACAGAAACTATTTTTGATGATAAAATTAAATATTTTTCTTTGATAAACATTTTTTAAATATAAGAGATTATTTATTAGATCATTAAATTTTCAAAATTTGATAGTTTCCATGAAACAAAATCTGTCTTAAAATTCATCTATTATTGATGAAGATTAAGCTGGAAAAAAACTCGCTATAAATTGTTTAATTTTGATTTCCATCTTTTACATTTTATTATGTTGCATTTCATATTTATTACATTTTATATAATAATTCTAGTCTATATGTTTGTTATTAGTAATGTGCATTCATCCATCCAACAACAACTAGAAATTTATTAAACGAATTTATAAAATTCTAAACTAAAAGTGCGACTGCGTTAGAATTTTTATTTTTTTTTTATTTTTTGGTTTTTATTTGTTTGTAGTCTTTTTTTCTAATTTAGCAAAACTGGAAAAAAATATGAAATTTTCTAATAATGTGTTTTGTGCATTATGTTATATTTGTTGTTGTTATTGTGTGGCAACAACTACAAAAATAACAAAAAATGGAATTAGAAAATTTAAAAATTTATATGTAGGTTTAATTTCAACAAATATTAATGATAGATAAAAATGAGGAGAAAAAAAAATAAATTGAAATTAAAGAAAAGGATAAAATAAAGGAATAAATAGAAATAAAAGGTACTACATTTGATGGTAGAAGGTACTAAAAGTTCTAAAGAATTATGTATGGTACAAATGATGATTTTAAAAGTACTAAATATTTAGTATAAGAATTTAGACAAATACAAATTTTAATATAAATATTAAAAGTATCATTATAAGTACTATAAAGTATTAAATTTTGCAGTATAAGTACAAAAAAAGTACTATAAGTATCCCAAGTTCCAGTATAAGTTTTCAAATTAATATTAGTATTGCTATAGGTACTCAAATTATTAGTAAAAGTACCAAAAATTGCAGTAAAGGTACTAAAAGTACCAGTATAAGTACTAAAATCAACAACATAAGTTCTAAAAGCAGCAGTATAATTACAATAAATGACAGTATAAGTAATATAAGTACTAAAAAGTTGAATATAAGTATTTAAATTATGTACTAGTATAAGAGTTAATGATAGTAGTATAATTATTAAAAAATCTAGAAATAATATAAAAATAGTATAAGACCTAAGTATAAGTATTTAGAGTATCAGTATACGTACTTTAAATACTAGTATTATAATCAAATATTAAAAACCGTATAATAAGTATACAAAATTCTAATATAAATACTAAATATAAATACCAGATATGCCACTATGAGTACTAAAAATTCGAATATAGAAGAGCAAAGAGAACAGTAGAAGAGCAAAAGATGCCAACAGAAGTAAAAAAAAGTACTAGTATAAGTACCAAAAGTTCCAGTAAAAGTACTGAAACTACTAGAAATACTAATATAAGTATGTAAGAAGTAGAAGTACTAAAAATATCACTATAAATACTAAAATTTGATTATAAGTATTTAAAGTATTAGTATAAGAGCTAAAAATGCCAATATAAATAATAAATATATTAGAGTTAGTACTTAAAGTTTTATTATAAGTATTAAAAGCTTTAGTTAATGGGAGAAAAGTATTAACAATTCTAGTACAAATACTAAAAATACTAGTAAGTATTGAGATTTCCAGTATTAATTGTCAAAAGTGCAATTAAAAGTACTAAAACTATTAGAAAGACTAGTATAAGTACTTTTGGTTATATTATAAATGTTCACGTATAAGTGCTAAAAGTAATAGAAATATCAGAGAAAGTACTAAAAATATTAGAATTTTTTCTATAAGTACTAAAAGCGCCGGTATAAGTACTGAAATAATTAAATAATCAGTATAAGTAATTAAAGTTTCCGTATAAATGCTAAAAGTATTAGTATTACAAATACCACTATAATGTACTAAAAGTATTATAACTTTTCGATTAAATACTAAAAATATTAAAAATTTTAGTATAAGTACTAAAAGTACCAATAAATATCAGTACAAGTACTAATATTTGTAGTATTTATACTTAAAATATAAGTATAAGTACTAAACTTACCAGTACTTATAAGAAACAGAAGAACTAAAAACACTAGAACTACTAATATAAATAATAAAAATAATATTAATATTGACAGTATAAGAAGTAAAAGATCTATATAAGTACTAAAAATTCTCTAAATTCTAATATATTAATTCTAGAATTTACACTTGAACTTTTAGTTTTAATAACGAAAATGTTATTACTTCACAGAAAAAATTATTACGTTTTTTTTTTTTTTTTTTTTTTTAAATTAACATAGTTGTTTCATTTTCCATCGAAATTTAATAAATTTATTCAAGCAAAAATGAAATAAAAATAAAATTAAACTATACTTTTATATTCTATATATATTTTTAATTCATCCAATCAACTACTTGATTGATTTCATTAATTTATTAATTGGGAATTTTTTTCTATTTTGTATTTTTTTCAGTTTTTAGTAACTGATTTTGGTGAGAAGTGCAAATTTAAACAAATTTATTATTGAATGAATTATTTTCATATATATTTGTTAATTGGTGACTTTTTTCTGTGTTCAAACATTTTCTTTATAAAAACTAAAAGTTCAAGTGTAAATTCTAGAATTAATATATTAATCTTCTCATTTTGTAAAACACTTCAAATCACTTTGACAATTTGTCTATACAAATTTTTGAAAAACAAAAATAATTTTCAAAATGAGGTGAAAAGTTTAACAAAATAAAAAGCTTCTAGTTCCTTCACAAAAATACGCCTCTTATTACAAGTTCAATACCTTTTTTGTTTTCTCCAAAAATAAATATTGACATAATAACTATTATTTTCTTAAGTGTAAAAACACGTTTAACATTAACAACTATTTTCCAAAAAAACGAAAAAAATTAAAACAATTAACACTTTTTTTGTTTTACTAATTACAGTGAATGTTTTTCAAGCAAATTCTTTAGACAAACGGACGTACTTGCTGAAGACAAAAAAAAAAAAATAAAATAAATTATAGTTAAAAACATCATTATATTCTACCATCACTTTTTCTTAAACTTAGAAAGCATATGAATGAAGCTGTAAGTAAACAAACAAGTCGTTAGATAAAAACCCTAAATTTAGATGAATATTTTGGGACTAGTTTAAGTATAAAGATATTATTATGAACTTATGACAAAAAAAAAAAAAAAACTTTTTAAAGGAGTTTAAGAGATTTTAATAGCGGTATAAGAATTTGTATTGCTAGTATAAGACGTTTTAATAACACTATGAGAAGTTTTTAACAGTATAAGAAATTTTAGTACAAGTATGAGAGCTTCTGACAGCAGTATAATAAATTCTAAAAATATTATAAGAGCTTTCAGTATAAGACTTTTTCTAGTAACAGTATAAAAGTAGTATAAGAACCTTTGGTTCCTTGCAAGAACATTTAGTACAGTTTAAGATTTTTTGAACAGTAGCAGTATAAGAGCTTCTAAAAATAGCATAAGAAGCTTTAATTCATTATAAGAACTTTTAGTTTAGTAAGGAAATTTTTTTAAAAATATAAGAAGTTTTAGTAGAAGTATAAGAGTTTTGATAGACAATATAAACAACTTTTATTTTAGTATAAATAGTTGCAGTGTTAGTATAAGATCTTCTGCTAGTATAAAAATTTAAATTAAGTTTAAGAACTTTTACAGTTAAAATAAGAAATTTGTATTTGAAATAAAGGGACATATAATATCTTTTAGCAGTATAGGAACTTTCAGTACCAGTATATAACTATGAGTATAAAAACCTTTAGTAGGGAATTAACATTTTATGTATCAAAAGAACTTATAGAAATAATAGAATTATTTTTTTAACTGCGGAAGGCCTTTTAGCTCAATGTTAGAACTCTCAGGACGTGTATAATAATTTTTACTTCATATTTTTATTATAAATATAAGATCCTTTAGTTCAGTATAAGATTTTGTAATAGAAGTATACAAAAACTTTTTGCTTTAGCTGAGTATAAGGATTCTTAGGTCTAGTATAAGAGTTCTTAATACAATATAAGAACTTGTAGTATAAGTATAGCAACCTTTAGCTTAATAAAAGAAGTAAACTACTTTTTTTTAAGAGTAAATGAACTTTTAATTCAGTATAATATCTCTAAGATCTTGTATAAGAGTTTTTAATTTAGTATAAAAACTTTCAGTAACAGTTTAACCAATTTACTTAGTTTAGTATAAGAGCTTTATGTACTACAAATTTCAGTACGTTTATACTAATCAAGATAGTATAGTACAAGAAATTGTTTGAGAAAAAATAGTAGTTATATTTCTTTCAACTAACTTATAGTAAATATTATAGGGTATTAAAACTATTAATTATTTATCTTAAAAAAAAACGGTCATTGAACGATTATTGTTATTATGTTTTTTTTTTTTGCCCGGACTTAAGGGTATGTAAAAAAATTAACAAATTGCTTTAAGTAAAACTAAAATAATTCCTAAAAAAAGATTTTAGCATAATTTAATTTTTTAGTTAATAATACTTATTTTAAAGAAAATACAAATTAAAACAAAATAAGAAAAAACCCCTTTAAACCTTTAAAATTGTTAAGAAAAAATAATTTTAACTAATTACCTACATCGGTTGTCTATAACTTTATGGTTGTAAGAATAAACTATGAGCCATATTTTTAGCTTTATGTTTTTTTAAAAAAAGTAGCTAACTAAATTTTCATCAACATTTCAAGTACCTTAGGAAGAAACTCAAACTTCTTTAAATTTTTATGTTATTTTCGTGTATTTATATTATGCCTTTTTCTTTTTGGCATTATTCTTTTTTAGCCAATAACTTGGTTTATGATTATATTTTTTTTCTTTTGCTGCTGCTGTTTTTGGCCCAAGCTAATTATATTTTTTAAGTTTTATTTGTTGGAGTATGAATTGTAAAGACATTGAAGGCAAGAGTATGAAAAAAATTAAAGAAAAAATAAATATGAAGCTGGCTGTGTAATTAGCAAAACAATAGAAGAAACATTAAAATTACTAACAAATGCTAAATGATGTTTTTTTTTTTTTGTCAGTTTTTAAAGAAGATTTTTTACATAAATTTTTGTGAATTTTTAAAAATATTGATTTTGTCATTTGTATTAAAGTTGGTATTAATTTAGGAAGAGTTAGAAAATAAATAAAAAAATACATATTTTAATAGCGAATGTTTAAGTTTAAGTACTAGATATTCTAGTTTAAGTACTAAAAGTATTAGTTTAAGTACTTAAAATACTAGTATAAGTAATAAAGATACCAGTATATATTATAAAAAATACTTATAAAAATATCAATATATCAGTATAAGTATTAAAGCCTCTAGTATAAATATTAAAACTATCCAAACGTACCAATATAAAAACTAAAACTATTAATTTATTAGTAAGTTCCAAAAATACCATTGCAAGTACTAAAAGTACTAGTATAAGTACTAAATAAGTAGTAAAAGTACTAAATATCTAGTATTAGTACTAAAAGCTATCAGTATAAGAAGTAAACATAATTAAGGTATCAGTATAAGTTTTTATAGTATCGGTATGAGAACAAGGTATTATATAAGTATTAAAAATAACAGTATAAGTACTAAAGGCACTAATATAAGTAATAAAATTAACAGAATAAGTACTAAACGTATCAGTATAAGTACTAAAAGTAAACATATTAAAGTATAGGTGCTAAAAATACCAATACAAATAGTAAAAGTACTAGATATATTAGTACTAAAACTAACATGATAAGTACTAAATGTTCCAGTATAAGTACTAGAAATATCAGTATAAGTACTAAAAGTACCACTATAAGTACTGAAGGACCGGTGTAGGTTTTAAAAGTTCCAGTATAAGTACTAAAAATGTCAATATACTTATAGGCCCTAAAATCTCTAGTACAGTTATTAAAATGACACTTTTAATTAGCACCAAAAGTACCAATATAAATACTTAAACTATTAATATATCAGTATAAATAGAATAGGTACTAAAGATACCAGTGTAAGTTATAATAAAACTTGTATAAGTATTTAAAATACCAGTATTACCTGTAAAAGTATAACTAGTATTAGTACTAAAAGTTGTCAGTATAAGAAGTAAAAATAATGAAAGTACCAGTATAAGTAATAAAAGTATCAGTATAAGAACAAGGTATTATATGCACCAGTGTAAGTACTAAAGGTATTAATATAAGTAATAAAATTACCAGAATAAGTACTAAAAGTAACCATATATCAGTATAAGTGCTAAAAATACCAATATAAGTAGCAAAAGTACTAGATATTTTAGTATAAGTACTGGAGGTTTAGTATTAGTATTAAAACTAACATAATAAGTACTAAATGTACCAGTATAAGTTATAAAAGTACTAGTATAAGTACTAAAATACCCGTATAAGTACTAAAAACACCCGTATAAGTACTAAAACTAGAGCTTCAGTATAAGTATTGAAAGTTTCAGTATACATAATTACCAGATATTTAATTTGAAAAACCAAATTTATATTTATACCTTGACTACAAACAATTTCCCCGGAAATATTGATTTGATTTTAAATAATTTTCTTTTTTTCCTTAAAACCTATAAATCATAAAAAAAAATTATATTTATATTTCATTGAAAATATAAGAAATATTCTTTTAAAATAATTCACCAAATAAATGCTTAACATTACTAAAAAAAACTTCCTAACATATAGAAAAAAAATCCCGTCGGTACTTAAATTATTTATGTTTGTTTGAAAATAATTTTTGTTTTTAATGTAAGTAGCACAAAATTTTTGTTTTTGGCTTCTTTTTTCTTCTAATGTCCTTTATTTTATATTATACGTACGTCATTTAATTTTCAATGCCACTTGTTTAAGTAGGAACCCCTTTTTTTTTGCTATTACAGCATCATTTTTTAACCATTGTTTTGCCACTTTTTTTTATTATATTTTTTTTTTTTTTTTTTTTAAACAAACATTTAAGTACTTAATAATAAAAACGTGGTTTGTTATTATTTTTATTTTATTTTTTATATTTCCATTATTTACTTAGCAAAAAAAAAAAAAAAAAAAAATTCAAAACCAAAAAAAGAATTATTATTTATGTATAAATTATTATTCAAAACAAAAGGCGAGTAGAAAAAAAGGATAATTAAGAATGCTTATTTATCTAGAACGGCGACATTTGGACGGCCGTTAGTCTATTTTATTTCATTTAAAGTTGATGTTTTTTTCATCTTTGAATTTTTAACAATTTTTATGAATTACAGCAGCATTAAAAAAAAAATCACTGCACATTAAGGGGGGTTACAATAAGAACAATAATATTTGAAAGCTGATGATAATGCTATAAAAAAGGGTTTCTTTATAATTTACAAGCCTTAGAAAATTGTTTCAACAAAACAAATTGGCCATAAATGGTTAAGGTTAAAAAGAAAAACTTGAGATTTAGTTAAGAAAGAAAATAAAGAAATCAATTGTAAAGAAATCAATTGTAAAAATTTCCAAAAAGCCTAATTTTAAAGCCAATAATAAAAACTTTAAACCTTGAAAACTACTATTTTTCTCTTTGAAATAATATAGAACAGATAAAAATTCAATTTGAATTAATAAAATAATTGAATAAAATTGAAGATATTTTAAATAAATGATTATATTAAATTTTAAAGTATTGCATCTAAAATAGTTAAAATTTTCGTGAAAATTTTAAGCCTTAAAAAAGTAGATTTCATTCTAATAATATATAAAATGCCAGTAACGTTTTATATCATGATAGTTTTTAATAAATATAATTAGTATTTCTTTGCCAAAACTTAAATTACCTGTAATATTGTTTTGAAAGTTGGAAAATCATGAAATATTTAATACATATTTTAAAAGTATACTTAATTTCCTTTCTAGTGATTTACAATATACTTTTAGAAAGCTTATAGCATGAGAGACATTTAAGAACAAACTAAGAAAAAAAATCTTTCATATTGGAAAACAATTTTTTTCTTATTGATATTTTTTGATTTTCGTACAATAATATTTTAGGAGTTATAAAATCATTCAACATTTTGTATATATTTTAAAACTAAATATAATTTCCTTTTAAATGATACCTTTTATATACACTAATGTTTTATATCACGAGAGATATTATGAAACAAATTATGTATTTGTCGTATATGCTTTTGTTTAAAAAAAATTAAAATGTTTCAAAGATATTTATTTCTTTTCATTTAAAAATCTTTTCAGAAATTAAACAATCTCTAAATATTTCAAAACTAGACTTCTTAGTGGATTATAATAAGACTATCGTTTTTATATCATGAGATTTATTTAAGATCCAAATAAGTCAAAATTGAAAAAAAAAAAAAAAAAAAGAAGCGTGAATGTTATATTCGGCTCGGCCGAATCTATATACCCACCATAAAATTTTTTAAATTTTACGTTACGGACCTTTTATTTTTGGTTTTCAAGTTTATATCGACGCCCGAACTATCCGTACAAAATTTCGTTGTCGTATATGCTTTTGTTTAAAAGATATTAGCAGAAAAATATGAAATGAAGCTATAACGGGTGTCCGTTCTAGTTTTTAACCCATAAATTTTTCGTTTATTAAACTTTATATAAGATAAATATTTGAGCTAAATTTCGTCCCACTACATTGCCCCGTTCGAGCCCTATTTTGCTTTCAACAGACAGACAGACGGACGGACATAGCTAGATCGACTCAGAATCTAACCAGGACCCAGAAAATATATACTTTGTGGGGTCTTAAATAATGAATGAGAAAATCAATATACCATCTTTTTGATGGTGGGTATAAAAATATATAAATTAAAAATAATTATTTTTATAAAAGTGTTCTATATATTGGACAATATTTTTATATTTGCGTATATTTCGGATTTAGATTTAATTCGCTTTCAGACGTTTCAATTTATTTCATGAGACAATTAGAATTTTATTCCAAAATTTTTTAATGATATTTTATCTTTTTTAACAACAACATTATTCTGTTTTCCTACAAAAGGGTCCTACATATTGGACAGTATTTTAATATTTTATAAATATTTCAAATTGAGATATAATTCATTTTTAAATGTTTTGTCATAAATTTGATATCATGAGACTTTTAATGAGATAAATATAATTTTTGTCCTTTTTTTTTAGCTAAGTGTTTTAGAAATAAGATAGAGTTTTAATAATTAGTATATGAATTAAAACCAGACTTAATTTCTCTCCAAAAAATGTATATCATAAGATTTATTAAAAGAGGATAATATTTGTTAATTCTACAAAAGTGTTGTATTATAAATATTTAAATATTTTTGATATATTGTGAAAGACGACCTTCAATTGATATATTTCAGATTTACAACCATTATATTTAGAGAGTTATTAACATATTTAATATTTAAAAAATATATAATTTTTTATTTCTAGATATTTTAAAAGTTCACTTAAATATCTTTCTAAATGTATATCCAAGATCTCTTACAATTTTATATCATGAGAGTTATTAAGAGACAAACTTAGTATCTTTAGCTAAAATATTAAATTCTTATAAAGAATATTTTTTGCTTTTCCTACAAAAGTTTATGAGTTCGAAAGAATTCTAATAATTTTAATGCATTTTAAAAGTATACCTAATTACATTTCAATTGATAAATTGCAGATCTCCAGAAAGTTTATATTATGAGAGTAATTAAGAGTTATATAGTTTTTTATATAGTTTTTTTTTCCAGAACTTAGAAAATATTTTAATAATTTTGATGCAATTTAAAAGTAGACTTAATTTTCTTTTAAATAATATAACCAGCTTGGCCAAAGATTTATAGCATGAGAGATTTGCAAAAAAAAAAAAAAAAAAAAATTCATAAAGAATATCTTTTGTTCCTTCAACAAAAATTGTTGTATAATTCTAAAAATCTTCAAATAATTTAAAAGCTGATTTAAATTACTTTCAAATGATATATTCAAGATCTCTAACAAATTGATATTATAAGAGACAGAAAGATACCAAGTTACTATTTTTTGACAAAATGAAAAATTTTCATAAAGAATGTTTTTGCTTGTTTCTACAAAATTGTTTTAGAAAATAAAAACTATTATACACATTTTTATATAGCTTGAAAGTAAACGTAATTCCCTTTCAAATGAGTTATTTTATATTCCTAACAAATTTATAGCATGAGATTTATAAAGAGACAAAATTAATATATTTTGAACAAATGTTCATTTTTTAAAAAAATGTATTTTGTTAATCTGGTAAAACTATTCTAGAAGTTAGATAATTATTTAAACATTTATATACTTTTTGAAAGTGGCCTTAATTGTCTTTTATATGATGTATAATATGCCCTTAATAATATTATATCATGACAGTTGTTAAGTGACAAATTTAATATTTTTAATAAAACTTAAATTTTTATAAAGATTTTTTTCCCCGAAAAGAGTTTTAGAGTTTAAAAAACTGTTTAATAGTTGTGATATAATTTGAATGTTATCTTCATGTCCTATCAAATGATATATCATATGTTGGCAACATTTTGATATCATGGGAGTTATTAAGGAATAATTATTGAAAATTGTACTTAAAGCTTAAAATTTATTTTTGAAGAGTCTCTTTGTTTTACAAAATTTCGTGTTGGAAATATAGTTTTTTTTTAACATATTTTAAAAATAAAGCTTTTAGAGCTTTTAGATGATATAAATAAATTTAGTATAAGTTTATTATTGAAGGTATTTAAACTCAAAGTGTAAAAGTTAAATAGTAACAAATTTTAATAATTTAAAACTTTTAAAAAACTTTACAAAAATTCTGTTATAATTTAAAAAGTTTTTAAGATTTATTTTCTTAGATTTTAAAACAGACTTAATTAGCTCTTATTTTAAGGAAATTATGTCAGTTATTTATTTAATTTCAAATTATAAAAAATATGGGGGGTATATTGATTTTGTCATTCCGTGTTTAACATGTCTAAGGAATCATTTAACACACCACAAAGTATATATTTTCTGGGTCCTGGTTAGATTCTGAGTCGATCTAGCTATGTCCGTCTGTCTGTCTGTTGAAAGCAGGATAGGACTCAAACCGTACAACGTAAGGGGACGAAATTTGGCAAAAATATTTATCTTATATAAGGTTTGTTTGGTATTGAAAATGGGCAAAATCGGTTAATAACAAAAAAGCAAAAAAAAAAAATAGAAACACAGGGTGTCCGTTATAGCTTAATTTCATACTTTTTTGCTGATATCTCTTAAACAAAAGCATATACGACAACGTATGTATAAATAGTTTGAGGGTCAATATAAATTTGATGCCCACTTTCAGTTTCCAAATTTATATTCCGCCCACTTTACCGCCCACCTCCCATATAACGTGAAACTTCAACGAAATTGTGTTTAAATAGTTCAAGGGCCAATGAAAACTCAGAAACTTTACCTCCCACCTCTCATATAACGTAAAATTCGAAAAAGTTGATATAGATTCGGCCCAGCCGAATATAACATTTCTGTGTCGATCTAGCTATGTACGTCCGTCTGTCTGTTGAAAGCAGGATAGAGCTCGAACGGGACAACCTAGGGGGCCAAAATACTAGAAACACAGGGTGCCCGTATTTCATAGTTTTCTGCTGATATCTCTTTAATAAAAGCAGGTACAATAATGAAATTTTGTACATATAGTTCGAGAATCGATATAAACACGGAAACTTTACCGCTCACCTCCCATATAAGGTGAAACTTCAACGAAATTTTGTACAAATAGTTTAAGGACCAATATAAGTTATTTTCAGAAGTTCTTTTTTTAACCCATGGTTGGCATTGGTAGGATGTTATTCTTTAGACTTCATGTTCATTGCTTTTGAAGCACTTCTCTTAAAACTATGTTTACACAATTTTTGAATAAAAATTCTGTTTTTGCCCTATTAAATAATAATAAAAATGCTTTAAAATTTGTAAAATATAAATTTTGTTGAAAGTTATTACCAGTTTTTCCCGCTAAAAATTCATTTATTTTCACTTTTTTGGAAGTAATTATTAAGAACTTCCAAAAAAGTTTAAAATATGCATTTTGTTCCACTTTTGAAGTTGTGAAAATGTTCTTTTTTTGGAAGAACTTCATCGTTTTTTGCTGGGATATAAAAGAGATATTTTCATTGATTCTACAGTTTCATATGATACAAGATAATCCAGAACTTTATATTAAAATAAAATAAAAATTCTTATTTGTTTCTAATTTATTAAAATTTATAAGAGAGATTATTTCAAACATTTTAATAATTTATATATATAAAAAACAGACTAAATAAGCTATCCATTAATATATGTATAATAAATTCACTTTTTCTTTGCAGATTTTAATACATTACGTTTTTTTTATATCTTTGATTTTAAAACGTATTTTTTTTAATTTAATTTAAATATTAAAAATTCTTTTAAATTTCAAATAATTTTTAAGATTTTTAATATATAAAAATGTGTATCTTTTCTTCTTTTTAGCATTAAATTGTGGAAGATAAATCAGTGCTAAAAGGTAAAATTAAATTTTTTCAAAATAATTCAGTTTTAATTTTTACAACATGAAATTTATTTTCTTTTAATTTTCCCAATAAGCATTTCTTTTGGAATTCAAATTGAAACCTTGAGCCTAGCAAATTAATGAGCCTTGAATCTAGCTAGTGCCAAGCATTGAATTAAACTTTAATTCATTAGAGTTCTCCAATGAAAAGAAAATTTAAATTAAAGTTAAATTTATTCATGTTTAAAATATTTTTATATTTGATTTTATGTCGGATTCTAGCTAAATTTTCCAAAGCTTGAATTTTTAAAATTAATGTGCTTGCTTATGGAGATAATTTTTTATAAGAAAATTTTATTATTATTTTTTTAATATTTCTTTGCTTTATAATAATAGAAATAAATATTAAAAAAAAACTTACCTTTTAAAATTTTGCCAGAAATTTTGTATAAATTTTTAGTTGATATTTGTTGTTTTTTTAAAGATGATTTTTGTTGTTTTCTTAAAGATGATTTTTTTATTATAAATGATTTTATTTTTAATATAAAGTTGTTTTTATTTTACTTTGAATTTCACTGGATTTTTTTTTTTTTTTTTTTGTTTAATTTGTCTGTTATAATGCTCGTTTGCTTATTTTTTATATATTTTAATATTTTTATTTTTAGAAACACTGTTTATTTTCAATAGTTAATTATTTATTTTAGTTTTTATAAGTTTTTTCTTTATAAAATTTCTTTGACTCTCTTTTTTATCAGTATAAAATTGTATTAATTTTTTATTTTTAATTTTCAAGTTCTTTTTTTAATTAAATGTTATTTTTGCTATAATCAAGGTACTTTCTTTTTATGCTTAAATTTTCACCGCAATCTAAAAAAATATAAGAAGAATTTTAATTAAAAAATATTAAATTTGTTTAAAATTACTTTTTTTTTATTTATATTAAATTTTTTTAATTAAACATCTGTTATGGTTAAACGAATATATAACACAATTTTTTTTTTTATTAATTGTTTATTTTTTTTTTTTTTTAATTTTAAAAATATAACGGTCAATAACTTAATCTGAAATATCTGTATTTATTTTTAAACCTGTCTTATGGTTTATTATTATTTTTTTAGTTGTTTATTTATTTAAATTTTTGTTGTTGTTTTTTTCATAAATAAATCAATACAAGGTTTTGAATTCCAAAATATGTATAAAATCGCACAGATGCACACTTTTCAAAACACGAGTAAAGCAAAAAAATATATATAAAAGCAGAACGTTAGCTAAATCACCACAAAATTCAATATTAAAAAAATTTTATATAGAATATAAAACGTCACTTATTATTATATTTTTTAGCATGATTGTTATTGTTATTATTACTGTTGTTGTTGTTGCTGGTTGTCACAGCTTGATTAATAAAATGCACAACTTCCGTTTATTAATAATTTTTTTCTGGTTGATTTTTTTAGCGATTTTTTTTGAGTTCACTTGCAGTTTAAGTCTTTGATTTTGTTTTGATTTCTGTTTTCAAAAAAAAAAAAAATTAAAATGTTACATATTTTCTACTCTCTCTCTTTTAAACCTATAGCTATATTACTCTTTGAAAATCTATCTCTTAGGTTGTTTGTATTTTGTGCATAATAACGTTATTTTTATCAGTCTCCTGTCTCCGTATTAGTAGTAGTATTTTTTTTAAGCAAAAAAAAACTACAATAAGGAAAGGAAAAAAAATTGTGAATGAGTTTTGTTGTATTTTTTATTTTTTTTTTTTATTTTTGTTTCTTAGCGAAATTTGACACGACAATTTTAGTAGGTTTGAGAGTATGTTTGTTCTTTTAGTTTGTATGTTTGTGGTGTTGTCGATTACGTTAACAATTTTTTCGTATGAATGTGTGTTTGTTACATTTTAATATGAGTCAAGTGCCGGCATGTGCTTTTTTTTGTGTTTTTTTTTTTTTTGTTAGCTGGCTGACTGGCTGCACTTTTTTTGCATCTATGAAAATTAATTTTTTTTCTTATGACTTTTTTTCCATGAAACAAAAATGAGATCTCCATAATGCAGTGATTTTTGTTGTTGTTTTTATTATTACAAATTGTTATTAAAGCGGAAAATTGATAATAATTTTTGTTTTGTGTGATGAATGATGAATTAGAAAATTTAAGAGTAAATACTTAGATTATATATATTTAGTTTAAAGAAAAATTTTGATAAAGTTATTAAAATGGAATTTTTTAAATAAAATATTTTAAACTTTTTAAAGAAAAAGACTTAAATTTTTAATAAAATACTATATTTTCTAATTTCAGGATCATTAAATACTTTTATTTTATTTGTTTCTAACCTAAATTTTCCAAAATTTTTTAATAATTTTTGATGTTTGAAAATTCATATTTTTTACTCCACAACTATTTATTTTTATACCCTACACCACCATAGGTGGGGAGGGTATTATGCGTTTGTGCTGATGTTTGTAACACCCAAAAATATTGGTCTAAGACCGACCTTAATTTATACCAATCGGCTTAGAATCACTTTCTGAGTCCGTCTGTCCGTCCATATAAACCTTGTAATCAAACTACAGGTCGCAATTTTTGAACCAAAATTATTGAAATTTGTTACACAGGTTTCTTATAGTCCAGGGACGAAGCCTATTGAAATTGGTTATGATCAGTTCATTATTTCACCTAGCCCCCATACAAATGTCCTCCCGGAAAAGGGTTTAACGATCATAAATCCCTTAAATAGAGAAATTTGGTACATATAAGTTTCATATAAGTCTAAATAAGTGTGCCGATTTTTTAAAAGATCGGTCCATAATTAACCATAGCTCCCATATAAACCCCTTTTCAGAAAATCACTTTAACGGATTAAAAAAAATGTTAGTATCAAGTTAATATTTGACACAAATAAGTTTTATATGAACATAAATGATAGTGCCAGATTTTACAAAGATCGGTCCATAATTTACCATAGCTCCCATATAGGGCCTTCTTTCAGGAACCACCCAAAAGTGAATAAATTCATATAAATGTCAGCATCAACGTAATATTCTGTATTCGTATGTTTTATTTTACACTTATGAGTATCGGTCCACATTTTACTCCAAGTCTAATAAAAGACCCCTCCCCGAATTATAATGTATATAATAGTGTAGGGTATCATAAGGTCGGGCTTGACCGACTATGTCTTTTTCTCTCGTTTTAAATTGTTATAAAGTTAAAGTGATAAACTTTCATAAAATTAATTTATTTATAAAAATCATATAATTTTAACCAAAAAAATTTGAAAATGAGACAGACCACTTTTTTAAAAAATTTGCAAAAAGTTTTAAATTTTAAGTAAGATAAAATAAAATTTCTTAAACTAAAAGAGTTATACTACATAATTTATAAAATATTTTTTTTTAAATTTTTTTATTTAAATTTGTTTCAGAGAAACTATTCCAAAAAATGAGTTTAAAATTTAATATTTTAAAACTTTTTTAATATTCTTAAAAATTACGGAGTTACTTAAATAAGTTAATTATTTGATTTTATTTTAGCTGAAAGTATATATTTTCATTAGTTATTTTATTTTTTAAAAAGAGAGATATACTTCTCAAGTTATTATATTTTAAACGTGTAGGTCTTTTTTATCTTTAAACATTTCCTTACATTCCAAATTCTTTGCTTAATAAAATCTTAACTAAGAATTTTAGGGATCTTTAAAATAGGACAAGTAAAAGTTAATATATTATAGTATATACACAAAATATTTCATTAAATTTGTTGAAATAATAAACTAAATATGAAAAAAATGATAAAGTTTCATACAAATTGTTTGTAATTTTGGATTTGAAATTTATATTTTTTAATACGGAAATTCAAGAACCTTCAGATGCTTTAAAATTTGTTAAAATATAATATCATTTACTTATGTTATTTTAAAAATTGCGAATTTTAAATCTTATATTCACAACAAAAGGGCCATGTTTAAAGTGCTATAAAATATGAATTATGTCAACTGAAAATTTATTTAATACATTTTATAATAGTTGGTTTTAAGTACAAAATTTCATTAAATTGAAATAAGTTTTAACATTAAAATATTGTTATTAAAAACTAAACTAAACAAACTTCTTATTTAATTTCTTCAGTGGTTGTCTGAAATTTATAATTCCTTATAAATGAATTCAAAACCTTTTAAATGTTTTTTGGTTTATTAAGTTGTGCTATTTGAAAAATTAGCTAATTTAGAATTTTATATTCACAAAAAGTTTCATATTTGGCGTACTATATAATATGATTTAGTTATGCTGAGATCTCAATTAATACATTTTCTATTACTTAGCTGTTTTTAAGCATTATATTTGTAATAAATTTCATTAAAATCAAATCAAGATTAAGTCTTCGACTCATTTGCTACAAACGCAAAGACATCTCAAGACTAATAGCATTGTTTACAGGTCACTGAACGATCGGAAAACATGCAAGCAGACTTGGTCTCCCTTACAATGAATACAGTTGTAGTTGTGGCAATCGCAAAAAAGAGGAGACAATACATCATCTTCCATGCGAGTGCACAGCCTTGAATGCAATCAGACATAAATTTGTGGGAAGACCAATTATACAACCTCTGTTAGATATCTGACACTAGACCTAGTGACATTATTAAATATCTCAATGCTACTGGCTGGATCTAATTAATTTATGTTCTCATTTTTCTTCTCTACACTTCTATCTCATTACAGACTCAATCCAACTCATTTCACCTGGCGAGTAGTGTGGTCTCATCAAAACGGAATCTAATTGATTGACCATAAGTTTACGGGCTACCACGTAAACTAACCAACCAACCAAGTCTTCGAGTTCACGTTTAAAATACCATTTTTTTTAATCTCAATTTATAAAAGTACCTATTTTTTGCTAAAAAAAAATTACACAAAACAATTGACAATTAACCAACAGCGTTGGGAAATTGATTCATTGAAAGATTTAGATATTATTTTGCAAAAAATTTCATAATTTATTTTCTAATTTAAGCATAAAATATTAAAAAATTTAAAAGTTATAAAATCATTAATATATTTTAATGATATTATTTCAGTATTTATTTATTAGAATTTAATAATTAATAATATAGTTAAAGTTCACAGAAAACTGATATTGATTTTTATTCAACTTTTTAAACTGTAGTTAATCAAAAACTGTACTCACAGAGAAAAATCTAGGTTACAGAAGTATCACTACAAAAATATTATGATCTCATTGTTAATTTTCTTGAATTTTAATAATACTGTTTTCATGATAACAATGTTTTGGTTTAAATTTTAACATTTAATGTTAAAACACAATAACCTAACCTAATATGGTTGACTATAAAAATGATATGATTTTGAATATTTTTACCAGAAACAGAATTTTATTAATATGAAAAATATCATTACTTCTACAACCATTTTTCCTTGTTCTTAAATCATATACTATTTCTAAACCATATTAATATTATTATTATTATATGATTATTGCCGTAAAAATAATATGTTTCAAATAAATACAAACTTTGTGGAAAAATTTATTATTTGCTTTTAAATATATTTTGATAGAATTGGATTGGAATGTGAGAAAATTAAATAAGAATATGATAAGATTGGATAACTATGCGATAATATATAATTCAATACAAAATTTAATAAAGTTGATTACAATAATTGTATAATTTTAAACATTTTTACCAGAAAAAAAAATGTTATTAATACGAAAAATAAAACTCTTTACTTGTTTTCAAAAACATATGATTTAAGCACAAAATAAGTTATTCGGACACAATAAAATAAAATGGAATCATATCTATTTTTAACTGTGACCATATACTTCAATAGTAATATGTTGCTATTAGATTATGGTCACTACAACTATATTTTTTCTCTGCATGTATTTACTTAATTAAACAGTCATTTCTTAGGCAGTTAAAAATATATGGCGCTTTAAGCTCATACATATATTTAACTTATAATTTTTATATTTTAAAGTTTTTTTTCTAGTCATAGTTGAATAAAAATATAAAAATTTTTATAGTTTTAGTAAAATTATTTTTTTTTTTTTTTTTTTATTATAAAAATTTTCGAAAACTTCGCCTGATTAAAAATATTAATTAAAATATAAAATTCTTTTTCTTTCCTATATTATGAACTTAGAGTTCTATTATTTCTCGGCTTATCTAATCCATAATGTAGGCGTGTCTTATAAAAAGCTGTTTAGATTAGAAATAATGGAGAATTTAGCTACAGAGTCTTATTTTTATGGCAAATTAACTATGATCTCTTTTTTAATAATATTTTTATAACTTAAATGTGGATCTAACTCAAGTCCCTTAGGAATTATATTTTTTATAGGAAAATTTCGCAAAATTTTTTCAAAATATAATTGAAATGATTTTATTAAATTTTCTTAAAAATTTCATAGATTTACTTGTTTTAGTTATAAGAAATTATATTTCACATTATTTTTTTGGGTGTATAGCGGCCTGCTCTGAGTAGGTCGTTTAAACTGAGGGAGAAAATTTGATTCAAAAGCCACCACAATTGTGGTCACATTTTAACGGTATTGATTTTTTAATAAATACGTTAATAAATTTAATAGAAAACATAAACAAATTTAATAACTTGACAACGAAATGGAGTCAAATTGATGCTCACTAGGTATCAGTTTTCGGTAAAAATGGGGCAGATTCATTATTGACATTGAATGGTATCGAATGGTAACAAAACTTAGATGAAGAGTTATAGATTTTCAAATACCGACGGAAAGTAAAAAAGCAAGCTGAGGGACAATTTGTTAATTTTGTAAAATACTTGTATGCAACATATTTCAAACTAAGGTGAAGAGATCTTCTTAACTAGGGGGATATTTAATTTTTTTTTTTTTTTTTATTAAAAAGTGAAAAATCTATTTTTTTTTTTTTTTCAATTGAGTAAAAAAAATAAGATAAAAGTAAATTTTTTAAAAAATATAAAATTTTGGAAAAAAATTTAATTTTATTGTAAAAAAATCTAATTTTATAAAGTATTTAATAAAGAAAAATCTATTTCAAAAAATATAATTTTTTTTTTTTTTTTTTTCATGAATTGAATAAAAATAATTTTAAATAAAAAACTAAGATTTTTTAAGAAATTTTAATGAAATTATAGAAACAATAAAATTTGATAGTGAAAAATCTATTGAAAAAATAAATAAATAAATAAATAAATAAAATAACATTTTATATAAAAAAAAATATAACAATTATTATTTTTATTTTTTTTAACTAACAAAAAAAAAAAAAAAAAATTTTATTAAAAAAAAATAACTTTTTCAGTTTTTGTCAATGTTTTTTTAAATTATGTTAATATTTAAACAAAATATGCATTTTTATTTATTTAAATAAAATATTTAATAATAAAATTAATTAAATTAAAAAATAAATAATTTATTTCCAAAAATTATTATATTTTAAAATTTTTAAATATAATATATTTTAAAAAACTTACTTTTTCTCATTTTTATAAAAAAAAAAAAAAATGTTACACTTCTTTTTTTTTATTAAATAATTTTTATATTTTTTTTTTAATTTATTTCCAACAATTAATTATATTATAGAAGAAAAAATTAAGACACTTGAAAATTATTTCTTTACTATTATAAAAAATTTTAAAAACTTAAAAAATAAATTAAAAAAAATAAGCTCAAGCAAAATAAAATAATAAATATTTTTAAAAAATCAATTGTTTTTCGTTTTAAAGAACAAATTTCTTTTTGATATTAATAAAATAAAATTAATAAATTTCTTTTGATTTGAGTGAGTTTCTTTACTTTTTTTTTCTTTTATTTATAAATTTAAAAATTTTTATATTAAAACACAAAAACACAATTTCTTTAAAAAATTATCACAAAAAAATTAATAATAATATATATTAAAAAATTAAAAACTTTAATTTCTTGTTTAAAAAAACATAGTTTTCTTCTTTTATTTATTTTTATTAAATTATTTTTTAATTAAATATTTTTCACGGTTAATCAATAATTGTTTTATTTAAATATTTTTTAAACTACACATTTTTTTTTATTAAAAATAATTTTTTATTTTATTTAAAATAATTTTCTTTTCCTTTATTTTATTTTCTATTTCTTCATATATATTTTTTTTAATTTTAATTAAATTAACAATAATAATTATTATTAATTATTGCAATTATTATCAATTATCCGCATTAATGTTATTTTTCTTAGTGTGTGTGTGTGCATTTGTCTTCTAGTGTGTTTATTTGTATAAGTGTATATCTATGAGTTATGAATGAATGGCTTTAATTAAGTTCAGTTTTATTAAATTAATTAAGTTTTTCTTTGATTTGTTTGTTGTTGCAAATTTTTCTTTTTGCTTTTTTATAACATTAATATTTTCAATTACTTTTGCTTTAATTTCACCGCAATTGTTTGTAAATTTCACCCAAAAAACAATATTTTTTGTTGTTGTTTTTATTTATTTTCTTTTTTTGTTTGTATGTGTGTGTTTTTTTTTTATTATTTTTCTTTCAATTGTAATTTTTTTTTATTTGAGAAAAATTCGCGTTTATTCAATGACAATCAAGTAAAAATTGTACTTGTTACCCGCCTGATTGCTAAAAGCGTACTGATTTTGATTATTTGTTATTACGGCGTAACAAGCGCAAGCAAGACCCGTAGTTGTAGTAGTAGTAAAACGAACAACAACAATAATAATCATCATCATACAAAATACAAGAAGACACACAGAAGACAATAACAACAGCAACAACAAAAACAAGAACATTGAAAAAAAAAATAAATAAAATAAAACACACAATATAATAAAAATTATTCAGTTGAAATGTTGTTGTAGATTGTTGTACTCGCACTCGTCGCAACTAAACTGTTACATACACACAACATACACTACACTACTCTCATACTCATACCCACACTATACACCCGGCAGCAGCAACAACAAAAACATACATCATCATACACAAAAGTAAAAAAAATAACAAAGTTATCCAAAAACACACTACAAAACCAACAAAATTAAAAGTAAAATAAAGAAAACGCAAATACAAAAAGAAATAAAAACAAATACAAACTAAATAAAAAGAAATAAAATAAAATCAAAATAAAAAGCACACATACTCGCACATGAACATAAGAAGAGAAAATAAAAAAAGAACAAATACTCTTAATGACCATTAAGAACATAATAAACATCTTAACAATAATAATAATGATGATGAGGAAAACACTCAAACACCCAACCAAACACATACTCTTATTTAACTGAACAATACAGTAAGTAAAGTGAGCAAAAGTAAAATGTACTAACAGCAACAACAACAACTACAACAATAACCACCAACACATACTCTTTTAACGTAAGGGATTTAACAAAACGTAACAGAAAAAACACTTGGCTTTGGACTCAACGAACTTTCGGGGATGGCTGATACACGTTTACTAAAACTAAAAACTAAATGGCCAAATAAAATGGGGGGGTCTATGATGAAACTACTCACTCGAACTTGATGGCCTGTGTACGAGGTTGTGTTGTTTTGTAAGGAGAGCACATACTATATATAATATCCTTTTCATACTTGCAACCATTATTAGTTTTTTTATAGAAAGAGTTTAGAAAAAAAAGCTTAACTATAAATGTTTAGTCGAACCAACCAGGCTGTGTGTTAGACAACAGACAATTAGACACACACATGGTAGTTAGTTTTGATTTTGCGCTTGTAGCAGTGAGGAGAAAATGGAAATTTGCAATTTGTAGCAATTGCAAGGGAATATGGTACTTTTGTGGTTATAAAGGTACCATATTTTTGTAAAGGAATTTAGAGATGTATTTTCGAAAAGATTAAATTTCACTGATGTTTTATTTATTCCTTAGACCAGGGGCTTTCATTGAGCTTTCTCACAGATTCCTAGATACATTTTTGGTTTTTTTAATATTTCAATTTGTAATGCAGTTTTTGTTTTCAGCTGGGGTATACTCAGTCTGTCCAGTTTACTCAAAGGTCTGCTTCTTTTGACTGTTACCACAGAGCTTCCGTGTTCTTTTGTGACACGAACAACGACCTAACGGTACGTGGCTATGAGAAGAAATTACAGTGATGGCAAAGTTAGTTCCCATTTAGAACGTCTTAGCTAACAAAATAAAATCAGACAAGATAAATCGGATAGCTAGGATCGTATGAGCTACGCTACAATCCGACAAGTTGCTCTTGGTCGGCCAACTACAAGTTCATCCTTAAAATGCAATCAAAATAAAACTGTGTGAGCAACGCTAAATTCTGAATACAATACGACGAGATAAATTCTTCGACTCTCAATCGGATAGCTAAGATCGTACGAGCTATTTTATAAACTAAATACAATTTGACGAGATAAATACTTCGGCTCTCTGGCGGCTAACTAAGATCGTATGAGCTATTTTGTAAACTAAATACAATCCGACGAGATAAACGCTTCGGCTCACTGTCAGCTAACTACAAGTTTCGGCCCTCAAATACAATCCGATGAGATAAATTCTTCAGCTCTCTGATTGCTAACTAAAGGGTTCGGCTACGGTTCGGAAGAAAGAACTTTAGGTTGTGTCTGGTGATACTTTGATCCCTAAGAGCAAAGTATAATAAGATCGATACTTCGGTTCTTGCTCAAATGTATTATCCTAATCTTGATTATTTATGTTTAAATTTACATAAACTAAAAGAGAATTATAAATTCTCTAATTGTATTGTAACTACTACAGTAGTTACAATATGTTAATATATGGGTGGTGTAATATTGGTAACTATACGTTACAAAATTCTAAAGGAATAAAATTAATGTACACAAAGTCACCAAGGAAATGTGATCATTTAGACACTTCCATGCTTAATCTTGTTTAGACGAGTTGGCTCTTATTGAGAATGTTGACATCCTCTGTATCCTTCCTATGTGTGCGTACTGGTCTGGACAACCACATTAGCGGTATTATTCTGTAAACGGAAAACGTCACCGTATTGGGGTCAAAAGACTCTTCATTAGAAAATGTTGGCTTAAATTTAGTGCCATGAAGAAGTTGGTGCGAGTGACACCTGTTAACATAGGCGGAGAATAGGAATCTGTCAGACTGGCTAGGGTATAGGTGTTACATTTTTGTGAACATTTTATTTTTAGTGATTTAAATTTATTTATATACTTTTTATTATTAACACATATTTCAAAAATGGTTTTTGGAATCATGATATTCATTCGGATTTCAACGTTGTTTTCCGCTCTAAGAGAGAAATGCAAATTAAATGAAGACGGAATCCAGCAGCGGATTTCATATATATATTTTGTTTTTGTTTCTTTATATTTTTTGCGTTGGCAACAACAAAACTACATATATAAAAAAATATTTATCTTTCTCTCTTAAATTCCATACATAAAAAATAAAAGGCAAATCTATCTATCTCTTTCTTTCTTAATTAAATTTAATGTAAACTTATGTGATTGATTTTGCAACAACGGCAACACTGACAGAGAGGGAGAGCTTTTGAGAATCCGTTGTGAAATTAAAATAGATTTTAATTTCCAGCGGATTCCGCTGTGTTGTTTTAGTTGTCAAATCTTCATAGAAAAAAATAATCCGCTAGGTTGTGTTTGGGCTCTGAGATTGAATGAGACAAATACTTGAAGTATGTCATTAGGATTTTCTCGAACCCGACATGTTAATTTCGAATAATACAAGTTTTATATCAATAAATATAAAAATTATATTAATTTGTTAAATAATATTTGCTGTAAAAATTCTGGTCCCACAGATCATGCGCGGGAGTAAGTGATACTCATTTTGGCGCGGGTATACGAAAGCTATTCAAACTTAGACTAAAGTTATATTAGGTCCACTATCGACATTCATATTTTAAACCTGTTGTTCCATAACAAGCTCGAGTCATTGAGACCCATCTCGAGAGAAACCCTTTTTCGTCTAAAAATATTGAACTCAATTTGTTTTTATTTATTTGCATTTTTCTTGTAAAAAGCAATTTCTCGGGGCACTTTAGTGAATAGATATTAAAATAAAGGTATTGGTGAAACCTTCTAACTTTAAACCCATCTATCAACTAATAGATGCTGCAAAGATTTCGTAAAGAAACAGTTCCGCATCTTGTATTCGTATAAACAGCCTTAAACGCAATTGGAAACAGATTCCCTGGGAGCCTTGGAAAATAGTCAACAACTAGTTTTTTTCATATTTATTGAATCTATTCTTATAATATCTGATATTCGTATACCTAGAAAATCAAGCTACAAAGTTACGTAAAATCATAATTTTGCTGTAAGATTTATCAAAATTACTAGTTTATTATATTTTAAATCAGAGGTTCTCACAAGCAACAACTCTACGACCCCCTTGTGACTTTACAAGTCGAGAATGACCTGCCAAAATTTGTGTGTAATAAGTTAACACTAACTTTAATTTTAATATGTATATTTATATTTAATTTTAAGGTTTATTTCTGATTGGGATTGACCCAGCAAAAATTTTGGTTGCCCTGTAATGAATTAAGAAGTTAATATAATGGCTTTTCACTACTTACATATTAGCTGAATAACCCATTATTTTATCACGGCAATGACATTAGAAGCAACTACTTACCACATGTCATTACAAAAATTAATTACTTTCAAGCTATTCAATAATTCATTGATTTTAAAGTGTTAATAAAGTCATTATTAGTAAAAACAATATGAACTAGATATATTTTACGTTACAAATACGAGTAACTAATTAATAGTGACATTCCAAGATATAAGAAGCAGTTTTTTAGTTTTCTATGTTATTTTAATCATAAATTAAAAAATAATAATAATACTATTAAATAAGTAACATTTTAAAAACAATTTTAGATTTGAAATTAATTTATAAGCAAACAACATTGTTTTAAATCCTTTACCAAGTAAGATCTGCCACATGATCAAATTCTTACTACTATAAAAACAACTAAATGTTGCAAGTGTAAGTTCACATCTGGGGAATTATTTATTGTAAATCGATTCAAAAGAAAACTTTTTAATAGATAATCTTTAATTCTTTTTATAAGAAGACATACATATGTATATAAATTGATTGAAGGAATTATGTAGTCAATAATATAAAATGAATGGTTGACATAAAATTTTAATTAAAAAAAAAAAAAAAAAGATTTAAAATATTTATTTATTACTAGACTTTAAAAATACTTTATTTTAGTTAACTAAAAATTATATTTTAAATGAAAAAATCATCAAATCATGTTTTCTAAGAAATTATTAAAAATCTGATAAAATCATCATTTTGGCAACACTGAATGTATTTATACCCTACACCAACATAAATGGTTGGGGTATTACGTGTTTGTGCAGAAATTGTAACGCAGAAAAAAAATTATCAGAATCACTTTCTGAGTCGATTTAACGATGTCCGTCCGTCCGGTCGGCTGGCTGTCCATGTAAAGCTTGTGCGGTAAGTGCAGGTCGCAATAATAATTTGATGAAATTTGGTACATATGCTTTCTTCAACATAAGGACGAAGCCTATTGAATTTGGTTATGATCGGTCCATTATTTTGCCTAGCCCCCATAAAATGTCCTCCCGTAATAGTTTCAACACTTACAGATGCTTTAAAAATAGACATATTTTAATGAAATTTTGCACAAATAAGTTTTATATAAGCAAAAATCCGTTTGCGCATTTCATAAAGATCGGTCCATAACTGACCATAGCTCCCAAATCACTTTAATGTGCATAAATCCCATACAAATATTAGTACATATTATGTATTAACACAAGTAAGTTGTATATAAGTAAAAAAAGAAATATGTGGATCGAAATGGTATAGGGTATTATATAGTCGGGCTACAGACATACCCGATTTTTTCATTGATTTAAGCAAAAAAATTCTCTTAAAAGAACCACACTGTTTAGGTTTCAAAGAAACCGAAATGGATAAGACACCACGAATGCTAATGAAGTGTGTAGCGGCACAGAAAATACGTATTCCATTCTGCTGGTGTCTAATTATAGTCCACAAACTCTGCTTTGGTACCGCCAAACAGAGACAACAAGGCAATTTACGATTGCAAACTTGTTTATGGTCCTTCGAACCGGATGTCGGCTTACGACACTATGTAACCGCATCTTAAACAGCGTTTACGACGCTAGGTTCAACCTCTTTTTTACTTGCCCCAAACGCCTGGCGCTGCTGAGTCCCTCAAAATTGCACCCAGTGCAAGGCGGGCGACATGTTTAGGTTTCAACGAAACCGAAATGGATAAGACACCACGAATGCTGATGAAGTGTGTAGCGGCACAGAAAATACGTATTCCATTCTGCTGGTGTCTAATTATAAAATTATTATAAAATAATCTGTGGATAAAAATTCTCATGTCCTTACGAATAATACAACATCAATCTATATAGTCAGAACTAGACGAGCCAGGACTTAAGATCGGCACATACTAACTTGAAAGATACCAATTAAAACTAAAATAAAACCAAAATAATAAGAATTGCTACAAAATGCCATCTGAGCTTGGGTTTTATTTATAGTCGTAAAATGACTATCGAGAATTTCATGATACAAATAGTCAAAATTTATTTTTAAACTTGTCGTAAAAATAATATTGCCTTAAGAACTGTAAAATTTTTAAAACAGTATAAGCTCGATAATCCGGACGTTTTCGGATTGAATATAAAAAGTACATTTTCTATTTTTTTAAATATTAGTTAATATTAGTAAGAGTTGATTACAATTTAATTTCGTCATTTTCAGTTAAGTATTTGTCCTAAATTTTCTTCAGTAATTGGTGTGCATAGAAGTTTGTACCTTCTGGGATAAATGGCAATTTATTTAAATACTTCAAATATAGAATGTTTTTAGACGAAAAATTTATATTTGATATTTAAACTCATTGATATATTAAATATATAGTATATTTTAATATTTTTTTCACTACAAAAAGAGACCTAGAAAGAACTACGATAGTCCGGATAATTCGATAATCCGGATAGGGGTCTGCAATCAATTATCCGGATTATCGAGTTTATACTGTATTGGAATTGCAATCCAATAATTCATCAATTAACTTCTCAAAATGTACCAACCATCACTGAATCCCACACATGGTGTTAAGTTTTTGGTCTTGCGCTCATATAAAAGCATGACCAACACCATTACCACCAACAAACAAACATTACAATACAATCTCATATTAAAAAACTTTATAGTCATTTTGTTAACTTATAAAAATGTCTACTCTCCTACTTTTTAATATACATTTAAATAAAAAACATTATATTAATAAAAATAACCCCATGAAATATCCTTAAGTTCATACTACAAAGGACCAACAAATAATAAATACAACCTGCTCGATTATTTTACACTCATACTTGTACTACAACTCATACTCATGCATATTAGTATAATACAAATTACTTGCTATTACTTGGCTAGACAACAACGACATAAAACCACTCGTTTTTAATAGTTTCTTCTCTATAGAGATGTTATTGTAGTTGTTTTCTTGTTGTGTATGATGTTGACAATGATACCATTCGACGATATTAATGATGAGTATTATTTTGTTATTGTTGTCCATCATACTTGTGCATTGCTCATTATTGTGTGGGTAATTGTCATTGCTTGTTGGTATTTGCTCATTATGAGGTTTGTGCATGAATGTCTGTATTTTTGTTTTGTTTTTTTAAATGTTCGGTTTCTTTGTTCGTGTTGTGTTTTTAACTAAACTTCATGTAATTTGGACGAACATGTTTAGGATTTAGTTTTGTGTGAGTGTGTGCGTAAGCGTGTTTGTTTTGAGAGAGTTCGAAACGAACTTGTGGGTATTTTGGGGGTAAGAGCATTGTTTTCTATGGTAAGAACATTTCTGTAAGTTTTACCATTTTTTGTGATGGTTTTAAGAGTAAATTCCTTTACAGAATTAATTGGTGAAACGAAAGGATCCAACAAATTATTTGATCTTATTTGAGAGACAAAATAAACGAAGTTTTAGCTACAAAAATAAATTTTCTATTTATAAACCATTTTCAATTAATTTAATAAAAAAGTTGCCTTTAAAAATTTTTCATTACAAAAATATTATTAATTTTTATTTTAATTAATTTTTATTTTAATTAATACTCATTTTAAGAAATTTTCGATATTTTCTTTTTTAGAAAATTTTAATTCTTAAAGAAAATTTACGATAATTTTCTTTTTTATAGAAAATTTTTCTTAAAATTTTCTTCTTCAACCGAAAATTTTCGATACATTTTCTTCTTCAATAAAAAATTTTTATAAAAATTTCTTTTTATAAAAAAATTTTCGTTACTACTTTTTATAGAAAATTTTTATAAAAATTTCATTTTATAGAAAATTTTCATTAAAATTTCTTTTTATAGAAAATTTTCATTAAAATTTCTTTTTATAGAAAATTTTCGTTAAAATTTCTTTTTATAGAAAATTTTTGTTAAAATTTCTTTTTATAGAAAATTTTCGTTAAATTTTATTTTTGTAGAAAATTTTTGTCAAAATTTCATTTTATAGAAAATTTTTGTTAAATTTCTTTATAAAAAATTTTCGTTAAATTCCTGTATAGAAAGTTTTAGTTAAATTTTCTTTTCATAGGAAATTTTCGTTATTTTTTCTTTATAGAAAATTTTCGTTCAATTTTTTTTTATGGTAAATTTTCGTTTAAATTTCTTTTTATAGAAATATTTCATTAAAATTTATATTTTTTAGAAAATTTTCGTTAAAATTTGTTTTTCAGAAAATTTTTGTTAGGTTCTTTTTATAAACAAATTTTCTATTTTATAGAAAATATTCTTTAAATTTTCTTTTTTATGGTAAATTTTCCATAAAATTTCTTTTTATAGAAATATTTCATTAAAATTTATTTTTTATAGAAAACTTTCGTTAAAATTTGTTTTTTAGAAAATTTTCGTTAGAATTTTCTATTTCATAGAAAATATTCGTTAAAATTTCTTTTTATAGAAAATTTTCGTTAAAATTTCTTTTCATAAAAAATTTTCTTCAAAATTTCTATTTTTATACCCACCATCAAAAAGATGGGGGTATATTGATTTTGTCATTCCGTGTGTAACATGTCGAAGGAATCATCTAAGACCCCACAAAGTATATATTTTTTGGGTCCTGGTTTGATTCTGAGTCGATCTAGCTATCGGAAACCTCCTATATAAAGTGAAAATCAACGAAATTGTGTTCAAATAGTTGAAGGACCAATGTAAACTATATGGGAGTGGGCCCACTTTACCGCCCACTCCCATATAACGTAAAATTTGAAAAAGTTGATGGTGGTGGGAATATTCGCGCTTGTTTGTTGTTTTTTTTTTTCATTAAAATTTATTTTTTTGGACAATTTTCCTTAAAATTTCTTTTGATCTTTCACCACAGGTGAAAAAAAGGTGAAAAAAAGTCTTTCACCACAGGAGCAAAAAAGTTTATATTTTCGTGATCCTTGTAAGAAATGATGATGATAGGACCATGTCGTTCGTCGGTCCATCCGTGTGTCGGTTGAAATGGCGTTTACGAAGCCCACCGATAACAACCATATATAATATATATATTAAACGATCGGAAATCTTTTCGAGAATTCTTCTATTGAAATTCAGCAAGATTGGTTCATAAATGGCTGAGATATTCGATATCCTGTTTTTTAAAACCGGTTTCCCAGTTTTTGAAGCTTCTGTATATACTAGGGACTTTGTTTTAGCAAAGAAGACTCGGACATTTTTTTCTGACTCTTTTTTGCCGAAAAAATGAAATAAATCGATTCAATAATAACAGAGATGTCGGGCAAAACGCATTTTTTTAAGCCCTTTTTTAAGCCACAGATAAATATTTTTATAAATTTTCGGTTTTTTGAAATAATTGAATTCGTTCATAAACAACCGAGCTATGGGCCAAAAACTAAAAAATATATTAACATATAAACACATACAACCATTTATGTATATTAAGCATTGTAATGACTGTTAGTGATGTTGTTGTTGTTTGTATAGGCAAGTAGTTTAGTTAGCAATTGTTGTTTATTTTTTTAAAGCAATGCTTCCTGTAATTGTTTATTTTTTAAAATTTTCGTAGTTTAGAAAAAAATTTAGATTTATAAATGCGTAAGTATGAAAGCATACGTTAAGGCTAAAATTTTATTATTTATTAAATGTAAGATGCTGAAGGTTATCAAAGATTTTTTTTTTTTTTTTTTAATTTCATTTTCTTTCAAATTTTCTTTTATATAAAAGCTTCGTTAAACAATCTTTTTATGGAAAATTCTGGATAAATTTAGTTTTTGTGTTAAGGGAAAATGTTTAAAGATTTTTTATTCGGGAAATTTTTAAGGCAATCGTACTTCTTCAAAAAAAATTTTTTTTTTCAAACCTTAAATTTTTTAATAAATATATTTTTTTCACTTAATCATTTTATTATTTCAAGTTCCCATAATTAATACAAAACCATTAAAATATGTATTTGATATAAATATATTTATTCAAGGTTACAATATAAAAAAAAAAAATCACAAACAATTTTTTAATTTTATTTTAGCTTTAATATTCACACCCGGTTGACATCATTATTATTTTGTTTTTTTTTTTTCGTGTTTCAAATTAAATTGAAATATAAAATTAAAAAAAAGACATTTGTTTTTCTATTTATTAAATTAATTTATATGCACACGTACGTACAATTTTTTGGTTAAAACCAAGTAGAAAAAAATATATAAAATAACAATAATTTAATGTTTATGAATTAAGAGACGCCAAAGACAACAAATACAATACATGAATTTGTATTAAAATAAATAAAAATACTTAAAAATAAACTTAAAACGCCCACGAAATATTTTAATTTCATTTAATAATTTTTTTTTTTCGAATTTATTTTTTTTATTGTTTCATAAAAAAAAAAAAACAAAATAAGTTGGGGACAATAGAGAGAAAGATGCGAAAAAAAAAACAATTTTATTTATCTAATTAGTATTTTTTGTTTGTTTTTGGAAAAATAGGCAATAATTAAAATGGGAGGAAATAGAAAATGTTTTTAGGAATAAAAAAGTATCAATGTTTTTTAAAATTTTTTAATAAGATATTCAAAATGATATTTAAAAAAAAAAAGAAATACTTTATTAAAAATATCTTAAAGATTTACACCCGTATTCAAAATGAAAAGTTTATGCTTGCTAACGAGTAGCTAACTTTTTTGTATGTAAATTTCCATATAAAAAAGTTAACCACTCGTTAGGAAGCATAATTTTTTCATTTTAGACACGGCTGTTAATACGATATTTAGTAGAATTATGCTATTATGTTGTAGTTGTTATAGGAAAAATGTATCTACTACTAATTCCTTTTTGATATTACAATATAAAATATATATTTTTTTTTTAATTTTTAAAAAATCATCAATTTTATTAATATTTTTATATATAATTTTTTAAGTAAATATAAAAAATATGATTTCAATTAAAATTCGAATGGTACATTTAAAATTGAACAATTTTTCTCCATTTCCAAATAAAAAAAAAAAAAGAAAAATTAAAAAATAAACAAGAGAAAAAATTTTAAAAAATGTCGCGCCATAATTTATATTAATATGGTTCATACACACACACATCTACCAGAATTATTAAAGTACAGTATAAACTCGATAGTCCGTATAATTGATTGGAGACCCCAATCCGTATTATCGAATTATCCGGATTATCGAGGTTTTTTCCTGGTATACTTTTGTTAAAAAGAAGTACTAAAATATATTATTTATTTAATATATGAAACAATTAAAGCATCAAGTCCAAATTTTTCATCTAATAACATTCAAGATTTTAAGTTTTCCAAAGATTTTTAATTTAACTAAAAAAAGTTAACTTCTTTGAACTTCTTTCACTGAAAAAAATTTGGAATAATACTCAACTGAAAATGAATGAATTCAACTACTAACAGCTTTTATATCATAATTCTTATAATATTTTTCAATTTATACTTGAATTTAAATAAAAATATTAGTTTTTATATTAAATCAGCATTGCAAAGTTGCAATCAATCCGAATTATAAAGTATGTAATGAGTTGGGAAATGCCGTCCGGATTACTGAAAAATCCGGATTATCGACCTCCGGCTTATAGAGGTTATACTGTATTTCAAAATTATATTAATGTTGTTGTATTTTTGTACAATTTCAATATATTTTGGTGTTATAAATTAGAAACAAAAATAATAATAAAAAACAAATACAAAATTTTTTATTAAAACGGAATAAAAAAAGTATAAGTATTCTATGTACCAAAATTTTAGTTTCAACTTAGTATCAATATTTTAGTTTTGTGATTTTTTTTTTCTTTTTGAAATGTTAATTAGTACAACACGAATGTATTTGAACAAAATAAAATAAAAATAATTTTGTTTTGTTGTCTTTAGTGTGTATGTTGTGGAATCAATATTAGACGCATAAATGAGGAATTATTAGACGCATAAATACTTAAATATGTATACATTCACACAAGACATTAAGTACGATTATAACACTGGTCGACAAAAAAATTTTTTTTGAGCTCCTTCAAAAAAAAAAAAAAAAAAAAAAAATAAAAAAATAAAAAAAATATATAGACTAGATGGATGGCATGCTAAACTCGAATCTGCTTTCAGTTTTTTCCCAGCAGGTCGGGATTTTATTTTATGGGAGTGTCTAATTTCACTATTACTTGAGAACGGTATGCACGATTTATATGAATGATACACCAAGATATGCGGAATAAAATTAGCTTTAAATTGCTGTACTATCAAATTTTTATTCGCTCAATAGTTTAGGAGATATTTCGAAAAAAATGTTGGAAAAAATTTGTTCATGCAAAATTCAAGATTTCTTTTTTTAATAAAACTTTTTTTTTTTTTAAGTGAAAAAATCAAAAATATTTAAGTTTATCATCTTTATATCAAAGCTGGCAAAACTACGAGTAAATAAAGCCACGTATCATAAAAATTGATGCATAAATCTTGATTGGATTCACAGTTATGTTAGGATACCCATGCACACCTATAGCTAAGTGAAAATACACTAGTGGCTAAATAAAAAATAAAAATAATAATAAAAATAGTTGGATTAGATGTAGTTTAACGTGCTAAGTAAGAATCAGCTTTTACTTTTTTTCTAACACGCATTGATTTTTTTTATGGACATGACTACTATTAACCCGCCTTTAGGCAGTCACACTTGTATAACTCGAGAACAGTTTGTCCAATTAAGATAAATTGAATTTTAATATATAGCGACCTAAATTATCTTTGAGCTGAATTTATGTAATTTTTTGTTCAGTTAACATTTTCGTAGTTATTCGGTAATTGGTACCGAAAATATTAAAATTTATTTTTTTGAAAAATGGGAAAAAATTTTGATCCATAACACTGAAATTTTTCAGCAAATTAAAAATATTGTTGATACCCCTTGAAGACAATTTCCGTATGCATCTTTTGATGTATCCCTTATCAAAATCGTGTAAAAGGTTCTTGAGTTATAGCCTAAGTTTGACAAACCATTCTCGAATTTTATAGTGTGACCGCTGAATAAGGTATTGATATTAGTCATGCACATAAAAAAATCAGTACCCGATAGAAAAAAAGTGAATGCAGATTCTTGTTTAACTCGTCAAAATCCACCTAGTCCACCTATTTTTGTTTCAAGAAAAAAACAGAAAAAAAAAAAAAATTGTTTGGCCACCACTGTATTTCTACTCAATTGTATGTAACATGGGTATTTTTACTTAACTGTCAATAAAATCAAGATTTGTGCATCAATTTTGAATTATTTTATTCGCAGAATTACCAGCTTTAAGATAAAGATGATAAAATGTAACATTTTAGATGTTTTCAATCTGCATGGGAATGATTTTTTTTGGACACTTATTTCAAAATAACTCCGAAGCTATTGATCACATAAAAAAATTAAGTTCGGGTGATTTGAAGATATTTTTATTCCGCACCTTTTGGTGTATCACTTTGATCAATCGTACACTCCGTTCTTGAGTTATGAGGAAATATACTAGAGTAATGGCCTTACTATGGGCGAAATATTAGACACGCCCATAAAAAAAATCCAGACCTCATGGAAAAAAACTGAAAGCAGATTATTGTTTAGTACATCAAAATATATCAAGTCCAACTAATCGCCAATGGGAGAGGATTTTTTTGTCGACCAGTGTAATTTAGGAAATAAAACATTTTCTAGAAAGAGATATAAATTAAAACATTTCCATATACTGAGAACTTATTGAAAATTTGTTGAAGATCATGATAGAATAAATAACAGGGTACAATTATTATAGAAAATGTTCTCAAATTTATTTTCAGTCACATATAAAACAAAAGGATGTTAAAAATTCAAACCAAAACTTCAAAAAAGAAAAAAATATTTTCAAACAAAAAATATGAGTTTTTCAATAATTTCCAAAAAATTAAATTTTATATAAAAAAATAAGTAAGTGTGCAAAATATTGTCTATATAAATGTTCCTGGGAATAAATATACCCGGAAATTTTGGTAAAATGTCCCGAAAATGAACTCCTCTCTCTCAAGAAACATTCCACATTTCTAATGTAAGTAAAACATTTTTATATTTTTTCATTTATCTTTTTCATATTCGAATAGTTTGACTTAACAAAACTTGAAAATGGCAACTCTCCCTAATAATTGTACCTTGTACAGGCGCGGATCCAGCTCAAGCTTTTGGGAAAGGAAAATAGAACGATTTTCTTAACTGTTTCCTTAAGTTGTATAATTTAGTACAGATTTTTCATTAAATGTTTTCATTTTGGGGAGGGAAATTTCCTTTTTTCCCTCCCCGTGGATCCGCGCCTGAACTTGTATTATGGTTGAAGATTTTCAATAAAAAAAATTATTGAAATTTGATAAAAAAAAAAAATAACGAAAATTTTGTTATTGAGTGATTTCTATCAAAACGGACAAAAAACGGATTTTGATAAGTATTGCAAATGTTGCTCAAATCACAATTTTTATGAGTAAAGAATCCTCCCAGTCCAAAAATATTACATTGTACAATTCTTATTTTTATTTCATTTAATAGAAAAACACATTGACTTTAAAACGATATGTAAAAAATTTATATACTTCGAAAGTTCAAAGGTCAAAATCGATACTATAAAGATTAAAGCTTCATATCTCAAAAAACGGTATTTCAAAATTCTTAAAAAAATACATATATTTGTAATGAAAGCCTTCTCTATATTTGTGCCAAATTTCAAGTTGGAGCCTCTATTGGTTTAGGAGTTATGAAGCAAAATACAGAAAAAAGCTAATTTTTTTGTATGTAAAATTTAAGATATTTACAAAAATTGTTTTTTTCATGAGCACATATTTAAAAAAAAGATAAAATTTGATGTACAAAACTTGACTTCAGCTTATATTTTGTTACATAAAAATTAACTTTTGGTTTTTTATAACTTAGGAGCAAGCACCCGAAAACGTTTTATTTTTATTTTTCAATCAAAATAAATATCTTTAATGTTCAAAATGTTTTTTCATTTGTTGAAAAAAATATGTGAGGGATTTTTATTTTTAAAATAAATATCCATCAATGATGAAAAAAATAAATATCTTTAACGATAAATATCTTTAACGATAAATATCAGTTCGAAAAAAATTTCAAATGATTGTTTTTTTTATTCATACTTTTGTTTTGTTTTCAAAATATTTTTTTTATTCAAATGAAATTGTTGTTGTTTAAAATTTTTTCCATCCGATGAAAAAAGTTCAAAATAATTTTCAACTTTTGAAATAAATATCACAAAAGATATTTATATTTTTATTTCCATCATGATGAAAAAAATTAAAATATTGATGAAAATAAAAAAATCATGATGGATTTTTATAATTTTTTGAACATTAAAGATTGTTTTTCGATTGAAATAAATATAAAAAGATTGTTTTTTTAGTATTAAAATCCGGTCTCTGCTTAGGAGTTATTAATAGTTGGATTTTGTTTTTGTCCATAACTCCTAAACTAAATAAGGCTTCAACTTGAAATTTTATATCCATATGGAGAAAACGTATGTCAACAATATATAATTTTTTAAGAATTTTAAAAATACCGGCTTTTGAGATATAATAGTTTGAATTTTTTTATCTCCAACTTTGACCTTTGAACTTTTGATGTAAAAAACTTTGTATATATCTTTATAAAGGTAATATATTTGTCTTTAATATGCAGCAACAACTTGAGATTTACCATGTATATTTAAGAAGTTATTAGAAGTTAAATAGGTAATAGGTTTTTAACATTTTTTCGTTTTCTAAACCGTCATATTTTCGGACCGAAAAGAAACATGGTTTCTGAAATTTCATGTTCTCGAAAGCACTTCCAATGGTCAATTCATTGAAATCGGAGATGTCAAATCCGATTGCTGTCCGTTTTGACATGGAATCACTCTATTAAATCTTAACGAAAATTTTCTATGAAAATAAAGATAAACGAAATTTTTCTATAAATAAAAATTTGAACGAAAAGTTACTAGTAAATGAATTTTGAACAAAAAGTTTATATTAAATTAATTTTGAAAAAAAAAAAAAAACGTATCGAATATTTTCTTAAGAAAGTTTTTTTTATAAAAATTTTCTTAGAAAGAAAATTTATGGAAAATTTTCCAAAGAGAGAAAATTTATCAAAAATTTTCTGAAGAAAGAAAATTTATCGAAAATTTCTAGGGAAAGAAAATTCAATGAAAATTTTCAAAAGAAAGAAAACTTATGGAAAATTTTCTAAAGAAAGAAAATTTGTCGAAAATTTTCTAAAAAAAGAAAATTTATCGAAAATTTTCTTAAGAAAGATTTCCATAGAAAGAAAATTTATCGAAAATTTTCTATAGAAAGAGAATTATCGAATATATAGAAAATCATATAAAGAAAATTTATCGAACATTTTCCTTACAAACAAAATTTATCGATTGTTTTCTATAAAAAAATAAATCAAACATTTGCTATAAAAAGAGAATTTAACAGAAATTGTATTTAAAACAAAATTTTCTGTAAAATGAAAATATAGAAAGAAAATTTATCGAAAATTTTCTATAGAAAGAAAATTATCGAAGATTTTTTATATAAAGAAAATTTATCGAACATTATCGAATTTTCCAAAAAAGGCAAATATTATAGAAAATTTGTTAGAAAATTTTCTTAAAAAATATTTTTTTTTTGGAAAATTGTTTTAAAAAAGATTTTTTTTTTTTTTTTTTATAAAAAGAAAATTTAACGAAATTGTTTCTAAGAAAAAACTATGAAGTGCATCAATTCAAATAAAATAATAAAAAAATTCTAAACGTGTTAGAACTTTTAGAAAATAAATATTAAACATTTAATGATTAATTAGAAGATCTTGTACAATTGTATGCCATAAATAAATACCATCTCATAATAAATGGCCGCCTAAAATTTCCAACATTTTCTTATGAATTCATTTGTTTGGTAATTATTTTTGAAAATAGCCTAAAATTTCATACTCGTACACAGAAAAACAATGAAATAATTTATGAAAAAATATATGGAACAACTGTAGTATTTGGAAATATACAAATGAAATAAACGCCAAAGACGACAAACGTGTACACGAGGTAGAAAAATGTTCAATAAAACATGAAGGAGAGAAAAAAGTGACAAAAATAAAAGCTAAAAATATCAATTTTATTACTTTGAATTAAAAATTTTTGAAAATAACACAAAAACAAAAATAATTATAAGTGTCCCCCTACATTCAAATAAACACCCTCCCAACAAATATTTACTCTTAGAAACAATCATTTCAAAAGTGTGTACAAACGAATGTTTATAAAATCTATCTATTTGGCTGCATGTCTGTCTGTTCATTTGTGTCTTTTTTTTTTTTTTGGTATTAAGTGCGTAAAAAGCCAACATCTACTAAAATTTATTGAAAATACTTAATAAATATATTTTGTACATTAATACAAAAATAAAAAAATAAAAAAAAAATCTTAAAAGTTTTCTTTTTATCCAAAAACTAAAAAATATTTAGGAAAAACAAATTTCAAATACCTTTAGAAAACTTTTGTTTTTTGAATTTTGTTAGAAAAAACATGAAAATAAAGATGAAGAAATGTAAAACGCAGCAGCAGCCAAAGAAGAAGAAGATACAACCGGAAAAAGTAATGACACAAAAACAAGATAATCATTAGGGGGACATTTGTCAACTGCATTCGCTTGCTCTTAGATATTGACACAGACAATAATACAGACACACTGTTACAGACACCTACATACTATAATACAATGTTGGTGGCTAAAAAAATTATTATTGTTGTTGCTGTTGCTTTGTTTTTCTTTTCAGAAAGATAGAGATAGAGATGCAGTTACATTAATGTGAACACATAAAGAACATTACAGCAACAACCCAAGTCATTCATTTACTCAATCTGTATGTCTGTCTATTGGGGAGTTGGTGGTGACAATGAAGAAAATAGTTTCATTTGAACATGTTTATTTGTTCATTTTAATAAAATTATCTTTTAAACTTCGATTTTATATACATCTTTTAGTTGCTTTTTGATTTAGAAAAAAAAAGGTAAAATTAGAGAATATATCGTCACCTAAAATGCAAGGAGCCGTAACCACTGAAAAATCAGATATTTTTTTACTATATTATAATGCACTGACCCAAACTACTTCTACACAAAAAATTTCATATTGATATCTTCAAAAATGACATCAATAATCACAAAAGTCAAAAGGCCGTAACATCACAAACGAAACAGTCGTAAAATTTGCACCATTTAAGAAATAACTTGTAAGTTTTGCAAATTACAAATTATACTCAATTGCTTAATTTTAAAGCCAAAAAAAAAAATTGTGATTACGGCCTTTTGCATTTTAGGTGACGATATGAAGGTATGTAATTTTTATTAACACATAAGATACAATGGGGTGATTGTTAAATAAATTGCAAATATTTAACGAAAGTTCCAGACCATTAGTAGTGAATCATGATATAGATAGATAGATAGATAGATAGATAGATAGATAGATAGATAGATAGATAGATAGATAGATAGATAGATAGATAGATAGATAGATAGATAGATAGATAGATAGATAGATAGATAGATAGATAGATAGATAGATAGATAGATAGATATATAGATAGATGGATAGTTAAATAGATAGATAAATTGATAGATAGATAGATAGATAGATAGATAGATAGATAGATAGATAGATAGATAGATAGATAGATAGATAGATAGATAGATAAATAGATAGATAGATAGATAGATAGATAGATAGATAGATAGATAGATAGATAGATAGATAGATAAATAGATAGATAGATAGATAGATAGATAGATAGATAGATAGATAGATAGATAGATATATATAGATAGATAGATAGATAGATAGATAGATAGATAGATAGATAGATAGATAGATAGATAGATAGATAGATATATAGATAGATAGATAGATAGATAGATAGATAGATAGATAGATAGATAGATAGATAGATAGATAGATAGATAGATAGATAGATAAATAGATAGATATATAGATAGCAGGATGCCCTTACGATTATCGACTGGAACTTCCTATAAGACCTCACATATTGCGTGCCTTAAACTGGAGGAAGAAACTGTATTTGTAGATTCATAGGAATCAATATATAATTTGCTAAGCATTTTTTTTCTCTTTCCAGAGCTTTCTGAAGCTCCCAGAAGCCGTAGAAAATTAAAATTTTGCTTACTTATAAAACTTTTCGTCTTACGACTTTTCGTCGTTGGTATTAGGAAAATAGGTTAATCGACAAGAAATGAATGTGCACTCCGAGATAAACGGAGTGCCCTCTCCTGTACGCGGTCGAGAAGCTCCAAAATAGACTTTGAAGCACCGGCCCATACATGAGAGTTGTATTCCATCTTAGGTCGGATATAGGTGGTGTAAATAGTAAGAAGGTCAGATGGAGTGAAGTATCTTTTGCACCGTTTCAAAAAACCAAGGTACATTAATGCTTCTTTCGACCATTCTATTTGCCAGCATGGTATATGGTGCTGAAAAGGTTGGCTAAAGGACGTGCTAACATCGAAAAGCACTGCTTAAAGGCCAGTGCTGGTATACCATCCGGCCCAGGAGACTTGTTTTGTTGAGATCTGCTTAAATCTTTTTCACGGCACGACATCGAAAAAATATGTTCGGCACAGTTACGGATACTCTTTCGAGTTCGGGCAGTGGTTGATTACTTTCTGGTAAGTATGAATTACTTGCAAATAATTCAGCCAATAAATTAGCCTTATCAACCGGGTCAGTGAATATTTAGTCATCCTTTAAAAGAGTTGGAATTGAATAACTAGCATTATCCCTTACACTTTTGACGAATGACCAGAAGGTCTTGCAGCACGAAGATGCTGCTCGTACAGAGCTCTTTCCCGTCTCAGCACTTTGGCACACGAATACCTTGCCTTCTTGTGCAACGAGTCAGTATCTGGATTCTGGTTATTTCGCCAGATTCTGAATGCTTTATCCCTGGATTTGACTGCATCTTTGCACGTCTGATTAAACCAAGATTTATTTCTTGTTTTAGTCGAAATTTTCCTACATGGAATGAAAGATTTCATGCCAAGAATAATTATATTCTCCACCATTTTTGCACCGTCATTAATATCATTGTCTAAAAAACATAGTTTCCAGTAAAAATGCCTAAAGAAGTCGTTGAGCTCAACCCAACGGGCCTTTTCGTAGATATATTTTGAGCGTTTTATTGATGTTTGAGAAACGTTACGAAGCTTAGAAGAGAAGCGATCGCCTTCGGTAACATTTTGAATGCAGGGATAGTTTTTAAAAGTAGTAAAGCTACTCAAATGGAGAAAGTACCATTTAAGGAGGGTTCGAAAGGAGGAGCATAGCTTTCCCCAGAGAAAACAAAATTAAATAAGATAGTACGAAAATAGCTAGAGGAGAATAGTATAGTAACTGAGCATAACACACTGCGAAAAAGCGAAGATACGTCAATATATCGAAGAAGATAAATACTTCGATAAAACCTGAGGAGATTGACGTAGGAATAAAGAAGATTCACAAAAACAAAGAGGAAAATGTTCTAATAAAGACAACGAGAGAAGAAGAACAAGCGAAGAAACTGGAAAGCGTCATAACAGGAACTTTTTGGGACAATACACAGTGATTTTTGATTTTTTACATCACGACTTAATTTCGTTTTTCTGGAATAAGTCCTGGGGTATATAAGGGAATTTTTTTTTGGAATATATTCAGAAATAATATACTGAAAAATATACGTGACAAAGTTTTAAAGTAAGCATACTGAAATTAGTATAAAAAATGTGTATATATATATATATATATATATATATATTTACAAAACTATAGTACTTACTATTATTTAAATTTTTTCTTGCGTTTTTAAAATTAATTTTTTTTGATTACATACATCCAGCATCGGTCAAATGGTAAATTTAAGAAAAAGCTATTCATCATTTAATCATAAAATAGATTTTAATCGATTTGACACAAAATTTTTCCCACCCAGTCAAAAAAGGAATGCAGTAATGCAGATTTTGTGAAAGAAGTAAATTTTTCAAAGGATTTTTTTTTTTTTTTTTATTGTACAAAAAAGCCTAATATTTTTACTATTATTTCTAATAAATTGTCTTCATTTAAAAAGCTTTAACTACCAATTTTTGGCAATTTTTCAAGAATTCAGTTTGATTGAAGACCCAGAAAAAATAAAATTGTGCATATTTTTGATTGCCTATCATAATGACGATGTTATAAGTAAAGGTGTAGAAAAACTTATTTTTAATCAGAAAATTAATTTTATACATCAAATACATTCCAATACCACTGTGGCGCATACCAAAAATTTATCACCTTTATAAACAATCAAATGTCTAAGATGACTTTATTTTAAACTTTTAGTTCCGTTCCTTAAAAAGGTAACAAAAAGCCACAACATGTGACAACTGAAAAATGATCAGTTGACAAACACGAGCGTCTAAAAGATTAACATCCGGACTGAAGCTTTCAACACAATTTATAGGCTGTAAAAGAAGACCAATCAAATACTTTTTATATCCAAACATTACAAACAAAATAATGATTTTTGGAAATAAAAGGAAAATCTATTGTATAAATTAAGTAAAATTGTGTGTTTTGTGATAATAATAACACGCACATTAGATTACAACAATATAATGACAATCATTTAGACCAAAATTGTTGTTGTTTAATTTTTTTGTCTATAAACTAATAGAAACAAGTGGGTGGTGCTTAAGATTATTTGGTGAAATTAGATTGGATATTATGAATAATGTTTACAACAAATACAAGCAGAGAATAATGGGGGAAAAATAATAAAATAATGTAAAATTCATTTTTCATACACTTGTTCTTATACTCTTTCTATACTCTTTTTTTTAATTTTTTGTTTAAGATCTTGAAAAAAATATTATAATTGTCGAGAATGACGCACTCGTTCATACATACATTAGAGATCTCTTAAATCGTGTACGCTTATGGAACACGTTGTGTTGGTTGTATCATGACAAACATTTTTTTTTTTTTTTTTTTCAAATTTGATCTAAAGCGCGTGCTCATATGTAAAGAGAGACAGTTTGCAAAAGAGTATATTCATGAGGACAATTATTAATTTTAAATTTTAGAATTGAATTTTTGAAATTTCTTGGTCAGAAAATGGGTGCTCTGTATCTCCTAAACTACTGCTCAGATCGAATTTAAATGTATAAAAGTTGTCAAGTTTCAGAGGGCCTAAGGTTTCAGAAAAATCCTCTTATAATTACCCTGTGATAACACAATATAAACTACAGGGTGTCAAAATTGACTATCCCGAGTATGTAAAAGATTAAAAAATCTTAATTTCTACAAATTAAGTTTATATTTGAAAAATTGATTTGTAAAGTTTATTAAATGATTTTCACAGGAATGAAAGATCGATATCGATTTTATACACTACAGAAGAAATATTAGTGAAAATATTATGTTAATAGGCTTTTTTGTGCAATTTAAAAAAATTCGTTTAAAAAATTTACTTTTTTTCCTAAAATCTGCACTACTGCATTCGTTTTTGGCTGGGCGGTAAGCAATTTAGCGTCAAATAGATCTCAATATATTTTTTGACTAAATTTCGTGAAAAAATTTAAAAAAATCGCATGATATTTTTTTTTAATTAATCGATAAAAATAATTTTTTTTTTCTAAAATATACCTTTTCGACCAATGCTGGATGTAGGGCGCAAAACTAAATCAATTAAAAATTTCTTTATTGACCATTTTGATGTCTTGAAATTTTTTAAAATTCGTAAAGCAATACATATTTTTTTTATTAAAATAATCTTGATAAAAAAGTGAATGAATAGTACCTACTATATTCATACCATACACCACGGTAAATGGGGAGGGTATTATGCGTTTGTGCTGATGTTTGTAACACCCAAAAATTTTGATCTAAGACTAACCTTAATTTATATCAATCGACTTAGAATCACTTTCTGAGTCGATTTAACGATGCACAGTGTCTCATTCAAAAAATTAAATGGAAATAAATCTGGAATTTCCGAACGACTGATTAGATTTCAATGAAATTTCACACAGTGATAGTAGAAGTACGGGCGAGCTTATGTTTTGAGCTTGGATCATATAGACTTACTGAGGGCGGGTTCACAGGTGTTCATTTATGATCATTTTTAAGAACAATCCTGATTTGTTATACATATCAGAATAGATTTCAAAAATTTTTACATGAAAGAATTCTAATAGGAAATCCAAAAAAAAAAAAAAACATTGTCGGGTGCATATTTTATCTCTTTTAGTTTACGAGATAATTGGGCTTCAAAGATAAAAATTTTTACATTTTGACCTACCTTGGTGAAGTTTTTTCGTTGTAGCAGGTCCAAATTTCACCCGATTTTCTGGAAATATTTTTTTTTATTAGCAACATATAATGAAATTATGTAAAGAAAAAAATTTTTAAAATTTTTACTGAAATAAAAGTTACATGCATTTGAATTTGAACTTTGAAAAAAGTTGATTTTTCGCCATTTTTTGTCAAAAAAGTAATTACATTCTGTTTTAGTTATAAAAAAATTTTTTAAGTAACATGTATCGTCCCTAAAAAGCTAAAAAACTGTTTATTTTTGTAGTTTCTTTGTTACTTCGCTAGCATTAGTAACACATATTATGTGTTTTGGACAAAATCAATAATAATTTTATGTAAGTAATTTTGTGGAGCAATTTTTTGTTAAGATGTATTTGTGCTTTTCTTTTTGCAGGTTCTTAAGTTCATTTAAATTTAAGTTTGAACTATAGAAGGAGGTATTATTAGTAATATCTTGGTCAAGTTTCAACTTTCTAAGATAATTGGAACATACCTGCGGGAAATTTGTGACAATTGCAGTAATGGTCCGGTTCCTCTGTACCAGTTGAGTACCAATTGACACCTAACTCGTCACCAAAGTTCCATTTGAGAACCAGTTGACACAAACACAATCACTATTTAACACAATCACTATTTACAACATGCTCGTTAAGTGTGCAATTAGCAACTCGCATGCAATAACAATCAGTAGCTGAGTGGTAAGCGTTGAAGACTATAAAACATAACATACGTCAGATGAACATGGGTTTGAGCCGGGGTGCCGCCATCGACATTAACGAAAAATTATAAAATTAAAATAAACATAATTTAATAAAGATAATAATAAAAATAATGTTTAAAAAAACAATTACCGAATTTTTATAAATTTTTTTATTTTACAATAATCGTTACTGAACCTGTCCTCTTGGACCAGTCCTAGGACCTATCCTGTGACCTGTCCCAAGGGGCTAATTAGCCACCTCCAATGACAACCCCATGTAAAAGTGACAGATTCTTCTCATATAAAGTTCCGGAACTGGGACCGGTCACTAGCCCTGAGAACCTGTCACGTGACTAGTTTTGAACCGGTTTTCTTTACTCTAGGAATGCTATTAAACGGTAATTTGTTGATGATCCCAGAAAAATCTTAAAAAAAAAATTAAAAAGAAAATTCACCAACATTAATGTTACATATATCAAACTATAGCTTAAGAAAAATTAATGAACCCGTATTCCATGATTTTCAGAAAAAAGATTTTAAATAAGATAAAATTTACCATTTACTAAAAATTCCTGAACTCAATTTATGCGAAGACAAAAAATATTGCAAGTGTACCGTCCTAAAATTAAATATTTATTCGTCTTAAACTAATTTCCAAAATATTAGCAATCAATTATTTCACTTTCGTGAGCTGGACCAATTTTAAAGTACCTCCAAAAATATTATTTTCAATCAACACTATACAAAACTTTTAATTTTTGATTAAATGAAATCCAACATATAATAGGTAACGCTCAGATGTTATTGACAGTATGGTCTGCCGAGCTTTTTTCTCTTCTGATTATTAAAAAAAAATAATAATAATTTTATAATAATCTGAAATTGAAAGACAGACAGACGGACGGACAGACATCATCAAAGCTTTAGTTGACGTAAGTCTGTATCAGTTAATTTCTGTGTAACTAGTATTGGGATGTACACTTTCAGGCAGTATTTCAAAAGTATACAATATTAAATATTGTATGTTTAAATTTTAATATTACCATTTTCTCTAAGAATATCAATAATATTAACTTGTATAACAAGTTATTTACATAGGTAATTTTGTTGAAGCATTTTATACATGGTTTTACATAGGTAATTTTATAAATCCTAAACTAGTCGAGATATCGACAAATGCTTTGGTGGTTATATGTAAAACTAGTAGGGGATCTAAATGCAGCAATAAAAAAATTTCCAAAAAGTTTATTATTTATATTTTCTGAAAGATAACTTTATAACTTAATAACTTTATTTGTGTGAATGAAAAAAAGTTAAAGTAAAAATTTGAATCCTGAGATAACTAGGGTCTCCCAAATGCAACCTATTTTTTCATGATTTTCAAATTTTCGCCTCAATTTCTAAAATCACAAAAGCTGGAATTATAAAAAGTTATATTTTTAACTTTGATTGATGTGTTTTTAAGTTTCTGGTAATATAAATTTTGCTCCCCGATATCGGTTCGAGAGAACTTTTGAAAGTTTTTTGGGAATTGCGGGCTTTTTGTTAATAAATGCAAAAAAGCAAATAGTACCTAAAACTAAGCACCAAAAAATCTACTCAGGTGTAAAATTTCGTTCAAAAATGTCCTCTAAAAAAATTTTATTCTAAAATTAAAAATGAGTAATATGTACAAAATCAATGATTAGTCCTTTCCTGATGTTTTTTGCAAAAAGTCTTCAACAAATTTTTGTATTATAAAACTTTTTATATATGTATAAATTTAAAAAGAAGAAATTTCATTTAAATCGTCCATTTCATTATACCCTACACCACCATAGGTGGTTGGGGTAATATGCATTTGTGCTGATATTTGTAACGCATATATAAATGACCATCGAATCACTTCCTGAGTTTATTTAACGATGTCCGTCCGTCTTTCCATCTGTCTGTACATGGAAACCTTCTAATCAAACTGTAGGTTGCAATTTTAAAGATAAGTCAATGAAATTTAGCACACGATATTCTAACCCTATTGAAACTGGTTATGATCGATCCATTATTTCACCTAGCCCCCATACAAATGTCCTCCCGCTAAAGGGTTTAACGATTATAAATCCATTAAATATATATCAATATTTTAATGAATTTGGCACATATAAGTTCCATATAAGTCTAAATCTGTTTGCCGAATTTCAGTAAGATCGGTCCATACTTGACCATAGCTCCCATATAAAGCCCTCTTCCGAAAATCACTTTAGTGGGCATAAATCCCATTAAAATGTTAGTATCAAGTTAATATTCGACACAAATAAGTTTTATATGTATAAATGTAAATGATAGTGCCAAATTTTACGAAGATCGGTCAATAATTTACTATAACTTTCATATATGGCCCTCTGTCGGGAATCACCCAAAAGTGAATAAATTTATATAAATGTAAGTATCGACGTAATATTCTGTATTCGTATGCTTTATTTTACACTTAATATGAGTATGGGTCCGCAATTGACCCCAAGTCTAATTAAAGACCCCTCCCCGAATTTTGATGTAAACAATAGTGAAGGGTATCATATGGTCGGGCTTGACCGATTATATCTTTTTTTCTCGTTTTTGTAAACCTTGTAATCAAACTATAGTTCGCAATTTTTAGCATAAATTAATAAAATTTGGCACATAGATGAAGTCTATTAAAATTGGTTATCAACGGTCCATTATTTCACATAGCACCCATACAAATATCACTCTGGAAAAGGGGTTTAGCGATCATAAAGCTCTTAAATATAAAAATATTTTAAAGAAATTTGGCACGTATAAGTTCCATATAAGTGTATATTTAAAACAAAATATTGGTTAAATTATTTTAATATTTGTCAAGTGTGTATTTTTCTTAGTTCTTCTATGTCGCCAGTTATCTGGCCTTCCTCTTTAGGTTTTCGTTAAATATTTAGTTTGTAAATAAAGCATTATATTTTTTATTCGCATAGCGAATTGTTTACACAGAGAAATAACAAAGTTATTGATTTTTGACCAGAATTTACCACCGTGCACTGTGCTATGTAATTAAAATAAAAATTTTGAAGTGTGATGAAAATATTTAAATCTCTTGTTATGCTGTAACATTTAAGAGTGCATTCCTTTAAATAAATATATGCTACTCTATGTATTTGTTTTATTTTACATCATATCGGTAGATCAATTTTATTTTCTCTACTCAAAACAAACTCTTAGAATCCATTTAATAGAAAAAAAGACAAAACAAAATTTTTTTTTATAAAATTTCTTTGTTATTTACAACCAATTAAAAATTGTCTGATCATGTTGATCATGATATTGTAGTTGTTATTGGTTATAATTATATTAAATAATGATCATTATCTTTAATATATAAAAATACATACATATTTATAATAGTTTTTATCATTTTTAAATAATAAATACATATTTTAAAACAAAATTATCTGTCTCTTACGAGATCAACAGAGATCTTATTGCGTGTTCTGATATTCGCACAAAATTTAATTATTTAATTTTTATATATTTGTTGTTGTTTTTTTTTTTATTGTTTTCATATCTTTTTAGTTTCGTATTCAGATTCAGGTTTTATTTTATTTTCTTTTTATTTGGTTATTTTATAAAAAAAACTAAAATAAATACTTGTATCGATAATTTAATATGCCTTGTCTTAATTTTTATAATTGTCTTTAGCGTTCAGTTAATTATAAAATAATTTTATGATATTTTTTTTTTTTTATTATTATTTATATTTCATTTTATTTATTTTAAGATTTCTGTATATATATTTTTTATTATTCATTTATTTATTTAGGAGATTTGATTGGATATTTATTGTATGTGTTGTAGAGCAGAGTAGTATTCCATTAAAGATCACTAAACTCGTGTATAATGATTTCTTAAGGTGTACATATGTGTGTATGTTTTATAATTTTAATAATTTTTGGTAACACATAACAATAGTTAGTTTTTGTTTCATTTATAACCGGTTCAACTAGAGATCATTTAAGTAGTTTTGTACATTATTAATAAAATACTATAAAAATAGTTTATAAATGAACAAATAACTAAAGAGAGAGAAAAAAATCAACACATGACAATTATAATTTTATTTTAACAAAATTAATTTGACACGAGGTTAGTTAAAGAAGTAGGTAAATAAACTAGCTTAAGAGACTTATTAAATATCATAAAATTTGATATACAACTATCTTAACTAAAATAATTTCTTTTATATATATATTTTTTTTAAAGTATTGTAATTTTAAATTGAAGTTCAAGTAGTCCTTTACCAAATCTTCGCAAATAATGACTCAGTTTAACAAAACACAAATTAAAACAGACAATTACCTTTTTCTTTTTGGCTTTAGTACTTATTAACCATTAACAACATTTACTTTTATATACCAAACATTTTACATCATCATGTGTTTTGTCTGGTTCCATAAAATTTCGAACAAAAATAACTAATATGCAAAATGATTGATTGGTTATTTTTATGATGAGGTGCAAAAACACATTATTGTTTTGGCATTCCCGAAAGGAAAAAAAACGTATGTGTATTTAAAAACAATAACAGCAAAAGTAAGAAATGAAGTACAATAATTACCACATTTATTACCAACACATTACCCATCATACATACTTAAATTATGCTACAGAAAAATTAAAAAAAAAACAGCGTAAAATATTGGTTAAAGCAGAGGTTCCTAAAAATAGACACAGGGGGAAATTTTTAATAACTAACACAGAAAAAAATATTTCAAATAATTTTTAATAAAATTATTAACTAACTTTATATTAGAATTTAATTAAATTATTTATTAATATAATTAATTTTCTAATTGGTTTACAATTTTGTTTTTAAAAAAATTGACAGCTGCACAGTGTGCGATTTTAAAAATGAAATGGAAATAATTATGGAACTTTGGAACGGCAGCTCCGATTTTCATGAAATAGAGGTGTAGGCGAGTTTAAGTTTTGAACTTGGACCATATAGACTTACAGGTGGCGAGTCCACAGTGTCCCAAAGTTGGACACCTCGGGTATAAAATTTATTAAAAACAAAACTGATTCCTAATATCTGAACCGATTTCAAAGATTTTTATATGGGAGGATTTTGCAAGTCGATATCTACAAAAAACATCGTCGCTACCTATATTATTTCTTTTTGTTTAAGAGATATTAAGCTTCAAAAATTAAAATTTTTACCTTTTAGCCTGTGTTGGAGAAGTTCTTTCGCTACGGTGGGTCCAATTTTAGCCCCATTGTTTTAAAGTTTTTCTTATTTCATTAAAAACAAATAGGAAAGTTGTGCAAAGAAAGAATTTTGAAAAAATATTTACGGAGTCAAAAGTTACAAGCATGATATATAATTTGTATTTTTTATCTGTCTTACGGATATAACAGGATAAAGGATATGTATTTAGTACTATGCTGAAAAAATTAAAACGATGAGCTTTATTAAAATATTTTTTTGTCAGGGCATTATCATGAGCCTCATTACCATTCATATAAAAATTACTCAAAATTGGCCAAATTACTTCAAATCATAAATTTATAATCCTTCAATTGCAAACGGAAAAACACCAATATATACTTGTTGTACATCAATATTTAGGAAATTTTGTCTTCTTTTCAAATATGTAAACAAAATTTACGATATAAAAATTTATTAAATACTTTTTGCAAAAAACAATGAGAAAGGATAGATTTGGGATTTTTTTTTGCATATTTTTCATTTTTTATTATGCAATAAAATTCTTCTTAGTGAATATTTTTGAATGAAATTTCACACATAAGTAGATTTTTTAATGCTTAATTCAAAGCGCTACTCACTTTTTTAGACTTGTCTACAAAAATTCCGTAATTCCCAAAAAACTTTAAAAAATTTACAAAAATGGGATTTTTTACTTTTCCTGCTATATCTTTTCAAACGATAACGGGGAGCAAAAATTTCTATTGCGAAAAAAATTAAAATATTTTAGACTAAGTAAAAAACATAACTTTTTTTTTATTCATTAATTTGAGAAATTAAGCCGAAAAATCGAAATTAGTTGGAAAAATAGGTCAAAAAAGAATGTTACTAATTTTTGGCAAAAAAAAAAAAAGGAAAAAAATCACCTTTTTTTTAAAGTTTAAATTTAAATGCTTGTAACTTTTGACTCCGCAAATATTTTTTAAAAATTCTTTCTTTGCACAACTTTCCTATTTGTTTTTAATGAAATAAGAAAAACTTTATAACAATGGGGCTAAAATTGGACCCACCGTAGCGAAAAATCTTCACCAACTCAGGCTAAAAAGTAAAAATTTTTGAAGCTTAATATCTCTTATTAAGAATCCTCCCATATAAAAATCTTTGAAATCGGTTCAGATATAAGGAATCAGGATCGTTTTTAATAAATTTTATACCCGAGGTGTCCAACTTTGGGACACTGTGGACTTGCCCCCTGTAAGTCTATATGGTCCAAGCTCAAAACTTAAACTCGCCTACACCTCTATTTCATGAAAATCGGAGCAGCTGTTCCAAAGTTCCATAATTATTTCCATTTCATTTTTAAAATCGCACACTGTTCAGCTGTTAATAAAATATAAATAAAAATTAAAGATTTGTCTATAACAATACAAAAATAAAATAAATTTGAATCAATTTTCAGCCCATTATGTCAATTAAATAAAAAGCATTAATAATAATATCAATTATTCTAGTTATTAGTATTATCATTATGATGATTGGAGCAAAATCAATTAAAAATTAATTAATATAAGCAATTTCGTAATAGCAGTTCCATTTTTACTTTTTTCTGTGAAGAAAATAATTTCATCTATAGAAATCAATAGAATTTTCTTGATAGAAAATTTCAGAAAATATAAAAATTTTTTAATAGAAAATATGCTATTTTTTGCATTAGAATTAAAAAAAAAAAAAAAAAAAAAGGTCCTACACAGAACAAATTTTTACCGTATATTTTTCAATAAATGTAGTTGTTTTATTTTGCATCAATTGTTTATTTAATATATTTAATTAAGAATAAAATAAAATTAAATTTTAAGTAAGATTTTATATCCTATTTAAATTTTTAATTTCTTCAATCATCTATTTGATTGATTCAAGCAATTTTTTAATTGGAAAAGTTTTTCTGTTTTTAATTTTTTACAGTATTTGTTAATTGACATAATTATTTGGCTGAGATGTGCAAATTTAAATTTTTTTTAATTGAATGAAAACTTTCTAGAATCAAAGCAATTTAACAGTCTCACATTAGGAAGCATTTTTCTACTGTGAGTGTCAAAAAAAAGTAAACAGCTCATTCCCTTTTAAACGAAGCCTTGTGAAAAAAAAGTAAACAGTTGCACCTTTCTTTTATAAAAAGGTCAGTAAATTGTAAAATTGGGAGAAGATCTTATGTTTTTTTTAGTTTAGGTTTCAGGGAAAGACCAAATTATAATCTTAATAGTGTTTCTTGCTTTAAAACGAAGTAAAAAATTGATTGTTTAACAATAGAAAAACAAACTTCAGTTCAAAATCGAAAATTATATCAGATTTATATGAAAAAGGAAAAATCCTTGCGTGAAATTGCAAAAATTGTTTCAAGGAATTATTGCGGAATAAATATAAATATACCAAATATCATAATGCAGATAATTTTCCTCAGGCAAGTTAGTCAAATCACTTACAGACAAAAAGAAAAAAACTATAATTTGCGAAGTCAAAGAAAGTCCTTCTTCTAGTACCTATAAAAAAGCTAAAAAGGTAACTTAAATTTCCGTTTATTATTTTAGGGCTGGTACCATTTTAGGAACACTGCACAAAAAAGGCTTCCATAGAAGAATACCACGTAAGAACCCTACATATCGTAAGCCTGCCAAACTAAATGTATTTATTTCGCCCAAAAGTATAAAAATTAGTGTTAAACGTGTAAATTTTAATATTTGGCGCTAAAAAACACGAAAAATAATGCAAAGATAGAATGAAGACGTCAATGTCACAAGTGTGGTTGAGATAGTTAAACATGATCGAAACTCGGTAATGGTCTGAGGACGTCTGGAGGCTTCAAGAATCAGTAATTTCATATTTATAGAATCGATAAAGAAGATTATATAAATAGTATTAAACATAATATCTATCCTAGTATGCGAAAATTTAGCTTATTGCATACACCCAGAGAAATATCAATCACATACGTGTTGAAAACGATACCATTCTGTTTCAATAGTGAATCTACACCGTATGTGTTTAAATTAAACACTGCGTGTTCAATTCTTATTGAAAATCGATACCTAATTGGCACCAAGTTGAAACCATTTCGGTATCAAATTGTTAAATTACATATGTTTTCTATTAAATTTGTTAACGAAAGGTATTAAAAAGCTGTTACCGTAAATTAACAATGTGAGCACAACCGTTGTTGATTTTGAATCGAATTTTTTCCCTTAGTATAACTGCTTATTCCAAAATGACAAAGATCCCAAGAATTTTTCCAAAATTGTGAGGGAATGGTTGCTTTATAGTACTACCAAACCTATTTGTAATACTCTGAAATATCCAGACTTTAATCCAATCGGGCATCTGTTGGAACATATTGGCAAAAAATTGGAAAAAGTACCATTATTTGCAGTGCTCATATCTAGCTGGCATTACGAAAGAGTAACTTGTCGACTCGTCGCCTAGGATATTAATGGATACAATAAAATCAAATGGAAAATATACAAAGTATTAAATACAATTTTTTTTGCATTTAATTATAAAACTGTTTACTTTTTTTTGACGCGTAAAAAAAGATATTTATTCACAAAAAGTGCATTATTTTTTAATTTTATAATTTTTTTCTTATGAAATCCATATTTAGTTAGCTACCAAACAAATGTGCATTAATCTAATTATAAAATAACATTATTTTTAAGAATACTTGCTGTTTACTTTTTTTTGACGCTCACAGTATATAAATTTATCAGAACTTATGAAATTGTCTCTAAAAAATTTTATAAAAAAAAAACACTTTTTTCTACAGAAAGCTATTTAAAATCTAAGGAATTTTCTCTATTTTCTCTTGCAAGCTAAGTAAGGAATGAGATCGAAAAATATCTTAACAAATATAAAATTTAATAATTTGTTTAGTTTTTATTATTTTTATTTGTACTTAATTGTGTGTAACATGGGTATTCTTACTTACAGGCGCGGATCCACGGGGGGGGGGGGGGGAAATCGGAAATTTCCCCCCCCAAAATGGATTTTCGATCTTAGAAAAATTAAAAATTTACAATAGGAAAAGGAAAAATTAAAAATTTTTTAAGAAAAATTTTCTTTAGTGAAAATAAAAGAAGGCAGAATGAATTTATCTTCAATATAGTCTAGGAATGGCCAAACTATGTTTAGAAAAAAGTATTTATCGTATTTTGTCTTCGAAAAATTTAAAGCAAATAAATGGGTTTTTAAAAATAGAAAAAATATAGGAAATGCAATTCCTATATATTTTTTTTCATTAAATTCAAGCTTAAACTTTACGTACAATTAAAAACTTATATGTCAAAAAAAAAAAAAAAAAAAAAAAAAAAAAAATATTGTATAAGTGCTAGTTTCATGTCATATTGAAATTACACTAACTAATGTTTTAATATTACTTTTTATAAATCCGAATCTTTTCAAAATTTTATACGAAATAATTTTTTAACATCAAAAATGAACAAAAGCATTTTCACAGAAAAAATTTAATAAAAGTCAACCATTTATTAATAAATAACACAAAATTTCCCCAGTTCTTTTATACAAAATATAATATTTTTTTAGATTTAATAAATTTTACATATGATAGAAATTTTGGTTCACTACACAGATTTAATTTATAAATAAAATAATAAAGGTCTAAAAATTGTAATTTTTCAAGAAAAAACTTTAATTTATTTTTATTGAAAATATTTACAATTTTGTGTTAAGAAAAAAATTGTTTAAATAAAACCATTAATTTAACATTTTCCCAAGAAAATGTCTACCATTTTCCTAGAGGACGATAACAAAAATATTACTTTTCGCTTAATATTTAATTAAACCTTCTGAAAATTGCTCTTGCTTTCCTGAAGAGTTGTTGTACTTTTTTCGCACACCTGTGTGAAAATTTTTCATATTTAAAAATTAATTTTTAAATACACTCTATAGCGTTGAAAAATTACTCGGGAAATAACATAAATAGCATCATAAATAAGTTTTTTAAATGTCCAAAGCCTATCAAATTTTGGAGTTATGCTTAAATTTTTTAGGTTCCTGTATTTTTTCTATTAAGATATTTTGAAAGTTTATTGTCGTATTTATTTCTTTTGTTTGAAATTTTTGGCGATTCAATGTATTAGAATTTTTCTGTAAAAGTCAACAAAAAATATGCAATCAATTTAAAAACATTTTTGTTGTAAATGTAGCAAGATTTGGTTATTTTAGTTAGATAAAAACTGAAGAACTTATTAGATTTTATGTGAAATTCCCCAGAAGGTATGCTACAAATAAAGCTTAAAATGAAATAATTTGCTTAAAATAAATGAAAAATTTTTGATAAAATTTTTGTGTTTTTAAACGATTTTAAATATTGACATCTCATTTTATAGTAAACAAAATATCATAAGGACTTAAGAAAGAAATACGTAAAATAGAAAAGTATTTTAATATAGTTAAAAGGTATGTTTTTCCTAATAAAAAATCTAAAATTTATCTAAAATTTAGGGAGTTCCGAGATTTTTAGTTCAGCAACTAATCTCAAAATTGTTTTTTTCGAATTTTCTCGAAAATTGGTTGGTGATGTACTCAAGAAGATTGTTCTTTGAGTAAAACTACAAAAATATAAACATTCAGACTGAAGTAGTATGAAATTTTATAAAGTTATTTATTTACATAATTTTCACTAGATTTTCTTCACGGGCTTCTCTTTGCAGAAAAAATTATTAGCGTATATTTTCCAGTTGACATATAATATATTCCAGTAAAAATTAAATTTAAGCGAGATTTTATTTCACATTTAAATGTTTAATTCATTCAATCATCTACTTTATTGATTTAATCAATTTTTAATTGAAAAATGTTTTCTATTTTTAATTTTTTGTAGTTATTAGTGATTGATATAATAATTTTGGTGATTTATTGGATACTTGTTTTGGTGTTATCAGATTAACTTCAAATTTTCATCCAAGTAAAAAAATAAATTTTAAAAATTACTCACATAAAGAAGAGATACTTCAGTGTGCTTTAGGGAATGGTAAACAATGCCAAAACTCGATTTTCGATTTTACGATCAACTTTTTTCATTTCGATTTTCAAAATCGATTTATCGGTCCCCAAAATCGATTTTATTTTGAAGTCGATTTTTTATTGATAAATTTTAATTTATAAGATTTTTATAATTCTACATATTTATTTTTAACTTTTTAAAACAAACTCGATCTTTGAAAATAAATAATCGATTTCAGTGTAAAATAGTTGACATAAAATCGATTGCAAACAACCGACTTTTTTCCTATGAAAATCGACTAAAATCGAAATCGATTTACCATTCCCAAATGTGCTTGACCTCCTATCCAGATCTAAATAGCTTAGCATTTTGTGTTTTTCCAATGATGCATTCTTTATTTAAATTATTTTATTTTGAACTATTCAGTAGTATTACAAAAGTAAAAACACGGCTTTCATAATTAAAATCCTTTCAATATTCTCTGAGAAATGTTTATTTAAATACATATTTGTAATTTTGCATTTTTGTTTGTAATTAAAAATAATAATAATTATAAATAACCAGTTTTCTGGCAAAAAACAAAATTATATATAAGAACATAATTTTTCCAGTGATGATAAAAAAATTTCCCCCCCCCAAATGCTTTGGCTGGATCCGCGCCTGCTTACTTAACTGTGAATAAAATTTAGATTTGTGCATCAATTTTGAAGATATATGCCTTATTTTATTCGCAGCATTACCAGCTTTAAAATAAAGATAATAAACTGTAATATTTTAGATGTTTTCATTTATTAAAAGAAATTTTAGTAATAAAAAAAATCTAAAATTTTGCTTGAAAATGATTTTTTTCGGACACTTACGTGACGTTTGGGTAATTTGAAGATATTTTAAGTCCGCATTTTTTGTTGTATCACTTATGTCAATCGAATACACCGTTCTTGAGTTATGAGGAAATATACTAGAGTAATGCTCTTACTAGAAATACTAGACACGCCCATAAGAAAAGTCCAGACCAAATGGGAAAAAACTGAAATCAGATTCGTGTTTAGCACATCAAAATACATCAAGTCCAACTCTTCGTCTATGGTGGAGGATTTTTTTTGTTGACCAGTGTAATCTCTTAAGAGAATATAACAATTTAAATTATTTAAAATATTTTCTTTCTCGAAACTTTGTTTTCAAATTTAAAAATTTTTTTAAAGGATTTTTTTTTTTTTTTTTTTTTTTGGAAAAAATCTCTTAAGTGAATATTACAAAGTAATCGGAATAAAACTAATTTTTATTTAGAAAATTTTTTGGAATTGTTTATTTATTAAAAATATTTTCCTGTAGAGAAAATTTTTGAAATCTGAAAAATTTGTTAAGAGAATTTTTCGAGAGTCCGAAAATTTTTTCTTAAGAGATAGCTTCGAGATTTAAGACATTTTTTTTTTTTAACAAAAACTCTTCAAGAAGTACCCAAAGAGAAATTTTAAAGACAAAATTTTCGATAATTCAAACGTTTTACTAAGAAGAATTACTCCAGTCTGAAAATACGAGTAGAAAGAAAAATTTCTAAATTAATAATTTTCTGAACAAAACTTCTTTCCTAGTGTAATGGAAACATATGCTTTCGATAATCTCAGTACAGTGTGTGTTTGGATTCTCAATTTCCTCTTTGTTGACATAAGTTTGAGAACTACTGCCTTAGTTAGTTCATTGAACTTTTTTAACTTATTAATACTATGTTTTCGTTATTTTTGCCTTTAATTTATAATAGTGGTCAGTAAACAGTTTTACTGTAGTTTTTTTTTTTTTTTTTTTTTTTTTTTTTTTTTGTTAACAGTTTATTCATCCATATGTTTTGTTATTTAGCATGCAATTCGTTAAAATTAAACCCTGTAATTTCAATGTTTAAATATGTTCAACAATTTATTTCACTTCAAAACTTTATACACTCTAGAGAGTCTAGAGTTTTATAGATTTAGTTTTTGGCTGCTGGTGAAATGAAGCATGTAGTTATTTCAAAAATAATTATTAATTATCCATAGACATTAACAACAACAGCAACAGTAATATCATCATTGTTGTTCACAATTTGTTTATAATTTACGGTAATTATTTTTTTATATTATTTTATTTAGATTTTTTTTTTTTCTGTTCGATTTTGCCAAATTTAGATAAATTATTGAAGAGGTGGTCTTCAATTTCATTTATTCGCCATAAATATGAGAATATGTTTTAGTTGTATTTCTGTTTTTATTAATTATTTTGTATGGTCTTTGGCTAATAAATAAAATTATGAATTATTGCTGATAAATGTGGTTTTTGTTCGCTGTTTTATACCCTTCCCGCGTATTTAATGAAAATATGTATAAAAAAAGTAATCGCACTTCACCATGGTGATCTTGTATTACATTCATTAAAAATGCTGATGCATTAAAAATTGAAATTTTGTTATTATTTATGGTCATTTTTTTGGGGGAATTTTTATTTTTTTATTTTGTGAAAACTAATTCATGTATTTAATTTTAAATAGGGGGCTTTGGAGTTTTTATGTTTTGTAATTTAGGCAATTAATTTAGAATTGAAATATTAGATAAATTAGATGTAAATAGCACCTGTGTCTATGGTGTGAATGTAGTGGGGCATTGAGTAGAGTTTAAAATATAATAATAACATATTAAAAAAAGTCATATAAATTATAACTAATTTTTTATAGAGATAAATTCTATAGAAAATTTCTTAGAATATCATTATAAGAAATTTTCTATAGAGAAAATCTTTAAGTGTTTTAGATGAGAAAATTTAATAGATTTTCGAATGAAAAAAAGGAATTTTATCTGATTCAAAAAAAAAAAAAAAAGAGAAAACTTGTCTTAAGAGAATATTTTCCAAATTCCGAATAATTGTTTAAAGAGAAAATATTTCGAGCTCCGACATTTTTTTTCAAAGAGACATTTTTTTTTTTTTACAGATTTTCCAAATTTAACGGAATCTGAAAAATTATATAAAGAGAAAATTTTCCAGAATCCGAAATTTTTTTTAAGAGAAAATTTTCGATATTTCGAATTTTTTCTAAAGACAAAATTTTTCTTATTCCGAACTTTTTTCTAATGAGTAAATTACCAAGATACCGAAAGCTGATTAAATGAAAGAAAATTTTACATAATTTGAAAATTTCTCCGATTCTAAAAAGCAGCTTGAAGAGAAAATTTCCCAGATTTTAAGGAGGAAATTTTCAAAATACTAAAAAATTTACTTAAGAAAAAATGTTTAATATTGTGTACAGATTCATGAAAAGAAAATTAAACAGGTTTTTCAGATTCTTCTGAAAAGAAAATTTCTCGGATTTTGCATAGTTTCTTTTTTAGAGGAAATTTTCCAAATTCATCGGAATGTTTTAAGCAAAAATTACCTAAATAGAAAAAATATTCTTAAAAGAAAATTTCCTAGATTCTGAAAGTTTTCTAAAGATAAAGTCCTAGATTCTAAAAAATGTTCATCAGAGAACTTTTTTTATGTTCTTAAATATTCTTTAAGAGAAAATTTTTTAGATTTCGAAAAAACTGTCTAATGATTTTTTTTTTTTTTTTAAATGGAAATTACTTAAATTCCCTAGATTTTCTAAAAAGATGTCTCTGATTGTAATTTATTTTTAAGCAAATTTCCCAAATTTTGAAAGTTATTCAAGAGATAAAATTTCTCAAATTTCTATAATTTTTAAACTTAAAAACTTGCCAAAATTTAAAAGGTTTTCTAAAGAGAAAAATAAGGAGAAAATTTTCCAGTTTCCAAAATTTTACTAAAAAGAAAATTTAGTAATTTTAAAAAAATGTTAAAAATTTTCTTAGAAAAAGGTCCCAATGAATGAGTATATTTTACAGGAAAAATCTGAGAAAATTTCAGAAAAATTTTTTGCAGAGAAAATTTCCCAAATTCCAAAAATGTTTCTAAGGAAAAAAATTTGATTGATTAACTTTTAAAGGAGAACATTTTACAGATTTCTGATAATTTTCTAAAGAGACAATTTTCTAAATTTTGAAAATTTTCTAAATTTTTCTCAAATTCATAATTTTCTCTTAAAAAAAATTATGAATTTGAGAAACAGTTTCAGATTCTGGGAAAATTTCGTCTTATTTGCTCTTTAGAAACGTTCCTAAGAGAAAATTTTCCAGATTTTATAAAGTTTTCTAAAGAAAAAAATTTTGAAGAAAATTTGGAAAATTCTGAAAGATTTTTTAAAGAGAAAATTTCACAGATTTTTCAACAATTTTTGAAGAGAACATTTTTCGGATTCTGAAACAATTTTATAAAGAAAAAATTTCACAGACTTTTTTTAAGAAAAAAATTACTTATATTCCACAAAATTTTATAGAAAATTCTGAGATTCTCAAAAGTGTTCTAAAAAAATTGTCCTAAATTTTTTAAAAATTTTTCCAGATTCCAAAAAAAAAAAACGGAAAAATCTAGAGAAAATTTTAAAAGAAAAAAAAAAAATATTTTAGATTCCAAAAGTGTTTCTATAGAAAAATTTCAATGTTTTTGATAAATTATTAATTATTATGAAGAGTTCTATGTTAATGAATAATTTTCTGTAAGACGTAAAATTCTGTGCCTTTAAACATTTTCTTTGGAAACAATTTATTTAATATGAGAATATTTTTTTATTAATGTTTGTTTAATTTTCTATACAGAAAAGAAGTAAAGAGAGTTTCTTTTTGGTTAAGTTTCTATAGTATTATTTTGTTTATAAAGGTATGTCAGACTAGTCAAATATTTGATCATAATGACGTAACCACTATAAAAAATATTTTCTAACCTCCATTTTAATGGGAAAATATTTTTTACTTACCAGCTATAATAAGCTGACATTTACCTAAAACTAGTTTGATGCTGTTTTCTCTTACAAAATATTTGCAAGATCAAATAATGGCAAACAATTTTTTTTGTAGAATTAGTGGTACGCAAACTTGATCAAATATTTGACAAATGTGAACATAGCTTAAGAAATTTTATTTCAACAACATTTATGAGATTCCCAAAAAAAGAAAAAAAAAAAAATCAATATGCTAAAGAAGGGTATATGTTATTCGGTTTTGTTTAGGTTTTTGTTTATTTCAAATTGATTAGTAAACACTTTTTTTGAATAAATTTAATTTTTATAGCAAATTAAAATTCTGGGAGGCTTTTCGTTTTAGTTTTGTTTTATCATTCAGTTGTAACACTAGATTATCACTATGAAATCTTTTGGTTTATTTTTCGTGGTCTTATTTTTATTCGTATCATTTTTGGGTGCTGCTGAGATCCATGATAAATTCCTTGAAAAAGCTTATGCGGATACAATTGGTGGTGGTTTTGGTGTTAGCACACTCGATTTTCCTCTCTGTACCGAAAAGTGTTTATTTAGTTGCTGTGGGTGCGATGATCAAGGTCCTTGTCTTGAATTTCCTTCTGGTGGTTATGCGCAAGAAGGAGATTTTAGTCATAATTATGCTGTTTATACTTTACCATTGAGAAGAAATTATTGTTAAGATATCAGTGTTAGATTAATAATATGTATTTTTCTAAAATTAAACTGTGTACTGTTTTATGGTGTAATTAAAATATTAAAATATAATACTAGAAATTTTCTTAGCGGTAAATCAAACTGAAAATATAATAGTAAGAAAAATGCTAGAATAAAAGAAATGGATGATTTATATGTACATAATTACCCAGCACTAGCTAATAAGTTTCGATTACCGAACAACTTTCTGAAAATTTAGTTTTAATACATGGATTTATTTTTATAGATATTTAATATTATTTAAGAGGTTTGAACATAATTATTAAATTAGAAATAAATAATTTACTTTGCATAATAAATGCAAACACTTTTCAATATTTTTATAAATCATTGATCGGCATCCAAAGCCTTTAGAGGCCGAGTGCTATTTGACAATTTCTCATGTAAGCAAAACTCACAGCAAAGAGAGTAAAAACCAAAAATAAAAATCCTTTCTATGTTGGCTTTTATTTTAACATTTTCTTTTTGCGCCGATCCATAGTGAGAGAAATGGCTAATATAGCGGCACTTTGTTAATAACTTAAAAAAACATAAAAAATTGTGAATTTTTTTTTTTTTTTTTTTTTTTAATTTATATATATTTAAATATAAACAATTTATTAAATTTTAATATTTGTTGTTTTAATTGTAATTTGACTTAATCGAGAATTAAAAGTTAATTTAAGTTGATCTTTTTTCGTGCTTGATTCTCAAAATCTAATTTTTGGAAAGAAAAATTAGATTTAAAAAAATAATAAATTAAAATTTATTGTTGTGGGGATAAGCTGGTTTCTATGCGCATTTCACTGGTTGCTTATTAGGGTGATCGATTATTCGGATTTTTTGAGAAACCGGTTTTCGAATAGTTCGAATAGTTGGTATTTAAAAAAAAAACGGTTGCACTTTTTGAAATTTAGAAAAAGCCGGTTAACCGGTTTTTTGCAGAAGTTAATATTTATATCAAAAGACTACATTTCTTTAAAAAAATCAATAATTCTTATAATCAATTTAAAATTTATTAAATAATAGCGTAAAAGCCTGACAATGTCAGGAAAAACAATATAATAATGAAAATATGCACAAACAAATTCGAAAATTAAAAGAAAAAAATTTGAACAACATTTAGACGCCTTCCTCTCCCTAATCGAAGTCAATTATTTAATGCTGTTAGAATTTATTGGGATAATATTGATTAAAGTTTTAAATTCGTAAAACTTTCAAAATAAAAAATTCGTCGTAAATGCGCTCCCTGGCTGAAATACAGAATCAGTAAACAATAAGTATAACAACTCAAAAGTTCTTAATACCAAAAACAGACTTTTCGGTCCCTGATAGAAACATCTGGCTCTGTTAGAATTTGTAGAACGAATAGTTTTATAATTAAGCCGATTTTTAGTGTCTTACGTCGTTTGGGAGCTTCAGAAAGCTCTGGAAAGAGAAAAAATGCTAAGCAAATTATATATCTAGATGACTAGGAGATAATTATGTTTGTAGAAAAAATCATCTAAATTTTAGTCAGCATAAACAGAAACCATGGCTTAATATGGAAGCCTGTCTCAATTGAAACGATTCTGCAGGTGAAACTTTTTTAACACAACACCTTTAAAAAATGAAGGAAATATTGGATTAAAAAAATTAAATTTGGTGTAAAAATATTACAGATATTACAATAGATTAAACAATTCATACAGGATAATTATTAATTACTTATTTGTTTAATTTTACAGAATAAATTCCAATATTTTTATATATATTTTTAAAACATAATAAATCAGTCCTTATGAATATTTAAAAAATTATTAATAAATTTCGATTCAAATATCACTATTTAGTACATGTTTTCTGAAATAAAATGCTATTTTTAAAACCAGTTTTTTGTGTTTAAAAAAAATCGGTCTATTGACTGAAAAAACCGGTTGGAAAACCGCGTCGATCACCCTGTTGCTTATGCCAGATTATCAGGAAACCTTTCCTAGTTTTTAGAAAAGCTAAAGTTGTCTATACATATAAAAACTTTTTTAAACTCAATGAGAGTTTTAAAAGCTAAATTTGTACGAAACAACAAAGCTTTAACAAAGCACAACAGCTGATCCCCACAAAAAAAAAAAAAAAATTTAATTTTTTAAAACTCTAATTTTTCTTTCCAAAAATTAGATTTTGAGAATCAAGCACGAAAAAAAAGTAGGTTTCTGCTTCATACTTTTTTACTGTTTACAAGAAAAAAAAAAAATAAAATAAAAATATTCAGAGTCAGAGCTTTCAGAATTAAGGCTGTCAGGTAGGTCATTTATATTTAAAAGAAGCTGCTTGACTTTATCATCAATTTTGATGTGTTTTTTTGCAGTATTTCGAGGTAATTTTAGATTTAGATGAATTAAAAGGATCCGACGAAACCAATAGAACAGTAAGTCTTACATCGTATGTAATCTCAAGTCTTTTCGCGTGTGGTTCAGTCTATAACTACCAAAATCTTTATTTCTAGCCTCAAGTGCTGCTTTTGACATCATTCCTATTGGTAGCGAAACTTTTCCAATAATATCTGCTCAATGTATTAATATTTTATGTATAGAAAACCATGGGTATTCGGAAACAAATATTTTTGCTGTTTCCCAGCATAAAAGCTTCTACGTTAACTGCATACCCACATGCCATTGTGCGTAATATTAAACTAAACCTTTTTATAAGTTCCACTTGTAAGCTAGTTACTATAGAGGCCAAAGTTGGCAGCTGGAAAAATATTCTGGCGGTATTTCCAGTGTTTGTATTCCCCGAACCTGTCGTTGGAATGTCCAACAATATAAACATTTGTTCTTTTAGTTCAAGTTGAATTTTTCTTTTGGTTTGTAGTTCAATTTCTTTATTTTCTCCACGAATTTGCCAATTTTTTGTCGGTATTCTGTAGGCGATATGAATTATAAACACGAAGCACCCTATCCAAGCATGAATTGTCGACAATCCATATTCTTGCAAGTGGTTTTGTGGCTGCCTCAGTTGAACTAAATTTAGATTGTTTATCAATTGTGGTGTCGCCCCACTAATTCCACAAGCCAGTGATGATGGTATTAAAAACTTTTCCATCGATTATGGTAAAATGAAATTCGTATGTTACTTAAAAAAATAAAAAAAAATTAATTTTGTCGGCAGAATTTGTACAATTTCTGTATTTACATTTTCTCTCTCAGCCCTAACTAAATCCGCTGACTCTTTGTCAAAAATTATTTTAATGGATCTGCAGAACCGAGTAGAAGACGGCCGGTTATTTTTCCACAACATTGCGGATCCTTTTTTTAATTTTTAAAGGAACAAAACATACAGCAAATAAATGCTCATCAATTGTTCTAGTATCAGAAACACTGAAACGTTGTCGGTAAGTAGAGTGTTCAGTATTACCGTCACAGCCCCATTTAATTATTATGAGGTCCTCAAAAGCTGTTAAAAAGCCAGTATGGTCTAAGAGACTTTGCAAGCCAACTTCAGCTAAAACTAACGCTTCGTTTTAGTTTAAACCAAAATATCGTAGCTTGGATAAATATTGCAGTTTCGTTCTCTGGCACCATATTGCATTACTTTGTATGACCTTTTTGAGTATCCACCATCTGTATAAAGAGCTAAAGCTTCCTCAGGTGTATACGGAATAGGGGTTTTTGGTTCAGAGTCTACAGATTTAAGCATTTTTGGAGCTATCGCAGATTCTGAACATAACTTTGAAACAACCTGTGAAGCACTTCTACCATTAACTCTTGGTTCGGTGTTTCATTGACGTTTTATGCAATTATTATTATTATTTTTTTTTTTGATTCTTGCTTGTGCACTCTGAAATAATGTCTTCATCCAACCATTTCTTATTTCGCTCTTCGAACACTGCCATAACCCTGTGACTTTTTCTCCACTTTTTTACAAGTTTGGTAATAAAATTTCTAAATTGTTTTTGAATTTGAAAATTTGAATTAGAAAATATATGACTTTCAAGCATTAAAAATTTGTTTGTTGGTACTAAGGGTGCGTTTAGATTCTGACATTGTAACTAAAAAGCGAAAAAGTCAAAAAGTAGCAACTTATAGCCTATTTTTGAGCTTGACATAGATAACAACCCATTTAAACAAACTATACAAACAGTGAACCAAATCCGGTTGAATCCACCCTACTTTTATTCCACACAAAATTGGATTACGTATGTAAAAACACTTTCACAAAGGACATTTTCTTTTTCCACTATTAAGCACTAAAACATACAATCACAAACCATTTTTATACCCTACACCACCATAGGTGGTTGGGGTATAATGCGTTTGTGCTGATGTTTGTAATGCACAGAAATAATTATAGGACAACAACCTTAAAGTATACCGTTCGACTCAGAATCACTTTATGAGTCGATTTAACGATGTCCGTCCGTCCGTCTGGCTGTCTGTCCATGTAAACCTTGTGAGCAAAGTACAAGTCGCAATTTTAAAGATATCTTGATGAAATTTGGCACAGATAATTATTTTGGTACATTGAAATTGGTTATGATCAGTCCATTATTTCACCTGGCCCCATACAAATGTCTTCCCGGAATAGGGGTTTAACGATCATAAATGCCGTAAATATAGCAATATTTCAATGAAACTCGGTACAAAGGAGTCTTATATAAATGTCAATCTTTGTGCCAAATTTCATCAGGATCGGACCAAAACTGACCATAGCTCCCATATAAACCCCTCTTCCGAAAATCACTTAAACGTACATAAATCCCATACGAATGATGGTATCAAGTTAATATTGAACACAAATAAGTTTTATATAAGTAGAAACAACATTGGAAAAATTTATGAGAAATTTTGCCAATGTTGCTCCCATAGAAACCCACTTCCGGGAATCACCCTATAGGCCATAAAATCATATAGATGTTAGTTTAAATGCATTGTTCTGTATTTGTATATTTTATTTTACATTTAGTAAAAGTGTTGGTTTACATTTGGACAAAGGTCTAATGGTGTAGGGTATCATATGGTCGGTCCCGACCGACTATAGTCTCTCCCTCGTTTTTATTTAATACCGGTTGTAAAACCGAGTCGATTACCCTATTCAGCACACATTTACCATAGAAATTGAAGGAAAATGTGCAAATTTTGCGGAAGGTTGTAAAGTTTCAGTTAGTTTTTAAACGGTTGTGTAAAGTATTTGTGCAAGTATTTGGTATCGTTGGAAAGGTTATAACTTGAAAAATAATAATATATAAATAATAAAGTATTCCAACTAAATTTTTTCATTAAATTGATCAAAAAACGAAATTTTTTTGTATTTAATGTTATTTTCCAAAAAAAAAAAAAAAATAAATTAATATTTGAACTTTAATAAAATCTACATTAATTAAGCTATCATTGAGAAATTTTAGTATAATATAAAAAAATTTGTGATTGAAAGAATAAAATAAATAGATTCCCATTTTCTTACTTTGAAATACCCAAAATTCCAGTTCTGGGAAAACTTGCTTAAAAAATTGACTTTTTTCAGTAAAATGTTTACCCTGTTGCTATAGGAGGCGTTGTTTATTAAATATTTTTTGTGTGATTAGCTAACATATGGCGGTAAGTTTCAAAGGTATTTTTATTTTAATATCAGTTTTAACATTTTTGTGCTCCACAAAAAACTAAAAACACAAAAATTAAAATTAACGAAATTCTGATATTGCTAGCGGGGAGACTGTTACCCCAACTGCACCCGCATTTCTTTTACATGTATTTATGTTAAGCATTCTTTTAGAAACATGAAAAAACTGTACAGTCCAGAGGAAAATAATGGATTTTAAAGTGAAATAATGTTACCACCTTTTTGAAAACAATCACAATTTATTTCAAATTTTCTACTTAAAATAATATAACTTTTTATCTAAACCACACAGGTATATGATTCTTGCACAAAAATTGTTTAGAATTTTGTACAAAATCCAAAGAACATTTTAGAAAAATTGTAGGACTCAAATTGAGCCCGCCAAGTTCAAAAAATTTAAAAAAAAACATGTTCAAAAATGGGTCAAAATTTTACTTTGGTCTAAATATCTCTTAAAGTAAACCCACACATGTAAGCATATTTTTTGTAGAGAATTATAAGGATTATCCATGTGCAGATTTTTTTTTCAGTCAAGTCATAAATCAAATTTTGGCGATTTTTTAAAAAATGTTCATACCCGAGGTGACCAACTTTGTAGGTCCACCCTGTCCTCCTCCAAATCAATTGGCATACACCTCAGTATTGTTCAAGTGAAATTTCATTTAAACACATCCAGCAGTTCTAAAGTTACAGAATTATTTCTAAAAAATTTCGTTTTAGGACCACTGTGCCAATGTTTATACAAATAATTTAAAAATGTAATTCCTAAAAATGTACTAAAATATTTTGTACAATCAATGTTTAAATTGTTTTCATAATAATTAAATTTTTACACATTTCTTTATAAAAAATTTCTTATAATGTTTCATTTGTTTTTTTAAGTCATTTTGGGGTTTCAAAAATGATTTTTACTACGCTGAAATCGCATTCCCTTTTCCTTTTTTTTTTTTTTTTAATAAAAATAGTTTATTTTTAATTTTTATTATTTTTTTTTTTATTTATTTTATTTTTTAATTTCATTTAATTATCTTAAACCGTTAAAAAATTCATTTTATCAAAATCTTATCATATCCCTATTTTAAATTTAATATGTCTGGAATCCATGAACGTATTGAGGTACTTGTAAAGCGTAGACTGGATAATTTTCCGAATAAGCACCAGCACCACCATAACCACCGGCAGCAGGCTGAGAGCAGGGAGCTGGCTGTAGACTAGGTTGACAGCTGAACAAATAGTTTTTGGGGCAGGGAGGAGCTGGTATGGAAGCAGCACCATAACCACCACTTGCAGCTGGGGCAGCAGGAGCAGCACCACCATAAGCAGATCCAAGTTTCATATCATCAGCACGAACAACAGCAGCAGCTAGGCAAAGAAGTACAGCAACAGCGGCAAAAGATTTCATATTGAATGTTTAGTTTATTTGTTTGGTGGTTAATACGAACTGAGAATACAAAACTGAATGAAGTTGTGAGGCGAATGCAGCGATTATATAGGTTTAGGAAAAGTGTTGATTTAAGCAGAATTTGAGGTGTTGTTTTGGGTAGGAGGGTATTTACTTTTTGGTTTTGTTTTTAATATAAGCAATTTTTTATTAAAATGTTTAATAAACAATATTTTATTGCAGTAAACACAGCAGTAATATGTTGTAATAAATTTCAATGTAATTGTTGTTTAAGTAGTTTGTCATTTTATTTATTTTGATTATTACCAAAGTATTATTGAAATTTGGGTCATACACTCAAAAAAATAAATTAAATTAAAAGAAAAGTGCACTATTAGCTGTACTGATTCTTAAATATGTCATCATTAGAAAGCTTTAAAAATATAGAAATATTTCTCTTTAGAAAATTTTCTGAATCTAAGGAATTTGCTCTTTAAATTTTTTTGAGAGTCTGCGAAATTTTATCTTTTAAAAAGTTTTTCAGAATATTTAAATTTAAAATTTTAGAACATTTTTAGAAACTGAGAAATTTTCTCTTAAGGAAACTTTCCTTAAAAAAATTTGAGTAAGGAGAATTATCTCTTTACAAAATTTGTGTAAAGGAAATTTTCTCTTTACAATTATTTTTTTTCAGAATTTAAGAAATTTTAACTATAATATTTAAAGAATCTAAAAGATATTTTGTATAATTTTTACTTAAAAATCTGTTCAGAATTTTCTCTCAAAAATTTTTTTTTTCGGAATTTGAGAAAATAAATTTTGTAAACATTTTTTTTATAAAATTTTTTTTTTTAGAAGATATTTCTTTTGCAGAAAATGGAGAATTTTCTCTATGGGAAAATGTTGCATAAAATGAAGTTTTTCTCTATAGAAAATTTTTATAAAATGAAGAATTTTTGCATAAAAAGGAAATTTTGTATAAAAATAAAAATTTTCTCTATAGAAAATTTTGCATAAAATTAAAAATTTTCTCTATAGAAAATTTTGCATAAAATTAAAAATTTTCTCTATAGAAAATTTTGCATAAAATTAACAATTTTATCTATAGAAAATTTTGCATTAAATTAACAATATTCTCTATAGAAAATTTTGAATGAAATGCTGAATTTTCTCTATAGAAAATTTTTCATAAAATGCTTAATTTTCACTATAGAAAATTTTGCATAAAATAATGAATTTTCTCTATAGAAAATTTTGCATAAAATGCTGAATTTTCTCTATAGAAAATTTTGCATAAAATAATGAATTTTCTCTATAGAAAATTTTGCATAAAATAATGAATTTTCTCTATAGAAAATTTTGCATAAAATAATGAATTTTCTCTATAGAAAATTTTGCATAAAATAATCAATTTTCTCTGTAGAAAATTTTGCATAAAATAATTAATTTTCTCTATAGAAAATTTTGCATAAAATAACGAATTTTGTCTATAGAAAATTTTGCATAAAATAACGAATTTTGTCTATAGAAAATTTTGCATAAAATAATGAATTTTCTCTATAGAAAATTTTTCATAAAATAATGAATTTCCTCTATAGAAAATTTTGCATAAAATGCTGAATTTTCTCTTCAACAATTTTTTTTCAGACAAATTTCTTTTTAGAATTTTTTTGTCAGTGTAAATTACTATATTTGTTTTTATTTTATTATTTTTGCCACCAAAATAATTTCATAATCTTTTGCTAAATCGACAATATATTTCTCAGTTTTTATTGTTAACAGTTGACTTGTTCTGGTTCTTATTTATTTATTTTTTTCGCCGACACCAATCACTAATCAATTATTTTGGTTATAAAGCGTTTTTTGTCTTTTTTTCTTTTAATTTTCTCTTTTGTGTTGTTGTCTTTTTCTCTGCACTCTGCTTACTTAATACCCAAATTGTCGCATTTTTATATTTTAATGCAGAATTTTTAGTCTATTGTCTTTTACAACCGCATTAAAAATTTGTTGTTTTATCTCTAACTAAATATCTATTCATAATAATTTCAAACAAGTTACAGCAACAGCTACAATAACAAGTGCAGATAGAAACAAGTAGCATTAGCTGTTAACAAATTTGTCACAATAAAAATTCTTTTGTTAGAAAGTGTTTCAAATGTCGATACCCTGCGGTATTTGCATAAATTTGTGTTTATGTGTGTGTGTTTTTCTTTTTTAATTCAGTGATTTAGTAGAGAGATCCTTTATATTCTATTGTTTTTAGGTTTAAGGGTTTTTGTTGTTGTAGTAGTTATTTTTGCAGTCAAAGTCAAGAGTTTATTTCTTTCCTTTTTATAATTTATGTGTGTATGAGTATGGATGAAGCTATAGATATGATAAGATTGTAATTTTTTTAAGTCTAATTCTTTAGGAAGTTAATAGAGTGTTTGTACTTTTACAGATTTTTGAGGATTATAGCAATTTATAGATACATAGTAGAAATATATTTTAAAATTATTGCTATAAAAAAATATATATTTTAAAAATATTACCCATGGAATTTTGTTCCGTTCAAATAACGGTTTATGGACCAACATTTTTATACCCACCATTATGGCCGAGCCGAATATAACATTCGCGCTTGATGTAATTTTTTTTTTTCATAACTGGCACAAAATTAAAAATTTTTTGATATCCATTTCGAGACAAAACTCAGTTTTATTTTTTGACAAAATGTTCTAAACCCGTGACTTTCAATCGCTGGTAGAGAACTGAATATCAATTTTAAAGATTTTGAGCGATCTTTCTACGAAATTTTTTCAATGGTACGCTGTAATATACATATCGTCACCGAAAATGCAACACAATGTAGCATCACTTTTCAATACATTACAGGAGGTATAAAAAACCTTCTAAAATCAAAACAAATTGTTCTATAAACAATAAACATCGCCTAATATATTCGTGATGAATATTTTTATTAAATGTTTTGTTATGTTTATCGTTTGGTTGGGCTTGATCGATGATCGATAACTTTCCTTTTTATTTCTGCTTTTTAAATTAAAAAAAATATATATATATATGTATTGTAGCATTGTTGGGGCAAACATATCATGCTTAAATGCTTTTTTTATGGTTACTCGAATATTTTATATTATTGCAGAAATTATATTAATTTGTGTGGTAAACATAAAATATGTTTTATGGTCCAATTCTAGAATAAGATAGAAAGCAACCATATGTTTGGGCTCTTAGAAAATTAAAAAAAAAAAAAAAAACGTTATAATATAATAATCTGTATACATTAGAGTATCCCGTAGGCAAACATTTTGTGGGAAGACCCCTCAAACGATGCGTAAAAATTAGCTTAATATGGGAAAAGTATTTAAAAAATTTTATCTTCAGTTCCCTACCACCGCACATTGGGGTAAAAGGGGTCGAAAGTGGCGCTTAATTCATGGAAAGGAGATATCTATATTTTAATCATCACGTTTTATTTTTTATTGATTATTAGTTAAAAAAATTTAGTTTTAGAATTTTAAAATTGTTTTTAGCAGAACGGTAATGTCTGTCCGTCCGTCATACATTAGAATTAAATATTCGAAAATTACGAATTTTTCAAATAAGGGTGGTATCAACACTGCAATGATCATGTTTAACTTTTCTATTTGTTTTAGTAAGTTAAAACATGTATTTTTAGAATTATAAGATGTTTTTTGGCTGAATGGTAATGTCCGTCCTTCCGTCTATACATTTGGGTTAAATGGCACGAAAATTACGCTTAATTCAAGAAAAGATAAGTAGTACATGCAATCATGTTTTGTAAAGGATTTATTAAGGACTATAATGTGATATAAAAATGTTGAAAATCGGGTAAGGAACAAAAATTCGCTAGTGGTTAAACATTTTATAGGACACTAGCACTATATTTTTAACCTCTATAGTTCCGCTCCTGATGCGAATATTAAATTCCGCTTCTAAATTCAAAATGCTACTGTCCTCTGCTACGCCTATGTGAAATTTCATGAAAATCCAGTCAGCTGATTAAAAGTTACAGATTTATTTCCATTCTTCCCCACGATTTAATGTTTGATAAAGCAAAGAAAATGTCTGACACTTAAGCTGTTTTCTATATGAAATATACTGGAGTTTTTAAAAAAAAAAAAAAAATATATATATATTTTTTCAAATCTGGCTATATATGCGCAAGATTTTTTTCATAGTATTAAAGTGGATAATATGTACTATTTTTCAGAAAATTTTCAGAACAAACATCCTGTAACATTTTAAGTTGCATTCAATGAAAGTTGAAAATTAGTGTATTTCAGGACAATTTTCCAAAAAATAACAAAAATATTGGGACAAAATATAATGTACAAATACTTAAAGAAAAGTACACAAAAGAACCTAAAGTTGATGGTTTTATTTTAAATTTCTAACTTAAAGGACCTTTTATTTAAAATAAATACACTGAAATCTGATGAAAGTTTAATTTTTTACTATTTTTAAAAATGTAAAAAAAGTCCTAACTTTGACAGCTCCTTATAAGAAAACAACACAACCTAGCTTAAAGATTTTAATTGATATTGATACATAATTTTATTACAAAACTTTAAATATTAAAATTAAATTAAGCGCCACTTTTGACACATTTTACCCCAACGTGCAACGGTTGAAAGTCACGGGCCTAGAACATTTCGTCCAATAAGTATTATTGAGTTTTGTCTTGAAATGGTTATCAAAAAATTCATAATTTTTAGCAATTATAAAAAAAAAATTATTTTACAAAATTTTCGCAAAAATGTTGGTCCATAAACCGTCATTTTAGAACAGCATGCAAAAAAATGTTTAAATATTTTATCTTGAAAAATGGATAAAAGTTATATAATTTTGTTCCTTTTATAGCTAAAATACTAAAAATGTGCATTGTAGTAAGTACTGTTAATAATGTATAATTTTTCAAATTTATACATTATTAATTTGAAACTTTTTTTTACCAAAATGTATGACACCTTTGTCGCTGGTAGGAAACTGAAGACCAATTTAAAAAAAAAATCTTACCTACTTTTGGTACTTTTTCGCAATATATTTTTTCTTTTTACTGACATATACATATGAATATTTTAACACTAAATCCTAGTAAATTTAGAAATTAATTGGATTATAATTTTTGTTGTATCCAGGGGGTACCAAAAAGGGAATAAAATCGGGAAATTACATTTTATTCAAATTTAATAATGCATTTTTATTATATTAAACCTAAAAATATGAACTTATTTAAGTACATGTAGTGAGTGGGAATTCACAAGAGGGGACTTTGTGGTACTTTTTTGTTTTTCTAATGGTGCTTTTCGATTTTTTTTTTATAATATGGAACCTAGAAACATGAAATTAATAATATGAGTAGGAATTCAGGAAAGGAAACTTTATGGTACTTTTTCGTTCTTCTAAGGGTACTTTTTGAATTTTCTATAATAATTAAACTACAATCATGAAATTAAAGACATATGGTTCTAAGTGAATGAGATCAAGAAAAGATGATTTGTAGTACTTTTTTGTTCTTCTAATGGTGCTTTTTGAATTTTATAAAATATTAAATTAAAGATATAAGGTCCCAAATGAATGAAAATCCATAGGAGGGGACTTTGCGGTACTTTTTGGTTCCTCTAATGGTACTTTTTAAATTTTCTATAATAAGGAGTGAGATAGAAAAATGCTAACATATATAAAATTCAATAATTTGAAATCGATTGCTCTTAGAGTTTTGACTTTTTTAATTTAATTGACTATATTACAGACCATAAAAAAATTTAACTTTTATAAATCTAACCGTTACTTATGTGTACGTGGACCTTTTTGTAACTCTTCCGTTAGAGTTTCAGTGTTTTTTTTGAACAGTTTGCCCATCTCCTTTTAAAATTTTTAATATTTTGGGACACTTTTTATTTCCTTCAATTCTTTTTTCACAAGAGCCCAATGTCTCTCTACTGGTCTTAGCTCAATATGAAATTTTTGAGTGGAGTTTGTGGTTCTTTTTCGTTATTACAATATTACTTTTTGAATTTTTTATTTATGGTTCTGTGACACATTCTTCTCTTCTAAAATATTTTAATAGATATAACACTGAAAAAAAAAAAAAATAATATATATATATATATATATATATATATATATATATATATATATATATATATATATATATATATATATATATATATATATATATATATATATATATATATATATATATATATATATATATATATAAATTTGAATTATATTATTAATTTATAATATAATTAAAATTTATTAATTATATTTATTAATATAATAATTATATTTTTTTATATAAATATAATTAATTAAAACAAAACAAAATTTAAGTAAAATTTAAAAATTAAAACAAAACAAAATTTAAAAATTTACCGCTTATGTCTGTTTAAGAAAAGCAGTAATAATGAAACCAATTATTCTAGTTATTAATATTATCATTTCGATGATTGGGGCAAAATCAAACAAAAATTAATTAATATAAGCAATTTCGTAATTGAAGTCGATTTTTACTTTTTTTACTGTAAAATATATTTTTTTTAATTTTCTCCTGTTTTCGCGATAAATTTGCGAAGATACTCATTTGAAAATTATATAAAAAATTAAATTTATTATGTTATTTTTTTTTTTAACATTTCTTTGTAACTTTCAATTTTTCACTTAAGAAGTGCGATCGAAAAAATCTTAACACACGTTTTGCCTCATAACTTTTTTCGGAATCAATATTGAATTTTTTTTTGATCTAGTTATCATGGAGAAATGCGTCAATTATTACTCTTAATAACAACCATGTTGATTTGTAGTGAGTGACAAAAAAGATTTACGTGCTACAAATTATTAAAAAATTTCAAAATAAATCCAAATAGGTCCTACAAATAATTGGCCACAGAATTAAATTTCTGGCGTCAAACTGTTTCTAATGTTATTAAACAGTATCAGGAGAATTTAACCATTGATATGAAACCTGGTTCGGAAGGAAAAAAGGTCCACATGATATTGGGAAGGCCAGAATATTGAAAGCATATTGAAAGGAACTCTAAACACATCTGGTAGAAAAGCAGCTCAGTTATCTCAGTGCTTCGACTATTTGGTGCAAAAATTTAAAGCTAATGCAGAGTTGATAACATATAAAGTTCCAAATGCTCGAGGCAATGTTAAAGATAAGTTTAGGGCCCAAAAGCAGAAAAAATTTCTTACAAAATTCTTGGTATAACAAGCTTTTTGCAGTTGCGGCAAAACAGGAAAGTCATTTGATACATTCGGATCTATAAATAATAAAATATGAATAAAGGAATATTTGCAAAAGGGACTTCCTCCTTCCGTAAGAGAGCACAACGTGTCCACATATTTTTGGACCCATTTGGTATCATGTCACTACGGTAAGAAAGCTCTGGAGTGGTACCAAAACAATAACATAGTTTTTGTACCAAGAGAGGTCAATTTTCCAAATTGTGCGTAGCTTAGACCAGTGGAAAGATATTGAGCTCTTGTGAAAAGTTAATTGAAGAGCACAAAAAAGGTGTCCCAAAATACCGGAGATTTTAAAAGAAGATGTGCACACTGTTTCAAAAAAGTGACTGAAGCAACTATCAAATCTCTAATGGAAGGGTTACCAAAAATGGTCCACAAGTTCATAAGTAGTGGTTAGAACAATAAAAGTTATATTTTTCTGTGATCTGTAATAAATTATCAATTAAATAAAAAAAGAATGAAAACTCTAAGGTCAACCATTTCCAAGTTATTGAATATTATATATGTAAAGATTTTTTCAAATGCACTCCTTATTTGTGAATAAAAGCTAAAATTCTACTTTAGCGATTTTTTTCTTTTTGGATTTAAAAAAAAAAATAAATAAAAAAAAAAATTCGGAAATTTTGTAAGCTGAACCAAGAACACCAAAAAATTCGGAAATTTAAGTTTTTTAAAGCTTTTTTTTTTATACCCACCATCAAAAAGATGGGGGTATATTGATTTCATCATTCCGTATGTAATATGTAGAAGGAATCATTTAAGACCCCACAAAGTATATATTTTCTGGGTCCTGGCTAGATTCTGAGTCGATCTAGCTCCGTCCGTCAGTCTGTCCATCTGTTGAAAGCAGGATAGGGCTCGAGCAGGGCAACCTAGGGGGACGAAATTTAGCACAAATATTTATTTTTTATAATGTTTGTTTGGTATTGAAAATGGGTTAATATATAAAAAAGTTTTTGGCTAAAAACTAGAAACACAGGGTGTCCGTTTTATACTTTTCTGCTGATATCTCTTATACAATAGCATGTACGACATCGAAATTTTGTATAAATAATTTGAAGGTCGATAAAAAATTGGGAAGCAAAAATGGGCGTGCTCCGCCCACTTTACCGCCCACCTCCTATATAAGGTGAAACTTCAACGATATTGTATTCAAATAGTTCAAGGACCAATGTAAACTCGGAAACAAAAATTTTAAAAAGTTGATGGTGGGTATATAGATTCGGACTAGCCAAATATATCATTCGCGCTTGTTTTTTCACAAAACAGGCTTAATATTTCCATCAATAAATGATGTGAGTATAACTTTAAGGCAAAAATAATTCAAGTTTTTTTATATTTTATTTAATCTAATCAGACAATACGTTTCTGAGAAACACTTCAATATACGGTGCAACCTTCTTAATTTTACAAATCAAGTTTTATAGCAATACAGAAAAATGAGTTACAGGCTAAGTACTTCAAAACAATAGTCAAAGTCAAAGATAACCCGCACCGCAGAAAAATATTTTAATTTTGTAAACCTGTGTAATGATAAATAAATATTTAATATTTTTGATAATTTATAAATTGCACTACGCAGTAAATGAAAGTCATAAAAATATTGACTAAATATCAAAATTATATGTTACACACAAATATGACCTGTAAACCTATTTTACACATTTTTTACACTGAAAGACCAAAACACTAGAACTAAAAAAAAAAAAAATATAAAAGAAAAACTGCTCAATTGAAAATGTCTATAAAGAATTTCGAGGAAAAAATTTACTTATTGTTTGTTTGTATGTCACTGGAGTCTAGTAATGTTGTGATTGCATAAAATAAAAAATATGGAAAAAATAGAAAAAAAAGTGGAGACAACTGTAAGAAGAAAGGAAAAAGTAAGAAAAGACTTTGACACAATTTATTACGTTACAAAGAACTGAAAACAACACCAGAAGTAAAAAAAAATATTAAGCAACAACGCAAAGTTGTGCTTTCAAGTTTGGCCAATAAGAAAAAAAAAATAAAAAATAATACAATGAAAAACAAATGAGTTGAGAACGAGTAATAAGTATTTTGTTGTTGCTTTTTCTTCTTCTTTAGATACTTATTTGCTTACATCATAGTAATATTTGATAAAAGAAAGACAAAAAAAATTAACACAACCAACAAACTATGTACAAAATTATGTGCATCATCAAAGAAGAGAGACTGAACGATAACAAGCCAGTAGTAGTTAGTCAGTGGGTCGTTTATTAGTAACAACTATTTTTTTTTTATTACACTCTACCATATTTTTATTTGATGATGTTTGAGAAAGAGACGAAAAAAAAATCCCTGTATTTTTCTTTTAAAATTTTCTGATCAATGACGTGCAATGATTTCGTGTTGTTTTTCTTTTTTTACTTACAAAAGTAACACGATGATGTAGCCTTGTGCTGTTGTTGTTGCAACGCTAGCATGGTAGACATATGCGCAAATATGAGGTCAGGAGGAACAGTATTTTAAACGGAAAAGCTTTTTTTAAGATTTTGAGCACATATAAAAGAACCAAATATTACAAAATAAAACTTTTGAATAAAGCTATGCTTAAGTTAAGCAAGATGATCTCTAGCATTGTGAAAAAGCTTTTAAAGCTTTTTATGAAATTTGACTTAAATGAATGAGAACTCTTGGACTTTAAGTTTTCTTGTTTATAAAAAGCTCTTCCTAGTTAAACCTCGTTTAACAAACAAAAGGGACACCGTAAGTAAGACCACACAGCCACAAGCATGTAGTTAAAATCTTCTACTTTAATGCATGTGAGCACGTTTTTGGTTCTATTCATTGCACCTACACTCATACATATATTTAAACCTACATACATACGTAAGTAAGTATAAAAGTGTTTGTTAACATTTTCCTCTAACACTCGTAGTCCTGTACGCATCAAGTAACGTTTAGTGTTAGAACAAAAAACCCTTTTGTCTCTCATACCCACACACTCACACACTTCTACTAGCTGCACGAAGAAAAACCAAGAATCAGTGAATGCATGCAATTGAATAAAACTCATACACTTACAAACAGACTACGACGTCAACATGCCGCTATTTAGTATCAATTTTTTTCCCTCATCTTCTTGTGTGTGTATTTTTTTTTTTGTTCTTAGTAGGTTTCAGCTGTTTGTGGGGTGGGTTATGGTTGTTTTGACGTTGTTTGTATTATGCGCATAATCACCTTTAGTTTTGGAAATTTTGCTTTTAACAATATTAACCGCATTAAAGACAGCTTTACCTCAGGGTATTGGGATAGGTCGTTGAGTTGAGTTTGTAATATTATAAACGGTTAGTGGTGTTGGTGAGAGAAAGCTTTTTAAGTTATATATAGTGTTATAAACATTTTTGTTAAACGTTCAATCTAAATTTGCATATGAAATTGATTATTTCATACATTTCGACTCAGAATCACTGTCTGAGTCCGTCGGTCTTATTGTCCATATAAAGCTCGTGAGCAAAGTACATATCGCAATTTTGAAGATAATTCTATGAAATGTGACACCAATAACACTGCTCGGCAAAAAAGTCCTCCCGTATTTGATGGATTCCGATCCATGTGGAAGAAATTTACGATAAAAATTTAGCATAGCCAAGAATTTTCTTAATTCTTTGTTTTAGGTAGAGGAAATTAGCTTATTGCCTTAACATTTTCGGGTAATGGTTTGATTCCGTCTGAAGTAATATGATGTCCAAGAAAATCAATTACAGGAACACCAAAAACACATTGTGGGAGATTAACCTTAATTCCAAATTTCTTGAATCGCTCGAAAATAATTTGTAAATGGCTTAGATGTTCTTCTTCAGACTTTGAAAAAATACAATCGTCGTTAATGTATACGAAGACAAAATTGAGTCCTCTGCAAATACCATCAATGAAGCGCTGAAAAGTTTGTGCCGCGTTGCACAACCCAAAGGGCATTCTTAAGCTATGTTCACATTTGTCAAATATTTGACCAAATTTGCGTGACCACTAATTCTACGAAAAAATTGTTTGCCGTTGTTTCAACTTGTAAATGTTTTGTAAGAGAAACAAGATCCAGTAAAATGTCAGCAATGATTAATGAAAGTAAAAAATATTTTTCCATTAAAATGGAGAGTTTAGAAAATATTTTATGTAGTGGTTACGTCATTTTGGTCAAATATTTGCTTAATCTGAACATACCTTTAGGAACTCGAATAACATAAAAGGTGTGGTTACAGCTGTCTTCGGAATATCCTCCAGGTGCACTGGAATTTGATAAAAGGTTTTAATTAAATCTAATTTTGAAAAAAATTATCGCTTCATGTAGGTTCATTTGGAAATCAGTTAAGTATGGCACAGTGTATTTGTCCGCTACAGTGATTCTGTTTAGAGCCCTATAATTACCACAGGGACGCCATTCACTGTTAGGTTTTACTGCCATATGAAGTGGATTTGCCCAACTACTGCTGGATGGTCTTACGATTCCCATGTCCAACATATACTGGAATTCATCTTTGACTGCTTTTAACTTAGCTGGATCTAAGCATCTTGGTCTACAGGAAATACTTGGTCCGTTGGTAACAATGTGTTAACACCTTCGCCAGAAACCATTTTGATACCAGCAAACGAATCATTAATTATATTACCATTTGCTTTGAGATTAGTTGTACCATCAACTAAAACTCTCTGCTTCAAGTCTGGAAGAAGATGGTAATGACGAAGAAAATCTGCTCCAGCAAATACGAATCTCCATCGAAAACATCTATGTAAACCTAAGTCTAAATCAGCGATAACCAAAAAGGGAGGCACTAAAATAAGAAAGTGTTAGTATCTTGTACTCTTGCAATGAAAGTTGTTATACACATACACATTATATTTATTTTAATAAACAATGTGACATAGACCAACTTTGTTGAAAGCTAACATGCTACTAAATGATGTTTTCTTGTAAATAGCCGATTATGTTCGTGCCCTGGGGCTATGTTGGCGATCGTTGGTCTAAATTGAGGACAATGCTGCCATAATGAAAGCTTTTGAATAGAATTAAGATTTTTACAAGGGTAAACTGAAATTTCAGCTCCTGTGTCGACAAAAAATTATACTTTTTAATGTTATTTGGTTACAAATAAACGACCATTATAAAATTCATCACTTCAAGCGGTCGAACAACTTGTATGAGAGATGTTAATTTTTTGCAGTTTGGTATTTGCAAGATTGTATGCATTTAAGTGCTTTTTCACCAAAACTCCAATGATACCAACATATACCAGACACCTTTCTACTTACAGAAGTTCCTCTTGAATGAGATCGAGTTTTTGAAGACGATGGGTTTGTGCGTTGTGCTGATCTTGAGCGTGTTTCTAGGACATCAATTTGAGCAATTATTTTATCCAACTTTTTTGATAAATCTTCTTCGTTAGAAGCTGGAGATACTTCCGAAATGAACATTGATGTAATATTGGATATAACTTAAAATTTTAAAAAGTTGATAGTGGGTATATAGATTCGACCAGGCCGAATATAACATTCTCGCTTGTTATAACTTTAAAGACTTCTAGGGGCTATATGTGACAAGTTAGAGACTTGACTAGTACTACATTTTTGTAGCCCCATGTCTTGGCTATAAAATATAAGTGACTAATCTGCTCTACCTACTACTGGGAAAATTGTATAACCTAAAAACTCATCATGGAACCATATATTTTTTTTTTTTTTGATCCTCAATTAAAAATGTGATGTGATGGAAAAAAACCGAAATGTCCCTGGTGATTGGGATGACTATATCTACAATATCTGCAGCATTATTTTCCAGATACCTTTTTAGTGTTTAACTGTGTAATTATTCAGAGTGATAAACATAAATAAAATACAAATAAATTATTTGTTTTTTTAAGATAAAGGAATACAAAAACGTTGATAAAATTAAAAAAAAAAAAAAAACAACAAGGAATTTCCAATTGAAATTTATATCATAGATGAGTTTAATGAAATCTAAAGATAGAGGGTTTTTAATATAGGCCCTCGTTATACTCCATAGTGTCTTGGAGAAATATTTTGTACATAAACCCAATATACCCGTCATCCTTTTGAAAAGTGTGTATAAAAAAATACTTTTTTTCAGAAGGTGATTTGTGAATCTAAATTTAGGTTCATTTTTTCCTGTTCGGTTTTGAAATTTAGTCTTTTGGAATATAATTTTCCTAAAAGTGTTCCTATCATAACAAATTCAACCTAGTTAGAATAGTATAGAACAGTTTTTAATCTCCAATGAAAGGTTGTTGTCTCTACTAACACTTTTAACACTAACATCCTTTAAAGCTTTAAAGTTTATTAGCAAGGTGAATTTCTCTTACAACACTGCAGCTGTATTCTACACTTGAAATTATTTGACTGGAAGTAAATGCACACAGATGATATTTGGGTGGCCCACCCTCTGGTTTGTTGCTTGATTTTTTTTTTTTTTCATTTTCCTTTAATGGATGAAAGGCAAAAAAGAAGAAAAAAAAAAAAAAGGAAACACCAAAAGGCAAAACAGAGAAAATGAAACCTCAAGTAGAAATGACAATGACGAACATAAAACTCATAAGTCAGTTGTTAGTTTAACGCGTCTACAAACGCAACACGGAGGAAAAATAAGCGAGAAAAAACGGTAAACGTTTTTTTAATTTTAAGTGATTTAAACTACAAAAAAAAAAGGGAATAATGAAATAAAATAAAAAATTATTATAAAAAAAGAAAAATACAATAAGTGTCAATATTAATAAACGTAAAAAAATTAGCACACATACAATTACACCTTAAAAAGTAAGGGGGAAAAATTAAACAAAACAAATTTTTAGTTTTTCCAAAGAGAGCAAGAACAAGAAAGAATAATATAAATTACACAAGTTTTAAAGAAAATCTTAAAAGTGATTTAGAAGTGCAAAAAAAGAAGAAAAAGTTTTAAATTGTAAAGAAGAAAATAAATTAATATTGTACAATAGTTGTTTGTACCTTTTTATTCTTTTCTAGTACATACGCACCAATAACAACACGAGCATAGAAAAGTAAAACCCTACAAGAAAGGAGAAAAAAAAAATAAACCAACAACAATTTAAAAGAAAAGAAGGTTTTTCTTTCTTTTTTTTGAGCAAGAAAAAAAAAAAAAAAAATACACACACAAACACATATTACAAAATAATATAAGCTTTTGTAAGTGTTTTTGTTTGAAAGGAAAAGAAAAGAGTGGAGAGAAGAGAAAGTGTGTTGTGTTTTCATAACTGTTTGTGCCTGATTGTATGTGTGTGTGTGTGTATATAAGCCAGTTAAATAAAGCATTGCTGTGTTTGTATATGTGTGCGTGTGTTCTTATGTATGAATTTATGATTGTGTGAAATAAAAGTTTAATTCAGCTGGTATTTACGGGCAATAAAATATAAAATACTACAATAATAAACAATAAAAATAAAAAATAATAATAATAAAAAATTTATAAAATTTAAAAAAAAGTGAAACAAGAAAAAAAAAAAAATAAATAAAAAAAATAAATAAAAAAATTAAATGAAAGAATAGCAAATAAATGCAAGAAAATTAAAAAAATATACTACAAATAATAACTCACACAAACATATTACAAAAAAACAACAACAATTTGTTGTAAAAAAAAAGAAATTGTTATTAACCTGGTTAAATGGTGTCATTTCCGTTATATAGTATAAAAGAGTAAATGTATAAGTAAGTTCGAGTAACACGAACAAACCGATTGAGAGAGAAAGAGTAAGAACGAAAGAGTTAGCAGAGAAAGTGTGTGAGTTTAAAAGGAAAATAAAATTAACATACTAAACAACAACAAAATTATACTAGAATAGTGTAAAAGTAAGTAAATATTCATATAAATAGTGTTGTTTGATCTGAAAAAACAAAATAAATATTATAAAAAAAACTTCATATTGCCTTTGTCAAAGCCCTTAAGCATAATCGCCTGTATTATTACCAACATCAATTGATAATAACAGGAAAAAGAAGAAAATAAATAAAAACTTGTAGTTTAAAGTACAAAAAGTAAATGGTAGTTTTTCATGTTTGTAAATATAAATTAGTTTCCTCAAAACTACTTGTGAAAAGTAATGTGGCTGCCATGATGTTAGCACACTTGCTACTACCTATCTTTAAAAGCAAATATTTCCTGTATTTCTTTATTTTTTTTGTAATATTTCATTGTCATTTCTATATATATCCTTGCTGTTTTTCTGTTCAGAATAGAATAACCGTCAAAAAAACTGGACAGTATTTCAGCACAAAATAAAAAAAATTTATTCACATTTAAAAAAAGGAACAAAACAAAAAACTTATTTCACTATAAACTTAGTACTTAGTTGGGTATCCATTATTTTTTATTACAGCTGCCAATCTCCTTGGCATACTTTCCACAAGTCCCATACAGCGCTCCACTGAAATAGCATACCAAGCTTTTTCTATTTCTGTCCATAAATCGGCCAAATTTTTAGGTTTTGCTCTCATTACGTGCTGCTCCACATCATTCCAAAGGTTCTCAATAGGATTGAGATCCGGAGATTGGGCTGGCCATTTTAACACGTTAATATTGTTCTCTTCCAAGCAACTCCTCACTAAGCGTAAGGAGTGTTTTGGGCCATTCTCGTGCATAAAACTCCACCTAAGTGGCATGTTGTCCTCTACATAAGGCATCATTGTATTTAGTAGTATATTCTGGTATACATATTGGTCCATACGTGTATCAATCTTGCATATAGGACCAACGCCATGCCCAGAAAAACCTGCACACACCATCACATTTCCTCAACCGTATTTTATTGTTTTAGAAGTGTACTTTGGATTGTGTTGCATGTTTGGGGGACGCCATACATACCTCTTATCATCCGATCCGAATCTACAAAAGTTGGATTCATCACTCCAGAGGACATTTTTCCAAAAAACTAATGGCTTTTCCAAATGCTCACGAGCAAAGCACAGCCGATCCCGTAGGTTCTTATTTGAAACGTGTGGCTTATGCTGAGAAATGCATCCACGTAAATTTTTTTCATTAAGTCTTCTTCTTATTGTTCTGCAGGACACGCTGATACCATATTTTCTTGAATTTTCCCTCTGGATTACGGTGGAGCTTTTAAAAGGATCTTCGACAGAGGTTCTATATATTAAAGAATCCTCTTTACGTGACGTTTTTCTTGGCCTAAGAGCCTGTGTAACATTTTTAAATGTTTCATACTTCCGAATATGGTTTATTGCATTATAAACCATCTTTCTGGAATATTCCAAAGTATTAGCAATCTCACTTATGCTTATTCCTCTTGAGTATATCTGTTGAATAATCTTACGTTGTTCCTCTGTACACCACTTTTTTTTAGACATGTCTAAATAATGTTTATTTATTTAATTTTTTATCTTCATTGATGAAATAATATCTAAACTTACCAATTAATTATTTATATTTACAAAAAACATATAAAAAAATTTAAATTTACTTGCTTGTGCTAAAATTGTGACCAGCTTATTTTGCCTATTACTGCACTTAAATTAAAAATTAAAAGAGAATTGCGATAGAATGCAAAAAAAAAGTAACGGGACTTATTGCAGACACCATAAACAACACTAAAAAGCTAACATTTTAGTAAATAATTGTAATGAGATGAAATAATTTTCTTTTAAAAACAGTAGATATGATGTGTGCTAACCTCATGGCCACCACTGTATATACAGTTAGGGACAAAACTATTTGTACACCTCATATATTTCGTATACCTTCACGCACATTTTCAACAGATCCGCTGTTTTTATACTTGCTTACAATGTATTGTACTGTGGAATGTTGCAAATTTACTAAATTACTTATATTCCGGAGAGATTTTCCTTCTTTATGTTCATCAATAATTAAATTTGTAATATCCAAACTCAACTCTTTTCGCTTTCCCATTTTTGATGTGCTTATTATTCAAAACGTTAAAACCAACTTCTTATTTTGTAAAATAAAACTCGATTAACGAAGAAAATATAACGGTATTTAAAAAAAAATCATCATACAAGAGTCCAACGTACAAATAATTGTACAAAGTACTGATGTACAAATACTTTTGTCCCAAAGATTTTTACTTAAATTGTACTTTTTTTTTAACAATGTGTTATATATTAATTTATTTTTTATCAAATAATTCAATAAAAATGGACCTGAATTAAAACTACATATAATAATTTTTTATTCTTTATAAATTATTGAAGATATACGAAATGCATGGGTGTACAAATAGTTTTGTCCCTAACTGTATGTGGACTTGATGGAATTTCGCATGCTAAACTCGAATCAGCTTTCAGTTTTTTCCCATCAGGTCGATATTTTTTTTATGAGTGTGTCTAATATTTCATCATAAATAAACCGATTGGATTATACGGAATTTAACGTGCTAAATAAGAATCAGCTTTCACTTTTTTTCTATCACGTATCGATTTTTTTTTATGGGCATGACTACTATAACCCCGCCTTTAAGCAGTCACACTTGTACAACTCGAGAATGGTTTGTCCAATTAAGATAAATTAAATCCAATATATAGCGACCTAAATTTTCTTTGAGCTGAATTTAAATAATTTTTTGTTCAGTTAATATTTCTGTAGTAATTCGGTATTTAATAGCGAAAAAATTATTTATTTTTTTTTCATTTTTTTTTTTTAAAGATGAAAATTTTGATCCATAACTCTGAAATTCTTTAGTGAATAAAAAATATTGTTAACACACCTTGTAGACAAATTTTGTATGCTTTTGATGTATTATTTATCAAAATCGTGTAAACGGTTCTTGAGTTATAGTCTAAGTTTGACAAACCATTCTCGAATTTTAAAGTGTGACCGCTGAATAAGGTGTGGATATTAGTCATGCCTATATAAAAAAAGTCAGTACGTGATATAAAAAAAGTGAATGCAGATCCTTGTTTAACTCGTCAAAATCCACTTAGTTCATCTATTTTTGTTTCAAGAAAAAATAATTTTTTTTTTTTTTGTTCACCACTGAATTTCTACACAAGATTTATGCATCAATTTTAAAGATACATGCCTTATTTTATTAGCAGCATTACCAGCTTTAAGATGAACATGATAAACTGTAACATTTTTGAAGTTTTCATTTATTAAAAGAAATTTTAGTAACAAAAATATTTAAAATTTTGCATAAAAATGATTTTTTTTGGACACTTATTTCAAAATAACTTCGAAACTATTGAGTACATAAAAGAATTAAGTTTTGGGTGATTTGAAGATATTTTTACTACGCATCTTTTGGTGTATCACTTTGGCCAATCATACACACCGTTCTTGAGTTATAAGGAAATATACTAGCCTTACTATGGGCTAAATATTAGACACGCCCATAAAAAATCCAGACCTGATAGAAAAAAAACTGAAAGCAGATTCGTGTTTAGCACATCAAAATACATCAAATCCAACTATTCGTCTATGGTGGAGGACTTTTTTTTGTCGACCAGTGTTATTAGGTAAAAAATCCAGTTTTAGAATATTAAGTTTTTTTTTTTTTTTTTGGCAGAATGGTAAGAGGGACGGACACTCTATACAATAGAGTTAAATTGGTCAAAAATTTGTGCATTACTCAGCGATAGTTGATATCGACACTTTAATGATCACGTTTAATTTTCCTATTTATTAGAAAGTAAAAAAACGCATTTTTAGAGTTATATGATGTCCGTCTGTCTGTCTATTAATTTAGGTTAAATGGGTTGAAAATAGCACTTAATTCAGGGAAGGGTGATATTACTACTTTAGTATTTAGATTTAGTTTTTATATTGGTCAAGAATTAAAAAAATAATATATTTTAGGAATTTTAAGAAATTTTTTTTTAAATGTTAATGTCTGTCCCTCCTTCAAACTTGCCAATTCAAAATCGTTGACTTAATAAAGTTGTAGACTTCATTTTTTTTTTTTTTATTCAATAGAAAGTTACGAGGGAGAAACTATAGTCGATCAAGAACGTCCATATGATACCCTACACCATTGTGTATGAGCTAAAAATTAGACCTGTGGCCAATTGTAGACCAACACTTTTACTAAATGTAAAATAAATTATAAAACTACAGAACAATGCATTGATACTAACATCTATATGATTTTATGCCATTTAGAGCGATTCCCGGAAGTGGGTTTATATGGGAGCTATGGTAAATTTTGGACCGATTCTCATAAATTTTGGCAATGTTGTTTCTATTTATATAAAACTTATTTGTGTCAAATATTAACTCGATACTGTCATTCGTATGGGATTTATCCACGTTAAAGCGATTTTCTGAAGAGGGATTTATATGGGAGCTATGGTCAATTATGGACTGATCTTGACGATCTTGATTTGGCACAAAGATTGACATTTACACAAAACCCCTTTGTACTGAGTTTCATTAAAATATTGGTATATTTAAGGCATTTATGATCGCTTATCCCCTATTCCGGAAGGACATTTGTATGGAGGCAAGGTGAAATATCAAAATCAAATGAAATAATCAATTTCAATAGGCTTTGTCCTTGTGTCATAATAATTATTTGTGACAAATTTCATTAAGATATCTTTGAAATCCTATAATTGTTTCTGTGTGGTACAAGCATCAGCACAAACGCATTACACCTCAACCACCTATGGTGGTGTAGGGTATAAAAATTTAATAAAATCGTTGAAAATTTTTATAAGCAAAAGACTTGACCAATATCTTGCAAAGCTGAGATTGTTAAAATTTCAAATTCGTATATACCGAAGAACATATAGTGCCCTATTTTGAACCCCAATAGTTCCGCCCTGAAGCGTTAATGAGATCCTGCTTCAAAACTCAAAATGATACTTCATGTAAATTCAACCAGTCGATTAGAAGTTACAGAAATGTTTTTTGTATGAAATTTACTGGAGTTTAAACGTGACATTATTGTGCGGCCGATATATTTTGTTGTGTGTATTGTAGTTACAACCGTAATAGAATTTTCATGTTGAAGGAGATGGGCAATGTCGGGGTTCATACGCAGCAATGTTTCTTGCTTTGTTGTGTTTGAACCCCGTCGAACTGTTCCAAAAATGCTTCTGAAACAACTAAGAAATCACTAATGGAAGGGTTACTACAAAAAGATCCACAAGTTCATAAGTAGTGGTTAAGGAGTGCGTTCGAAAAAATCTTAATACACTATAAATATTAAAAAATTTAAAAAAAAACTAGATTTGTCCTACAAAAAAATTTCCAATATTATTAAGCAGTATCAGGAGAATTTTATCATTATAGGAAAACTGGTAGGTTAGTTAACATGGTAGCCCATAAACTTACGGCCAATCCGTTGGACTCGTTAGATTCCGTTTTGATGAGATCACACTAATCGCCAGGTGAATGAGTTGGATTGAGTCTGTAATGAGATAGAAGTGTAGGGAAGAAAAATAAGAACATAAATTAATTACATCCAGCCAGTAGAATTAAGATTAGAAGCACTATATCATCGCATAGAGGATGATATAGTGCTTCGGGATTCTGCTTTTGACTGATCCTTACGGGATTGCGACAGAAATCGATAAGGAGGTAATTCGTCTGCCGGTAGTTTTGTCATGGACCTTTCTCTTCTTCGGCGAATTGTTACCCTCAGCTTGAGAGTGATTTCACTTGGTTCTTTCCTAGGATGTGGATGGTTGTGGTCCTTAAACTTAAGATACTCGTTAACCACCGCATGGTACTTGACACGATCTTTCTTATCGCGCTTATATGGAGTACCATTTGCCTCATTCTTGGCAATTTTGTCAAGTATAAAAAGAGCTTTGACATAGCGTTGTCTCAGAATTTCTTTCTGGCTCTTCTTCTTTCTTCGTTTCTCCTTCGACTGGGAATCAGACTTGATGTCCTGTCGAGGAGACGTTTGGCAAGTGTTTTATGATGACAGTGGTCCGATATGACTTTCTCCCATGCTGCCAGGATGTTCGTCCAAGGTCTCTTGACTAGAGGCCAGAAGGAAGAAGAAAAGGTTCACATGATATTGGGAAGTTAAAAAATTGAAAGCATAATATGCTTTCAAAATAACTCCAAACACATCTAGAAGAAAAAAAGACCGGTTAGCTCAGTGATCTGACTATTTGTTACGAAAAGTTAAAGCTTATGTGGAGTTAAAAACAAATAAAGTCCAAAAAATTCCACACAGGAATGCTTCAACAAATGTAGAAGTCAAGAATAGGGCACGGAAATTTAAATCAAATTTCACACAAAAATTCTTATGTTGTATACTGAACGATGAAGCGTATGTGTTGGCAAAATTTTCGCAGCTTCTGGGTCAAAATTTTTATGTTTCTAATGCTTGAGGAAATAAATGAAAGATACGTTTAGAACCCAAAAGCAGACAAGTTATTTGTAAACATCAAAGAATGTTTGTAATATATAAACATATTTTTGGTTCAATTTGGCATCATTTCACTCTGGTAAGAAAGCTCTGGAGGTAACAAAACAATGACATAACTTTTGTATCAAGAGAGGTCAATTTTCCAAATTGTCCAGGGGAGAGATGTTGGTCTTTTGTAGAAAGAGATAAGAAGAGCACAAAAAGATTTTTAAAAGGCGCTGGGCAAACTGTTACAAAAAACCACTTAAAGTATTTTTTTAATTTATCTAAGCTATAACATGTCAAATTCTTGTTAGACGTTATGCTCATAGATTTGTAAATCGGTCTGAATAATCATCTGTTACATATTTTAGCCTTAAAGAAAACTATTTTTCATTTTATTTATTTTATTTATTTTTGACCCAGTGACAAAAGAAATGGGAACAATCTAACAATTTAATATTTCATAAATGTAAAAAACAAATCCAACAACTATTTACCAATCAATGTCTGGTTCAATTTACTAATTAAGTAAAACATAATATTTTTTCAGTTGGCAACTACAGTGATTTAATTCGTTTACTTAATATTTTCTATAATACAGTGTTGAAGTATGGCTGTAAGTTTGTGTGTGTTTTAAAAATATAAGTACTTTATTGTTTATATAATTAAATTAACAGTTTATTTGCCCCGTTTATTTAAGTAGACTAATACTAACAAGTTTAAAATAATCCATTATTAATAGGTACTTAAAGCAATATTTAAGCTTAATTACATATGGCATTAAGGCGAGTTAAATAGCGTTTTTTTTGGGTGGGAATAAGTATAATTAAAATTTTGTTGTTATTAATTAAAATTAAAATATTTTAATTAAATACTTTTTAAGCTAGTTTTAGGCTGAATGAAGAAACAATTATAATGTAATTTATATAAAGAATACTTTTAAATTTTGAAGAAATAAAATATTAAATATTACTGGTACCAAATTTTTTTTTCAAACACGAGGTTCTCAAATTTGACAACCTGTTGTTCATCTTGTATTACAACAAGGAGTTTATAAGGTAGTTTTTCTAAAAGCTTAGGTCCTCCTTTAAAAATTTCCTTAACATTACTTAGCAAAAGTACTAAAAGTTTAAGAGATATACATATATTACTACTTTGTTTGCAATCCCCAGCTCTGTGCGTATAAGTTATATTTAATTTTATTTATTAATAATACGCTATAATTATATTTCAATATGTCAATGTTTATAATTGCCTTTTATATTAACATTCAATTATTTAATTTAATAACCTCAAAATAAATAATATTAATTAATTACATCCACCTTTACTTATAAGGTATTAATTAAAATATTATTTTAAATTTCATTACTATTTTCTGCTTGCTTTAATGTTAATTTATGCAACTAAAAAATTTCATAAATTCTACAATACCATTATAATATTTATACTTAGTACTTGTATGTATTAATACCTACATAACTATGACCTAGAAATTTATTGAGTTATATAAATTTTGTTTTATTATTAATATTATTTTCTGTAAGGATTTAATTTCTCCACATCTTTATCAACAATTTTCTTGCCATTTCCTTCCGTGCTTCATATGGAACTATTTAAACACATCATTATGTAGTCGTATATGTCTGTTTGTATAATTTATATATTTTTTATTACCATTAATTTTGTTGTCTTCGCTCAGTTGTAAATAATGAACTTGTTTAAAATGTTTAATTTAAATGAATCGTAATACGAAGCACATGAGTAGAATTCTGTGACAAAAAGGAAAAACTGCATAATTCATTTTTACTACTTTTCAGGAGAGCGTTTTTAAGGTTTAAAATTTAAATTAAAGGTCATAGGTATATAATTTTAAATTACCTTCCGTGTAAATATATCCGCAATTCATATGAAAAATATTTGATATATTTTTGGACCCGATGTGTATACTGGTTATCGAATAATATAGCAATAAAGTAATGGTGTTGTTTTTCCTTTTATAAATTTTATATTTTGTTTAAATAACACTATGAAACAAATTGATGATCAACTCGTGGGGCGGAATCATTCCGATAGCAATTGATAGCTATTGCTATGTGTGATAAACCCTCCAAAGGAATTTTCGCTGGTAGGCAAAATTTTTGTTTTATGACGACTTAAACTTTTCTATTTTTGCACCAAAGTAGTTTCAGATAAATATAAAAAAATAATATAAATATAGTTCGAAACTCAAATATTTTTACATAAATATTTAGAGCACTTATATGGTAATATTTCATTTGAACTTTATATTAATTTATCTCTAATAATAAGGGGTCATTTCTAGTCCGTTTAAACAAAATTACACAAAAGTCCATTAAAACTTGAGTTTAATGGGTTAAAACATTCTACAAAAATTTTCTACGTCGAATTTCACTAGTGGTCACCGAAGGACCAAAGTTTATACGGTGAAGCGTTTATCCAAAGAAATTAAATTGACGAAATTGTTATTAATTTTGTTTGAGATTTATACAAAAATTTTATTTTTTTGATATATTTCATTGCCTAGTTTAAGGAGTTTATATAAGAATAGTGGGAAAATTTTATAATTTTCTTTTTTAACCCCTAGTAAAATTTGACGAAGAAAATATCTGTACAACATATTAACTCATTAAGCTCAAAAATTAAGAAATAACCCCTTTAAGGTAAGATAAATGACTTTAAAGTTCTTATGAAATATTCCCCGTTAAATGCTCTAAACATTTATAGAAAATTATTTTAGCTTCGAACTGTATTGATATTCTTTTTTTCAATTTAGCTGTAACCACCTTGTGCAAAAATAGAAAAGTTTAAGTGGTCATAAAGCAAAAATTTTGCCTACCAGCGAAAAATCCTTTGGAGGGTTTATTACACATATCAAAAGCTATCAATTGCAATTGGAATAATTCCGCCCCCAAAATACTGTTGCATAGTGTAATATCTCAAGTTATACATTTTTTCCAAATTTTAAAATACATTATAAATATATTGAATTATGTACTTATTCCATTTCCAAAATATTATAAAAATAAAATTTTTGTCTTGAAAAATAACATATTTCAAATAAGTTCATTCCATCATGAATTTTAATTAATTAAATGTGGAAAAATAGCATATGTTAATTCATATATTTTTTACATTTCGAAAAAAAGAAAATTAACCGAATTATGTCGTTTTTCAGACTACTATCTCCTAAGATAAAGGACAGATTTCTTTAAAAAATTTACACAATATATAATGGAATACAACAATTCTAAAAATTACATAACTCAAGTTATGTAGTTTTTCCTTTTGGCAACAGAATTGTATTATATTTTTTGTTTGTATATATTTCATGTTTTCATTTATAAATACACATACATAAATATACATTTCTTCATATTGCATTATTATAAGTAGCTTTTGGTTTGCAATACAATTTAATTTGATAAAATATATGGTATTAGTAAATACTTACAATGATATTTATATGAGCATTTACATACTTTATACATACATATGGTATTTACATTATGCTGCACCAAAATTTACCAACTTTAGAACTTTGACCGTAACTCCCACATAATTGTTCTTTGGGTTATAAAAACATACTGTGTGAAATATTAATGAAATCGGATATCGTTAACCCGTGCCGCATCGGACCTGAAGTTTGTAGGGTGCGTTTATATGGGAAAAAGTTGATCTTTTTGCAGTTTTTAGAAAAATTTTGCTATTAAATACTTTTTAGCACCTAAATGTTTAACAATTGTAATCTACACATAATTATTTTTCTATTAATTTGTTAATTAATTATATTAAAAAAAATATATATATATTTGAAACCATTTTAAAATCCTGATTAATAATTTAATTGAACTTTTTTGGAAAATATTTTCTTCTGTGTATAAAATGAGGACCCTTTATATGCTTAATGGGAAATGGAAATTGCGGCACGATAACGATCTTTAATATATCACTGAAATTGTCAATGTGTTGTTGGAAGAAAAACAAATAAATTTAATACTGTATCGCCTAGAGTGGTTCGTTATTGTCACTCTCTCTCAATAACATCTACCCGTACAATTTAATTTGGGTGCTAGGACACAGTGTCATTAATGGTAATAGTTTAGTTTAGAGCTCGCCATAGTTCGCTCTACCATACAGATCCTGCTGTATAAATGGAATGCACATTGGTGTGAAAGATGTCGAAAATATAAGTAAAAAAAGCATTTTGTGAATTTTAAGATTTTTTTTGAGAGTATTCTGATGTGCGTCTTTTTGCCTGTTTTTTTTTTTTTTTTTTTTGGACTAAATTAAGTTATCGACTTAAAATTTCCTTTATTCGATAGAAATTTTTTTCTAGCCAATTACAAAACAAATAGTACATGCATTTTTAAGGACTTATCAGGAGCTTAAGGGTGATATACATAATCTTTGAAATCGGGTGAGGAACAAAAATTGGTCTAGTGATAAAAATTTGTTTATGTCAGAGGTAACCTACATCGAGATCTGCTCCTGTGATTTATGTAGTGTCCTCTTTCTTCACTTAAAATTATACTCTCCTCTGCTACACTGAACCAAAAAGGTACATAAATACAATTAAAGAGTTCATTGATACAATGAATTTGTGCACTAATTTTGACCCTATGCACAGGTTCATTGAAACAATGAATTGTCATACATTAATATTATAATTCAATGTAAAAGTTCATGGATTAAATTTATTCTTACATTGAATCATTCATTAAATAAAATAAATAATTTCTGTGAATAGTACATTGGTTTCAATGAACTCATATTTTGTCCCAATGAAACTATACATTAAAAATGTATTATAATAATAGGCGTGTTCTGTATTTCTTGTTTCTATTTTATTTTATATTAAATGATTAAAGTATATGATATTGAGTTAATATAAGCAAAAATTAAATATAAATATAAAAATAAAATTATTACATTTCACTAAAAAATTTAAATAAAAAAATGCATGTTACGGATGTTATCGTGTTTGCTTTGTCATTTATAATTCCTGTTGTCCACTTTATTGCTCAATGATAGTATGGAATATCCATTTAGATGCCACATTAATATAACTACAGCATTATCCTTAATTAATTGCTTAAAATATTTGAACTAGTTACCATTAAATCTTTTTGGTCTATAGAAATTTCCTTATTTTGACGATCACCAGATGTAGCATTCAAATCTTGATCAGTCTGTAATATATTTTTATTAAGAATTCAATTAATATATTATATAAAATATAATAATAACCATTCTTCTGCATCTTAGTATTTTTATCTACATAAATATAAATGAAATGTAATATTTAAAAACTGTTTAAAATTATAAACATTATTAAACTTACGTGTTATGAAGGCAATTCTCCAAATTCCTTCTTTTGGGTAATTAATTTAATTTGGTGTATTCAATTATGCTGCTCGACTTCTCCTTTGCGAATAAATTACATTTATGTATTTTAATAATTCGATTTATCTTATTTAGTTTTTAATTATTTTCGTTTTAAATATAACACTCATTTTTTTTACTTTTTGCTTTTGTTTAAAACGCGTCATTTCTTGTTAAAAGATAAAAGAAAACTGAGTTGTATTTGTTTTCAGTTTACTTTAATTCCCTTTAGAAATCATTTATTTTAATATAATTTAATGATATTTATCATTGGTTCAATGCTTATGTTCATTGTGTAATGCTTCTTCTTAATTAAATCAATGTATTAGTACATTGAATAAATTAATTCAATGAACTAATACATTAAATCAATTAACTAATTTACCTATTGTAATAAAAAATAAATTTAATGAATGGTTTCAATGTAATGTTCATAATAGCGTTAATAATTTAATTGAATATTTTCATTGAAGCAATGAATTTCTACATTAAGTTAATAAATTTTTGGAAAAAAATTAATGAATTTCATTAAATGTACTTCATTCATTGAAATTACTTTTTTCAGTGTACGCCTATTAGAAATTACAGATTTATTTACATATAATGGCGCCTACTAAAAATGTCAAAAATTTTTACGATTTGGCATGAGATTAAGGACCCATTCACTGGAGCATGTATAAAATAGGCATAATTATAAAAAGCGCTTCGACGGTCATAATAAATATGACAACAACACGAAAATTAACAGATTTTTATGAGTTTTACAACTTCGGAAAAAGAATCATATGTTCTACAATTCAAATCCGATCATTTTACTCCTAATAAAATGTAGTATTAGGAAAAAATAAGAAAAGATATGTTTTCTAATAAAGTGTGAGTCAAAAATGGCTGAAAACTTTTTAAAATGAGGAAACAAGTTGAGTTTGTGCCCTTAACATCTTACACAGTTTTGCGATGAATAAAAATATGTATATATTTTTAAAATATTTATATTTCGAATACCGTTTAATAAATTTAAATCGAATAACATATATTCGAGATACAAAGTTTTAAAAGCGAGGTCGGTAAAATATTTTTTTAATAACTCCTGATTTTGGGGTATATTGAAAATTCTAAAAATGGTGTAATAATTTAATCAACTATACCTTTATACTATACTATGCTAAATTGTGTTTCATTATTTTTCTTTTGTAGTACCGTATAATTAATAACAGATCAAGTTCGTAATAATGTTTAAGTACTAGGATTTGGGGTTTCCCTTGATATTTTGTTTCCCGGGAAACGGGAATCAAAAACATCTCTTGGTACAAAAACTATATTATAGTTTTGGTAGTACTTCAGAGCTTTAGCATCAGACATGATGCTAAATCGGGCCAAAAATATTTGGACACATTGTGCTCTCTTATGAAAAGAAGAAGCATTTTTTTGCAAACATTCTTTGATGTAGATTTCGGTATTTATAGAGCTTACTGTAACAAATGACTTGATTCTTTTTTTGCAGCTGCTGATTTTGGGTCCTAAACTTATCTTCAAAAATTCCTCGAGCATTTACTACATAAAGATTTTTACCCGGAAACTGCGAAAAATTTGTGAGAACATACGTTTAGTCATTATGAGTATTTTTGTACGAAATTTGATTGTAATTTCTGTGCCCTATTCTTGGCTTCTAAATTTTTTGCAGCATTTCCGGAACTTTTTGGATTTTGCATATTTTTAAGCCTGAATTGGGTTTATTTTTTCACACCAAATAGTGAGCTAAGTGGGCTGCTATTCTACCAGATGTGTTTGGAGTTCCTTTCAATATGCTTTTAATTTTATTGACCATCCCAATATCATGTGGAGTTTTTTTTCTTTCCGAATCAATAGTCAAATTCTCTTGATACTGTTTAGTAATATTGGCAGCAGACTTATAATTCTTTGGCTAGTTTTTGGTATGATCAGTTTGTGTTTTTTTTTTTTTTTTTAAATGTAATAATTTTAGCACGTACTCCTTTTTATACCCTTCACCACATGTGTAAAGGGTAAGGTAAGGTATATATATTAGGGTAAATTTTATTTAGAATTGATGTATAAAAGAAATTTTTTTATAAATCAATTGGATTCGTCTCTGCGCAAAATGGAGCTCAAAATGTGCGTTTTTAGCCGCAGATATGCAGAGGAAGGAGTTGGAAAATTAAGAAGAAAATTACGCCATTATTTTTACTTCTGCAAAAACCTTCTAAAAAAACCTTCTATCCAAATATCAAAAGAAATTTTTCTTTTCGAAACGAACCCTAATATATATGTTTGTCATTCTGTGTGTAATTTCTAAAATATTCATCTAAGACCCCAAAAAGTATATATATTCTGGATCCTGATTAATAGGGAAGTTGATATAACCATGTCTGTTTTTAGAAAGTCCCAGTTATCAGATATATGTGTTTTATACATCAAATTGTAGGGAATATTCCTTAAAATTTAGTTTTTTCAACTTTTTGAAGCCATTGTATAAGCTGGAGACTTAATTTCTGAGATATCAGCCAAAACCCATTTTTAAATTTTTTGAAGCTCTTTTATAAGATACGAGCGTATAAGCCTGGCAATGCTCTGGAAAGTAAACAATTTTTAGCAAATTATATATAGATAGTTAATTTGGATAATCCCAAATATTTTTCAAAATTTCGGTTTTTTGAATGAACCAAATCAGTAAATAACCAACCAAGTTATTGACCGATATTAACCCAGATATAGGGCAAAACAAGTTTTGTGACTTATAAACTACGGTTTTCGTTCTTGCACGGATCTGATACAAATATTTGTTCGAATTTTTTATACAATTGGTTCATATATTTTCAAAACAAACTTTTTTTATTTCATTTTATTTAATTTAATTTTATAACTAGATCAAAAAAAAAAAAAAAAAAAAAAAAAAAATAAATATTGCCTCCGAAAAAGGTTAAGACTACAGTAGTAAGACTACAGATTTTATGAAAAAAAGTCAACATTTTTAAATTCTTTTTTTAAATTTTATAAGAAGACATATTAGTATTATATTTCTGCTATTATTTTTTTTTTTTGGTATTGTATAGAATAAATATTACTTTTTCATTCCTCCAAAAATCATTTGAAAAGTTTTAACAACCAATTTGTGGATATTTTTCAAATATTGCCGAAAATCTTTATATTTTTTTCTCGAAATGAATTAAAAATGTATCTTATATATTCTGCCTTTAATAACTATTAATAATAAAGGGTACAGTATTTATTTTAATACTCTTAAGATACTCGTCAGATTTTTATTTATTTTTTGTATTATTTTGCTCCTTTCTAAGAAACTAGTTTAATTTCTAAATATTACCCCGAACAGTTCCTTTACTCTTGCATTTATACTCTTACAATCATTCAAAAATCGTTAACAAAACTACATACATATAAACCATTTTAGGACAATAATAAATACGCCACACGTGTGTATACTTTTGGTGCCATAACTATTGTATCAAATTACAAAAACTCAACAAACATTTAGGCTACAAGCCTGCTCTGCTAAACAAAGAGACAGCCAAGCCAACCAACTAAATGACCAACTAAGGCAACCCAAAATAAATGTATGTATTAAAAGTAGCCACATTGTCAGTTGGCCAAAAATAAAAAAACAACAAATAAATATTTGTATGAGTAAAAAAAAATAAAAAAAAACAATACAATACAAATAAAAAATCTATAAGTACTTATGTATCGATGAAAGTACAATGTCGTCTGATGGTATAACATAAGGCTGAGAGTGTGTAAAATAAATAAAATAAACATTTGTAAACTTACACATAGAAATGTGAATAATGTGGGTAAAAAATTATTGATCTGTACATATTACAATACATATCGAGGGCTTATATTCAAATTGGGCCTCATGCAGATTTACAAACATTTTTTTTGTGTCTCTTCAGTTTTCTATTTTTTATATATGGTGTTTAATTTTGGAGTCAAAAGTTAATTCTAACACTGCACAGTGGGACCAAAAGCAAAATAAATGGTAATAAGTCTGGAACTTTGAAACCACGGAACCAATTTAGATGAAACTTGGAACATCGATAGAGGAGGAGTTAGGCTTTCTGAATAATGTTAGATGGAGTCTGTAGCTGCAGCACTTGCGCCGCTTTGAAATATTTTTACACTTCTGAATTCTCCTAAGCAAGATAAGGAAAAAACATGCTTATTGTGCTGAATTATCTCGTATGGTTTAAAAAATATTTAACTTCAAAAAATAAATTTCTCATTTTTGGCCTTCACTTTTTTGCAATTTTGCCCTATAACTTTTAAAATTAAATTTCTAAAATTTTTCTAAAATTTTCTAAATGGTGCTAATCAAAAAATTTTTTTGTTATCTCAATTCGATAACAAGAAAAAAATTTTCAAATTCAAAACTTCAAAAATTTCAATTTTTTGCCAAAAAAGTAACTTTATATATTTAACTTTTTAAAAAAATTTTGTTCAAAAAAATTAATATTTTTTGACATTTTCTGAAAGACGGGATCCCAAGAAAAGGTGTAAGTGTAATTTTTAAAAGTTCTATACGTTTACCCTACATCTAGCAGCGGTCAAAAATGGTCAATTTAGGATGAGAAGTTGAAAATTTTGAGTCTGTAAAAAAAACTGATTGTTGATTTTGGTACTTCTGAGAATTAAACTATATAAATCGATATGTTCTTAAAGGTTTTGCAAAAAATTATTACAGCCTACCAGTAAACTTAGTCACACGAGGCGATTTTCCGAAAATACCCATATTTTCAATAATAACAATTTCGACTCCTAAAAATATATAGTAAAATTATATATATTTTTGTGATTTTCATATTTATCAATTTTCCATTAAATATTTTATATCACGTGAAAAAATTATGTTAATAACTATAAGCATTTAGAAATTATTCAGTCTCAAATTTTTGAAAAATTTCCATATGAACATAATTTGCATTTGTTCGTATTGTTTTAAGAAAAGTGTACTAAAAATTTTAAAATAGTAAAATTTATTATACATGGTTTTAAAGAAGACACAATTTCCTTTAAAATGATATATAATATGACTATTTTGTGTTTGCAACGTTTCGTGTAAATAAATTTGAAATTACCAAAACCCCAGAAATAGCAAAATCTTCATCTTTCTTTTTATTATTGGTAATGCAGTGGGATAAGACAGTTCGGTAAGGCCGTATCAAAAACAACATGAAAAAACTAAAGACTGCAACTGTTTGCTAATTTCAAATTTATTTACCAGAAACGTTGCAAATACAAAATAGTAATATTATACATAATTTTGAAGGAAATTATGTCTTCTTTAAAACCATGTATAATAAATTTTACTATTTTAAAAATTTTAGTACACTTTTCTTTAAACAATACGAACAAATGCAAATTATGTTAATATGGACTTATTTCAAAAATTTGAGACTGAATAATTCCTAAATGCTTATAGTTATTAACATAGTTTTTTCACGTGATATAAAACATTTAATGGAGAATTGATAAATGTAAAAATCAGAAAAATATATATAATTTACTATATACTTTTAAGGAGTCGAAATTGTTATTATTGAAAATATGGGTATTTTTGGAAAATCGCCTCGTGTGACTAAGTTTACTGGTAGGCTGTAATAATTTTTTGCAAAACCTTTAAGAACATATTGGTCTATATAGTTTAATTCACAGAAGTACCAAAATCAACAATCAATTTTTTTTACAGACTCAATAAGTTCAACTTCTCATCCAAAATTGATCATTTTTTACCACTGCTGGATGTAGGGTGAACGTTCAGAACTTTTAAACATTGCACTTACACCTTTTCTTGGGGTTCCGTGTTTCAGAAAATATTAAAAAATATTAAACTTTTTAAACTAAATTTTTTAAAAAAGTTAAATATATAAAGTTACTTTTTTGGCAAAAAATTGCAATTTTTGAGACCTGTTTTGAAATTTTGACTTTGCAAATTTTTTTCTTGTTATCGAATTGAGATAACAAAAACTTTTTTTTATTACCATAATTTAAAAAATTGTAGAGAATTTCAACGTATTTTTAAAAAATTTTATAAGTTTTATATTAAAAGTTTTAGTGCAAAATCGCAAAAAAGTGAAGGCCAAAAATAAGAATTTTATTTTTTGAAGTTAAATATCTTTCAAACCATAAGAGATAATTCAGCACAGTAAGCATGTTTTTTCCTTGTCTTGCTTAGGAGAATTCAAAAGTGTAAAAATATTTCAAATCGGTTAATATTGGTAAAAGTTATAAGCCCCGATATGTTTTTCACTCTCGAGGTAGCCAACATTGTCCCACTGTAGCGGCTGCAGCTACAGACTCCATCTAACATTATTCTGAAAGCCTAACTCCTCCTCTATCGATGTTCCAAGTTTCATCTAAATCGTTTCAGTGGTTTCAAAGTTCCAGACTTATTATCATTTATTTTGCTTTTGGCCCCACTGTGCACTATGTTTTTCACGTTTTGTTTTTGGGCTAACTACAAACAGTATATTTTTTTTAAGGAAAGACGGGCTATCTGCAAGTTTTTGTTTGATTTTCAAAGAAATGTAAAAATAAAAATTGATAAATAATGAGAATTTTCTTTGCGATTTGAACTTTTTTTAAACATTTTGAATTAGAATCTTAATATATCTCACAAAAATTTTGTTATCTCAATGCAGTCTGAAGAAAAAAGCCATTGAAGTTAGATTTTTTAAATTTTTTATGAAGCTAAGTGGGAGCACTGTACCCTAGATTTAAAGAAAGGAATGAACAAATTTTAATAAAATTCGTGATACCAAATAATTAATTAAATAAAAAGTGCAATAAATATCGACTTTAAAGGTTTTAATCACATTTGAGTTGTTGATATGCAATTTAATACAATTTTAATTGTTTGCAAATTTTTTTTCTTTTTTTTCCAAAATTTAATTTATAATTTTAAATTTAAACACATTTCCGTTTTTTTTAGTAAACACTCCTGTTTTTTGAAATTTCTAATGTTAAAGATGGTCCTGCCAACCACAAAATTTCGTTTTTTGTATCTTCTGATTGGTATGATATCATTAATTTAACATATTGTTATTTTTTTTTTTTTTTTCAAAAATATTATCTTTTACTTCCTTAATTTCCGATAAACAAAACGGGCTATATGAACATTTTGTAACATACATTAAAAATAATTAAGACAAAACGGGCTATCTACCATAACTTTGCGAATAATGGAGTCGAAAGATTTATTTTTCAGTGTGAGGTTTAGTATAACTCTTAGAAGAAAATATTACAAAATAATGAAAAATTAGGGAAATAAACAGTTTTTATGTTCTGCTGAACAATTGGGTCTTTGCATGAGGCCCATTTTGAATATAAGCCTTCGAAATGTAACTTATTATGTGTGTTTTTATATACACATACATATGTATATATTGTATGTGCATTTATATGCTAGTAAATTCAATGTTGTCATTTGAAAAAAAAATATTCGTGGTCAATTTGTATTTCGTTTGAAACCAATAAAATTGATTTTTGCTTTTATTAGTTTGTTGGTTTGTTTGTTTGCTTTAATTTCTTTATTTTCCATTTTCCTTTTCTTTATTTTTTTATTTGTTTAATTTTGCTTAATAAGTTGTTTTTACTATTTTATTTGTTCTTTAGTTTTTGTAACTGTCATCGAACAAACGTCATTGATTCAATTTTTTTGTTGTGGTTGGTGTATGTGGGTGAAATATTTTTTTAATATTGTTTGTGGTTCATGGTGGCGTATACGAAATTCTAATTGTTTTTTAATATAATTTTTGTAAATAAGATATTTTCATTCAATTGTGAATTATGTTGGTATTTGTGCATCGATTTTAATGAAATATTGCTTGTTTTATTGGTAATATATCCGACTTTAAGATATAGTTTGAAAAAAAATTATACTTTTAGTAATTTTAGATTTTTTTTTTTTTTTTAAATTCAAAAAAAAAAAAAAACATAATAAACCGAATTGGCGAATTAAAAATTTCAATTTAATTTTATTTTTTTTTTTTTTTTTTGTAACAACATAATAATGGCAAATCAATTTTTTTAATTTAGTAACTTTTAATAAAAATTACTTGTTTAAGAAAATCTTTTTCCTTAAGAAATTTGATACAAATTTCTTTTTCGTTGAAGAAACTTTTAATAAAAGTTTTTTTTTTTTTTTTTTTTTTTATCTTAATATGGAAAAAATATTTTAAAAAATAAAATTGATCTTCAGTTCGCTACCAGCGGTTGAAAGTCACGGATCTAGGCCATTTCGTCAAAAAAAAAAAAGTATTGAGTTTTGTTTTAAAAAGGGTATCAAAAACAAAAAAAAAAAAAAAAAAAAAAAAAACGTAACTTTGAGCTAATTAAGAGAAAAGTGTTTTAGAAATTTTTGGCAAAAATGTTGGTCCATAAATCATCACTTTAGCACATCATGCTAAAAAAAATAAGATATTTTTTTCTCGCAAATTAGATAATTAATTTTGTTCCTTTTATAAAAATTTGCATTGTAGTAATTATTGCTGATAAATAATAATTTTCAATAAATTTATTCATCAAAATGCCCTAAAAATGTTAAAGGCGTAACAAAATATTTTTCTCATAACAAGCTCAAAAATACGAATTTTTTGACACAATTTCTATAAAAAATCTAAACTTTTATTTTACCAATTCTAGTCTAATAATTTTTCATAAATAATATTATACATAGTAGCAAAAGGTGAAAATTTCGAAATTTCAAGTGGGATTTTTGTTAGTTTTTATAAAATGATAATTCTTTTTGTAAACAGGTGGATTAAGTTCAGATAGTGAACTATATTCTAAAATAAAATTTATCCGGATATATATTGTATAAATATTTTTAGTAATTTTGCAAAAATTACCCTAAAAATGGGGTATTTACGAGATATATGTAGAGTTTTAAAGAGTTATTGGGTACAATTGGGTAAAAAATTTTATATAGCGATAAAATATAAGATCTTAGCTTGTGTAATAAAGAAAAACATTTTGCAAATATTTGTCTAAACGAAATATATTTAATTTTATATTAAAATAAACTAATTGAAATTATACAAAAACCACAATATATTACATTACCTGAGGAAACACAGGAAGTTCGAAATAAAGATTTTAAACAACTGTAGCCATTAAAACTGTAATGAAAACATTTTTATTAAATTTATTGTAAGTTTTGGTCTATTACTTGCCTAAAATATATCTTAAATGAAATAAATCGCAATTTCTCGATTTTTTCGTTCACTATAAAAATTGCATTTATTTTTAATATTTTCAATAATATTAATTCTATAAAACACATTTCTCTGTTTATTCTTAAAACTATCTTATATAGTATACTTCAATTTACAGTTTGATTTATTAATTTATAGCTTTCAGTTCAAAAGTTACAACAAAAAGCTTAAATAAAGCCCATAACAATTTAAAAAAAAAAAAATGTTTTTCTAAGATGTTTTTATTTTAAATTGTAGTATTTTACGTATTCATAATTACCCATTAATAAAAATTGTATATTTTTTAAATTAAAGCTTACCCTATTTCGTTATAGTTCAACATACTGTGCGCTGCTAGGGAACTGAAGACAGATTTAATTTTTTTTTCATATTAAGCAAATTTTTACGCATCGTTTGAGGGGTATTTCAACATCTAAATCTCAAAAAATCTTTCCTTGACACTTTATAATGTATAATAATACTTTTTTTGAAAATTGAAATATTTTAAGTTTGAAGTCTATTCTAAATGTTTCAATGTTTCCAAAGTTTTTTTTTTTAGTTTAAGAGCTAATAAACTTTTCAAAATCATCAGACTAATATTTATATAAAATATTCTATTAACCTAATTAAAAGCTTTCATTTCAAAAGTTTGTTAAATAATAAATTTTTTAAATATTTAGGACCGATCTTGTAGTGGCTCGATCTCAGTGGCGAAATCAATACTTAAGTTGTAAAAATTGCTTTATATTTAAAAACTTAAGTGTTCTTTTCCTATCCCTTAAGTTTTTCCTAAGTGTTGACACTTTCTGAAGTCTTCAGAAAATATTTAATGAAAATAAACAAAAATAAATAAAAATACAAAAATTAACAAAAATTTTTTAAAATTTAAAGGATCTTTGACATTATTATAAGCGAATAATAATCGAAAGAAAATATTCAATAAAAAGTTAAAATAATTATTGGTAAAAGTTTTAGAATAAAGAAAATAAAACTATGAATTTCTAATTGAAGAAAAACTCTTTTAAAGTAGAAGCAACCTAATATAAATACATAAAAGCTCTAAGCTATTTTTTTTATTTTCTTGTCAACTTAGGTTTTCAACTGTAATACGAAATATTACTTAAGTGTGAATGTTTCTTAACTAAGTTTGGACTTAAGTATACACTAAGGGAACAGTATAAAACCGGGCCTTAAAACTTTTCAATTTTATGTTTAAAAACTTTTTTTGTTAAGCAGAAATATTTTTGAAAGCTTACAATATTTCTTGAAAGGGAAAAATTAGTTAAATCTAGAAAATTTTTGCAAAAGTTTTGCAGTATTGTTAGAAATAAATTAAATTTTAATAAAAGCTTGTATTAAATATATCTGTATGAAAACTGTACAGTTTGCTAAAAAAAAAAATTAAATTTAATATACAGTCAGATATTTTAAACAACAACTTTTATTTTACTTTTCTCGATAAAAGCTTTTTACAAAACATAGTTTAAAGAAAGCTCAAATTAAATTTTAGATTCAGTCATTAATTTTTCTAACAACATTTATTTTAATTTTTAGGATATAATATTTTTAAAAACTTAGTGCAAAGCTCAAAGTGGTAAATATTTTTTTCAAATTACCCAGCAAAAACTTTGTAATGACATGTAGTTACGGATGTAGTTGCTTTGTAATGACAAACACAAACTGTCTGCATTACATAGAAGTTGTTTATAACTAATTATTTATAACCCGAATGTAAATAATTATTTATGATCAAATTTTTAGAAATATTAATTTTTATTAATATTTTTTTATATCCTAACATTTCATTACTTATTTATAACTTAAAATATAACTAGTTCATATTGCTATTACTAATTATGACTTCAATAATGCTTTAAAATCAATGCACTGTTTAAAAGCTTGGAAATAATTAGTTATTGTAATGACATCTAAGTAATGTATATGGTAAGTAGTTGCCTGTAATGTCATCACCAAGTTAAAATAATGAGTTATTCAGCTGATGTGTAAGTAGTGGAGAGCCATTATATTAGCTTCTTAACTCATTACATGGCAACCAAAGTTTTTGCTGGGTAGTTTAACTCAGTTCAGTTCCTTTTTAGAAAGGAAAATATTTACACTTATTAAAAGCTTTTAAAAAATCTATGGAAAATAAAAATAAGCTTAATCTTAAACTTTGTTTATTAAAGGCTTTAATGAAAACTTTAAGACTTTGTTTACAACTTTGAAAGCTTTTAGAAAGTCTGTGTTAAATATTGACAGTCTAACAAATATGAATAAAAAGCTTTAAACCAAAAAAAATATTTTATAAGAAAAGCTTTTATTTATAGTTTATTAAAGGTTTAACATTTTAAAAATTATTACAACTTTGGAAAGTTTTAAGAATGTCCGTATTAAATAGTGACAACATAACAGTTATTTTTATGTTGTTTAAAATATAAATTTAGTTAAAATTTTTGTATAAGCATAGATTAAAAAAATGTTTTTATGAAAAACAAAAATTTTAAGTTTTTATAAGCAAAAATGTTTACAAATATTAGCGCTGTTACAGTACTTGTCAAATTTGTAGTTTTTACTCAGAATTAGTCAGAAATTAAAAAAAAATAAATAAATAAATAAATACTTAGAACGGGAACACTTTCCTGTAAATTTTGACTAAAACTTTATTTTGAAAATTCTAAAAATTGATTTTGATGTTTTCTCATAAAAGCTTTATAACTTTAAATGGAAAAAGAAAACGTTTGTGTAAAAAGTTCTTATTTACAGTTCATTAAAACTTTTTTTTGTTTAGCTTAATATAATCTTTTGTATGAAAGCTACCCACTTACAATTTATTATATCTTCTGAGAAAGCAAGAAATATATTCAACTACTGAAAGCTATTGGAATAAATGCCTATGTAAAATGTAACAACTTTTAGTCGAGTTCATGGCCAGATTAAAAAATTTAACAGGTAAAATTTAGACAAAATTTGTATTATATTTATTTGTAATTTTATTTTTAGGTATTTCTTTCAATTAAATCAGGCAATTAGTTTTCGAGTTATGTTGCGTTATGTACTGCAATCTCATTAATTTTATAACATTTTATATCGAGATAATAGAGATAATAAAATTAAAAGGATATATAGACTTAGAATTCTTTGATTAAGTGTATCAAAATCAATTCAGAAATCATGTGCTGCTAAATCAATATTGCGTTTTATAATCGGTTGCATTTAATATAAAGAAAATAATATTAATGCAAAATAAAGCAGGCATATGTGCTATGCAATCAGAAATATTGGTCTATCAACCTCCTTAAAATAGATTTATTAATCATCTTGAAATTATTAGCTCACACAATTTAACAATGTCCCTCCGTCTGTCTGTCCATTCTTGTAATCTTTGTAATGAAAACTACAAATAAAAATTTTAAAAATAATTTTATAAAATTTATACCCTTAATATTTAAAAGCATATCATATATTATTGTATAAAATAAAACCTAGTTTTTTTTAACAATATTAAAAAATATATCAAACTCATTTCATCTCATAGACAAATAAATATTTAAAATACTCACTCAAAATACATAAATCTCATTAATTTATTTATTATACTCATAAGGCCATCTACTATATAATAATTATTATAATCAAATCATCTAGCCACAAATAACATATGGAAACTAATATAAACCAATATTGTCAACAACTAGTTGTTGTCCATACGTTTGTATTATTTTCCTTTAATTAACTTTCAATGTTGTTTTTCTGTTTCTTTCTCTAGCTCTCTCTTTCATTATGGTCATTTACACTTTTCATTTTGGCCTATTAACAAATAGACCACAAAATTGTGGCCACATTTGAAGGATTTTTATACAAATTTTTTTATTTTGCTGTAATTGTTGTAGCAGCTGAATGATGTAACATTTTGTTACAAAAATTTTACTGCCACCCACACAATGATTATGCACTTTACTACCCCATCTCTGTTAACTAACACATACAAATTATAAGAGGAGAAAATCTAATGAATACATTATTAAATTAATCAAACAAGAATAATACACATATACATATGTAATGTGGAATAAAATTATATACTTTTGTATAAAAAAAAAAAAACTATATTATATTTTGTTAAATTGATGGGCTTCACTTTTTCATATATGAAAAAAGGAAACGAAATGAACAACAAAAACAAATCGTACTTTATGATTACAAAATATTTGTAAATTTGTTACAAATAAAATAAAAATATAAAAACCACAAAATAAAACTAAAACAGAACAATGTAGTTATAAGTACATACATACATATATTCATATAAGGAGTGCGATCGAAAAAATCTTAACACACGTTTTGCCTCATAACTTTTTTCGGAATCAATATTGAAAATTTATTTTGATCTAGTTATCATGGAAAAATACATCAATTATTATTTTTAATAACAACCATGTTGATTTGTCGTGATTTTCATCACAATGAGTGACGAAAAAGTTTTACGTGCTACAAATTATTAAAATAGGTCCTAAAAATAATTGGCCACAGATTTAAATTTCTGCTGTTAAACTGTTTCTAATGTTATTAAACAGCATCAGGAGAATTTAACCATTGATATGAAACCTGGTTCGAAAGGAAAAAAGGACCACATGATATTGGGAAGACCAGAAAATTTAAAACATATTGAAAGGAACTCCAAACATATCTGGTAGAAAAGCAGCTCAGTTATCTCAGTGCTTTGAATATTTGGTGCGAAAATTTAAAGCTAATGCAGAGTTGATAACATATAAAGTCCAAAAAGTTCCAAACAGGAATGCTGCAAAAAAATTAGAAGCCAAGAATAGGACACGGAAATTAAAACCAAATTTCATACAAAAATACTCAAGTTGTAAAATGTAAAGATTTTTTCGAACGCACTCCTTACGTAGGTACATATGTATGTAGAAAGCTTTCTACATATAAGTATGTAAAACTACATATATTTTATAATTAGAAATCATATGTAAATTCCAAAAATATAATTGTAGCAAATATAGTTATGTGTAGAGATGTAATGACATTTTAATGAAAATATAAAAAAAGGACAAATATCTGAATGCATGAATAAATGATAGATTGAATGATTAACTTTAGCAGCACCGAAATTTGTTTGTGGGAATAAATATGAAATTTATGTCTGCAAATATATTAAGGACAAAAATTATTCGATTCATTTTCTAAGAAAATTTTTATTCGATTAATTTAGTATAAACAATATTTATTCAATTAATTTTATGTATAATATTTTTATTCGAATAATTTTCCAAATGAAATTTTTATATTATTTTCATATAAATTTTTATTCGATTAACTTCCTGTAGAAAATGTTTATCCAGTTATTTTCTTAAAATAGAAAATTTTTAATTGATTCAATTTTTATTCGCTTTACTTTTAGTAGAAAAATTTAATTCGACTTATTTTTTATATATAATTTTTATTCGATAAATTTTCAAAGAAATTTTTTATTGGATTAATTTTCTGTAGACTTTTATTCGAATAATTTTATAAATTAAATTTTCATGCAAATAATTTTCTATAGATAATTTTTATTCGATAAATTTTTTATAGAAGATTTCTATTCGATTTTTATACCCACCATCAAAAAGATGGATAGATAGATAGATAGATAGATAGATAGATAGATAGATAGATAGATAGATAGATAGATAGATAGATAGATAGATAGATAGATAGATAGATAAATAAATAGATAGATAGATAGATAGATAGATAGATAGATAGATAGATAGATAGATAGATAGATAGATAGATAGATAGATAGATAGATAGATAGATAGATAGATAGATAGATAGATAGATAGATAGATAGATAGATAGATAGATAGATAGATAGATAGATAGATAGATAGATAGATAGATAGATAGATAGATAGATAGATAGATAGATAGATAGATAGATAGATAGATAGATAGATAGATAGATAGATAGATAGATAGATAGATAGATAGATAGATAGATAGATAGATAGATAGATAGATAGATAGATAGATAGATAGATAGATAGATAGATAGATAGATAGATAGATAGATAGATAGATAGATAAATAAAATTCAATTAATAACGATTGGAAAACTTAAGTTAAATAACGTTTTGTTTTGTAATCCTGTGTAGCTGATGTTCTATAAAAACTTTATATTCCCATTAAATCTTTTATTTCAACACTTACATTATAATATATTCATCAAACTAATTAAAAGATAAAATAAGAAAAAAAATATGCAAATATTTTCACGTTAATAATGAAAATTGAAAAATAAAAAAAAGTAATTAATAAGACACAATACCACATACCCATTATAAGAACAACGATAGAAATCAAGGTATTGCTGTAAGTCAAGTGAACATATAATAAGCACTCATCGTATCTTGACATTGTAACACCGATTCAATTGTTTTCATGCATCAGCGATTTATTGTCAACATCAGCACCTTTATACATAGTCAGCAATTTCCTATTATCACCACCGGCATCATCATACTCGTAAAATATTTGCTAGAGAATAAAACGAATATACAAATTTGAACGTCAATTGAAAATGACAGCTTTATTAAAGCTCTAAAGAAATATATTTACAACGATTTTGTGTGTTCAAAGGATATAAACTAATATTTATAACAAATATTGTATAAAATTAAAAGATAAAAATATTATGTAAATATTCAAAAGGATTATTTCGATGTAAAAGATTTTGTTAAAAAATTAAAGTTTCTAACAGCTTTTAAAAGTTAGTGGAATAGTTTTGTCTTAAAGTTATTAAAAATTCAGCTAACATATGCATTTAAATTACAATTTATTAGGCTGAGTGTTTGTTTGTATGTATGTATGTATGTCATGTGTGTGTATATATGTATATGTGTTGTGTGTGTATGTGTGTGAAACCTGGTAAATGTCTATTTGTATTTAAATAGACTCTAGTGTTAATTTATAGAACATTTTATCTAATGTATATGAGTAGCTAAATAAGGAAGTCAGCATCTACTTTTCAGTTTATGTACTTAGAATACCACAAAACAGTGGGCATGAAAAAACTAAAATTTAATGTTATTAAATTGTGATAAAATTATTAAAAAAATATATACATTCCAAGGTTAAAAACAGTATATATGATATATTATAATTTTATATTTCTAAATCGTTTAAGATGGCTCTAGGACTATTTTTTAATATGTAAATTTCGTCTTAATACTTTTATTAATAAAATTTTCTTTCATAATTTTTTACTTTTCTAACACACTGTATCACTGTTGTGTGCGTAAGTAAGAGCTTTTTTCTTTCGTTTGAATTAAATGCAAAACTTTAGCTAGCTGTTCTAGTTTTAAGTTAAATACAAATATGTACATACATATATGAATTTTATAAAACATAACAAATATTCTTACAAACATACCTTCACATGTAAAAGTATGTGCCTGTAAATTGTAAATATGTATGTATATAAGCCACCACTGTCTGCCTTTATTAAAGTCTATGTTTTTTCATTTAAATACATAAGTATTTATACGTATTTTGTAAACATGTGTGTGTTTAGTTTCCTTTTACACGTTATATTTGCTAATGTTTTTACTCTCAAAATGGGAAATAGAATTTTATACAAATTCTTCCTATTTACAATAAACAGTCTACTTGAAGTATTTTAGAAGAGTCTCTACAGGAGAAGGAAACTTTGTTGATATAAATAAAATTTTGTATAGCAAAAGGGAATCCGTTAGGTAAATTAAATTTTTAGTAATTTTATGGATAAAAATAAATTTGCTGAAAATGTTTAAGAGGAGACAGAAAATTGTTTATTGAAAAATTTTTAAAAAGGCTAAATTTCTTTCAAGGAATGAACAAATGTTAAACTAAAGTGGCGATATAATTTTTGTTAAATCTGTCGATTCCGTAGTTATACAGAGATTAAAAACGAAAATTTTGATACTTACCTGAAATTATTGAGCGAATAAAAATTATATTGACCTTCATCTGCATCTTTTGGTGTATTATTTATAAAATCGTATGAACGTTTTTTGAGTTTTAGTCTCAATTGGACAAACCATTCTTGAGTTTTACTAGTGTGATCGATGAATGAGGTAATGATATTAGAAAAACGATATAAAAGATATAGTCGGTCAAGCCCATATGTTACCCTACACCATTGTGTACATCAAAATTCGGAGAGGTTTTTTAATTATACTTGGCGCCAATTGTGGATAAATACTTCTATTAAGTATAAAATAAAACATACGAATACAGAATATTATAATATTTATATGAATTATTCACTTTTGGGAGATTTCCGTAAGACGGACTTATATGGGAGCTATGGTAAGTTATAGACCGATCTTTCTAAACTTTGACAATATCATTTATATCTATATAAAATTTGTTTGTGTCGAATAATATCTTGATACTAACATTTTAATGGAATTTATGCCCGTTTAAGTGATTTTCTGAAAAATGGTCAATTATGGACCGATCTGCTTGATATTCAGCACACAGATTTTGACTTATATGGTATGGTATAATACCCTCCCCACCTATGCTGGTGTAGGGAATAAAATGTGAAGGCTGATTTTTGTTTAGCTCATCAAAACTCATCAAGTCTAAGTATTCTTCCTTAGGGGAGGATTTTTTTTGCCGACCAATTTTATTATGGTGTAGTTTTAAATAGGGACTAATTTATGAGTTTAAAAACCATACCGTTTAAAGTTGTACTTTAGAGTGTCCCGTAGACAAACATTTTGTAGGCAGACCACTCAAACGATGCGTAAAAATTACCTCAATGTGGGAAAAATATTTAAAATATTTTTAAAATTGATCTTCAATTTCCTACCAGCACACGTTGGGGTAAAATGTGTCAAAAGTGGCGCTTAACTGAATTTTAAAATTTAAAGTTTTGTAATAAAGTAGGGTACCGAATAAAAATAGACAAAATTATGTAACAACACCAATTAAAATCTTTAAGCTAGGTTGTGTTATTTTCTTATAAGCAGCTATCAAAGTTAATAATTTTTTTACATTTTTGAAAAATAGTAAAAAATTCAATTTTCATCAGATTTCAGTGTATTTATTTTAAATAAAAAGTCTTTTAAGGTAAAAATTTAAAATGAAACCATCAAGTTCAGATATTTAAGTGTACTTTTCTTTAAGTATTTGTTAATTATATCTTGTCCTAATATTTTTGCTATTTTTTTGAAAATTATCCTAAAATACACAAATTTTCAAATTTCATGGAATCCAACTTAAAATGTTACAGGATGTTTGTTCTGAAAATTTTCTGAAAAATAGTTCATATTGTTCACTTAAATACTAAGAAAAAAAAAAAATCGTGCTCATATATAGCCCGATTTGAGAAAATAATTTTTTTCAAAGAAACTCCAGTAGATTTCATACAAAAAATAGCTTAAGTGCCACACATTTTCTTTGCTTTATCAAACATTAAACAGTGGGGAAGAATAGAAATAAATCTGTAAATTCTAATCAGCTGATTGAATTTGCATGAAATTTCACACAGGCATAGCAGAGGACAGTAGTATTTTGAATTTGGAAGCGGGATTCAATATTCGCATCAGGAGCGGAACTATAGGGGTTCAAAATAGAGTACTAGTGTCATGGAAAATGTGTAACCACTAGCAAATTTTTGTTCCTTATCCGATTGCCAAGATTTTTATAACACCTTAAAGTCCTTGATAAATCCTTAAGTACTACTTATCTTATACATTTTTCGAGTTATATACATTTAAATTTTAAAAAATCTCAATTTTACAAGATCTTGGTTAAGATTTATCCATATATAGCCAAATATTTTCAACTGATTTTATTATATTTTATGTAGTTGGTTAAAAAGCGAAAAATATATTTCTTCTTTTCGATTAATACGAAAACCAAATGAAAGTATTAATCTGAATTAAGTGGAATTTTCAACACATTTAACTCAAATGTATAGACGGACGAACATTGCCATGCTGCCAAAAAATATTTTAGAATTCTAAAAATGCATTTGTTTACAAACTAATAAATAGAAGAAATAGAAAGTGATTATCAAAATTTGGATATCACCTTTTCTTGAATTAAGCGTAATTTTCAACCCATTTAACCCAAATGTATAGGGAAGGACGGACATTACCATCTGCCAAAAAACCTCTTATAATTCAAAAAATAAATTTGTTTTGCTTACTAATAAATAGAAAAGTTAAACGAGATCATTAAAGTGTTGATACCACACTTCTTTGAAAAATGCAATATTTTCGACACATTTAACTCTAATGCATAGACGGACGGACAGACATTACCGTTCTGCTAAAAAAAAATTTAAAATACTAAAACTGATTTTTTAACTAATAATCAATAAAAAAATAAAACGTGATCATTTAAGTATTGATATCACCTTTCCCTGAATTAAGCGCCATTTTCGACCCCTTTTACCCCAATGTGCAGCGATTGAAAGTCACGGCTCAAGTACATTATGTCAAAAAAAAAGTTTCAAGTTTATTCGTAGTTCAACAATTGTTGATTTTAAATAGGTCTAAATTATTATTAGTAGTATATCTATAAGATTCAATTGTTCATATTTTTTATAGGCCCCACTTTAATTTCAATTATTGACAAATCTTGGATTGATTCAATCACCAATTACTCATAACTCATACTTTAATCGAATGTCTTGATATATCTATTTTCAATTAACTTTTAATCATGGGTTTTTATATGGTTTTAAGTTTCTTTTACATACTTATAAAATAATTATTTAAATAGTTATAGCTTTTTTCAAATGTTGCTTTCCCAAAGTCATCAATTAAGCTTCATTCGTAGATCTTTTTCAATTCCGAAATATTTATTTATAAATATAAATTTAACTTCACCCATAAATGTTTTTATAATTGCAAATTTAACTTTATTTAAGTATAATTATATAGTACTAAATTATATTCAAACAAAAATTTTTCTTAATCGCCTTTTTGTAGTCCCAGAATTCTTCTTAACGTATATATAGTTCCATATTAGTGTTAAATATAATCACCACCAAAGAATTTATTTTACGGGTCTTTTATTAAAAAAAAAAGTTATAAATAAATAAGTAAATAAATAAATCATTAATGATGTCGATCATTATAAAAATCCAATTTAGCTTTAATCGAATATATTTTGAAAATCTTTTAGTTTCAAAATGGCGCAAATTTGTATGTATATAAAAAGTCCCAATTTAGTATATCATTTGTATATATGTACTTATATCAATCTTGTGGAGTCTCATCAATACTTGTAGTAAAAAATTAGTAGATCAATCGATTCGCTAATTCCCCTTCTGCAGAAATATTTTTACATTTTATCCTACTTTTTTACAATATAGTTTTTGTTTTTCCATAAACGTAGATTTTTCTGAAAATAGTGGACAAAAGTTAAAAATAAATTTTGATCTCAAAGAACTCTTTACACGATTTTGATAAATGATACATCAAAAGATGCATACGAAAATTGTCTTCAAGATATGTCAAAAATATTTTTCATTCGTTCAAAAATTTCAGAGTTATGGATAAAAAATTTCTCCACTTAAAAAAAAAAAAAATATTAATTTTAAAAATTTTGGTACTAATTACCGAATAACTACGGAAATATTAACTGAACAAAAAATTATATAAATTCAGCTCAAAGACAAATTTAGGTCGCTATATATTAGAGTTCAATTTATCTTAATTGGACAAACTGTTCTCGAGATATACAAGTGTGACTCCCTAAAGGCGGGGTCATAGTAGGCCCATAAAAAAATCAATGCGTGATAGAAAAAAAGTAAAATCTTATTCTTATTTAGCACATTAAATTCCATCTAATCCACCTATTTTTTTTTATTTAAGACGAACAATTTTTTTTTTTTTGCCCACTAGTGTATTTCCACTTAGCTATAGGTATACATGGGTATCCAAACTTAACTGTGAATCCAATCATGATTTGTGCATCAATTTTTATAATACTTGGCTTTGTTTACTCGTAGTTTTGCCGGCTTTGAGATAAAGGTGATAAACTTAAATATTTTTGATGTTTTCACTTTAAAAAAAAAGTTTTAGTAAAAAGAAAAAATCTAGAATTTTGCATGAAAAAAAAAAAAAAAAATTTTTTTTGTGCTCCTTCAAAAAAAAAAAAAAAAAATATGTGGACTAGATGGAATTCCGCATGCTGAACTCGTATCTGCTTTCAGTTTTTGCCCATCAGGTCAAGATTTTTTATTATGGGCGTGTCTAATACTGTGTCCTAAATAAGCCGATTACTCAAGTATATTTCACAATAACTCGAGAACGGTATACACGATTTATATAAATAATACTCCAAAATATGTGGAATAAAATTGGCTTTAAGTCGTTCTACTAATAAATTTATTATCCACTTAATAGTTTTGAAAATATTTCGAAATAAGTGTACGAAATTTTTTTTTATGATAAATTCAAGATTCCTTTCTTTTACTTACTTATAGCATTAAAAATGTTTCAAAAACATATTGTCGAAATATTTTCGACAATATGTTTTTTCTGCGATATAAATAAAGGTTAAATTAAAATTTTGGTTTAATGCTCTCTTTAGTGAAAAGAAAAGATAAAGCTGAAAATAAAATCTGTATTACTTATTCAAATCACCCAACTCTCTTCACACTAAAAGCTACAGCAAAAATTTAAATATTTAATAATACTCAGAATTGACAGGTGGGTGGTAAATTTTACCGGCATTAGCGCGAGAATAGATTTTTTAGCAAGACAAAATATTCACACTTTAACTAAATGAGAGTGAACATGATTTTAATAGAACAAGTGACATATAAATACTCAGATAAAAAATTTTTTCTTCAAATAGTTCTTCCTTATTCTTTCTTGTTATTAGAGACTTAAATAGTGTCTCTGTTAGAAATAATATTAAAAAAAGGAAAAATGAAAACATAGTTGTGTAAAAAGTACTTGAAGCATCTGTAGGATACTTGTTTAACACAATCCCTGCAAACAAATGGAAGATATCTTCTTTGATGATAATGTGGCAATGTCCCCAATTTATCATCTAAGAGAAAATGATCAAGTTATATTTTGTATTTTCATCTTTTTGTTGCTTCCGACTAATTTCCGCAATACAAAATAAAAAATAAATAAGAAAACTTTTATTTATTGTCATTTTTAATTTGTTTATTTTATAAAATTTTGTTAAGATAATATTTAGAATTAAGTATATTTATTGATTTCGTTCTTCTATTGGCTTCTACAAGTTTTAAACAAATCCTCAAGATAAATTAAGTTATTGTTTTTCTTCATTTACAAAATTTTCAAGTATTTTCTTTTTATTAAAGGTGAAAAATCTAAATTGTGTTACAAAGCACCGTTACACAAAGAATCAAGAAAATGTTTCATTTATACCGTGTAAATAGATTATGGTTTATGCAAATACATTTGAAATTATAATTTAAAATGTATAATTTTTTTTTTTTTTTTCGGGTAGGTTCTTTGCAAAATCTTCTTTTTATCTTCCTAATATCATCTTAGCGATATCTTCCATTTGTCTTCCATATGGTTATCTGGCCATATTGCCAGATTATCCTCTGGAAGAATTGATATCGTATTGCTTAGGAGTATTGCCGTCGAGACACTTTTTCACCCGAAGGAAGTTTCTTCCGCAATACGAATTCGATTATTGCCGCAATAATATTTTTCATCTAGGCAATACGTTTGGCGAAACATTTTTCGTATTGCCGTGTTTGCTGGGATGTGTTGTCTGTTTTTGTATGTATGTGTGTGTATGTATTTAAAAGAGAGAGTGTAAATGTGTATTTGTTATTAGTATTAAATACACATACATATTGTTTTTTTTGCCACATTTATATACACATCATGTATTAACATTACAGGCTATGTATATAAATATTAAAAAAATGACAATGATACAGTTTCTTTTTTTATATTTTGAAATTATTTTTCACGACACAGACTTCAATCTTGAGCTGCTTATATATGCATTTAACCCTAGGATGACTGGTAAGAACGGTTACAGATAAAATGTTGGGCCTAGGAATTATTTATAGTTGAACTTTTGTTTTGATTTTGTGGATAGTAGTTAATATAAGTTATATATGTTAATGTAAAGTGGAAATGTTTCGCTAGGCTTATAATAACAACTATTGCGATGAAAACAAAAATAGATGGAAAATCTCATAAATTTGCACTTTTTTAAATAAAACACAATTTTATGTTTATTTATAATTGATATGCATAGAAAGTGGATAAATATTGTTATTTTAATTAAAAATAATATTTATCTAATATTACTCTGCTTGGCAATCATAGAAAACATATGAATTTGCTTAGTTATTTACAATGTCATAGGTTGCACAGTGGGGTCAAACGCAAATTTTTTGGTAATAAATCTGTATCTCCAAAACTACTGCTCGGATTAAATTGAAATGTATGAAAGAGTTGCAGAGGAGAACTTAAGCTTTCAGAAAAATCATATTGTAGTCACCCTGTGATAACACAAGAAAAGCTACAGGGTGTCAAAATTAACTACCTCGAGTATGTAAAAGTTTAAAAAAATCGTAACTTCTACAAATGAAGTCAAATTTTAAAGATTTTTATATTTCTTTAAAGTGCTTGGCAAGATAAAGAAAAAATAAGCTTACTCACCTAAAAATATATTTACACTTGAATTTTTGATTTTTTGCCTCGACTTTCTTTGTTTTTTCGGGAATAATTTTTTTAAAAATATTTTGTAATTTGCTATACATTTCAAAATAACATGCTGAAAGAACTTTTGGATTATCTCAATGCGTCTAGATGTGAAAAATATTCAAAGTCAGCTCTCTGGAATTGGTATCAAAAATGGCTATTTTTTACAAAAATATTGTACAATTCTTTCACTTTTTTCTCAAAGATCCGTTGAAGAAAAAAATTCTCTCTTTGCATATTTCAAAAGATAAGACTTCATAAATGATTAATAAAGAAATTTTTAATTGATTTTGAAAAATTGTCAAAAATTTATTTGTAAAGCTTTTTTTAATGATTTTTGCAGGAGTGAAAGACCGATATATATTGTATATATTACATATGAAATATATGTTTTTTTATGTAATTAAAAAAAGTCATTTAAAAAATTGACTTTTTTCATAAAATCCGCTCTTCTGCATTCGTTTGTCGCCGGGCTGGCAGCAGTTTAGTGTCAAATCGTTCTAAATCTATTTCTTGATAAAATATCGTCTATAAATTTAAAAAAGCTCGCGTGACAATATAGGGTGCAAACGTAAATCAATTCAAAATTTCCTTACTAAACATTTATGAAGCCTTATCTTTTGAAATATACAAAGAACAAATTTTTTCTTAACGGAACTTTGAGAAAAAAGTGAAAGAATAGTACTATATTTTTGTAAAAAATAGCAATTTTTCATACCAATTTCAGAAAGCTGACTTTGAATATTTTTCATGTCTAGACGCATTGAGATAATACAAAAATTCGTTCAACATATTATTTTGAAATATATAGCAAATTACAAGATATTTTTAAAAAATTTTTACCTCATATACCTCAGGACTTATTCCCGAAAAACGAAAGAAAGTCGAGGCAAAAAATCAAAAATTCAAAATTCAAGCGTAAATATCTTCTTAACTGTAAGAGATAACTTAGGTGAGTAGGCTTGTTTTTTTTTAACCTTGCCAAGCACTTTAAAGAAATATAAACAGCTTTAAAATCGGACTTCATTTGTAGAAGTTACGATTTTTTTAATCTTTTACATACTCGAGGTAGTTAATTTTGACACCCTGTAGCTTTTCATGTGTTATCAGAGGGTGACTGAAATATGATTTTTTTGAAAGCTTTGGTCCTAATTTGCAACTCTTCCATACATTTCAATTTAATCCGAGCAGTAGTTTGGAGATACAGATTTATTACAAAAAAATTTGGGTTTGACCCCGCTGTGGGTTGGTAGTAATGTCTCATTTTTATACCCACCATCAAAAAGATGGGTGTTATATTGGTTTTCTCATTCCGTGTGTAACATGTCGAAGGAATCATCTAAGACACTACAAAGTATATATTTTCTGGGTCCTGGTATTATATAAGGTTTGTTTGGTATTGAAAATGGGCAAAATCGGTTAATAAACAAAAAAGTTAGTTCGGGGATCGATGTAAACTCAGAAACCAAAAATGGGCGTGGTCCGCCCACTTTACTGCCCACTTTCACGCCCCCTCCTATATAACGTAAAATTTGAGAAAGTTGAAGGTGGGTATATAGATTCGGCCGGGCCGAATATTACATTCGCGCTTGTTTACATTGAAGAACTATTTTGTGATTAATTTTCAGTATTCAATTACACATAATTTTCATTATTTCGTCGTCTAAGGAGATAATTTGTCCTTGTATGGTATTTTTGTGTCATATTTAGCTAATTCTGGCGGAATGTATATTTTGAAACATGTACGTTAGAGTGTCCCGAGAAGAGCTTTTTTCGAGATTTCGATGTGGGAACACCCCTCAAACGATATGTAAAAATTAGCTGAATATGGGAAAAATATTATAAAATTGGTACCAGCGATTTTAAAATCATGGATCCCATACATTTTGGTCAAAAAAAAGTTTCGATTTTTTTATCGAAATGGGTATCAAGAAATTTGTAATTTTATGCTGGTTATGGAAGAAATATTTTAAAAATTTTTCCAATGGAATTTTCGTTCGCTAAAAGACTTTTTGATGAAAATTTTTTTTTTTTTTTTTTTTAAATCTGAAAAATTACATATTGTCAACAGTTCCTACTACAGTGCAATTTTTTTTAAATTTTAGCCTTAAAAGGAACAAAATTATAAATTTCTTATTTATTCTTTAAAATGACGTTTTATGGACCAACATTTTTGCGAACATTTTTGAAAATATTTTTTTATAATTGGCTTAAAATTAAGAATTTTTTGATACCCATTTCAAGATTAAACTTAAAACTATTTTTTGGACGAAATGTTCTAGACCCATGACATTCAATCGCTGGTAGGAATATGAAGATCAATTTAAAACATTTTTTTATATTTTTCCCATATTCAGGTAATTTTTACGCATCGTTTGAGGGGTGTTCCTACAAAATTTTTGTCTACGGGACACTCTAATGTACGTACAAGGTAAGAATAGAGCTATTTAATCACATATAAATTTACGACATGGCTATATGATGACTCCAAGTTTTTAATGAGAATTACTCAAAGATCCTCTACGGTAGCTAATTTTCTAAATTATTGATGCTTTGGGTAAGTGTTTGAATTGTCAGATTGGAAAAAATAGCAATGAAGTGAAGCATCTTATTGACATTTTCGCCTTATCAATATCGAAGTTATATAAACTTTGATCGACTAAACCTAACCCATTGGTTGCTTATTATCCAAAGTACCTATTGCAATTTATTCTTGATATCTTGAATAATAATATTAAGCACTTCTGTAGTAAATATTATTTTAAAAATGTTTATAGTACTCGGTGGAAATTGTCTGGTTGGTAACTTTTTGTTATAGTAATATGAGAGTTTTAAGTGGTTCTAATTAAGTGGTTGTAATTATGAATTTACTCACAAATTTGGGTGAATTCAGTTCTATTCAGACATTTTATGCTTTCAACAACATATTATGATTGTTTTTAGAATGATTGTACGTAGATGAATAAAAAGAAACATGTTTACAAAGAGAAAACACATTGTGGTCTATCCAGACCAAGAGGTCAACTTAGCGTACTTTTTCTTTAAACCCAAAATTTTCCTAGTTATCGTATTCCAATCGATTTAAAATTGATTTTATTCGATTCAGTAGATATCAGTTATAGATATCATGCTCATCCTTTTTTGATTTTCTTCTTAAAATAAAATATATTGAACTCCAAAGTCAAATTTGGTCAGACCAGACCAAGATAGTATTCCTTGGGTTAAGAAAAAAAGTTGGTAACATCGATTTTTTATTTTGTCTGAGTGTTTTTTTTTTTTCTAGTGCTCCGTGTTTCTGCTTTTATTAAAATAAATGTTATCTAAATTGTAATTTCTATCTGAAAGTGTTTTTTTTAGCAGGTTTAATGAAATTTTTGTCATAGTATGAGAGTTTTTAACAGCCAAAATATGGCTTAAAAAAATATGTAAATTAAAAATAAAATATTAAAATATTTTACACCGGAAAATTACACAAAATTATTTAACAAAACTTTTAAGAAATTTTACACAGGAAATTTTTCTAAAGAAAATTATGGGAAATTTAAAAAAAAAATGTAGGAAATTTTTTAAAGAAAACTGCAGAAATTTTTCTAAAAAAAAATTATACGAAAATTATACGAAATTTTCTAAAAAAAAAAAAATTATACGAAATTTTTTAAAGGAAATTGTCCAATTTTTCGAAAGAAAAATTTAGAAAATTTTTTAGAGAAAATTGTACGAATATTAAATAATGTCTTATTAAAAAAAGTGTTCCAAAATTGTCTAAAGAAAAGTGTTCCAAAATTGTCTGAAGAAAATTGTTCGAAAATTGTCTGAAGAAAATTGTCCCAAAATTTTCCAAAGAAAATTTTCTCAAATATTTCTAAAGATAATCGTTTTAAATCTTTCTAAGGAAAATTGTACCAAAACTTACTAATGAAAATGTTACTCTTATAATTTTCTCAAGATAATTATCTGAGGAAAATTCTTCAGTTATCGATTACTTGAAAACGATTTTAAAAAAATAACCAAGAACATTTTTATTTTAATTATAAATTAAAATTTTCAAGAGCTTTTACTTACTGGGCACACCAACCCATTATAAAATTCCCTAATTACTCTTGGCGTATAATTGTGTTTAAGTGAATTGTCGCCTTTATGACTTAAATAATTAGGTCATGTAACACATAGTTAACATTATAAAGATACAAAAACATCAACCTTGACATACGTATTCAAATGCCATAAAATAATAAAACTATTATAATTCTTCTTATTTTTATTCCATTACGAGAATTTTTATATTATTTTAGTTAACTTTTATTTTCATAGTGAATTCATTAGTCAAATTATTTTTTATGTTTTTCTTTTTTTTTTGTTTGTTTATGCAAGTAATGAATATAAAATGACAAAAAAAAAAATTTTAATTTCTATTATACATCATCATCACCATCATCATCATCATCATCATCACCACGTCCATATTTAGCCCGTAAAGAAAGAAAAACTAAACGAAAAATTTTAAATTGACAAATATAAAGAGAAAGAAAACAAAAAAAAAAAAAAAAAGTTTATTAAAATAAATAGACATAAACGCACCCTAGAAAGACGCACTACAAAACTTTTACAAAAAATTCAAGCTAAAAAAACCTGTAAACGAGCCAAATAGGTCAAGTCGATTTTTTCCTCTGCATATTTTTCTCAAAACAATACCCTTGACAAATGTTTCATTTTTTTCTTTATACCTTGTTAAATATTTTTTTTAATGCTTTACTTGTATTCATATCATTTTAGTTATTTTTTAGCCATTACTTTCCCCTTTTCTTTTGATTAATGTGGTGTTTTGTTATTTGTGCACAATTTATTTACAAGGAATTGACTACGAAAATGATGAAGATTAAGAAAATATAAAATGAGAAAAACTATATAAATAAATATTTAAGTATTTTAACCTGCCACATTTTTTTTTGTTTTTGTAAAAAAAAGTTTTAAAGGATAGCTGTTAAAATAAATTATTAAGATTAAACATTTAAAAATTTTGCTCAACTTTTAAAATTGACAAAATCTGAAAAAATAGTTACACAAATTTTGGAACATTTTTTTAGAAAATTATGTGACAATTTTCTATAGGAAATAGTTTGAAATTTTCTGTAAAAAAAATTTGGCACAATTTTCTATAGAAAATTTTCGGTAAATTTTCTTTAGAAAATTTTCGGTCAATTTTTTTTAGAAAAATTTCGGTAAATTTTCTTTAACAAATTTTCGGTCGTTTTCTTTAGAAAATATTCAGTCGTTTTCTTTAGAAAAATTTCGGTAATTTTCCTTAGAAAATTTTCAGACGTTTTTCAATAGAAAGTTTTTGTTTTCGGACAATTTTCTAAAGAAAATTTTCAAACATTTTTCTATTGAAAATTTTCGGATTCAGTTTTAGAAAATTTTCTATAATTTTCTTTATAGAATTTCATTTCATTTTTTTTAAAATATTTTTTGACTTTTTTGTTTGTAGAAAATTGGAGAATTTTGTAAAATTTTCTTAAGAAAAGTTCATATATTTTTCTTTAGAAAATTTCGTATTATTGTTTATTTCATGTCATTACTGTTGACTTCGTCGTTGTAGTAGTTGGAAAATTCTGCAAAATAAATTTAAATGAAGTTTTTATATAGAAGTTACTAAAAAGAAATTAGGACAAATAAAACAAGAATAATTTACCCTGCAATAAGAATAAAATCTTACAAAACATGTTATGCAAAATGAGTAAATGAAAAATTACTAAATGAAAAAATAGGGTTAATAATTAAGCGAATCCAAAAGGATACAAGACTAAAACCTTCTTATAACACCAAGAGATTTATAGTTCTTATTTTTTTCTTTTAAAATCCTTTAGGTTTTTTACATATCTCTCAAGTTATATATTCCAAACTGCCTCCTTTCCAAAACTGTTGTTATTTACAATTAGTCATTAAGTATTCGACTCCTTGTGTGTATGTGTATACCTTTATAATCGCTTGACAAATATTCTTTTGTGTAAATTATTTGTTTTACTTCAAGAGAAAATGTTTTTCTATACACCATCCATGTGCGAAAGGAAAAATATTTGTATCCAAAACACTTACGACACCATACATCTTGCAACATCATTATTATTATGAATATTTAGTTGGGTTTTTGTTTAAGAAATAAATGCAACCAACAGCACAGCTACAATGCAAAAGTAGTTTATTTTGTACCAGGGCTTTCTATTAAATTTCTTGCCACTACAATTATGGCACTGCCACCATCATTTTTACACATAAACTACATCATATGAAAAGATGATTATGATGTCGTCTACTCAAAAGCACTTAGTTTGCCACACAAATTGCATGTACTATGGATTTTTTCCTGGTTTTTTGTTTTGCCAAGTAGACGAGACCTAAGTACAAGTGGAATTATTAGGTGCAGAACATTGCTGCTGAAGGCAGGATTGAGGGGAGGGTTATTACTTTATATTGCACACAGTAGCTAAAACCCAGTAAAAATTTTGAGGTCAAATTATATTTTAACTGAACATATTACTTGGTAATTATAATCATTACTTTTAGCATTACCGGGAATTGGTATTTTAAATAAGTATGAAGTTAATAAAATAATAATGTCCAGATTATCAAATCAATTTCAATCACGTCAGAAACAATATCTTAGCATATTGTTAATCATTTTCTTTAAAACATTTCAGACACTTTTCTTTAGAAAATTTCTTTAGTAAATTTTGTATAATTTTCTAAAGAAAATTTTCTATAATTTTCTTTAGAAAATTTTCTATAATTTTCTTTAGAAAATTTTCTATAATTTTCTTTAGAAAATTTTCTATAATTTTCTTTAAAAAATTTTCTATAATTTTCTTTAGAAAATTTTCTATAATTTTCTTTAGAAAATTTTCTATAATTTTCTTTAGAAAATTTTCTATAATTTTCTTTAGAAAATTTTCTATAATTTTCTTTAGAAAATTTTCTATAATTTTCTTTAAAAAATTTTCTATAATTTTCTTAGAAAATTTTCTATAATTTTCTTTAAAAAATGTTCTATAATTTTCTTTAGAAAATTTTCTATAATTTTCTTTAAAAAATTTTCTATAACTTTCTTTAAAAAATTTTCTATAATTTTCTTTAGAAAATTTTCTATAATTTTCTTTAAAAAATTTTTTATAATTTTCTTAGAAAATTTTCTATAATTTTCTTTAAAAAATGTTCTATAATTTTCTTTAGAAAATTTTCTATAATTTTCTTTAAAAAATTTTCTATAATTTTCTTTAGAAAATTTTCTATAATTTCCTTTAGAAAATTTCGTATAATTTTCTTTAGAAAATTTCGTATAATTTTCTTTAGAAAATTTCGTATAATTTTCTTTAGAAAATTTCGTATAATTTCCTTTAGAAAATTTCGTATAATTTTCTTTAGAAAATTTCGTATAATTTTCTTTAGAAAATTTCGTATAATTTTCTTTAGAAAATTTCGTACAATTTTCTTTAGAAAATTCCGTATAATTTTCTTTAGAAAATTTCGTATAATTTTCTTTAGAAAATTTCGTATAATTTTCTTTAGAAAATTTCGTATAATTTTCTTTAGAAAATTTCGTATAATTTTCTTTAGAAAATTTCGTATAATTTTCTTTAGAAAATTTCGTATAATTTTCTTTAGTAAATTTCGTACAATTTTCTTTAGAAAATTTCGTATAATTTTCTTTAGAAAATTTCGTATAATTTTCTTTAGAAAATTTCGTATAATTTTCTTTAGAAAATTTCGTATAATTTTCTTTAGAAAATTTCGTATAATTTTCTTTAGAAAATTTCGTATAGTTTTCTTTAGAAAATTTCGTATAATTTTCTTTAGAAAATTTCGTATAATTTTCTTTAGAAAATTTCGTATAATTTTCTTTAGAAAATTTCGTATAATTTTCTTTAGAAAATTTCGTATAATTTTCTTTAGAAAATTTCGTATAATTTTCTTTAGAAAATTTCGTATAATTTTCTTTAGAAAATTTCGTATAATTTTCTTTAGAAAATTTCGTATAATTTTCTTTAGAAAATTTCGTATATTTTTTTTTTTAGAAAATTTCGTATAATTTTCTTCAGAAAATTTCTTATATTTTTTTTTTTAGAAAATTTCATACAATTTTCTTTAGAAAATTTCGTATAATTTTCTTTAGAAAATTTCGTATAATTTTCTTTAGAAAATTTCGTATAATTTTCTTTAGAAAATTTCGTATAATTTTCTTTAGAAAATTTCGTATAATTTTCTTTAGAAAATTTCGTATAATTTTCTTTAGAAAATTTCGTATAATTTTCTTTAGAAAATTTCGTATAATTTTCCTTTTTTTTTTTCTTTTGAAAATTTCGTATAATTTTCTTTAGAAAATTTCGTACAATTTTCTTTAGAAAATTTTCTATAATTTTTTTAGAAAATTTTCTATAATTTTCTTTAAAAAATTTTCTATAATCTTCTTTAGAAAATATTCTATAATTTTCTTTAGAAAATTTCCTATAATTTTCTTTAGAAAATTTACTATAATTTTCTTTAGAAAATTTTCTATAATTTTCTTTAGAAAATTTACTATAATTTTCTTTAGAAAATTTTCTATAATTTTCTTTAGAAAATTTTCTATAATTTTCTTTAGAAACTTTTCTATAATTTTCTTTAAAAAATTTTCTACAATTTTCTTTAGAAAATTTTCTATATATTTTTTTGAAAATTTTCTTTGGAAAATTTTTTATAATTTTCTTTAGAAAGTAATTTTCTTTAGAAAATAATTAAATATCTTTTATCAAAATGTTTGCTGGGTGTTTCCTATCTTTATTAACCCTTATTTTTAACAATCCTTGTAATGTGATGGAAACTTATTATTGTGGAGAATATAGAATGGGGTATAGAGTAGAATATATATATAGCTCCCCACCAGCTTATTGTAGTCTTTTGTTGAAAGTGTTACTAAATACTACTCAAAGTGATTTACTAAAAAAGAGAGGAATGTTAAGGAAAGCAAACAGAAAAACAATGTGTAGAACATTGATTTACAAGAAAAGACATGAGAGTTAAACAATAAACATTTTGGCATAAATTATTATAAGAAAATAGTAGCTGGTGATACCCTACAGAAGGTGGTTTTTAAAATGTAATGAAAAAAATTATTGAATTTTGAAAAAAAAATTATTGAAAGTACAGCAGAGAAAATAGTTTCGTTGTGACAATTGAATTTATTTGGTAATTTAAAACTTCTTTTCCATAACTGAAACAGCTTGAAACAATTATTATTATTTTGTGTATGGATATCCGATTGGCCACGAATTACTTTAAAAAGGTTTCTTCCATGCTGAAAATAATTTTCCTAACAAACTAAACTATTTCACAGAATTATAAAACTTTTGCAAACGCAATGCTAATCATAATTATTTCTTTAAAATTTCCATAGAGTACATGAACACAAATAAAAAATTTTAATCACGAAATGATCAAGAAAACAACAAATAAATACATGTATACCTATATTATCCTTTATGCAAATGTATGTGTATATACATACACAATCATACAAAGAAAAAAAAAAAAAAAAAAATTGCACACATATTTAATTCACACATATTTACATGGAAAAAGACAAAGGAACCCAAGTCAGTGCAACACTTTATTGCAACACGAAAAATGGGCTTCTTCATTACAGTTTTGTATAATTTTACAAAACAAACATATACATTTTCATAACAAGTATAAATAGCAAAACTTATGCCTCATTCCAAGAAACTGAAATGGAATATACAAATTGTACCAAGGAAACTAAAAAAGTACTATTATATTCTCTCTTTAATCTTTTTTAATCGAAAATTAATATATCATTTAAATTTTGATATATCTATATAGATAAACTTGTTTTAACCCTAGAATACTAATATACGTAAATTATAGAAATACTTTCATCAAATATTTTTGTATATACTTATGTACATTAATGCAAAAATATCTGAGGTAAATAAAAAAATATTAATTAAAAAAAAAAAAATATATATATATATATATATATATATATATATATATATATATATATATATATATATATATATATATATATATATATATATATATATATATATATATATATATATATATATATATATATATATATATGTATATATATATATATATATATATATATATATAGAAAATTTTAAAAAATTACTCGACCAAAAATTACAGTTCTAAAAATTTCAAAACATTGCACTTTGGGGTAAAATGAGTCAAAAGTGGCTACCAAATAAAGATAGACAAAATTATGTGACAATACCAATTAAAATCATCAAGTTTGGTGTAGTTGTTTTCTTGTACGGAGCTGTCAAAGTTAAAAATTTTTTCACATTTTGGAAAAAGAGTAATTTTCATCCACTTTCAGGAGCGGAGCAATAGAGGCACCAAAAAAGCGTTCTAATGACACACACATTTGTTGCAAATCGATTTCTTTTAGAAATAATTCTGTAACTTGTCAACTGTTACAGATATCTAAATAAAATTTCAAATGATCTGAGAGCGAAGTTGGTCACCTCGGGTAAGATTTTTTTATTTTTAAATTCGCCAAAAACTTAGGATTTGAATATAAAACAAATTTACATATAGGTAGTCGTTGCAAATCTCTACAAAAAACATGCTTACCTAGGTTATCTCTTTCAGTTTAAGAGTTATTTAAGTCGAACTAAATTTGAATCTGATTGTTGGCTTTGTTTTTCTTTAAGTTTTTTAAAGTTGGGCCTAAATTTGGGTCTTAAAATTTTTCCAAAATAATTATTATATATATCGAGCCCTAACCGCAAAAATGTCGTATTTGAGAGATGATGTAAATGATTCTAAATTTTCATCAAAACACGAATTTCCAAAATGTTGTCGGTTACGATATTTTGGCGGTCAGGGCTCGTTTTTTTTTTTTTTGCAAAATTTTAAATAATATGACTACAAAAATTATATAAATATATATCCGATAAAAATTAATATTAATCTGAAGTTGCAACTTTTTTAAAAATTCACATTTTTTAGGTTATTTTCTAAAAAGGTGGTAAGATTCATTCATTTCTAAAATAGTTTTTTTTACGGTCTTTGCAAGAGTTTCAAAAGAAATTTTGTAAGAGTTTCAAAAGAAATCTTAACGAGAGCCCAAACACAAGCAAGCGGTGGCGGATATTAAATGATGATGGCGGCTAGGAGCGATTTTCACATACATTTTGTTTTTGTTTCTTTATATAAAAAATGTTTTTCTTCCTATAAGGCAAATCTTTCTATCTCTTTTCTTCTTATATAAATTTAATGTAAACCTATGTGATTCATTATGCATCAATGGCAACACCGAAGGAGAGCGAGAGCTTTTGAGAAACCACTGTAAAAATAAAATAGATTTTAGAGCCTAAACACAAGCAAGCGGTGTTGAGAATCCGTTTGTAGAAATGAAATAGATTTTAATTTTCAGCGGATTCCGCTGTGTTGTTTTTGTTGCCAGATCTTCATATAACAAAAAATAATCCTCTTGGTTGTGTTTGGGCTCTGAGATTTCGAGTATTTTCGTTCAAAAAGGTGGGAAGTTTTTTAATTCCCTGATTTTAAGACAAGTTTTTCTATATTGTGTCAAAATTTCAGTGTAGTACCTTTATTTTTTTAAATTTTATTTAGCTCCAAATATTAACATTACTTCTCGGACATAAGAATTCTCTCCTGAAAAAATTTTTGAATTCCAAAAATATATTTTTTTTTTTTATTTTGCTTTCCAATTAATATTAAAACAAAATCTAAATATTATTTTCGACCCTTTTTATCCTAATGTGCATCGATATTATTAAAATTTATGTTTTAAATTAGTCTTGTCATCTTGGATTTTATGAAGTATGAATCGGTTCCATATCGTTTACTGTTCATATTTTATAGGCTTCAAATGTTGGACATCTCGGAGAACATCTAAGTATGTCAAAAATAAACTTTAGAGTTGTAATAACTGTTATTCCAATATAATGATAAATTAACAGGCATTTATATAGAAAATTGAATGCACTAATTAATATTTTATTAATATTGTAAAATTTCAGTATTGTTTATCATATATTTATATTAGTAACCGTTTCCCAACTAATCTTTTTTCTGTGTGTACAATTTTCTTTACATTCCTATAATAAATAGTTAGTTATGTATCATGCATGCATGAATATACTTGTATGGAATGGATGATCATATACCCAACACTAAAAGTACCTTTGTGGTTTTCCACTTATTTTAGTTAAGGACTAAAACTATAAATTATATGTTTGTGTTAGTATGTCTAGGATCTAGATGACTATACATATGTTTATATGTGTGTATGTATATTGTAAGTAACTATATGTTTAAAGTACTAGAGTATTATATAAGTACAATATACCATATGAAACTGTTTATTAGTACATTTATATTTTGTTTCTTTTGTTGGTTTTAAACACTACTTTTCCGCTGTTTTCAGTTAGACACATATGTAATTTAGTGTTTGCAGAAAAAAAATGAGGACTAACAACAACTAGTATATGTTGCATATTTGTTTCTAAAAACCTCAAAAAATATGTGTCACACGCTTATGTTTTTTGCTAAAATAATATACGAGGTTTGTTAAAAATGTCTTTAAATTTAATTAATTTAATATTAAAGTTTAAATATATTTCAAAGAACTTTTTAGCTTGTTCGCATTTTAAAACAGCAAAGCTATAGCAGAAAATAATATAATAATTGTACTGTTTTTGGGTTTGCGTTATTTTGGTCTTTTGGGACTAAAAACTCATAAAAAGGCAACAACAACAAGCGTAGTTTGTTTTTATTTTTTGTTAGATTAAACTCTTTATGGGTTCATCTACCCCATGGGGTATTAAAACGAATCTAAAAATTTTTTATGTAAATAAATACTTTATATGTTTAAACTTACACTCCTTAAAAGTTGTTTAAGGAAGCGTATAAATAACAAACAAATTGTTTAATTGTTTGATTTTAATTTTATAAACCATGAAAATATATAAGCATTTAATTTGTAGAGTAAGAAAAAAAATTTTTTAATTCTTTGAAAAATGAAAGAATTTAAGGGGGAAAGGACTAGATTTTTGGGATAAACGGGAGCAATTGGAATTTTAAATTTTATTTTGATAGCAAATTTTTGATCGGAGGGTTTTGAGCGCAAAATTTTTGATCAATTTTATTTTTCTATAAAAAATTTTCGATAATTTTTTATTTTTTTATTTTTATTTATTTTTTACGAGCTTAACTCGGTGCGCTTCGCAACCCCTTATTAGGCGATAGCAAATATTTACTATTTATTTTTCGATAATTTTTTTTTTTTCTATAGAAAAATTTCGATAAATTTTTTTTTTCTATAGAAAAATTTCGATAAATTTTATTTTTCTATAGAAAAATTTCGATAAATTTTGTTTTTCTATAGAAAAATTTCGATAAATTTTGTTTTTCTATAGAAAAATTTCGATAAATTTTATTTTTCTATAGAAAAATTTCGATAATTTTTCTTTTTATAAAAAATTTCCATTTTCTTTTTTTATAGGAATTTTTTTTTTTTTTTTTTACTGAAAATTTTCTTACATAAATTTTTATAAAATACTTCTTAAATAAAATTTTCGATAAATTTATTCTTATAAACTTTGGGATAAATTTACTTTTATAAAAAAATATGCGCTAAATTTCCTTTCTATAAAAAATTTGAATTTTTTTTTTTATATAAAATTTTTGGTAAATTTTTTGTATACCCTACACCACCATAGGTGGTTGGGGTATAATGCGTTTGTGCTGATGTTTGCAACGCACTGAAAAAATTATCAGACCCCCACCTTAAAGTATACCGTTCGACTCACTCACAGAATCACTTTCTGAGTCGATTTAACGATATCCGTCCGTCCGTCTGGCTGTCTTTCCATGTAAACCTTGTGAACAAAGTACAGGTCGCAATTTTAAAGATATCTTGATGAAATTTGGCACAAATAGTTATTTTGATACAAGGACAAAGACTAATGAAATTGGTTATGATCAGTCCATTATTTCACCTAGTGCCCATACAAATGCCCTCCCGGAATAGGGGTTTAGTGGTCATAAATGCCTTAAATATAGCATAAGTGTTAATCTTTTTTTATTTATAGAAAATTTTCGTATTTTTTTTAAGAAAATTTTCGATAAATATTTTTTATGAACATTTTCAGTAAATTTTATTTTCCTAAAGAAAATTTTCAAAAATTTTTTTTATAGAAAATTTTCGTAAATTTTTCTACAGAAAATTTTTGTTAAATATTATTCTTATAGAAAATTTTCGTTAAATTTTATTCTAATTAAAAATTTTCGTTAAATTTTACTTTTATAGAAAATGTTCCTTAATTTATTATTTTTTTTTTAAGAAAAGATTCATCATTTTTCTTTTTATAGAAAATGTTCGTTCAGTTTTTTTTATAGAAAAGATTCGTTCAATTTTCTTTTGTTTTATAGAAAAGGTTCGTTAGAATTTCTTTTTTATAGGAAAGATTCATTCAGTTGTTTTTTTTTTATAGAAAAGGTTCGTTCAGTTTTATTTTTTTATAAAAAGGTTTCGTTCAGTTTTCTTTTTATAGAAAAAACTCGTTTTCTTTTTATAGAAAAGATTCGTTCATTTTTTTATAGAAAAGATTCGTTCATTTTTTTATAGAAAAGGTTCAATTTTCTTTTTATAGAAAAAAATCGTTCAGTTTTTTTTTTTTTTTTGTATAGAAAAGATTCGTTCGGTTGACTTTTTACAGAAAAGGTTCTTTCAGTTGTCTTTTTACAGAAAAGGTTCGTTCAGTTTTCTTTTTTTATGGAAAGTGTTCGTTCAGAAAAGATTCGTTCAATTTTCTTTTGTTTTATGGAAAAGGTTGGTTAGAATTTCTTTTTTATAGGAAAGGTTCGTTCAGTTTTATTTTTTTATAAAAAGGTTTCGTTCAGTTTTCTTTTTATAGAAAAAATTCGTTTTCTTTTTATAGAAAAGATTCGTTCATTTTTTTATAGAAAAGGTTCAATTTTCTTTTTATAGAAAAAAATCGTTGTTTTTTTTTTTTTTTGTATAGAAAAGATTCGTTCGGGTGACTTTTTACAGAAAAGGTTAGTTCAGTTGTCTTTTTACAGAAAAGGTTCGTTCAGTTTTCTTTTTTTATGGAAAGGGTTCGTTCAGTATTCTTTTTTTTTTTATAGACAAGATTCGTTCAGTTTTCTTTTTACGGAAAAGGTTAGTTCAGTTTTCTGTTTATAGAAAAGGTTCGTTTAGTTTTCTTTTTACAGAAAATATTAAAATTAAAAAAAAAAAAACAAGTGCGAATGTTATATTCGGCTCGGCCGAATCTATATACCCACCATCAACTTTTTAAAATTTGTCGTTACATGAGAGAAGGGCTGTAAAGTGAGCGGATCACTCAGATTTTTTGTTTCCAAGTTAACATTGGTTCTTAAACTATTTGTAAAAAATTTCCTTGATTTTCACCTTATATCGACCCCCGATATAAATGAAATGAAGCTATAACGGACACCATGTGTTTCCAGTATTTTGCCCACAACTTTTTTTTGTTTATTAACCGATTTTGCCCATTTTCAATACCAAATAAACCTTATATAAGATAAATATTTAAGCCAAATTTCGTCCCCTTACGTTGTCCCGTTCGAGCTCTATCCTGCTTTCAACAGACAGACGGACGGACATTGCTAGATCGACTCAGAATCGAACCAGGACCCAGAAGATATATACTTTATGGGGTCTTAAATGTTTCCTTCGACATGTTACACACCGAATGACAAAATCAATATACCTCCCATCTTCTTGATGGTGGGTATAAAAAAAAATAGCGAAAATTACTAAAAAAGGATCGAACATTTTTACTAATAAAGTTATCGACAATTTTGTACTAAAAAATTATCTACTAAAAAGAAAAATTGAAAAATTTCTACTAAAAAAAATTATGGAAAAATTAAAAAAAATCAAAAATTGTATCGTTCAGTTTGTGGCAGCAAGATCGATCTCGAAGGTTCGTTTATGATATCTATAGCGAATAATAAGTGATATCATTAGCGAAACGGGAAAATATTCATTTTCGATATCGAAAATTGTTCGATACCGATATTACTAACGAATCGTTGGCAATAGTTCTATTCTGTTTCATTTTCATTTTGTTTCCCATTTAAAATTAAAAGCTGATTTAATTTTTAAAGCAATTTTTTATTTTAAATTTAATAAAACAAATTTCAAAAATACATTTAAATGTCAACTTTAAATACAAATACAATAAATACAATTAAAACATAGCGATGGTCCCAGAGGAAGTCTCAATAATATCAGTTTTTCTGTTTACTGAATTAATCTGCAAGAAAAAAAATTATTATTTAAGTTAATATGTTATTTAGCGAATACCTTTAGACATGTAGCAATGTTACTTACAATTTTTATTATTTTTGAGAAAGGGTTTTTAAAGGTAAACTTACATCCTAAACTTTGGTCTAATTTACAACCGATCAATATGAACTATGACTAAAGAATGACGTGTACAAACAAGAATATGCGTATTTTTTTAAAATAACAAAATATCGAGAAATTGAGAAGAAAATATAATTTCTCGAATCATTTACTTTCGAAATTTTATCGAAAAAATTTTATATATATTTTATGAATTTTCGAAAATTTATCGAACCTTAACTATCGATAAATTATCTAGTAAGTTACGATGCTACAAACATTCACTTTTTATTTAATTTTCGATAATTTTTTCGAATATATTTGTTTCGAAAAATGCTCGTTTTTGCGAACATTCACTAATTTCTTATATCAGGTCAAGCGGGTTAGAACATAAGTCTTTAACTTGAAATCATTCTAGTTGGGGGTCACATCTATTATTTAAGTTATTATTGTACAACCTTTTGGATTTAATTTTGTAATAAATATTTTTTATTCTCTTCTAATTTCAGTTACCTAAAGTCAACTTACTTTATTTAGTGTTCAACACTATTAGGCTACCAATTAAAATAATTCATAAAATTCTAATAAAAATAAAAAATTAATTAAATTAATTACAACGAAATTTTTTTTTTGCTTAATTTAAAGTAAGAAATTTTAATGCTTTAAAATTGGGATGAATCCCAATCAAATACAAGAAACATCCTTAACAGATTTGGATGGAATAAATACAGCTACACCAGGTGATTTTTCATTTATACGTTTACAAGCACAGGTAAGTAAATTTTATGTAAATTTTATTTAAATAAAAAAAAAATCATAAAATATTTAACAAGTTACCTAAATAAATGTAAATTTTATTTTATTTTTTTAGCTTAAATAACAAATAAAAATAAATTTAACTTTAAAGTTAAATTTATAGCTTAAAAAAAGTAAATCAACTACACGTGCTTTTAAAGATTTCTTTTTAGTCAATTTATAAAATGTTTAAACTCATTAACATAGATTATTGCTATCTATTTTAAAAATATACATAAACTATTTAATCTCTAATAGTCAAAGAATGTGTGATTAATGCAAAAAAAAAAAAAAATTCAAAATAAAATTATCTTTTTCATACGCTTGAATGATTCTTAAAAGTTTAGAGTGTAAGAGAAGAAATGATACTAATTCAATAATTTTCAGTACAATGAATTTTGCTAACAAAATCATTTTATATGCTAATTATTTCATTGAAAGAGTTAATCAATATTCGAAAAAAAAAAAATAGAATTATGTTTTAAAAAACAAAATATTCTTTTATGGGTTTTAATAGCATCAGCAACGTTTTAAGTTTATTAAAATTGATATAGCTATAAAAATATGCTAAATATGAAATTATTATTTGAAAGATGACAAAGTAAAAGATAATGACTAAAGGGTTACAGTGACTTAAAATAAACTTGACTAAATCAATTAAACTAATTTTTTAAGTTGCTTATCAATAGCAATATTATAGCTTTTTTTTAATATGGTTTTGTTGCTAAATTTCTTTTCCTAGATTTTAATATTGATTTTATTTATTTGACCTACTGTTATAATTTGTGATTTAAATCTTGTTTATAGAAATGTTTTATTTTCACACCAGTTTTCAAAAAAATTTTAATTTATCAAAATTTTAATAATCAAACTTTTAAAAATATAACATTTTATTATGTTTTTTTTTTTAGGTTAAAAAATTCCATAAATTTCCCAACTAATAATAATAAATTTCACAGCTTTTGCTTTTGTTTTCTCTACTAAAAACCACAGTTTATAATTATAATTGACCAATAATAAGCTTAATTTAATTAACAAGTCATTTGGCAATATTTACTGTTATTTCCTGTTCATTAAAGTTGTCAAAATAATAAGAAAAAAAAAATTGTTCACAATTAATTTTGTTGAAATTAATATAACACAAAAGATTAGTTAATAGGTGATTTATTTATGAATCTTAATATGGATTAGTTCTATTTTTAATTTATTGTACAAAGATTTTGAAACTGAGACCCAAAATCGAATTATAAAATATAACTTAAATCGACGCTGAATTTTCACATGATGGAGGGTGAAAAAGAACCAGGGAAATTTTAGGAAGTGTTTGTTCACATAAGTTTAGATAATCAAATATTACCGGACTTAAAACAATTAATCGAAATACTTATATAACCAATTTGAAAAAAAAAAAAAAAAAAAAAAAAAAATTCAAATTCTAAACCCGAAAATTTCTATATTCTATAGTATTCCAAAACTAAATTTAAAATCCAGTCCGATCCGCAAAAACATTGGAAACATAAGTATTTTTGAGGGCGGATCAATAAGTCCGTGACTTTTGGAATGAAACACAGTGTTTTTTGCAAAACAAAAACTTATTTTTCAACATAATCTCCTTTTAACTGAATACTTAGTCCACTTAGTCCAACCTTTCTCCAGTTTTTGTATCCCTTCCAAAAAATAGGAATTTTCGAGGTCCTTAAAAAAGGCATTTGTTTGGTCAACAATTTCATCGTTGGAGCTGAATCTCTTTCCACCAAGGCATTTATTTAGGTTTGGAAATAGGAAGTAGTCACTAGGGGCTAAATCCGGAGAAATTCGTAGCCCAATTCATAGAGTTTTGCCATTGAGACTGCACACGTGTGCACACGTGCATTATCTTGATGAAAACAAGCTTTTTTCTTGGCCATATGGGGTCGTCTTTTTTTTAAATCCTCATTAAATCGGTGTAATAAGTTGGCATAATATTCGCCATTTATTGTTTTTCCCTTTTGAAGGTAATCGATGTGGATTATCCCGCGTGCATCCCAAAAAACTGTTGCCATCACCTTATTAGCCGACAAACTTACCTTGGCTTTCTTCGGAGCAGGTTCACCCGGAGAAATCCATTGTTTAGTAAAGTAATGGATCCATGTTTCATTCACAGTTACAAAACGCCGCAAAAACTCATTCGGATTGCGGTTAAATAACTCCAAACAATCCTTTGAAGTTATCACACGTTTACGTTTATGGTCAATTGAGAGCAAACACGGCACCCATCTTGCAGACAGCTTTCTTAAACCCAGCTGATCATTTAAAAACGAAACCACACTGTCATATGAAATGCCTATGGCATCAACAATCTCACTCATTTTTACTCTTCGGTCGGCCAATACCATATTGTTAATTTTTTCGACATTTTCGGGTATACTGACCTCAATTGGACGTCCAGAACGTTCAGCGTCATTTGTACTTGTGCTACCACAACGAAAGTCAGAAAACCACTTTTTTACCATTGAAATCGATGGCGCAGAGTCCTCATAGTATTTATCGAGCTTTTCCTTGGTTTGAATAACGGTTTTTTTTTCGCAAAAAATATTGTTTAATGAGCACTCAAAATTCATTTTTTTCCATTTTTAGAAAAATACACGAGGCTGTATGTTTTGAAGAGCTGTTAAACGCAAAGTAAATGACGACATTTGCTCAAAATTTGACAGTAGTCTACTAACAGGTGGTACTTGATGGGAACAGCGTTGCATTTCATATAACTACGAGGGAAGTTCGAAAAGTTACGGACTTATTGATCCGCCCTCGTATATTTTCACTGATTTAATACTTACTAGCTTTTCCTAGTCTGTTTCGCTCTCCTTTCTAGGCGATAGCAAATATTTACTACTTCCTCTCGAACTTTTTAAGGCTTTCACTGCAATACTCTTTTAGATATACCATAATTAATATTTACTTTGTATGGGAAGAATCACTCTCTCTGCTCCGTTCTAAAAATAAAATCTCATATTTGAATTTAGAGACACACAGTATGATGCTGTGAAAATTTTAAGAAAATCGGTTCAGATGTTTGAGTTTTAAAAAAGTGGGCATACAATTTAAGCGTGATATCCAACCGAGATCTAACATAACCTATAAACAGCCATTTGAGAGTTTTAAAAAGGCGCGCGTAAAATTTGGGCGTAATATCCATAGAAATCTAAAATAGCCTACAACCACTTTCTTCACTGGTACTATCTGTATCTCAATTTCGTAAAAATCGGTTTAGTCGTTTAGAAGTAAGTTGTGCGCCAATCACAAACTTACACTTAATTTTTATAGTATATATAAGGGTTGTTGTTGAAAATGGTCATGGCGTGAGCGTGGAGAACAATGAGACCATATTTTTGCATAGAGCCATTCTATACATGTGCCAAACTTTATATAAATCGCATAATTATTAATGTGATCAATTGAGAAAATAACTTTTTTTTTTTTTTTTAAGGAGGCGTAAAATTCGGGCGTGGTATATTATGAAGTTCTTATAAGATACTCTGTCTTCGTACAAAATTTGGGTTTATAGGTTTCGTAGTTTGGGTGTAATCACGACTTAAATGTAGATTTATTGTCGAAAGTGGGCGTACCGAACAATAGGGACATATTTTTGCATAGATAAGTCCATAATCATGCAAACCGCTTCAGAAGTAACGTGGTAAATTGATAAAATTACTTTTTTTAAAAGTAGGCGTAAATGTGGGTGTGGCATATGATGAAGGCCTTTCATAGCTCATATCGTTACTAAGAAGATACACTGTCTCCGCACAAAGTTTTATGTTTATAGGCTTGGTTTGAGCATAATGATATCTCAAATATAGGCTTATATTCTTATCCAAAGTGGGCGTGGCGAGCAACAAAGACATATTTTTAGATAGGGTCAATGAAGTTCTATACATGTGAAAAATTTCATTGAAATGGCTTTGGTAGTAACGTGATGGATAGAGAAAATTTCTTTTTTTTTTTAAAGTGGGCTTAAAATGTAGACGTGACATTCAATAGATTTAATATAGCCTATAACCGGCTATATAAAAGTAGAGTACCTCTGACGTAGATAATTTTTTAATGCTGCTATTTTTTTGTTTCTTATCCGATTTTAAATATTTTTATTTCTTATAAAAGTCGTCAATATTTATCTGATATAGTTTTCGAGTTATTTATTACACTATTTTAAATTTTAATAAATCACGGAAAATTCCAAAAACATTGTACTATTGTGGATGTGAAAAAGCCATAACAAAATAAATAATTTGTTCCCGTAGCTAATGTGTGTTTGTGCGAAAATTCAGAAAAAATTTAATTTTCCATAAATTATTAAACTTTAAAGTAGCGTAGTCTCGGTTCTATAAAAGATATCAATTTCAATTCTATATAATGAAAAATTATGTCAGAAGAATTATTTATAATTTTAATTTTAAACAAATTCCCGTTTTTTTTTTTAGTAAACAGGCCTGTTATTTGAAATTTCTTACGTTTAAAGATGGTCCTGCTAACCACAAAATTTTAATATTGTCAATTGTTTTTCCAAAAATATTATCTTTTACCTCTTAAATTTCCAATAAACAAAATGGGCTATATGAACATTTTATAACACACATTAAAAATAAATTAAGACAAAACGGGCTATCTACCATAAATTCGCGAATAATTTGGTTACGAGTAGAACATTAATTTTTAAGTGTTAGGTATAGTAGACGTAATATTAAAAACTCGTAGAAGAACTGATTGCAAAATGTTGAAAAATTAGTGAAATAAACAGTTTTTATACTCTCCTGAACAGTTGGGGTTTTGTATATGACCCGTTTTGAATATAAGCCCTTGATATGCTCATTAAAAATAAGATGAACATAATTGTGTAAATGAATTTGAATAACACATTTGACAGTAAAAAGAAAAATTTTTTAATTACAAGTTATACAAAAATGCTCATGAAAGCAAAATATAAAACAATTTATCTCTTAAGTAAAAAATATCATTATGCTCTTTAATGTAATATTTATATGCAAAATTATGCTGTTAAGTATAAAATATATAAAATAATGTCATTTAAATTACTAAAATATGCTTTGAAATAAGGATTTTTCATAAAAATATAAAAAATACTGTTAAGACAAAATATGCACAATTATGATTTTCAGCTAAAAATATGCTTAAAGAAAACAATTCTGATATTATATATTTATCGAAAATGGAGGAATAAACAAAATTTATGATATAAGTTCATTTCTTGTGTTAATACCAAACTAAAATGCTATTATTTTGCTCTCTTCTATATCCACACGAAACTACTTTTAATCAAAACAAGATGTATGTATGTATTTATACATTAGTTTTTGATTTGCTATTATTTTGAATATTAAATGAAACTAGTTATTTACATAAAAATTTGGCTATTGTTTCTTTTCAATATTCTTTATTATTTATTTAAAATTAAAGTTTTATTTAATGTTTATACAACAAAAAATACTATTTCTAAACTAAAATATTAACTATCAGCTATTTAAAATTAGTTATTTTATACTTATTGTTTGATTAAATTACGTTTAAAAAAATAAAAATAAAAATTCAAGTATGTTTTAGTTTTCGTTTTTTGTTATCTAAAGCTGTTTTAGGAATGTATTTAATTTAATAGAATTAAATGTGGTCAATATAAAAATACTACAATTAAAATAATGATGACGGCAATGATGTTGATAATAACGATGATGATGAGTTCTTGCATGAATTAATTAAATTAAAAAAAAAAAAAAATTATTTGGTATTTGCAAATGATATCATAGTTATATTTTTAAAATTTAGTTAGAAATTATTATTTAAATAAATAGAGGAGAATTAAAAAAATTTCGAAATAGTGGATTTTGAGTAGAATATTAATTTTTGTTTTATAATTAGCTTTTTGGTTTATGAAAAATTTTTGGAAATTATTAATAGACCTTGATTTTAATGCAATTTGTTTATTTTTAAGTATATTCCATTAATTTTCTTTATTTCGCTTTAAAAATTTTAAATAATTCCCTAATTGTTCATAAGCATTTGATAATGTAATTAATGAATGTTTAAAATAAATATTCAAATATATAAAATTTATTATTAAATTGTGAGAAATTCTTTGTAAATTATGTATGTATTTGTTTTCTATGATTAAAACCGCAAATTAAGTATAATTCTAGTTAAATTTTAATTATACACTAAATATTGTTTGGCAAATTAAGAATCAACATTTATTATTATTGGCCATGACTTGTTAACAGCAATGATTTTTTTTTTTTTTAATAAAAAAATAAAGTAAAAAAAAAAATACTTAAACAATAAAAACCAAAACAAGACCACCTACAAACAAAAAACTAAATAAATATCGTACTGAATCAAAGTATATACAAGTAGTCCGACTCTCTTTTGGTAAAATTTCTCTCTCTCATATACGGGTGTCGTGTGAATTGTGAGAGAACTAATACAAAGAAAACACATGGAAATTTTACCTTTAAATCTTGGAATTATGAAACATTTTTGCACCTTCTTACACAATTACACACACTTTAATAATTTTTTGTAACACTTTTAGCCCATTTTTATTTTGAAAATGGGTCCAATTTGCACTAAACACAATATATTTTTTTTATACATTTTTGACAATTTGTTTTACAAATTAAATTGTACAACAGAGTTACAATTTTTGGTATTGAAAATTCGAAGAAATTGAATTTTAAAACATTTTTATAGAACTCTGTGTGTATGGGGAAAATAAAAAACCATTAATACATTTACATTTTTGTTACTAACACATACTTAGAGTTAGGTACTTTTTCACTAACACACTCTTAGAGTTAAGTACTACTGCCAAAGAGTCGGACTACTTGTATATACTTTGTACTGAATTATATTAATTAAACATTAATCTGAGTAAACATTGAACAAGAGAGTTTAATATATTATAATACAGTGTTGAATATAAATCAAAACTAACTACAATAAAGAGCTTAAATGTCATATTCATTGAAACATTTTTTTTTTTTAACAAATTTTGTTTGTTTTTTATCTTTTGTTTTCATATATAATTTTGATTATGCATATTTACCCTTTAGAGCATATTTTGTTCTTAAAAGCATACTTTTTTATTTATAAAAATATAAAACTTTTTCAAGAATTTTTTCTTATTTTTTGTATTAATATTCTATTTTTGAACCATTGTAGTGAAATATTTTTTCTTTTGCTAATTTCTTTTAATGATCTTAATATTATTTCCCTCACTTTATGTTAATCTATATACAAAACTAAAACAAACTTCTCATAAACTCTGCATACGTACATGTGTAGATGAGCAACAAAAAAAAAAAAAAAAAAAAAAAGTAAATCAGATTTATAATTAAATCCGAAAACAACTCATATTATTTAATTGCAATTTCTCAGAATAACGAGGAAAAAAAGGTTGAAATGAAAAGTGATGAGATTCAACGTAAACCAAATTAAAATATCCAGCTACAAAACAACAACAGCCAGACGCACATTTTTTTTAACACTCATAAACAAATTGCTAAAGCAATTGATGAAGCAATTTTAGCACAACAACAGCAGCAGCAACAGCAGCTTAAAATATTAACAATACTAACAGCACATAGAACAAAATCACTTTTAAGGCAGAAGCAGCAGAGACAGGAATGAGGCTGCTGCAACCATAACAATAGTGAATTTTATATTGAAAAGAGTGTGTCAAACACAGTGGAACAGGAAAAAAGATAAATCATAAAAAACGTAATCACACACACTAGTTATGATTAAAAGTGTAAAAAAAAAGAGAGAAACTATAGTCGGTTAAGCCCGACCATATAATACTCTACACAATTCTGTATTATAGACCGATTCTCATAAAATTGGGCAATGTTTTTTCCAATTATATAAAACTTATTTGTTGCATATTAACTTGTTACTTTGTATAGCATTAATGCACGTTAAAGTGATTTTCGGAAGAGGGAATTTATATGGGAGCTATGGTCAATTATAGATTGATCTTGATGAAATTTGGCACAAAGATTAACACTAAACAAAACTCCTTTGTACCGAGTTTCACTGAAATATTGCTATATTTAAGGCATTTATGATCGTTAAACCCCTATTCCGGGAGGACATTTGTATGGGGGCTAGGTGAAATAATGGACCAATCATAACCAATTTCAACAGGCTTCGTCCTTGTGTCAAAATAATTATTTGTGACAAATTTCATCAAGATATCTTTAAAATTGCAAACTGTACTTTGTTCACAAGGTTAACATGGACAGACAGATAGCCAGCCGACCAGACGGACGGACATCGTTAAAAGTGATCCTGAGTCGAACGGTATACTTTAAGGTGGGGGTCCGATAATTTTGTCTGTGCGTTATAAACATCAGCAAATCGCCATCATGTCGGCGACTAGGCTTAACACTATATGTACATGGAACGGTAGGAACTATGGCCATGCGACCATCCTGGGAATTATGGAAGACATCCTTGACAATATTGACTATTGTATACCTAAACCCTTTCTGAACAGCTGATCCTACCATAGGAGATGAATCGGTTGAAGTCTACACTGATGGGTCCAAATCTGCTGAGGGGGTTGGGAGGGGTGTTTACATTCCTTTATATGGAAAGCGCATTTCTTTTAAATTGCCGGATCATTGTAGCGCCCTACAGGCGGAAATCTCGGCCATTAAGAGAGCGGCAAATTGGCTAATGTACTATAGGATATTTGGAGTGAATATTCAAATCTGTACCGATAGTCAGCCAGCGATTAAATCTCTCTGGTGTCCTCTCGACATCCAGACTGGTAAATGAATGCCGGACATCTCTAAATGAGATGGCGAGACATTCAAACCTAGAGTTGATCTGGGTAAGGGGTCACTCAAACACCCCGGGCAACACTGTTGCGGACGAACTAGCCAGAACTGGTTCCCACCTTCGAAATGGGGAAACTGACCAACTGGTAGGTGTGCCGCTGTCATCTTGCAGATCTATGATACTGCAGTATTTATCGAGGATGGCTCAGCAAGGGTGGACAGATGAGTCCACATGCTTCACCTCGAGAAGTATATGGCCCCAGTATGATCACTTGCGATCGAACTACATTCTGCGATTGCCTAGGCGTCAGCTACGGATACTTGTAGCAATTGTCACGGGGCACTGGGTAGCCGGTGCGCACGCTAGGAGATTAGGATTCCCTTATAACGACTTTTGTAGAAGTTGCTTAGATGAGGAAGAGGAAGAGACAGTGGAACATCTTCTATGTCACTGTCCTGCTCTTGCAGGTATTAGGGCTACGGAATTTGGTAGTCCGTTTCTGCATGCGTTATCTGATCTGTCTATGATTGACATAAGACAATCATAGACATGCTGGTTCGATCCGAACCTCTTTGAGGACATGTGAAACTTCCACATGATCCTAAGGGTAACACAATGGGACCAATAGGACCCAAGTGAGCTGTTTCATATCCAATAGTTACAGCAGCTCATTTAACCTAACCTAACCTATAAACATCAGCACAAACGTATTATACCCCAACCACCTATGGTTGGATATAACAAAAAATCTGTGTAACCAATGACGTTTAAGTAAAACTTTGAAATTTTTGTAGCAAAATTGGATTGCTAATATTTCGAATATTTTTTTATTTTTTAAACTATGAAATATATGAAAATATGGATTTATAGCGAAATTTCAGATTTGTTATCAAAAAGTAAAATTTTTGTGAAAAAAAAAAAAAAAAACCATTATCACTTTTATCTTCAGATATTTTTGTTAAATATACAACTAAATAGGACTCAGAAAAACATATAAATATATAGAACATGGAAAATCACAATTAGTGAAGATAAATTGAATGTGATGAAATTTCTCTTGACTATGACCCAATAAACTTAATATTTGAAATTCGATTTTAATATTTTTGAGATGCAATGTTAATATTTGGACTTAAATAAAATTTAAACAAGTAAAACTATTTCAATGAAATTTTGACACATTATAGATAAACTGGATAAACTAGACTTTTTTTTGTACCAAAATCTAAGTTCGGGGAAAATTTCTTAAAAAATTATTTTTTTCATTACAATGATCACGCCTCACGTTGGAGTAAAAGGGGTCGAAAATGGCGCTTAATTCAGGGAAAGGTGATATCAATATTTTAATAATCACATTTTATTTTTTTATTGATTATTAGTTAAAAAAATTCAGTTTTAGACTTTTAAGATTTTTTTTAGCAGAACGGAAATGTCTGTCCGTCCCTCTATACATTGGAGTTAAATGGGTTGAAAATTATGCATAATTCAGAAAAGGGTGTTATCAACACTTTAATGATCATGTTTAACTTTTCTATTTATTAGTAAGTAAAAAAAATTATTTTTAGAATTATAAAATGTTTTTTGGCTGAATGGTAATGTCCGTCCTTCCGTCTATTCATTTGGGTTAAATAGGACGATAAAGACGCTTCATTCAAGAAAAGGTGATTTCCAAATTTAGATGATCACTTTCTATTTTTTCTATTTATTAGTTAGTAAACAAATGCATTTTTAGAATTCTAAAAAATTTTTTGGCAGCAAGGCAATGTCCGTCTATACATTGGGATAAATGTGTCGAAAATGCCACTTAATTCGGGGAAAGGTGATATCAAAAGATTAATACTTTCATTTGGTTTTCATATTAATCGAGAAGTGGAAAAAAAAAAATATCTTTAGAATTTAAAGATTTGTTTGAGAGAATTCTAATGTCCGTCCAACTGTCCGTCTGTTTGCTAATTTTTACAAACTTTCCAGTTCAAAATCGTTTAACTTCTGACTCAATAAAAATAGTGACTAAGAATTTTCCTTGTTCGATAGATCATTTTGTTTTTAACCAACTACATAAAATATAATAAAATCGGTAGAAAATATTTGGCTATATATGGAAAAATCTTAATCAGGACCTTGTAAAATTAAGATTTTTGAAAATTCAAATGTATATAACTCGAAAAATGTATAAGATAAGTAGTACATGCAAGCATGTTTTCTAAAGGATTTATCAAGGACTTTAAGGTGATAAAAAAATCTTGGAAATCGGGTAAGGAACAAAAATTCGGTAGTGGTTAAACCTTTTCCATGACACTAGTTGTATATTTTGAACCCCTATAGTTCTGCTCCTGTTCGAATATTGGACCTCGCTTCTAAACTCAAAATGCTACTGTTCTCTACACCTGTATGAGATTTCATGCAAATCCAACCAGCCAATTAGAAGTTACAGATTTATTTCGATTCTTCCTCACTGTTTAATGTTTGATAAAGAAAAGAAAATGCCTGGCGCTTAAGCTGTTTATACCCTACACCACCATAGGTGGTTGGGGTATTATGTGTTTGTACAGAAGTTGTAACGCAGAGAAAAAATCTTTGGACCCCCACCTTAAAGTATACCGTTCGACTCGGAATTACTTTCTGAGTCGATTTAACAATGTCCGTCCGTCTGTTCGGCTGGCTATCCATGTAAAGCTTTTGCGCAAAGTACAGGTCGCAATTTTGAAGATAATTTTATGAAATTTGGTACATATGCTTTTTTTTAACACAAGGACAAAGTCTATTGAATTTGCTTATGATCGTCCCATTATTTTACTTAGCCCCCATACAAATGTCCTTCCGGAATAGAGTTTTAACACTAATAGATGTCTTAAAAATAGGAATAATTTAATGAAATTTAGCACCAGTAAGTTTTATATAAGCAAAAATCCGTCTGCCGAATTTCATAAAGATCGGTCCATAACTGACCATAGTTTCCATATAAACTCCTCCAAAAAATTACTAACGTGCATAATCCCATACAAATTTTAGTATTATGTCAATATTTAACACAAGTAAGTTGTATATAAGTAAAAACAAAATTATGTGGATCGAAATGGTGCAGGGTATCATATAGTCGGGCTTGACCGACTATATCTTCTTCTCTCGTTTTTGTATGAAATCTACTGGAGTTTTTTCACAAAAATATTATTTTCTCAAATCGGGCTAGACAATATGTTATATTTTTCAGACTATTTTCAGATCAAACATCCTTGAATACAAGAATTTTATGGACTTTTTGAAAATTATGCAAAAATTGCACTTTTTTTTTTTTTTTCTATTTTTATATAGAAAATTGCAATTTAAACAAATATTGGATATATTTTCTTGTGTTAAAAAAGGATCGCATTATTAAATAGCATTTCTTTGTAATAAACTCTAACAAAATATATTTTTATTCAATGTATGGAGAAATAACTTCGATTCGATCTCCATTTTTCGCAAAATTTTTATAAGTCGCGATTTTTGTTATAAAGAAAATTTTTAAAATTTAACTAGGAAACCCTAAAATATGCTACACTAATACCATCAAACATTGAAAATATCATAAATTTTATTGGAATAACTCAGAAGGTTTTGGTATTACGTGTAATTTTGACCAGAATTATACATAAGTTCCTAGTTTGTAAAAAAATTTATATGTTCAACTTAAAACCGTCATAACTTTCGCGCCCCTCATAGGAACTCTTCATCCGTAATCAGCTATGGAGCAGTTCTCCTGCAGATCAACTCGAAAACACTTCAATTCTGACTTTGTGAAATTTTATTTAACGGTTCTCGAGTTATAGAGTCGGACAAGGGTTAAGTACCACGGCATAACTGAAGATATTATTGCCAAATTTCTTAAAAGTCAAACAAGTGCAAATGTTGTATTCGGCTCCGCCAAATCTGTATACCCACCATCAAATTTTTCGAATTTTACGTTATATGGGAGGAGGGCGGTAAAGGTGATTGCTAAAGTGGGCGGACCATGCCTATTTTTGGTTTCCAAGTTTATATCGACCCCCGAACTATCTGTACAAAATCGTACATAATTTTGTTTAAGAGATATCAACAGAAAAGTATGAAATGAAGCTACAATGGACACCAGGACCCAGAAAATATATGATTTTTTCGACATGTTACACACGGAATGACAAAATCAATATACTCCCCATTTTTTTATGGTGGGTATAAAAAGTAAGATTGTTTTTTTTTTTATTAATTCTTAAATTGAAACATATTTCAATAAAACAAAATAGTAAAATCATTTTAAAAGCCTCCAGTTATTATTAACAAAACAAAAATTAATTTTTCTCTAATCGGACAAAATGTTTGATAATTTTAACAATCTGAATTCAGATATGAATATTTGCTATATAGAAATATTTAATAATAGCTTAACTTGGTGCGCTTCGCTACCCCATTTTGATGATACAATAAGTATTACCTTCATATGGGGACTCTATTCCCCTTCGACCTATCTTCTTCTAATATTTCATATGAACATTTTTTCTACAACTGTTTTTTAAACTTAGATAAGCGAAAATTAATATTTGCTTTGTACACGGACTTCCCCTGGCCCTATCCGTCCCATTTTATTTCATGAATGCAATATGATAAGAATGTAGTTACACCAAAGGGCTCTTAACAAAATAGTTCTTTAGATATTCCTTTAAGAATATATGCTTTTTACATGGAGCATCATGCCCCCTGGTCATACCCGTCTCATTTTCAACTTAAATATGGAGGTTGATAAGTAAATTATTTCTACAAAATATTTCAACTTTTGCCGCAATAGTTCTAAGGATACAGAGTATTTAATAATTTTAATTTAAGTTTTATATAAGTAGAAACAACATTTCCAAATTTTATGAGAATCGGCCCATAATTTACTCTAGCTTATATATAAACCCACTTCCGAAATAGCCCTAAAGTGCATTAAATCATATAGATGTTGGTATCAACGCATTTTCTGTATTTGTATATTTTATTTTATATTTAGTAAAATTGTCGGTCTATAATTAGCCACAGGTCTAATATAAGTCCTCTTCTCGAATTTGTGTGCTCATACACAATGGTGTAGGGTATGATATGGTCAGTCTTGACCACCTATATATTTCTTTATCGTTATATACAGTGTTGGAAAAAATAATAGGGACGACCCTTACTTTCGCAAACAGATGCCAGCAATTTCTTTATATTAAGTTTTTTTTGGGGGGTTCCGCTATTTATCTGTTCGTAAAATAACGGAATTTCATTATTTGTTAACCTTTTCTCTTTTGCGCTTTTATTTTATATTTATTTGCAAAAAAAAAAAATCAGTAAAGTTGTAATTTCAATTGGAAAAATAATAGGGACGCACTACAAAAAATTGCCATTAGTCAATAAAAATTATTATTTTTAACATAAACATTAAAAATCCGTAATGCAAAGTTTATGTGATTAATTTAATCATATTGGTTTCGTGTTTATGATTTATGTCTCCGGTAAGTAAATTCGAAAATGGGTCGTGGTGTTCATTGTACTGAATTTGAAAAAAATGTTGTTCTTAAATTAAATTCTGGCGGGTTATCAATTAGAAAAATTGCACAGATAATGAAGTGTTCCAAAACTAAAGTATTCACTGACATTCATTCGAAAAAAGTCATAAAACTAGAGGTAGAAAGCCTAAAACGTCGGCGCGTTTTGACCAACGTTTAGTTCTAGTTTCCAAAACTAACCCCTTTATGTCATCAAGTAGCCTTAAAAATTAATTGTGTGCTTCAGTGACAAGGCGAACAATAAGAAATAGGCTGTAGGAAGTCGGATTAATGGGACTCAGTCTGAAAAATGTACCACTGTTGAGCAAGAAAAACATACAAAAAAAGGTTGGAATTTGCCAGGCCGTAAAAACTGAAACAACGAACCATGGTCAGACGAAAAAAAGTAAATTTATTTGGATCTGACGGAAAATCATTTGAACGTCGTCCTGCAAGTGCTGAATGTGATCTAAATTATACAAAAAAAAAACCGTCAAACACGGTGGTGGTTCTATAATGCTATGGGGATGTTTTTCGGCCTCTGGAGTTGGTCAAATAGTTTGGATTCAGGGAAAAATGAATGCTGCTGACTATATAGACATTCTCCAGAATAAAATGCTTCCATTTGCTGAGGATGAAATGTCACTAAAATGGGAATTCATGGAGGATAATGATCCGCTAGAAGTGTCAAAACGTGGTTTCAGCAGAATGAAGTGCCTATAATGGAGTGGCCGTTCCAATCACCGGATTTAAACCCCATTAAGCATCTCTGGGGAGTCCTTAAAAATAAAATTGGTAGCTTTAAATCAAAAAATAAACAAGAGTTGTGAGAAAAAATTCAAGAAACCTGGTACTCAATTCCGCCCGAGGTATGTGTGAATCTTGTGGGATCTATGAATCGCCGTTGTCAGGATGTTATAACAATGAAGGGATCTTCAACCAAGTATTGAAAAAGTTTTTGAAAATTAGGGTAATGTTAAAAAAAAAATATATATTTTTTCCAAAACTTTAAGTGTCCCTATTATTTTTTCCAACACTGTATGTATGTAGATGTAAGGGGACAAATTTTATTTTTTTACCTTTTTACTTAAAATGTATTTTACATTTGTACTTAGTTGTGTAAATAAGTTTAGATTTTATTAAATCATACACCCATTAAAGTATTTATCTATAGCTTCCTTTAACCTCATAAATTCATCTCAACTGAATTGAATCTGTCCCACTGTGCTTGGTTAAAAACCCACTTTTTATGTTTTTCAACTAAATGTGGCTAAATTTATTTAAATTAAAAAAAAATGCATAAACGTGCACACATATTAACAATTACTCTCTTCTACTCTTTATTGGCAACTTGGTGTTTGTTATTGTTGTTGGCTGGTTGGTCCGGTTAGTTGTTTGGTTGGTTATTTTGTTGCCTGATTTGTTTCTGTTGTTGTCATGTTTTATGTTAGTGGTGGTTGCAGGAATAACACTATTTTTTTTTTGTGTTTGCTGCTGATGATTTTGTTGTTTGCTGATGATGCGTCGACAAAGAATATTGTCGGCTTTTATTGTTTTTATTTTTTTCATATATTTGTTGTTTTTATATAAATAGTTGTTGTTGGTGATATCCTAAAGAATTCAAGTGAATCATGATGGTATTCTAAATATATTTTAGCTACTTTAGTCCATGTATTAAGATTTGAATTCAAAGAATTGTTTTAGAGGATGAAACAGGAATGGAAAAGTTGATACTTTAGTACTTTTTTTGATACCATTTAACATTCAAAAGTACCGAAGTACTCCCTCGAGTTATTTGATACTGTCAAACGATTAGCTGGATATTCCACAAATCGAATTAAAAAAAAAATTTCGAATTAAAAATAAAGTTTAATAAAATTAAAATATATTTTAGGGATATATAATTTTCAAATATAAACCTATGTTTTTTAAAATCTTTAATTTATATGTATTTGCAAATGATGTTCAGAAATAATCATGAAATTGTAATAAATACTATCTTTGACTTCGAGGCTTCGAGTCCCCAAAAAATAAGGCACGTAATTAAGATAATTCAAATAAGTTTATGGGGCAAACAAACTACTAAATAAACATTTGAGCTGTAGGTTTAATTTATAAAATTGCAAATTCTTAAATGTACAATCACTACTAAAAACTACAAATTTTTATGCTCTGTAAATTAAATTGAAGTGAAATTTTTCGAAATTTTAAAGACATCAGATAATGAATGATTTTAAGGAGTAGATCATGAACTTTGTTCTTAAATTCATTTTAATCACAGGGCCACATTTGTTAAGACCTTCATATTTTACTGTAATATTTAATCTGAATAAAACCATGTTTAAAAAACCTTATTCAATCCTCCGTTTTAAATACACAAATTACATTCTTTGAGTTTTGCACAAAATAAAAAGTAAATAAATATCAAAAAATGTAATTTTAGTACTCTTAGGGTGAAAAAAGTACTATTTGAAATTTATTTTGATACCGAAAAATATTTTCATTTTCCATTCCTGGGAAGAAATGAAATTTTGGTGCTGTTGTTGTTAATGCTGATTTGATTTTTGTGTTAATATGTTTCTCACAGGATAGTAAATTAACTATTAGTAGAGATATTAAAAAATTGGTTAATCGTAACATTTACTCTTTTTGTTTATATTTTAAAATATTTTTAAAAAGAGTCTGTCCGTCTGATTTTCGTGCACCAAATTAAAGGTCTTTAAACAAATGTAGAAGAATATTCACAAATTTTTAAATCTTTTGCCAATCTTCGATTATCCAAAGCATATATTTTTTAGAGCATTTAATAAATTCTATTTAAAAAAACCTTCAGCATATTTGAAACAAAACTGAAAAAAAAAAAAAAAAAATCATTGAATACCAGTTAAAAATAATTTTTCTCACACATAATATTCCTTTTTTGTATACAGCTAAAATGTTGTAAAACAACAAGCAGCGAATTTAACGGAAACTATTAAAATTCCTTTTTATGAAAATTTCAAATACATATTTTTGTTTTTCTTTTCATTGCACTACAGTTTATTGGCAGAACAGAAAAAAGTACCATGAGAAATGAATCAAAAGAAAAACTCTTAAATAAGAAAATAAAAAAAAAACTTTGTATACAAGTTTGTTAAGAAAGAAGAACAAAAAATTCTTTCTCCTATAAAACGTACTGCTTTTTGTTGTAGTTGTTTTTCTTTAACAACAAACTGCTACTCTTATGACCCAATTTTTTTTTTTTTTTTTTTTGTTTATAAATGAGTGTTTCCATGTCCAAACGGATAGCAATCGGATTCGACATCTCCGATTTCAATGAAATTCACTACAAGCATAACACTACAATTAGAAGTGTTACCGAAAACATAAAATTTCAGACCCATGTTTCTTTTCAGTCCGAAAATATGACGGTTTAAAAAATGAAAAAATTTTAAAAACTTTACAAATGAATACTTATTTAACTTTTAATAACTTCTTAAATATACATGGTAGATCTCTGGTTGTTGCTGCATATTCAAGGCAAAGATATTAGCTTCATATCGATATATACAAAGTTTTTTACATCAAAAGTTCAAAGGTCAAAGTTGGAGATAAAAAAGTTCAATCTAATATATCTCAAAAACCGGTATTTTTAAAATTCTTAAAAAATTATATAATGTTGACATAATTTTCCCCCACATGGATATAAAATTTCAAGTTGGAGCTTTCTTTAGTTAAGGAGTTATGGACAAATATAAAATCCAATTAATAATAACTCCTAAGCTATAGAAAATAAAATTTTAATTTTAAAAACAAGGACCTGACCTTAAAAATGATATATAGTTAGTTACTTTAGATCGAAAGTTCAAAGGTCAAAATAAGACTTGCAAAAAATAAACCATTATATCTCCGAAAACGATGATTTTAAAATGCTAAAAAAAAATGTCATATTGGACACTCATTTAGTTCAGAAGTTATGTAAAAAATATAAACTGAAGTCAAATTTTGTATACAAAATTTTACTTTTTTAAATATGTGCTCATAAAAAAATACAATTTCAAAATAATTTTTGTAAACCTTTTAAATTTTACATACAAAAAAATTTGCTTTTTTCTGTATTTTGCTTCATAACTCCTAAACCAAGAGAGGCTCCAACTTGAAATTTGACACAAATATAGAGAAGGGTTTCATTATCCATATATGTGTTTTTTAAGAATTTTAAAGTACCGTTTTTTGAGATATTAAGCTTTAATCTTTATATTATCGATTTTGACCTTTGAACTTTCGAAATACATATATAAATGTTTTACTCGTCATTTTAAAATCAATGTGTTGCTCTATTAAATGAAATAAAAATAAGAATTGTACAATGTATATTTTAGAAGTTGGAAAAAATCCAACCCCTTTTTAATTTTTGAAACGTCATATTATTGGACCGGGAGGATTCTTTATTCAGAAAAATTGTGATTTGGGCAACATTTGCAATACGTAATATCTGTAGCAAATTTTATTGAAATCGGAGATATCAAATCCGAAAATGTCGGTTTTTTGTCCGTTTTGATATGGAATCACTCAAATACGAAGTAAGAAAAAAATAATAAAATTTAAATGAATTTATATCCTGCTTGTTTTTCTTTTTATCATAACATGCTGTTGTTTTTTGTCCTTTTAGTCCTTTTACTACATATATGTACATATTTATTTTTTCCTCATTTTGTTGCAACATACTATATACATATATTGCCAGCAACATATTTTGTTGTTTAATCATTATTCCAATAAAAGCCATAAAACAAAATAAAGGAATAAAAATAAAAAAATAAAATAACATGATTCATAAATAGTGACAATAAATGCAAATAACTTGAGACAAGTCTATTAAAAATTTAAAAAAATGTAGGAGAAAATTGATGTCAAAAAGCCACTTTCATTGCTGTTATAGTTATTTTTCTTTGTTGTTGCTGCACAATACTCTTTCTGTTAACAAAAGCGTTAACAATTACGCTATTGTCAGCTAAATTCTTTTATATTTATTTTTATTTTTTTATAGTTTTCTCTTTTCGCTATTCGCAAATACTCGTACTCAATTTTTAAACTGTTAGATTTTATTTTAGATAAATGTACTTTAGAGTTTTTATTCATCTTTTATGATGACGTTGAATTTTGCTAATGATGACTTTGACAATTTGCAATTTGTTATTGGCAAAGATAATCTATGTCATTTAAGAGAGTTTTTCCGGTACACTTCACTATCCCTTTTGATGCGATAACTAATATTTATTTTATATACTTGGACCTATCCGGCCTATTAGAAATTTTATATGAAAATAATTTCTATAACTTTTTAAGGCTTTCACTGTAATTCTTCTTTGATATCGAAAACTAATATTTGCGTTGAATAGGGTCTTCCTCTCCCTCTGAACCTATCCGTCTTATTTTCATTTCATCAATGCAATATGGTAAGATGGTGGTTCACCGTGTGTAACATGTCGAAGGAATCGTTTAAGACCCCATAAAGTATATATTTTCCGGGTCCTGCTTAGATTCTGAGTCGATCTAGCTATGTCCGTCCGTTTGTCTGTCTGTTTCAAACAGGATATATAAGGTTTGTTTGGGATTGAAAATGGGCAAAATCGGTTAATAAAAAAAGTTATGGGCAAAATACTAGAAACACAGGGTGTTGTAGCTTCATTTCATACTTTTCTGCTGATATCTTTTCAACAAAAGCATGTACGTTAACGAAGTTTTGTACAGATAGTTCGAGAGTCGATGTAAACTTGGAAACTAAAAATGGGCGTGGTCCGCCCACTTTACCGTCCACCTCTCATATAAGGTTAAACGTCAACGAAATTTTGTACAAATAGTTCGAGAGTCGATGTAAACTTGGAAACTAAAAATAGGCATGGTCCGCCCACTTCACTTCCATATAACGTAAAATTAGAAAAAGTTGATGGTGGGTATAGGTTCGGCCGAGCCGAATATAACAATCGCGCTTGTTATTACTAAAGAAAGTCCCTATCTTGAATGTTTACCCATATATGGCACTATTTTTAATTTCATGTTTTTAGGTTCAATATCTTTAGAAAATTCAAATAGCACCATTAAAAAAATGAAAAGGTACCACAAATTCTCTTTTCTGGATTCTCATTGACTTAGAACCATATATTTTAAGTTTCATATTTATGGGTTCAACCTAGGCTATGGCATTTCCTCAGTACCAAACTAAGCTGTGATAGCAATATTAAGAGTAGCAACAAGCTATGAACATGGCACCAGTATTAAATAATCACAGGGAAGTAAAATGGTTAATTTACATCGAATTTATTACCTATTGTAATATTTAACCACATTAGTGTTTACCGTTGTAAGAGGAAACCATGCTACCAATGGACAATAAGAAGATTCAAAAAAATTAACGTCAAGAAGGAGAATAATAATTATTTTGTTTCGCAAATGGAATCTGAAAACAAGATCCCATTAATATAATATGTTTATTTTTATATAAATAAGTGCTAAAAATAATTTGTAAACAAACATATATTTTTAAAATATATTTCTAATATTATTGGCTTTCACTTCAATTATATTCGTAAAATATACATTTTAAAAACCTTTGCACATTGCAGTAATTTCAGTACTTACAATCAAATTCTATGCGTTGCTTTCAACCGATATGACTCTATTGGTAACAACAACTTTTAGTTGTTCTGACCGAATTGTTTTTTTAAAATAGTTGTAGCTACAATATAATAGCTACAACTACTAAAAAATATATTATCTTGACCAATATATTGTTTGTAGTTTCCGGTAAAATTATATTAGGAAACGAAATATTCAGTTGCTCCAACTGATTTCAAAGGTAGTACGTGTAACCAACCAAATTCGGTTGTCCTAAAGAATCTGTTTTCTCTGTGTACATACTCTTGACATAAAGTCTGCCATATATTATTTTTGCATTAGTATCATATCTACAAATTATTCACACACACTTGCCAGTATATTTCAACACTCCATTCATGTACACCCGTACATACTATCTACTCTTAGTAGTATTAAATATTAGTGTTCTAAATACTCGGTACTCCTGCTCAGTTAATGCAATCATCAGTTTATTTATTTTTGGTGTCATTAAAAGAGAAGAAGCAGAGCACAACTTGTTTTATGAGTGACTGACTGACTACTCGTATGTGTGGATAACTGTGTTTATTTATTAAACGAGCTATATATTGAAATATTTAAGTTGTTAATTTTTTAGAGCAATTACTTCCGCAAATTAAATATTTACCGGTTTTTTGACATTCCTGCATTGTTTTGTGTTTAGTATTGCTACTATTGTATGAGGACTTAGTAAAATGAGCAAAAATATAACAAAGAATTAGGGTGTCATGACAAAGAAATTTTAAGGGATTTAATTGAGCGCTAATTACAAACAAAGGAAAAAAATAAATTTATTTTTATATTAAAGTTATTGTTTGAGAAATTTATAGTTAAAAATTTTAATTTTAAAAGTGTCACTTTCTTTTTAGTTTTTATACCACTCACTAAAACAAGTTAGACAAATGACAAATATGCTTACTTAAAATTATAAAGAAACCAAAATGCCCACAACTTCAAAAAAAAAAAAAAAAAAAGATTAATTGTTTGTTACCAAAAAAATCCAAAATTTTTAAAAATTTTCTCATCCATTGAAACAAAATAAAAATTCAATAATATTTTAAATGCGTAAAAAAATTGGTAGAAACTAAAGACAAACAATAAGATAAATAAAGATGGTGATTTTTAAGAAAAAATATTAGAAGTGATAAAATTAAATTACAGACAACAAAAATTAGATAAAAAAAAAAAAAAATAAAATAAAATCAAATAACGACAAATACAAAAAAATAAAAATAATACAAATAATACAAAAGAAGAAATTCAAGCAAAGTTAAATATCAGATGCGTAAAGTAAAATAAATTGCCTTAAATATATTTATTATACAAGTATCGATCTATCTTTGTGTCTGTTAGAGATACACAGATAAATAGATACTTGTACTATTTTACATGTATTTTAAGCCAGTGCTGCAGAATGTATAGAAGTACGAGTAAAATAATGTATTAAAGTAGTAAAATATGGGTATAGAAGAGTTGCCAGATGAATGAGGTATCTTCAAAATTGTGTAAAGGATTTACAAAAAATTTACTAAAAAAGTAATTTGAGGTGGGCGGCCCTCCAAAGTTGTCCATCTTGGGTATTTAATTTTTTAGAAAAAATAGCCAAAAAATCATTTATGATATGACAGAGAAGACATTTTTTTAGATAGTCCTTACAAATCTCTACAAAAATACGTTTACCTGTGCAGGTGTTATCGCTTTTAGTTTAAGAGATATTCAGGTAGAAAAAATTTTCATTTTTTTAAATTTGTTTTAACTTAGCGGCTTAGTATTGCCCTAATTTTTTTAAATATCCGCCAGATTCCTTACAAAATTTTAAATAATATGGCTGCAAGAATCATATAAATTGAAAAAGTCATAATTTTAACATTGTGTTGTCATTGAAAGGAAGTACTTAGTGCTGAAAAAGAGCTGTAGAACTTCTATTTTTAACCTATGGTTGTCATTGGTAGGATGTTATTCTTTTACACTTCTTGTTCACTGCTTTCGAAGCACTTCTCTTAAAACTAGGTTTATAAAATTTTTTAATAAAAATTCTGTTTTTGCCCTATTAAATAACAATAAAAATGCTTTAAAATTTGTAAAATTTCAATTTTGTTTTTTTATAATTTTTTCCTGCTAAAAATTCATTTATTTTCCCTTTTTTGAAAGTAATTATTAAGAACTTCAAAAAAAGTTTAAAATAATTACTTTGTTCCACTTTCGAAGTTGTGAAAATGTTCTTTTCTGGAAGAACTTCATCGTTTTTTGCTGGGTATATGAAATGGTATATTAATCTGAAGTTGGAATTTTAAAAAAATTTTTAATTTTTTGGGTTTTCTTTAAAAAAGGTGGCAATATTTATTCACTGATAAAATTTGTTTTTATACCCACTATCAAAAATATTGATTATATATTGATTTTGTCATCCGTCTGTCTGTTGAAAGCAGGATAGGGCTCGAACGGGACAACGTAGTGGGACGAAATTTGGCACAAATATTTATCCTATATAATGTTTATTTGGTATTGAAAATGGGCAAAATCGGTTAATAAAAAAGTTATGGGCTAAAAACTAGAAAGACCGGGTGTCCGTTTCATACATTTCTGCAGATATTTCTTAAACAAAAGCATGTACGACATCGAAATTTTGTATAAATAGTTTGAGGGTCTATACAAACTTGGAAACTAAAAATTGGTGTGGTCCGTCCACTTTACCGCCCACCTCCCATATAATGTAAAATTTGAAAAGTTTGAAGGTGGGTATATATATTCGGCCGAGCCGAATATAACATTCGCGCTTGTTTGTTTTAGGCCTTATCATTATACCCTACACCACTATAGGTGGTTGGGGTATTATGCGTTTGTGCTGATGTTTGTAACGCACAGAAAATATCCCCACTTTAAAGTATACCAATCAACTCAGAATCACTTTATGAATCGATTTAACCATGTCCGTCTGGTGGTCTGGCTGTCAATCTATATAATCCTTGTGAATAAAGTACAGGTTGCAAATATAAATATATTTTGATGAAATTTGGCACGAATAATTATTTTGGCACAAGAACGAAGACTATTGAAATTAGTTACGATCAGTTCATTATATCATCTAGACCTATATAAATGTCCTACCAGAATAGAGGTTTAACGATTGTATGCTTTAAACATATAAATAAGTATTTTAACGAAATTCGTTGCAAAGAAGTTTTGTATAAGCATCAATGTTTGTGTTAAATTTCGTCAAGATCAGCCAATAATTGACCACAGCTCCCATATAAAACCCTGTTTCGAAAATCACTTTAACGTGCATACATCCCATACAAATGTTATTATAAAGTTAACATTTGACACAAATAAGTTCTTTTTAGTAGGAAACACAGTGCGAAATTGTATAAGGTTCGGTACATAATTTGTAATAGGTCCCATATAAATAAACCCACTTTCGGGAATCACCCTAAAGCGCATAAATTTATATAAATTATCCATTAATGTCCACTGTTACGTAACGTAACGCGACAATGTCTAAGTTTAAAACTATATTGTAAAAAAATGGAATAATAGGCTTCGTCCTTGTGGCAAAATAACTACTCGCGCCAAATTTCATCAAAATGTCTTTAAAACTGCGACCTATACTTTGTTCACAAGGTTTACATGGACAAATTTCAGTTTTGTTATGAATTGTGTAACTTAATATTCGTCCAACATCCTCAAATGTTTTTTCTTTCACATTCTCTCCTGTTATTGTGGCAAAAGGTGATTTTGTAATTTCCTTTTTTGACAGCTTGCAAAAACTCGATTTTAACGACAGGATTGCAAAAAGGCTTATTATTTATATTCAACATATTTTAACGAAGAGAATATTTGTATACTAAAATAAAACAAATCAAATTTGTTTATTTTATTGTTTAAAAATATATAAGGCGTGTCCGATGAAAATTAGGAAGTGGAATAGGACACAGGGCCATTATCAGTACTTTTTGACCTCCACTATTTTCAATACAAAAAGGACTAGATGTGAACTTTTTTTTTTATTAAATAAAATAGCTTATAAATAAACATGAAAATTTGTTTTAGCAAGTGGTTATAGAACCGTCCTTGTTTATTATTAGCAATTTGATAAATATTGTGGGTATGAATAAGTAAGGGCCCTACGGAAAAATTTGCCCTAGTCATTATACCCGCATTCAGATCAGATTTATTTTTATATATCTTTATTCTTGTGCCACCTTTTAGCTTGAAAACGTAGATCATGGGGCAGATGCGGTCCTATTTCAAATGGAGAAAGGCATATCCGGTAACCGGATGTAGACACTTGGTTCCATATATGAATTTAGAAAATTTTTTCAATGATGAATTAGTACAAATATTGCAAAATTTCTTAAATATATCATTTTATTGTGCATTTTTTCAAACAATTTTAAAATTTTTAGGTTTTTCTTACAAAACCCATGAGATTTATATAGAAAATATAAGGTCCAAAAATTAGTGAGTAATTCCCACTGTTACGTATATGTAACGGCTTATAACTTTCTTCTTAACCAAATATAAACTATTTTTCAACGTTTATGGGCTTATATGCCTCAGTTGATATGTTTAAAATTTTAAATATCTAAGTTGGCTAGATCTTTACATGATGCTGTAGGGTATCATATGGCTGGGCTTGATCGATTATAACTTTCCATCTCGGTGTTTTTATTTGGTTCAACTATAATAATAACACTGGTCGACAAAAAAATTGTTTCGTGCTCCTTTAAAGAAAAATATGTGGACTAGATGGAATACCGTATGCTAGGTCGAGGTTTTTTGTATGGGCGTGTCTAATATTGCGCCCTAAATAAGCCGATTACTCGAGTATATTTCATTATAACTCGAGAATGGTATGCACGATTTATATAACTGATACACCAAATTATGAATAAAATTGGCTTTCTACTATTAAATTTTTATCCGTTCAACAGTTTAGATGAAATTTCGAAATAAGTGTCCGAAAAAAATTTGTTCATGCTAAATTCAAGATTTCTTTTTTTTGCTTAAACTTCATTTTAAAAGTGAAAGCATCAAAAATGTTTCAGTTTATCACCTTTATCTCAAAGCTGGCAAAACTACGAGTAAATAAAGCCACGTATCGTAAACATTGATGCACAAATTTTGATCGCATTCACAGTTATTAGGATACCCATGCATACCTACAGTAAAGTGGAGATACACTAGTGTGCAAAAAAAATTTTTTTTTTTTTTTTTTTTTTTTTTTGTCTTAAATAAAAAACAGGTGGAATATAAAGCGCTAAATAAGAATGGACATGACTACTATGACCCAGCATTTAGGCGGTCACACTAGTATAACTCGAGAACGATTTGTTCTATTAAAATAAATTAAACTGACTTAAATTGTTTTTAAGATGAATTTACATAATTTTTCGTTCAGTTAATATTTCCGTAGTTATTCGGTAATTAATAGCGAAAAAATTTATTATTCTTTTTTTTTAAATAGTGAAAATTTTAATCCATAACTGAAATTGTTGAGCGAATATAAAATATTGTTGACATGGCTTGAAGACAATTTTATTATGCATCTTTCGGTGTATCATTTGTCAAAATCGAGTAAACGGTTCTTGAGTTATAGTCTAAATTTGACAAACCATTCTCGAATTTTATAGTGTGACCGCTGAATAAGGTGATGATATTAGTGATGCACTTAAAAAAAATCAGTTCGTGATAGAAAAAAAGTAAATGCAGATTCTTGTTTAACTCGTCAAAATCCACCTAGTCCATCTATTTTTGTTTCAAGGAAAAATAAAAAAAAAAAATTGTTTTGCTCACCACTGTATTTCTACTCAATTGTATGTACAGATGGGTATTTTTACTTAACTGCAAGATTTGTGCATCAATTTTGAAGATACATACCTTATTTCGTTCGCAACATTAAAAGCTTTAAAATAAAAATGATAAACAGAACAATTTTTGATGTTTTCATTTATTAAAAGAAATTTTAGCAACAAAAGAATCTAAAATTTTGCATGAAAGAGATTTGTTTTGGACACTTATTTCAAAATAACTTCGAAACTATTGAGCACATAAAAAAATAAATTGTGAATGATTTGAAGATATTTTTAGTACGCATCTTTTGGTGTATCACTTATGTCACACCGTTCTTGAGTTATGAGGGAATATACTAGAGTAATGGCCTTACTATGGGCGAAATATTAGACACGCCCATACAAAAAAATCCAGACCTGATGGAAAAAATCGTAAAATAACATTTTAACCAAATGAGGGTTAGTCAGAGAAGCAAAACTCGGCATATAGCTTTGCCTTGGTATCTTATACATCATGTCAAAATTTTTCAATAATCATGTGTGATCTACTTGATCAAAGTTCACAAAAATCTCTTGATTTGCATATAACTCACTTACGTATTTTTGCTATTACAATAATTTTGGATCATAAAATTATTTACAGGATCTATAAAACATCAATAGGAAACTAAATGCTAAGTTTCTTTTTTTTTTCCTTCAAATTCTGGTTTAAATCTTATTTTTCGAGTTCTTTTTGCCAGAAAATTACTTCTTGATTTTGGGCATTTCAAAAAGCCATAATCTGTGGAATTCAACAAGATTTAGCCCAAAATTTGCATTTAAAATTAATTGTTTATGATCGATGAAAAGAAAAAATTTTAAAAAAGTTGTAATTTTCAAGACTTTGTTCGTTTTGAGCCACCTACAAATTTTCTTTAATCAGTTCATTAAACTGAAAAAAGTAATTTCAATGAATGAAGTACATTAAATGAAATTCATTATTTTTTTCAAAGAATTTATTAACTTAATGTACGAATTCATTGCTTCAATGAAAATATTCATTAAAATTCAATGAAAAAATTAACGCTATTATGAACATTACATTGAAACAATTCATTAAATTTATTTCTTAAAACAATAAGTAAATCAGTTATTTGATTTAATGTATTAGTTCATTGAATTAATTTATTCAATGTACTAATACATTGATTTAATTAAGAAGAAGTTTTATACAATGAACAAAAGCATTGAACCAATGAAATATTTCATTAAATTATATTAAAATAAATGCTTTTTAACGGCAAATAAAGTAAAACGAAAACAAATACAGCTCATTTTTATTTTATCTCTTAACAAGAAATGAAGCGTTTTAAACAAAGGACAGAAAATATAAAAAAAAAATCAGTGTTGTGATAAAAACAAAAATAATTAAAAAGTAAATAAGTTATAAAACGAATTATTAAAATACAAATATAATTTATTCGGAAAGGAGAAGTCGAGCAGCATAATTGAATACACCAAATTAAATTAATTACCAAAAGAAGGAATTTGGAGACTTGCCTTCCTAACACGTAAGTTTAATAATGTTTATGATTTTAAACAGTTTTTAAATATTACATTTTATTTATATTTATGTAGATAAAACAATTAACACTCAGAGGAATGTGTTATTAGCCTCAAATACCAGGGTTTCAAAAAATATTGTGATTTCAAAACCAAGAGGATTCTATTCGTAAGTATATACATAATTATATGAAATATTTTAATTGAATTCTTAATAAAAATATATTATAGACTGATCAAGATTTGAATGCTACATCTGGTGATCGTCAAAATAAGGGAATTTCTATAGACAAGAAAAATTTAAAGGTAACTAGTTCAAATATTTTAAGCAATTGAACGAATTTTAAACATTTTATTTATAAACTTTTTTTGTTCAGGATGATGCTGTTGTTATATTAATGTGGCGTCTAAATGGATATTCCATACCATCATTGAGCAATATAGAGGACAACAGGAATTACTATATTATTATAAATGACAAAGCAAACACGATCACATCTGTAACATGCATTTTGTTTACTTACATTTTTTAGTGATATGTAATATTTTTATATTTATATTTTATTTTTGCTTATATTACCTCAATATCATATAATTTAATCATTTAATTTAAAATAAAATAAAAACCAAAAATACAGAAAAAGCTATTATTATAATACATTTTTAATGTATAGTTTCATTGGGACAAAACATGAGTTCATTGAAATCAATGTACTGTTCACTGGAATTATTTATTTTATTTAATGAACGTGTTCATCGATTCAATGTAAGAATAAATTTAATCAATGAACTTGTACATTGAATTTTAATATTAATGTATGGCAATACATTGTTTCGATGAACCTATACATAGGGTCAAAATTATTGCACAAATTCATTGTAACAATGAACTTTTTCATTGTATTTATGTACCTTTTCGGTTCAGTATACTTGGCATGTTTTAGTTTTTTGACTATTCGAATATTTCCAGGGGGTGAGAACCAAAATCAGGACACTTTTTAAGTACTTAGAATTTTGGTATTTTTATGAAATATTTTAGATATGTAACAATATTTTAAGGCTTTGAAAGCTCGTTTAATAAAAATTGGTAATAAATATGAGTCTATGAAGGACAAAAAGTCAAAATTCAAGTCATGATAAAATAATGACTCCAAATACATACGAGCCAATGATTGATAATACGGCAATGTTTATTTGCAAAAAGTATTGGATATACAAACACTGAATCTACAATTTAATCCAACATAAAATAATTGTCCTTATATGAAGAAGAAATTGGCTAATAGGATATGAAGTAGAAAGTGGCTACAGGACCATATTGGATTAAAAAACACACACAAAATTAAAACTTACTATGACATTCATTAATTTATTTATTTGATGAAAAACGTTCAGCAGTTATACATACCGGTTTATGCCATACTAGCTCATACCCGGTGTGCTTCGCCACCCCCCGAAATGAAATACATAGTAATTAAAGGATTAAAAAAATATATTTATTTAATAATTAAAATAAAACATTTTTCTTAAAAATTAGATAGATGGATAGATAGATAGATAGATAGATAGATAGATAGATAGATAGATAGATAGATAGATAGATAGATAGATAGATAGATAGATAGATAGATAGATAGATAGATAGATAGATAGATAGATAGATAGATAGATAGATAGATAGATAGATAGATAGATAGATAGATAGATAGATAGATAGATAGATAGATAGATAGATAGATAGATAGATAGATAGATAGATAGATAGATAGATAGATAGATAGATAGATAGATAGATAGATAGATAGATAGATAGATAGATAGATAGATAGATAGATAGATAGATAGATAGATAGATAGATAGATAGATAGATAGATAGATAGATAGATAGATAGATAGATAGATAGATAGATAGATAGATAGATAGATAGATAGATAGATAGATAGATAGATAGATAGATAGATAGATAGATAGATAGATAGATAGATAGATAGATAGATAGATAGATAGATAGATAGATAGATAGATAGATAGATAGATAGATAGATAGATAGATAGATAGATAGATAGATAGATAGATAGATAGATAGATAGATAGATAGATAGATAGATAGATAGATAGATAGATAGATGTTTCCCGTGCAAAATATGAAAATTCAAGCTCTAAAAGTTTCCCAGATATACTAATTTTTGTATTTAATTTTTATGGGAGGGACCATAACCCCATAATCCGCTAATTTATTAGAAAAATGTTTTCATGAATGTCAAAATTCTTTGTGCAAAATTTGAGCATTCCAACTCCAATAGTTTCCCAGATATACGAATTTTTGCATTTAATTCATATGGGAGGTACCATGGCCTATTTTTCTTAAATATTAATATTGATACCAAAGGGGCTCCGACAAAATTTTAGAACTCTGACTGTTATATTTTCTCAGATATGATAATTTAATATTTTCTTTATATGGGAGGTGCCACGCCCACTATTGCTAGTGTACCAATTTTTGTCCAAAATATTCATATTGAAGCTAATGCTAGTCGTACAAAATTTGAGATCTCTAACTTTTATAGTTTCCCAGATATAAAAATTTTGGTATTAACTTTATATGAGAGATGACACGTCCACTATTTCTTTTCCGCCCATTTTTGCACAAAATGTTCACCTTGATACTTAAGTTTATTGTACAAAATTTGTGAAATATAACTGTTATAGTTTCCTAAATTTACGGCATTTGGTATTGGCAAGCAATATTAGGCGTGGGATGTGCCACAAACATACATACATACATACATACATACATACATACATACATACATACATACATACATACATACATACATACATACATACATACATACATACATACATACATACATACATACATACATACATACATACATACATACATACATACATACATACATACATACATACAAACACACATTAATTTTTATATATATACAGTTAGGGACAAAACTATTTGTACACCCCATGCATTTCGTATATCTTCAATAATTTATAAAGAATAAAAAATTATTATATGTAGTTTTAATTCAGGTCCATTTTTATTGAATTATTTGATAAAAAATAAATTAATATAGTATAACACATTGTTAAAAAAAAGTACAATTTAAGTAAAAACCTTTGGGACAAAAGTATTTGTACATCAGTACTTTGTACAATTATTTGTACGTTGGACTCTTGTATGATGATTTTTTTAAATACCGTTATATTTTCTTCGTTAATCGAGTTTTATTTTACAAAATAAGAAGTTGGTTTTAACGTTTTGAATAATAAGCACATCAAAAATGGGAAAGCGAAAAGAGTTGAGTTTGGATATTAAAAATTTAATTATTGATGAACATAAAAAAGGAAAATCTCTCCGGAATATAAGTAATTTAGTAAATTTGCAACATTCCACAGTACAATACATTGTAAACAAGTATAAAAACAGCGGATCTGTTGAAAATGTGCCAAGAACTGGACGGCCAAAAAAGGTTTCCAGACGGGAAGCGAACTTGGTGATAAAAGAAGTGGCAAGAAATCCAAGAGTAACTTGGGCAAAATTAGCGGAACAAATCGCAAATACTACCGGAAAAATTGTTCATCCAAAAACAGTAGGGAGGATCTTACATTCTGCGGGATATGCAAGTAGAATTCCCCGCAAGAAACCGCTGATTAGTAAAAAAAACCAGCATTTGCGTTTAGAGTTTGCCAAACGATACATTGATAATGACGAAGAATTTTGGAATAGGGTTTTGTTTACTGATGAAACCAAAGTCAATCTTTTCGGAAATGATAGCAGGGGAAAAGTGTGGCGCAAAAAAAATACAGCGTTAGATGTTAACAATTTGACCCCAACAGTGAAACATGGTGGGGGAAGTGTTATGGTATGGGGGGCAATAGCAGCCAGTGGGGTAGGGCGAATGGTATTTATAGATGGTGTAATGGACCAGCATCAATATAAACGTATATTGGAAGACAATTTGAAGGATTCCGTAGATGGTTTGGGTCTTGGCCAAAGTTGGATATTCCAACAGGACAATGACCCAAAACATACAGCGCGTTCAGTGAAGGAGTGGTTGCTTTACCATGCACCAAGACAACTTAATTCTCCTCCCCAATCACCTGACTTAAACCCCATCGAACACTGTTGGGATATTTTGAAACGTAAAGTCGCTACAAAGCACGTCCGAAGCAGGGATGAACTTAAAATTGCTTTGCAGGAAGCCTGGAAGGAAATATCTCCAGATGAAACGAGAAATTTGGTCCGATCGATGCCCAGAAGATTACAGGCCGTGATAGATGCAAAAGGAGGACCTACAAAATATTAAATTTTTCCAATATAAGTATTATAAGTAGGTGTAGATTATATGTACAAATACTTTTGTCCCAATGAATTTTCATTATTTTGTATTTTTTTAAAAACTATATACATTTTTAAAGCCAAACTTTGAAAAAAATCTTGTTTTCTTTCAATGTAAAAACATTTTCTTGACATACTGTATGTACCATTTTGGTTCAGTGTGTTTTTATCTGTTACTGTTAAATTCATAAAATGTTTGGGAATAATTTTTTAATCAAATTTTGCAATGGTGATGTGAAAAGGGTGGCTTGGACCTAGGGAATTAAAAGCCTCATACAAAGTAAATATAAATTACAACATCAATATGGATAAGGCATGAGCTAAATTAGTTTCTTATATATAAATAGAAGTAAACGATTTTTAAGATAAACTTATTCCTTAATCGATCACATAGATTTTAATATTTTTTCTGATTTTTTTTTTACAAGTCATAAACAATCTGGCAACTCTTTCAAATATCTATTATTTGCTTGGAGACAGTACTCTCTATATATGTAAATGTATATGTAATTTTGTTTATAATATTGTAAATCTATACTTTTTTGTTATAGATTCATTCTATTGTTGCTATTTGGTGTAAGAGTATTGTCTTAAATCTCTGTTGTTGTCAAGTGTTAGTAGCAAGAATAAGCGTTTCATATGCAGATAAATGTTTATACATATGTATGTGTACGTGTAAAACAGATATTATATCTGTTTGTGTATATGGTTTTAAGCTCTTGGCAAAGTTAAATAAGTTACTCATACCCCCTCAGTTACCATTTACTACTTACCACTTCCTAATGTATACAATATTAAGATTATAACCAAAAAATTGTAGCTACATATTTGTCTGTCCGAACGTCTGTTTGTCTGTCTATGAGCTGCTGTTGTTCTCGTTGGTATTACAACTTAAATTCATGGTAAAATACACATGAATGGTATTTTAAATCAATAATACAATATTTCAATATATATTTTGTTGTTGTTGTTTAAATCTAAATATTCAGCTATTGTTTGTTATTATTTTTATTTTTTTTTTTGGTAGATGTATAAATAAAAGAAAGAACAAACCTACTTATTTGAATAAATTAAATTTTATATTTTTTATTTTTTGGTAGTAACAACAATAAGCAAAGATTTTATCAAGATTTTGTTGATATTTTTTTATATATTTTTTTACTCTTCAAATTAGTTACTAGTTAGGAGAATTATTCTCTTTTTATTACTAATATATACTTGTAATAAATACTTTTTTTTTTTTATTTTAGTATAATACATATGTTTTAATAAAGGTACAGTTGTGTGGTAATATTTTTTCTTTTGCTTAACAAAATTATTTGTTAAAGTCTTTAAATTTACATAATTTTAAAAGATATCTTAAAAGTATTTGTATGTTTTTATGTATTTTTTTCTTAAATTGTAATTAAAATCAATATTTACATCCATAGTTTACATATTACAGAGTTATGTAAGCAAATTTATTTTCACATGTCGACAACTTGTGTATGCAAATAAATATTTTGTTGAAGTATTATTTTTTGAAATCGTATAATGTGTATAAATTTAAGATTCTTATTTTGTTAAATATATAGAGCTCTTGATAAAACATATTTAAGTATTTATTTAGGTTAAAATTATTTTGCTAGAATGGAAGAGATATAATTTAATTCTGTAAGAACATGATTTATATTAAACTTTATAGAATTCTCAAAGGAAGTCTTTTAGAAGGTTTGAATAAGTAAATAAGTTTAGGTTAAAGAGCTTATGTAAATTAGAAATTAAGCTATGACACTAGAATAAGTTGGTAGGTAATTTAATGTTTTATTGTAGATATGAAGCATACAATATGACAAAATTGAGTCAAATATTTTAGAATCATAAGATATCAAGGTAAATAGTTTGTGGTTTTATGGTAAATTTGTAAGGATTTTTATTTTGTCGTTATAAAATTTACTTTAATATTCATACTTTTGTAGATTTGCTTATCAAAATTTGACATTTAATATTTAAATAAATGTAATATATGTTATCATAAAAATGTGAATTTTTGAAATCTTAAATTTCCAATTAAGCTATTTTTTTCACCTACATTTGTTTTAAGGAGAAAATATTTTTATTACCCTTCACAAAGGTTTGTCGTTCTATTTATAAATTATTTTTGTTGGATATTGAAATAAAAAAATTAAGTTGAAAAATCAGTCAATGGAAAAACTTTGAAATTTTAAAAGAATATAAAATTTTTTGGGTACATTTTTACTGACATATAAATTTGCAAAGATCTAAAGAGACATACTTATAAGTAATAATATTCCGGCAGGATATTTCTCTAGAAGCTAGATGAGATAAAGAATCGATCATAACCAACTTCAATAGACTTGGTCCTTTTATTAACAAATTCTTATCTGTATTGCTCAATAGAGTAGTTCCATGTCAAAACGGACAGCAATCGGATTTAAAATCTCCGATTTCAATAAAATTTTTGTAAATATTTAAAATTTTACATACAAAAAATCAGCTTTTTACCGTATTTTTCTTCATAACTCAAAAACCAAAAGAGGCTCCAACTTGAAATTTGGCACAAATATAGAGTAGGGTTTTATTATCATTATATATATTTTTTAAGATTTTAAAGTCAATATGTTTTTTGATAAATGAAATACTTACGATAAAAATAAAAACTGAACGATGTTTATTTTAGAAGTTATGAGCAATAAAGTGTGATTACTTTTGGAACATATTCAACCGCTATTTCATTTTTGAAACCAGGAAGAGTCTTTGTTTAGAATGTTTGTGATTTGAGCAACATTTGCAATATGTAATATATGTAGCGAATTTCATTGAAATCAGAGAATCAGAGATATCAAATCCGAAAATGTCTGTTTTTTGCCCGTTTTGATATGGAATCACTCAAGGACAACCAGACGGACGGACAGACGTCGATAAATCGACTCAAAAAATGGTTCTGAGTAAAACAATGTACTTTAAGGTTTGGGTCTGAAGATGTTTTCTGTATGCTATAAACTTCTGCACAAAAGAAGAATACCCCAGCCACTTATACTTAGATAGGAATTAGACCGAAAATTCTTAACATATATAAAATTCAATAATTTGGAATTTCTGTTTGGAACTTTTTGGACTTTATGTGCTTTCAACTCTGCATTAGCTTTAAATTTTCGCACCAAATAGTCGAAACACTGAGATACCTGAGCTGCTTTTCTACCAGTTTCTTTCAATATGCTTTAAAATTTCTAGCCTTCCCAATATCATGTGGTCCTTTCTTTCCGAACCAGGTTTCATATCAATGGTCAAGTTCTTCTGATACTGTTTAATAACATTAAAAACAGTTTGACGGCAGAAATTTAATTCTGTGGCCAATTATTTGTAGAACCTATTTAGATATTTTTGATTTTTTTTTTAATAATTTGTAGCATGTAAATCTTTTTCGTCACTCATTTTGATGAAAATTACGACAAATCAACATGGCTGTTATTAAAAATAATAACTGATGTATTTTTCCATGATCAAAAAATTTTCAATATTGATTCCGAAAAAATGTATGAGGCTAAACGTGTGTTAAGATTTTTTCGATCGCACTCCTTATATGTCATAAGAGGTACACCAATATCACAGTTTGGTTCGATATGATCCAGGGTGGTTCCTGCCTTACAGTTACCATCTATGTCCCTATGTCCAGGAACCCATATAAGGGTGGTCGAGGAATGTCTCTCTATCTCTTCCAGAGACGCCCGGCATTCTTGAACAATTTTCGATGTTGTGAAAATTGTTCAAGAATGCCGGGGAATTTATGGCCGCTTTACTATCAGTAAGTATATAGATATTCCTATGTATCATCCCATGATACTGAATCGATTTAGCGGCTAATTTTATGGCCATAATATTAGCCAGTAATACGCTACTGTAGTATGGTAGCTTGAAGAACAGCCTGTTCTGAGTAGATGCCACATCCGGCACTATCACGTGTTTTTGACCCATCGGTAAAGATAGCAATGGTGCCATATGATATTAGGAGACCATTGTCACGGTATTTCCAGGATAATTTCAAAAATTTCTAAAAAATAATTGTTGGGAAAAGTTTTTATAAGATTTTGATAAAAAACCATTAATAATACAATAAAAAACGAGAGAGATACTATAGTCAGTCAAGGCAGACCATATGATATCCTACACCATTTTGTAGGAGCTAAAAATTAGACATGTGGCCAATTGTAGACCAACACTTTTACTAAATATAATATAAATTATACAAATACAATTTATATTATACAATGCATTGATAATAACATCTATATGATTTAAGGCCTTTTAGGGCGATTCCCGGAAGAGGGTTAATATGGGAGCTATGGTAAATTATGGATCGACTCTCATAAATTTTGACAATGTTGTTTCTGCTTATAAAAAACTTATTTGTGTCTAATATTAACATAATACTATCATTCGTATGGGATTTATGCACGTCAAAGTGATTTTCGGAAGAGGGGTTTATATGGGCGCTGTGATCAATTATGGACCGTTCTTGAAGAAATTTGGTACAAAGATTGATATTATACAAAACTCCTTTATATCGAGTTTCATTGAAATATTGCTATATTTAAGGTATTTTGATCGTTAAAACCCTATTCCGGGAGGACATTTCTATGGGGGCTAGATGAAATAATTGACTGATCATAACCAATTTCAATAAGCTTCGTCTTATGTCAAAATAATTACTTTTGGTAAATTTCATTAAGATATCTTTTAAATTGCGACCTGTGCTTTGTTCACAAGGTTTACAGACAGCCAGACGGACGGACGAATGGACATCGTTAAATCGACTCAGAAAGTGATTCTGAGTCGAACGGTATACTTCAAGGTGGGGATCCGATAATTTTTTCTTTGCGTTACAAACATCAGCTCAAACGCATAATACCCTAACCACCTCTGATGGTGTAGGGTATAATAATTGTTAAATACAATGGACGAACTTTGAGTACGAGTTATATAAAAACTACATTCGTAAGAGAACGTTCCTTAATAAAGTAATTCTTTTCGACCAGACGGGCGAATTTCGATCCCACGAATAATGTTACCTGTTACCAAGACTAGACTAAGGGCCGTTATTATAACCTACCTATAAGGTATCAGATAGTTAAAGGTAAGATAAACTATAGTGAACGATAAAGTGAGCTTTATCTACTTTTGGTTATTACAACTTGGTTTTAAGGTAAATTTTATAATTTTGATAATACGGCAATATCAAAGCAAAAAACCGATTACTTTTAGCCACTTACCGTAGTGGCAACATGTACTATTTGAACGTAACTGCCACTAACGGAAATATAAACAAATAAAAAACAAAGAAATTTTTAAAATAAATGAGTTTAAGCTAACTAAAAGACAACGCCAGAGCAAATATAAATATAGACAGACAAATTACTAAAAACTACAGCGGAATAAATATGATTTTATTTATTTCTTTTATAAAGCAGAAAATATGGCAGCTCTGAATACATAAACCGTCCGATAAAAGTTAATGGTCAGATGTTCTTACCTTTAGCTTATTGGTCAATTTTGGCTTAACTTATAACAACCAAAAACAGTTAAAGTGAACGATAACATCCTAACTTTAGTTATTGGAAAGTTATAATAAAGGGCCTAAGAAGTATAAATAGAGTGCAGTTGAGTAGATATTACGACTTTACTACGTACGAATACCCTCCTTAATCGCTCTTCCAAAACAAGTGAACCTTTTGGCATAAAATATTCCGAACTCGGTTCCAGTCATAGTTTCATATGTAATATTTTATGTAAATGCATACTAAGTGATATAATTAACTTCTTATGTTTTTGAAAATACATTCCATGCTGCTAAATTTAGACATTTAATGATGTTATTAGAGTGATCTGAGGAGGTAGATTAATAATAAATGTGTCGGATCGCTTATTTATCTTTTTATATTCTTCGAAGTATCATACAACAGCAGTTTATTTGGTAGCAATTAACTCGCTTTTAGACAGTAAAATTCTATGAGCGTATTAGTAATTGCCCCTTTACTGACTCTATGGTAAGCGGGAGGAAGACAAAAAGAAGAATCAAAAATTTTTAACTGACTCATTGTAACCAGTAAAGTGGATGTGTACGCACAAAAGTTACACTTTGTAGCCGTTGAGGTGGCAATAGACTTCCTCCTAATACAGTGACTAGTCACGTAGCTAATAAAGTGACTATTGCTAATGTAGTCGTATAGGTAATTTGTACGCAATTGCCACCATACCCTGCATGGGTATGGGGGCAATGCAAACACCCTCACAATGCTTATTTCAATTGGATTAGTTGTTAAGCATATCCACAGATATGCATTTTTAAACATATAATGGTCATTTAAAACATAATATAATATAATTTAATTTTAATTCATTTTACTTTTAAAATAATAATCGGTTAAAAAATCGATTATGGGACTCGATTAATCGCCAATAAAAATAAAAATTAAGATGGTTGATCGATTAATCAAAGATCAATTACTAAATTTTCATACCATGCACTATTTTTTACAATTAAGGTGCTTTAACATGATCTTTAATAAATTTTGAAACGTTTCAATTTAATATTGATTGAAAACAATTTCAATAGCATGTTATAAAAAAACACTAAGAGTTATTTTTGCATTAAGTTAATCATTTTAAATCTGCATATTTATATAAAGATTCTATAAAGCAATTATTACTTTAATTTTTTTTTTTCAAAAAAATTATCTCCCCACGATACAAAAGATTAATGAAATACTGTCATATTTTGATTTTTAACTTAAAATTTACCTTTTGATTTCGGTTGGCGGTAAAAAAAAACACAAAAATTTAAATCACTTTAAAAACCTTTTGCCGACAAGATTGATTCCGAATAATTTCAAAATAGCAACAACAAAATCTGAAATTACTTAGTACTTAAAAATGAGTTGAACATGCATAAATGAGCAAAAAACTAAAAAAGAAGAAAACAATAAAGATGAAATAAAATCAACACATGGTATGAAGTTCAAACAATGTTTCCAAAATAATCGCACACCTTGACATTGACGTGTGTGTTTTCTTAAATTCATTTAAAATAAAAATAAAAAAAAAAATTAATTCGTTCTTAAAAGTTAAAAAAAAGATACAAAATAAATGGAACAGACCGGCCATCAAAATCAACGCGCTTTACAAAGTTTGACGACTACAATTCCTGAGAAGGATTATTATTATTACGACAGAAGAGTGAATACATAAGTAATAATTTTGTGTATTTTTTGTTACCACACAGTTCTGAAGTGATTTTTATGAACTTTCTAAGTGGAATAGACTACGTTTTAGTTTACTACGAGACGCTAATGTTGCCAGCTGACTTATTTTTTATAATTTAATAACATAAAATTGGACACGAGAAAGTTTTTAGATATTGATGAAGAACTACAGTATGAAAAGAACTGTAAGGTGTGCACTTAAAATTGTTGTATCTTTTTCAGTTTAAGTTTTGCTCGTACTCATGCAACAAAGTAATTAAATTTTTGTATGAATGATGTTTCCAAATTCCAAGTACTTAAGAGTAGTGGGAGCACTATTGACTGATTTTTTTTTAGTTGTAAAAGTATTTTTGTTAAGTTTAAATCTTGCAGTCGGTATGTTTCTTTCCGCTTTTATGAGTATCTTTTTTGGATTTTTCATATCTTGTAAATTCATTTTTTAGATGTTATATATAACCTGGGTAAAATTTATATTTCTTTTTCTTTAAATATCAAATTCAACAATTTTCTTTATATGGAAGATGGGCGGTAAAGTGGGCGGATCACGCCCATTTTTGTCTTCCAAGTTTATATCGACCCCCAAACTATCTGTACAAAATTTCGTTGTCATACATGCTTTTGTATAAGAGATATCAGCAGAAAAGTATGAAATAAAGCTACAACGGACACCCTGTGTTTCTAGTTTTTAACCCATAACTCTTTTGTTTATTAACCGATTTTGACAATTTTCAATACCAAACAAATCTTATATAAAATAAATATTTGAGGCAAATTTCAACAGACAGACAGACGGACAGACGGACGGACGGACATAGCTAAATCGACTCAGAAACGACCCAGAAAATTTATGTTTTATGGGGTCTTAAATGATTCCATCGATATTTTATACACGAAATAACAAAATCAGTATACCCCTATCTTTTAGATGGTGGGTATAAAAACAAAGCAAGTTACCTCTTATGTTCTAAGACAAATTCTTTAAAATATTATCCAGAATTATTAATAATTTATTATCTTACTACTATTGATCCATATATAAATAAAAAAAAAAAAAAAAATATCATTTTGCTGTCATTCATTGCTTAAGAACAATTATATTTTATTTTTATCCGGTTAATTGTATTTTGCCAAAAATTTCATTTTGCATTTTATTTTTTGTTAATAACTCGTAATTGTTTTTAAACCAACAATTAATTTCATATTTCTTTGTTTCATCATCACCATACCAGCAAAAAAAAAAAAAAACTTCAATCATTATTGAAATAGTCTGCAATTTTTTTCACAGTCTGTCAGTTATGTGTAAATTCTGTTTAAATCATCATTTTATGACCGAGTCACTAACGAAAGCTTTAAAATAAAAACGTAATAAATAGCATTTTAATAATTAAACTTTATTTATTTTTCTACTAAATGCGAGTATATATTTTGGCAATTTGCAATTTGAATATGAATTTGTTTGTTGGTCATTATTTCATTAGCATTATTCTTTTTCTGTGAATAGTTAGTTATAATTTATAGTCATCATTTGCATTTAAGTGGAATTGAAACTACTAATTATAATTTTATAGTATTTTGGCAATGAATAAAATTGTATGTGAAGCACTTATAAATTTGTGTGCTAATAAAATTAAATTATATAAAGAGTAATTATTAGGCATAATTCTTAAATTGTATGTCATTTTATGTAGAAACGAGCGTGGAAGTCTGGCAATGCTAGGAAAAATAATATGATGATAATAATAATAAAAAAGATGCACAAACAAATCCAAACAAATTCTCCCTAATCGAAGTTAAACATTTTAAGTCATTAGAATCTAATAGGCTAATATTGAATAAAATCTAATATAGCAAACCAAAATATCTTAAAACCAAAACAGACTTCAAAAAATATAACATTAAATAAAAAAAAAAAAAAAAACACGTATCTCCGCTCCCTGTTAGAAATATCTGAATCCGTTAGAATTTATGTGACGAAATGTTTTATAAGTAAGTCGACTTTTAAGTTTTTACGTCATCTGATAGTTTCAGAAAGCTTTAGGGAGAGAAAAATGCTTAGAAAATAAAATATATAAATTCACAGGGTGCGGAAGCCCTGGCAGACATTTTAAAATTTGCCTCCGCACTAAGCGGCATTTACCCTGAAAAGCTGGCCAAAAAGGTGTGAGGACATGTTTCTAAAATATTTTGTCTCTCTGTAATTATATGAAGAAAAAAAAATATATATTTTTTTTACGTTCATACTTAGCATTGAAATTTAGTTTAGAAAATTTTTTAGGAAATTTCATTCATTGAAAATTTTCAAACACATAAAGTTGTAAAGGAAACGGAAGCTAAAATTTAAAGCAAAATAGTTTTTGAAAAATTTGGAAAAGCCGTGAATATTTTGAGGATTTATACATAGAGGAAGGAAAGATTTGGAAACAATAAAGTAAAAGAGAGAAAAAAGGTATTTAAATAATAATTTTATTGAGTGTGTTCAAAATAGTTATATTTTTTGTGTTTTCTGTTAGGGACTCAAAAGATAAGATTCTACGTAGAATTGCAATAATTTGGGAAAGCAATTGTGATCTATTCAGGGTGATCCAACATTGCACCAAGATTTTTTTCACTATTTATAAGAAAAAGGAAAATAATAGTCAGTCAAATTGTACTGAAGTCTCAACGAAATCAAGTCTTTCAACAGAATCCAGTATAGAAAAAGCTTTTTCAAAAATAAATCTAGAGTTCTCAAGTTTCCTGGCAATATAAAGAAGATTTAAAATCTGATAACCTCATTTAAACTTACCTAACGTGAAAGTATCCTCACTTATACATACCTAAAGTAAACTTAATTCATCTTAAACCTAACGTAGAAGTTTCCAAACCTAAACCTAACGTAACTTTTTCCATACATAAACATAACGTTCCCTAAACATAACGTAAACTTATCATTTCTTAATTTAAAATATCTTACCATATCTTAATATAACTTAACTTAACGTATAAAATTTAATAATTTAAATAACTTTTTGTTTATTATACTTACCTAAATATTAATATTTTATTGGTCACCAAACCCAATTAAAAATAATGTAAAATCTAATTTTTTTATATATACAAATACACACACTTACACACACACTCACACACTCACACACACACAATTCACACAAACATACACACACATCTAGAAATGAAATAGAAATACAATTAATAAATACTTACCTTACTTATTTAACACATACTTAAACTTAAAATCTGAAATTTACGATACTTATAAAATAAAATCCGTCGACACCATAACCAACCTCTAAACGTCAGGCCTGTAGTCATCGAGGGAAATAAAATGTGGTGAGTGTTTACTTAGTAAATATATATTTGAAATATCAATCTTTAAAATAATTTATAAATTCGTAATTTCGGGTTAATACAGTTAATAAATACAAGAAACCGTTAAATGAAACAAAAATGTTAGCTCTTTTTCTTATTATTAATTCACGTATAGATTAATATATTCATTATTTTTGTATTTTTGTTTCATTTAAACAGTTGCATTTATACTTTACTCTTTAACTTATATTAACTTACACTAATTTAACTTAAATATTTTACTATATTTATTATATTAATTTGTTAAACTTTAGTTTGGTGACATATTAAACTATGATTAGATTATTTGATTGTTACTTAGTAACTAAGTTTACTTTGTTTAAATAAATTACATTTTGTTTGTAATATGGACATTTAAATAATTACTTTTTACTTTTCGCGAAACATTTGAATCAGTTAGATAGAGTCGTCGTGGGTTATTCAGGAAAATTTTAAGGAATAACATAGGTCATGGGCGGGTTAAGAGCAGAAAAGGTAAACAACATCTTAGACCTTTTCATATTAATATTTGCATCCTAGTTTTCATTTCTTTTATTATTTTTGTATCTATCTTTTAGTTTATATTTGATAGTCGTTTTCATAAATTTTCAAAATACTACCTAAGTTTAAATTTTATTGTAATGAGCTAACTCTATTTAGATAAAGAAACGAATCTCCCCATTTTCCGTTGAGCAAGGCTGGTGTTATAGGTAGTACCCTCTTTGGATAAATAGAGTACCAGTTTAACGTTCGTTACATAAATTTAATGGCGCCCAACGTGGGGCAGCAGCGTTTATATCTTCTTTTAAGAGATACATTTTCAAAGTTTAACACCTAGCTGTTCTCCATAATTTCACATAGTGATAACGACTATTAAGATCTTTATTTTTATTTTATTTATTGCAAATTATAGTCTTAGGAGAATTAGCTTTGGAATTTTAGATTTTTCAATTCATTTTGAATTTCTAAACCAGTTAATTTCTTTTGTAGATGGAGTATTTTATAACATCTGATTAGATATTGTAAGAGATTTTGATTATTGGGAATTCATCGATTTTCAACTCACGATATCTATTCAATTTTAATAGCTTTTGAAACTTTCTTTTAAATTTTCGGTTCGAATTGATTATGATTGAGATATCTGTATCTGGTATTGAAATTGGATACTTACTCTCATAAGATTTTTTTTAGAATTTATTTTTTTTTTTTTTTGGATGCAAAGTATATTTTTTTAATTTGACCTATCTAACTGTATTTAAATGGAGTAGCGAAATGTGACATATACTGTATTTTACGTGAATTTGGTTAGATATTTATTTGTTTTAAAATGGTTTTGACAAGAAGTCAGGAAAATTTGAATTTGTTGGATGTTAGCCAACCTGCTAATGTTAGCTTCACAGTTAATTTAGAACCCGATAATAACACTCAAAATACATCTAATATTCAGGAAACTAGACCACGAGGTAGAGGTAGAGTTATTCACAATGGAACTTCGCATAGACATGAACAGAACATGAATGATAACAATGTTAGACAGATGATATCCGAATCTTTAGATAACTTTCGAAGTGAAATGACTTCCTTTATAACGAATGAAATTCGTTCAGTTTTTCAAAATATTAATTCGACAAATATTAGACCAAATAATAATGCAAGTCCTTCAGTTTCACAAAATAGAGATATTCCAAATTCATCTCCTAGGAATAATGCTATTGATTCTCAAGAACCTTTCTTTGCGGAGAAAGTTCTAAATATAATCCGTAATTGGAGATTGAAATTTAGCGGTCATGATAACGAAATGTCTGTTGATGAGTTTATATATCGTGTTAATATTCTGACCACAAATAATTTGAAAGGTGATTTCGAGCTGCTTTGCAAACACGCTCATAGCTTATTTGAAGGCAAAGCATTGGTATGGTTCTGGAGATTTCACAGACAACACGACGACATTGATTGGATGACACTGACAAATGAACTGAGAAAACAATATAAAGTGGACTACAGTGACTTTGACATTTTAGATGACATACGTCGACGTAGACAAAAGCCACAAGAAAATTTTGACGAGTACTTGGACGTTATATCGGCAATGACGGACAAATTGAAGAATCCTGTTTCTGATCAGGATCTTTGCGAAACTTTGATGCGAAATTTAAAAAGTGAAATCAGACATGAACTTCTTCATTTAGAAATACATAGTGTAGCACATTTGCGACGTGAAGTTAGAAAACACGAGAAGTTCATAAAAGATATTGAATACCGCAAGATGACTACAGGACGCATTTCGGAATTGACTAAACTAGACGATAAAGATTTAGACTTAGACGAGGTCAATAATGACAGTGAAATTTGTGCTATTAAAAGCAATTACAAATGTTGGAATTGCGAAAAAATTGGACATTCGTACATCAACTGCATGGACACAAGACGAATATTTTGTTACGGATGTGGACTTAAAGATACTTATAAACCTACTTGTCCCAACTGTACTAAGAAGCAACAGGGAAACGTACAGAGGGATGTCCGTTGGAAGTAGTACGGACATCCGAAAATAAGGACAATGACATTGGACAAATGACAATTGTACAGGATTCGTATACTGAAGTTGACAAGACTAATGAACTTATTCATCCTTTAAGAAGACCATACCATGTAAGACTAAGAGAATATGAGAAAGCACGATCACGAATTTTCGGATCTGCGAAATCAATTAGTAGGTCTTCAAAACGAATTCGAAAATTTTATCAAAAACTGAAGTCACTTAATGTTTATGTCATTTCGTCCATTGTGAATAAGGATATGGATAGTAGGCCGTATATACAGTTAAAACTAAGTGATAAATTATATTTTGCTTTACTTGATAGTGGTGCTAACAAAAGCGTAATAGGTGGCGATTTAGCGATTCAAGTTCAGGATAGGAAACAATTTAAGAGATGTAAAGGCAATGTACGAACTGCGGACGGACAAAGACAAAACATATTAGGAACTATTTCACTTGACATAACTTACCAAGGACAAACAAAATTAATTGAATTTTTATTAGTACCGACAATACAACAGGACATAATTTGTGGTTTCGATTTTTGGACGATATTTGGACTAAAAATTTGTGTACCTAATGTAGGTGAAATTGACTGTACTGACAATGATCCGGACAAAATCAAATTGACAAACGAAGAACAACAGAGACTGGACAGAGTTGTTGCAGCATTTCCTAACTCAGAAGTAGAAGGATTGGGATGTACCACCCTTATCGAACATTATATCGATACAGGTAGTGCAAAACCAATTAAACAACGTTACTATCCTATTTCACCTGCTGTTGAAAAACAATTAAGCGGTGAAATAGATAGGATGTTGTCCCTTGGCGTAATAGAAGAAGCACCTAGTTTACCTTGGTCTTCACCGACAGTTGTAGTTATAAAGCCTGGTAAGGTTAGAATGTGTGTGGACAGTCGTAAACTAAATTCAGTGACAGTTAAAGACGCGTACCCGATACCTAACATTGACGGACTTATTGCTAGACTCCCTCCGGTTTACTATATTTCAAAAATTGATTTGAAAGATGCCTTTTGGCAAATTAAACTAGAGGAAAGTTCTAAACCAAAGACAGCTTTCACAGTCCCTAATCGGCCTTTGTATCAATTTACAAGAATGCCGTTTGGACTGTGTAATGCACCGCAATCGTTGTGCCGACTGATGGACATGGTTATTCCGTACAATTTAAAAACTCACGTATTTGTTTATTTGGACGACTTACTTATAGTATCTCAGACTTTTGACGAACATCTTACACATTTGATGGAAGTGGCATCACAACTACGTAAGGCAGGTTTGACTATAAACGTTAAAAAGAGTAGTTTCTGTTTGAATAAGGTGAAGTATTTAGGTTATATAGTGGGAAATGGAACCTTGCAAGTAGACGATGACAAGATTAAGGCCATTAAAGACTTTCCCGTACCAAAATCGATTAAGCACTTAAGACGTTTTCTCGGAATGACAGGATGGTACCGACGGTTTATACAAGACTATTCGACTTTGACTTATCCTTTAACCGAACTTTTGAGTAAGAAGAAAACTTTCAACTGGACTGAAGAGACACAAATAGCATTTGACAAACTTAAGGACAGTCTGACTAAAGCACCATTACTCGTACATCCAAATTATAGTAAACAATTTATTTTACAGTGTGACGCTAGCACTTATGGTGTGGGTGCAGTGTTAGCACAAGAGGACGACGAAGGGACAGAGCGACCTATTGCTTTTATGTCTCAAAAATTAAACAAGGCACAAAGAAACTACACTATAACTGAACTTGAATGCTTAGCTGTAGTTTTAGCAATTAAGAAATTTCGACCTTATATTGAGGGTCTAGATTTCAAAGTGGTAACGGATCATGCAAGCCTTAAGTGGCTGATGGGTCAACGAGATCTTTCCGGTAGATTAGCTAGATGGTCGTTAAAGCTACAGGGCTTTAGTTTTAAAATTGAACACCGAAGTGGTAAGCAAAATATAGTACCAGACACTCTGTCTAGAGCGCATGAGGGCGAAGCATTTATAGAAAGTATTGAGGTAGAGAGAATCCCAGCAATTGACCTTGACTCAAAAGCTTTTGATTCGGATGAATATAGACAATTACGTGAACACTTTTTAAATTCTGGTTTACCCGACTTCAAAATCATCGACAAATATATTTACAAACGGACAGAGTTTTCTTCAGGACAAGACGACGAGTCAAATTTATGGAAACTTTTTGTGCCAACTGAACTTAGGAAAGATGTGTTATATTCAGCACATGACACGCCAACCTCATCACATGGAGGAATTAGCAAAACATTGGAAAGAGTAAGACGTTATTTCTATTGGCCAAGACTCGTGACAGATGTTAAAATTTATATTGCTAACTGTGACTTATGTAAGACGTCAAAGACACCAACAATGAATCTTAGACCACCATTAGGGCAAATGGTTAAGACAGAAAGACCGTTTCAACGACTTTATATAGACTTAATCGGACCATTGCCCAGGACTAAGACAGGAAATACCGGCATTTTAATTGTATTAGACCACTTTTCAAAATTTACTTTTCTAAAACCTTTAAAAAAATTAATGTCAAAACATATTATTGAATTTCTTCGGACGGAAATTTTCGACTGTTATGTCGTACCACAAATTTTAGTATCAGACAATGGGACTCAGTTTAAATGCAAGGACTTTGAGAAATTTTTAAACAAATATGGAGTACAACACATGCTGACCGCTGTTTATAGCCCACAAGCTAATGCGAGCGAACGAGTCAACAGATCAATAAATGAAGCATTAAGGTCTTACATCGGAGATGATCAACGAAATTGGGACAATTATATAAGCAGTATAAATTGTGCTCTTCGAAATAGTAGACATCAAACTATAGGCAAAACTCCATATGAAATAGTTTTCGGACAGACAATGTTGACACATGGAAAGGATTACGAACTATTAGACAAACTTAATCTATTGGCTGAAACGGACATTCAAATTGAGAGACAGGACGAATTTACATTGATTATGGACTCTATTAGGGAACATATGGAAAAGGCATATAATAAAAATGCTCGTTTATACAATTTAAGATCGCGTACAAAAGAATTTTCAGTTGGACAAGAAGTAATACGTCGAAATTTCACGCAAAGTTCTAAAATTAATTATTATAATTCAAAATTGGCACCTATCGGAATTAAAGCGAAAGTTCTTAGGAAAATCGGACATGTAAATTATGAGTTAAAGGACATAGACAGTGACTGTATAGGTGTTTACCACGCAAAGGACATATGGACTTGACGTACTAATAATTGCTTTAGAAAATAATTTTAAACATTGTCCTTTACAGAACCAGTTCTTCAGCTTAATAAAGCTTTACACTGTTTCTGTTTTGTGAGGACATGTTTCTAAAATATTTTGTCTCTCTGTAATTATATGAAGAAAAAAAAAATATATTTTTTTTACGTTCATACTTAGCATTGAAATTTAGTTTAGAAAATTTTTTAGGAAATTTCATTCATTGAAAATTTTCAAACACATAAAGTTGTAAAGGAAACGGAAGCTAAAATTTAAAGCAAAATAGTTTTTGAAAAATTTGGAAAAGCCGTGAATATTTTGAGGATTTATACATAGAGGAAGGAAAGATTTGGAAACAATAAAGTAAAAGAGAGAAAAAAGGTATTTAAATAATAATTTTATTGAGTGTGTTCAAAATAGTTATATTTTTTGTGTTTTCTGTTAGGGACTCAAAAGATAAGATTCTACGTAGAATTGCAATAATTTGGGAAAGCAATTGTGATCTATTCAGGGTGATCCAACATTGCACCAAGATTTTTTTCACTATTTATAAGAAAAAGGAAAATAATAGTCAGTCAAATTGTACTGAAGTCTCAACGAAATCAAGTCTTTCAACAGAATCCAGTATAGAAAAAGCTTTTTCAAAAATAAATCTAGAGTTCTCAAGTTTCCTGGCAATATAAAGAAGATTTAAAATCTGATAACCTCATTTAAACTTACCTAACGTGAAAGTATCCTCACTTATACATACCTAAAGTAAACTTAATTCATCTTAAACCTAACGTAGAAGTTTCCAAACCTAAACCTAACGTAACTTTTTCCATACATAAACATAACGTTCCCTAAACATAACGTAAACTTATCATTTCTTAATTTAAAATATCTTACCATATCTTAATATAACTTAACTTAACGTATAAAATTTAATAATTTAAATAACTTTTTGTTTATTATACTTACCTAAATATTAATATTTTATTGGTCACCAAACCCAATTAAAAATAATGTAAAATCTAATTTTTTTATATATACAAATACACACACTTACACACACACTCACACACTCACACACACACAATTCACACAAACATACACATACATCTAGAAATGAAATAGAAATACAATTAATAAATACTTACCTTACTTATTTAACACATACTTAAACTTAAAATCTGAAATTTACGATACTTATAAAATAAAATCCGTCGACACCATAACCAACCTCTAAACGTCAGGCCTGTAGTCATCGAGGGAAATAAAATGTGGTGAGTGTTTACTTAGTAAATATATATTTGAAATATCAATCTTTAAAATAATTTATAAATTCGTAATTTCGGGTTAATACAGTTAATAAATACAAGAAACCGTTAAATGAAACAAAAATGTTAGCTCTTTTTCTTATTATTAATTCACGTATAGATTAATATATTCATTATTTTTGTATTTTTGTTTCATTTAAACAGTTGCATTTATACTTTACTCTTTAACTTATATTAACTTACACTAATTTAACTTAAATATTTTACTATATTTATTATATTAATTTGTTAAACTTTAGTTTGGTGACATATTAAACTATGATTAGATTATTTGATTGTTACTTAGTAACTAAGTTTACTTTGTTTAAATAAATTACATTTTGTTTGTAATATGGACATTTAAATAATTACTTTTTACTTTTCGCGAAACATTTGAATCAGTTAGATAGAGTCGTCGTGGGTTATTCAGGAAAATTTTAAGGAATAACATAGGTCATGGGCGGGTTAAGAGCAGAAAAGGTAAACAACATCTTACCCCTTTTCATATTAATATTTGCATCCTAGTTTTCATTTCTTTTATTATTTTTGTATCTATCTTTTAGTTTATATTTGATAGTCGTTTTCATAAATTTTCAAAATACTACCTAAGTTTAAATTTTATTGTAATGAGCTAACTCTATTTAGATAAAGAAACGAATCTCCCCATTTTCCGTTGAGCAAGGCTGGTGTTATAGGTAGTACCCTCTTTGGATAAATAGAGTACCAGTTTAACGTTCGTTACAAAGGCAAAATTTAATTTAAAAAAATTTAAAAAGCTGAGTATGCAGTTCGATAGACAACAAAATTCTGCATTATATAGTGAATTTTCACGACTTTAAGTTGAGATTTGTAGATTTGAGACGATGTCAAAGTCAGGAAAGTAAAGAAAATTAAATGCGTTTTTTGTGTTTTTTTGAAATTTTAACAGGTTTATATGATATTTCTTGTGGTTAAACGAATAAAGGTTTTATATTGATTTTTTTTTATTTGAAAGGTTGAACAACTGCTACTTTCATATTGTTTTTTTTTTTTTTTTTTTTTTTTTTTTTTTAAATTTTAAATGTTTTAAAGACAAAAAATAACTTAAATATTTATGCTGGAAAAATTCGCTCAAGAATTAAAAAATCACATTTTTCTACCAAAAAAAGAAACAGACAAAGTTTTTAAAACTGAAAGTAGCAAGTGTTCAAAAATTGTTATATACCGCAATAAAATATGAAATCTCTATTTCCAGAAACAAAAAAAAAGTTTTCACAATTTTGCGCAATTATTTTTGACGATTTTTCGAAATTTTTACTTTTTTTTGTAAAATTTACCCTTTTTCTACCAAACAACGAAACACACAAGATTTTTAAAACTGAAAGTAGCAAGTGTTCAAAAATTGTTATATGCCGTAATAAAATATGAAATCTCTACTTTCGAAAATAAGAAAAAAAGTTTTACGCAAATTTGCGCAATTATTTTTAGCGATTTTTTGAAAATTTTACTTTTTTTGAAAAACTAAAAAAAGATACCCTTTTTCTACCAAAAACGAAACACACAAGATTTTTAAAACTGAAAGTAGCAAGTGCTCGAAAATTGTTATATACCGCAATAAAATATGAAATCTCTATTCACATTCATATTAAACATGTTCATGTCGAATTTCATCGAGGTAATAAAATTTTTAAGTCAATTATAATTGCTAAACATATTTTCTTAAGGGGCCTTATTTTTGACCTAGGGGAAATTATGGACCGACCATAACAAAATTTGATAATATGATTTAGATTTCATCACGATACCGATGTTTTTAAGCCATTTATAAGCGTAAACGTGCATTTTTAAAGGGGACTTTATATGGGGACTAGGGTCAAATGTGATCCGATTTTCACCAAACTTTTCACCATGATTTCTTTAGTACACAGAACTGATCCATGTTAAATTTTATCATGATTGTTGCATAATTACCATAATTATGTGTAAATAATTACAATTTCATGGGGAATTTGTATGGGACCGATTGAATCAAAATCAGTTGGGTTCATCCTTGGGCCTAATTAACACTGACACTATCAAAAAATTCCAGCCATTAACTCAAAAAACACTTCTAATAAATAATTTTGGCCAGGTTTTCAGCTCCTTTAAAACTTGTAGGACAAAAAGTTTCATAAGTAAGCCAATAATTTTCTAAGTCATCTGGGAGCTTTGGAAAGCCCAAAAAGCTTAGGTAACTACATATATATAAACTAACGTATATTCGCTCTCTGATCATTTTCAAAATCCGGCTCCATTAGGATTTGTAGGACAAAAAGGTTATGAAGTAAGCCAAATTTTAAATCCGGTTCCGTTAGGATTTCTAGGACAAAAATTTATATAAATGAACTAAATTTAAATTTTCTACGTCGTTTGGGAGATTCAGAAAGCTCTGAAAAGAAAACCAATAATATTCTATAAAAAAGTGTTTTATACATAGAAAACAACTAGAAGTCCAAATCTTTTTATTCGTTCAGCAAATAAAAATTACTCTCTTTACACGTATAAATTAGTTCTGTAGAAAGTTCTACTAACACATACAAAGAGTTAGTTTTTTAGGTTTTATACAAGGGATAGCCGCTCTTAAATTTCACATTCTATATTCTCTTGTTTCCGTTTTAATTTTTAAACTTATAATTTCATAATATCTGTTGCTCTTAAACAATTTATGGTCTGTAATAAAAACTATAATTGAATATTAAAACATAGATGCTCACTTCAAGCACATTTGTGCTGAGGGCTTCACACATATTCTTATTCTCTTTCATTTATTCTTCGATGAGAGAGCGATGAGTACACAAATGCACTGAAAAAAAATTGTATATTCAAAATTGTTTTCATATATCAATTTTGAATATTTCCAGTTAAACATTGTTTTTATAAAATTTTATTAGATTTTCAACACATTAGATATAAATGACTGGACAAGGGAAAATATTTTAACAATACATGTTTATAATTAAGCCTTCCAAATAATATAAGGTTACTACTTACATTATATTTTGTTATATTAAATATAAAAATGACATCATTTATATTCTTATTTTTTAAATTTAGCAATGAAGTTTCAATAAATATTATTTCTGTTATTTTTCGATTGTTTAGTATTTATATTTTAACCATTAAACTTGATGACATATTTTATTTATTTCACCCATTTTTTCTTTTAGTGCATATTTTTATTTTTTATTTTTATTTTACTAACACAACTACATGTGTTGTGTTAGTGTGCATGGGCATCTATGTATTAAAACAATATGCTTAAAAAAGTATTAAAAATATATAAAATGAATAAATAATTACTCTCTCTTCACATGTAAGAGCATATAGATGTGACAAAATTAAGAGATCATATGCACGTGTGCACTATTTTGCGGGTCGTTGTTTTATACGCATAATAATATTCTTTTAAAATTTTATTTTTTCCGGATAAATTATAAATTGTCAAATTACTTGGTTTTTATTAGTAATTGCTAAAAAATATTTTCTTTTTTCGTCTAAAAATATTATAAGCTAATACATTGCATCAAAAAATAATAAAGTTTCTTTTAATTTATAAGATGGAAGTTATTAGGGAATCCGATTTGGAAAACGTATGTGGCAAAAAAAACTAAAATTTCAATAATGGAAAATTTTATTGGATGCAAAATATTCAAGACTATGCTCCTAAGTATAAAATACACAAAAATATATCATATAAATTGTTAAAATATGCTCTTAAATATGTATTTTTGTATATTACAAAATATGCAAATGTTAAGACTAAAATATGCTTTCATATGCTGTAACAAATCGATGTAAAATTTCTTGAAATTGTCTGAAATGGGTTCACTTGCACTAGAACTTCAAGTCTCCAGAAATTCTAATTTCTTAATTTAAATCCCCATTTTTTTTATCAGAAATATATAAATAAAAAATCGTTTTAAATTCTTTATAAGAAAATTACTCAATAAAAAAAAAACTATTAAAAATACAGGAAAATATAATTTTTTAATAAATTCCTAAAACTTTGAAATTTTATAAAATTTGTTCATAAATATTTAGGAAAAATTTTCTAAGAAAATATAATTTATCGGAGTTTTTCTGTAAATAAAATATTTAGTAAAAGCTTTCCATAAAATGAAAATTATTCGAAATTCTTTAAATTGAAAATTTATCGATCTTTCTATACTGAAAATTTTATATAAATATGAAGTGTAGAATTATTAAAACTTGTTAGTGAATAATTAAAAAATACTACTAGATATTTTTTACCTTCATTGACTAATTTTAAAATAAATTTCAAGTGTCCTTATAAAAATAAAATTTTAAATAAAAAATAAAAGAAATCTTCTTTATTCATTATAAATTCAACACCTTTCACCTAATAAAAAACACATTTAGTAATTTAATTATTTAAAATGAAATTATATTTACAATTCTCATGAAAGTGTTTTTAGGGACAATCTACTTTTCATAAGGATACAAGCCAGCCTAACTAAAAATAAACCTACCGTAGAAAAAGATTGAGAGAGAACAACAAAAATAAACAAACAAAATACATAAAAAAAATAATATTAAATTTCCACTATGCAAACAAGGAAATGACCAAAAGGTTCAAAATACCAAAATGAACTAAATTAGAACCAGAAACGAGTACAAGAGGAGAATAAAATAAACTCAACAGCCAGTAAAAATGAAATTAAATTAAATATGTGTGTCTATGTGTTTATCTATCTGTTCAGTAGTTTGTTTTTTTTTCTGTTTATTTTTCAAAAAGATGCCAAAAGTCAACTTATATTGGCTGGCTAAAATTGCATACTTGATTTCATGTGGATTCATTTGTCACTTAAGGATTCTGCTGGTTTGTTGGGTTTCGCTTTTTCACTCACTCTCTCTCTATCTTTCCTTATCTATGTGTTTTATACCTTTAACTGTTTCTCTAAACGAAATATTAGCGATGTTGTTGTAGCATTTAAAATGTCTTATGGCAAAAGAATAGAGCAAAAATTTAAAAAAATAAAATAAAGAAGATACAAATATGAAACGAAAATGTAGCCTTTGTAAAAAAGAACATGTCCTAGCTAAAGCAAACATTAATGTTCAATGACCATACAGGATGTTTGCTCACATACTTACATTTACCTATACATAGAAATATCCAAACTATAGGTCATGTGCATACAAATCCTATCATTTATTTAGTCCTTATATCGTTGGCAAATGAATGGAAAGAAAAAGTTAACGTGGGAGGAGATTTTTTTTTTTTTTTTATTTTATAGCAAAAAAAAAAACAAAATATCCTTATATGAGTCATGTTTGTTAAAGTGGCCACTTAATACTGTCAACGTCTCAGTGCCTGTCAGCAGTTTAACAACAAAATATATTGTTTGCAAAATCTGTATCTAGATACAATAACACTTGAGTTATTTGCCGCCACCATCAGTCAGCCGAACAGATTGAGTTATCCCTTACTCCCAATGTGTGTCAAGTTAGAAACAGGTGTTTGAGTCATTAATATTTGCTTCTAAAAACAATATTATGTTTGTTATGAAAAACTTCCCTAGCAAATATTTATATTTTATAAAGAAATCAAATATTGCAAGAGAGAAAGTAAAATTGCAAATTTACTTTTATTTTCACTCTTTTATTCGTTTTATTGCTATTTTAAAAAGTGATTTGGGTTTAAAGGGTTATTGATTTTAATTCCAAATTTAGAATACGTTTTTGAAAACATATTTATTAAAGAGTATCCATAAAAGCTAACATTTTCAGATTACAGATTAAAATTACAATCGCAAGTAAAAAAATATTCGGGCACAGAATCAGGGAGTATTTTCTAGATAATAGTGAGAAAAGTATTGATCAGATAAGTAGATATTTAAGAAAAAACTTTAATTTTACATTTATATGTTCAAGGATTTGTATCATAAAATAAATTTAAGTCAGAGGAAATAAAAATTGCTTTTTTAATTGGATTCCTTTCAATTAAGAAAGCCCGAGAAAACCCAATATCACACAGGATATATATTCATATGTTTCGTAATGCCTTTCTTATTTTGTGTTTGCTCCACTGTTATTTGCTCCCCGATTAGTCAGTCCGACGATATGAATTTTATAAAACGATTTTGTTCATATTTAATACTAGAGCAAAATTTTGTCCTCTTAGGTTGTCCGCCTCGCCCTATCCTGCTTTCAACAGATAGATGGGCACAGTTAAATGGGGCCTTTAAATATTTCGACATGTTACACACGGAATAAGAAACATAATATTTTCTTTTTTGATGTTGGGTTACAAATAATTAAGAAACTGTGACAATAATATAAGAGCAACATATTTTGATTGAATTACATAAATGTTTATTGTAAAATATTAATTATATGTAATCATAAAATGATTCAAATTTATCACATTATGTTCTTATTTCTTCACATTGTGAACCGATTTTATAATATTACGATTTAGTTTTATCACATTATCGTTAAACAAGAAGCGTAACATGATCAAAATTTCATACAGAATAATTCAAATTTATATTATTATGATGTATACCACTACTCCACCATAGGTGGTTGGAGTATTATGTGTTTGTACTGATGTTTATAACGCATAAAAAAAGTTATCCAACACCCAACTTAAAGTATATAAATCGACTCAGAAACACTTTTTGAATCGATTTAACGATGTCCGTCCGTCTGGCTAGCTGGAAGGCTGGCTTGTGCACAAAGTATAGGTCGCAATTTTGAAGATAATTCAATTAAATTTGGCACGTGAAACTTATACAAGGACAAAGCTTATTGAAATTGGTTGTGATCGGTCGATTATTTCACCTAGCACACATACAAATGTCCCCCGGAATAGAGTTTCAACACTCAATATTTTAATGAAAATTAGTGCAAAGAAGTATCAATCTTTGTACCAAATTTTATGAAGATTGGTCCACGATTGACCATAGCTCCCATATAAACTCCTCTTCCGAAAATCACTTTAATGTGCATAAATCCCATACAAATGTTATAATCAAGTTTATATTCGACACTAATAAGTTTTATGTAAGTAGATACAACAGTGAAAATTTCATAAGAGTCGGTCCATAATTTATCATAGCTCCATTATAATCTCACTTCCGGGAATCAAGTTATAGTGCAAATCAACCTATTACTCTATAGATCTATATTTTATTTTACATTTAGTAAAAGTTTTGGTCTACAATTGGCCACAGTTTTAATATAAATCCCCTTCCCGAATTTTTATGCTCATACGCACTAAATCTTCTTTTCATATTGTTCCATAATCCGAATGAACCAAACATTTATTCTTGCACATACCCAGCAAAAACTTTGGTTGCCATGGAATGAGTCAAGAAGCTAATAAAATGCCTCTTCACTACTTACACATTAGCTGAATATTTTAACACGGTGATGACATTAGAGGCAACTACTTACCCTATACATTACTTAAATGTCATTACAATAACTAATTACTTCCAAGCTGAAGTCATGATTAGTAATAACAATAGGAACTAGTTACATTTTATATTATAAATAAGTGATGAAATATCAGAATATACAATAGTTTTTTTTGTTGTTGTAAACAAATTTTATAAATTTTAATTTAAAAAACGTAACAACCAAAAATGTTATTAGAATAAATGTAATAAAAATAAACTATTTTGGATTACAAACTGATTCCTTCGCATTTTTTTTTTTTTTTTGATTTAAATGAATTGGTAACTTCGTTATAAAAATTAATAAAAATTATTTTTTCTAAAAAATCTGATCATAAATAATTATTTACACTCGGTTTATAAATATTTAGTTACTAAACAATGTCTATGTAATGCAGGCAGTATGATGTCATTACAAACTGACTACATCCGTAACTGCATGACATTACCAAGTTTTTGCTGGGTATATATAAACTATATGGAAGTTATTGTAAAGTGAGTTTTTTGTTAAAGCAAAATATTTAGGATTAAATAGTTGGATTATACATAACGAAACCAGACATACCGCTTTTTAAACTTCGATCCCAAAATAAAAAAATAAAAAATCCTGCTTTTTCAATTCTATAAATTACTTGTTCGATTTCCTTTTTATATCCACCATCAAAAAGATGGGTAGTATATTGATTTTGTCATTCCGTGTGTAACATGTTGAAGGAATCATCTAAGACCCCACAAATTATATATTTTCTGGATCCTGGTTAGATTCTGAGTCGATCTAGCTATGTCCGTCCGTCTGTCTGTCTGTTGAAAGCAGGATAGGGCTCGAACGGAGCAACGTAGGGGGACGAAATTTGGCACAAATATTTATCTTATATAAGGTTTGTTTGGTATTGAAAATGGGCAAAATCGTTTAATAAACAAAAAAGTTATGGGCTAAAAACAAGAAACACAGGTTGTCCACTTTATACTTTTCTACTGATATCTCTTAAAAAAAAGCATGTACGACAACGAAATTTTGTATATATAGTTTGAGGGTCGATATAAAATTAAAAACTAAAAATAGGCGTGGTCCGCCTACTTTACCACCCACCTCCCATATAAGGTGGAATTGTGTTAAAATAGTTCAAGGACAACTTTAAACTCGGAAACAAAAAGTGGGCGTGGTCTGCCCACTTTACCGCCCCCTCCCATATAACGTCAAATTTGAAAAAGTTGATGGTGGGTATATAGATTCGGCCGGGCCAAATATAACATTCGCGCTTGTTGTTACTATGATCACTTTCTTTAGTGACTGATCATAAGTGTACTCTGTGTATATTTTTTGATGACTTCGAATTAAGAAGACCTCTCAAGAGATAAGCTGAATACGGAATAAAAATCTTTTTCCCAAAATAATTTTTTTAAAGAATTTCTATAAAATGTTGTGATACTCAATTTTGTGCAAATCGCCAAAAAAAGCTTTCACATAAGACATTTAAAATATTTTGTTTGTTTTTTTTTTTTTAATTATATGTGTATAAATTTTATATAGATTCGAATGACTTATTCGTATGGACCCTGGAGCGGATCCACGGGGAGGGAAAGAGGGAAATTTCCCTCCCCAAAATGAAAACGTTTAATGAAAAATCTTCACTAAATCATACAAATTAAGGAAATCGTTAAGAAAATCATTATATTTTCCTCCCCCAAAAGCTTGAACTGGATCCGCGCCTGTATGGACCTAATCTCATACTTATATAAAAATTATTTGGGTCGAATATTGAGAGGGGTTTACGCTTATATACACGTATATAAGCGTTATATATACGTGTATATATAAAAATATTACTATATTTGAGCAGTGTTGGACATTTCACAAACTTTTATTCTGGTAGGATATTTTTATGGAGCTAGATGAAATAATGAATCGATTTCATTATTTGAAAATGATATTAAAATAGTAATCAGAAAATGGTTTTATCCGATTGGTATACCCTGAGGTGGGTATTATACCAATATTTTTGGGTATTACAAACATCAGCACAAACGGATATTACCCTCCTAACTCAGGGGAGGATAAAATAATTCTTCCCTGTTCAGTTCTATAAAATTTTAAAAAGAATCTTCAAATTCTCCTTTTTAAAATATACATTACTAATTATTTTTCCTTTTTATGAAAATTTAGATAAAAGGATCATTATAAAAAAAAAAAAAAACTGCTTTAAAGTTCTTAAACATTCTAGTCAGTGCTCAAGCAGTAGTCAAGACAAGTAAAATGCAAATAAGTTTGGATTTATACGATGCTGTTTTTTTGGCTGAAAAAATAAAGAATTTCAGAAGTTGTTAGAAAAAATGACCCCTACATTTCTTATTATTACATTATTATATATTCACTTACCTACAAATTCATAAAGTCAATGTTCAATAAAATGTTGCTGTCCAAACAAAATTTTTTATTTTAAATCAATAATCTTTCAATTGTTATTTTGCCCTAGAAAAACAAAATTATAACAATTGCTGCATATTCACACATTTATAGAAAAAACTTACAAAAACACACATAAGAATAAGTCACATAAAAATTTATGACCTAACATTGTTCATTTGTTTTAGTTTAGTTTTCAAATACGAATAATATTCAATACTATCTTTTGTCTAATGTTGCACAGTGGGTTAATGGAAAAGTTAATGGTTTTATAAATATGAAACTTGTTTGCCACTAAATTGGACGCTACAAAATTAGTAACATTAACCCATTAATGTCCACTGTTACGTATATGTAACGCGACAATGTTTAAGTTTAAAACTATATTGCCAAAAAACGAAATAATATAAAGTACGATTTTATTATGAATTATGTAAATTAATATTCGTCCTGCATCCTCAAATGTTTTTTTCTTCACTTTCTCTCCTGTTATTGCGGAAAAGATTGATTTTGTAAAGTTAATTATTTGACAGCTTGCAAAAACTCGATTTTAGCGTCAGGAGGTTTGAAAATAGGCTTGTTATTTGCATTCAACATATTATTACGATTTTTTTTTATACTAAAAGAAAACAAATCAAATTCGTTTATTTAATTGTTTGAAAATATATAAGGAATGTCCTATGAAAACTAGAAAGTGGAACAATGTAACACTAGGTTATTCTCAGTACTTTTTGGCCCCCACTATTTGCAATACAAAAAGGACTAAAGTATAACATTTTTTTATACCCACCATCAAAGGATAGGGCTCGAACGGGGCAACGTAGTGGGACGAAATTTGGCATAAATATTTATCTTATATAAGGTTTGGGATAAAACTAGAAACACTGGGTGTCCGTTTCATACTTTTTTGCTAATATCTCTTAAAAAAAGCATGTTCGACAACGAAATTTTGTATAAATAGTTTTAGGATCGATATAAACTTGAAAACTAAAAATGGGTGTGGTCAGCCCACGAAGACCAAACTCGGAAACAAAACTCGGAAACAAAAAATGGGCGTAGTCCGCCCATTTTACGACCACCTCCCATATAACGTAAAATTTGAAAAAGTTGATGGTGGGTATCGTATATAAATTCGGCAGAGCCGAATATAACATTCGCGCTTGTTTTAATTAAATATACTTTTTGAGAAATAAAAATGATAATTTGTTTAAACAAGTGGTTATAGAACCGTCCTTGTTTATTATTTGTAGTTTGATAAATATTGTGGGTATAATAAGTAGGTGGCCTACGGAAAAATTTGCCCTAGGCACTATACTCGCATTCGGGTTAGATTTATTGTTGTATATCCTTAACTTTGTGCCACCTATCAGCATGAAAACGCAGATAATAAGGAAGATGCTATCCTAGATCAATCAGATGAAGTAATTTCCGGTAACCGGATATAGTCACCTTGACCCAAATATGAGTTTAGAAAAGTTTTTCAATGATGAATTCGTACAAATGTTGTAAAACTCCTTAAATATATCAATTTTATTTTTTAGGTTTTGTTTATATAGAAAATACAAGGTCCAAAAATTATTGAGTAATGCCCACTGTTACGCATATGTAACGGCTTATAACTTCCTTATTAAACCAAATATATTTTTCCTTTTAGTGCTATCTGCAATATAATTTTTTAATTAGTCCACTGTGCGAATTTCTAACAATTTTAAAATATTAGTAAGTACACACTTTTACATACATTACCATAGTGTTGCTTTAGTGTAAGTGTAAGAGAACATTTTTGTAAATGTGATTGTGCGTAATTCACTTGTATATTTTCTCAAATACTAACAAAAGGCCTGATTCTTGTCGGATATTTTAGTCGGTCAGTATAAAGTTGTATATGCGAATGGAAGTATGTTTGTATATCTGTTTTTTTTTTTTTCTTGAAAGCAAAAGTGAAAGCAAAAAATCCAAGCGACTAGCAACTTATTGAAACGAAGGAAACAAAGTGTAAATGTCCTTTTGTATCGATGATTTCATTTGTTTTTTTTTTCTTTGTTAATTTATTTGTTGCTTTTCTTGTTATTGCTAGAAATAACCAACTATTTGTCTTTTAGTGCCTGTGTCTGTCCACATTTATGTTTGTCTGTCCGGTTCTGTCTATTTGTTTAATTTTGTGTGTCCATTCGTTTTCATACCTGCCAAATTCGATTTTATTTTATTTTTTTTTTTTTTTTAACTTTTCTATAGGATTTAGTAGTTGTTAGTGTTGTTGTACTGTTAAATTTTTTGTTGTTGTCATTATGTTTTTTGATACGTTTAATATTGCTTGACATTTTTAATGTCTACATACCACACGCAAACATTTAAAAACACAACATTTCATATATAGCAACAGACTGTTTTTTCTAATACAGCAACAAATTTTGTCTACAGTAGTAGCTGTGTAATTTTCACCTGCTGTTTGATAATCATTGAATTGTGTGTTTGATAGATGTGAGTAACTGAAATTGCCATTAGACAGGTGGATTATGTGGGGAGCTAACAATAGTTTGAGGAAAAAAACATATACAGTTTAGATGAAAGAGTAAAATATTGTAAATATAATTTGGATCATCTGACTGTTAAAATTAAGCCCAGATAACTTTGTTTACATTACATATAGTTAAATTTTTTAAATAAGTATAGAACCACCGAGAAAATCTATGTTTCAACTTTGGAAAATGCATTTTCACTCAGAAAATTTTTATATTTTCCACGTCAAGCTCAGAGAACCGAATTCATGCATAAAGCCATTATTCATTTTGTTTTTATTAAGTACTTCAAAACTAATTCTTTGAAAGCATAGTATGATGTAATAATTGGCATATTAGTAGATTAAATTTTATTATTTTTTTTTTAACTTCAAGCACTATCTGTCCTGCTGTCTGCGTGTCAATAACTCAAAAATTTTGCCTGTAGATCGTACGGTTTTTTTTTTATATATAAGGTTATGGAACAAGTTTTTAATTCAATAAATTAAGCGTTAAACTTAATTTTTTTTTTATTATACAAATCAAAATACAATCCACAAATTCTGGATATAAATAAAGTTTACATAAAATTTCATATAGATATAGCAGAGAAGTATTTAATTTTTATAAAAGCAGAAACTACATACCGCTCAGCAGAGTACAGTTATCAATAACTTGCAAAATATATAATAACTTTCTCCAGTCTATTAGTAAACAATTTTGATTTTCTGTTTGACGCAGAAAAAGAGTCAAACATTAGGATAGCATCATCAAAAATATAGTTAATTCAGAAAAGAGCTCTAGCGATCAGTTTTTATACACCACCATTATGCGTTTGTGCTGATGTTTGTAACGCACAGAAAAAAAATTTCGAACCCCCACCTCAAAGTATACTGTTCGACCCATAATCACTTTCTGAGTCGATTTAACGACGTCCGTACGTCCGTCTGGCTGTCTGTCCATGTAAACCTTGTGTACAAAGCAATTTTAAAGATATCTTGATGAAATTTGGTACGAGTAGTTATTTTAACACAAGGACGAAGCCTATGATCGGTCATTATTTCACCTACAAATGTACCCCCGGGGTTTAGTAGTCTTAAATGTCTTACATATGGCAACATTTTAATGAAATCTGGTGCAAAGAAGTTTTGTATAACAATTATGGACCGAATGCAGATCGGTCCATAATGGGATTTATGCCTGTTAAAGTGATTTCCTGAAAAGGGGTTTATATGGGTGCTATGGTTAATTATGAACAGATCTTTTTAAAAATCGGCATACTTATTTAGACTTATATGAAACTTATATGTGCCAAATTTCATTATAATATTGCTATATTTAAGGGATTTATGATCGTTAAACCCTTTTCCGGGAGGACATTTGTATGGGGGCTAGGTGAAATAATGGACCGATCATAACCAATTTCAATGGGCTTCGTCTCTGGACCGTAAGAACCCTGTGTGCCAAATTTTATTAATTTTGGTTCAAAATTGCACCTGTAGTTTGATTACAAGGTTTACATGGACGGACAGACGGTCAGACGGACGGACGGACATCGTTAAATCGTGTCAGAAAGTGATTCTAAGCCGATTGGAATAAATTAAGGTGTGTCTTAGACCAATATTTTTGGATGTTACAAACATCAGCACAAACGCATAATACCCTTCCCACCTATGGTGGTGTAGGGTATAAATATCCTTTTTAAAATGTTACCTTTTAATATTTTTTTCCAAGTATATAACAGCCTTAAAAAAACATATAAATCGCGATTTGTAAAATCAAAATCGCTATTTGTATAAAATTAAAAGTACAAAAATATGATTTTGATATCTTTTAAATTTGTATATGAGTATCTGCACTAATTTGAGAATAAAATCAAAACATATGCATTGATTTTAATCAAATACATCTCGTTTTATTTGCAGCAAATGTAATTTTATGATTAAAAACTAAAAATTTGAATTTTTTACAATTTCGAATTTATATTCATTGCTTATTGAAGTCGGTTAAAATATATACCAATCTTTGGCTGTTATTAGAGCTTATATCCGAATCAAGTGGCATACAAGAATAATTACGCATTTGAATTTAGTGCAACTGTAGACAGATATATGATCGCGATTATTTTTACTAATAAATAATGAAATCGAAGAAAATCTCATATATAAAATTCAATAATTTAGAAACGGTTGATCTTGAACTAATGGACCTTTTTTGATTACCCTTCCATTAGAGATTTGATAGTTGTTTCATACACTGTTTTGGAACAATTTCCCAATCTCCTTTTAAAATCTTCGATATTTTGGGACACCTTCCTCTTCAGTTCTCTTTTCACAAGATCCCAATATTATAGATCCAAAATGACTTGCTAGCCATACCAGTAATTTTTTAGAAAATTTTGTCTGCTTTTAGGTCCATTATACAACATGAATATTTTTGTATGAAAATTGATTTTAATTTCCGTGTCTATCAGGAAGTTTTTGGACTTTGTATGTTTTCAAGCCTTCATTGGCTTTAACTTTTCGCATCAAATAGTCAGATTACTGATCCAACAGGTCTGATTTTATACCAGATGTGTTTTGGAGCTCTTTTTAATATACTTTCAATTTTTTTGGCCTTCCCAATATCATGTAGAACTTTTTTCTTCCCTTACCAGGTTTCCTATCAATCATCAAATTCTCCTGATACTATTAAATAACATTGGAAACAGTGAACTTGGTCTAGCAAAGATAATATGAAACAAAAAATGTCACTGATAATAAACATAAGTACTATGAGTAACATAAATCAAACTTTAGCTATAAGCGCCAAGTGTATCTTCAATAATATAACCGGAAAATTATAATTTCTTTGGAATTGTCAATTAAGATAAGTATAATAATTATCAATATCTTTAAAAAACATAGTTTAAAGTGTGATAATAATTTTTTTTTTATTTCAAAATTAAAAACGTCATTTTATATATTTGAATTCATTTTAAAATATTTCCTAAACGGCTCACAGCGTCCTTATCTACTAAGAGAATATACAATTCCTGATCAATACCTCCAAAACTGGATTTTTTTGTCGTTCAAAAACTCTCAAATGTGACATTGTGCGGCTTAATATAAGAATAAAAAATATTGTTTTATCAAAGACTTATTATGTTCTAAACCAGGGGTTCTCACAAGACCTCGCTTCGCGACCCCCCTTTTGACATTGCAATGGAAGCGCGATCCACTACAACTCTGACTAATTTAAAAATCAGAAAAAATGTAAAGATAAAGTAATTTTAAAAAATAATATTAATAATTTCGACATTGTTTTCCTTAAATATTAAGAGACTTTTTCGTATAATAAATCTAATATTATTCCCTGCGTCCATAAAAGATCGAATCTTTATTTTGTATGTATGTTGAAGAAAATTTTTTTTAATATTTTTAGGGCCTCGGAGCCAACAAGCGGATAGACTTTGCTGTATTTCAACTATTTAAAATGCTTTTAAATCTGTTGATTAAAAATTAAATTTAACGAACTTCAACACTTTTTGAAATGAACCTGGTACTTTCTTAATATTAACATTGAAAGAACTTTCTGTCTTTAAATTATAAAGTTGCTTAAGCAAATTTTCTTTATATAGCCAGGAAACTCATAGATTAAATAAAAGTTTTGTGTACTGAAAACGATTTTATAAAAAGTTCTAGGCATAATATATTTTTATTTATATTTTTATAAAATAAAAGTAGAAATTCATGTGAAAAAACTATAGTTTCATCAAATTTAAGTGAACTACATATTAATCTTTTTAATTAATTGTTTTCCCTGCCATATCGAAAAATTTTCCCTCAAAACGATGCGTAAAAATTAGCTTAATATAGGAAAAATATTTAAAAAATAAAATTAAAATAGATCTTCAGTTCCCTACCAGCGATTGAAAGTCACGGGTCTAGAATATTTCTTCCAAAAAATTGTATTGAGCTGTGCCTTGAGGGGTATCAACAAATTCGTAATTTTTAGCCAATTATAAAACAAAAAAAAAAAAAAATTTAAAAAATATTTTAAAAAATTTTAGCAAAAATTTTGTTCCATAAACCATAAATTTAGTACATCATGCAAAAAAAAAAAAAAATCGATGTTTTCTTAAAAAATGGATAAGAATTTTACAATTTCGTTCCCTTTATGTAAAATATTAAAAATTTACATTGTAGTAATAGGTACTGTTGATAATATATGATTTTCTAAATTTTTCCAAAAAATTTTTCATCAAAATGCCTTAAAAAGTCTTCTAGCGAAATAAAATTCTTACGCATCGTTTGAGGGGTCTTCCTATATCGAAATCTCGAAAAAGGCTTTCCTCGGACACTCTATTGGACAGCATTACTTTCTTCGTTTGATCATTGTTGTCTTTAACAAGCATAATATTTTCAATCAAAGGTTCCTTCATTAGCAGTTTCTAAAAAGAACTCATTTTAGAGAAAAAACTTTACGCTTGTCTTTAATTTGGATATATTTTGTAAAAAGATGTATTTCAATTTTTAAATAGTTTCATGCTTTTATTGGAATTTTCATTTGAACTTCTAAATAATATTTATATTAAAAAATTTTGTGTATAAGAATATTTTTCAGGAACTCTTCGCTACCCCCCACGAATGTCCTTACGGACCCCCTGTGGGTCGCGGACCCCCATTTGAGAACCGTTGTTCTAAACGATATAAAAACATTTTAAGACAAATTTTACGATAATTGTGGCCATAGGAAATTTTTAAATTGTTGTATCTTTAATAATACCAGGAGCATTTAAGGATTAAGATGTGATTGAGATATACAATAATTTTAGATAGCATTTAAACATGCAAATCCGCCTTACAATCTTCTTGGCCGAACAGACACTAATGCAATTTAATTTGATTTCTTGGTAAATGATATATTCTGACTTCTTTTTAAATAATTCTTTTATTTTTAAATATAATGAATTATAGATATTTTTATAATCGAATATTCCAATATTTATTTGTATTCATTTTTAAAACGGAAGCTCGTGTTTTTTAAGAAAGCTAACTTGTTTTTAATAGGTTTTTATTTTACTAATGTTTACCATAAGCAATACAATAAAACAAGACCTAAATACTCACATTTATTCTACCATGTACTAAAAAATATAAATAAAAATTATTATTTATGTGTGTTAATTTTCTTTACAAAAATTTTAGAAACTTTTAGAAATTACTCCCTATTTCACTTTTTTTTCTCCTCTACTAATTTACTTTACAATTATTTGAAAATTATGTAAATTAACTTAACAATATCTTAAGAGAAATATAATAATAAAACTTAAAAACAATGTAAACTAAAATAAAAATAGTAATAATCAACATAATGTAGTTTGTTTTTTTTTTACTTGATACACACATTAAATCATTTTAATCATAAAAAATAAAGAAAATTACCAAAAAATATATTTTATTATAAACCATTGTTTAAAATAAACAATTGTTGTTAATTTACTAAAAAAATACAAAATAAATAAAAAAATAAACATAAATATATTCATATTTTTTATACTGTATTGTACACTAATCTTTTGGTTGTTATTTTTTTGTTAATTAATTTTTTTTTTGTTCACAATTTCTTTCAACCCCAGATGATCTATTACAAATTTCTCGCTTTATAATGAAAATAGTAATAGAAAATACACGTAAATAAATGAAAAACACATAAAATGTTAGAAAGAAATTAGCATATTTTATTAAATTTAATTTAATCACTTACTTTTCGTTGAAGGAAAATGATGAAGAAAACAATTAGTAGGAGTTTGAAATATGAACTATATTGGGGAAATGGGTAAGCACCGACAAGTAGGGTATACTTTTCTGAAATAAAAAAAAAAAAAAAAAAAAATCAGAAAATGCAATATTCAGCTTAAGCGTTGCTACATAGATTAATGGACCAATATATAAATCCCCAGCAAAAAAACTATCAAGAGCTTCCAAAAAAGAACATTTTCACCACATCAAAAGTAGAACAAAGCGCATATTTTAAACTTTTTTGGAAGTTATTAATAATTATTTATTCGTCCTACAAATCCTAACGGAGCTAGATTTTGAAATCTCTATCAGGGAGCGAAAATACGTGGAAATATATATATGGATTTAAATATATCTTTCCTAAGCAATGTTTCCTTTCCAGAGCTTTCAGAAGCTCCCAGACGACGTAAGAAACTAAAAATCGGCATACTTATAAAACTATTCGTTCAACAAATTCTAACAGTGCCAGATGTTTCTATCAGGGACCAAAAAGTCTGTTTTGGTATTAAGAACTTTTGAGTTGCTATACTTATTGCTTGCTCTCCAAATCCTATAAAAAACTGATTCTGTATTTCGGCCAGGGAGCGCATTTACGACGATTTTTGAAAGGTTTACGAATTTAAAACTTTAATCAATATAATTCCAATAAATTTGAACGGCTTCAAATAATTGACTTCGATTAGGGAGAGGAAGGTGTCTAAATGTTGTTCATATTTTTTTCTTTTATTATTATATTATTTTTCCTGACATTGTTAGGCTTTTACGCTTGTATTTAATAAATTTTAACTTAATTATATGAATTGATTTTTTTAAGGAAATATAGTCTTTTGATATAAATATAAACTTCTAAAAAAAAAACGAGTTAACCGGTTTTTTCTGAATTTTAAAATACCAACTATTCGAACTATTCGAAAACCGGTTTCTCAAAAAAGTCGAATAATCGATCACCCTACTAACGAAGCATTTAAAGTGATTTTTTTGAGCTTTTAGCGATAAATTAATTTAGTAAATAAAGTAATGCAGTGTATTTAATATTTGTTCCTATAATGTGAAATATATTTTTGGGGAGAAAATAAACACAATATGACTTCCAGAAATAATTTTAACAACACATAAGTATATTTTTTTTTGTCACATTACACAATGATGATGAGGAAGCTCTGTTTCCTGTATCAAATAGAATAGGCATGCTGAAGACTGAATAAAGCCATATTATAAAGTACTAACGATTATAGATCGACTTCATCTTATGAGTTCTATAATTAAACCTAAGAACGCGATTGATAATTTCGACCAAATATGCAGTGAAATATCTCACTAAATCAAGATTTATCGGTGCTGCTCTACATTTTCTGCATCAAATTAAACATTAATTACATTAATAATTTATTCAAAAAATATGGTAAAAACAATTGAAGAACTATTTTTTATAAATTTATAGTGTAAATTGTAGAAAAAGAAAAATAATATTTGCAGCTTCTGCGGCTAAAAAACACTGAACTACTAAGCCACACTGTAAAAAAAATGCAAAATTGAAATATGCAGAGAGTATGCAAAAACATTCATTTTTAAACTCTTTTTTGGTTAGAATAATTATACGTATGTTGCCTATTCCAAATTTTGTATACAACTAACACAAAGGGTACTTATATAAAACCATCTTTGGAAAAGTACGAATATTGAGGTCTTTTAATTTTTTGCTTAATATTTTTAAAACAACGGAAAGTATTTAGGAATTTTTGCTGTTATTTTATTTAAATTGATTCATTAACCAAAAATCAATTGTTTGGTTTTTTAATTTTAACTAACGAAGCCCTCAGAAGGGTAAAATCGAAGCCCTTCCAGGGTTAAAGAAAATTACTGAATTCTTATGTTCATACTTGTATCATTTTCTTCTACTGCTACTGTAGGGTATTATTCTTCTAATACTTATAATATTCATACATAAGCAGGTTAGATATGTAAATCATGATAAGCGTTTTTATTATGAGAGAATTCACCCACCAACTGGTCAACTTTGCCAGCCATTCAACCAACCAACCAACTAAGTTACTCTTCCAACTAACATTCATACTTTAACATATTCACACACTGTACCTTAATTTGGTAACTGACCATGTCATATTTTTGGGTCTTCATATTTACTAAAATTTAACACACAACTAAAACTCATAATAGCCAAAGAAGACAGTATGTTAAGATACCATCTGCATCCATGCGTAAGAATGACCGAAACCACCTACCTTCCTTCCACATATATTTACATTCATTCAGTCGTTATACCTTATACCTATACATCTTTTTTAAATGTACTTAATTTGTTTGTGTGTAGTATAAATTAATTTTCGTTGTTATTGCTGTTTTATTTCATTTTTTTTCCGGCCAGTCGATAAAGTGAGCATTTAACAGCCCTATATTTATTTGAAGTGAATGTAACCGAGATAAGGGTGAAAATTTCACTTTTTCACTTTGTTGATTTTTGACTGACAAGTGTTTTCATCGTTTCGCCGGTATGTGTGGTAGTGTGTGTTGGGGAAAATGTTGATTTTTGGAAGAGTTTAAAGTGAAAATATTTAAAATAAAAAAATTTGCATTTCTTGTGAAAGGTTCTTTTATGGTTTTGGAAAAAATAAAAAATAAATGAATTAGTTTGGTATAGTTTTTTTTTTTTTTTTTTTCGATTGATTCAAATTGATGTTTGGGAATATATATATACATATATTTTTTTCATTATAACAACTAGTCTATTAAACAATTTTATATAATAACACTGGTCAACAAAACAGAAAAAATTTGTTGATTCCTGTAATTTTTTGTTTGTTTCTATCTTCTATTGACGCGTATTTTTTAAATACGGTAACAATTTTTCCCCAACAGCTTTTGTTTTTGAGTTTTTATTTAGATTTACTTTTTTTATTTAGATTTTCGTTTTTTATTGGACACTAAAGTATATTTTGTTGTTGTTTTCGATATAGCTTAGTCAAGTATATGTTGTGTGCCTAATCCAGATTGTTTTTGCTATATTTGTGGTGAATATATATTTTAAAAATATCGAAAACCTATATCGGACTGAAAACTGCGTACTTTAAATAAAATTATGTAATCAGGACCAGCCATGGGTTCCTCGTATGTGTGGTATGTCTACGGTTATGATCCAGTGGAAAAAGAGAAGCAATAATGTTTGTAAAAACCATGATGACGACTGATACTTCTGCGTTGTGAAAATAAACGGAATAAACCCTAGAAATCGAAGTAAATGTTCATATCCTAACTATTTGCACACAATTTCGTTGAAGTGTTACCTTATATGGGAGGTGGGCGGTAAAGTGGGTGGACCACCTCCATTTTTTGTTTCCGAGTTTATATAGATCCTCTAACTATTTGTACAAAATTTTGTTGTCGTACATGCTTTTGTTTAAAAAATATCAGCAGAATAGTATGAAATGAACACCCTGTGTTTCTATTTTTTAGCCCATAACTTTTTTGTTTATTAACCGATTTTGCCCATTTTCAAAACCTTATATAAGATAAATATTTTTGCCAAATTTCGTCCCCCCTACGTTGTCCCGTCCGAGCCCTTTCCTGCTTTCAACAGACGGACAGACGGACGGACATAGCTAGTTCGACTCAGAATCTAACCAGGACCCAGAAAATATATACTTTGTGGGGTCTTAAATGATTCCTTCGACATGTTACAACAGAATGACAAAATCAATATACCCCATATTTTTGATGGTGGGTATAAAAATAAAAGCAGTAGCAATAAAATCAATTATTGTAGTTAATTAATATTATCATTTTGATGATTGGAGCAAAAACAAACAAAAATTAACTATTATAAGCAATTTCATAATTAAAGTCCATTTTTACTTTTTCTGCGAAATGACGAAAGTAGGAGATTGTGAAAGATCCTAATTTTGTCAAATCTATGACTGAAATCGAATCCAAAGCTTAGAATTCATTTGTTTGGTTATGAATAATTTTCAAGGCAAAAAGAAATCTGACGATCATATCGTGCTTGTTGAGTGCATGGGTGTAACATAACATAAAAATCCAGTTTCTGCACTCGCAAAATCTCATTGATTTTAGTGAGGAGCGGGGTGAAAGTTTTCATCAGGATCTTCGGACTATGGAAGAGCGTTATCAGAGCACTAGTCGTTTATTCAAGAAAATCTGATAAAAGATCATTTGATAGTGTTCGATTGAAATTTTGTTAACATCTCTATTAATTTTATGTCAAAATAATAAAACTGTATATTTCAAAAAGTAAAGCTATTAGCAAACTCCCAGTATTTCTTTAATAGTCAGGGCCATAGAAATATCCAATGTCAGCAAAAAATAAAAAAATAAAGGCAACAAACATTGTTTTTACCAGTGTAATTTTACATATTAAAGTAGTATTATTAAATAAAATTTATTAAATACAATATTACCCCAAATTTTAGTATTGAAAATCTTCCAAATATTAAATAAATTTGTGTCAAAATTTTGATCGGCCTAATAAATTCATATCAAATTAAAGGATTTCCGTGCACCAGTGGAATAATGTATCATAATAAATTTATGCTCTAATATCTGAATCAATGATTGATAAAAAGAAAGAAGATCAAATTTGAATGTATTGGTGTGGTTTCTTTCGTTATGCTAATTATTGCAAACATATTTATTACATTTAGTTGACAGCTAAAATAAAACTGAATAACTTTTTGGTTCGTATGTTCCTTATTTTAGTTTTTGTTGTAGTTATCATTACGTTAAACATCTGAGATCCAAATATGATATGAAACTTTGCAAACAGATTTTAAACACAATTATAAATGTTCTGATAAAAAAGAATCTGATCAATTGTTTAATTTACTGATTAATCAGCTCAAAACTGTATTGGTAAAAGCTACCATGAGTATTAGTTATGTAACAGTTTAAGAATGTACCCTGCGATTCTCCTGCTTCGGAGTAATGAAGCACAATATTTATATATCCTAATGAGTTTCATACATATATAAGATTTCTCTCTAACGAGTTTTATTAGATCCATCCGAAGCCAAGATCTAAGTTTTTGCATGAACTCTCTAAAATCGTGTCTTTACTGGAAAAAGTAGTTTCCTGAAATTAACTCCTTAGGCGGTTGTACTTGGAACTAAATCTGTCTGGCATAGTCCTTATAGAACAGTATTTATGTATGTTAATCGTATAATAAGGATTCCTTTCCTTTTGAGAATTTCTAAGCAGATGGTTTACCAAGTTCCTTGATGATTCAATAAACGATATTAAAAGATAAAACAATTTTTCTGTTGATAGATGCGTTTTTCTATGTTTAAAAATTTCACCAAAAATTATATACTTATGTAAATCCTTTCCACAAGAGATATGAGTTCTATCTTGTTAAGTACACATTGCTTTATCCGATTTATACCCCATTTACATTTGTACAAAATCTAGTTTAAATGAGATTTCAAGCAAAATCTACTTAATTTTGTTAAATTTTAAACAAATTTTTACAAATCAAAAAAATCTAGTTTCTAATAAGATTTTACCTAAATTTAAAAAAAATTAACTAGGTTTTGGAAAATATTGTTATCCGACACTGGTTTTCTTTTAAGTGTGTTAGTAAAATACAACAATGTGCTAAATAAAAATGACATTTGAACGTAAAAAGTTTTTTCAAAATAAAATTGCACAACGAATATTATAATAAGAATTTGCGAAACATATACGATTGTTAAATGGTTTAGTTTATTCCTTTCGAATTCTAATTCGAAATAGATTTCTAAAATTAAATTTTTATAAAACAAATATACACTAGAATAAAAAGTATTTATTTTTTAAATTAATTATTTCATTTGGATTAATTTAGGTCAAAATCCTAGAACTCTTAATTATAAAATTACAAAAATTTAAATTTCAGTAAAATAACTCAATCATATTTTCAGTTTAAATACAATAATACAAAGAAACACATTAGTGTTTTATAAATTTTAAAATCAATTTGAAATAAACAACATAATAAAAAATTGTCATCTTTTAACCAAAAAAAGAGTAATCAAAGTTCAATGACCACATGCTATTAATTTAGATAAAAGATTTTTGAAATACCAAACAATTAAATTATTCTTCCCTTCACCAAAGAAATAAAATCAAAAGAATAAATAAAATAAAGAATAGAATGTGGTGGTAGAGTATCATACGACCAACTAAATAACTTTGTTAACTTCGATGTTAGAGAATAACACATCTATTAAACAAACACTATAATTAATTACAAAATTGGGACACAGATACAAAACGCAACAACAACAACAAAACTAAAACAAAATCTATAAAATTGTAATTAACATGGCTCAAAATAACTGAAAAAAAAAAAACAAAGTTAGAAATAAGAAAGAGCTAGCCAGCATTGGAAATAAACAAGTATAAATTCATTTACAAAAAATAGAAACAAAAAATCGAAATCTTAAAATTACATTAATTAAATATGTGAACCTTTAACATGTATCTACAACAAATTCAATCTTTGGGATCAAGTCAATAGATCAAACATTTTTAAGCAAGATTTTGAAAACCAAAAATAAAGTTAGACACACAAAAAACAAACGGCTGCCGGTTTCAAACACATAATGATGAAGTTGAAAATAATGAAGATGATAATTGTTCTTTGTTAGTTTTTTTTTTTTTTTGTAAGAAAGACAGACCCTTTAGCATGTGCTATTTAGATTTTTTTTATATTTTTGTGTGTAGCTGAATTCAAAGGGGAAAACAATAACAACAACTAACAATTTACTCAAAACAAATCAACTGTACAATAGTCGGTATAATGATAATGATGATGTTTATATCCAACAACAAAATGTTAAGAAACTGTCAGCTAAACAAAATTTAGGCTGACAGATCTCTTTTTTTTTATACTAAACATACAAAGTTAAATATATACTCTTTCATTTGTGAGTTACAACAACAAACAGATGAAATAATGACGAATGACTTTGTTCAGAATGACACTTGTTATTATCATTTGTATTTAGTTTATTCATACAGATACAAAATGTTTATTTTAAGATATAAATACTATTATGAATACAAGTATGAGTGTATATGTCATTTTATGCTGAACTCTTTGGGTGATATCTCTAAACATTATTTCTTTGTTGTACTCCTTGTCCGACTTAAAGTTATCAACTGAGGTAACTAATTTTTAATTGATTTTGCTCCAATCATCAAAATAATAATATTAATAACTAGAATAATTGATATTATTACTTATTTTCCTTAAATAGATGCAATGAGCTAAAAATTTTTGAAAGTTTACTTAAATTTATTTTATTTCTGTACTTTTATAGACAAATATTTAATTTTTCTTTATATTTTATTAACGGCTGTCAATTTATTAAAAAAAAAACCAAATTGTAAACTAAATAGAAAATTAATTATATTAATAGATCATATAATTAAATTCCAATATAAAGTTAATTAATAATTTTATTAAAAAATTATTTGAAATATTTTTTCTGTGTAACATTTGATTACTATGTATGTTGGAAAGGCTGAAAGGAGGAGTGAATTCTCATTTTCATGTTATTGTGGCTAGTCAGATTTCTTAATTTTAAAAACTTACAAAAACCTACGATCATAAGAAAACGTCATAAAAAAGATTTGTTTTAATATAAATTACTAGAGTTCGATCGAACGCATTTTTTCAATCCGAACCCATACTCGAACCCAAACTTCGGTCAATTCTGCAAAGTTCGGCTGAACCCGAACCGAATACGAACTTTTTGTTATAGGACCTAAAGAGTGCGAAAAATTATTATTATTAACAAAAATACCGGGAAGTATTTTCTAGACGCTTTTTAAACAAATATAAATGAAATAGAATTTGAAAATGTACATATATTTGTATTTTAAAAAGTTTAAGTTGTATTCGAATAAATTTAATTTTTTTATAAAATTCATTTCCATCCTTTTCTTTGAGTTTTTTTTCGTACTTTTGATTATTCTAATTGCAATTGTACGGTTTATATGCTTTTGGTGATACGAATTCAGATTTAGTAAAAAGTTCGGCCAAAAAAATTGCCGAACACCGAACATCACTTTTTACCGAACACCGTAGCCGAACGTTTGGTCGGACACTATAAATTACATTATCCAATATTTGAGGGATCGCACTGTAGAAATGCTAGAAAACTCAAACAGTTTTCTAGCATTTCATAAATATTATTTAAAATTTTTTAAATTTTATTTATAATCAAGAAAACACAGAAAAAAATAAAAATGGATTTTAATTACGAAATTGATTACATTAATTAAAATTTTAATTGATTTTGCTCCAATCATCAAAATGATAATATTAATTACATAAAATTAATTGCTTTTTTCTGCAGTTTCAATTAAAATTTTAATTAAAGTAATTAATTTTATGTCTGAAACTTTACCTAAAATCTATTAAAATATTTATTAGCATAATTCAAATAGTAATTAAATCTGTAATATTGTAAAATCGTTTTCCATATAAAGACATTATTTATGACCACATTGTTAATTTATGTTTATTTGAAATTATTTTTAAAAACATAAAGATTAAAGCGAATTTTACAATTATAAATGGTAAAAAAATTGATTTTTATTATTTTATGTAGAGTTCTTAATTGAGGCTTGTGGTTTGGGTTTCAAGGAAAATTTCATCAGGAATTTGTTGCTTTTGTTAAGTTTTTTCTTTTACCTAATTATGATTTTTGGTTACGGTTCTCATTAGCCTCGTAAACGACATGACTCTAAGCTAACGGGATTCTGAAATGTTAATAGAATTTATCAGGACCGAGCTCCAAAATGTAGGTATTAATTTTAACTTACGTGTTGTGAGCTAATTTGGAATTATTGTAAAGTACACGCTTTTTAAAATATTTGCACTTTTAGGTTGTTTATTCTTTAGACCCACTAATTTGCAACCTATAGTCATAGTATTGAGAAACATTAACGTAAGCTACAGATTATTTATAAACTGATCAAAATTCAAACAATACCCACCAGCAAGAATGTATTCTTTCAGGAACAATTGTAGCAACCCCAACCTTCACAAGAACATTGCTTCTGAAATAACATCGTATAAATAAGTTATTTTATCGCCAATTCAAAATGTAGACTTACCGCGTAATATTCAGACACAAATATTTCTGTGTTACATTCACATAAAGGAATTTAAAATATTTTTATTTTCATAAAATATCAGGGACCGGAAACATTTTTTATTTTGTTTTTTACAAAAAAATATTTTCATTGAAGTTAAAAATTATTTTATAACATACTATAACAAAAAATATTAAAAAAAATTAAAAAAAAAAAAAATGTTTTTCTTCAAGTACAAAATAATAAAATTCTCAAAAACTATGGAGTATTTTATCTGATAACGATGTTCTCATCTCAAATTAAAATTTATTTCATTCTAAGGTACCGCGTCTCAAAAGTTTGGTTCATATGTCTGCCAAAGGAAGAATATGAAAATTTGGTATCGCAAGAATGGACTTTTTGGCTGGTATTTAATGACGTAACAAAAATTTAGGACCAGGTCCAAATAAGTCCAAAATGTTGCAATTTTTCACACAAAATTTAAAAATTTGAATTTTTTACACAAATATTTAAAAAATTAGGACCAAAATAATACAATATAATCCTATAGCAGTTATACCGAAACGAGTCAGAATCACTTTCTCAGAATCACTTTCTGAGTCGATTTAACAATGTTCGTCCGTCCGACTGGTCGGCTTTTTTGCTGGCTGGCTGTCCATATAAATTTTTCTTACATCATTAAATGCTCGCTCCAAAGTCCTTTCTTACGATACCAAATTTTTATATTGTTATATATTTTTATATTTATATTGTTACTTTGGCAGAAATATGAAAAAATCAGAAAAACCCGAAAAAATAACCTATTTTCATTTTGATCTAGCTCACGAAAGGATAATTTCAGTACCAATATTTTGAGAAACGGTTCCTTAGAATGAATTAAATTGTCATTTGAGATGGGAACATCGATACATTTCATTTCACGGCCACCCTAATTTTTTTTCGATAATCCGCAGCGACTTTGGTCATTTATTATATTCAAAGTCCAATATGATTACTAAGCAACTATCAAATTTCCAGTTGTTTAAAATAAATTAATTTCTAAATTGTTATTTTTAAATTATACAAAGAAAAAGTTTTTTCGTACATAAAAAAAAAAAACTTTTTTTAAAAAACATTTTTTTTAAGTACAAAATTATTTTATACTTTAATTAAAATGTTTGTTTTAATAATTTTATTATTTTGTTTTTGAACAGTTAAGAAAAATATTCTATTTTGAACGAAAGTGTTTTTTATTTTTTCAATGAAAACTTAAAATTTTATGTTTTTTGTTCGTAATTTCTGGTCTCTGTAAAATATTTTAGTATTTTATTTGAATTTTGAAGTGACAAGTTTTTCTTTTTTTATTTTTTTCAAATTTATTCATAACTTAGAAAAACAATAATTACATTAATTAAAAATTTTATTGGAAACTAATATAATTTGAAATAAAAAATTTGTTGAAAAAAAATTTCGAATAATTTTTTCTGTGAAACCAGAATATGCAATTGCATGTTTTTCCTGGACCTTTAATGAAGCCATCGATTAAATATTTATCCGTTTCAGAACAAATAAATCATTTTGGCATCGATTTGTTAGAGAATATTTTTGCATATTTTACTCTTAACGGCATATTAATGCATTTGGCAATTTTTAGTGCACATTTATAGCATATTTTATTATTTTTAGGTCATATTTAACCCTTTTAGAGCATATTCTGATATTTTAATTAAAATTTTTTTTATACCTCATAAAATATTTTTCGAACTTGATTTTTTATTTATTTATTTTTTTTTCATTTATTTTGTTTTATTGAGTCTTTCCTTTTAGAAACTTACAATAAGTATTCAAATCTTAACCTAAAATTTAATAAATATTATTATTGCCACTGCAATATATAATAAAAAGTGTGCATTAGTACATTTATCTAACTATATCTAATATATACATCCTTCTTAAGCGCCTGTGACCGTCAAATGTTAGCAAATACCTTGCAAGGGGGTTAGGGTGTTCACTTAGTTTTGCCATGTAAGTTATGCTGTGGTATTTTATCTCCTCTCTAATTGTGGGAATGTTGAGATCCTTATGGATATTATTATTCCTGATATACCATGGAGCTCCTGTTATTATCCTCAAGAGTTTCGACTGCCTTCTCTGCAATTTTTCGATATTTGAGGAAGAGGCAGGAAGAGGAAGATTCCCCAGATCTGAATACCATATTTAGTTTGGTTTTAGTACTACCTTATACAAAAGGACCTTGTAGTCCAGGTCCAGAGATGACCGTGGGCCAATTAACCAATGCATTTGAGCAGATTTTATTTTAATTTATGCAACTTTTGCATCCACATGATGGATCCATGTTAGTCGGCGATCAAGATGAATACCTAAATACTTTACTTTGTGCTGTTCGGGAATTATGACATTGTTAATTCGAATAGGGGGGCAACTTTCCCTTTGTAAAGTGAACGTGATGTGAACACATTTCGCAGGATTTACCATAATTTTCCATTTATGCAGCCATTTTTCCAACTTGTTTATATGAGACTGAAGTTGTTCTGTTGCAGTCACAGGGTTTTCATGTATGCTTACAAAAGCGGTATCGTCCGCAAAAGTTGAAGTATGTGTCAGTGGGCTTATGGGCATATCTGATGTGTACAGTATATATAGGAGAGGTCCTAAAATACTTCCTTGGGGTACACCAGCTGATATTTGTTTACGTGAAGAGATCATGTCTTTCGATCTTATTTGAAAAGATCTATTTATTATATAGTTTTTTTTTAACATTTTATGAACATTTTCTGGTAGTAGCGGGGTAATTTTGTGTATTAAGCCATTGTGCCAGTCTTTATCAAAAGCTTGAGAGATGTCAATAAATAGTGCAGAGCAATATTGTTTGCTCTCGAAACCTTTTCTTATGAGATTAGTAATTCGATGCACTTGTTCTATAGTGCTATGTTTCCTTCTGAAACCAAATTGATGGTTAGGTATACTATCAAGGAATAGTAAAAATTTCTGGAGAAGCATTTTCTCAAACAATTTTGACAAAATTGATAACAGACTAATTGGGAGGTATGAGGATACTTGGCTGACATCTTTACCTGGTTTTGGTATCATTACAATTACGATTTCAGATAATTTCAAAAGAGATTGGAAAATATCCGGTTCGTAATATGGAGTTGAAATTAAATAAATTAAATAAGTCGTAGAGCTGAGTTAGGTAAGTTGGTAATCATAGTTGTCAGCGCCGGGAGATTTCCTTCCTTAAGACTTTTTTTTTTGCTTCACGGTCGAAATTTTAATGGATGGAGTACCATTTCATTAATAACAGGAGGGGAAACGAAAGAATTCGTGCTATTTGGAGTGAAAACAGTCTCTAAGTGAGTAGCGAACGCCTCGACTTTTTCAGTATTATTTTTAGCCCATTGACCGTTTTGAAGTCGTATAGGAGACCTTCCAAAGGCTGTAACCTGTTTTCTTAGTAGGCTTTAAGTTTCGCAGATAGCTCTTAAGTTCGGATTATTTTTGGTTTTTCAAAGCTACACTTAATCCTCTCCGGCACTGACTACACAGACAAAATTATTACGGTATACTTTTCAATTAATATAGTTGTTTCATTTTGCATCGAAATTTAATAAATTTATTAAAACAAAAATAAAATAAAAATAAAATTTAACTATACTTTTATATCTTATATACATTTTTAATTCATCCAATCAACTACTTGATTGACTTAATTAATTTATTAATTGGGAATTTTTTTCTGTTTTGTATTTTTTAGAGTTTTTAGTAATTGATATAATCATTTTGGTGAGAGGTGCAAATTTAAACAAGTTTTTAATAGAATGAATTATTTTCTAACATATTTGTTAATTGGTGACTTTTTTCTGTGTAAGTTGAATTTTAAGGCCAGGAGATCTGAACTCCTGCCATTGGCGCCTAAGATTTCTTTTTTTCCTTATAAAATCCCCAATATCTTTAGGACATTTCATATATTTTTTCTTTTTCTAGAAACCTGTAGGTGTAGAAATTATAGCGGCATTGAAAGAATATCGGTAAAATCATCAACTACTGTTTGAATATCATGTTCACTTTTTAGTGAGATGTCTGGAGGCAAGTGTGAACTAATGTACATTTTGTACTTTAGCCAATTAGTTTTCTTATTTGGAAAACAAGAACTATATGTATCCATGCTTCCTAAAAAGTTGTAGAATGTAAGTATCGTTGGTGTATGGTCTGACGAAAGATCAAGTGAAGGAATCACTGATATATATTCACGTTTTTAAACATTTTCTCTGCGCCCGACGTACGGACAGACATAACTATACCAGCAAAATGGTTTAGAATACTATTGCATGATTAGTTAATGTAGACGTAATAGCTCTTTGAATTTTCATTATAATTACTGAATTGATTTCAGAGTTATTAATAAATAAAAATGACTAAGTATTAACGCATAGGAGGGTATTATGCATTTCCTTTGATGTAGTAACACCCAAAAATATTGGTCTAGGACGCACTTTAATATATATTTTATCCAATCCCCATACAAATGACCCCCTGAATATCGGTTTATATGATGATCAATCTATACACAGAAAAAAATATTTCAAATTATTTTTTAATAAAATTATTAAATAAGTTTATATTGGAATTTAATTTAATTATTTATTAATATAATTATCTAATAGGTTTACAATTTTGTTTTTCAAATAAATTGACAGCTCTTTAAAAAATATGAAAAAAAGTTAAAAATTTGTCTATAAAAACATAGAAATAAAATAAATTTAATTAAATTTCCAAAAATATTCAGCTCACTATATCTATTTATCAGAAAAAGCAGTAATAATAGAATAAATCATTCTAGTTATTAATATTATCATTTTGATGATGGGAGCAGAATCAATTAAAAATTAATTAATATAAACAATTTCGTAATTGAAGTCCAGTTTTACTATTTTCAGTGTAATTAACCACAACTTCCACATAAATCCTCTTTCGAAAATCACTTTAACATTCATAAATTGCATACAAATGTTAATAAGAAGTTAAATTTTGATATAAATAAGTTTTACATTAGTAAAAATTATAGTACCAAATTTTATCACAATCGGTCTATAATTAACCCTTTGAGGCCTGCTCATAAACCAACTGTTGGAAAAACAAATTTTCTTCATTTTTATTTCGTATTTTTGAGTACGTAGATATTGGAAGTAGATATTTAAAAGTGATAAAATTTAAAAACAAAATATATATTCTATTCTTTTTTTTAATCTTTTAATAATTAAACTGTATACTTGCTTTTTTAAATTTTTATTTTTACGAATTTTTATTCAATTTTTACATTTTTGACTTAAATTGTACTACCAAAGAATTTTATCGACTTTACACTGAATAAAGCATCATAGTTATATTAAACTAAAGTTTTAACATTTAAATACAAACTATCTCTCATTTTTACATTCTATATCTATTGTGTGAGTAATAGAAGATTATACTGTCGTCTTCCACTTATCACAATTTCTTTATTTTCCCACATTCGTGAGCATTTTTTATTATTTTTTGATGATGCATCATTATTTTTTTTTTTTTCAAAAACCACATTTTTCGTTGATGTAAAATCCGTGGCTGTGGTATTTTGACATTATTATTATTTTTTTTTTTTAAATCTATTTTTTTGAAGTAGACCCAAAGATAAATACAAATAACAAAAAATTATGAATGTAAAAATCTAACGAACAAGCCTACAATCACTCATAGTTTTTACATGCAACATACAATTTGTTTGACGAAAAAGAGTCATATGTATGATTGACTGACTGACAGCCAACAATCACAACAATCGACAAGAGTGTTTATTGTTGTAAATAGTTTCAATAGAAAAGATATGTTTTCTATTCTATTGTTTGCACTTGACATGAAGTATTTAACACTTGACATCTGAGAACTCGTGTTAAGCGCCACTATTTTACTATAGCGTTTTACACATGCGCATTAAGTGGAGTGAGCACAGTTCTAAGTGGATTATGGGTAATTATTATTAAAACGATATTGTTATTAGAGTGTAAGTATATTAAAGAGTGGCGCTAAGGAGGGAGCTTAAGATATTTAAAAAAGTATTACTTGTTCTCAAATTTTAAAAGTAGTTAAACAATTTTATATTACTTTTGAGGGTAATAAAAATATTTTGTGAAAAAGAAAATTATCGACTACAATTTTTGTCACTTTTTAACAAAGTATAATCCTTATAAATTATTTTGACAGTCTATGATAAACAATATCACCAATCTTTAATTATTTAAGGTACATAAATACAATGTGGGAAATTACAACTAATTGTAGTAATTAAGATGTTTTACAGATCTTATAACATTTTTCATCTCCTTAAATGTAAACATCTCTGGTGCAATTTTTATGACTTTTTCAAACAAAGTCTATTTATTTATGGTAGTTTCTTTACAAATAAAAGATTTTCCGAAAAAAAGGGTTTTTATGATCTATTTTTTTTTCTCTTAATCAATGACATTTTTATGGTCCTTATGTCTGATTATCTTCAACTTTATTTATTTTAGTAAAATTTTATAATTTAAACATTATTTAAGAGCTATTACTATTTAATAAGTAATGGAATAATTTTCATATGGCTATTTAGTTAACTATAGACTTTTCTCGCCTGTATACCCACAATTGGCTGTTAAAATATTTTTTGTTCATTGGAAAGTGTAGTTGCAAGTGTAATAAAAACTTAAAACAAATAAATAGACAAATGATGTAGCAGTAAAAAATAGGTTTCTTGTTTTGTTTTTTATTGTCATAAAAACTAATTATTTTCTATTTTTTTGTTTTTAATTTTATTTAGTGTTGTTCTTTTAGTTATTGTGTTTAAAATATAAATTTAAGTGTTTTCTGTCTGTTTTTTTTTAGTGTTTAAGAACTAATTGATTCACACTTTCTTTTCATATTGTTTTCAATTTATTTTTTGCGTCTTGTTTTTCTTAGTTGTAGTCAAGAAGTGTCAGTAAAATAATTTTCTTTTTTTGTTAGAAATTTTTACGATCGATTCATGTTAGCGATATGGTTTTATGGTTTTAATATTGTGTTTATTTATTGTTTTTATTTTTTAGTTCTCTAAATTCTATTACTAAGTTTTCTTTTTATTTGTAGATGAAAACAATCACCTCTTATCTGTTTGTTTATACCACATTTTAGGTACATGTTATTCTTAATTTAAATTAAAATAAAGTTAATGAGAGTTGGTTTTATAAAAAAAAAAAAAAAAAAATGTAATAAAATTAAAAGATGACTAAGACTTTTAAGTATTTGTTGAAATAATAAATATATACGTCACTTTAAAATGGTTTTTAAATTACCAAATTAAGTTAAAAGTTTTGTTAATACAATTTGAGAAAAAAAAAAAAAGAAACAAAAAACGAAAACTTCAATCAAGAAGAATTTTAACTCTTTTGAAAATTATAATATTTTAATTCACAACCACAATTCAGGGGAACATTTACCTCAAATAAGGACTGCACACGAAAAAATCTGTGCATGTAAATCTGCTTATAGAAACTAAGCCAGTGGGCTAATTTTTTTAAAGTGATATTTTTATTAATGACTGTTATGTTCAAGTTCTTAACATAAAAGAATAAATTATTTCCTGTTGTCCACTTATTTCTAAACTTCGTTTCATTTTGTGCTGAGCTTTTAATGTTCTTTAAATTATTTTTTACTAGAGTCCAATATCTCTCAATTGCACGGAGTTTCGGGCAATTTGATGGATTAGCCTCTTTCGGTACAAACTCTTACAATTTCTTTGTTCCAACTCCATTGTTTTGTTGTTGTAATGAGCAGAAGCAGTAACAAGCCAGAAAACAGCGGATACACTGAATTTTATTATTAAATATTCACGTATATTTCTGTGTTAATGCAACCATTTTTCAAAAATGAAGTGCTTCATTCCCTCATATGCATATGACTTCACAATTCAAGAACTTTCTTGGGACTTTTGATTTCTTTGATACATGAAATTTTTCTACCATAAACCCTCTAGCATCTGCGACATAGAATTCTTGGCAGTCACCCTGTACTATACAGAAATAAAATTTCTGAAAAAATTCGTCCGAAGTACTTTCATGTTATTTTTTACCTCCAAATTCTTGCTTGCGTTTTTATAGAGATTTTTTTACTTTATAAGTCTTCAAGCTAGACTTCCTTTAAAATTTTCTGATAAAGATTCAAAGCAATTATCTTTTTCTGACACTTTTCTTCCAGAGATGAGGTGATTTTCTCTGAAAATCCTTTCTATTTTGTCTGAGTCCTACAGCCTGAAGATACTATTTGTCTTCCATTATCAGGTTACCATTTAGTGATCATGACTTCTTTGTATAATATTATGACCCAAGAAACTGTATTTTGCGGCACAACAACCTTCCTTGCAATTATTTTATATGACCTTTGCAAGATTTCATGAAAAATTTGAATTATGTGTTTAGGAGTTTTTTGTTAAACTTCCATTTTAAGAAAAACCAATTTTGCTATTACCATGAAACTTAGCACAAGGCAAATGAGCATAATGGCAAATACAAACCAGTTAACAGAATTATTAATTTTTCACCACATAAAAAGTTATAAGCCCAAGAGCATGCACGGATTTTTTCGTGTGCAGTCCTTAAAATAGTTATAATCAGTCAAACTCGATGATATTGAGTCTGGGGTGAGTGTCTCATATGAGATTTATATTCAATAATGTAAATATTATTTGTAGAAAATTATATCTCCATATAAACAACAATATGGCATTTTTTCCTATTTAATGATTTTTGGATATATTCCTATAAAATTGGTTGGACTAATTTATGGTTACACAAAATGTATGTATCAACAAAATTTTATTTAATTTCCACTTTATTTAAGACATTTATGAGCGTTACATTCCGTGGATTATGTGCTCAATAGTTTCGGAGTTATTTTGAAATAAATTTCCGAAAAAACTTTTTTATGCAAAATTTTAGATTTTTTTGTTACTAAAACTTCTTTTTAAAAGTGAAAACATCAAAAATGTTTCAGTTTATCATCTTTATCATAAAGCTGGTAATGCTGCGAATAAAATAAGGCATGTATCTTCAAAATTGAAGTCCAAATCTTTTATTCACAGTTACGTAAAAATACCCATGTTATATACAATTGAGTAGAAATATAGTGGTGGGCAAAAGAAAAACCTTTTCTTTAAACAAAAATAGATGGACTAGGTGGATTTTGACGAGTTAAATAAGAATCTGCAATCACTTTTTTTCTATCACGCACAGATTTTTTTATGGGCATGATTAATATCATCACCTTATTCAGCGGTCATACTATAAAGCTCGAGAATGGAAAGGGTTTATACGATTTTGATAAACGATACACCAAAAAAAGATGCATACTTCAAGGTATATCAACAATATTTTTTATATTACAAAAAAAAAAAAAAAAAATGTTTCACTACTAATTACCGAATAACTACGTAAATAATAAATAAACAACAAATTATGTAAATTTAGCTCAAAGACAATTTAAGTCGCTATATATTGGAGTTTAATTTATCTTAATAGGGTAAACCGTTCTCGAGTTATACAAGTCACACTTATATAACTCGAGAACGGTATGACCCCAGCCTAAAGGTGGGGTCATAGTAGTCATGCCCATAAAAAAATCAATACTTGATAGAAAAAAAGTAAAAGCTGATTGTTATTTAGCACGTTAAATTCCATCTAATCTACCTATTTTTTTTATATAAGACGATTTTTTTTAACACTTTTTAACACTAGTGTATCTCCACCTTGCTGTAGGTATGCTGGGTATCCTAGTTCGGGGAAAACTTGCTTCAAAAATTGACTTTTTTTCAGTAAAATGGTTATCCTGCCATTATAGAAGGCGTGGCTTATTAAATACTTTTTTTGCGTTTAGCTAACATATGAAGGTAAGTTTCCAAGGTATTTTTATTTTGACATTTTTGTGCTCCACAAGAAACTAAAAACACAAAAATTAAAATTAACGAAATTCTGATAGGGCTAGCGGGGAGACTGTTACCCCAACTGACCTCGCATTTGTTTTACATGCATTTATGATAAGTATTATTTTAGAAAAATGAAAAAATATGTTTGGTCCAGAGGAAAATAATGGATTTCTAAGTGAAAAAATTTTACCACCTTTTTGATAAAAATCACAAAAAATCAAAATTTTTTTCAAATTTTCTACTTCAAAATAATATAACATTTTATTTAAACATAGGTATATGATCCTTGCACGAAAATCTTTAGAATTTTTTTACAGAATCCAATCCAATAAAATCATAAATGAAATTTTGGGAATTTTTTAAAAAAAATTCATACCCGAAGTGACCAATTTTGGAGGTCCACCCCTCGTTTCTCAGACTCGCAGAAAACCTGTCCTCCTCCAAATCAATTGGCATACACCTCAGGATTGTCCATGTGAAACTTCATTTAAATACATCCAGCAGTTCTAAAGTTACAGAATTATTTCCAAAATATTTCGTTTTGGGACCACTGTGTAACGTTCAACTACGATTATAAAATTTAAATTTTTATGGACAAATTAAGCCAAAGTCTCGATGAGTATAATGAGAAGAACAAAATTAACGGCAAAAATACGAAAATATTTAATGAGTATAACTATGAATTCAAAGATAGCAATATTTTAATTAAATTAATCAATAATGTAATTGATAAAAATCACAAAACTAATAAGGCAATTATTTGAATTTGTTAAATCAGTTATAAAATTATTGAATTAAAATATTAAATTAAAATATTAAATTTATCAGTATAATTAAAATCTGATGTAAATTTTTCATCACTTATTTTTGCTTAAGTAGAGTATGTTTTCCTGATTATATTAGGATATTGTGTTCAGATCTTTGGGATAGGAATCTAGAAGAGTGAACAATTATATAACATAGAGTTGAACAAATTTAAGATTTCTGCATAATAACCCTTGCATAACCCGAAAATAATATTAGCTGGGTGGTATTTTAGCCATTTCGTTTTCTATATATTTTTTTATACCCTACACCACCAAAGGTGGTTGGGGTATTATGTGTTTGTGCAAAAGTTGTAACGCAGAGAAAAAAATTGTCGGACCCCCACCTTAAAGTATACCGTTCGACTCAGAATCATTTTCTGAGTCGATTTAACGATGTCCGTCCGTCCGTCCGTCTGGTCGGCTGGCTGGCTGGCTGTCCACGTAAAGCTTGTGCGCAAAGTACAGGTCGCAATTTTGAAGATAATTTTATGAAATTTGGTACATATGCTTTTTTCAGCACAAGGACGAATCCTATTGAATTTGGTTATGATCGGCCCATTATTTCACCTAGCCCCCATACAAATGTCCTCCCGGAATAGAGTTTTAACACTTATAGATGCCTTAAAAATAGGAATATTTTAATGAAATTTAGTACATATAAGTTATATCAGCAAAAATCCGTTTGCCAAATTTCATGAAGATCGGTCCATAACTGACCATAGCTCCCATATAAACTCATCTCCCGAAAATCACTAACGTGCATAAATCCTATACAAATGTTAGCATTATGTTAATATTTAACACAAGTAAGTTGTATATAAGTAAAAACAAAATTATGTGGATCGAAATGGTGTAGGGTATCATATAGTCGGGCTTGACCGACTATATCTTCTTCTCTCGTTTTTAAATAAACTTAAAATTTTTAGAATTGAAAACAACTTTCATATTCCTGAGAATTTTTAAATTTTATTAAAAAACTTCATTGGATTAATAAAAAAAATAATAAAATATTAATTAAACAAGAATATGTTTTTCTATTGTTATTTTTTTTTTATTGCATATTTCTTCTTAGAAATATACCAAAAACATATTAAAATAGAAAACAGTGAAGGTTTGTTTCTCTTAATTTAATTGATTAATAAATTTCAACATATTTTTAATTCGCAAAATTCTTGGAATATTTGGATAAAATTTTTATTTTTTATTGAAGAAAATATTTTAAGGATAATAATTCTGGACTGTTTGACATTTTACACAATTTTGGTGTATAATATTTTTTCGTACGAAGTACAAAATACTCAGAAGTAAAAATATATTGTTTTATTGAATCAAAAATTTAAAATTTGTTTAAACAATATTTTTCTCAAAATATTATTAAATACAAAAATAACATAATATTATATTATTAATTCTATTATTTCCTTTAAATAATTTTTGCCGAATCATTCCAACACCTTTAAACAGCCATTTAAAAATATAGAAATATTATATTTGTTGTTATTAATTTTTTTTTCTTATGGTATATAATACAATCCATTGTGAAACATGTGTTGTTTCACTCATTTATTCATTCATCCAATAGATTACTTTGTTATGATTAGTTAAAGCTGTCAGTTTTTGACAAGTGTTGTCATCTAAATTTCAAAATATTTTTAAACATAAACATTTTAGGTTTTTATTTTAATATATTTGTTGTTTTTTTTTCTATTTATTTGTTTTGTTAAATATTTTAAATAGTATTTGATAAATTAGTTTTTGTGTTTAAATTAATTGGTTTAAAGAATTAGTTGACTAAATGGATTAAATTGAAATTTTGCAAACATTAAAATGGGGATTAAAAATTAAAGAATATTAAAAAAAGTCAATAATATAAATATTTGAAATACACACTAGAGATTTTACTTAATTTATATGATAATTATTTATGATAAGAAAAATCTAAAATATAACAAATACAAATTATATATTTTTTTATACATAGAATTGTCTTCTTCAATAATTTTAAGATATTATTGTCGTTTAAAATTATTTTTAAAATATTAAAATAATTTAAGAAAGTTCATTAAACTTTTCTTATTTCAATTAAACAAAAAACCTGTAGTTTTATTTTTATGGAAACAAATGTATATATTTACAATCTTACCACTTACCTTTCCATATCTGTATCTAAAAAAACTATTTTTTTAAAAGGTTTAAATTTCATTCAGCTGACAGTTATTAACTACACATTTCTTCTATACTTAGTTATTAGTTCTAAGAATATTTCTCTCTTAAATAAAATTAACATATTTTTATAAAAACTAAATATAAAAAAAACACCTAACAAATGTAATCAAAGATATTTTGTCTCTTTCATCCAGGCCGTCGTCAACTCTTTCTTTTTTCGGTTTTCTCAACCAAAATCGTTAGAAAAACTAAAAAGCCAAAACAAAAGGGAAAAAAATAAGAAAAATTACTTAGAAAACGATACATTTGTCCTCTGTAATCAACATATAATTTTTTCACATTTTTTCCCCATCAATTTATATCTCGCCTTAACAATCATCCACACACACACACACACACATAAATTCCTTTATTTAGACTTTAATAGACAAGCGTATAGATGGATGGACAGACAGAAAGATTTGAAATTTTTTTCTTTTTGGTACAAATGGTCCATTATTATATAATAGTTGTCTTATGAAAAACATGTTGAAGAGAAAAAAATTGGAAAAAAAAAACATTGAAAAAAGATAATGTAAACTAAAAAGGGTGGCTGCTTGACTAACAATTGATTGCAGCGACTAAAAAAAGTAAAATACTAAATTTTAAAGAAAGCGAAGAGAAAAGGGAGAACTAATATTGTTACCGAAATTGTAATAATCATGTATGTATGTACGTGTAAATAGAGATGGGAATCAAAAATATTTGTAGGTGAATTTATTAATACAATAGAAGAAGAGAAGGCAAAACAACTGCAACTACTTATTGGATGAGGGAAGGAACCCAAATACTTAATTTCATAAAATAGTCTGCGGATGAGAGTCTTTTCAAGAGAAAATAAGAATAATATGTTCTCTTTTATTAATATGGTTGTTAAGATATATTATACAGGGCAACACTGAGTCTACAACAATCAATTTTTATACACTTGAACGTAAGTATAAACCACTTTTTTTACGTAAACGGTATTATAGAAAAATTTATGAAGTTGCATGACATATTGCAAGATAACTCAAGAATCAATTGTCTGATTTGGTTTAATCTCCAGTACTCATAAATTTTAAACTGCTCCATTATTTCCAAGATTTTAAAAAATGTGTCATAAAAAATAAAATTTTAAACAAACAGTTTTTTTTTTTTTATATATATAAACGTAAAACTACCAATAATACTGTTTTTTCGTTTAAAATATAGCTACAATTAATACTAGCCATATTTTGTTAAAATCGATGGGTAACTATAAACACTATTTAAAAGGGCGATCCAACATTGTATGAAAAAAGCCAATTTATATTGAACTCTTAAACTTTGTAAACTAAGTTCTGGTCGCAATTTTGAAAATACATATATTGATGAAATTTGGCACGTATAGTTATTTTGGTTATGATCGGTTCATTATTTCACCTAGCCGCTATACAAATGTCCTCCCAGAATATGGGTTTAGTGGCCATAAATGCCTTACGTATATCAATATGTTAATGAAATTCGATGAGAATCGGTCCATAATTTATCATAGCTCCCATATAAAATCATGTAGATGTTAGTATTAACGCATTATTCTGTATTTGTATATTTTATATTTAGTAAACGTATTGGTATACAATTGGCCACAGATCTAATATTTTTATTTTCATACACAATGCACAGTGGGGCCAAAAGCAAAATAAATGGTAATAATTCTGGAACTTTGAAACCACTGAACCGATTTAAATGAAACATCGATAGAGGAGGAGCTAGGCTTTAAGAATAATGTTAGATGGACTCTGTAACTGCAGCACGGCCGCCGCTACAGTGGGCCAAATTTTACTACTTCGAGAGTGAAAAACATATCGGGGCTTATAACTTTTACCAATATTAACCGATTTGAAATATTATTACACTTTTGAATTTTCCTAAGCAAGACAAGGAAAAAACATGCTTACTGTGCTGAATTATCTCTTATGGTTTGAAAGATATTTAACTTCAAAAAATAAAATTCTTATTTTTGGCCTTCACTTTTTTGCGATTTTGCACTAAAACTTTTAATATAAAACTTCTAAAATTTTTTAAAAATACGTTGAAATTCTCTACAATTTTTTAAATTATGGTAATAAAAAAAAGTTTTTGTTATCTCAATTCGATAACAAGAAAAAAATTTTCAAAGTCAAAATTTCAAAACAGGTCTCAAAAATGGCAATTTTTTGCCAAAAAAGTAACTTTATATATTTAACTTTTTTAAAAAATTTAGTTTAAAAAGTTTAATATTTTTTAATATTTTCTGAAACACGGAACCCCAAGAAAAGGTGTAAGTGCAATGTTTAAAAGTTCTGAACGTTCACCCTACATCCAGCAGTGGTCAAAAATGATAAATTTTGGATGAGAAGTTGAACTTTTTAATTCTGTAAAAAAAATTTATTGTTGATTTTGGTACTTCTGTGAATTAAACTATATAGATCAATATGTTCTTAAAGGTTCTGCAAAACAATATTACAGCCTACCAGTAAAGTTAGTCACACTAGGCGATTTTCCGAAAATACCCATATTTTCAATAATAACAACTTCGACTCCTAAAAATAATAGTAAAATTATATATATTTTTCTGATTTTCACATTTATCAATTATCAAAAAAAAAAAAAAAAAATAATAATAATAACAAAATATTCTAGTAATTATTTGTATATATAACTATAAAAATATCAAAAATTTTATTAAAAACTATAAGATGTTTTTATATAATAAAACCCTACACCACCATAGGTAGGGAGGGTATTATGCGTTTGTACTGATGTTTGTAAAACCCAAAAATATTAGACCCATCTTAATTTATACCAATCGGCTTAAAATAACTTTTTGAGTCGACTTAACGATGTCCGTCCGTCTGTCTGTCCGTCCATGTAAACCTTGTAATCAAACTACAGGTCGCAATTTTGAACAAAAATTAATGAAATTTAGCACAGGTTTATTAAAGTCTAGGGACGAAGCCTATTGAAATTGGTTATGATCGGTCCATTATTTCACCTAGCTCCCATACAAATGTCCTCCCGGAAAAGGGTTTAACGATCATAAATCCCTTATATATACCAATATTTTAATGAAATTTGGCACTAATTAAGTATGCCGATTTTTATAAAGATCGGTCCACAAAAGTGAATACATTCATATAAATGTTAACATCGAGGCAATATTCCGTATTCGTATGTTTTATAAACTTAATATGAGTATCGGCCCATATTTGGCTCCAAGTCTTATAAAAGACCCCTCCCAGAATTATAATGCACACAATGGTGCAGTGTATCATACAGACTACATCTTTTTCTCTCTTTTTTTTATTTTTTTTATAAAAGAAAATTATTTATAAAAATAATAAAAAACTTTTTCAATATATATTGAAAAAGAATAAATAATAAATAACAAATAATAAATAATAAATAATAAATAATAGAAAATAAATAATAAATAATAAATAATAAATAATAAATAATAAATAATAAATAATAAATAATAAATAATAAATAATAAATAATAAATAATAAATAATAAATAATAAATAATAAATAATAAATAATAAATAATAAATAATAAATAATAAATAATAAATAATAAATAATAAATAATAAATAATAAATAATAAATAATAAATAATAAATAATAAATAATAAATAATAAATAATAAATAATAAATAATAAATAATAAATAATAAATAATAAATAATAAATAATAAATAATAAATAATAAATAATAAATAATAAATAATAAATAATAAATAATAAATAATAAATAATAAATAATAAATAATAAATAATAAATAATAAATAATAAATAATAAATAATAAATAATAAATAATAAATAATAAATAATAAATAATAAATAATAAATAATAAATAATAAATAATAAATAATAAATAATAAATAATAAATAATAAATAATAAATAATAAATAATAAATAATAAATAATAAATAATAAATAATAAATAATAAATAATAAATAATAAATAATAAATAATAAATAATAAATAATAAATAATAATCTACTGTGGATCCAAATATATAACATATACTACATTATTATATTTTTTTTATTATATTTTTTTTTTTTACTTATAACATGACATTTTAAATATCTGCAAAACTTTTAAATAAATTAAAAAATGATATAGGTATAACTTACTGATTTTTTCTCCATTTTATTCAATCAGACAAATCGTTCTCGAGATATGGTGCACTATGTGGTACAACCTCAAAACTATCTAATGGCCTCTCTTTTGAATTCATGCAAGATAACGCGCATCTAAATTTGCGGAGAAATCATGATCCTCACAAAAGTTTAAATTTTGTCGTCCCCGTGTAAGTAATCGATCCTCATGGAATAGGTACTATGATCGATATTTTAAATTTATATACGAGAAAGCCATTTTAGGATATAGGACTTATAGGGGAGCTATGGCCGAATATAAAACTATTCTAATTAAATTTGAATGCTTAATACTGCAACAATTTAAAAAGATAAAGAGTGTATAAATAAATTTCTTTTATGGGATACTTCCCCTCCTTGGAAATAAAACACAAAATAATTTCAAATTTTACTCTTAAACACACAAATATATACATAGTAGAAATGCAGTTGTACTAAAGAGACAATAAGACTTTAAATATCAAATGTTGTTACAAAGTATTGAAAATTTTGATGCTGTATTTTTGTAATTTTTTATGACTTTTTACCCACCCAAGATTTATTGGATTTACATACACAAATACATAGAGACACAATCATACCAACAACAAAAAGTTTCTTAACATTTGTATTTGGCTTATTTTTAGTTTATAATTTCAAATACAATTTTGTTTTTAATATGACTGCCTGCCTATTCGTAAGACTTTTAGTTGTTCCATTACGTTTACGATGTGGAGACTTTTAAAAAGACTTTATTGAAAATTAATACAATGCATTTTATAGCATACAAATACAAGGGACTTAAAACTTTAGATCTCAAAAACAAATTATATATACATACATACTTGCATACATATAGGTATATCTACAAATATGTATGTTTTATTACATATGTATGTATTTATAGGTGTAGTTGTATTTTAAAAAAGGTAAAATTTATTTCGATTAGTTATAGTTAAAGTTTAAAGTATTGTAATGTAGTTTAGGTAAAATTGTTTAAACAAAGTTTTTTTCTCATTTGTTTTATTTCAAGTTTATTATTCATTACATACAGAGGTTTTACATTTAGTTTTAGTGCATACGTTCAGATGAAACTTTACGACATTAATTAATGTTAAATGTACTAAATTGTTACGATGGCATGTCATAGAAATAAATTTAATGATTAAAAATGGGACCAAAAAATAAGAAAATATGAACAACTGCATTTTGTAGATTGTTTTGTAGTTGTTTAATATAATTTTTTTTTTTTTTTTTATATTTTAAGAATATTTTTCTGTTGTTTTAATCCTTTTTTAAATATGTCAAAAGATTGTTTTTTAAATATTTTAGTTTTACATAGAATTTAAACAAAATTTTAATTGTAATTTTGTGGTAAATTATGTCATACGACAGGGGATTATGAGACTAAAAAATAAACTATGAAAGTACAATGTAGACTAGAATATAAACTAGACTATAGACTACACTATGTACTAGTTAATAGGCGATATAAAATATAATATAGGCTAGATCAGACTTTAGTCGAATTTGAAGACTAGATTATAAATAAAAAATAAGTTTAATCTATAAACCTTAGAGAAAGCACATTACTTTGAAAGTAGATTTTCTTTTTTGAAATTTAAAACTCAAGCAAAGCCCATTTCGGTGGTCCAGCAAAAAGTATTAGAATCTACAGATCGTAGATAAGTCTGAAGATCCAAGTCTAAAGGTCTCTAAAGTAAGAAATTATCATTTTCAAATCTAAATAGCTACATCTGTTTAGAAATATAGACCTCAATAAAAGAGTATGACAAAATTAAAACAGAAAATTAGGATTAAATGTAAAGACATTAACAAAAGGCAGTATTTGTGAAGCTCTTAAAAACCACCTAGGGGTAGGGTTAAGGTGGCGTACAATTTGTCGAAGAGCTAAAACTTTAAGCTCTCGAACTCGGAAAAGTTTGAATTGGATGGATAATATGACGACTAAGAGAAAGAGATTTACAGAAAATGCTTCTGATACCAGGACCATTGGAATGTTTTCTGGGCGAATGTGATGTAAATATATAAAGTTGTTTGAAGTTTTTAAGGAATATTAATATTTATAAAGAAAGCAAATGAGTTTGCTAGAGACATGTAACAGAAAAACTCTTTGGATGAGCAGGTTATCGTTGGAAATGTTTGAGCACTTACCAAATTGCCAGATGTCTATGTTCTCAGTTTAAAGAATGTTCAGACTAGTTAAATATTTGACCAAAATTCCCCCATTTTAATGGGAAAATGTATTTTACTTATTATTAAGCAGAGCTAATATTTTATCGAATCTTGTTTGATGCTGTTTTCTTTTACAAAACATTTGCAAGATCAAACAACGTCAAACTATTTTTTTTTTTTTTTGTAAACTAGTGATCAAATAGAGAATCTTATCGTATCTTTCGGGAGATAAATTATTTCTCTCTATTGGTCAGTGCAACTATTGTACAGTTTATGTGCTAAGAGTCTCGGATCATCACAATCTGGGAATGGGTCTACAAAATTAACTTGATGTTCCTTTGGGATCTATCCTAATTCTAGTAAATACTGGAAATATACTAATATTCACAGCGTGAGGGTGAAGGTCTCTTTCGTGGAACTAACATTCAGAAGTAATTATATATCAAGAGATATGGGTGGATCGAGACAGCGAACAATATACACAGCATGCTATTATATTTTCAATAAGAAACATGTATAAAATCCATCCCTTAAGAGAGGAGAAAAATATATTCTCGTCTGTTTTCGAATGTTCTTCTTTGAAGGAAAATTTCCGATTGATACAGTTGTCATTAAATTGACTATCTTTGGTCGAGTACGACTCGAAGAGAAGATCTAAAAAAAGAGAAGAAATAAAAAAATAATAATAAAACTCTATGTCATAATGTCATAATAAAGAATGAAAACAGATCTACTGATGAAATTCGCATGCAAGCATGCAAGAAAACAAATAAAAAAACTGATTTTAAAAGATATGCCTAGAAAATAATTCTGATCTTTGGGGAAACTCTCTACAATCATGTTGTCCTTTTTTACTAGAGTAGATCCTTGTAGAAACATATCGCTCAAAAGAGTAGAGGAACCGATCGAAATAAAGAATGAAATAGAAGATGAAAAAAAGCTCAAGGACCTGATATTATTCCAAACAATGCAACTCACGCATTATTCATGACATCTTGTCATTTTTCGGATAGCTTCATTATTACATCGCTGTAGAACTTCTGTGGTTAATCGACGAAAAACTAGGCCAAGTGACACATCCATCGGTCATCAATGAGTGAATGGCAATTTCCACTTTACTGACTCTATGGTTGGCATGAAGAAGACGAAAAGAAGATATCACACATTTTTAACTGACTCATTGTAACCAGAAAAGTGGTTGTGTGTGCGCAAAAGGTACACTTTGTTGCCGTTGAGGTGATTGTGTGTTTAAAAAAGGGCCACCTCGCATTTGTTGAAGTGCCTATTGTCACTCTATTGACCTCCTCACTCTATTGACTAGTAGCACCCTAATGTAGTCGGATAGGTTACTTGTAGGGTGATTTTCAGAAGATCTTTGGTTGGCCACTTTTTTTACTATCAAGATAGTTTTGGAGAGATCGAAACAAATGGTAGACAGACGATGCAATGTTCGGACTATATGGTGGGTGTAACAAAATTTCCCAGTAAAATGCAGTAAATTTTGGGAGAGTCGTCGTGTGAAGCCTAGCATTGTCAAGATGGAACACAATATCTTTTCTGTTGTCAATTCTGGTCGATCTTTCTTGATTACTTTATTCAAACAGTCGAGCTATGAACAGGAAAAATCAGAATTGATCGTTTCGCCAGGTTGTAGCAGCTCAATATGGATAATTCCCATACAATCTTACTAAACACTCTACGTAACCTTTTTGCCGCCAAACCGGGCTCTGAGTCGTTTGTGGAGGGTAGCTGACCGGACATCAAATTCTCCTATACGGAGTTCAGCAAAACATTCCTGCGTCCGGTGTTCACTCATAGCAATCTTCTTCTTTGAAAATGTTTTAAAATGTTTTTGCAGCGTTTTATATGATAAAAAAGGAACTCATTTTGTCTTCACCAAAAATGTCGCCTTTCAAACACCTGTTCATTTGAAACAATCGAATTAATCTTAGCCGTTTCATGGATATTTATAACATCTAGTCGTAAAAAACTTTTGATACGATCTAATGCTAATACCGGGCTTAGATTTGCAATTATAATACACTACATGACTTAAACAAGAAAGCATTAGAATAACATTAAAAAAATGCCAGTTGATCTCAAAATCCTGTCTCAAATATCTGGAAATTCTTATATTGACTTCCGACGACACAGCGGGAGTTATAGCGAGATCGATTTCTAGAGACATTTTTGGTGACAAAGCAACAAAACAGTTGAAACCAGAAAAAGTATTTAATTCAAGAGGAAATCATGGGCGTTAAACTGAAAGATGTTATGCGGATTCCCAGAAGAGATGGGAAATAAGAATAAGAATCAGAAGACAACAGATGGGGCGGGGGAGCGTCTGTATATTCAATGATCAAGATTATCTTTAAAAAACTTATAAAGAAAGTTAAAGAAAAGCTGAAAAGGAACAGCAAAGAGCAGGTTTCTTGGCCATACGATGGAATAACATTCACCTTTTTCCCTCGAAATGTTTTCCCTTTCCCTAAATTTGCAATCGTGAAAAAATTCGCCGTGAATAATTTCATGCTAAAAATAAAATTCCCGTAATCGCGAATGTTTTTTTTCGCCCGAGTTTTTTCACTTTTCCCATTAATTTGTTCACTTTATTTTTGCTGGGGAACAGAACAGAAAATGTAAGTAGATAATTAATTAATAATATTATATTGTTCAACATTAAATAAAATTATTGTTCCAATTCTAAACATATTGTACACTTTAATTTGTTATATTTTTATTTTTGGGTTTCCAAAAATTATTTTTGAAAAAAACTTTACTTTGAATTTTATTTTCTTCCTTTTTACATTCACTGAGAACTGATAGCGGGAAAAATTTTTCACGGGAGATTCACGATAGCATTTTTCCCTTCGAGGGGAATAAAAATTTTTTAATACCTTTCGTTAACAAATTTAATAGAAAACATATGTAATTTAACAATTTGATACCGAAATGGTTTCAACTTGGTGCCAATTAGGTATCGATTTTCAATGAGAATTGAACACGCAGTGTTTAATTTAAATACATACGGTGTATATTCACTATTGACACCGAATGGTATCGTTTTCAACACGTATGTGATTGATTTTTCTCTGGGTGTAGGTATAACAAAGACTATAGAATAAGGAAAAACTTAATACTAGACTGCAAAAGAGACTTTTTGAATTTAATGAAAAAAGAAAAATTGAAAATTTCCTACATCAGTTTTAATTGAAACTTGATACTGAAATTGTTAATTGCAAACTTCCAAAATTTTCTATTTACCTTAACTCTCATAATGGTATTTCCATTTAAATACTTTTTACCTTCAATTAGTGTTCAAATTATATCTTTAATGTGAAATCACGTATTGACATTAAAGGGAGTAAAAAACAAAGAAAATAATGCATTGTATTATATCTGTCTAACATACATTTTGCGTGAGTGTGAACAGAAATGCAGTCATTGTCACACATGCATTGAAATGTTGCATGTGTAGCACATTTTCCAAAATGCAATCCTTTTGTTTTAAAACGTACGCATTGAAAGCAAAGTGTGCAGGATTTTTTGTTTGTTTGCAAAACTCACGTGGTGATATAGATCTTATTTTTTTCTACTCTTTTGTTTTTGTTACTCTTTGTGAACGGATTAAATGTGAGTAATTTCACATTTTTTTTTTTTTTTTTTTTTGCAGACCAATGTGGTTGCACTTGTTTTGTCAATGTGCCACAGATAAGCGCAAATTCCAGAAAGTCTTTATTATTGTACATAAAAGAGAATTTGAAACAATTAAATTACATTTTTGGTAAAAATTACAGGTAATTGTTTTGAAATTACCAAAAGGGACACGTAGATAGTTTCTTTTGGGATGAAACAGAATTTTGTAGCAGATTTCTGGGAACAAAATATTGTTTAAAAAATATTTTATTTTTATATTTTCTAAACCTTCCTGTTGTTTTTTTGATAGCCTTTGCTATAAGTCTTAAAATAAACTTTTATTTCAAAAAAATCTAAATATTTAATATCCATACATTGTTTAATAATGTAAATTGCTATAAAATTCAATAATGATTAAATAAAAATGAATAAAAAGAATTTCTATGAAATTTTATTACCAATATAAAATTAAAAAAAGAGAAAAAAATTCAAATTGGTAACATAAAATGTACAAGTATGATGCCCTAATTAAATCCCCAACCAAAGAAACGAAGAGAACATTCAATGGACCTTTCATTGATTTTGTTGCCAGCACACATTAAAACTCACATACATATTAAAAACCCTCGACTATTTTGTTTTTTTTTTTTTGTTTAAAGACTTTCAGTTAAAATACAATTAAAAATTTAAGAGATTTCATTAAATGCGGCCAATACGGCTGGCTGGTATAACAAAAAAAAAATTTGTTGCTTGTTTAAATGGTAAAGACAGATGGACAGACTATAGGACAGACGAACGGACAGACAGACATAGAGATTGGCTGACATACAATTGAATACAGTTCGTAAATATTTCTCATGCTTATATATTTACTTGCTCACTGTGAGAGTTTTATACTTTAATGACTGTATAAATAACAATATAAATGTCCGTCTATTTCATCCATCCGTCCGTCCATCCGTCTGTCTGTATGTTTGGTTTTTCTGTTTATATCAAACATGAGATGTTGGAAATTAATACAAAAAAAGATGTATTGATGCATTAAAGCGTGTTTGTATCTAAATTGATCGAATTTTGGGGACATACATGAATACACACACTATCACACTCATATACTTAGTTGGTATGGGCTTCACTTTGTAGTTTATTGTACAATACTTATTATTGATAGCCCCTGCATATTTGGTGGACAGAATGTTAAGGAATGCATTTGTTTTTGTTATTATGTATATTAGAAGTTAAGAAAATTATTATAAAATGTATAAGAGGTCATAATAAATATTATCTCTAGTTCCTAATGAAATTTCATTAATAGAAGAACTATTGTTGAGAAATACCTCAAAAGAGATCAAAACAATTTTTTTTTTTAATAATCTAATATTTTTGTTTCTGATGTAAAATATAGCCTTGCAAATAATAATAGTCTGTTAATCTGTTAATCTGTTGATGTTATTTCCAATAAAATAATTTAATCAAAATAAACTCATAATCTTAAAATTAACTCCCTTATTTTCTAAATCCCTTCACCACACTTTGAAAAAATTACCATAAAAATTTTTGAAAATCAAAAACAATTTACATGAAAAATTTTTCAGAGTGAGGGGAAGTGTCTTACAAGATTAGGCCCTAAGAATTATAAACACAGAGAAAATATATGATTGCACTCATATATAATAATAACTATGAAAATAATAATCATAGAATGTTCTAACTTTATTATATTATCAGATTTTTTGAAATATGGTATATAAAAATTTTATCATGTTATGGTCCGGTTTTATGACATTATGATTTGATTTTCTCATGTTCCGATTTTATTAAGTTGATTTTCTTTTATTAAAACAAATATTATAGTTAGAAAAAAAAAATAAATATTCAAAAACAAAATATATTTAAAATCTAACAAAATATGAGTTTTTCAAACATGACACATCTACTTATAAAAGGCTAACATATTATATTTATTTGTAACATTTTATAGTTTTTATAATAAAAATATTTTTGCATAATAAAATATTTGGCTGAGATCTCTATAATATTATGAAATATAAACATAAGTATTTGTATCATGAACACAATACTATTGGAAGCATTAATATTTTGTTTCCAATTGTTTCTGCAAACATTATATTGTTATTCCCCAAACATTATATTGTTATTCCCCATACATATTTTAAAAAGGACGATATAAATTCGTAAATAATGATAGAACAACAATATTTGTTTACTCTAAATTAATGATAAACTAAAAGGGGTCAAAAAAAACTAATTCAGGGAAAGGTGATGTCAATATTGTAATGTTCACGTTTTATTTTTTTTATTGATTATTAGGTAAAAAATATCAGTTTTAGAATTTTAAGATTTTTTTTTAGCAGAACGGTAATGTCTGTCCGTCCGTCTATACATTAGAGTTAAATGGGTCGAAAATTATGCAACATCCAGAGAAGGGTGGTATCAACACTTTAATGATCACGTTTAATTTTTCTATTTATTAGTAAGCAAAAAAATGTATTTTAAGAATTATAAGATGTTTTTTGGATGAATGGTGACGAAAATTACGCTTAATTCAGGAAAAGGTGATATCCAAATTTTGATGATCACGTTCTATTTTTTCTATTTATTAGTAAGCAAAAAATGCACTTTTAGAATTCCAAAATATTTTTTGGCAGCATGGCAATATCTGTCTGTCCGTCTATACATTTGGGTTAAATAGGTCGAAAATGACACTTAATTCAGGGAAAGGTGATATCAAAATTAAGACTAGAGAGATGATGATTCTAAATTTTTAATACTTTTATTTGGTTTTTATATTAATCGAGAAGTGGGAACAATTTTTTTTTTAATTTTATGATTTTTTTGAGAGAATTCTAGTGTCCGTCAATCTGTCCGTCTGTTTGATAATTTTTGCAAACTTTCCAATAAAAAATCGTTTAACTTTTGACTCAATAAAGATAACGACTCAATAGATAATTTGACAGATAATTTAGCTTTTTAAACAACTGCATAAAATACAATAAAATTGATTGAAAATATTTGGCTATATATAGAAAAATCTTAACCAAGATCTTGTAAAATTGAGATTTTTGAAATACAAGTATGTTTCTTAAGGATTTATCAAGGACTTTAAGGTGATATAAAAATCTTTGAAATCGGGTAAGGGAGAAAAATTCGGTAGTGGTTAAACATTTTCCATGACACTAGTACCCTCTTTTGAACCCCCATAGCTCCACTCCTGAAACGTATATGGGACCCTGCTTCTAAACTTCAAAATGCAACTGTCCTCTGTAACGCCTATGTGAAATTTCATGTAAATCCAACCGACCGGTTAGAAGTTATAGATTTATTTCGATTCTTCCCCACTGTTTAATGCTTGATAAAGCAAAGAAAGCTTAAGCTGGTTTTTGTATGAAATCTACTAGAGTATTTAAAAAAAAAAAAAAATATATATTTTTATTAAAGTGGACATTTGATACTATTTTTCAGAAGTGGACAGTATATACTATTTGCATGAAAATTAGTGTGTTTTAGGACAATTTTCCAAAAAATAACAAGAATATTAGGACAAAATATAATTTACAAATACTTGAAGAAAAGTACACTTAAATATCTTGATGGTTTTATTTTAAATGTTTGCCTTAAAAGACTTTTTATTTAAAATAAATACACTGAAAGCTGATGAAAATTTAATTTTTTACTATTTTTCAAAAATTTTAAAAAATGTTTAACTTTGACAGCTCCTTACACAAAAGCAACACAACCTAGCTTAAAGATTTTAATTGATACTTTAGTAAAAAAATTTTCATTTTAAAATTCAACTAAGCGCCACTTTTGACACATTTTACCCCAACGTGCACTGCAAAGAAACTTTTCATTAATTTATCCATAAAAGTACTTGAATAGAATTTTAAAAATTCCAAAATTCAAATGGAAACTTTTAAATTACAATTCCAATTTTCTAAACTACAGTGGAATTTTCTGAAATCTAAATGGAATAAGTATACATTTCTGAAATACAGATGGAAATGGTGTTTTTTAGTGAAAAAGTTTACTTTTTTTGAGAATTTGAATTCTAAGTAAAAATTTGGATAGATTATCACCCTCAACGTTTTCGATGATGTCATGGTCTTCCAGAAACCATATTATCTTAAGATTTACATAATTTAAATGAGAGTTAATATTGAGAATCATATCGAAATTTTACATTATCGTCATTCTAGGTTTCGATTACTGCTTAAGTTTCCGTAACAATACTCGCTGAAGATTTGTTATCGATTTCCTTTAACTTCTTTTTGTAATAGCCATAACTTCAGCCTGAAGAACGGCATTAAGACCTGAGAGATGATGATTCTAGTTTCAATTGTCCCTCATTATATTTACTCCATCCCACTCTCCTCCATCTGGTACCATAATGATGCCGTTTTTATCTTGTTGGCATTGTGTCCAGAAATGTAAATTATTCTTAACCAAAATACGCCAGAATAATTCCAAAACGCACTAATCTGAAACGAAAAGACATTATAAGGTCCAAGATATTTTCGCTTGCATAAGGGCTATCCGTCCAATTTTTATACCTTTATTACTTCATAGTATTATTAACAATCGCTTGAAGTTTTTACTATTTCCACTACCAATTAGGCAAAAAAAAAAAAAAAAAAAAACACTGGATAACACCGTGCAATAAGAAAAAATGCTTTAATAATTCAAAAGTAAAATGAAAAAGAAGGATATATGGACTGCGCACGAAAAAATACGCTCATGCTTTTGGGCTTATAACTGGCCATCGCTCAATCGACTCAGAAAGTTATTCTAAGCTGAATGGTATAAATTGAGGTGGGTCTCATACCAATATTTCAGCACAATCACATAATACCCTACCCAACTATGGTGGTTTAGGGTATAATGAGAGCATACTAGCAAAAACCCGAAAAGGTTTTTCAAAGTTTCGGTTTTATGGTCTCCTGAAGTTCAAATTTTTTGGAATCCTTTTACAATATAAGGAGTGCGTTCGAAAAAATCTTAACATATATAATATTTAATAACTTGGAAATGGTTGATCTTAGAGTTTTCGTAATTTTTTTATTTAATTGATAATTTATTACAGATCACAGAAAAATATAACTTTTATAGTTCTAACAACTACTTATGAACTTATGGACCTTTTTTGGTAACCCTTTCGTTAGAGATTTGATAGCTGCTTCAGTCACTTTTTTTGGAACAGTGTGCACATCTTCTTTTAAAATCTTCAGTATTTTAGGACACCTTTTTTGTGCACTTCAATTCACTTTTGACAAGAGCTCAATATCTCTCCACTGGTCTAAGCTATGGACAATTTGGAAAATTTACCTCTCTTGGTACAAAAACTATGTTATTGTTTTGGTACCACTCCAGAGCTTTCGTACCGTAGTGACATGCTACCAAATCGGACCAAAAATGTGCGGACACGTCGTGCTCTCTTATGAAAAGAAGTTGTATTTTTTGCAAATATTCTTTATGTATATTTTGGTTTTAATTTCCGTGTCCTATTCTTGGCTTCTAAATTTTTTGCAGCATTCCTGTTTGGATCTTTTTGGACTCTATAAGTTGTCAACTATGTATTAGCTTTAAATTTTCGCACCAAATAGTTAAAGCACTGAGCTAACAGATGTGCTTGGAGTCCCTTTCAATATGCTTTCAATTTTCTGGCCTTCTCAATATCATGTGGACTTCTTTTTCTTTCCGAACCAGGTTTCATATCAATGGTCAAAATCTCCTGTTTAATAACCAATTATTTGTAGGACCTATTTGGATTTTTTTGAAATTTTTTAATAATTTGTAGCACTTACATCTTTTTCGTCACTCATTTTGATCAAATTCCCGACAAATCAACATGGTTGTTATTAAAAATAATAACTGAAGTATGTTTAAATGATAACTAGATCAAACAAAAAAAAATGTTTAATATTGCTTCCGAAAAAAGTTAGGTGGAAAAACGAGTGTTAAGATTTTTTCGATCGCACTCCTTAATTGAAAATGAAAATCATTAAAATTATTTAAACATTAACAAAAATTAGTTTACAAAAAGTGGGCTTGAGGTTTTATTACTTTTGGGAGATACTCGATATATCAGCAAATTATCAGTTATGAAAATTTTATTTTTTTTACTTGTTATTTCATGTATAGGTCTCTAGAAATTATTTGTTACAGTTTTTGTATATTTTTTATTCAACACCTTTTACAAATTCATTCTTTTACCTGTCTGTTTTATACAAAAATGTCGTTGTTATTAGTTACTTCTTTGGAGTTTATTTTCATCCAAGTTATTTTAAATTTCATTATTTGTAGATTTATTTTGTTGAGTTTTATATGAACAAAAATACAATATTTTTTATAGAGTGATGCTTTGTGTTACTTTGTTATTCTTTTTAAGTTATATCTTAAAATTACTACTTAATATATGTATGTATGTGTCTTTCAAATACTACAACAAAAACATTTATAATAAAAAGTACACGACGATTTTTTTTTTTTTTTTATTCAAACAACTCAAAACTCTACATACCAAAATTGTATTAGATTCTTGTTTTATATGTACCAGTATCTTTTTTTTATAAATGTTGCAGGTAAAAATAATAAAATTGAATATTGAAACATTGAATATGTATAAAAAATCATTTGCTTAGATTTAAACAACATTAAGGTGTCCCTTCATCAACCCCTCCCCGACTAACGATTAAAAGATGGTTTTGTGGCGCATTTTTTGAAAAGATGCCGCGCTAAAAGCAGGTACAATTTTTATTTCATTTTTTTAGTTGTTGTTTTTATGTATTTTTTTATTTATAAATATTTTTGATATTTCAACTTTAATTAAAGTTAAATTTATAAATTGAAAAATAATAAAATGAAATGAGATAAAAGAAATATTGAAAAATATTTTTCTTTTTATATAAAAATTGTTTGTAGTTGAGGAATTTTATGGATTCGTGGTTTTTTATTGTCACAGTGGAAATAATTTGTTTTACGATAGACTGACTACATACTATGGAGTATGTTAAAAATGATATAAAATTAGGGAATTAAATTTAAGATAAAATAAAGTAAAGTGATGTCTATGAACAAATTATACTAAAACTAATATTGTTTTTTTTTTTTCTTTTTTTTTTCATATTTCAGGGATCATCACCTACACTAACACTTATATCTTCAAAGGTAAGTGCTAATCGTTATGATAACATATCATCTATTACCAAATACATATTTAGCAACCAAAGTATTAATAAAATATTTTTTAGTTAATCAAATACATTTAGAAATCTAGTTTTTCCTTAAATAAATTTTGCACGTGTCTTTTCTATTATTTTCATAATTGAATCAAAATATTTTTACTAGAAATTAGAGCACAATGCTTTTTTTCTATCATAAGTACTATACAATATGGTTATAAAATAGAATAATATTAATTTAATATATAAAAAATATTTAAATTTATTTCAAAAACTTTTAAAATATTTAGTAGTAATGCGTTAAATATATAAAATAGAGATATACTTACATGCATATAAAAATAAATAAAATACATTATTAATGTCATGCTATTTATCAGCCTTAGGATATGAAGATATTAGTGGTAATCACAGATCGCCACAACGATTTGAAAGACAAACATATATTCTTTTGTTAAGACTTATTTCCTGTATAAAAAGCTCTCTATGAGAAAGACCAATTTACTGCAAGAATTTTCTTTCTTAAATTAAGAAAAATTTTCTATAGAAATTTCCTCTTAAATTAAGAAAAAGTTTCTATAGGAAATTAATTTTCTATAGAAAATTCCTCTTAAAATAAGAAAAAATTTCTATAGAAAATTCCTCTTAAATTAAGAAAAAATTTCTATAGAAAATTTCTTTTAAATTAAGAAAAAATTTCCTATAGAAAATTCCTCTAAAATTAAGAAAAATTGTCTATAGAAAATTCCTTTTAAATTAAGAAAAAATTTATATAGAAAATTCCTCTAAAATTAAGAAAAAGTTTCTATAGAAAATTCCTCTAAAATTAAGAGGAAAAATTTTCAATAGAAAATTCCTCTCAAACTAATAAATTAAGAACATTTTTCTATAGAAAATTCCTCTTAAATTTTTCTATAAAAAATTCCTCTTAAATTTTTCTATAGAAAATTCTTCTTAAATTAATAAAAATTTTCTACAGAAAATTCCTCTTAAGTTAAGAAAAATTTTCTATGTACAATTCTCCTCAAATTATGACAAATTTTCTATAGAAACTTCTTCATTAATTAAGACAAATTTTCTATAGAAAATTTATCTTTTATTAAGACAAATATCCTTCAATAAAGTAAAAAATATCTATTTAATAAAGACAAGTGTTCTAAGTAAAATTTATCTTCAATTAAGACAGATGTGTAGAAAATTTCTCTTCAATTAAGACAAAGGTATAGAATTAAGACAAATTTTTTATTGAACATTCCTCTTAAATTAAGAAAAATTCTCTATAGAAAATTTCTCTTAAATGAAGACTAATTTCGAATAGAAAATTTATTTAAAATTTCTCTTCTATTAACACAAATTTTTTATAAAAATTTCTCTTTATTATTTTAAATTTTTACAGAAAATTGTGTTTTAATTAAAAAATTTCTCTTTTATTTAGACAAATTTTTTTTAAAAAATCTCTCCAGTTGACACAATTTGCTATGGATTATTTTTTTTTTTTATTAAAGCAAATTTTTTATAGAAAATCTCTCTCCAGTTGAGAAAAATTTCTATAGAAATGGGACAAATCTGCTAAAAAAAAACGTCTCTCTAATAAAGGCAAGTTTTCTGTAGATAATTTCTTTCTAAATATAAAAAAATATTTATAGAAAATTTCCCTTCAATTAAGAAAAAATTTCTATAGAAAATTTCTTTTTAATTTAAAAAAGTTTTCTGTGGAAAATTTCTACTCATTTAAAACAAATTTTGTATAGAAAAATTCTCTTTTATTAAGACAAATTTTCTATAAAAAAAAACCCTCTTTATTTAAGACAATTTTTCTACGGAAAATTTCTCTTTAATTAGAACCAGCTTTCTAGATAATTTCTCTTTAATTAGGCAAACATTTCTGTAGGAATTTTTTTTTTTATTTGAAGGGAAAATTTCTGTTCAATTAAAACAATTTTTTATAGAAAATTTCTCCACTTTGTATAGAAAAATTCTCATCATTTAACACAAATTTTGTATACGAAATTCAAATTCGTTTATTGCAAAGTTTCTCGTTTCAGATAATTTCTTTTAGCAATTTTCTCTTTTTTGAATCAAGTTTTGAACGGGAATTTTCTATTCATTTAAGACGAATTTTGTATATGTAAATTCTCTTAAATTAAGACAAATTTGCACAATACTTTATACAGAAATTTTTAGTATTATATTACGTAGGATTTTTATATGAATATCCTTAATATTTTAAAAACTCCCTCCACTTACATGTATAATATTTCGCTAGAATTATAATATTTATATACATACATATACTTGTATGACTTTATAATACCACTGCAAAATCGACATATTTTTACGTGTTTATGGCGGATTTCATGTTATTGTTGTTTTTTGTTTCATCTTCTACCATACTTGCACGGAGTATTTACAAACAATTGTATATGGACCATGATTACACATTACAAATATGCCAGGATATAATGAAATCATGCCCACATTCATACACTCAAACATATTAATTTTGTTCGTGGAAAAATATATGAAAAGAGCAACAAATAAACATGCAGAATCACAAAAGAGAAGAAACACGCAAATACTGAAATGATGACTCAACACTATAAACATCATCAGTAGAGTCTTATTGAACAGGAAATTTTTGTAATTCTTTTTCAGGCTTTCATGGCTTAATACAAACATACATACTAGTTTGTAAGTGTTGTAGCGTGTGTAAATTTTGTAATTGTATGAGTTTTTTTTTTTTTTTTTTTTTTTTTTTTGCAAAAACAACACAAAACATATATTTGTAAGATTTTAAAATTTCTTTTAAGAAAAATGAGTACTTCTAACTAAACTTTATTTCCAGCATATAAAATTTCTTAATGTTTTTGTTTGGTTTCTTTATTATGATTTTCATTCAATAATAATAATAATGATGATGATTTAGTTTTACATTTTCAACATGCAGTTTTTCGTTTTATTTCACCAAAGAAAACAAATAATGACATGTTGTAATAAATATTATTTTATGTGGGGAGATTTTGGTTTTATGCCAACTGAACAAGTACCAAAGAAAATAAAAAAAAAACTACTTACATTAAAAAAAAAATCCCTACAAACATCAATGGGAAACATGCAGCACATGCATTTATATATGATGAAAAATTATATTTGAACAGCAAATTATTTTTGTATCAAAATAAATAAAAATAGTTCTTTATAAAAATGAAGAAAAAAAAAATGTCAAGAGCAACCACATGTTATGATTTATTTAATTTAATATAGAACGAAGGTCTTTTTATAGAAATTAATATAAGATGGAATGTTGGTTGGTGGCTGTGCTAAACAGGAAATGAAAAGGAGGGTTATAATGTAAAGGGAAATATTTGTGTGAGTTTATAAGAGATTTATTGTATTTATGTTTTTTATGAATAATTTCAATAATTTTCTCTTCCTTTAAGATAAATTTTCTACAGAGAATTTCTCATTATTTACAACAAATTCTCTCCAAAAATTATTTTTTCATTTACGACAATTTTTTTTTTTTTAATTAAGACAAATTTTCTATAGAAAAAATTTAAAACTTTTTTTTTAAATTTAATTCTCTTTAATTAAGATGAATTCTTTGTAGAAAACTTCTCTTTAATTAAGACGAATTTTCTATAGAAAATTTTTCTTTAATTAAGACGAATCTTCTATAGAAAATTTCTCATAAACTATGACGAATTTTCTACAGAAAATTTCTCTTTAATTAGAACGAATTTTCTAAAGAAAATCTCTTTATTTAAGATTAATTTTCTATAGAAAAATTCTCTTTAATTAAGACGAGTTTTCTATTATAATGAATTTAATTATAATGAATTTTAAATAGAAAATTTCTCTTTAATTAAATGAATTTTACATAAAAAAATTTCTTTTTAATTAAGACGAATTTTAAATAGAAAATTTCTCTTCAATTAAGATGAATTTTCTACAGAAAATTTATTTTCATTTCAGGAAATTTATTTTTTATTAAGAAATAGTTCTTTTTTTTTGGAAATTTCTATTCAATTGAGAAAAATTATGTATAGAAAATTTCTTTTCAATAAAAAAAAAAATTCTCTTAAATAAACAATAATTTTCTTCATTTTTTTCTGTAGAAAATTTCTCTTCAATTGTGAAAAATTTTCTATAGAAAATTTCACTTCAGGTGAGACAAATTTTCTATAGAAAGCTTTTTTTAAATTTGGACAAATTTGATAAATTTTCTATAGATAATTTCCCTTCAATTGAAACAAATTTATTATAGAAAATGTATCTTAAATTGAGAAAAATTTTGTATAGAAAATGTATCTTGAATTCAGACAAATTTTCTATGGTAAATTTGTTTTCAATTGAGACAAATTTTCTATAGGGAATTTCTCTTAAATTGAGACAAATTTTGTTGTGGAAAATGTATCTTAAATTGAGACAAATTTTAGTATAGAAAATTTATATTAAATTGAGACATATTTTGCTATAAAAAATGTATCTTAAATTGAGACAAATTTTCTATAAAAAATTTATCTTAAATTGAGACAAATTTCCCTTAAATTGATAAACATTTTTTTTCAAATATTCTATAGAACGAGAGAAGTTTTCTATAGAAAAATTTAAAGTATATTTTCTACAGAAAATTTCTCTTGGATTTGCCACAAAAATTCTTCTAAAAATATTTTTACAACATTAAATTATCTTTAGAATTGCGCATTTCTATTTTTAACATTTTCAATAGTTAGCCTTGAAAATATTTTTAAGGAAAGTAAAAGTCATCATCACCATTCATTGATTTTTTTCCATAAAACTTTTGATTTCATTCTTTGCTACAATCTTACATTTATGATCTTTCCTCTAATAAAATAATCAAAAAGTTGATTTTTATGTTTATTTTGTTTAAAGATTTTTCTGCTTTTATTGACTTCTTTGTAAAAATAGTTTCCTTTTCTTTCACAAAATCATTATATGATGTGCATATTTATAGCTAAAGGCATTTAGAGGAGTAGTTATTATAGCCAAGTGGAATAAAAATGAATGAAGCTTTCGTGTAGGTAAAATCGTAAAATATTGGATGTTTTTTTTCAATTAAATACTTTCAAAATACATAACTTGTTTTGGAGGGATTACGATAATGTTGCAGAGATTAGAGTAATATTGGTTTCTGTGCCATTAGAGCAAATTAATAACAATGAATACATCTAAATTTAAATAATTAAATCTGTAAAAAAAATTTAATTTTTTTTTATTAATTTAATATCCTTCTTTTGCATTTCTGATATTTTATCCTTTCTTAAATTATTTTAAATATATATTTTTAATCATTTAATTCATTCTCTCCAAAACATAAAAACAATTTTGCCGATACTTTACAAGAAGACAACGACCAAAGGAAACAACAAATGTCTTTTAATTCAATTATTAATGTTTCCACGAAAAACTTAATGTAAACTCAACTGGTTTACATTAACTGAATAAAACTTAATCTTTTACCTTCTTTACTCCCCTGCAGCATGTGTCACAGCATAAAAAGGTCTGTGTAAACGCAATTCACACACGTACATATTTACACAAGTTAATAAATATGAGTAAAAATCTTACAACATGCAGGACAGAAATATAAAATAAAAAAAGGATCAACAGAAATAATTGTGTTGAGCCAACAACATAAAAAATGGAAAAAAGTTTTAAAAAGTTTAAGAACAAAAAAAAAAAAAAAATTAAAGAAAAAGATGTGTAATAATAAAAAATCATTAAAATAAAAATATTTATGGACACATAAAGTTCAACGACAAAGGTGCTGGAAACAAGGAAATACTGTTTGGCTAAAGTGGCTGGGTAATGAGACAAATGTTGTCATTATGTATACGAGGAGGGATATAAAAATTTTGGGAAGAAAGTAAACATAAACAACTTTTTAACAAATTTATTGAAAATTTTTGAAAAGAGCAAATTATTGAACATTTTTTAGACATTTTTTTACATTCTCTTAAAGAAAAAATTTATTGAAAAATTTTCTTTAAAAATAAAACAAAATAATTGAATTTAGACAAAAATTATTGAAAATATTCTGCGATAAAAATCTTTTTTAAGAGAAAATTTTACGAGAATGTTTTTTTTTTTTTGTTTTTTTTTTTTTTTTTTTTTATTTTAACAGAAAATATATTAAAAGTGTTCCTGAAAAAGATAAATTATTGAACACTTTTTTTAATAAAACATTTATTAAAAAAATTCTTAAAAAGAAAATTTATTGAAAAAAAAATTTTTTTAAGAGAAAATTTGTCAAAAATTTTTTTAAACAATAAATTTATTGCACATTTTCCTATCGAGAAGTTTATGAAAAATTTTAAAGAAAATTTATTGAACATTTTATTAGAATAATTTTTTAAATTTTTCTTAAAGAAAAAATGTATTTAATTATTTTTAATGAGAAGATTTATTGAATTTTTTTAGAAGAAAAAAAATTTATGAATTTTTCTAAGAGAAAAAAATTTGATGAATTTTTCTAAGAGAAAAAATTTATTGAGTTTTTCTAGGAGAAATCATTTTTCTAAAAGAAAAAAATTTATTGATCTTTTTTAATTTTCTTTTAAGAAAAAAACATTATGAAATTTAAAAAAGCATTGCTGAAATTTTTTAAAGAAAATGTTTTATTTAAAATTTTCTTATAAATAGAAAATCCTTGGAAATTTTCTTAAAATAAAAAATTTATTGAAAAATTTCTGAGAAATTTTCTTTAATATAAAAAATTCTTGGAAATTTTCTTAAAAATAAAAAATTCTGAAATTAAAAAAAAAATAAATCAAATTGTTAAACAAATTTCTTAGAGAAAATTTTGTAAAAATATTCCTAGAGAAATCTTAGTAAATTTTTTAAGAGAAAATTTAGTAAATTAGTAAAAATTTTCTTAAAGAGAAAAATTAGTAAGAATGTTCTCAAAGAGAAAATATAGTAAAAATGTTCTTAAAGAAAAAAATTCTTAAAGAGAAAATTCAGTAAAGATTTTCTTAGAAAAAATTCAGTAAAAAGTTTCTTAGAAAAAATTTAGTAACAATTTTATTAGAGATAATTTAGTCAAAATGTACTTACTGCCTGTTTCTCTAAATGCGAACGAAAGTTTCGTTCGAGTAAATGTATTGAAAACAACAAATAATTTTAAAATTTATTTGTTGTTTTCAATACATTTAGTCGAACGAAACTTTCTTTCGCATTTAGAGAAACAGGCATTAAGAGAACATTTTATAAAACTCTTCTTAAAGAGCATTTAGTAAAAATGTTCTTAAATAGAAAATTCTGTAAAAGTTTTCTTAGAGAAAATTAAGTACAAATTTTCTTTAAAAAAAAAAAAAAAAAAAATTTGTAAAAATTTTCTTAAGAAAAAATTTTCTTAAAGAGAAAATATAGTAAAAATTTTCTTAAAGAGAAAGTTTGGTAAAAATTTCCTTGAAGAGAAAATTTAGTAAATATTTTCTTAAAGCGAAAAATTAGTCAAACTGTTCTTAAAGGGAAACTTGAGTTAATATGTTCTCAAAAAGAAAATTAAGAAAGAAATGTACTTAAAGAGAAAATGTAGTAAAAAGAAAATTTAGTAGATTTTCTTAGCAAAGATTTTCTTAATGAGAAAATTGAAGAGAATATTTAGTAAAAATTTTTTAAAAGAAAATTTGGTAAAAATTTTCTAAGAGAAAATTTAGAAAAAAAATCTTTAAAAAATTTTCAAAATTTTCTTTAAAAAAATTCATTGAATTTCATTGAATATTTTTTTCATTGAATATTTTTGTCAAAGCGAAAATTTATTAAGACCTTTTTTAAATAAATTTTCTTAAGAAAAAATAAAATTAGTTGAAAATGTTCTTGAAGATAAAATTTACATTTTCTTAAAGAGAAAATTTGGGAAACATTTTATTAAAGAGAGAATTTAGTAAAAACTCTTTCTTTTCTTTTAATGAGGAAATTCATCAAAAATTATCTTAAAGAAAAAGTTTATTGAAAACTATTAAGAGCAAATTTATTATTATTATTATTATTATTATTATTATTATTATTATTATTATTATTTATGAAAATTTATAGAATATTCTCAAAAAATAAAATTATTATAAGTTTTCATATACAATTTTTTGAAAATTTTCAGAGAAAATTATTGAAACACGAAAAAAATTATTTAATGAACAATTTTATTGAACGTTTTCTTTACAGCACATTTTTTTTCAATTATTTTAAAGAAATTTTTAACAATGCACATAGAGAAAACTTATATTTATAAGTTTTATTGAGAATTTATCACATGAGCCTCGTATTTCTTAGTATATTTTCATTTCTTAAAACGAGGTTAAATGCATAAACCAACTAAGTTGTCTGAAAAAAAATTGACAATAAGAAACAGTCACAGCAAAAACTTAAATAAAATGAGATGAGATGCGAAATGACTACGAAAAGCATCACATTTATTTTCATTTTGTAGCTAATTTAGATAAAGATGCAGAGATATGGAATAAAGTCAAACTTTAACTATTTGTAAAGACAATAAACCAATGTCTCCAGAACAGTGTCATAAGCACATAATTAACACAAAAATAATTTGTTTTAAAATCAAAGTGTATTAAAAGCTAGAATCTCAGAAAAATAACTAAGAAAATATAAAAAAATTTTCGGACTTCCAGGATTTTTCAAAAATAATGCAACTTCTTCCAGTTGAGTTGTAATAACTGTTAGAAGTTACATTATTTCTAAAGGAGAATAAAGAAAAATTTTATTCAATTGATTTAACTCATGGTTTTGGTATTTCCTTTGTGTAAAATTTAAAAAACACTTGCAAAAGGACACCCTTTCTCTGATTCTTTAAAATATATTGACATCCGGATTTTTTTCCTCGAAAACATTAAATCATTAACATTCCATACAAATTTTATATTATCGATTGAACTGCAAGAATAAGAACTTTAAAAAGCTAAAGACATAAATGAAACAATGAAACAATTCATCCAAATTCAGTGGCGCAGGCGCATACATTTAATCCTAATAATAATTTTGCAATTTCTGAGAAATTTTTAAACTTAAATTTAAGTCATAAGTATAAAACTATTCCTCTGTACCTTTTAAATGTTTAAATCTTTATCTTTGGCCGTTTTATGTTTTCACCTTTTTGGCCAAACAACAAGGTATTTGTTTCGTTTTTTTATTCACAAACATTTTTAACTTTTACGTTTATAAAGATTTCTATGATTTGAGAGAGACATTTAATGGTATCCTTGTATCCAAACACTAAGTAAGCAGTAGTAGTGGCTTGAAAATAAGTGCGAATTGTTAATGAAAATTAAATAACGAAAGAAATAAAAAGAAACACTTAAGAGTGAAATAAAAACAAATCTGTTTTATTCGTTTCTTAGTCAAATCTTTAAATCGCCATTGTTAGCTGCTGATTGTGCTGTTTGTTTATTAGAGTTGAATTTGTACAGCGAATTGTATGGGATAACTTGATTCTTGAATTCAATTTGTGTCTGTTAAGAGTATGGTTATCACGGCTTGGGTTGGTGATGAGACTGCCTGCTGCTGTTTCTTAGCTTAAAAAAGAGTTTGAGAACTTTTGTGCCTGTCGTTATCTTTTCATGTCAAAATAAACTTACGAAATATTATTTGAAATTGTTGTAGTTGTTGGCACTTTTGTAAATAAGAAACGCATTTTTTATATTTTTTTTCTTTATTGGGGATAATAAGGATTTTTATTCACCTATAAAAATTACACAACAATTACAATTGAAACCCTCATTGTCGCGTTAGCATTTTATTTGAGAAACCTATTTTGTAGTGTCAGATATTTAGGACAGATTGCAGAAATTTTGGAGCTTTGTCGGATGCTGGATCCGGTTCGTAGGACCTTAAACAAGTTATAATTGATTATATAAGGCTTTAATATCAGTTGAAGTCAGTATACATAACTAAACAATAACATGTACCTTACATTATATCGATTATCAAGGCTATAAAGGAGAACCTGGAAACCTTAGACCCGTTTTATTCCTTGCAATATTGTGTTTAACCCAAATTGACCTAGCGCACCCACATAGTAACGCAAACAATGGTTACATAGAAAGCTATAAAGCATTGAAAATATTCAAAATTTTTTAAAAATCTGAACTACATTTCATCATATAGAAACTTCTTTATAATATTAAGTTATTGGAAAGTCATTTGTAATATGTGTTTGGAAGCAAATGATCCTTTTTGAAACCCTTAAAATTTTTTTGTTAAAAATTTAAAAAATGAATGGCACACAGTGTGCGATTCAAAAAATTAAATGAAAATAATTATGGAACTTTGGAACGGCTGTTCCAATTTCTATGAAATTTCACATGGTAATATTAAAGGTGTAGGCGAGTTTAAGTTTTGGACCATATAGACCTACAAGGGGCGAGTCCACAGGGTACCAACGTTGGACACCTCGGGTATAAAATTGTTTAAAACGATCCTGATTCCTTATATCTGAACCGAAATATTTTTACATAGGAGGATTCTGCTACTTGAGATCTAAAAAAACTTCGTCCTATGCATATATTATCTCTTTCAGTTTAAGAGATATTAAGCTTCAAAAATTAAAATTTTTACTTTTTAGCCTGTCTTGGTGAAGTTTTTTCGCTACAGCGGGTCCAACTTTCACCCCTTTTTGCTTAAATTATTAACAACAAATAGGAAAACTTTGCGAAGAAAGAATTTTGAAAAAATATTTACGGAGTCAAAAGTTGAACTTCGAAAAAAGTTTTTTTCCCGTTTTTTTTGCTAAAAAAAAGTGATCATGTTCTTTTTCCGTTATATAAAAATTTTCTTAAGTAACATATATAATATTTATATTTTTCTGAAAGATAACTAACCACAAAATACTTTAAAGGAAAAAAAAAACATTCTAAAATGGATTTTTGAGAGAACCAGGGTTTCCCAAATTTCATATATTTTTCCAACAAGTTTCGAATTTTCGCCTTAATTTCTCAAATCGCATAACTGGAATCAAAAAAAGGTTGTACTCCTTATATTGTCTAAAGTGTTTTTAATTTTTATATAATAGAAATTTTTGCTCCACGATATCGGTTGGAAAGATATAGCAAAAAAACTAAAAAATCTCATTTTCGGAAATTTTTTAGACCCACTGTAGCGAAAAATCTTCACCAAGACAGGATAAAAAGTAAAAACTTTAATCTTTGAAGCTTAATATCTCTTAAACTAAAATAGATATTATATGCATAGGATGACGTATGAAATATTTTTATATATCCTCCTATATAAAAATTTTTCAAATCGGTTCAGATATAAGAAAAAACGATTATTTTAAAAAAATTGTTTACCCGAGGTGTCCAACTTTGGGACCCTTTGGTCTCGCCCCATGTAGATCTATATAATCCAAAACTTAAACTCGCCTACACCTCTACTATCACCATGTGAAATTTCATGGAAATCGGAACTGCCGTTCCGAAGTTCCATAATTATTTCCATTTCATTTTTTGAATCGCACACTGTGCGGCATTAACAAGAAATTCATATATTTTTTTACACTGTGTACCCATTTGGAAAAATATTTTATGATTTTTATACAAACAAGTGGTACTATATTACGAGTATATTAGTATAAATCAATAAAAGATATGATATATTTTTATCCGGTTTATAAACTATATATCTCCGTTACTATATGGGTGCAAGCACAACATAGAAATATTTTTCGTAGCACATTCCTTTGAAAATTTTGTCAAGAAATTTATTTTGTTTTTCTTTTTTGGTTTAAAACGTGTTTTTCCGGAAAATTGTCCATCAATGAAGCCTTGAAGAACTTGAGAGTGGCAATGATGAATATTTCTGAAGGATTTGAGTGAAAATCTCAGGGAAAATACAAAGAAAATTTATTTAATTAGAGTGTAGGAATCCAGAAGCCATATGGTAGCGACCCATTATGCCCTACTAGGTTCCGCAAAGAAATTTTATATAATAGGTAACTTTTCTTATGCCCCATAGAACTACATTTGAAAATTTCATCAATATCTGAATCAAAAAACATTGCCGATCAATTTGGGTTATATACCTCCCTACATACATCTATATTTGTTCCATATATTTTTGTTAATTTACAAATAAAACCGAAGGAACATTAAAAATTAATTTAATATGTAGTCCTAATACCAAAAGTTATTATCCTCGGAACAGCACTTAAACATTGCAAATGACCCCATATGTAATTAGCTCAAGTTCGAAATAAAAATTTCTCAAGAAGAAATTTATATAAACATATAATGATAAATTTCTCAAGAAGAAATTTTTCATTATATGTTTGTCTGTGAAATGCATTTTAATAAAAGATCTGTTAATATTTCAGCACAAAATGCAGTTAGTCCATCAGCTAGACACAAAATACAGAACGTCTAAAATATGTACAAGCTCTTCTAAACATCTGCGATTAGCATTTAATTTAATATTTTCATTATATGAACAGGAATCATTTGCACATACCGTTCACCGGACAGTGGACTTTTCTAAGGATTCTATTAAATTTAACATAATCGAATGATTTGTTTCCCTTTTTTTGCTACAGAATTATGCCCTTTTTGCTACAGAATTTTGCCTTTTTCGAGACTTATGATTTACTTACACAGCTCAACTTTCAATTCATATTTTGAAAACTATTTGTCAGGATCCCCTTATCAAAACATATATAATTCTGAAATTTCAAATTTCTTTTTTTCACAAAACCTAATGTCAGTTTTATCAATATATCGGACATATTTCTTTAGCTAAACAAAAATATTTTTAATAATGCAGAAAACATTTCATATCACTATCACTTCCTTGTTCAAAAATTAACAATTTTGAACTTAAAATTTGCAGAAGTTAAGCAATCTAATGACTTTTATGTAAAGTTATCTATTATTTATTCTAATTAAAACAATTCCTAAAGTTTTAACGATTTTTTTTAAATATATCTTCATAGATAAGAAAATACTTTCAGTTTTCAATAGTCATTCTAGATCCTTACAAATTTGTACTTTTTTAAAGAAAAAATGTTGCATTTTATTTTCTAAAACCCCCAAAGCTAGAATTAACAGGAGGACTTAAGCCTTCAGTAACACGAAAAAGGCTACATGATGTGAAAATTGACCACCACGAGTATGTTAAAAAAAATTTTAACTTCTACAAATCAAGTCCGATACTAATTTTCTCTATTATCTCGTTTTTCGGAAATATGTCCTGAGTAATATGTGATATTTTTTTAAATGTTTTGTATAATACATTCCAAAATATATTTAGATAATATTTAAAGCTGACTATAAAATAACAGTTGAAATAGAAGCTCATCCATCCCAACAAAAAAGTAAGTGAAAACGCAATAAAGCATTTACGGAAGATATTCCAGAAAAAATTAAATATTTTGTTAACAACTAATGAAAAAATATTTTTTTTATTTAAATAACAAACTTAAACAAAATCAAAATTTCAAAGAATTTGATCCATTGATGTCATTTTTATAAGCTCAACTAGCTTTTTCCGGTGCACTTCACTACCCCCTTTGATGTGATAACTAATAAGTATTTACTTTATAAGGGGACCTATCCTCCCTTCGAAATTTAACATGAAAATTACTCCTACAACTTTTAAAGACTTTCACTGTAATTCTCCTTTAGATATGCGAAAAATAATATTGTTTTTGTGGACCTATCCATCCTATTGCCATTTTATCAATGCAGTATGATAACCTAGACGAAGTTTGAGGGCCCTCATCACAATAGTTCCTTTGATATACCATAATGGGTATTTGCTTTGTATAAGGGGTATCAGTCCCCCTGCTCCGATCGAACAATAATATGTGACATTTGAATTTAAGGACACACATGATGATTCTGTTTGAAAAAAGTGGGAGTAAAATTTGGGCATCCGATCAAGATCCGTAAGATGTGAGCATGAAATTTAATAGAGATCTAACATAGCCAATAACTACCATCGGTACTGGTGCTATCTGTGTGTCAGAGAAAAAATTCCATCCATTTAGCTGGTCGTCCATATATACCTTGTGATCAAAGTACAGGTCGCAATTTTGAAGATATCTTGATGAAATTAGGCACGAATAGTTATTTTGACACAAGGACGAAGCCTATTGAAGTTAGTTAGGATCGGTCTATAATTTCACCTAACCCCCACGGAATAGAGGTTTTGTGGTCATAAATGCTTTACATAAATTCGGTGCAAAGAAGTTTTATATAAGTGTTTACTTTTGCGCCAAATTTCATCAAGATCGATCCATAATTGACCATAACTCCCATATAAAGCCTTCATCTAGAAATTACATTAATATGCATAAATCCATTATGAATGTTGGTATCAGGATAATATTCGACACAAATTGTTTCTATAAGTAGAAACAACATATTTTATGAGAATCGGTCAACAAATTTCCATAGCTCCCATATAAACCCACTTCCGGGAATCGCCCTAAAATGTATAAAATCATAAAGACGCATTATTCTGTATTTGAATATTTTATATTTCGTAAAAGTGTAGGTCTTACATAAGTCCCCTTCCCGAATTTTTATGCTCATATACAATGATGTAGGGTATCATATGGTCGTTCTTGACCGACTATATATTTTTTCTCGTTTTTATAATACACTAAGGCCGCGGTACGCGTCGTTAAAGAGGACCGGAAAATTTCGATGCAAACTAAACAAAAATAATTGGTTCCAGGCTAAAAATATTTCAACAGTACATAAGTTAATTCTTATTTAAAACAAGAAAAAAAGTGATAGTCGGTCAAGCCCGAACATATGATACCCTACACCATTGTCTATGTGTACCAAAATTCAGGAAGGGGCCAATTGTGGGCCGATACTTGTATAAAAGTGTAAAAAAAAATACTAATACTGAATATTATATCGATACTAACATTCACATATATTTATGCCCTTTTGGGTGATTCCCGATATTAGGTCTTATATGGGAGCTAATGTAAATTATGTACCGATCGTCGTTAAATTTTGCACTGTCATTTATACTTATAAAAAATTTATTTGTGTCGAATATTAAGTTGATACTAACATTTTTATTGGGTTTATGTACGTTAAAGTGGTCAATTATGGACCGATCTTCACGAAATTTGGTATTCAGATTTATACTTATATAAAACTTATTTTTGCCAAATTTTATTAAAATATTTATATTTTTAGGGTATTTATGAGTGTTAAAACTCTATTCCGGGTGGACATTTGTATGGGGGCTAGGTGAAATAATGAACCGATCATGACCAAATTCAATAGGCTTCGTCCTTGAAAAAAAAGTCATATGTACCAAATTTCATCAAATTATCTTTACATGGACAGCCAGGCAACCGACCAGACGAACATGGTTAAATCGACTCAGAAAGTGATCCTGAGTCGAACGGTATACTTTAAGATGGGGGTTGGAAGATCTCTGCGTTACATAATTTGCACAATCATATAATACCCCAACCACCTATGGAGGTGTAAGATATAAATAGAGAACTTTGGTGAATTTAAAATACCTTCATAAATTATATTTTGATTTTTTGATTAAAAACAGGAATTTAGTAAGAAAATCAATGAATCAATAAATGTTTAACATAAAGTTACTTTAACTTCCAAAGAAAATATATGTTGCATATATCGACGCAACCGAAGTCATAATGACACAAATCGAAAACATAGAGACGCAATCCGGAATTTATGTATGATTTTAAAACTTCGTTTAAAAGAAATATTATATTTTTCAATTTAATTACTGAAAAAGGATCGTTTTGTTAACTTTGACCTCTAAATATTAGAACAAAAATCTAACAAATTCATGATTAGTATTTTCTTCTTAAAAAAACTTTTTTTTCAATATCGCTAAATTAAATCAATGTAGCAAATTTGCTACCTTGGATCCTTTTAAAGTGGTTACTAAAATATTCCAAAATTCTTAATCTGCCACCTTCAACTTCATTTCACACTCTTTCTTCTTACTCTTTCATTAAAACATTATTCTTTTTTTCGTTTTTTTTTTGTTTTTTTGCAAACAATAAAATGTTGATGAGGTTGTATCGAGGATTCATTTGTCGAAAATTTGCCACAAATGCTTTTAAGCAACAATTCAGTTAAGAATATAAAATGTATGTATTTATTTTTCAGTTTATATATCTGTTGCTGTTTCTTTTTTATTTTCTTATTTTATTTATTTATTCATTTTTCAGTTTAATTTTATTATTGCTTGAATCATTGTTATTGTACGAGTATTGTATGCTTCAATGCATTTACTTTTTCTTAATGTGGTCGGTTGGTGGATTCTGTGATTCTTAATAATTTGTTGTCGTTGTGGCGACTTAAGCCGTGTGTGTCTGTCTTCTAGCACAAAGTAAGTACCCCTATCCAGCGTATGATGATCAACATCATCATCATAATCATGATGAAGATGCTGTTGTAGTGGCTGCTGTTTTAGCTGGTGAAGAAGAGGAGCACGGTGACGATGATGATGACGATGACACAACATGAAAAGTTAAAACACGCTGAAAAATATTAAATTCACTCCATTGCAGACTTTTGACAGCAAACGTAAATTTGTTTTGTTGTGTGCTCGTTTTTTTTTTTTTTTTTTTTGCATTTTATTCATTACTCTTACTAATACTAACAATATTTTTAAATACACTTATTTATACCTTAATACAAGCATTATCACATATTCACACTCCTTTTTTTTAAATTTTTCTTCCACCTTTTTTCAACAAAATTATTTAAGACAATTCTTCTGTTGTTGCTTTTCAACTTGTTATTCGTTTAATTGCACTTTGTGTCCGAGATTTTTTTCTGCGTTTTGCGTTGCTTTGGCAATTAAAATAGGGTACAATACCAAAACTTAAAAAAACAGCAAAATGCAACAAAAAAACTTTAAGACTCATAAAGTACATTTTTATGTGTTTTTGTACTCATCCTACCACATTTTAACTGAGCATAATGTGATCCTTTTCTTAAAAATTAACTGAAATGAAACCTCACTCACTAGTTATTTTTTTTTAGTTTTTATTTAATTTTAGCATTTTTGCGTGCTGTATGTAGATTGTTTTGATGTGCCGTTTATCGTTAAGTTTCCATATATCATCAAATATTATGGCCTATTACAAAATTCTTTGTAACTTTGTTTACAACCTAAATGGTTACCCACAGCATCATTCGTAAGATTGCATGTGCTAAAAATCATGGTATGGTGGCTTAAAAGCTTATGAAAATTTACTGCATTGTAGGTGAGATTCAAGGACATTTAAGTTCGTATTTGTATAATGAAGTTGCTGCATTATGTTTGGTAATGTCCTTAGAAATAATTTACTTAGATTTATCTGAATATACTATTTTTTTAATATGAAAAAATTAATTTTATTGTTTCTTAGTACAAAATTAAAAAAAAAAGGATCAAAATATCCTTTATATTATATTAGTGCACACAATTCTGGAGTTAAAAATTAAAGCAATGAAAAATTTGTCCTTTTGAAATTCTGATTTCATTTTTGAAGGCCTGTTATATTATTGCATTAATGTGTTACTAGTACTTATTTTTCCGATATTTTTTCTCCCAAAAAAAATTTTACTTTTATTTTTATACCCACCATCAAAAAAGTAGGTGTCAAATGTATAGAAATAATCATCTTAAACCGCATAAAGTATATGTGTATATTCTAAGACCTTGCGAAAATCTAAGATGATCAGCAATGTCCGTCCATCTGTCTTGAATTTTGCTCAAATATTTGTCTTATATACAGTTTGTTTGGTATTGAAATTAGCAATATCAGGTCATAAACAAAAAGATTATGGGCCCAATACTATAAAAAAAAATGTCCGTCGTATTTCCAAATCATACTTATTTTCTTCCAATATATTTCTTAAAAAGGCATGTACGCTAATTCAGTTCAAAGAATCATGTTAACTTGAAAACCAAAAATGTGCGTAATTTGCCCACTTCATCGCGCACCTCCCATATATGGTGAAATTATTAGAGTGGTACAAAAAGTTTCAAATGATGGGTCGGCCAAGCTGAATAAATTAGTTTGAGTGATTTATTATTAGTATTCCTGATAATTTAATCCTGAAAATTTAATCCAATATAAATTATAATCCACTTGAAGAAACATAAAATAAAACTTAAATTTATTTTATTATATCCAAAAACACCACACTTGGGTGGAGTTAGGCTGATGTTTACATCAATCAGAATATATTTTCAGATTCCGACCTCACGTTATAAATTTCTGCGTTTATTTTACATCTGATTGACTGGTTAGGAGTACATTTCGCATATAATATTCCTGAAAATTTAGTCCAATATAAATTGTAATCCACTTGAAGAAACATAAAATAAAACTTAAAATTTTTTTATTATATCCAAAAACACCACACTTGGGTGGAGTTAGGCTGATGTTTACATCAATCAGAATATATTTTCAGATTCCGACCTCACGTTATAAATTTCTGCGTTTATTTTACACTGTCCGTCTGTCCATCTGATTGACTGGTTAGGAGTAGTAAATATAACCTCGTGCGCAATGTAAATTTTTTATATTTGAACAAAATTCTTGAATTTAATTATAACGGCTCCATTATTTCACCTAGCTCCCATAAACAATATTTCACAGAATTGACGTCTAATGTAAATGACTGAAATAAACATTAGAAAATCATTATGATTTTTAAAGAAATCAAGAACGCTAATGAAATGTGTTGCGGTACTGAAAGTACCTTAAGTGCTGAAAAAGTAATGAATTTAACATTGTCATTGGAAGGAGCTGCAGAAGTTCTTTTTTTTAACCCAAGGTTGGAGCGATGAATTGGTTGATGTACTATAAGGTATTCGGTGTGGATAACTAGATTTGTGCGGACAGTCAAGCTGCGATTAAATCGCTCTCGGGTGTCTTTTCGACATCCATCTCTAAATAATATGGCGAGACATTAAAACCTGGAGCTAGTCTGGGTTAGGGGTCATTCAAATACCCCAGGGAATCTAATCGCGGACGAACTGGCCAGGAACGGTTCCCTGCTTCGACAAGAAGATGCGCACCCATTGGTCAGAGTACCGCTTTCTTCCTGCAGATCGATAATACTGAGGAACTTAGCGAGAATTACACAGGATACATGGACAAATCCATGGACATGTCCACATGTTCAACCTCGAGGCAATTATGATGGTTCTCGGTCAAACCTATGTATTCATTGTCACAGGGCACTGGATTGCTCGTGCGTATACTTGCAGATAAGGTCTCCCTTTTAACGACTTCTATAGCAGTTGCAATAATTAGGAAGAGGAAGAGACAGTGGAGAATTTTCTATTCCACTGTCCCACTCTTGCTGGAATAAGGACCGCCAAATTCAGCAGTCCGTACGTGCATGTATTATCAGATCTCTCTGCTAATGACATCAAAACGATTAACTCCTTCATACATGAGATATCATACATGAGATATCTCAAATAACAAAATGAGTCATCATTGTGTAATATGAAAGCAAAAGAAAGGAAGGAAATTCTTAAAGTGAACTTCTTTCAAAGTCAAACTAGCAGACCTTTTACAACATCTTGACGAGTATCAGTATTGCCACGACAAAATATTTTTTGTAACCAAATGAAAAAAAAAAAAAAAAAAAAATAACCAAAAGTAAAAGTTTAAAATTATTTAGGTAAAAAATTATAAACTTTTTAAATCGATCTACCGATGTCCGTCCGTCTGGTTGGCTGGATGGCTGGCTGTCCATGTAAACCTTGTGCACAAACTTCAGGTCGCAATTTTGAAGATATTTCAATAAAAAACATGAGACTATTATGATACAAGGAAGAAACCTATTTCAATTGGTTGTGATCGGTCCAATATTACACCTAGCCCATACAAATGTCCCCCCGAAATAGAGTTTCAATACTCAAAAATGTCATAAAAATAAGAATATTTTATTGAAAAGTATCAATCTTAGTCATGCCCATAAAAAAAATCAGTACGTGATAGAAAAAAAGTGAATGCAGATTCTTGTTTGTCTCGTCAAAATTCACCCAGTCCACCTATTTTTGTTTCAAGAATATATATATATATATATATATATATATATATATATATATATATATATATATATATATATATATATATATATATATATATATATATATTAAGGCGACTCACTCCCTATGGAAAGAAAAAAAGCCATTTTGTTACCCCCCTGAAAATAAACTTTGATATGTTTCAAGACAGTCCCCAAAATATTTTGGATCTACTGATTACCTTTCGTAAGCTGGACCGTTTTTAAAAAATGCCTTTTTTTTGGTTTTTTTAAAAATTAAGTAACTTCTTCCAAGATACCATATATTAAATGTGATATCATATAAAAGGCATTTTTAAGCCGCATCTAATTATATATAAAACAAATCTGGAGATTGCCTAAGATTCGAGGTATTCAACAAAATATGACAAATTTTTATGTTTTTTTAATGAAATTTTGTTAAAAAATTATACTTTTAGATTTCTACTTGTTTTCTGAAATGTAGTGCTCATTTTTTTTAATATTAGTTTTCATTATTCCAGACGGTCAGTATGATTAAATATTTATCTTAAACATTGCCAATAAGGAAATCAAAATTTTTCGTTTGAAAAACTGATGTTTGCTGGACAAACCTTTTGAGTTCAATAATCAATGTTGGTAATTATTCCACAAAATATCATAATTTTAATAGAATTCATTATTATCTATGAAGAAAGTTCATTATTCTCAAATTTTGCTCTTTATAAAATATGTAGTGCTTATTTGTATATTAATTTTTCAAGATGGTCGGTAAGAATTTTACATAAACCTTGTCAATATGGATATCAAAATATTTCGTTCAAAGCAATTATGCACTATAAAATAAACGCAAAACAAAATAAATAAATAACAAATGTTTGTTTAAAAAATATTAACCGTTTAATTAAAATATTAACATAGATTAAAATAAATAAACATAAGTAATAGTTTACAGAAAGTCTTTTCGAGATTTGATTTTACTATATAGCTTGCATGACTCAATTTTATTTGCTATAAAGCCTGCACGATTTTTTTCTGTAACAAATAGACAAGACTGACTCACTACTTTAACGAATCTCTCCGTATTTTGTGAATGGCATGGGAAATCTAAAAATAAATTCGTTAAAAAGTAATAAATTATATAATTATTATATTTTTTACCTGGTATTTGTATAACTTCATTAGAATCGTGATATTCTTTCAAATACTTGTCGGAATAGAACTGCGTGCATGGTGGTTCCATAATGTGTTCAAGCTCATTCCAATTTATCATATTTCTTAAAGATTCGGAATCAAACAAAATTTTTGGTACGTTAAATTGTCGTACATTTTGAGCAATATTAGTACGTGCTCTAAATATTAAATCATATCCCTCCATTCGAATCTCTTTGGACTCATCCGTTATCATTGATAATATAATATTTTCATGGTGGGCGAAAAACCCGTTTATTTGAACAGATCGTTGAACAATCTCTTGCATTTCAATAGGCAGTTCCCGTATCAACTTAATGTATTTTAATAAATGGCGGCTTCCGTGTACAGCTTGGGGCTGACTTTTTATCAGAAACCAAAATGGTGCATATACCGTCATAACAAAAAACGCTAGCTTTTTTAATACATCAGACGCAACGGGTTGTGTTACATACAACCGAAGAATTCTTGACGCTGTTGTTAACCACCGAGATAAATTAAGTAACCCAGGCTTTGTACTAGCCAAGCGACTATTACAAAATCCAGTATCAACAGCTTTTACCATCTCATATAAATATTTTTGATCGTCTCGCAAGTCCCAGCTCAAAATATTTTCAGGCATCTTGCCCATGGCAATCGGTTCAAAATTAGAAACAACCTTTGAATAAATTTAAATTCAAAGTAAAAAAATAAACAGAAAATCGAAATTATTTATAATTTATAGGTTACCGGTATGTTTTCACAGTCCTTTAATGCGTGTCCTATTATTCCTGGCCAAGTTTGTGGTCCTGAAGCAATGCCCAACATATTTTTCAATAACGCAACAAAGGGTAATTCGTTAAAATGAAAAAGGCACACAAACCATTGTAATGGTCGTTGCAGTTGTCGTTCTATTATGCAAATCGTCCCATTATATTTGCCTGTGTTAGCTCTTGTGCCATCACAGTTGACAGCAACTAAGTGTTCCAAAGAATATTGTTCTTTTCTTAAAAATTCTATAATTCCCATTGCAACACCAGAGCCTTTGCTGTCGGTGGGGGTTATATACCCAATATAACATGAATTTGGTTCTTTTACCATTGTGATATGTTCTTCAGTAACTCTTACGTTTCGTGGAGAACCGTTTACCACTATTTGTTTAAGCGTACGTTCCCTTTTACCATCAAATGATATACCTTTTAGCAAACAGTTGGATTTTTTATTTTTTAAACACTTATCTCTGGCTTTATTACGTTCTCTTCGAATTTTATGTTGGTCGACTATTATGCCCGAAATATTTAAATCCTTCAACAAAGTATTTACTAATAAAGCTCCGTAACGATTTGAAACACCAGCTCGATCTAACGCAGCACTGAAAGTTGGAAGAGATAGTTTTCTTGAGTCAGAATCAAATTTATAATCTTCATCTTCAGACAACGGTGAGTACTGATCAGACTCATCTATTGTAGAATATTGTGGAACATAGGAGCACTCAGATTTAATTTTACTAACACATGGTGTCGAAAAGTATGAACTGGGGCATATTGCACTTTCAATTTTCAAGCTTAGTAATCTTGGGCCAGTTTGATCAATATAGAATTCCCAAACATGAGGTGGAATTTGCTTTTCCGTAGGGCACTTGCATGGATTTTTTAAATCTAGCGAACATTCGCAGAGTGCAATTATAAAAAGTTTATTCCATTCACTATCATTTAAATGAAAAGGATTCTTTTTAATATCACGATAACTTTTTGTAAGATATTCAAGTTTTTTCCATATGGCTGGTAAACTTTTTATTGGAATTCTACAGGTTTTCCATAATTTTGAAATCTCGGCTATTGTATGATAATAGAATTTCGAGAGCCCGTTTGTACGATTTTTATTTTGAGCTCTCATAAACAACAAATGCTTGATAACATCGCGTTTTGTTGGTAATTGGGTTTTATTAAATTCAAGAGGAGAAAAATCCATTTTTATTAAATATTGATTTAAAGTTAATATTAGTTTTTGTTTTTAAATTATAATATTTAAAGGAAAAAGTAAGGGCTTCTAAAATAATTTTTGAAATTACTTGTATTTTCATTTTAAAATAAATTTTTTTCTTCTTTCTAACGTTATAGTAAAGTATTTAATCATACTGACCTTGTAGAATAAATGTAAAATTGGGCACTACGTGTCATCAAACTATTAAAAATATAAAACGTATATATAAATATTTTTTTTTTTTGACCAATAAGACAATTTTTATTAAAAATACATAAAAAATTGTCATATTTTGTTGAATACCACGAAACTTAGGCAATCTCCAGATGTGTTTTATATATCATTAGATGCGGCTTAAAAATGCCTTTTATATGATATCACATTTAATATATGGTATCTTGGAAGAAGTTACTTAATTTTTTAAAAAACCAAAAAAAAGGCCTTTTTGAAAAACCTCCCAGCTCACGAACGGTCAGCAGTAGAACCGAAATATTTTGGGGAACATCATAAAACATATCAAGGTAAATTTTGAGACGGGTAACTAAGTCACTTTTTTGAATGAGTCGCCTTAATATATATATTTTTTGTTTTTGCCCTCCACTGTATTTCTACTCAATTGTATGTAACATGGGTATTTTTACTTAACTGTGAATAAAATAAATATTTGTCAATTTTGAAGATACATACCTTATTTTATTCGCAGTACTACCAGCTTTCAGATAAAGATGATAAACTGAAACTGTTTTGATGTTTTCATTTATCAAAAAAAAAAAAAAAAATTATTTAAAAAAAATTTATTTTTTTATTTTTTATAAGGATTGAGATCGAAAAAATCTTCACACACATTTTGCCTCATAACTTTTTTCGGCATCAATATTAAAATTTTTTTTGATCTAGCTATCATGGAAAAATACTTCAGTTATTATTTTTAATAACAACCATGTTAATTTTTCCTTACTTTCATCAAAATAAGTGATTTACGTCCTACAAGTTATTAAAAAATTTCAAAAAATCCAAATAGGTCTTACAAATAATTGGCCACAGAATTAAATGTCGTCCGTAAAACAGTTTCTAATGTTATTAAACAGTATCAGGAGAATTTTACTATTCATGTGAAACCTAATTCGGTAAGAAAAAAAGGACCTCATGATATTGGGAAAGCCAGAAAATTGAAGGCATATTGAAAGGAACTCCAAACACATCTGGTAGAAAATCAGCTCAGTTTTCTCAGTGCTTCGATTATTTGGTGCGAAAATTTAAAGCTAATGGGAAAGTTGATAACATATTAAGTTCAAAAAATTCCAAACTGGAATTCTGCAAAAAAAAAAAAAAAAAAAAAAAAATTACAAGCCAAAAATAGGACTCGGAATTTAAAACCAAATTTCATACAAAAATACTCAAGCTGTATAATTGACGAAGAAGCGTAGGTGCTGACAGAATCTTCGCAGCTTGTGTCTCAAAAATTTTTATTGCTAATGCTCGAAGCATTAGCAAACTTGGAGATAAGTTTAAGACCCAAAAGCAGCAAAAATTTCTTACAAAATTCATGGTATGACAAGCTTTTTGCAGTTGCGGCAAAACAGGAAAGTCATTTGATACATTCGGATCTATAAATACCAAAATATGCATAAAGGAATATTTGCAAAAAAGACTTCTTCTTTTCTTAAGAAAGCACAACGTGTCCACATATTTTAGGACCCATTTGGTGTCATGTCACTACGGTAAGAAAGCTCTGGAGTGGTACCAAATCAATAACATAGTTTTAGTACCAAGAGAGATCAATTTTCAAAATTATCCATAGCTTAGACCAGTGGAGAGATATTGAGCTCTTGTGAAAAGTGAATTGAAGAGCACAAAAAAGGTGTCCTAAAATACCGAAGATTTTAACAGAAGATGTGCACACTGTTCCAAAAAAGTGGCTGAAGCAACTATCAAATCTCCAAAGAAAGGGTTTTTAAAAATAGTCCAAAATTTTATAATTAGTGGTTAGAACCATAAAAATCGTTTCCAAGTTTCTTGAGTTATGAGGAAATATACTAGAGTAATGGCCTATGAGAAATATTAGACATGCCCATAAACAAAAAATCCAGACCTGTTGGAAAAAAAACTGAAAGCAGTTTCGTGTTTAGCACATTAAAATACATCAAGTCCAACTATTCGTTTTTGGGGGAGAATTTTTTTTTGTCGACCAGTGTAATTTATGTTCTGCACAGCTAACACTTATATTAACCTTTCCAAAAGTATATTTTAAAATAAAAACCAATGAAATTCCAAAAATATTTTGAGCATATACAAAGAAAAAAGTCAACAGTTAACAAATATATATGAAAATAATTCATTCAAATATAAACTTGTTTAAATTTGCACCTCTCACCAAAATTACTAAAAACTATAAAAAAAAAGCAGAAAAAAAATCCCAATTAATAAATTAATTAAACCAATCAAGTAAATGATTGAATGAATTGAAAATGTGTATAAATCATACCAAAAATTTATTTTTATTTTATTATTTATTAAATTTTGCTGCAAAATTAAACAACTGAGTTAATTGGAAAAAAAGGAGGTAATAATTTTACCCTTTGTAAAGGGTAAAATTTAAAAACATGGTAAATTTTCTTTCATTTCTTTTACACAAAAAAACATACAAAATAAAAAGTAATATATTTGTAAAATCGTATTTATTAGAAGTAACAATAATTTATAATTTCCACATCAAAACACGAATTTAAGAAAAATATAAGTGACGACTGATTAAGTCTTAAGTCGGATATTAAATACATTTTTAAAGATTTACTAAATTTCGAAATGTTTGCAAAATATGATTTGATTACATATATAACTCGATTATATATAAATGATCATAAATAGCATGATCATATAACGATTTAAGGTTTTTTTAAATGTTTCCAAAAAAATATCAATTTTTTTATCACTAAAATTAAAAAAAAAAAAAAAATAATAATATAATTCAATTATGAACATATATTTTCAATTACTCATAATAAATTTAAAAACCATTTATCTACCATCACTTTAAACATTTTGATGTATACATATGTATGTATTTATCTCAAAAATAAAATTCTGTGAAATTATTCTAAAATCGCCATAAAAGAATCTCAACTATTCAAAAAGTTCTCATAAATAAACTTCAGGAAAAAAGGTACAATTAAACAAAAAATGGCGTACTAATGCTTTAAATAACATTTGCAGGTAATACAAATTAAACCCTTATATATGAGTAAAATGTGCTTTTTTTCAAATAATAATAAAAAAATAAAATTTCTAAGAATTGCGGTAGAGCGCAACATAAACACACAAAATAAACTAACCCAAAAAATTTGTTTCTACTAAACAGAGACAGTACAGGAAACCATCCCACAGACAAATGATGAGATGAAGCACAACAATTCGTATTCACATGTACTTTAAGCTGCAAAAAATATACAAGCCAAAAAATAAAATAAAAAAATTAAATTCTAAACAATTCCAAATGTACGAGTACTCGTACTGACCCAAAAATACAGATAAAATATTTTGAGAGGATGAAGAAAAAAATTATATGATTATTTTAAATGTTAGACCATTTTGAAACTATTCATATGAACGAGTATAAACAGATAAATATTTGTAGTTAAGGTTTTTTCATTGGGGTTTATTTTTTGTTTTTGTGTGTTTAGTGGTGGTTTAAACATAAAACAAATATTATTTTCGCAATGAGATACTGAGTTAGAATTTCAAAGTTATCTCAAAAAATGGCGTTTTAATAGAACAGACGTGTGTAGTTGAAGGTGAAGTAAAAAAAAATTAAACAAATATGAATGACAGTACTGAGCCAGGTAAATTATAAAGCTTTAGACAAGGGTATGTTGAAGTGTTTATAATGAAGTTTGCAACATATTTAACGAAACAGTGGATCCTCGCTAAAATTCAGAGTTATCTCATTGTAAAGCTATACATCTGATTTTTATATTTAGACTAAGATTTTAAAATTTGTTACATTTCAATAAATACAAAATTTAGGAATATTTAACTAATATTTTTAGCTAAGTATATCTGACTTTCTAATGCCTTGTTCTCAAACTTCTTCAACAATATTCCTCTACTTTTCTTATTCATCCACCTGCATTTATTTGTCTTAGTTCTTTAATATCTTTATGAGTGAATAAGTATAATGGTGGTTTAAAGCTGCAAATGGTCTAACATTTAATTTAATTTTATACTTTTTTGTCGCTGTTGTTTTTTTATATCCACTGCCCTACTCCACTACTTTTGAATTTCCCTACCCACAAAAAAAACAAAGACAAGTCGTGCTTATAACTATGTTCATGGAGATATGCAGACGATGGTATATTTGCTAGTCTCTAATGATAAGTAGAAATATGACCAACAGGACGGACACAGTTGTGGCCTTCATTGCTTTTAATGTTTTATTTTTTCTACTATTAAAGGTACAAATATACACATACAGTGCCGAGTAAAAGGAAAAGGAATGATATACAAATAACAACAAGGAAAAAATAAAAAATACAACTTAGAAGATAACAAACAAAACCAAACAACTATCATCATGAAGCAACATTATGGTCGTCACACATTAAGAGAGAAAGGAGTAGAACAGGAAAATAAAACTAAGTCAAAGTATATATTAGTGGTCAGAATATTAAAATAATAGAAACATTAGAGTTCAAGGGAAATTTGACCCAAGTTCTAAACTATAGATTAAACTATAGCCTAAACTATAGTATAAACTATAGTCTAAACTATAGCCTAAACTATAACATAAGCTATAGTATAAATTGTGATATAAACTATAGTCTAAACTATAGTAAAAATTATAGTATAAACTAAAGCCTTAACTACAGTATAAATTGTTGCTTAAACTATAGTATAAACCATAGTCTAAACTATGGCGTAGACAATAGTATAAACTAAAGCCTTAACTATAGTCTGATCTATAGTATAAATTACAGTCTAAACTATAACATAAATTATAGCCTAAACTTTAGCATAAATTATAATCTAAACTGTAGTATAAAATATGGTATAATCTATAGTATAAATTATAGTCTAAACTATAGTCGAAACCATATTCTAAACTATAGTATAAACTATAGCATAAACTATAGCCTAAACTACAGTATAAATTATAGTCTTAACTATAGTATAAACTATAGTCTAAACCATAGTCTAAACCCTAGTCTAAATATAGCCTAAACTATAGCTTAAACTATAGTATAAACTATAGTCTAATCCATAGTCTAAACTATAGTTTAAACTATAGTCTAAACAATAGTCTAAACAATAGTATAAACTATAGTATAAACTATAGTATAAACTATAGTCAACTAAACTAAAGACTATAGTTGATACTACACAGTCCAAACTATAGACTATGGTCTAAACTATAGTATAAACTATATATAAACAAAGTATATAGTATACACTATAGTCTTAACTATAGTCTAAGCTATAGTATAAACTATAGTATACATTATAGTATAAACCATAGTGTAAACTATAATTTATGCAATAGTATAAACTATACTCAAACTATAGTTTTAACTATGGCATATACTTCAGACTATAGTTTATACTAAACAGTCAAAACTATAGCCTGAACTGTAGTACAAACTATAGTATAAAACAATAGTTTAATAAATTATCTAAACAAAAATCTAGTTTATAGAATTAACTATACTCTAGTCTATAGCCTAAACTATAGTCTAGTCTATAATCTATACTATAGTCTAGTTTATAGCCTAAGCTACAGTCTAGTCTATAGTCTAAACTATAGTCTAGTCTATAGCCTAAACTATAGTCTAGTCATTCGTCAAAACTATAGTCTTGTCTATAGTCTAAACTATAGTCTTATCTGTAGTCTATATTCTAAACTATAGCCTATAGTCTATTCCTTTCAAATGAATCAAATGATTAAATTCCTTTCAATTTCTGCCTTAAAAGTTGTTGAAACGTATGTAGCTCGATTAAATACAAAAGTATCGTATTTTGTTAGTATATGCTATAGCCTGGCATCGCATGCCATAGGTTAGGTTTAAGTTTGTTATGATATCGTATCGTATCATTTTCGCGAATACTTTGCCGTCATCCTCCTTATGTTGTGTTTTCACTTTTTATTATAAATTCGCATTGAATTTTTTTTTTTGTTATATTTTAAGTCTTTCTAACCAAATGGAGTTAGAAGTGCGGAAATTGTGAAATACTATTGTTGTTGCTGTTGTCGTTGGCTTTCGCATATTTGAAAGTTTGTGTTGTTATTGCAAAATGTGTTGTTATGTTTTTATTTTTTGTTATTTAATTCAAAAAACCTAAAACTGTGCCAAACCAGCTTTTTAGAATATTGGTTAAACTTTAGTTATAGCAGAAGCTGAGGTATGATAGTTTGTTGTGCGTTTGCCGTGTTTCTTCTTCCTTCATTTTAATGCATTAAATACAGCAAAAAGTATTTCAAAGGAGGTAAAAAAAAAGAAGAAAAACATATGACGAAATTTAGCTTTTAGGTCGGCAGGTCTTTGGATTTCACTAGACAATAACAGCAACAACAAACAGCTGTAGGTTGGCATTATTTTGTTTAAAGGCATAGAAAGAAACACACTTACACAAACAAATATTAGTGTGCATACTTTTTTTTTATACCTATTAGAATTTTGAAAAGTGAACCAGTTGGAAAGACAACTTACTGATGTATTTTAAAAACTTTGAAATTTAATGTAACAGTCATTCTTTATTTCCACGGAGTATTTAACTTTTTAAGTATTTTCGTTAAAGGTAACATCATAAATATTATTTATATTGTTCTGATAAAAATTCCCTTCTCCCTTAATTTCCTATTAGGTATTTGATGGCCTTGAGTAACTTTAAATGGAGCAAACATAGACAGACTCAATAACACTTGTGCTAGTATATGTACACGCAAAGAAAAAACATGATTCCGAAATGCTCGCGGAAATCAGGTGATGTTCCTAAATAGTTTATATGGCTAACACAATCAAATTATTGTGTTTTTGACTAAACTGAATCAATTATTTTTTGTTCTGATCATTTTAACATATGGTACTTTGTAATAATATAAAGTCGGTGTACTAAAAGAATAATATGTTTCATAGTAACATATTATTTCAATGAAATATTTGTATGTAATATTTTAATGCGAGGGGTGACAATAATATGCTCGTCTTTATTGTTATCTCTCTTTCGAAATAATTTACTCAGTCAGTAATGAAATCTTAAATGTGACGGACGTAAAGTGAAGAAAAACGTTTAAAAAGGTTCACAAAATTTTTACTAAAAAACTTTATTATTATTTTTTAATAACGAGATCCACGGAGTGCTGACGGAGCAAATCATCAATGGCCAAATTTAAAATTGGAAATATTTTTCGGTAAGTACAATAAATATCAATAATTCTGTGCGGTAAAATATAAAAATAAAAAAATGTATTTGTACAAATTTTCTTTTAGGTGTGTGAATGTGAAGATGAATTTTCTTGAACGACATCGTCCAGTGAAGGCTGTGGTATTTGTTTTTTAATTATTTTCTATTCGCAAAATTTAAATTAAAAAAATAATAAATATAAATACATTTTAACCGTATGCATAGTATTATGATTGGGGGTATTATAATATTTGATATAGGGATCATGTTATATTTATGCAGTATGGTTGTGAGGACTATCACATATAAATGTTATGATTGTGAGGTTCACATTATATTAATATTGGATAGGACAATATTATGTTCACAAAAGGGTATAATAACTGATTTGATTGAGGGAATCATAAACCTAAACATTAATGATAGTTACCGATTATGATTTGACCAACCATGTTTTTTCTTTGCGTGTATATTTAAACTTACACAAATACACTTTTAATTTTAATCAAGAATTCTGGTGTTTTACCTTAAGCCATCAAAATATGCAACAAACCATTTATACGTCCGTCCATTCATCTATTTATTCCTTTATGCTTTGACTACTAAGAGTTAACTAACACTAGTGTATTTTTATGAGCATTTTATTGATAGAAATATGTCAATTTAGGTTTTTATCACTATTTTGAGAACTTTAAATTTTAACGCCACCAATGACAAATTATTTTTAATGTGATGAAGATTGAATAAAAGTAAGTTTGAAGTTAACTCAATAAATATTATTTATAATGAATATTAATTGTAATTTTTAATTTAAAATTTATGAGGAAGAATTTTAATTGTTCTCAAAAAATACAAATTAAAAATAATATTTATTTTTAAGTAGAAAAATAACAGGCAAAAACGAGGATTAAGTATTCTTAAGTCCTAGATGTTCACATACTTATTTTTTTTCTAATAAAAGATATTTACTTCATTCTTTTTTTATGTCAGCTAGACAGAGAAGTTTATTTGAAAAAAATTAAGTTTATAATTTTTCTAATTTTATAAAAAATTGGTTTTTTGAGAAACTAAAAATATTTGATATCTAATAAAATCTTGGTTTGTTAAGATATTTCTGCGATTTTTGACTTTGTCATTTGAGATGGTATAGTGAAGAAAAATTTAAGATATTTTTAAAAAAATCCCACAATTCCCAAAAAAAGCGACGAAAATCCCAAAAATGGAAATTTTTAATTTATAGCAGGTCATAAAAAAAGTCATTGGCAAACTCTTTAGAATACATTGTCTTTAATTATAGAATTAACTCCGTAGAGATACCTTTCAAAAAAAGCATGAACTTATTATATGTTCTAAAACAAAATTTGGTTTTAGAGAAAAAAGAGTTTAGACACTTTATCGGCAAAGAAAAAAAAAAAAAAAAAAAAATAATTTTTGCAATTTTAAATTTCAAAATCGTATATTTTTCGACTCAGGGGAGATATCGACTTCTATTCGATAGATAGTTTTATGCTTTAGCTAACTGGTTAAAAACATAAGAAAATCTGATAAAAATATTGGCCTATATATTGAAAAAAACTGGATCAATTTCAAATGCAAATATCTTGAAAACTATAGGAGAGAAATAACGCATGCGAGAAGGTTTTTCATAGGACTTATCGAGGGCTTTAAGAAGATGTAAAATATTTGAAATCGCATAAGAAACAAAAGTTTGGCATACGATAATGGACCTTAAAAGCTTCGTTACTGAAGGGTATGTGGGCTCCCTTTCCAAATTTTAAATTTTACACTCTTCTCCTACGTCTGTGTGAAATTTTATGTAAATCTGGGAGTTACATTATTTATTTCCAAAAAATTTCTATTTTGCACCACTGTGCAATGAATGAATTTTTAACAAAATTTAAAAAAAAAAGTATAAAAATGTTTATAAAAATTAAAACAAAATTTTAATTTATAGATAAATTTAATTTCCAAAAAAAAATCTCGCCAAAAAATAATTTTTTTTTACAAAAAAATATAATTTTAGTCAAAAATAAAACTAACAAGCGCGAATGTTATATTCGGCTAGGACGAATCTATATACCCACCATCAACTTTTTCAAATTTTACGTTATATGGGAGGTGGGCGGACCACGTCTATTTTTTGTTTCCGAGTTTACATTGGTACTTAAGCTATTTGTACAAAATTTCGTTGACGTTTCACCTCATATGGGAGGTGGGCGGTAAAGTGAGCGGACCACGTCCATTTTTTGTTTCCAAGTTTATATCGACCCTCGAACTATCTGTACAAAATGTCGTTATCGTACATGCTTTTGTTTAAGAGATATCAGCAGAAAAGTATGAAATGAAGCTACAGCGGAACCCTGTGTTTCTAGTATTTTGCCCATAACTTTTTTGTTTATGTATGTTTTCAAAATGTTTTGTTTATGTTTTCAATACTAAACAAATCTTATATAAGGTAAATATTTGAGCCAAATTTTGTCCCCTTATGTTGTCCTGTTCGAGCTCTATCCTGCTTTCAACAGACAGACATTCGGTGGGACATGGCTAGATTAACTCAGAATCTAACCAGGATCCAGAAAATATATACTTTATGGGGTCTTAAATGATTCCTTCTACATGTTACACACGGAATGACAAAATCAATATATGGGGGGTATATTTTTGATAGTGGGTATAAAAATTTAAATTTTTTTTATACTTACAGAGAATATGGTCTAATTAACGAAGATAAACATTATTCCAATTACTTTTTTAATTGTATTAATTATTTAATTGATGAAAATTCAAATTTTTTAATATATATTTACTAAAAGAGAACAATTTATCAGCTTTCAATTATTTTTCTTATTGTATCAATTAATAACCCTGCGGGAAATTTGTGGCAATTGCAGTAATGGACCGGTTCCTCTGTACCAGTTGAGTACCACTTGACACCTAACTCGTCACCAAAGTTCCAATTGAGAACCAGTTGACACAAACACACTAACTATTAACATACTCGTTAAGTGTGCAAATAGCAACTCGCGCGCAGTAACAATCAGTGGCTGAGTGGTAAGCGTTGAAGACTATAAAACATAACATATGTCAGATGGACATGGGATGGAGCCGTGGTGCCGCTATCGATATTAACGAAAAATTATAAAATTAAAATAAACATAATTTAATAAAGATAATAATAAAAATAATGTTTAAAAAGTAAAAAATTACAGAATTTAAAATTTTTATTACATTAATCGTTACTGAACTTGTCCTCTTGGACCTGTCTTAGGACCTATCCTTTGACCTGTCCCAAGGGGCTAATCAACCACCTCCAATGACAACCCCATGTAAAAGTGACAGGTTCTTCTCATATAAAGTTCCGGAACTGGGACCGGAACCATGGAATCAGTCACGTGACTAGTTTTGAACCGGTTCTCTTTACTCTAGGGAAACTAATCAAATATAAATAAAAATAAGTGATAATTTGACTTCGAATGCACCACGAATGTCTTATTTTCTTCCAGAAGAAAGTGGAGAATGGGATACTTTTTAGAACATAAAACGAGAAAAGAAGATATAGTCTATTATATTATACCTGTGTACACCAGCACTTTTACTAAATGTAAAATAAAATTTACAAACACAGAATAATGCGTTGATTATAATATCTATATGATTTTATGCACTATAGGGCGATTTCCGGAAGTGAGATTATATAAGAGCTATGGTAAATTATGGACCGATTCTATAAAATTTTTCAATGTTGTTTCCACTTATAACTTATTTTTGTCTAATATTAACTTGATACTAACATTGGTGTGGGATTTATGCAGGTTAAAGTGATTTTCTTATTTTTAAGGCATTTTTAAACATTAAACTCTATTTGGGGGGCATTTGTATGGGGGCTAGGTAGAATAATGTTCAGATCATAACCAATTTCAATAGGCTTCGTCCTTGTATTATAAAAGTTCCACATGCCAAATTTCATTCAGTTATCTTCAAAATTGCCTGTGCTTTGTGGCATGGACAGACAGCAAACAGGACGGACGAACATCGTTAGATCGATTTAAAAATTGATTCTGTGTCGACTGGTATACTTTAAGGTATATATAATACCCCAATCACCTATGGTTTTAAGATGAACTGTGATGTTTGCTCATCTGTCGAAGATCTAAGACTTTCTTATCGTCTTCTTGATGAGACAAGTGCGTTTAATGCAGAAATACTGGCAATCAAACAAGCATGTAAACAACTTCGTGATAGAAATATTTTTAAAGGAATATTGGTGTAGTCGTCGATAGCCAAGCGGCAATTCTATTACTAAAATAGCACACAACAACCCGGCAAAAGACGATGAAGTTCTTTATAAAAAAGAACATTTTCACAACTTCAAAAGTGGAACAAAGCACATATTTTAAACTTTTTTGGAAGTTCTTATTAATTACTTCCAAAAAAGTGAAAATAAATGAATTTTTAGCGGGAAAAAAATGGTAATAACTTCTAACAAAATTCCAATTTTACAAATTTTAATGCACTTTTATTATTATTTAATAGGGCAAAAACAGAATTTTTATTTAAAAATGTTAAAATCATGACTTTTTCAGTTCTTTTTTTTGGCTGGGAAACCTCTATTTTAGTCAAACAGTGTAAAAAGGAACTGTTCGAGCTAAGTCGGTTTGCCTATTGTTTGGGTCCCTGCGCATGCAGACTACTATGGTAATGAACAAGCAGACAAATTAGCCCGAGCGAGTTCTGCTTTAGATGTATCATCAGAGATATCAGTTGCAATACCGCTAGATTTCATTAAAAACGGTATCTTCAAACACTATCTTGACAAGGCAAATGAGTTCTAAATATAGAGACATTCCGCGACTGATAGCAATGTTCACAGGTCATTGGACAATTAGGAAACATGCAACATGGTGTAAACGGTTTTCTATCTTATATGCAAATGCCCAACCCAGAACTCATCTAGACATAAATTCTCTGGGAAACATTTATTAGACAAACTCAATGAGATAACGGATGCTAGACTCAGTGACCTTATAAAATATCTCAACACTACACGTTGGATCTAATCAATTCCTTTCTCTTTCGTTTCTTTACTCTCTACTAGCCTTCAATTTTACTAATTTCTTGGCGAGTTTTGTGGTCCTATCAAAACAGTATCTTAGTGATTCTACTTGATTGTTCGTACGACCTTGGAGTTATCACATTAACCAACCAACCAAGAGATAATTTGAATTTACAATTCTTTAATAGGTTAAATTTCAATTAATAAAATAACTGATTGTGTATTATTCGTAATTGAAATTGGATTTTACATTTTTCTATGTAAAATTTGAATTTAATTTGTTAAAATACTTTGGTTTTGAGTAATATATTTAATTATATTAATATTTGAAATCATTTTAAAATTGCGATTAATAAATTTATTGGAATTTGTATAGCCTTATTTTTGTGACAAATGTATTAGAGGGTTGCAGTCATGTATCAGTTATAAGCTACAGAAAATAACCTCTTTGTAGTAAAAAAAAAAAAAAATACATTAATTTTTCTTATATTAAAAAAAAAAAAAAAAAAAAAAGCTGAGCTGGCCTAGGGACAGGAAATAAAAAACATAAAGTTGATAGATTTTTACTAAATTTAAATTATTCTAAGCTGATTATATAAGGAGTGAGATCGAAAAACTCTTAACATACATAATATTCAATAACTTGGAAACGGTTGATCTTAGAGCTTTCATTATTTTTTTTAATCATTTGATAATTTAGCACAGATCACAGAAATATATATTTTTATGGTTCTAACCACTAATTATAAAATTGTGGACCATTTTTGAAAACCCTTTCTTTGGAGATTTGATAGTTGCTTCAGTCACTTTTTTGCACATCTTCTGTTAAAATCTTCGGTATTTTGGGACACGTTTTTTGTGCTCTTGAATTCACTTTTCACAAGAGCTCAATATCTCTCCACTGGTCTAAGCTATGGATAATTTTAAAAATTGATCTCTCTTGGTACTAAAACTATGTTATTGATTTGGTACCACTCCAGAGCTTTCTTACCGTAGTGACATGACACCAAATGGGTCCAAAAATATGTGGACACGCTGTGCTTTCTTAAGAAAAGAAGAAGTCTTTTTTGCAAATATTCCTTTTATGCATATTTTGGTATTTATCGATCCGAATGTATCAAATGACTTTCCTGTTTTGCCGCAACTGCAAAAAGCTTTCATACCATGAATTTTGTAAGAAATTTTTGCTGCTTTTTGGTCTTAAACTTATCTCCAACATTGCTTCGAGCATTAACAATAAAACATTTTGAGACACAAGCTGCGAAGATTCTGTCAGCACCTACGTTTCTTCGTCAATTATACAGCTTGAGTATTTTTGTATGAAATTTGGTTTTAAATTCCGAGTCCTATTTTTGGCTTGTAATTTTTTTTTTTTTTTTTTGCAGAATTGTAGTTTGGAATTTTTTGAACTTTATATGTTATCAACTTTCCCATTAGCTTTAAATTTTCACACCAAATAGTCGAAGCACTGACAAAACTGAGCTGATTTTCTACCAGATGTGTTTGGAGTTCCTTTCAATATGCCTTCAATTTTCTGGCCTTCCCAATATCATGTGATCCTTTTTTCTTACCGAACTAGGTTTCACATCAATATTCAAATTCTCCTGATGCTGTTTAATGATATTAGAATTCTGTGGCCAATTATTTGTAAGACCGATTTGGATTTTATGAATTTTTTTAATAACTTGTAGGATGTAAATCTTTTTCGTCACTTATCTAGATGAAAATAAGGACAAATTAACATGGTTGTTATTAAAAATAATAACTGAAGTATTTTTCCATGATAACTAGATCAAAACAAATTTTGAATATTATTCCGAAAAAAGTTATGAGGCAAAATGTGTGTTGAGAATTTTATTTGTCCATCCGTCTAGATGGCGGTTTATGTAAACCTTGTTACCTTTACTTTTTTAAAATAATTATTTTTTTATTAGACTTGTATTTTGGCACATGAATGCGATTGCTGTTATAGATATTTAATGTTTATAAATGACTTAAATTTATATTCGCATTTATGTAAAATTCTATATCTGTTCATATCTCTGTCGGATTTGATCTAGATTCGAATTACTTTCTCAATTATTACCAACATTTTATTTTTTGAAACCATATATCCTTAATGATTTCCCCTATATAAGTACAACATATCACCTCGTACTCTAAATATTAGATCCAATAATGAAAATACTCTTGCTTAAAACCCAAATTGAAACTCTACAATAATATTTTCCAACAATTAAACACAAAAAACTATATGAACTCTTCTCAAAAACGTCCTTGATTTTTTATATTTAAAGAATAATAATAATAAAAAATAAAAAAATTAAAACACATTTCATTTGAACACATTGATTAATAACCATCATCATTTAAAAGCTTTTTAAACCATTTAGTATAAGACTATTTAAAAAAAAACACAAAAAAAAAAACCTGAAAACGTATAAAAGGATTTAATTTATGATACAAACAAATAACAAGATTTAACATTCACACACACACACACACATCATCTACAAGTAACAATAAAACTCTGGCACATTGAACACCAAACATATTCACTCTTCATGCCACAATATCACATATTACAAACTCAGTTAATATGTACGAATAGTTACGTACTTAAAGTACATACGAATATAAAACATTTCTACATACAACTTCTTAATTTTAACTCGTCAATCATTTACGACAAGCTCTCCTTCAACTCATCAGTAAATAAGTCGTAGAGTAAAACGGTCTATATATGTACGAGTTAAGCATATATGTAAGTACTAGGATGTTAAAATGTAACAACTATTATGTTCAGTAACTATATGAGGTTCCTTTTGCATAACAGACAAACTTTATATTTATTTTTATTTGTGTCAGTTTTATTAAGAAGAAATAAGAGCGAGCGTTAATACAATTTGTTGGAATCATTCATTTTATTCTTCATTCATTTATAGTTGATCATACAACCAAACCATAGGTGTATGAGTACTTCAGAGTACAGCATAAATGAAATAATTACTTTTTCTATATACATATGTATAAGAGTGTCCCGTAGACAAAAATTTTGTAGGAATATCCCTCAAACGATGCGTAAAAATTAGCTGAATATGGAAAAAATATTAAAAATTTTTTTAAATTGATCTTCAGTTCCCTACCAGCGTCACGGGTCTAGAACATTTCGTCCAAAAATTAGTATTGGGCTTAGTCTTAAAATGGGTATCAAAAAATTCGTAATTTTAAGCCAATTATAGAAAAAATATTTTAAAAAATGTTCGCAAAAATGTTGGTCCCTAAACCGTCATTTTAGTACATCATACATTAAAAAAATTTAGATATTTTTCTTAAAAAAAATAGATAAGAATTTTTTAATTTTGTTCCTTTTAATGCTAAAATTTTAAAAAATTGCATTGTAGTAAGAACTGTTGATAATATGTAATTTTCCAGATTTTTTAAAAAAATTTTTCATCAAAATACCTTAAAAAGTCTTCTAGCGAACAAAAATCCCATTGGAAAAATTTTTAAAATATTTTTTCCATAACCAGCTTAAAATTGCGAATTTTTGGATACCCATTTCGATTAAAAAATCGAAACTTTTTTTTAACCAAAATGTATGGGACCCATGATTTTGAAATCGCTGGTAGGGAACTGAAGACCAATTTAAATTTTTTTTTTTTATTTCTCCCATATTCAGCTAATTTTTACGCATCGTTTGAGGGGTGTTCCTACATCGAAATCTCGAAAAACGCTATTCTCGGAACACTCTAATATGTATGTATGTAGAATCAGATGTACATACGTAGTTGTATATGTGGCCGTTTCTCATTTGCTGACTGTTGACTTGCTTGGTTGTTTGTCAGTATCGTTGTTCATATGACTAAACTGACTGATTGACCATCCAAACGAATAACTTACGAATGATGATTTGTATTTAAAATTATAAAACATGATAAAGGTTTTTGTTGCTCCTTTTTATTTTTAAAAATACAGTGGTTTGAAAAAACCCAAAAGTGATGTTTAATAATAATAAATAATTTTTTAATCAGGAAAATTCTAAATATTTCATTAATTTCGAAACATCTTGACAAGCTCTAGTAATATTAGGCACTAGCCCCTCCATCATTATTTTTTCATTCTGAATATTGACTAGGGTTTATTACTTTTAACTATATGTAGCGAAGATTTTTAGAAGTTTACCAGGATGTGGGTCTTTTATGGGAGCTTTGATCAATTCAGCACTAATTTTCATTAAATTTGACACAAAAATTTATATAAAACTAACTTGTGCTGATTTTAATTAAATCTATGCATGTATTCAACATCGCCATACTCAAACAACAGAATATAGAGATATGAAACTTGGACTTTAGATTCGTCTGTACATAAGGTTGGATTAAGGTTTTGGTTTATGTGTTAATATCGTCCCTTGAGATATATACACAAAATATAGTTGTTTAAGTTTTTCTAGGCCAATTTTGCCCAAATTTTCAATGTCACGGAATGACCAACCCAGTATATCTTTTTTGATGGTGAGTATAAAAATGTTAACTACAAGGATTAGGACACATTTTTTTATTTAATCCTTCAGACAGGTATTTCTTACTTTTAGGAAATTGAAACATTTAAGGGGTAAACACTTATTATGGTACTTTTTTGGTACCAAGATAAATTCAAACAGGTTACCCCACTTAATGTGCTGGTTATTATTTTTAGTTCTTAGAGCTGTGAAACTCCATAACGATACAATTTTTGCTTATATGCTGAAATATCAAGCTCTATGTATGTATTAAAAAAGAAATATGTACCTAATTCGCCAAATTTTTGTTTTTGTAGAACTGCAACCACTTGCTTTAAACCGTCATGTTTGGTACCGTATATAAATTTTACATCATTAAAAACAGAACAAAAAATCTTTGGTACTTTTTGTAAATTAAAAAATTGAAAGGATAAAAATGCTTCAATTTTATAGTACTTTTTAACCATTTATGAATTTTGTAGTATAAATTTCTCTCTTTTTACTTTTTTGAAAGTATTAAGTATATATTTAAAGAGTTTATAGATGTTATTTTGAAAGGACATTTGTATGGGGGCTGGGTAAAATAATAAAGCGGATATAACTACTAGCAATTGGTTTCACCCTTGAGAAAATAAAATTATGTTTTATTAAGGCTTCTTTAAAACTACGACCCCTAATTTGTGCATATATTGTTCATAGACATATATCCGGTCGAACGTACAGACATTATAGTATCAAATGTGAGAACGATTAGGAGTCAAATGGTATACTGCAGCCAAAGGCAGAAAGAGAGACATACAAATTTGAATGTTTTTGTGTATTTTATTTGCTTATGCTCTTTGTTGCAAATATGTTTGTTATACAAAAAAAAAAAAAAGTAAAAAAAAATATATATATATATATATATATATATATATATATATATATATATATATATATATATATATATATATATATATATATATATATATATATATATATATATATATATATATAACTACTTAACCATGCGACATGATCATACTTTGTTGAAAACTAAAACACAACTAAATGATTTTTTGTTTCATAATCATACTCACTTCTTTAACTTCGTTAACATTCGTGTTGTGTATGTGAAAATGTCGAAAACACTCGGCTCCTGAATGCTATGGTTACCTTTGTCTGGTATATTGTAAGATTGGAGTTTGAAAATGTTTTCCATGCGTTATAAACACTAGCAAAAACTTAAAACACCCAACCAATTATGGTGGTTAAAAAGCTAGAAAGAAATTAAATTTTCGTGAAATTATTAGAATTAAAATTACAATTAATTAGATTATGATATGCTGGCATATCATAATCTAATTCTGGGAAGGTATACAATATCCTATTGCTATGGAATCAATTAGTATTTATGGTAAACCCCTCTAATTCACTATCTGACGAATCCTTAAAATAACGAGCCGTGGTAAAAGACATTATTGACATATCAATTCCATTTGTCCTTTTCTATATAACATTTGAAGTAATCAATCAGTGTCATGAGAATATCTAACTGTATAATACTTAGATATTCTTAACTGAGCTCAATGATTTTTTTTCGGTTTTGTTTCCTTACAAACGCCATGATAGAAATGGTGGAAATATAATAATTATTTATTCCATATAAGTACAAAAGCAAAAAAAAAAAAAAAATCTGACATTCTAAATCGTAGTCGAATTTGAAGAGAAAGTTATCAGAATAAAATAACCAAAATCCAAATATTAGTCGCTGCGCAAGAAGGTCAGATATTTGTATACCTAAGCGTTAAGGCAAGAAATAGTTCTGTATGAGCAGCATCATCTTGTTATAGTTCTTGAAGCGACTTGGGGTGGCAAGAGCATTTGGTCATTTGCTAAAAATTGTTCTCAATTTAAACTTGTTTAAAGGGCGATAAATTATTTACCGACCCGGTTGGTAAACTAAAACTCTTGGTCGAGTTATTTGCAATTACGTTGAAATAGTATATAGCTATGTTCACATTTGTCAAATATTTGATTAATTTTGCGTGACCACTAAATCTACAAATACAATTGTTTGCCATTGTTTGATCTTGCAAATGTTTTTTAAGAGAAAACAACGTCAAACAATGTTCTGTAAAATATCAGCTATTCTTAATGAAAAGTAAAAAAGTATTTTTCCATTAAAATGAGAAGTTACAAAATATTTTATGTAGTGGTTTAGTCATTTTTATCAAATATTTGACTAGTCTGAACATGCCTTAAGTTAATATGCCAAACATATTATTCGAGCTCGGTCAGAATTCAACCTTAAACAATTTCCTGGGCCAGGTGGCACTGACTTTAGAATATTTACTAGCCAACCACTATTACTATAAAATTGCCGTCCAATGGTCATTTGTTAACTACTTTGTAAACATTTCGAGTCCAATAATTTACTATGCGATCGCAGTATGAGTTTCTTAAAGATCAATCTATGAAAGTTTAGCTAGATTTTCTTTGGAAAAGTAAAATAGTGGTTCTAGGTATTTCCATTTAATACAGGAAGTTAATGTCCATCTTTTAGCTTTTGTTATAGTTAAACATTTTGTTTTGGATCTTGTAACACGATCTAGTATTGGAAATTAAAACACATTTGTGTGAGGGGTCTTATTGAAGAATCAAAAGGTTTTAATGTTCTGGTCGTGAGAACATTTTTTAAAACCTTTGCAATGTTTTAAAATTTATTTTTCACTAAATTCTTCTAATACTTATTCCCAAATACTTAAATCTAAAAATTAAAATCCAACTTAATTGTTCAATACAAAAATAACTCCCTTTTTAAATTACAGTGCAAATTGAAGTTAATGTATTTTTGTAGACAGTTTTTGATAATAATAAAATGAAAATGAAGTGCATGTACTCAGTTTCTGTTTAAATTCCAGCCAAGAGCAATAAGTTTATATTTTTTATGCCTACATACATATAAATAAGTATTTTTGTAATATTATTGCTTTTAAGCTTTTGTTACTTTAAAGCTTAAGTATTGACCATAATTAATAAAAAGACAAAATAACACAAAACAAAAATAAAATATAAAATACTGATTGCAAACAGACACTTAAACTTATACTTCTACATACTAACATACATAAAGTTTACATTTCAAGTTTAAGTAGGTACAAATGAATATCCTTAGTCATTTGCAATAATGCAATACAATTCAAGTCATCATCATTCTCATTCTCATCGTCATCCATATACTCATCAGTTTGAATAGCAGCAGCAGTAACCAAAAGACGCTGCCATTTAGCCAACTAAAATTAACCAACATTGTCCTCATTGCCTTCACTGTTCAGCTCTGCTGCAATTTTATCACATGATATACAGTGAGCAGTAAACTTTGGAATGATATGAAACTCTCTGCTTGCAAACAATCATGCCACATTTGTTAGTATGATTTTTGCATGTTTCATGATGTCTTGACCAATTCCTTTACAATCATACCACCTTTTTTTTTTATTTCAGTTATTCCTTAACCATCCTCATACTTTCATACGCACATTGCTTGTTGTGCGCTGGCTGAGGACTAAGGGGAACGAAGAACGTCTGGTAATAAAATCTCATTTCGAGTGAATAATAAAAAATGAAATGCCATTTATTAAAGCATTAATAAGTGCGACGTTCATTTATGTGCACTTGCACTTGATTCCCAATTCTTTGCCACTCCTCCTCTCATCTCCCTTCGTTCCACCGAAAATTGTATTGAAACAGTAACCAAATGAGTTGTGTGTGAGGAGAGCGTGTTTAGAGGGGGTTTAATTTTCAACCTTCATCGTTACTACTGACAACTTACCAAATTGTTCGTATGCATATTTCAGCACACATTCAGAAATGAATATGACTGAGAAAACTACATACATAAATGCATATGTGAGTATGTATTAACAGAGTAACAAATAATACGTAACCCATAAGAGAATCTACACAGAAAAAAATATCAAAAGTTATGAAGTAATTAAAAAGTATTGTTGACTCACTTCCAAAAATGTTAACAATATCTTTTATTACTTTGATTGTACGTTGTCATATTTACAAATTTATGAGTTGATTCTCAACTATTTCAGTTGTTAAAATTTTAATTAAAATTTCGTGTTGAAAAAACAAAAAATGTGTCAAAAAATTACAAAATATTTTTATAATATTGTTTTAAAATTTTTGTACATTTTTGGAGGGGGAATAAATTAGCTATAGCAGATGATGCAGTGGTATATTAATAGTTAAAAAATTAAGCCTATCTTCATGAAATGTAAGTATTAAAATGTGAAGTTACTGCAAAATTTGTACATACATATAATTTGTTATTTAATTTTTAACAGTTCGCCTATAAACAGAAACGAGAACAAATTTGTGCAACTGGGTTGAACCTTTGGGATCTGTTGTAGAACTTAGGAATGATTTATTGCAAATATTCCGGAACATCGTGTGAAAAATAAATCATTAGACACAAAGAAAACGAACCACCTCATATCTGGAATTTATTTTTAATCTTGTAACACATATTTTGTAATCTAACACTTATTTTAATTTTGTAATTTTTGCAAAATAAATGATTATGAAAAAATTGATAAATATTGACAACATAATTCTTTAATAGGACTAACCCGTTGTTGAAATATAATTTTTACTTGCTAACAACAATTTTATTTAATATTACAAATTCGTTGTTGAAAAAATTGTTGACTGTTGACAATTTTAAATAACAAAAGTTGTTTTTAAATTTACAAAAACGGTTGTTGGTGCCTTTTTAATTAAGAAAATAATTGTATTAACGAATTTGGTAATTAATAAAACAATTGGATTGTCGTAATTTTTTTCTGTGTAAACACTTTTAAAAAATAAATTTAAAATTATTCATACATAAGGAGTGAGATCGAAAAATTTTTAACATACATAATATTCAATAACTTGGAAACGGTTGATCTTAGAGTTTTCATTATTTTTTTAATCATTTGATAATTTAGCACAGATCACAGAAATATATAATTTTTATGGTTCTAACCACTAATTATAAAATTGTGGACCATTTTTGAAAAACTTTTCTTTGGAGATTTGATAGTTGCTTCAGTCACTTTTTTGGAACAGTGTGCACATCTTCTGTTAAAATCTTCGGTATTTTGGGACACCTTTTTTGTGCTCTTCAATTCACTTTTCACTGGTCTAAGCTATGGATAATTTTAAAAATTGACCTCTCTTGGTACCAAAACTATGTTATTGATTTGGTACCACTCCAGAGCTTTCTTACCGTAGTGACATGATACCAAATGGGTCCAAAAATATGTGGACACGTTGTGCTTTCTTAAGAAAAGAAGAAGTCTTTTTTGCAAATATTCCTTTATGCATATTTTGGTATTTATAGATCCGAATGTATCAAATGACTTTCCTGTTTTGCCGCAACTGCAAAAATTTTGTAAGAAATTTTTGCTGCTTTTGGGTCTTAAACTTATCTCCAGCATTGCTTCGAACATTAGAAATAAAAATTTTTGAGGCACAAGCTGCGAAGATTCTGTCAGCACCTACGTTTCTTCGTCAATTATACAGCTTGAGTATTTTTGTATGAAATTTGGTTTTAAATTCCGAGTCCTATTTTTGGCTTGTATTTTTTTTTTTTTTTTTTGCAGAATTCCAGTTTAGAATTTTTTGAACTTTATATGTTATCAACTTTCCCATTAGCTTTAAATTTTCGCACCAAATAGTCGAAGCACTGAGAAAACTGAGCTGATTTTCTACCAGATGTGTTTGGAGTTCCTTTCAATATGCCTTCAATTTTCTGGCTTTCCCAATATCATGAGGTCCTTTTTTTCTTACCGAATTAGGTTTCACATGAATAGTAAAATTCTCCTGATACTGTTTAATAACATTAGAAACGGTTTTACGGACGACATTTAATTCTGTGGCCAATTATTTGTAAGACCTATTTGGATTTTTTGAAATTTTTTAATAACTTGTAGGACGTAAATCTTTTTCGTCACTTATTTTGATGAAATAAGGACAAATTAACATGGTTGTTATTAATAATAATAACTGAAGTATTTTTCCATGATAACTAGATAAAAAAAAAAAAAAAATTAATATTGATTCCGAAAAAAGTTATGAGGCAAAATGTGTGTTAAGATTTTTTCGATCTCACTCCTTATGTATAATGTATATTACAACTAAACATACAATTATTATCTATATTTTAAAAATAATTTCGATGACCAGTAAAAATTTTTGTAGCAAAATTTATGTAAAGATCAGTTTTCTAACATACTGATCATTTAACATTTTAAGACTTGAGAATCCTTGGAACAGTGTTCCCTCAAGGACATTTTTTCTTTATCAGTTGTCTTCATTTTCTAACAGGTTTGGCAATTTTTGGGCCAATTGTTCACTTTGTTTTATTAGTACTACCATTTTACTCAATTTTAGTATCATTATTCCCACTGCTTTCATTGGAGAGATTGTTCTTATAGTGATCCTCAGATGATATTGGGTAAATATTCGTTCTATCGGATTCATCCGTAATTTTTAATTTATCTGCTGCCTCAGTAATCTTTGGGTTTAGTCAGCAATTTTAGATCAAACGATTAACTCTCTTAGCTCCCAGAGAAAAATCAACCAAAAATGTGTTGACAACGATACCATTTAGTGTCAATAGTTTATCTGCCTCGCATTTGTCAAAATTCAACACTACGTGTTCCACTCATTAATTTAAAATTTGTAAACGACCATAACATATTGTCATATTAAATCGAATATTTTTCTTCAGTGTAGTTTATTCCAAAGTATTTTATACGCTTTCTTTATCAAAGTTCTAATTACATAATTCCCTATCAAAATTTATTTATTCGTGGTATCTAATCAATTTTTATTTCATTGAAAACTAATAGTGGAAGACCAATGTACGCGTCACGCGGCAACTAGGGGCAGCGTTATTACCAGCTTAAAAATCAATCAATTGTTTACAAAAAAGTGACAAAGGAAAATTTGAGAATAATGTCATAAATTTAATCTGGCAATGCTGTGACACATATGGACCGAGCGAGCGCGTGAGAAAACATGATCAGCTGATTGACGCCCGCCTTTCACTGAATGCTATTTGAAGGCTATTGAGTACCAGGCGTTGGGAGCAAGTAATAGAGAGGTTGAATCTAACTTCGTCAATGCTGTTAAAGTTGTGATTACATAGACTGACATCCGTCTCAAAGAATCATAAACAATTGTATAATCGTAAATTGCATTGTTGTCTCTGTTTGGCGGTACCAATGTAGAGTTTGTGGACTATAATTAGACACCAGCAGAATGGGATACGTATTTTCTGTGCTGCTATACACTTCATCAGCATTTATGATTTCATATCCAGCTTGGTTTGTTTGAAACCTAAACACCCTGTTTCATCAAAATTGATACAACAATCCTATTTTTTTTTTATCAAACTTAATTATAAGATCAGTAAGCCCCTTCCAGACTCAATCTGATTTTGAAATTTTCACTTAAATTATTATGTAATCAGATTCAAAAAGGATAATAAAAAATGTCACAAAATTTTGTGTAAGGATGAATTGTTGTTTTTAAATTGTTTGTTCTATAGTGATCTTTGTCTACTGTTTTATATTAGTGATCATTGATATTTCACTTACTTTTCACTCTTATCCTGCATCGGCATCGGTTTTTTCCAAATCAAATGTTGACGATCTTGACAACATTGGTTTCTTTTGTGATCCCACCTCAATCTAAAATGTGTACGAAAATATGACTAACAATCATCTTTCGATATTGGGGATCTTTGGATGGAATGGTTAGCTGCGACACCGAATAAATTTTAAACTGGTTATTGTGTGCTGGATTCTTTTGAATCCAATACACAATAACCTACTACTAAACTAATGATTTGATGGATTTGAAATATATATAAAAGTTCTAAAGTGAAATCTAAGCTTTCAGAAAGATTATATTGTAGTCACCCTGTTATAATAAGGGCTACCTCCATTGTGAATAAAATTAAAGAGTTCGAAGTTTTTAAAAATTAATGCTACTTTCGATGATTAACAAAGTTAATAACGCTTCAATTTTAATTCTTGGATTTTTGAATTGATCTCATTTTCTTTTTCGAGAATAATTACTTTAGTGTGGGTGTGTCAAGCCCGATCATATGATACCCTACACCATTGAATATGTGCATTAAAACTGGGGGAGGGGACTTATATGTGACCTGTGCCAAATGTAGACCGATACTTAAATTTACGAATATATAATATTACGTTGATACTAACTTTTGTATGATTTAATGCACTTTTGAGAGATTTTTGAAGTGGGCCTTATATGGGAGCTATGGTAAATAATGGACCGATCTATTATCAAGATTGGTACAATGATATTTATTTATGTCGAATATTTACTTTATACTAACATTTGTGGGATATATGCACGTTAAAGTTATTTTCGGAAGAGGGGTTTATATAGAAGCTACGGTCAATTGTGGACCAATTTTCAAGAGAATTCTTTTCTGATTTTTGTGAAATTTTTGAGTGTTGAATCTCTATTCCGGGGGGGCCAATTGTATGGGTGAAATAATAGGTTTCCTCCTTGTATCATAAAAGTCTCACGTGACAAATTTCATTTAAATATCTTCGAAATTGCGACCTGTACTTTGTGCACAATGTTTACATGAACAGCCAGCCACAAACGGACGGAAGGATGAACATCGTTATATCGACCCTGGAAGTGATTCTGAGTTAAACAGTATAATTTTTTTTTTTTTTCAATATGTTACACTTGGTAGGACAAACTCAATATAGTCTCCATCTTTTTGATGGTGAGTATAAAAAAAAAATCGTTCTTATATATCTGCTAGAAACTATACATTTTCTACCCAGCAGATGAAGAATATATTTAGTTTGCCATTTCGTGTGTAATATTTCAAAATAAACAAGTATTCGGCGTTCTGGTGAAAACCTAAGATGATCCAGCAGAGTCTGTCCATCTATTGAAAGTAGCATAGGGCTCAGGATCAGATCACGACAAAATCGAGTTATAAACAAAAAAGTTATAAAACAAATAGAAATATCCGTCCAAATACTAAAAGAAGAATCAGACCATTAGTTATCAGCGTTGCTAGTTTAGCCTTTTTAAGGCTAAATCTAGCCTTTTCATTTTGCTTTTAGCCACAAAATTTTTAAAATTATAAATTCACTAAAATATCTTTCTGAAACACCAAAATCTAATGACAAAAAAAAATCCTTTTTAAATAAAACAATATATTAGCTTTTTTCTGGCTTTATTTTTTGGGGCATTTAGCCTTTTCTAACCTTTTTTAAAGACTAATTTAGCTTCTTTTTTTCTCAAGTCCTGATAAACTAAGTTTCGAATCTATGTGATAACCAGACATAGATTCGAAACTTAGTTAAGACTATGGATGATAACGTCAATTCAAAATTTAATTCATGATACACAGACAAAATTATTACAGTCTTTTTTTTAATTTACATTATTGTTTCATTTTGCTTCGCAATTTAATAAATTTATTCAAGCAAAAATTAAACAAAAATAAAATTTAACTATACTTTTATATCCTATATACATTATTAATTCATTCAATCAACTACTTGATTGATTTAATTTATTTATTAATTGGGAATTTTTTTCTGTTTTGTATTTTTTACAGTTTTTAGTTATTGATATAATCATTTTGGTGAGAGGTATATATATACATATATATTTGTTAATTGGTGACTTTTTTCTGTGTATATTAGGTTTTGTGTGCCATTATCGAAAGTAGAATATTAGAATTAGTTAACTTCTTTAATCAATGTTCCTCTTTTCATCTGTCACCCTGTATCCATGCATCCTATATGTTAATAGTTTTGTTTTGTTGTTGTTGTTGTTGCCTGTTGGTGGTGTTGCTGATGATTATTGTTGCTGTAGCAGTGGGTGCCTTTGACAACAATAACAACAAAAGCAAACAAGACGATGACAAAAGAAATAATAGAACAACCATGAAAAACATACTCTACTCATATTGTAGTTGTTTTATTATTGTTGTTATTATTATTAATATTGCTGTTGTTGTTGCTATACTTATTGCTACTGCCAGCAAAGATTTACATTAAACATACAATCGACAATGTGTGTACAATTTGGTACAACATATTTTTGTAGTATTTGGCAAATAAGAAAAATTCATTATCATGCAAACGAAGAAAAAAACCAGGAGGTAAACACAACGAAAAAAAAAAAAAAACCCAATAAAGTATATGAGAAATTATATTGTTTATGCGGTACTGAGTACAGCAGAACAATGTTTGTATGTGTTACAGGTAACTAAATGTTAAAGAAGAGGTGGGTTATAGTTACTTTAAAGGGGGGCCAAGATTTAAGAAAATATTTTATTGAAGTTTGACTACAACAGATCAAATCGCAAAATTCAGGATTAGCGGATTCATTAATAAAAGTGGATCGAAACAGAATATTCTAAATAGCTACAAACTGTCGCAAAACACTGGTCGATAAAAAAAAAAAAAAAACACCATATACGAATAGTTGAATTTTTTTTATGGGCGTGTCTAATATTTCGCCTATAGTAAGGCCATTACTTTAGTATATTTCCTCATAACTGAAGAACTGGGTGTACGATTGATCAAAGTGATACACCAAAAGATGAGTACTAAAAATATCTTTGAAATCATTTTCATGCAAAATTTTATTTTTTTGTTACTAAATTTTTTAATAAATGAAAACATCTAAAATGTTTCAGTTTATCATCTTTATCTTAAAGCTAGCAATGCTGCGAATCAAATAAGGCATGTATCTTTAAAATTGATGCATAAATTTTATTCGCAGTTAAATAAAAATACCCATGTTACATACAATTGTAAAGAAATACAGTGGTGGGCAAAAAAAAAAAAAAATTTTTTTTTTTCTTGAAACAAAAATAGGTAAACTAAGTGGATTTAAACAAGAATCTGCATTAACTTTTATTCTGTCATGTACTGATTTCTTTTTATGGGCATGACTAATATCATCACCTTATTCAGCGGTCACACTATAAAATTCGAGAATGGTTTGTCAAATTTAAGCTATAACTGAAGAACCGTTTACACGATTTTGTTAAATGATACACCAAATATAAGAAAATTATCTTTAAGCTAAAGTCAACAATATTTTTTATTCGCTCAAGAATTTCAGAGTTATGGATCAAAATTTTCAACATTTTTAAATTTTTTTTGCTAGTAATTACCAAATAACTACGGAAATATTAACTGAACAAAAAATTATGTAAATTCAGCTTAAAGACAATTTAGGTCGATATATATTGAAGTTTAATTTATCGTAATAGAACAAACCATTCTCGAGTTATACAAGTGTGACTGCCTAGTCATAGAACGTTTAATTCCATCTAATCAACCTATTTTTTTTTTTTTTTTTTTTTTATTTAAGACGAAAACACTTTTTTTGCCCACTAGTGTATCTCCACTTAACTGTGAATGCAATCAATTGTGCATAAATTTTTATGATACGTGGCTTTATTTACTCGTAGTTTTTCCAGCTTTGAGATAAAGATGATAAACTGAAACATTTTTGATGTTTTCACTTTTAAAAAGAAGTTTTAGTAAAAAAAAAACAAATTTTGAATTTAGAAGGAAAAAAAAATTTCGGACACTTATTTAGAAATATTTTCAAAACTATGGTGCGGTTACAAGTTTGTTACTAGAACGACTTAAAGCCAATTTTATTCCGCTTAATTTGGTGTATTATTTATATAAATCGTGCATACCGTTTTCGAATTCTAATTATAGTGATATATAATCGAAATATATTCGAGTAATCGGCTTATTTAAAAAAAAAAATTCTACCTGATGGGAGAAAACTGAAAGCAGATTCGAGTTTAGCATGCGGATGTCCATCTAGTCCACAACATTTTTTTTTAAGGAGCACGAAAAAAACATTTTTTTTGTCGACCAGTGAAATTCTTCAATAATATGGAATTGATTTAAATATTTTAATATCCACCATCAAAAAGATGGGGGGTTATTGATTTTGTCATTCCGTGTGTAACAAAAAATCATTTAAGACCCCATAAAGTATATATTTTCTGGGTCCTGGTTAGATTCTGAGTCGATCTAGTTATCTCCATTAATCTGTCCGTCTGTTGAAAGCAGGAGAGGGCTCGAAAGGGGTAACGTAGGGGGCAAATATTTATCTTATATAAGGTGTATTTGATATTAAAAATGGGCAAAATCGGTTAATAAACAAAAAAGTTATGGGCTAAAAACAAGAAACAAAGGGTGTCCACTTTATACTTTTCTACTGATATCTCTTAAAAAAAAGCATGTACGACAACGAAATTTTGTATATATAGTTTGAGGGTCGATATAAAATTAAAAACTAAAAATAGGCGTGGTCCGCCTACTTTACCTATATAAGGTGAAACTTCAACGAAATTGTGTTCAAATAGTTCATGGACGAATGTAAACTCGGAAACAAAAAATGGGCGTGGTCCGCCCACTTTACCATTCATTTTACCGCCCACCTCCCATATAACATAAAATTCGAAAAAGTTGATGGTGGGTATAGAGACGATATTTTCAGAACATAAAAAGTAACGTTTAATAAGAATCTTTTAAAATGCTTTGCTATAAATATTGGTCATTTCCAAGAAGCAATTAGGAAGTATACGAGGTATCGCGTGAAGGAAATAATTATGTATTCAAATATACCTTTTCATGTTAGGAATTCACTATGGCCCACCATCACATCATCAGGTTGTACCTAACATTATCAAAAGAATTCAATAAAAGTATAATTTTTTACTCTTCATCTTTCTTTATATTAATTCTTTTTAAACATTTTTTCTTACATTTTCACACACCTAAAACTATATAAAACATTTTATTATTTTGTTCATTCTTTATCATTTATAAACAAAATAAAAATAAAACCTTTTTGCACTTTTATTTCAAAGAACAGCACTTTATGATCAAGTTCTCTTCAGTTGCAAAATGTACATGAGTACGAAAAATGTAATGCATTTTGATTTTTTTAAGTCATTTCACATACACAAACACACATACGCAATCATTTAGACAGTCATTCAAACAACAAAACCAAGAGAGACAGACAGACAGACAAGTCAGTCCAGCTCAGTTCAGTTCAAAAAAATCGCCAAACAAACTTCAAGTTAGCTTACAAGCCAACAAGCAGATTTCAGTTTAAATAAATGTTGTACTTAATGACTGCAATGAAATATACTTTATAAACCGATAACAAAAATAAAACTCCAAGTTAAAAAGTATCTTTCCATAAGTATTTTTTGGTTTTTTAATTTTTTATTTATTCAGTCACATTAACTGCAAACTGAAATAAACAGCCAGTGGGACAGACAGACAGACACACAATAATCGCAAATAATATAACTCCGTATAGAATTCGAGCTACAATTTTAGTGTTTTGTTACCAATCTATACATTCATATACAGATATATAAATAAGTATCTGTGTATTTTAAATATCCTGTACCTATAAGTTCTTAACTTAAAACTTTTCGTTTGACCGTTAATGAGTTGCGTTCATTTTCATTATTTGTGAGTTGCATAAAATTTTAATTCATTTATTGTTTTCTTTTATTTCTTTACGATTTTTTTTTTTTTTTGTTATTATTGTGAGTCATTGTTGTTTTTCTCATTTTGCTGTATTCTTTTTGGTTATAAAAAAGGATACTTTTGTTAAAGTACAGATTCTTAAATTTATTTTGTTGTGCGCAATAAAACAAAAATTATTGGTGCGACTTCAATATTTTAAAGATAACTTTTTTTAAAAAAGATAAATTCAATCAACTTAATCGATGCCATTAAGAGCAGCAACACTGTTATATAGTTTTGTTAAGAGAACAGTAATCAAATAACTAAAGATTCTCCTTGAAAAGCTAATTAGGGATTAAAAAGAAAGATTTTTAATGAGAAATATAAGTGAAGACCGAATTTCATCCTTTTTGCACTAGCGCCTCCAGTTACCTTTTTAAAGTCAGATTTTAGTATTTTCAATCAATGAGATCGATTTGTGGTAAGAAATAAAACTGATCACAGCTTTTCATCCATTTTGCTCTAGCATTTTTTGTTTCTTTATAAAACGAGTTATGGGTTTTTTATATAAAAAATCTGTTTAAAAATAAAATTTTTAAAAATTATACCAAAAATGTAGAACTTATTCGATTTTATTTAGAATAATTTACAAAAACTTCAAAAACAAAAATCTAATTTTTGTACCCAAAAGTATGCAACAACAAATAAAGTCCTTGGTTCCAAAATATTTGAAATTTTTTTTTTTTTTTTAAGTTTTGAAATTTGATATTCCATTTCAAACATTTTATACAAATATGTTTTATCCTAAAATAAAATAAACAGTTTGTTGATAGAAATTGAATTTTTTATTTTTTTTTTTTTTCTGGACGGAGGATTGAGAAGAAAAAATCCTAACACACGTTTTGCCTCTTAATTTTTTTCGGAAGCAATATTAAAATTTGTTATCAAGTTATCTTTGAAAAATATGTCAGTTATTGAAAAATTGAAAACATATTGAATAAAGCTACAAACACATCTGGACTATTTGGTGCGAAAATTTAAAATCACTGCAGACTTGAAAACATATAAAGTCCAACAAGCGCGAATATATTCGGCCCGGCCGAATCTATATACCCACCATCAACTTTTTAAAATTTTGCTTTATATGAAAGGGGGCGGTAAAGTGAGTAGTAAAGTGGGCGGACCACGCCCATTTTTTGTTTCCGACTTTACATTGGTCCTTGAACTATTTGAACACAATTTCGTTGATTTTCACCTTATATGGGAGGTGGGCGGTAAAGTAGGTGGACCACGCCCATTTTTGGTTTCCGAGTTTATATCAACCCCCGAACTATACGTGCAAAATTTCGTTGTCGTACGTGCTTTTATTGAAGAAATATCTGCAGAAAAGTATTTAACGAACACCCTGTGTTTCTAGTTTTTAACCCATAACTTTTTTGTTTATCAGTTTATCCATTTTCAATACCAAACAAACCTTATATAAGACAAATATTTGTGCCAAATTTCGTCTCCCTACGTTGCCCCGTTCGAGCCCTATCCTGCTTTCAACAGACAGACAGACGGACGGACATAGCTAGATCGACTCAGAATCTAACCAGAAACCAGAAAATATATATACTTTGTGGGGTCTTAGATAATTCCCTCGACATGTTACACACGGAATGACAAATTCAATATACCCCCATCTTCTTGATGGTCCCAGAAAAGTTTGAAAAAAAAAAGCTTCAACCATTCATAAGAGAGCACAATATTTTGTCACTATATTAAATTTATATTTTAACATTATTGTCACTACGGTAAGAAAGCTCTGGAGTGGTACCACAACTATATAATTGTGCTCAGTTCTTTAAATTGAAAGATAATTGAAAAGCACAAATTATCTAAGATTTTAAAAGGAGATGGGCAAACCAAAAAGGTTCACGAGTTCACAAGTAGTGGTTAGAACTATACAAATTATATTTTAAAATTATTTAAGGCTTTTTTTCAGCTTTTTAAATCAGTTAACTAGAAAATCTAAAATCTTCTTAAAATTAAAGCAACCACGAGATGTAATAAACATTAAATACCTGTGACGTACTTATTTTATAAATGTTAAAAATAAACTTTTTCAAAAAATACTTTAATATATAATTTTTTAAAAAACATAAAACCTTTCAATTTTAAGTTTCATATTTTCTTTAGCTTTAAAATATTTTCTCATTCGGTTTAAATTTTTTGAATTATAAAAAACATTTTTTTTTTGTTAATAAATTTTTTTTTTTTAAAATAAATAAAAAATTAGTGTTTGTGTTTGATTAATTTTATACCACATATTAACCACTAAATACCGTTAAAATTGTCTTGGGTTCCTGAACAGATTTTTCTTTTTGTATTTTAATTTCAGATCAAAAAATAAAAAACAAATTTTTGAGAACAAAATTTTATAACTATTTTTGGAGCATATTTTGGGTGGAACTTTTACTTTGACATATTATAATTTTAATTAGTATTTGGAATCATATCATCAGTTACTATTTTTTGCATATTAATTATTTTTGTAGCATATTTTCATTATAACCTTCCTCTAAACATATTTCTCTACTTTTCGATTTTGTTTAATTTAAGTTTGATTTTTTTTATTCAACTGCCCATTTATTTTCGTTCTATAAATTAATCGAAAAAGTTTTTATATATTCCTCTTATTTACATATGTATATGTAATAGAAACTAACTCTTTTAGTGCTAAAATATAAATTTAATTTATTTTATATTTGTACTTTTTCAATGTCATAAAAGTTACAATGATGTGCGGATGCGCAAAAATCAGGGACATCAAAGCTCCAATATATATTGTCATTTTGAAGTATGAGTATGTAGTTTTAACTTCAAAGTTACTAGTGTTTGGCATTATTGTAGTTTATTTGATGTTTGTCATTCAAAAATATGTCATCAACATATTTTTTTTTTTTTTTATTCCTCTTCCACAAAATGTTGCTGTTGTTTTTATTGTCATTAACATTGATATCATCAATAGAGCCAGAAACAAAGAACAATAAAACCCAAGTACATGTACTCATGTCTTTTATTTTGCGCGTTTTTAATATCCATAAAATATGAATTTCATTAAAAAATTATAAAAATTTTGCTAATGCTACTAATCACTTCAATGTACATACAGAGTAACCAGTTAAATTGGGTTCCTTTGTTCTTTAACAATTTGTTGCTGCATTGTTGAATGAGTGTAAGAACGTGTATGACATGTGAAGTTTATTAGGAATATTTATTATTTTATTTTTTTTTTTAACGTATTTTAATATTAAATTCAATTTAATTCTTTAGTTGCTTTTTTCGGTTATTTCTTTTGCAAATTTATTGTTTCTATCAATTTGTATAGTTGGCAAAGGAAGTGCTAGTTGTGGCTGTTGTCGATTCAAAATGACAGGAAATTGAAAGTGAAATATTGAATATATAAATTTAAAAAATACCGACCCTAGATATATGTTAAACAAGTTGTAGAATTTGCAAAAATTGTAGGGGGGTGAAATAAAGTATTAACTATGTAAATTGATGGACTTAAAATTTTTATGATAAAACGAGAGAAAAAGATTTAGTCGGTCAAGCCCGACCACATGATACCCTACACTATTGTGTACATTATAATTCGGGGAGGGGTCTTTTATTAGACTTGGAGTCAAATGTGGACCGATAAGTGTGAAATAAAACATACGAATACAGAATATTACGTTGATTCTGACATTTATATGAATTTATTCACTTTTGGGAGATTCCCGAAGAGGATCTTATATGGGAGCTTTGGTAAATTATGGACCGATCTTTGTAAAAGTTTCCACTATCATTTATGTTCATATAAAACATATTTGTGTCGAATATTAACTTGATACTAACATTTTAATGGGATTTATGCCCGTTAAAGTGATTTTCTGAAAAGGGGTTAATTATGGAAAAAAAATCGGCACACTTATTAAGACTTATATGAATCTTATATGTGCCAAATTTCATTAAAATATTGCTATATTTAAGGGATTTATGATCGTTAAACCCTTTTCCGGGAGGACATTTGTATGAGGGCTAGGTGAAATAATGAAGCGATCATAACCAATTTCCAATTTCAACCAATTGAATAGGCTTCGTCCCTGAACTTTAGGAAACCTATGTACCAAATTTCATTAATTTTGGTTCAAAATTGCGACCTGTAGTTTGATTACAAGGTTTACATGGACGGACAGACGGACGGACGGACATCGTTAAATCGACTCAGAAAGTGATTCTAAGCCAATTGGTATAAATTAAGGTGGGTCTTAGACCAATATTTTTGGGTGTTACAAACATCAGCACAAACGCGTAATACCCTCCCCACCTATGGTGGTGAAGGGTATAAAAATGTTGTAAGTGTCATTTGTGTTGTAAAATGTGCAAAAGATTTAATGCCGCCAAGAATAGTTTCTTGGAAAAATTATTATTTATTAGGATTTCTTTAATATGATGGAAGTTTGACATAAAATCTTAACCTTGAGTTTATTTTTCATTATTTGGTGGAAAAGAAGTACATGTGTTTAAACTTTATCTAATGCTACAATTTTAATATTTGTTAGTACATTTTTTTTTTTTTTTGTTGGAATCAGTTTTCGGAAGGCTAAGAATTACTTGAAATCGAGAAATTTTTTACACGCTGTTACATTTCCACAATATAAGGATTTATTAAAAAAGAAAAGTTTTCAGAATATACCAGCAAAAAACTTGGTAATGGCATGTAGTTACTTTTCAACGACTACAACATACCGTCTACATTACATAGAATTAGTTTAGTGACTACTTATTTATAAACCGGATGGTAAATACTTATTTAATTAATTAATTTTTAATCTAAAATAATTAAAATTTTTTTTTGCTGGGTTGCGGATTTCAAAATTTTTTATCTAAATTTGAATTTTTTTAAACACCATTAGATATTTCATATGTTCTACAATTCTGATTCTATCCGAAGACGAATCAATTTTAAAAGTATAATTATTATTATTTTTTTAATCTCTAGGAAGTTTTATGAAAATATTATACTTATACAAATTTGTCACTCAATTGGTTGTTTCTATGTACAATGGTCGTCTAGGGTTTTATAAGTAAGGAGGTCGAAATAACGATATACGTATGTTTGTCAGTGCATTAATATTTCGAAGGCCACCAATAATTGTAGGATGTGTTAGATATATTAATATATAATGAATAAAGTCATTCAGAATTTTTCTACAGAAAATCATCAAGGTTGGAAATCGATTCAAAAAGTTAAAATAGAAACGGTGTTAGCATATTGGATTTTTTCGGTACAAATATTTTGAGAATAATGGTTGTTTCATTCCCCAGATGAAATATAAAGTGGAGTCCAGTATTCAGAAACGGCCTTTGTATTTTAAGAATCTCCAAAAGGTGATTTTATAAATTCAAAAACACAAAATTTTCAAAAAAAAAAAAAAAAAACTAATTTTTAACTAGAAACTGAATTTTACCATGGAACCGAAGGTCACCTAAAATAACTTATAAATGGAATTTTGATCAAAATATCCAATTTTTACAAAAACAAAAAAGTGAAATTTAATCATAAATCCGAAAATGTTTGTTATAAATCCGAAATATTATTGTACATTTTATCACTAAAAAGGGAAATTTTTACAAACAAAAAAATTTATCAAATTTTTCACCATAAAAAATCCGAATTTTTTCAATAAAATAAAATCTAACCAAAAAACAAAATTCCCCCAAAAAGCAGAAAAACTTAATTTTTTCCAATAAAAAACGTTCAATATTTTTATTAAAAAAAAAAAAAAAAATCAGAAGCGACATTTTAGTCAAAAAGTCGTACTTCACCAAAAAGACGAATTATTACAAAAAAAAAAAAAAAAAAGTAAAGGTAAACTTCATAAATAATTTAGACTTTTTGTACCAATGAAAATAAATTTTGCTAAAAACTAAAATTTTAATTTCGCAAAACAAAATAAATAACAATAATTCTTCAAAAACAAAATTAATTATAAATATCCAAATAAATAAAAAATTTTGAAAGAAAATCAAATTATTCTAAAAAAATTAATTTCATAAAAATCGGTTTTTGTTATGATACCGAAATTTCAGCAAAACAATTCATTTTATTCATACGACTCATTGCAAATAATTGAAATTTTTGCCAAAGCACTTAAATTTTACCAAAATGTTCACTTTAAATTCTTAATTTCTCCAATAAACTAAGAATGCCAGATAACACAGGTCGACAAAAAAATTTTTTTTTTTCGTGCTCCTTCAAAAAAAGTATGTGGACTAAATGGACTTCCGCATGCTAAACTCGAATCTGCTTTCAGTTTTTTCCTATCAGGTCGAGATTTTTTTATGGGCGTGTCTAATACTGCGTCCTAAAGAAGCCGATTACTCGAGTATATTTCACTATAACTCGAGAACAGTATGCACATTTTATATAAATGATAAATCAAAATATGTGGAATAACATTGGCTATAAGTCGTTTTACTATCAAATTTGTATCCGCTCATTATTTTAGGAAATATTTCGAAATAAGTGTCCGAAAAAAATTGTTTCATGCTAAATTAAGGATTTTCTTTTTATACCCACCATCAAAAAGATGGGGGGTGGATTAGATTGAATTTAACGTGCTAAATAACAATCAGCTTTTACACTTTTTCTATCACGTATTGATTTTTTATATGGGCATGACTACTATGACCCCACCAGACAGTCACACTTGTATAACTCGAGAACGTTTTGTCCTATTAAGATAAATTGAACTCCAATATTTAGCGACTTAAATTGTCTTTGAGCTAAATTTACTTAATTTTTATATTCAGTTATTATTTCCGTAGTTATTCGGTACTTAGTAGCGAAAAAATTATTATTTTTTTTTTTTTTCGGAAAATGGTGAAAATTTTGATTCATTGACATACCTTGAAAAAAATTTTCGTATGCATCCTTTTGTGTATCACTTATCAAAATCGTGTAAACGGTTCTAAAGTTATAGTCAAAATTGTACAAACCATTCTCGAATTTTATAGTGTGACCGCTGAATAAGGTGATGAAATTAGCTATGCCCATAAAAAAAAAAAAAAAAACAGTACGTGATAGAAAAAAAGTGAGAGCAGATTCTTGTTTAACTCGTCAAAATCGATATAGTCCACTTATTTTTGTTTTAAGAAAGAAAAAAAAAATACATATATATATGTTTTGTCCACTACTGTATTTTTACTCAATTGTATGTAGCATGGGTATTTTTACTTAACTGGGAATAAAATCAAGATTTGTACATCAATTTTGAAGATACATGCTTTATTTTTTTCGCAGCATTACCAGCTTTAAGATAAATTTGATAAACTAAAACATTTTTGATGTTTTCACTTTTAAAAAGAAATTTTGGTAACAAAAAAATCTACAATTTTGCATAAAAAAGTTTTTTTCGGTCATTTATTTCAAAATAACTCCGAAACTATTCAGCACATAAGTTAAGTTTTAGTGATTTGAAGATATTTTTAGTCCGCATCTTTTGGTGTATCACTTATGTCAATCGAACACACCGTTATTGAGTTATGAGGAAATATACTAGAGTAATAGCCTTACTATTGCCGAAATATTAGACACGCCCATAAAAAAAATCCAGAACTGATAGAAAAAACTGATAGCAGATTCATACTTAGCACATCAAAATGCAAAGTCCAACTATTCGTCTTTGGTGGAGGATTTTTTTTTGTCGACCAGTGTTATCAGCAGTACTTACTACAACGCAAATTTTTAATATTTTATCCATAAAGGGAACAAAATTATAAAATTGTTATCCATTTTTTAAGAAAATTATCGTTTTTTTTGCATGATATACTACAATTATGGTTTATGGACCAAAATTTCAAAAACTCAAAATTTTATTTTATAATTGGCTAAAATTTACGAATTTTTTGATACTCAGTTCAAGATAAAACTCAATACTATTTTTGCACGAAATGTTCTAGACCCGTGTCTTTTAATCGCTGGTAGGGAACTGAAGATCAATTTCAAAAAATTTTTTAATATTTTTTCCATATTGAGCTAATTTTTACGTATCGTTTGAGGTGTCTTCCTATAAAATTTTTGTCTACGGGATACCCTCTTTTCGTTCAAAAGGTATTTAGGTCGACATAAATTATTATCTCTAATTTTTGCCCTCGTTTTTTACATTATTTTAAACTTGACTTGGAGAAACTCACAATCTCTATTTAAAATTTATAATTTTAATTGTAAAACCTCAAAAGTTTCAAAAGAAATATTGTATACGTTTTTAGACCCAAAATAGGGAGAACTACATAAAGTGTATCGATGGGAAAAGGTTATACCTTGCAAAGTTATACGGTAGTGATGTTAGAATATAGTTATACAAATGTAATAATTTAAAAAAAACAAAAAAATATCCATTGAAATATATAGAATTACAGAGCTGGTCTGGCCAGACTATATTTGTTACGAATGTGACAACTGAAATATCTGTATGACGAAGGGTTAATTAAATACCACCATATGTTGGGAAAACACACAAAAAGTATTTTCTGACGGACAGCTCTTATAACGACATAGTGACAATTTCAAAAGAATTAAATTAAAAAAAAAAAAAAAAAATTTCCCCGAATTGAGCTTTTGGGCACTTTAGTACACAAAAGTGTGATTTTTTAATTCTTTAATTTAATAGCAAGTTTATCTGCATTATGTCAAAATTTCTTTATGATATCTTTCTTTCATTTAATTTATTTCAATGTAAATATTAAAATAATTTTCAAAAGAAACAAGCGCGAATGTTATATTCGGCCTGGCCGAATCTATATACCCACCATGAACTTTTTCAAATTTTAAGTTATATGGGAGGGGGCGGTAAAGTGTGCAGTAAAGTTTTCGGGCCACGCCCATTTTTTGTTTCCGAGTTTACATTGGTCTTTGAACTATTTGAACACAATTTCGTTGATTTTCACCTTATATGGGAGGTGGGCGGACTACGCCCATTTTTGGTTTCCAAGTTTATATCGATCCCCGAACTATACGTACAAAATTTCGTTGTCGTACATGCTTTTGTTGAAGAAATATCAGCAGAAAAGTATAAAACGGACACCCTGTGTTTCTAGTTTTTTGTTTATTAACCGATTTTGCCCATTTACAATCCCAAAACAAATATTTGTGCCAAATTTCGTCCCCCTACGTTTTTCCGTTCGAGCCTCATCCTGCTTTCAACAGACGGACAGACGGACGGACATAGCTAGATCGACTCAGAATCTAACCAGAACCCAGAAAATATGTACTTTGTGGGGTCTTAGATGATTCCTTCGACATGTTACACACGAAATGACAAAATCAATATACCCCCCATCTTTTTGATGGTGGGTATAAAAAAAAAATCAAATCTTAAATTTCCGCTTTTCGGTGCATGGTCTGAGGAATTTTTTTATAAAAAATTATTTTTTTTTTTTTTACAACCAAGTTGTTAAGAGTAAAACCAAACATTTTGAAAAAAAAAAAATAAATAAACTTTATCCAAGAATCAAGATTTTTTTAAAAACCCATGCTTCATCAAAAATTTTGACTTTCACTAAAAATTGTTATATATAAATCGGGCTGCTTTTTTTAAACCTTCTTTTTCCAGAATTAATTATCTTCCTGAGTCTACAATTTCAACTTAAAAAGCACTTAAAAAACAAATAAATATAATTTATTATTATTTACTTACTACAACAATATACTTAAATAACCATAAAATATGCGAATATGAACGAATATTAAAAAAATAAAAAAATTGCCAGAATATTAAATTCATAAGTTGTCCAACACACACACTCATCATACAATTTATGAACACACATCATAAATACATTTTAACAAGTCATGAAATTACAATTTAATGCATCACCGTATAAATTAACGTGTTTGACATACAAAAATTTTGTCCACAAGCACTTTTAAATATTTAATAATTTTTCTAACGAATTCTTTTTTTAATAATAATTTTTAAGTATTGAAATTAAATGGAAAAGAGAATTATTTTTAAAATTGTTTTTTCAATGTTTTGCGCAAAAAAAGTAACGTAAACGAAAATTAAATTGTGCAGACAAGAAGATACTCAAGAACTAAAGAAGAGAAGAAAAGAAGTAAAGAATTCGTAACGAACTTATGGTAAACAAATGTATTTGAATTGAATGTAAGACCAAGTGTACATAAATACATAGCAAACGAGCACCTGTTTAATATTCCAATTAACCAATGGCGGTCTAATTATTTATTACTTTCATTGACAATTATTGACATTTAATTTGTGACGATGTGCAATGAATTCATAACTGTTCGCTCATTCATTTTACTTTTATTGGTTTCGTTTATGAAACGCAAGAATAAATGGTTTAAATTTAATAAAAGTCTTCAGTACAACAGCATTAAGTTGGAAATACATATTGGCGTTTTAAGTGAATGTTTTTTAGTAAATATATAGTGGTGGTTGTTATTGTTTTAAATGAGAGCAATGATTTAGTGAATGAATAGGAATTGCAATAAAATAGTATTTTTTGTAAAATATGCCGTTAGGAAATTTATACAAACATACATATAAGTATTATTCTTTTCTATTTTGCTTCTCTATATATTATTAAATGCTGATATCTTTCTGCTAAATTCAAAATTTTTCTAGCGACTACAGTCTCACTCAGTTATTATTTATTTTTTATTTGGTCCCTGTTCCATTAAATAAATTTACATCAATTGAGGTTCCTTTATTCCAATAGGGCTATGTTAGTATTTTTATATTTACAAATATTAGTTTTCATTTATTTCACTTTCATATACAAAATTTACAGACCAACGATTTAAAAATGATGTTTGTTTTCTTTAATTTTTTTTTTTTTCTTAATTTTTATAACAGTCGAATTATTTCGTGTATATATAAATATCTTAGGAACTCTTATTGGGCTCGACCAAAAAAAAAAAAAAAAAATAAAACAACTACAAAAAAATATTGAAGCTGAAACATGCAAAAACAAATGAAATTTTAAGTTGTTTTGCCACATTTAATCGTCGTCGTCTGATAAATGTCTACATTGCCCTCAACAATGTGACAAATAATATGAAATTTTTCGTTTATTTTTACGGGTATGATTGCAAATGTTTATTTGTACCAAGCAAAAAAATTTAAATGAAAATAAAATTAAACATTAAAACGCGAATTTTACACATATACTAAAAAATATTTGAATAAGGTAAAATTCTGTTCCATTTTAAGTTTACAGTGTTGCCAGAAAAAAATGTTATACCCTTCAGCACAGGTATTTTTAAGTTTGTCATTCCGATTGCAATTTCTGCAATATTCTTCTAGAACTCCAAAAAGTATATTTATTCTCATCCTTATTGATAAGGAAGTCTATATAACGATGTCCGTCTGTCTGTTGAAATCAGTATTCAGAAAGTCTCAGATATCGGATATATCTATATGTTTTGTTCATAAATTTACTAAGAACTTCCCTTAGATAAACGCTAATAAAAATTAGCAAAATCGGTCTATAAATAGCCGAGATATCGCCAAAAAATCCGTAGACTCCTCTGAAATTCATATTTGCTTTCAACTTTTTTAAGTTTATAAAATGAACTTAATTGGTCTATTTGTATCCAAAATATGGACTATCTTAAGACTAATATTGTTTTCGAATTTTTTTTAATAGGTCCATAAATTTACCCTTTATTTTTTGGTATTGTTGTTGTTTCATTAAAATATATAACATCCCAACATTGGTGAAGGGTATATATGATTCAGCATCGCCGAATATAGAACTCTAACTTGTTATATATAAATTCCAAATTTAATTCGAAAAAAAATTCTAATAAAAAATTATTATGTATAAAATTTGTGTTATTTTATTATCGAAAATAATATTTTATAAATTGTCTATAAAATAATTTACAATATATTTATACAAGTAAATAATTCTCAGCAAAAACTTGGTAATCATGTGTAGATACGGATGTAGTTACTTTTCTATAACAGCAACATACCGTCACATTATATAGAAGTAGTTTAGTGACTAATTATTTATAACCCGGTATGTAATTACTTATTTACAATCAGAGTTTTTGAAAAATTACTTTTTATTGGATTTTTATTCAGTTTACCAATTAATAATATTTAAAGAAGGAATAAATGTGTGATAAAACAAAATAAGCTTATGAATTAATTTTTGATCTAAAATAGTTTTTAAAATATTAAATTTTTTCTTATAGTTAAGTTTTTAAAATCCTAATATATGTTATAAAAATGAAGTATAAGTTTGTTTGTTTGTGCGTTAATCACGTCTAAACGGATAAACCGATTTTCACGAAATTTGTCATGCAATTAGTACCAGTGCCGGAGGTGGTTATAGGCTATATAAGATCTCGATTGGATGCCACGCTCACATTCTACGCCCACTTTTCTAAAACTCAAAACAGCTACACCGATTTTTATGAAATTAAAGCTTTTAGCTTCTTAACTCATTACCTGACAACAAAAGTAATTGCTGGGATTTATTCAAAACCGAAGCATTCTAAAAAATTTAACTAAAATTTTACATAGAAAAATACAAAAATCCAATGATACATATTCAATTTATTTAACCTATTAAAAATATTTTATAGTTAATTATACAGATTATACCTTATTTTTATTAAATTATTAATTGATAATATAAGGAAAATAATTTAAAGCCAATAAATTGTTTTATTCCCGGGAAAAATTTTATATTGCTTAAGCACTAGTTCTCTAAAATATTCCTTAAAATGAATTTAGAATCACAATAAGAATTGAATAACCAGAATTGGTTATGATACTACTAGTTCTGAGGATGTTATTCCCAGAAAAAACTTAGCTTCTATTTTTAAAAGCAACAGCTTCTTGTATGCATTAAAATGTAGTCTTATTCGCCACTCGCAGCATTACCTAATAGTACTTCAATAACTAGTATTCAGTAAATATGAAAGTAATTTCATTTTTACGTGGCTCAGTTGTCTAGAGCGCCTAAGTAAAGAAACGTGTACTAAAATTAATAGTTCAACTCCCACTTGAAGCAAATATTTTTTTATTATTGTGTTTATTTATTTCCCTATATGCTTTTAGCACATAAAAATATAAGTCGATTGTGGTGTAGCGATAACACTTTTGGAACCCAAAATAACTCTTTTGGAATCCAAATTAAAACTTGTGAAATTTTGGACAAAGCTAACAAAATTTATCAGTTATAGCACTAAATGTGGAAGCTGTTTTTCATACTGATTTCGCTTACAAATTACGTTATTTAGTAGGCGAAGTTTTTGCTGGGATTAAAGAATCTGAAGTGGTTCTGATTGCTCCAGTTTAAGAACTAATGATTTTAGAACATGTTCTAAAATTTTTGATTTGAATTGTTCACTTTAATAATGTTCATTACTCTCTAAATAGAAACATTTTTCGAAAATTTATTTAAAAATAAAAATCTTATTTTTTTTTTTTTTTTTTAATAGAACAAAATTTTAACATATACAATTTTTTGCAGCATTCCTGTTTGGAACTTTTTGGACTTCATATGCTTTCAAGCCTACATTTTTTGCACCAAATAGTCAGAGCACTGATCTAATGGGCTGCTTTTCTACCAGATATGTTTGAAGCTCTCTTCGATATGCTTTCAATTTCAATATCATGTGAACCTTTTTTTCTCCCCGAGCGATGTTTTCTTTCGGTCAAATTCTCCTGACAGATCTTTAATTCTTTGGTCAATTTTTTGTAGGACGAATTTGGATTTTATAATAATAATAACTGACATATTTTTCAAAGATAACTAGATGAAAAAAAAAAAAAAAAAAAATAATAAATAAAAAATTAAATAAATATTGCTTCCGAAAAAAGTTAAAACGCAAAACGTGTGTTAAGATTTTTTCGATCTCACTCCTTATCAGTAAAAAGTTCTCATATTTTTCGAAAATACTTCGCCAGAAAAACCTGTCCCAAGAACAAATCTTTTCTTCCGGCAATACTGAAAGATCTAAAATAATTTTTAGAATCTAGAAATACTAAGGCTTGCCAGTCCTATTTTTCCCAAATAATTAAATACTTTTAAGTTACCTTCTTTAATTGTCTTGTAGTATAAATACGCATTCAGTATGTTCATGTCCTGTTCCAGACTTGCAACATATGACGTCCATTTGTATTTAGTCTCGTGTATTTTTATTTACTTTTTATTTTTTTGTCGTTTTTTTGAATTTATTCCTGCATTTCCACTTTGAGAGAACTTTAAGGTTGGAGTACTTGTACTTAAAATAAATATAGTTTTTTTGGGCTATCGTTATTTTAAAAAGCATGATATAAATTTAAAAATTTGTTTATATACACTGAGAGAAATTAAGATAACAAAAAACAAACAAAATTTAGACCATCCTCTTCAACTTTCTCATACATTTCAATTCAATCGAATTAGAAGTTTAGGAGATACAGATTGGCCCCATTGTACATCACTCTCCTCAGACTTACGCGTCTTATTTTCAAACCAATTGTAGATGGCAATTTACCTCACAAAATATTAGTACTTTTATTTGTATGGGTCTTTGGATATGTAATAATTGAAATTTTGTATATGATGACCAGCACTTCCCTTAGATCTGCCCGCCCTATTTGTATTTCTATTGTGGAACTTAATTAGAAAATTATTCTTAAAATCTTCTTTGTATACACTTCCCCCCGTTCTGATCGAAAAATAAAGTAATTTTTTTTTTTAATTCTGATGGACTCAATTATGTAAGAAGATAAAAAAAGTTATTTTCCAAAATTATAAATATTTATTCTAATAGTTCTTTAGATATGAGATAATAAATATTTTATTTAATTTGATGTACCACTCCCCTTTCATACCCAAGCCATTTTAATTATGGAAAAATGCAAGCAAGCAACTATTGAAAGCTTGAAAGGAAAATATAAAAAGTACGTTAAATGTTTAGTATTGGGTTGCAATATATAGCAGTGTTTTTTAAAACATTTCTTAGTTATTAAGGCTTGAAAAAGGTTTTAGGAAAAGCTTATACTAAGTTATTTCGTTATTACAAGATTGCACGACTTTATGATGGATTTGTGTAAGAACTATTTTAATTAATTTCAAATCTGAATTTTAATCCCTTTCAAAGTTAAATTTCCAATAGGCATTTGATTTCTTTTTCACCGTGTACCAACATTCAATTGCCTTTTAAAGCGAAGTGTTTTTATTATTATTATTGTTGTTATTATTTGGTTGCTTGCAAAAATATGTTTCTTATTTTAAAATTCAAACACCATTCTCTACTTCCTATGCTTGAAGCTATTCTACCGTACATAAACAAATACATACAAAATCCTACACACGCATTCATATACAGTGCTGTGCAGAACAAAAGCAACAAAATTATGGTAAACATAAGAATAGTTTTATTTTTTTAGAATATTTGGTTTACAACAAAAATAATTTTACGAAATTATATACATATTTAACAAAAACTGGAATAAAAAACTACAACCTTCATATAGGAGTGTGCACAACAATAGCAAAATATTCATATTTTGCTTCATTTTGTTCTATATTTAAAATTTTCTGTAAAATTTCGTAGTTTTAATGCGATTAAATTGTTAATTGATTTTTTTTTGCAATGATTTCCATTTGAATTTGTTCACTAAACAACACTTTGGACTTCACTAATCTTGAAGCTGCATAAAAAATCTTCCACAGATCTTGTGACTGAGTATTAGACCACATGGTTAAAAAATGTTAAGCGATGACGTTTAATCCAATCCTTCTAAAGTTTTAAAATATATTTCGCATTTTTTCCATGCAAAAACATACAATTAAACAAGTTATTTCTCTATGTAGGACAAAATTTCTGCGCTTTTTAATAATCTATCAACATAAAAATATCAACATTTTATTAGATTTCTACATACATACATACATACATACGTACATAGTTTTTTCGCTAGAATTCAAATACAGTCATAATTTCGTCTTTTCTGTTCCCAAAATTAATTTTTTGATCTGAGCGGTTTAAGTTGTATACCTCGACATTTTAGCGGGTTGCGCCACGTTGCGTATTCGGACATTATGGATACATATAAATATTGTTTTACTTTCCTTTTTTAATATGATTAATTTTGTTAATTTAAAGAAGAAAGCAACCTATTTATATTAAATTGTAAATTGTTTCTTTTATAAAAACGGAAATAAAAATATGTACCTTTACTGAGTAAGCTTTTCAGTGAGAAGTGTTATTTTGCTTAGCCTGTAACTTCTTTAAATATTTTTAACTGACTTTGAGCAGAGTATAAATGAAATCTTAGAGACTATATAATCTATCTAAGTACACAAATCCGTTTTTATATCGTGTTACCTTTTTATTTTTAATAATATCTAAATGAAGTTTTTGGCCTTGTCCTTTTTCATGCACTGAAAAGTCATCATTTTTTAAGTTGTGCTTCCAAAATAAATTTGTTTACCTTAATTAAGCAGTATTATATAATTTGTATTATAAAACAAAGTTATTTTCCACTTTTCTTATTCCAAATAAACTAAAAATTTATTTCATCGGCCTATATTGTCACAAATCAGAATTCTTATTAAAAAAAAAAACTATAATTAAAAGAAAAAATAACAAAAATATGTATAAATAATGTTGTATTCAGATATTTTCACTATAAAACTGCCATTTACTTAAAAAAATAGCAATAAATTTAAAAATTTTGTGTCAATTCTTATAATCGGTAATTTTGTTGCTTTTGACATGCACACTTTCATATAGAGAACATACAATATTTTCCTCGTTTTTGCGAAAAGAAAGAAAATCACATCTTCTTAGGTACAAATGTTTGTTAGTACCCAAATGTGTTAACAATGCTATGAAATTAGTTTTGTTCTAAATTTAATACTTTAAAAATAATTCAACATTTAAGATAACCTTAATTTTGTTGCTTATGTTCTGCACATCACTGTATATATTGATAGTGTTTCTCTTGTGCAATAACCCGCTTGACCACAAAAATCGATAAAGATATCACCTTCGAATAAATCACGAACATTTCTCAAACAAAACCATCGAGAACGACTATCGAAGGCGTTTCGAAAATGAACTCTACAAGTTCACCTGTCGTTCAGTTTGTGGCAGCAAATCGATCGATATCGAAGGTTCGTTTATGATATCTATATCGGATAATAAGTGATATCATTAACGAAACGGAAAAATATTCGTTTTAGATATATCGAAAATTTTTCGATATCGATATTACTAACGAATCGTTGGCAATAGTTCTATTCTGTTTCATTTTCATTTTGTTTCCCATTTAAAATTAAAAGCTCTTTTAATTTTAAAGCAATTTTTTATTTTGAACTTAATAAAACAAATATTCAAAAATACATTTTAATGTCAACTTTCTAATACAATTAGAACATAGTGATACATGTCGATGGTCCCAGAGGAAGTCTCAATAATATTAGTTTTTCTGTTGCCCAAAACCACATTTTTTTGGTCAAAGTTTACTGAATTAATCTGCAAGAAAAAAATTATCATTTAGATAAATATGTTATTTAGCGAATGTCTTTAGACATGTAGAAATGTTACTTACCATTTTTACTATTTTTCAGAAAGGGTTTTTAAAGTTAAATTTACATCCTAAACTTTAGTCTAATTTACAACCGATCAGTATGAACTATGACTAAAGAATGACATGTACAAACCAGAATATGGACATTTTTTTTTAAGTAACAAAACATCGAGAAATTGTGAAGAAAAGATAATTTCTCGAATCATTTACTTTCGAAATTTTATCGAAAAAATTTAATATTGCGATAATCCGATATATAAAGAATTCTCGAAAATTTCTCGAACCTTAACTATCAAGAAATTATCTAGTAAGTTACGATGCTACGAACATTCACTTTTTATTTAATTTTCGATAATTTTTCGAATACATTTGTTTCGAAAATTCCTTGTTTTTGCGAACATTCACTAATTTCTTATATCAGGTCAAGCGGGAAATGTTAGAAATACAAAATCAAAAAAAAAAAAAAAAAAGACAACAGTACAACTTTAAAAGGAAAAAAAAATGTATATGAATTTACAAAAAATAAACAAACGATACGTTTAAAACTTAACCTTGACTTTGAAAATTGTTTTGCTTAACACAACTACTCTAACACTTCACTACACACACACACACAAGCAACACCAACCACTAACACATTGTTAGCGTCAACAACGTGGACACTGAAAATATTATCGTTATATTAACGGACTCGCAATTTTTATCATTATTATTAAAGGAACATTACGCGAAATTTCCAAACAACAACTGAAGACTTAGAGATAAATATGTTTTGTATAATTTTAAGAGAAAGATGAAGGCATTAAAATTTGGACTTATATACAATAAACATTTGAAATACAAAAATCTAAATGAAAACAAAAATAACAAAACAATTTTTTTTAAGTTGAACTAATTAATGAGGTATAAATGAATGATCTAAATTTGTGTGTGTATGAAATTTTGTTGTTTTTAAATTGTTCTTACATTTTTTTTTAGCGCTTTTAGTTTAAATATTTGGATTTTATGATAAATAATTATGACTGAAATGTTTCATGAGAAACTTTGTTATGATTTAATGAAATTTTGAATTGTTGGGATGCTGTGAATGAGTCCAATAATTGTTTATATGTATTTAAAATTTGGTTTTTAAAATTAATCTCCTTGGAGTAAGTAATTGCGTCATTTTTAATTTCGACGATGTAACTACATAAGTTAATGGTTTCTGCCAAAAACTCTTAATTTCCGAAGAATTTCTACTGAAGTTCATATTTTGAATTTTAAAGATACTTATTAAATGGAGTCATAATTAACTCATTTTCACTTTTTTATGATCTCGATCCATCATATATAGTTGAATATTGTTGTACTTTTAATTTAAATTAGATAATGTTAATAACACTAAGTCATGATATGCCACATAATATTAAAAGATATGTTTGACCACTTATCTAATTTAATTTTTTTCCTAAAGAAAGATGTTATCCTATTATTGTATAACATTGCTTTAAGGATGCCCTTATCCTCATAAAGTGTTACCCTTTTTATGATTTCAATTGAACGAGAAATTTGTTAAAATTATGGCCTATTAAACGATTTATCAAAGATAAAAGCTATTTCAATTATTTATTTTAATTGTATCAATTATTCAATATTGCAGAATAAAAATATTCTAATATTTTTATTTTTTTATTTTTATTTTTTTTTTTATAAAAATAAAACAATTAATCGGCTTTCAATTATTTTTCTTATTGCATCAGTTAATAAATCAAAAATACATAAGTGATAATTTAAATATTTAATTGAATAAACGAAGGTTGAATTTCAAATAATCAAATAATCGAATATGTAAGGACTGCACACGAAAAAATCCGTGCATGCTCTTGGGCTTATAACTTTTGATGTAGTGAAAAATTAATAATTCCGTTAACTGGCTTGTATTTGCCATTATGCTCATTTGCCTTGTGCTAAGTTTCATGGTAATAGCAAAATTGTTTTTTCTTAAAATGAAAGTTTAATAAAAAACACCTAAACATGTAATTCAAATTTTTCATGAAATCTTGCATTGGTCATATAAAATAATTGCAAGGAAAGCTGTTGTGCCGCAAAATACAGTTTCTTGAGACATAATATTATACAAAGAAGTCATGATCACTGAATGGTAACCTGGTAATGGAAAACAAATAGTATCTTCAGGCTGTAGGACTCAGGTAAAATAGAAAGGATTTTTAAAGAAAATCACCTCATCTCTGGAAGAAAACTGTCCCAAAAAGATAATTGCTTTGAATCTTTATCAGAAAATTTTAAAGAAAGTCTAGCCTGAAGACTTATAAAGTAAGAAAAAAATCCTAATAGAAACGCAAGCAAGAATTTGGAGGTAAAAAATAACTTGAAAGTACTTCGGACGAATTTTTCCAGAAATTTTGTTTCTGTATAGTAGACGATGAAACGTTCGTACAGGGTGACTTGTTTCAACTTCCTAGCCAGGAATTCTATGTCGCAGATGCTAGAAGGATTATAGCACAAAAATTTCGTGTATCAAAGAAATCAAAATTCCCAGGAAAGTTTTTGATTTGGGAAGTCATATGCATACGCAGGAATGAAGCACTTCATTCTTAAGAAATGGTTGTATTAACACAGAAATATACGTGAATGAGTGTCTTTGAAAAAGATGTCTCCCTTTCCTAATAAAATTTAGTGTATCCGCTGTTTTCTGGCCTGTTTCCACTTCTTCTCTTTACAACAAAACAATGGAGTTGGAACAAAGAAATTGTAAGAGTTTGTACCGAAAGAGGCTAATCCATCAAATTGTCCGAAACTCCGTGCAATTGAGAGATATTGGACTCTAGTAAAAAAAATAATTTATAATAATAATTTTAAATAATTTATTTAATTATACAAATATTTGAAATCGTTTTTAAATTTTGATTTAATTGAAATCTTGTCGAAAATATTTTTTTCTATTTATGATGAAAAATTTTTAAATTTGATCAAAGTAAATCAATTTTGTATCAAATCTGGGCATTTAGATGAAACTTTATATTAACTGAAGTTTTTATGCAAATATTGGATTTTTGGTGTAATTTAAAATTTTTGGTTAAATTTCGAATTTTTTTTGTTAAATTTTTAATAATTTGTTGGATTTTTTGGTAAAATTACTAATTTTTGGGTAAAATGATCTAATTTTCGAGTTTTTGAAAAAATTTCAGAATTTTGGTAAAATTCTAAATTCTAATTTTTATAAAATTTTGGATTACTGTGAAATTTTGGATTTTTGATGAAATTTTAACATTTTTTGTGAAATTTTAATAATTGGTCAAACATAAACTATAAAGCACTAAATGAAAGAAATAAATTTGAAGATGAATGCCGCTGTAGCCAACATAAATGACATTTCTTTATTTTATTATTTTTTATTTCATAACATCAATTTTAGTCATTAGTCATTAAGATGATTCTTTAAACTGAAAAAAATTTGGGAATTTGGTGAAAATAAATTAAATTATCCAAATTCGCTAGGTCAGTAGCGAAAAACATACATTTTACAAATATTTACACCAATTGTATGAAGGTTTGTGAAAATGGTTTCCTACATTATACTGTATGTAATCGCTTCGTCTTTAAAATAAAAAAACTGCAAAATTTCAAAAATCGTAAATTTTTAGTTTCATTTATCACCGCATGACTTTTCAACGGATAGTAAACCGGATACTTATTATACAGCACATGAATTTCCTAAGTCTGGCCTCTTAATTAGTTAATGGTTTAGATCAAAAAGTTGTAAATTGACAATGCAAAACTAAAATGAATCCAAAACTCATCAAAAGTTTCAACTCAGTTTTTAGACATTTTTTACTTTTAAATGCCTGAATTTCCGAGGGATTTTACGCAAATGATTTTAAATTTTTTAATTATTTTCAATCAACACTTTTCCTCATTTTAAAACAAACGGGAAAATGTTGTTGGACATTAAGTCTCTGATCTTCAATTGCTGCATAGCGTGTCAGTCTCCATACAAAAAAAAAAAAAAAAAAAAAAATAAGTTGTGTCAATCACCCCCTAGAATTAAAGAATAGTTCATAAGGTTTTAAGAAACGCAAAAATTATTTTTTTGCCACGCTCCAAAATATCTCGGATACATCCCCTCTAATGTCCAATTATTTTCATTCTACAGTCGGACTTAAAATGGCGACGCTATAAAAAAGCGGTATTTTTGGTGAGTGGCAAAAAAAAAATAATTTTTGCATTTTTGGTAACCTCATTAACTGTTCTTTGATTCTAGGGGCTGACTGGTATAACTTTTTTTCACTACCTTGGAGTATGTAAAAGTTTAAAAAAGTCATAACTTCTACAAATCAAGTCCGATTTCCAAGATTTTTATATAAAATGCTTAGCAAGATAAATAAAGTTAAATCTTACAGTTAAAAAGATATTTATACTTGTACGTTTTTCGAGAATAACTCCTAATGTATAAAAATATTATGTAATTTGTAATATATTCTGAAATAATATGCTGAAAAAATTTTCTATTATTTTAATTCGTCTAGGCGTGAAAAATATTTAAGGCCAATATACGGAAATTAGAATAAAAAAATGATTTTTTTTACTTTTTTCTCAAAGTTGTTTTAATAAACATTTTTTACTTTACAAATTTCAAAAGACAAGGCTTCATAAATGGTTAATATAGAATTTTTAAATTGATTTCGATTTGCATTCTAGCATTCAGCATTGCACAGTGGGGCATAATCGAAATTTTTTGGAAATAAATCTGTTACTTCTGATCGGCTGGCCAAATTTATGTTTATCGTCCAATTTCAAATATCTTTATACATTATTATAGGCAATGGTAAGACCTTAGAAAAACATGCTTGCATGTCCTATTTATCTCTTATAGTTTTTGCGTTATTTGCATTTGAATTTTTAAGTACCTCAATTTTGCATGTTCTTGGTCCAGTTTTTTTCATATATATCCTAGTGTTTCTGACCGATTTTATTTGTTTTTTCTTTAACTAATTAAAGAACAAAATTATTTATTGAATAAAAAAAAATTTAAGTCGGTCCAAAAATAAACGATTTTGAATTTGAAAATTGAAAAAATTACGACTTTTTGCATTTTTTTTTTTACCGAAAAAGTATCTATACTTTTTTTTTCTCTAAAAATTCAAATTCATATAACTCAGAAACTATAAGAGATATATAGGACATGCAAGCATGTTTTTTTAAGGTCTTATCAGTGCTTACAATAATGTATGAAGATATTTAAAATTGCACGATACACATAAATTTGGCAAGCGATTGAAAAATTTTTATGTCAGAGGTACCCAAATTTGGGCTCCTTTAGCTCCGCCCTTGAGGGGTATGTACGGCCCCCCTTCCGAACTTAACATTGCACACTCCTCTGCTAAACATATACAAAATTTCATGCAAATTCCACCTGGCGATCTTTCACATTGGGCGAAAGATTTTGTGGGTGAATTAAAAAAAATGTCACACAAGTTTTTTTTAATGTATTGATATTTAATAGATTAATAATAGATTTAGATAGATTTGATTCCCACCCGAAATGAATGAAAAATGAATGCAAGAGTGCAGATTTTACGAAAAAATCAACTTTTTTTAATTGCTTTTTTTTAATTGCACACTAAAGCATATAATCATAATATGTTCATTAATTTTTGTTATGTAGTGTATAAAATAATTATCAATAATTCATTTCTGCAAAAATCATTTAAATCGCTTTACAAACCAATTTATGGTTAATTTTCAAAAACAATAGTTTTTATACCCACCATCAAAAAGATGGGGGGTATATTGATTTTGTCATATATATATATATATATATATATATATATATATATATATATATATATATATATATATATATATATATATATATATATATATATATATATATTATGGGTCCTGGTTAGATTCTGAGTCGATCTAGCTATGTCCGTCCGTCTGTCCGTCTGTTGAAAGCAGGATAGCGCTCGAACGGAGCAACGTAGGGAGACGAAATTTGGCACAAATATTTGTCTTATATAAGGTTTGTTTGGGATTGAAAATGGGCAAAATCGGTTTGCAAACAAAAAAGTTATGGGCTAAAGACTAGGAACACAGGGTGTCCGTTTTATACTTTTCTTCTGATATTTCTGCAACAAAAGCATGTACGATAGCGAAATTTTGTACATATAGTTTGGGGATCGATATAAACTCGGAAGCCAAAAATGGGCGTGGTCCGCCCACTTTACCGCCCACCTCCCATATAAGGTGAAAATCAATGAAATTGTGTTCAAATAGTTCAAGGACTAATGCAAACTCGGAAACAAAAAGTGGGCGTGGCCCGCCCACTTTACTGCCCACTTTACCGCTCACCTTACCTCCTAAAAACTAGAAACACAGGGTGTCCGTTTTATACTTTTCTGCTGATATTTCTGCAACAAAAGCATGTACGATTGCGAAATTTTGTACATATAGTTTGGGGATCGATATCAACTCGGAAGCCAAAAATGGGCGTGGTCCGCCCACTTTACCGCCCACCTCCCATATAAGGTGAAAATCAATGAAATTGTGTTCAAATAGTTCAAGGACTAATGCAAACTCGGAAACAAAAAATGGGCGTGGCCCGCCCACTTTACCGCCCACTTTACCTCCTCTCATATAACTTAAAATGTGAAAAAGTTGATGGTGGGTATATAGATTCGGCCGGGCCGAATATTTGCGCTTGTTTTTTTTTTTTTGCTCTTTAAAAAATTTTGGTTTTGATAGCTCAGTAAAAAACAACGTATCCTAGACAAATATCTTTTATTGCTATTGATATATAATTTTTTTTTTTTTTTATTCGGTACTCAATTTCATTACGAAAAATTAATTTTTAAAATTCAATTAATCTATACTTTTGATATATATTAGTCCAACATAGGATGGTGTCACATCGTTAAACCGTCATTCACCTTAAATACATAAATAAAATTTATCTACTCTAACATTTAATGACCGGCCATTGTTGCCTTTTATTAAAGTAATTTTTTAGAGATTTAATTAAAATTTTGTGAAAATGTTAAATACTTTTTAAATATACAATTTTTTATTACTTTCCACTTATTATATTAAAGTCCAATAAAATATAAAAATTTTTATCTTTATAAATATTTTGATTAAAATGCATTTAATTTTTAACATCTTATTATGCGATGCCAAATAATTAAAAACCAATAAAGCTTTTAAAAATATTTCAACAATATAATAAATATTTAAAAAACAAATTTAGAAGCCTGTTTAACTTAAATATTTTATTTCGAAAGATATTCTTTAATATTGTAGATTTCTTTAATACTTCTCACATGAGTATTTAACTTCTTATTTCCATTTCATTAGATTTTATTATTATTTTTTTGCGTTTATTATTTCCTTATTTTTAGCTTAGAAAACAAACAATCCTTGTATCCTTATAACTAACTTTAAGCATGTCAACTAATAGTTAATTTAATTCATTTACTTATTTATTTATTTGTTTGTTTATTTTGTTGCCAATAATAGTTTCACTTTAAAAATAAACTTATTTCTTTTATAATTTAATATAATTTTTATTATTATGATTATTATTATTTTGTTTATTTGCAGATCAATAAAAATGAGGAGACACCATTTAGATTAAATTAAATGAAAGTAAATAATTAAATGTATAAACAAATTACGAAAAATATAATTTACATAAAAGAAAGAAGGTGATATTTAGTAATAATATAAAGAATAAAATAAGTTTAAAAATATAAATAAAAATAAAATTAAAAATAATAAAATAATACTAACAAACGATAAAAAATAATAATAAATACTCAGAGAAAATTTGCAGAACCAACAGGTACTTAATTTTGTATTTCTTTAAACTTTTTAGAATATTTAGATAATTTTAAAGAAATATTTTTTAGAAATTAGAAAAATATATAATTAACATACTTTTTTAATTAAAAAGAAATTGGTGTTATTTTATTTGGCTTTACAAATTTATTATGAAATTCAAAAGAAATTCTGTGGAATTTGATTCATAAAACTTGGTCTTAAAAAATATTTTTTTACGCTTGCCAATTACATATTATAAAATTAAGCTTAACAATTTTTGAAATAAGTTTTTCGGTTGAAAAATATATTTTTTTTTTTTTTTGGCAAATTTTATTGTCTACAATAAAAATTAGACATTTGTTATTTAATTTATTCGGTTTATGGCGTGTGCTTTAAAGGTATCCTTGAAGGATGTTGTGTGAGAGTAGATATGAGTGTGTTTTGTTTTTTTCGTTTATTATTTTAACCTTCAGATAAATCCAGCAGAATATACTGGAAAACAATTTTTGTTTGTTGCTTTAGCTATGAGCCAAAAGTGCTTTTTTCTTTCTTGTGGGTTTTGTTTATAAGTAGATTTTTTATTGTGAGTGAACAGTGGGTCAGTAAAATTGCGTGATTAACAAATTCCGGGTTCCAAGAGATGAGCATGACATCTTTATTTTGAAGTTAATTAGGAAAGAAATAGACGGTTACTAAATAAAAGGCGTGACACAAGATCTGTAATAGTGGGCATAAACCCTTTACAGAGAGATAGAATGTGTATGAATTTGTATACCCTTCACCACCATAGCTGGAGAGGGTATTATGCGTTTGTGCTGATGTTTTTGTAACGTTCAAAAATATTGAGCTTAGACGCACCTTAATTTATACCAATCGGCTTAGAATAACTTTCTGAGTCGGTTTAACGATGTCCGTCCATCCATCTGACCGTCATGTAAACCTTGTAATCAAACTACAAGTTGAATTTTTAAACTTAAACTAATGAAATTTGGCTCACAGGTTTCTTATGGTCCATGAACCAAGCCTATCGAAATTGGTTTGATCGGTCCATTATTTCACCTAGCCCCCATACAAATGTCCTTCCCGAAAAGGTGTTGAACGATCATAAATCATTTCATAACAATATTTTAATTAAATTTGGCACATATAAGTTTGATATAAGAAATATATAATATAAATCTGCTTGCCTAGTTTTTTGAAGATCGGTCGATAACTCCCATATAAACCTCTTTTAGAAAATCGCTTTTACGGGAATAAATCCCATTAAAATGTTAGTATCAAGTTAATATGCGACACAAATAAGTTTTATATAAATATTAATGATAGCGCCGAACTTTACGAAGATCGGTCCATAATTTACCATTGACCCGATATAAGGCCCACTTTCGGGAATCAACCAAAAGATAATAAATTCATATAAATGGTAGTATCGACGTAATATTCTGTATTTTTATGTTTTATTTTAAACTTAATACAAGCATTGATCCACAATTGAGCACAGGTCTAGAAAAAAAAATAATACTCTACACCATTGATGCACACAATGGTGTAGGGTATTATATAGTTGGGCTTGACAGACTATATCATTCGTTCTCGTTTGTTATTACAAATATCTGAGATTTATACTCCTGTTCTTATTAATTTGAGATTTTTTTCAAATTTATTTTTCTTTTCCCCCACTGTTGTTGGTTATATTATTTTTCAAATGGTTTATAGTTAGTTGCAACATTGTGCTCAAATATTACGGTATGATCAGCATAACAAGGGCGTGTGCTCTAAGCTTATTGAGGGTTGTTAAAATTTTGTCTGCTTGACTGGCTGAATGATCATTCATGGTCGCGACATAACAGGCAGGTGGTGGTGTATTTATGGATGTTTATTAAACTTAAATTCAAATAATAAAAAACTAACGCAAAATTCAAAGAAGTTTTTAACAAGATAAAATATACTCACACATACAAAAAACTACTTAAATAACTGAAATACTTAAACTAAAATAAAAATTTTAATGGTCATATAGCAAGATTATTTCCAACAAAGAATAATTTTCAAAAGCACACAACAATTACAGCAACTAATCTTAAAAGCAACATATAACAATTTTATTCTAACATTTTCTGTCCATCATGATCTTCAAAAGGCTTTTGCTTTCTTTTGATATTTACCAACCAAAAAAAAAAATAAATTCTTGCATAAACCACCTGTTTCTTTTTTAATTTCTTCAAAATCACCGAAAAATTTACCGCTAACAGGCACAATAAGGATAATAAATGTATGAGTATGAATAATATACTGTGAATTCATTTTGTTTTCATTGCATTGTTTTGGCACATGCTAAACTTAAGGCTAAACAGGATGTTAGAGTATTTTTTTTTTTTTTCTTATTTGGTGTTTTATTATTTTTCTTTTGGCAAAAAATACTTTATCAGCCAGACTCTACAACAGCTGACTTTGCTTAGCACGAGTTACTGAGAATAACTAATCGTTTGTTGAATTTAAGCAGGCAATTCAAGTTCAAATTAATTAAAATATTAGTTAAACTGTGAGGAAACTGTTTAGATTACATAATCTGAAAGAAAAAAATTTAAATAAGATAATAGAAATGCATTTAAATATCTAATATTTAAATTAATTTACAGACATGAAAAGGATTAAGGATAATCCACTGCAACCATTAAAGAAATCGTAGATAATTTAAAAAACACTTAAAAACACATTTTAAAGATTTTATTTTCAAAATGTTCATCCATTTAATAATTCCTTTGGGTAACAACTTTTTAAATATTTTTTTTACATCATATTAATATTATAAAAGATTTTCTTTATCATAGACTATATAAAACAATTAAACAAGCGCGAATGTTATATTCGGCCCGGCCGAATCTATATACCCGCCATAAATTTTTTCAAATTTTACGTTATATGGGAGGGGGCGATAAAGTGGGCGGACCACGCCCATTTTTTTCCGAGTTTACATTGGTCCTTGAACTATTTGAACACAATTTCGTTGATTTTCACCTTATATGGGAGGTGGGCGGTAAAAGTGGGCGGACCACGCCCATTTTTGGTTTCCGAGTTTATATCGATTCCCAAACTATACGTACAAAATTTCGTTGTCGTACATGCTTTTGTTGAAGAAATATCAGCAGAAAAGTATAAAACGGACACCTTGTGTTTCTAGTTTTTAGCTCATAACTTTTTTGTTTATTAACCGATTTTGCCCATTTTCAAATCCAAGGCAAATCTTATATAAGACAAACATTTGTGCCAAATTTCGTCGCCCTACGTTATCCAGTTCGAGCCCTATCCTGCTTTCAACAGACTGACAAACGGACGGACATAGCTAGATCGACTCAGAATCAAACCAGGACCCAGAAAATATATACTTTGTGGGGTCCTACATGATTCCTTCGACATGTTACATACGGAATGACAAAATCAATATACATCCCATCTTTTTGATGGTGGATATAAAAATGTAAATCTACATTTAAACAGATTGACACTTTATGTCTATTCGTAAATCATGAACATGAATAAAAATTATTGTATGAAAGCTTTGGAAAAAGATATGTACTGTTAGAAATAAAATTAAATGCACAAGTATAACAACAAAATTCCATAAAGATAATTAACTGAGAAATTATGTGATTTATCAGTAAATTTGAATACTCGTTATTATGAAGTACTAAACTACTTTTTATACCTTACACCACCATAGGTGGGGAGGGTATTATGTGTTTGTGTTAATGTTTGTAAAACCCAAAAATATTGGTATAAGAAACACTTTAGTTTATACCAATTCGGTTAGAATCACTTTCTGAGTGAATACAACGATGTCGGTCCGTCTGACCGTCTGTACATGTAAACCTTGTAGTATGATTACAAGGTTTACATGTACAGACAGGTCGCAATTTTGAACAAAAATTAATGAAATTTGACACACAGGTTCCTTATGGTCAAAAAAAGGAGGCTCAAGTCAAAATCAGTGTGTCGAATTTTAGGAAGATCGGTCTATAATTTATCATAACTCCAATATAAACCCCTTTTCAGAAAATCACTTTAACGGGCATAAAACTTTTTAAAATGATAGTACCAAGTTAATATTCAACACGAATATGTTTCATAAAAATAAAAATTACAATGTAAACATTTCACAAGGCCGGTCTATAATATACCATAGCTCCCATATAAGACTCACTTTCGGTAATCACCCATTTACTTTTCATAAATAAATAAATAAATATATATATGTATATATATATATATATATATATATATATATATATATATATATATATATATATATATATATATATATATATATATATATATATATATATATATATATATTTTCTATTAGAAGAAAATTTATCTTAAATTTTCTATAAAAATAAAATTTATCGTAAATATTCTATAAAAGAATGCTTATCGTAAGTTTTCTGTATAAAGAAAATTTATCGTACATTTCCTTTAAAAAGAAAATTTATCGTAAATTTTCTATAACAACAAAATTTATCGTAAATTTTCTATAAAAATGAAATTTATCGTAAATTTTCTATAAAAAGGAAATTTATCGTAAATTTCATTTTTAAAGAAAATTTGAGTGAAATTAAATTTATCGTAAATTTTCTGTATGAAGTAACTTTATCGTAAATTTTCAGTAAAAATTAAATTTATCGTAAATTTTTTATAAAAATTAAATTTTTCGTAAATTTTTTATAAAAATTAAATTTATCGTAAATTTTGTATAAAAATTAAATTTATTGTAAATTTTGTATAGAAACAAAAATATTGGTCTTAGACCTACGTTTGAATATACCAATCGGCTAAGAATAACCTTCTGTGTTATTCTTAACGATGTCCGTCCATCTGGCTGGTTGTCTGTCTGGATTGCTGGAGCCTATTGTTACGATCGGCCCATTATTTCACTTAACCCCCATACATATGTACCCCCGGAATGCCTTTTTAATATCACTATTTCAATTTAGTATAAATAAATTTTATATAAGTGTGAATCGGAAAGCCAAATTTCATGAGAATTAGTATAGGGTATCATATTTTTGGACTTGATCGACTAAACTTTTAAACCGATTTTACCCCCGTATTCTGAACTTTATAACTAATGACAAAACTTTAACAATTAAAAATTAAAAAAAAAAACATATTTCGGGAAAAAATTCAAAAAAAAAAAAAAAATATATATATATATATATATATATATATATATATATATATATATATATATATATATATATATATATATATAACTGTCGCAAAGTTCAGAATATGGATACTATATGAACTTTTCTTAATTTTGCATTGAATTTTTTTTTGTCTTTTTAAAAGATTGGTATTTTTTTTTTTTCGAAAATTTTTATTTTTTCCAGTTCAGTTGCTAAAAGTTATTAGTTGTAATAACTAATTCTTTGTTTTTAATTTATTTTTAAATTATATTAAGTGGTTTTAAAGTTCTTTTCTATTAGAAACTCTCCTAACCTCTCACCAACTTTACTTCTGGTTACAAAAGTATCAATATAAATTTTATATCAACAAATATAAACGTTTTAACATAATATACCCACACACTGTAACATGCATAAAATTTACACATCTCTTATAGCTAAACATTAATGTCTAGTCTCTATTTAACATTTCCCCAAACACCTAAAACTCAAAAGGAAAGTAAAAAATGTAAAAATGTTACATTTGACTTCGACGAATCGTTTATACCCAACATCAGTATTTTAAAAATTTATTGATGGAACTAATATTTACTTTAAGTCAAATTAATATAATTTATCAGTTTGTACAAAAGTTATGTTTATTAAAAATTTTTTCCTCATATAGTTTTTCTTTTTAAGACTCTCTTAAATGTCTCCACATTTGTTTTTCACAAGAATCCAGAATATTTATTTTGTGGGATCTTAGATACAAATTTTGATATGTAACAAATGATATGACAAACTCAATATAAGTACCCTTCATTTTTTGGATGGTGGTTATAAAAAATACATTTATACTATTTTGTAGGTCACGATTGTAGTTTAATTGGTCGATTGTGCTTTTGCAGCATCACTGACAGACATCCTTTATGAGTAAATATTTAAGTGTTTGTATGTGTTCGAATATTTTTATGTATATAGAAAGAAGCCCTATAAAACGAGGAAAAAAATCATGAAAGCTCATTACAAATGAGGAAACATAAAGAGAACAATTTCCTGTCATAAACTCACATAGGATTTAATATATATATATATATTTTTTTTTTGTAAAGAGAAAGAATACATAATGCTAAAATAATAAGAAAAAAAATTGCAGTTAATTTAGAATAATTAATATTATTTTTTATTAATGAGTTCAAGAGGCAAACACTTCAAATTTTGAGGAGAATTATTTGCAATATAAGTAATTATTTATTAATGTGAAATTTATAAAAAAAACTTCTTGATCAGAGGAATTGTTAATGAATTCTTTTTGATAGCCAAGTAGTTTATGAAAATGTTATATGATCTTGGTCACCAGAGACTAAAAAATCTCCTAGAGTAAATAGAACCGAAACTAGTCACGTGACAGGTTCTCAGGGCTAGTGACCGGTCCCAGTTCCGGAACTTTATATGAGAAGAACCTGTCACTTTTACATGGGGTTGTCATTGGAGGTGGCTAATTAGCCCCTTGGGAAAGGCCACAGGATAGGTCCTAGGACTAGTCAAAGAGGACAGGTTCAGTAACGATTCATGTAATAAAAATTTTATAAAAATTCGGTAATTGTTTACATTTTAAACATTATTTTTTATTATCTTTATAAAATTATGTTTATTTCAATTTATAATTTTTCGTTAATGTCGATGGCGGCACACCGGCTCGAACCCATGTTCATATGAAGTATGTTATGTTTTATAGTCTTTAACGCTTACCACTCAGCCACTGATTGTTATTACGCGCGAGTTGCTAATTGCACACTTAACGAGCATGTTATAAATTAACTCTCAACTGTTAAATAGTGAGTGTGTTTGTGTCAACTGGTTCTCAATTGGAACTTTGGTGATGAGTTAGGTGTCTCAACTGGTACTCAACTGGTACAGAGGAACGGGGCCATTACTGCAATTGTCACAAAGGATCTCTAGAGCAATGTCGCAAGATTTTGCATACTTCCTTAAAATATATTTTTGCAATATCAAAAATTTATCTCAAATGACATTTAATTAAAAAATTCAAACATCTACATTGACAAATAAAAAAATATCTTCCACTTTAAAATTAAATTTAATTTCAATTTGTTTATAATTTATACCTTCCAAATACATACATGTATCGCAACAAACTACCGATTGATTACTAGTGTTGCAACTATAACCAAGATGATTATCATGATGCTGTTTTTTTCTTTCATGACTCCAGGTCATGTCTGAGGTTTATAACATATACCGTTATATTATTTATTTACTAAAAAGAAATAAAAATAACTCTAATACGTATCAAACAATAAAAAAAAAATATATATATTGATCTAAATTTTGACTTTAATTCAAAGAAAATAAATAGCATCAACACTATAGTCGTCGTCATCATCATCAGCAAATAGCCAAAAAGGGTAATTTTCAAAAGTATCTATAGAATGTATTTCGAAAACTTGGTGTGCATGTTGTTGGTCATAGAGTAAAAAGAGCAAGAGAGTTTGATTATATTTGATGTGAAACCCATCATTAAATTAAGACACACCATCATACATCGCATGTATATAATTATATTTTGATTTGATTTAGTTATATTATATACAAACAGATATAGTGTTTGTATGTACGGTTACTCTATTGCATTAGAATTTCAAAATATTTTGGTAAATTTGTTTTTACTCTTTGATTTCGATTTCGTTAAAAAATTTCATATTAAATGGATTTTCTAAAAACTAAATATTAAGGAGATTCAATTGACAAGAGATTTAATTGTTTTATAAATTTACTTGACCAGTGATTCAACTGTTTTCTAAGGCATTTTTTTGACAAATTCTTATTGCAAATCTAATATTGGCTTTAACATGTACATAGTTTTTTTTTTTTTTCCGAACTATATATAAATTTTATGTGAAATTTTATATGAAATTTAGGGACGAAAAAGATGTACGTGCTAAAATTATTAAAAATTTTCAAAAAAAATCCAATGTGGTCCTACAAAAAATTGGCCAAATGTTATTAAACAGTATCAGGTGAATTTGACAATTGATAGTAAATCTGGTACGGGAAGAAAAAATATCCACATGATATTGGGAAAGCCAAGAAAATTGAAAGCAAACTGGCAGATTTTTCACAGCTTTCGGGTAAAAATGTCGAGGAATATTGAAAATAAGTTTAGGACCCAAAAGCAGACAAAATTAAAAAGCAAGTCAAAGCAGTGGGCTCTATAAATACCGAAATATACATCAGAAATATTTGCAAAAAAAAGCTTCTTACTTTCATAAGAGAGCACAATGTGTCTACATATTTATGGTTCAATTTGGCATCATGTCACTACGGTAAAAAAGCTCTGGAGTGGTACCAAAACAATAACATAGTGTTTGTACCAAGAGAAGTCAATCCTCCAAATTGTCCGGACCTAAGACCAGTGGGAAATATTGGGCTCTTGTAAAAATAGAATTAAAGAGCACAAAAAAAGTTTCCCAAAATATTTGAAGATTTTAAAAGGAGATGGGCAGACTGCTGCAAAATAGCTGAAACAACTATCAAATCTCTAATGGAGGGGTTACCAGAAAAGGTCCACGGGTTCATAAGAAGTGGTTAGAACTATAAAAGTTAAATTTTTCTGTGATCTGTAGTACAGTATCAATTAAATAATAAAATCAAAACTAAAATCAACCGTTTACAAATTTTTTCGATCTCACAAAAATGAAATAAAAACATTTTTCAAATTGTGTTGATATGTACATTTCTATAGAAAGGTTGCAATATAACTCTTTTAATTTTAAAATAAATTTTACGGAGTAATAATTTTTATGACTACAAGAGGGCGCTAAAGACAGAGAATTTAAAACAAGTATTAATGAACAAAAAAGGCGTTTTTAATGAATTTAACTTTTTTTTTTTTTTTGATTTTCTAATTTAGTATTGTTATACCCTACACCGCCATAGGTAGGGATGGTATTTTGCGTTTGTAACATCCAAAAATATTGGTCTAAAACCCACCTTAATTTATACCAATCGGCTTAGAACCACTTTTTGAGTCGATTGTTGGTCTGTCTGACCATGTTAACATTGTAATCAAACTACAAGTCGCATAAATTAATGAAATTTGCCACACAGATTTCAAGGACGAAGCCTATTGAAATTAATTATGATCGATCCATTAACGATCATAAATCTCTTAAATATAGCAACATTTTATTGAAATTTGGCACACATTAGTTCCATATAAGACTAAATCTGTTTGCCGAATTTCATAAAAATTGGTTCATGATTGACCTTAGCTCCCATATAAACCCCTCTTCAGAAAATCACTTTAACGGACATAAAAGCCATTAAAATGTTAGTATCAAGTTAATATTCAATACAAATAAGTTTTATATAGATGTAAATTATAGTGCATAATTTCGCTTTGCCATTATAAGGCCCACTTTAGGGAATCACACAGCACTGAATAAATTTATATAAATGTTAGTATCGACGCAATATTCTGTTTATGTTTTATTTTACACTTCCCTCCCCGAATTTAGATGCACATATACAATGATATTGGGTATCATATGGTCGGGCTTGAAACGACTATATAATTCTTTCTCGTTTTTAAATATGATATTAAATATGAAAAAAATAATTTCAAAAATTTCTGAATTTCGTTTTCTTATTGTTTATGAATAAATTATGTTAAAATTTGTTTATGTTAAATGTTAGATATGCCTTGCCCCTATTAAATCAAATGTTGTCTGTTCTATAAAGAACTTAATTCCAATGGTTGTTGAAAATTTTGAAACTTTTTTGACAAGTATTTTATAATAAAAATGCTTTTTTCTCATTTCAGAATATATGGGAGGTAAAGGTGTCCTTGCTCCGATTTTTTCAAAACGTTTTATACATTCTAAAACTTTTATACATTATGCCAAGTTTCATGTGAATCACTTCAACAGTTTTGCCGTTAATAGTTTATATTTTCTATTACTTTTGAATACCCTTAATACATATTTGCTGCTACTCTTTTCTATCTTTTATTTCTACAACATACATCAATCGTTATACGAAAAAGCATTTGATTTATTTTCAAGGTTTTATTTTTAAAAACAGTTAAAATTACTTTAAAATCATTTTGATGTACATACATGTATGTATGTGAAGAGCATAAATTCAAATTCATAGTATTTAAATTCAAGCCAAAACCCTCTCAAAATAAAATATAAAAAGGATTTGCATGATGTTGACTTCTTTTTTGTTTTTTTTCTTGCTTTTAAGCCATTAATACTCATAAAATTTTATAGAATTTCTTTTGAAATATAATTTGATTATTTATAAATAATTTGCTTCCTGTTTCTTATACATTTATTCATTTCATGACTTGATAAATGTCTAGCAAAAATAAAGGGTGGTCTCGATTTGTTACTCGTCATACATTTTGTTTTTATCACTCACTGAAAGACTGAAAGCAAACAGTCGTTATTTTAACCAATCAATTTAGTTTTATTATTACGAGTATATATGTAATATATTTATTATTTTTGGTTGCAAATTGTCTTTTTTATTTTATGTGTATGTCATTTTGGTTATTTCGTTTTTTTTTTTTTTTATTTGTTAATGGTCAAGTAAATTAAGCAAATTGAGTTATGACCGACAAATGGTTTTTTGAGTGTATCACAGAAAGAAAATATTTGCATTTTAGTCATTTGTCACAAAAAATACGTTTCAATTGTTTTGACTTCTTTTCGTTTTTAATAATTTTTTATGTTTTTATTATTACATTGACTATTTAGTTGACCTTTGGCAGTTTGATTCATAAATTGATTATAAATAAAAAATATTAAGTACTTTTTTAAGGGTTAATTAAATTTGCTATTTTTATTTTAAACAAAAAAGTTTTTAGTTTTTACTTTAATTAGTTTTTAATAGCTTTTTGTGATCTATAATTAAAAGCACAATTTTTATATTGAAATGTATTTTAAAGTGACATTTATACTTACTAGATAATTTATAAAGAACATATTTAAATTATCCTTTTTTTTATTAAGTTTAAATATTTTGCATACCGTCCGAAAAAATAACGTTTATTTCGTTGGCAACTCAATGCAGAAGTTTTGACCGCCATCTGGTGATATGTAGGATAAGCCACTTAGCCAAGATAACAACCAAATACTTTGTTTATGAAAAAATACGCCAGGCGAATAAATTTTCTTGAACCAAACCAAAATGGTTTGCCAAAAACCATGAATGACACACAAACACCTTTCTTCTTTCTTCTTTCAAAAACGCAGGGTTTTGGTTTCCCGAAAACAATTGTGACGTCCAGGGGAAATACACATGTTTGTGTGTGGATGCTTCTACAAACTGAAAATTTAGATTTCGAAAACCAAATTGTCTTTTTGGGTTTTTTAACAAAGAAGTATTATTTTTTTTGCGTTCAAAAAGAGCAAAAAATCAGTCTTTATAAAATATCGTACAGAAAATAAGTTTTAAAAAAGTCAAAGTTTCTAAGAAAATAAGACTTCAATACTTCTGTGTTCTCAATAAAGACAAATTTTCTATAGGAATTGAGTCTTCAATAATGACAAATTTTCAACTCAATATAGAAACTCTTTACCGACATCTGGTGGATAGTCCTAAAAAAGACATATTATCTATATACAATAAGTCTTAAAAAGTCTTTCTGTAGAAAAATCAGTCCTTAAAAAACACATATTTTCTATGGAAAAATCAGCCTTTAAAAAACACAAAATTTGTCTTTCTATAGAATTTTTTTTTTTTTTTTTAAGACTGTTTTCTATAGAAAATTTTATCATTTTTAAGACTGTTTTTCTATAGAAAATTTTGTCTTTTTTAACAGACTGTTTTCTATAATTTTTATTTTTTTTTTTTTTTGTATTTTTAAAGACTGATTTTCTATAGAAAATCAATCCTTTAAAAATCCACAATTCCTGCAATAATAGTTTTCAAATATACCATGATTAAAAAACAATATTTAAAAATTTTAAATAATTTACAATTTTCTATTTATTCACATCAATCACATTATTTTTCAGAAAAAACACTACAACATAAAATTCTCTAAATCTTAACAAATCATTTATTCAATTAAACATTCAGCCTATTTTCATCGTTTCTTAATTGCCACCAACTAATTGACCATAATAGTTGGGGTATTGATTCAATTGTTGTTGTTGGGGTAATCCTTGGTAGCCATAAGGAGCATTGACAACTGTGGGTACATTTTCGGAATAGGCACCAGCAGATCCATAACCAGCTGCTGGAGGAGCACAGGGAGCAGGAGCCAAATTAGGTTGACAGCTGAACAAGTAATTTTTAGGGCAGGGAGGAGCTGGTATAGATGCAGCACCATAACCACCGGAAGCGCCACCACTTGAACCACCATAACCAGCAGCTGAGACAACAGCCAAACAAGCAGATACAACCAAAAATGAAGCGAAGAATTTCATGGTGATTTTTTGCGGTTTGTGTGATATGAGTATACAATGCAAAATGAATTGAAATGTACTGATAATATTTTCAGTTGGTATTGGAGTTTTTATATGATTTTTCATATTTTGTATTAATATTTGCGTAGGAAAGTTATTCAGTTTTTGTTATTTTGATTATTTTGTATGTTTAAGCATTTTTTTAAAGTTGTTGTTATATGTTCTTGGTGGTAAGTAATATTTTTAATATATTTTTAAAAAAATCAGTCATTGACTTATTTTATTTTTATGTGGCTGAAAAGAGCAGTGCCATCATTTTTGATATTAAAATTATTACATCAAATTAGGTCATTTGCTTTTTGTTTGGTAAACTTTGCATTGGGTGATTTTTTTAGATTGTAATAATATTTGTGTGTACATTTAGTCAAATATACATATTTATAATTCTACATTTGTGTAGATTTTAAAAGATTTATTTACTGATATTCACTCTTCTTTGTAACAGGTAAATTCTTTTTTTAAAACTTGTTTCTAAAAGAGCTAATTTTGTATAATATTTGTAATGTATATATCGACCATTCCAGGAAAGAACGCTCGAAAAAGTATATTTTTTTACTTGATGGCTTTTAATTTCGATAAAAACTTGTATACATAAACTCCATTAAGCCTTTTATCAATTTCGGTTTTCAGTTTTGTGAAATTACAAAAACTCGCGATTTAATTTCGCTTTTTAATTTTCTCAAAAACCAAAAAAATTTCAAAAGTATGAAATTTTGAATAGCAATATCTCTGGAAAGAATGTGAATTTTAATGATTTAAACGGCCTTAAAATTTCGCATATGCCGGATTTACGACGAACATTATAAAAATAAGAAAGATTTTTTAAAAATGCATTTTAATACAATTGCATTTTTCAAATGCATTTTTCTTTAAATATGCTATTCAATTATTTTAATATTTTAACATAAATGAAAAGTTTGGAATCTTTACATTAAAATAAAAGTTTCAAATTTTTGGGACGCGAAAATCTTATATTCATAATCCAATTTTTATAAAAACATGTTTAAAATTTTTCATATAATATTAATTTTTTTTTCTTGTTTTTGAAATTGTCTTTAAAATTCGTATAAAAGTTAACAAAATATAAAAAGTATGCAATTTTAAATACTCATATCTCTTGAAGTTATTGATGGATTTTTGTAATTTAAAAAGTATTTAAAAGGCCATTGCATATTTTTTGCGTAATTTAGTCAGCATTTCAAAAAACACGTCTTCGATCCATAATATTTTAAAAATATGAATGCAGTTTTTAGATGCATTTTTGTTAGTTGCGAATTTATTAAATTTTAATTTTTCAAAAATGTATTTAAAAATACTTTGTTTATTATAACTTAAAACAATAAATAGTTTGATACATAAAGTTTTCTATTTTTTAGGATTTTTTAAAAAATAACACAATAAATTTTTTTTAACAAAATACGTAAAGATACTCATAATACCAGAAAAATATAATTTTTATATGAAAACATTTAAACTAGTTGAAGAAGAGGGGAAATTATGCACAGTACATGTGTACGTCCCAAAAATTTGAGATTTTTATTTTAATGTAAAGATTCCAAAATTTTCACTTATGTTAAAAAATTAAAAAATTTGAATAGCATATTTAAAGAAAAATGCATTTAAAAAATGCAATTGCATTAAAATGCATTTTTAAAAAATATTTTTTATTTATAAAATATTCATGTTTAAGCTAACATAATTACAATTTAAACGCCGTTTAAATCACAAATTTATGCAAAGCCTTCCAAGAAATATTTGTATTTAAAGTTGTATACTTTTGAGACTTTTTAGCTTTTTTCAAAAGTGAAAAAGCGAAATAAAATCGCGAATTTTCTGAATATAGCGAATCTGAAAACAGAAATATTTACTTGGAAACTTGGTATTTTGGGCGTTCTTTCATGGAATGGACGATATATAAATTTTTTTTTTTTTTTTTTTGAAGAAATGCCTTCCTCAAACCAGGAAGATTTCTTGAAAATAACAATTCTTTAGGCACATAGATCTTTGAAATAAATTTTTTGGTAGAAATTTTCTTTACAATTTGTTAAACCAAATTATTCTTGAAGACTTATTTTCTATAGAAATTTTGTCTTTATTGAAGACTGATTTTCTATAGAAAATTTGTCTTTTTTGATGACTGATTTTCCATAGAAAATTTGTCTTTTTTGATGACTGATTTTCCATAGAAAATGTTTCTGTATTGAAGACTGATTTTCTATAGAAAATTTGTCTGTATTAAAGACTGATTTTCAACAGAAAATTTTTCTGTATTGAAGACTGATTTTTTATAGAAAAATTTTCTGTATTGAAGAATTTTCTTTAGAAAATTTGTCTGTATTGAGACTGATTTTCTATAAAAAGTTTGTCTGTATTGAAGACTTATTTCCTATATAAAATTTGACTTTTTTAAAAACTTATTTTCTATAGAATTTTTTTTTTCTTTTTTTCTAAGACTTATTTTCTATAGATTTTTTTCTTTTTTGAAGACTTATTTCATATAGAAAATTTATCGCTTCTGAAGATATTTTGTCTTTTTTTCTATGGAAAACTTGTCTTTTTTAAAGACACTTTTTCTATAAAAAATTTTCTTTTTTGAAGAAACTATTTTTTGAAAGCTATTTTTCTTTAGAAAATTTGCCTGTTTTGAAGACTATTTTTTTTTTAGAAAATTTGTCTTTTTTGAAGACAGTTTTTCTATAGAAAACTTGTCTTTTTTGAAGACTATTTTTCTATAGAAAATTTGTGTTTTTTTAAGACTACTTGGCTTTTTTTAAGGCTATTTTTGTCCGAAAATATGCTTGTTTTGAAGACTATTTTTCTGTAGAAATTTTTTTTGAAGACAATTTTTCCATAGAAAATTTTGTCTGTATGGAAGACTTATTTCCTATAGAAAATTTGACTTTTTTAAAAACTTATTTTCTATAGAATTTTTTTTTTTCTAAAAGACTTATTTTCTATAAATTTTTTTTTTTTTGAAGACTTATTTCATATAGAAAATTTATCGCTTCTGAAGATATTTTGTCTTTTTTTCTATAGAAAACTTGTCTTTTTTATAGACACTATTTTTTTTATTTTTCTCTAGAAAATTTGCTTGTTTTGAAGACTATTTTGCTTTTAGAAAATTTGTCTTTTCTGAAGACAGTTTTTCTATAGAAAACTTGTCTTTTTAAGACTATTTTTCTATAGAAAATTTGTCTTTTCTGAAGACTAGTTTTCTATAAAAAAATTAGTCTTTTTTGAAGACTGTTTTTCTATAGAAAACTTGTCTTTTTTGAAGACTATTTTTCTCTAGAAAATTTGTGTTTATTTTAAGACTATTTGGCTTTTTTGAAAGCCATTTTTGTCCGAAAATTTGCCTGTTTTGAAGACTATTTTTCTGTAGAAATTTTTTTGAAGACAATTTTTCCATAGAAAATTTTGTCTGTATGGAAGACTTATTTCCTATAGAAAATTTGACTTTTTTAAAAACTTATTTTCTATATAATTTTTTTTTTCTAAAAGACTTATTTTCTATAGATTTTTATATTTTTTTTTTGAAGACTTATTTCATATAGAAAATTTATCGCTTCTGAAGATATTTTGTCTTTTTTTCTATTTTTTTATTTTTCTCTAGAAAATTTGCTTGTTTTGAAGACTATTTTCCTTTTAGAAAATTTGCCTATTTTGAAAGCTATTTTTTTAGAAAATTTATCTTTTTTGAAGACAGTTTTTCTATAGAAAACTTGTCTTTTTAAGACTAATTTTCTATAGAAAATTTGTCTTTTCTGAAGACTATTTTTCTATAAAAAAAATTAGTCTTTTTTGAAGACAGTTTTTCTATAGAAAACTTGTCTTTTTTGAAGACTATTTTTCTCTAGAAAATTTGTGTTTATCTTAAGACTATTTGGCTTTTTTGAAAGATATTTTTGTCCGAAAATTTGCCTGTTTTGAAGACTATTTTTCTGTAGAAATTTTTTTTTAAGACAATTTTTCTATAGAAAATTTGTCTTATTTGAAGACCATTCTGCTATAGAAAATTTATCTATTTTGAAGACAATTTTTCTATAGAAAATTTTTCTTTTTTGAAGACTATTTTTCAATAGAAAATTTATCTTTTTTGAAAACGATTTCGCTATAGAAAATTTGTTGTTTTTTAAGACTTTTTTCTGAGAAAATTTGTCGTTCGTGAAGATTATTTTTCTATTGAAAATTTGTCGTTTGTGAAGACTATTTTTCTATAGACAATTTATATTTTTGGAACATTTTTTTTCTATAGAAAATTTTTCGTGTTACAAAACTATTTTTGTATAGAAAGTTTATCGTTTGGGAATACTATTATTCTATGAAAAGTTTGTCGTTTTTGAAGACTATTTTTTTCATTGAAAGTTTGTCTTTTCGAGGTCTTTTTCCTATGGAAATTTTTTGAATACTTTGTTCCCTTTTCAAAGACTATTTCTCTGTGAAAAAGTAGTTTTCTATAATAAATTTGTTTTTAGTAAACTGATTTTCTATAATTTTTTTTTTAAGACTATTTTTCTGAGGAAATTTGCACTTTTTTAATGAATATTTTTTAATAGAACATTTTTCTTTTTTGAAAACTATTTTTCATTTAAAAGATTTTTTTCTCTTTATGACTATTTTTCTGTAGAAAATTTGTCTTCTTTGAATATTTTCTACAGAAAATTTGTGCTTTTTGGTGAATTTTTTTTCTATAGAAAGTTTTTCTTTTTTGAAGATTATTTTTCTACAGAAAATTTGTCGTTTTTTAAGTAAAAATTTTAACCAAATATTTTTTTTTCAAATATTTATAAAATTTTATTAAAATTAATATCAATGGCCAAATAACAAAAAAATTTTTAAACTTAAACTAAAATCTTTAATCCATTCCAAGAGTTACTTAATGATTTCCATAGTAGCTGGGTACTTGCAATAAATGTTGTGGTACACCTTGGTAATTGTAAGGAGCATTTAGAATAGTGGGTACATTTTCGGAATAGGCACCAGCGGATCCATAACCAGCTGCAGGAGGAGCACAAGGTGCTGGAGCTAAGTTGGGTTGACAGCTAAACAAATAGTTTTTGGGGCAGGGAGGAGCTGGTATAGATGAGGCACCATAACCACCGGCAGAAGCAAAAGCCAAAGAAGCAATTACAGCCAAAATAGTAGCGAATACTTTCATGATGATGATTGTAGTTTTTTTGTTGAAGTTACTAAACAATATGAATTGAAATGAACTGATAATTAATTCAATTGAGGGGGGAGTTTTTATATGATATGAAATAGTAAGCTTTGTAGGTAAATGTGGGTTCAGTCATCAGTTTTAACATAAAATCTAAAGTAAGCATTATTTATTTTTGCATAGTAAAGGTAGTTATTTAGTTTATAATTATGCCGTTGTCAAAAGATTTAATATGAATACTTGGTTGAATATAATAGTATTTTTTTAATAGAGAAATCAGAATATTTTTTAGTATTTCTATATTTTTTTCCCAAAAATTCCCTAAAAGAGCATTAAATTTTGTGAGTAAATCATAACATATTCATGCCAATAAAAACCAAAACAAATTCTTAATACTTCAAAAAATTTCTAAGAAAATACCCCTAAAACAATTAACAACCAACAACGTCATCAATACATGCCAGAAACAACATCTCAAATGTAAAATAGATTGTAGAAAAAATAACAACAAAACATTTTACGATTTGAATACTTACGTATTTGAAAACAAATAAAATGAAAAACACAAGAAAAAATAAAGGAAAATATCTTTTTCACGAAATTTTCTATGTTGATTTTGTTGTTGTTGCTGTGGTCTCGTTGATCTTGTTGCGAATTGAAATTTGAAAAAAATAAATAAAAAAAATTAACAACAACATTTTTGTCTCTGTCGCATCGTTTTGACTGAAAATATCAAATCAGTTGAAAATTTTATCTTATGGATTTCGGATGTGCGCGTTTTAAAGGGGGGATAGAGAAAACGAAACAAATAATTTTGTGATATATTTTCTTTTGTTAAATAAAGAATTTAAATAAAAAAATATTAAAGAAAATAAAATTAAAGTGTTAGCGAATAAATAAAAATTACTACTAAAAAGTTTATCAAGCCTTAAAGAAGAATAAAATTTATAAATAAAAATCTCATATAAAAAAGTCTTTTGAAAGAGATAAAAGAAAATTTAAAAAAAGTGTTATTTTTGTTTAATAAATAATAAATATAAAATTTGAATTTAACAAATTGCATAATTAAAAGTGTTTTAAAGAATTGCAAAATATATTAAAAAATTGTTGCAAAATATTAAAAAAAAGTTTCTAATTTCCCTTCAAAAATATTAACAACATGAAGAAACTCCATTTAGGTGGCGCCAAACACAAGGCCAAATCTTATAAACCTTTTAAAAATAAAAATCGTAGGGTAAGATTTATTAATTTAAATTTTAATTTCAAATATTTTCTCAAAATTATATTTAGTTATAAAAATAATTTAATTTGTATTTAGTAATACTTAAAATATTTTTTTTATCTAATACACTTTTAGCATCAGTTAGTAAATCATTTGTCTGAGTACATTTAGTTGTGGTTAACCCCCTCCTACTAAATATTTGCAAAAGTTGTTAGCCCCTGGTCCATTTATTTGTTGAATTGTCAGGTCCAAAAGAAAAGATATTTTTAACCACTACATGATGTTTGTTCATTTAGTTTGAAATTCTTTTATTTTATTTCATTTCATTTAATTTTTTTTTTTTTTGTTTTGTATCTTTCATTTGGTATTGTTTTTTTAAATTTTTTATTTATTTTTCTCAATGGCCTTTTTATCACACACTCACTTGTGGCTGTCTCAAGTTTATTAGAACAAAAAACGAAATACATTTTTTTTCTTAGCTATTTATTGTCTTCAAATGATACATTTTTATAAACAAAAAATAGATATCTTTTTGTTTTGTTAAATGGAAAATTATTAACTTTGTTACGAATATGAAAGATAAACAAAATTATGTTTGAATACAGTTTGCATATTGTCAGTAAGAATGTCTTAAATCAAAATTTAAGATTTTTAATTGATTGCAAATTCCTGAAATACATATATTCTGGATAATTCTTTATATATACTAAAATGTTATATTCACTTTGAGAATAAGAGATAAGCGTGACATAAAAAAAAACAAGCGCAAATATTCGGCCTGGCCGAATCTATATACCCACCATCAACTTTTTCACATTTTAAGTTATATTAGAGAAGGAGGTAAAGTGGGCAGTATAGTGGGCGGGCCACGCCCATTTTTTGTTTCCGAGTTTGAATTAGTCCTTGAACTATTTGAACAAAATTTCATTGATTTTCACCTTATATGGGAGGTGGGCGGTAAAGTGGGCGGACCACGCCCATTTTTGGCTTCCGAGCTGATATCGATCCCCAAACTATATGTGCAAAATTTCGCAATCGTACATGCTTTTGTTGCAGAAATATCAGCAGAAAAGTATAAAACGGACACCCTGTGTTTCTAGTTTTTAGGAGGTAAAGTGGGCAGTAAAGTGGGCGGGCCACGCCCATTTTTTGTTTCCGAGTTTGCATTAGTCCTTGAACTATTTGAAAACAATTTCATTGATTTTCACCTTATATGAGAGGTGGGCGGTAAAGTGGGCGGACCACGCCCATTTTTGGCTTCCGGGTTGATATCGATCCCCAAACTATATGTACAAAATTTCGCAATCGTACATGCTTTTGTTGCAGAAATATCAGCAGAAATGTATAAAACGGACACCCTGTGTTTCTAGTCTTTAGCCCATAACTTTTTTGTTTGTGAACCGATTTTGCCCATTTTCAATCCCAAATAAACCTTATATAAGACAAATATTTGTGCCAAATTTCGTCTCCCTACGTTGCTCCGTTCGAGCGCTATCCTGCTTTCAACAGACGGACGGACATAGCTAGATCGACTCAGAATCTGACCAGGATCCAGAATATATATACTTTGTGGGGTCTTAGATGATTCCTTCAACATGTTACACACGGAATGACAAAATCAATATACCCCCCATCTTTTTGATGGTGTGTATAAAAATAACTAGAAAATGTAATTAAAAAAATGTCAACATTTATTTTTCGCTATACGTTAATTTGATAAAGAGTACTTTGAACTTACTTTGGATTGATACTAGAATAACTTATACTGGGTCAGTTTTTTTCGAATCTCTTATTTTTACTTATAACACTATTTTAGTAAATGATTAAAATATTTTTTTTTTTTTTATTGATATAAAATTGGCTAACTATAAAAATTTTAATTAAACAATCAGAGTTTATAAAGAAATATTTTTATTTACTCTACTGTAGTTTGAAAGGTTTCAATACCGAATTCGTTAATATAAACTAGTCAACATTGTCCAATACAAATATGACGACACAACAATTTAAATCTTTCGAGAAATATATACTTGATTAATATTATTAAAAAGTAAAGGTGTATCTAAGTTACTTACAGGGATTAAAATTGTGTATTAACTATTTTTCTGATTACTAAAAACTAAACAGCAATATGTTTAGTCTTAGTTTTTAAAAGGAAAGTAATTTCAAATATGAAAATTTATTTAACTGTCGCTTATATTGAACTAAAAATATTTTTGTAAATATAAAATATTTCAAATTGCTTTTAGTTTAATAAAAATAATAATTTGAATATACAATTTTCTTAGCTTAGAAAATTTTACTAAAAAATAAATGAACATTTGAACATTTTAAATTTATGAGAAATTAAAGTTTGAAAAATGAAAATTTTAGTTTTATGAGAAATGATTTTTTTTTACTAAAAAATGTAAAATTTACTAAAAAAAATAAAATGTAAAAGAGGAAATTTTTATTATATTATACATAATTACACGTTATTAGAATAAATATTTATGTATTTTATATATTTTTCTCAATAAATTAACTGAAATGGAACCAAATTGATGTTAATATGCAATCCTTTTTAGACTGAATACATATTTTAGTAAAATCTGTCATGGAATCGTAACGTCATAACTTCTCTTAAATCAGACTTCTTTTAAATAATGTTATAATAACTTTGGTTTGATTTTTCTCCGTATTTTGAGAGACACAAGCTTTTTCACAGTTGGAAAGTGTTTCATGAAATACATAAGTACGCCATTTTAAGTGAGACTATCGAAAGTGTTTCCAAATTTTTACTCATAAAGAATTTTTACAGAAATTTGTTGGCCTGTGTGAACTTGCTGTCACAGATTTTTTATAGCATGTCAAATATGGTGGTCAAAAAAATATTTAACTATAAATACAGAATTATTTGTTTGATTTAGAAAAATTAAAGACTGCCGACTAAAATTACTTTTAATTATTTAAGCTTTTTATTGGGTTATGCGAAATTTTGGAATTTTTATGACATCTGCAATTTTCGATAAGATTTCGGAATATGGATGGGATTTTATTATTTTGGATTTCGGTGAAATTTCGAATTTTTGGGCAAATTTGGATTTTATTTGTGACAATTCGAAATTGTGTATTTTTGGTAAAATTTTTATTTTTTTTTTTAAATTTCATATTTTTGTAAAATTTAAAATGTTTGGTGAAATTTTGGATTTTTAGTGAAATTTAAAATTTTTGGGAAGTCTTTATATTTTTGAGAAATTATGAAGTTTTGCAGAATTTTTGTATTCTTGGTAAAATTTTGGATACTAAAATTTTGTGCAATATTATCTATAATGCACCAAATATTAAAAATTAATTCTTCTAGACAAATGTGTTTGAGTTTTTTGTCTAATTTGTTTAACATGCTACATACATAGCTGGAAAAAAAAACATCATAAAGTCAACCATTTTAACCAAAAAATTTCGGCCACAAGTGCAGTTAAATTTGGTTGTTATGGTTTAATAAGCTCATTTTTAATTATTTTACACAATTCAAAGAATTTGCTTTTTGTAATAAAAAATTTAATTTCCATTTTTTTAACTTAAAATGAAATTTCGTTAGTTTTTTTTAGTAAATTTTATTAAATTTCTCATATAATTTTAGTTACAATTTTTTTTGTAATAAAAATTAAATTTCTCATAAATTTTTAGTTTTCATTTTTCAAATTTTCATTTCTTTGAAATTATAAATAATTATAATTTGAATATGTGAAAAAGCTACAAAAACTAAAATTTTAAAATTCAATTTTAAATTTTAGCAAAATTATTTTATTCTGTTGGCTAAAAGCATAAATGAAAAATTAAAAATTTTGATAATTTAAATTTGAATATTATTAAAATGTTTATATTTGAAAAAATTTTATTTATAATTATGAAACAGAAACTAATTTCTCTACTAATTTAGTAGTTTTTTAATCCCTGGTTACTTATATGAAATCCAAAGAAAGATACCTTACTTTAGTCCTAGAATGAATAAATACGAAGTTTGGAAGCCTACCTGAAGTTTTCTTTTTTCTAAAATAATGGTATGAAATTTACCAAAATTTGTGGCGGAAAATGGATTTACTGCTTGAATATTAATCATAATTCGACCAAAATTTGTGATTGCAGTTAAATATATATTTTTTGTGAGTCTGCCAATTTTTATTTGAATCGGAACAAGAACGCCCCATGTATCCTGAAATGAGAGAGACGCATTTCTGCTTAATATACTGTTTTTAATTTTACAAAAATAAGGACTGCGCACGAAAAAATCTGTGCATGCAAATCTGTTATAGAAACTAAACCAATGGAAGAATTTTTTTAAAGTGACATTTTTATTAATGACTGTTATGTTCAAGTTCTAAACATCAAAGAATAAATTACTTCCTGTTGGTTTTTAAGGAAATATCTGATATTTTTCAGAATTATTCCAATTAAAGGTTTATTGTGTTTAGGTTGCTTTTTTCTCGAATAAGTCCACTTATTTTTAAACTCTGTTTCATTCTATGCTGAGCTTTTAATGTCATTTAAATTATTTTTAACTAGAGCCCAATATCTTTCAAATGCAATGAGTTTCGGACAATTTGATGGATTAGCCTTTTTCGGTACAAACTCTTACAATTTCTTTCTTACAACTCCATTGTTTTGTTGTTGTAATGAGAAGAATCGGGAACAGGCCTGAAAACAGCGGATACATTGTATTTTCTTAGGAGAGAGAGAAGTCTTTTCCAAAAGCACTAATTCACGTAGAATTCTGTGGTAATGCAACAATTTTTTAAGAATGAAGTGCTTTATTCCCGCTTCTTTCCAAAAACTTTCCAAATTTCTGCCAAAATCCTTCTAGCATCTGCGACATAGAATTCCTGGCTAGGAAATTAAAAAATTTATGAAAAAATTCGTCTGAAGTACTTTCATGTTATTTTTTACCTCCAAATTCCTGCCTGCGGTTCTGTTAGGTTTTTTTTCTTACTTTCTACGTCTTCAGGCTAGATTTCCTTCCAAATTTTCTGATAAAGATTCAAAGAAATTAATTTTTTGTTTCACTTTTCTTCTAGAGATAATATGATTTTCTCTCAAAATCCTTTCTATTATGTCTGAGTCCTACAGCCTGAAGATACTATTTGTCTTCCATTACCAGATTACCATTCAGTGATCATGACTTCTTTGTATAATATATGACTAATACAAGATTTCATGAAAAATTTGAATTATGTGTTTAGGTGTTTTTTTTTTGCTAAATTTCCATTTTAAGAAAAACCAATTTTGCTATTACCATGAAACTTAGCACATGATTAGTTAGCATAATGGCAAAAATAAACCAGTTAACAGAGTTATTAATTTTTCATCACATCAAAAGTTATAAGCCCAAGAGTATGAGCTGATTTTTTCGTGCGCAGTCCTTAGAAAGAGGTGTCGAAGAAAGTTGAAACTTGGTACATATATTACGTTTGACCCAAAGTAAATATGGGCAATTCTCATTTTACGTTTGCCTTTATGAAACCGACCTTAAACCTAAAATATTTTTTTAACATCTGATCTTTATAAATAACTTTTGACGCAATTATGTTAACAACACTTGTTGATGTAACAGAAAAAAATCCAAGACCTGAAACACTTCCATGTAGTGCCGGCAAGCACTCAAAGTCAAAAAATCTAAAAAAAGTGTAACTAACAAGTTTTTTTCTTTCTTTTTATTGCATAAATGTTCAATTCTTCTAATGTAGGCTATAACCCGTGTTGCCAGGACTTGAGAAAAAAGGAAGCTAAATTAAACTTTAAAAAAGGTCAGAAAAGGCTAAATGTTTCAAAAAATAAAGCCAGAAAAAAGCTAATATATTGTTTTATTAAAAAACGCACTTATTTTTTTGTTCTTATTAGTTTTTAATATATCTTAAAGATTTTTTAGAGAATTTATAAATATAACCTAAATAGTATCTATGGGTAATAAAGTTTGTTCAAAAATAATCATAATATTTTTGTGGAACGATGCGCCGCAGCCGAAAATTTTCGCTAAATATAAATAATTAGGATTTTTCTGCGATTTAATATACAAAAATGCTTAAATATATGATTCTGTTAAAATAAATTTAGTAAGTTTTTAGCCTTTTTAAGGCTATATTTAAAATCAAAAAAGGCTAGAAAAAAAGCTAGAAGCTAAAACGAAAATTTTGAGGCTAAAAGCAAAATAAAAAGGCTAGATTTAGCCTTAAAAAGGCTAAACTGGCAACACTACTATAAACACTTGTAGTAAAAGACCAGCATGGATTTTAGCGTGCCGTTAACCAGTGTCAAATTGTGTTCTACAAAAGTCATGAAACCAAATTTTAAAAAATTTTAAAATTTTTCAGTTTTTTCACTAGGGATTTTACGCCATTTCGGATATCGCAAAATTCAAAGTAGAACCAATTATCTCTTGAAATTTTTTATCATTTGACATATATCTCGTTAATGAGCCCTTAAGAGAAATGCTGTAGGAGGTAGCCAAAAAATTGCTCCAAGAGGTGCCTTATTCGCGAGGCGCACTCGCAATGTTATTTCAATGAAGCTATAGTATTGCGTTATCAAAGAAGGTTTCCAAATTACATTTTAAAATCATAGTGTCATTTTAAAATATTAATTTTCTAAGAGTGTATAGTAAATTAAAATTTGAAATTTTACATATTTTGTTGTAGTGGATTTTGGCGTTATAAGTCAATTTTAGTCTGAAATTAGTTTACTTACGCAGAAAATGTAATTTCACTAAAAATATTCAACAACGGTTTTCATGGGCTAAGAACGCGATGTTTCTAGTTTAACATTAACCGTCGAGGCACACCCATGGCGCTAATTAAAATTTGCGATGATATATGTCAATCTGTAGCCGCTTCAATATCCTATATCAAAATCAATATGGCGTTCGAAAAAAAAGGTACGATTTTGCATTTAATGCAACTTTAGATATTTGAGTAAGTGCAATTAAAAAAATTTATATAAATGATATTGTCTTATGACTTATTTAAAAAAAAACAAAAAAAAAAAAATGATGAATTTTGTAATAAATGGATGAATATGAACAAGACTACATCACTAAAAATTTATTTTGCAAAGTTTATAAGAAGCTTTAATAATTATTATATCGCTAATATATCCACGCATACTAAACATATCGCGATATTTTTAATTTGTATTTAAGATACAGCATTGTAGAGTACATAAATGCAATAATTTTTGATTTAGGACTGTAAATAGAATTTTGGCAATTGTTTATACATTTTTATCTTAAACCTCAATAACATTGACGCCATTCGGTAAAAGTCATTCACGCGAAAAGATTTATGTTCCACTAGAGCCAAGGAATATTGGTACTAAATATCAAAATTTGCGGTAGCCATTGGAAATAGGTGTTTTTTATGTATCAGACAACATTTTATTTAATAAGAGCAAAGGCATACCTCTCACAAGCTCTACCTTTTTTTAATATTATTTTAATTTCTGCACCCACACTTAATCTTAAGTGACTTATTAATTTGCCTAATTTCGCCCGATTTCCGGTGCAACATTTTTATTTTTCTTAATTTTCAATATGGTATTAATTTTTAAAACAATGTTGATTTAACTTCACCAGATACTTCAACATAAAGAACTTTTTGACTTTTGTATAAGAAAAATAAATTTAGAAATTTGTTGAATTATTTTTTTTTTTTTATTACTTCATCGAACTCATGTAATTTTTGTATTAAAATTTAAAAATGCTCTATAATTAGCGCCATCTGGATATATTTTTCTGTTCCCTAGACGCATTTCATCAAAAAATTAATTTTGGAAACATTTTTCCCTAAAACAGTTTAAAACCTGCTTTTTGGTTCATTAATATTTACTTTTAATTCTCCGACTTTAGCGCCCTCTAGTAGCCACCAAAATCACTTAAAAAAAATATATATATATATATTTATAAATTGTATGATCTATATTTCATTTTTCTAAAAAAGTATAAATCAACACACACAGAAAAAAAAGTACATATATTTAAAAATTTTGACCATAAATATTATGAATCGAACATGACTTTTTTTCCCAAACTTTTTTCATAAAAAATTAAAATTGGTTCATAAATATTATTAAATTGTTTTTTATGAAAATTTTAGGAATTTTGCAATAATTTTCTTAAATTTTGATTTATTTTTATAAGATTTTAATACAATGCTAAATAAAAATAGTTAAAATAGAAAATATTAGTAATTCTAATGGCAATATTCTAAGAAATAGTTGTTAAAAAATAATGTTTAGAAATTTGCACTAATTTGCACAAATTTGATTTCATTCTATAGCATATACGAGTATGTAGATAATTTTGTTAAACAGCGATTCTTCTGTGGAATGATTCCAGTATGAAGCTAAAAATAATTAAAAAATAAAAATTTTCCAAAAAAAATTTGAAACATTTCATTCCAAATGAAAATATTAAATAAAATTCAAACAATTTGTTTAGGTCTTCTTGACTTTTGATTCATAAAGAAAAAAGTTGTAATATTTAAAAAATTATTCTTAAATATTATGAACTAAAATCAATGAAACTAAATTTCTATATTTATATACAAACTTTTTTCTGTGCATTTTGAAAAATATTTTTATTTTGATTTTTATATATGGAACAAAGCACTGTGACACATGGGGAGCAGTGTTGTCAGTTTAGCCTTTGTAAGGTAAATCTATCCTTTTTATTTAATTCGGGAAATTACTTATATTAGACATTTCGCCAATTTTGGATCAATAATTTTACTAAGAGTTATGAGGTTATGAGTCAGAGTGATTCTGAGTCCAACGGTAGACTTTAAGGTGGGGATGTGATGATTTTTTCTGTGCGCTACAAAAATAAGCACAAACTCAAAAAATATACGAACTTTTTTGTATATTTTACACATTATTAGGAATATTTAAAATATATATATATATATATATATATATATATATATATATATATATATATATATATATATATATATATATATATATATATATATATATATATATATATATATATATATATATATATATATATATATATATATATATATATATATATATATATATATATATATATATATATATATATATATATATATATATATATATATATATATATATATATATATTTTAAATAAAATTTAGTCCCAGAACAATTTATATTGCATTTTTTAGAAAACATTTTTATTATGAAAGGTGAAAAAAAAAAATTAAATTATGAATACAATTTGAAATGATATTATTTTCAAATGAGTACATTCATAGAAGACATATTAATTTTTTATATGCAGTTTAAATCATAAAAATCCGTTAACAGCTTTTAGAGATATTGATATTTAAAGTTACACACTTTTCTAATTTTTTGTCTTCGGAAAATGAAAATCGTTAATAAATTAGCGAATTTTTCAAAATTTAAAAAAAATAATAAAAATTAAGATATTTAAATGCCTGGTATGCGTATGCCAAATATTAGCAAAATCGGAAGACATAAAAAATATTTTTGGGCGTTATCTCTTGGAATGTATGATATGTATATTTATGAATTACAGTATAAACTCGATAATCCGAATAATTGATTGCAGACCCCTATCCGGATTATTAAATTATCCGGATTATCAAGATTTTTTTTCCTGATACTTTTTGGCGAAAATAACCATCAAAATATAATAGCTTTCTAGTGTTTGAAACATTTAAAGTATCAACTTCAAGTTTTTCATCTAGAAACAATGTATATTTTAAATTTTTTTTTTTTTTTATTTTATCTGCAAGAAAAACCAACTTGTATATACTCCTTTTAGTGAACAAATTTTGAAACAAAACTTGTCGGTAAACAATGAAATTGAACTACAGTAAATTCTCACATATTAATTCTAATTTTATTTTTTAAACTGTACTAAATTTAAATAAAAAAATTACTTTTTATAGGCAATCCGAATTACAAAGTTGCAATCAACCCGGATTATAGAATATGTAATGAGGTGGAATAATCCGGATTATCGATGTCCGGACTATCGAGTTTATACTGTATATTCCAAAATTCCCCTCTTCAATATAAGTTGCTTTTGAAATTTTGGTGACGAATACTTCATTTTATCAATTTTGTTACGTATTCGCGTATCAATTAATTAAGAATAAAGACGTTAAAATATTAACTTGTTTATACAAACTATTTGAAATCTTAAATTATTAAATCGTGTTCATTTAAATAACACTTCACTGTAATCACTTAATATTCTATATTTTGCTGATTTTACATAAAATATTTTTGTTCATTTTATAAAAAAAAAGAAATACTCGTACTCGTACTCGTAGAAAGACAACAAACGTGGACAAAAAATACTACAACAATAAAAAATTTTGAAACTATAAACAAATAACGTAAAAAAATATGCAACTTAATGTGAAAAGCGTGCCACTATTCTCTAAATATAGTAAAATATACAAACATATAATTACAAAAATACTCTAACACACTCGTATTTATTATGTATGTATATATATATAAAAAAATACTATAAAAAATATGTAGTAGAATATTGAACTCATTTGGGAAGTGAGAGGGATTCAAAATAAAACAGCAACAACAATAATAATGTTAAATATTCAGCAAATAAATTTGGAATAGCAACAACAACAAATGAAACGAATAAAAATTTAATGTTGTTGTTGCTAATATTAATAAATAAACAATTAAAGACCAGAAATATGTTATTTTTGCCAAAAACATAGAAAAACAGTGGAACAATTAGAAACTTTTAGCAAGTATGAAGTAAAAGATTTTTTATTTATAATAAAATTTTAAATTAAAAAAAAAAGAGAAAGATATAGTCGGTCAAGCCCGCCTATATAGTACCCTACAACACAGTGGGGTCAAACGTAAATTTGTTGGTAATAAATCTGTATCTCTTAAACTACTGGTCGGCTTAAATTTAAATGTATGGAAAAGCTGTAGAGGAGGGCCTAAGCTTTCAGCAAAATTATCTTGTAGCCACCCTGTGATATTACAAGATAAGCTACAGGGTCTCAAAGCTGACTACCTCGAGTATGTAAAAGTTTAAAAAAATCGTAACTTCTACAAATGAAGTTCGATTTTAAAGATTTTTATATTTCTGTAAATTGCTTAGAAGGCCAAAGAAAAAATAGGCTTACTTATTTAAGTTATCTCTTAAAGTTAAAAAAAATATTTACACTTGAATTTTGAATTTTTGATTTTTTGCCTAGACTTTCTTTGGTTTTTCGAAAATAACTCCTGAGGTATATGAGGTAAAATTTTTTTAAAAATATTCTGTGATTAACTATACATTTAAAAATAATATGCTTTTTTGATTATCTCAATCCGTCTAGTCGAGAAAAATATTCAAAGTCAGCACTCTAAAATGATTATGAAAAATGGTTATTTTTGCCAAAATTATAGTGAAATTTTTTCACTTTTTTCTCAAAGTTCCGTTAAAGAAAAAAATTGCTTCTTTGTAAATTTCAAAAGATAAGACTTCATAAACGGATAATAAAGAAATTTTGAACCGATTTAAGCTTGCACCCTACATCTGGCATGACCGAAAATGGTCAATTTTAGAAAAAGGTTTAAAAAGGTTTAAAAAGAAAAATTATTTAGAACGATCTGATACTAAACTGCTTCCCGCCCGGTCATCAACGAGTGGAAATTTTACGAAAAAATTAAATTTTTTCAACGTATTTTTTTAATTGCATATAAAAGCATATTTGCATAACATTTTTGCCATTGTTTCTTATGTAGTGTATAGAATATATATCAATATTGCATTCCCGCAAAAATCATTATGTAGTGTATAGAATATATATCAATATTGCATTCCCGCAAAAATCATTAAAAAAAACTTTACAAATAAATTTTTGGCAATTTTTCAAAATTAAAAAATATAAAAACTAAAAAAATAATGTTTTGTGAAATTAAACTCCTCCTACTTTCCAAAAACTTATAAAATATCATAAGAATATAAAAATAGCCTTATTTATCAATTCATTGATGTATAATATGTATATATAGATTGTTTTAAAAGCATTATATAATGGTGTCAAAGCTGACCATTTCAAATCTGACCAAATCAAATCTTACTAAATTCACTGTTTTACAATATATCCATATGTGCGTATACGTAACACACAACTGTTTTGGTGCGTTTGGGTTGTTGAACGAGATAATATTCGTAATAATCGCTTATATTTATTAAATATTTTTTATTTTTGAAAAATTGCCAAATATCGGGTTTTAAAGACTTTTTAATGATTTTTGCAGAAATGAAAGACTGATATATATTCTATACACTACATAAGAAATAATGGTAAAAATATTGTGGTAATACGCTTTTTTATGCAATTAAAAAAAGTCGTTTAAAAAATTTACTTTTTTCATGAAATCTGCTCTCCTGCATTCGTTTTTGGCCAGGCGGAAAGCAGTTTAGTGTTAAATCATTCTAAATAATTTTTCTAATAAACTTTTTTCTAAAATTTACAATTTTCGACCAATGCTGGATGTAGGGTACAAGCTTAAATCGGTTCAAAATTTTTATATTAGCCATTTGTGAAGTCTTATCTTTTGACATATATAAAGAAAGAATTTTTTTATTAACGGAACTTTGAGAAAAAAATTATAGAATTGAACAATATTTTTGTTAAAAAATTGGCATTTTTCATACTAATTTCAGAGTGCTGAATTTTAATATTTTTCACGTCTAGACGGATTGAGATAATCCAAAAATTCTTTCAGCATATTATTTTGGAATATATAGTAAATCACAGAATATTTTTAAAAATATTTTACCTCATATACTTTAGGACTTATTTCCGAAAAACCAAAGAAAGTCGAGGCAAAAAATCAAATACAAAATTCATGTGTAAATATCTTTTTAACTTTAGGAGATAACTTAAGTGAGTAAACTTATTTTTTCTTTGGCCTACTAAGCACTTTCCAGAAATATAAAAATCTTTAAAATCGAACTTCATTTGTAGAAGTTACGATATTTTAAAACTTTTACATACTCGAGGTAGTCAAATTTGACACCCTGTAGCTTATCTTGTAATATCACAGGGTGGCTACAAGATAATTTTGCTGAAAGCTTACGTCCTCCTTTAGAACTCTTTTATAAATTTTAATTTAATCGGACCAGTAGTTTAAGAGATACAGATTTATTACCAACAAATTTGTGTTTGACCCCACTGTGCAACATTGCGTACGCCAAAATACAAGGTTTACATGAACGGACAGACGGAAAGACATCGTCGTTAAATCGACTCAGAAAGTGATTCTAAGCCGTGATTCTAAGGTGTGGGTCTTAGACCAATATTACAAACGCATAATACCTTCCCCACCTATGGTTATGTAGGGTAAATATATTTTATTAACATTATTCACAAATTGTAAACTTAATCGAAAACATAATTAAGTCCAGGTTCACACTAGGCGACATGTTCAAGCGACAGCTATTGTTTGTAACAACAACACAAACAATTATTGTTTGTACAGCATGTCGCATAGTATGAACCTGGACTAAAACGTTTTGTTTCAAACATAGCGGAAATGAAGTTTTATTCCTAAGACCTTGACTTTTGATCTTAAAACATTTCAAATAAATATGTGACTCTTATGTTTTGTATATTTTGTGTAGATCGTATTAAACACATTCTACTTTAGTTTCAAAAATATTTAAAGACAACAATAATTGAAATAATTTATTTTTCAACAATAACAAAAAAAAAAAAAAAAAAAAAATCGGAAATGAAAATAAATACAAATAAATACAATAGGTATCATCATCCTTCTTCTCGTACTTAATAAATCATAACATTTTGCGTAAACAAAAATCTGTGATTTTAACCTGCTCCCCCGATTCCACTACTCACAGCCACTGACACACTCTCATTAGTCAGCAAATGGCAAAACCATAAAAACACATGGCCAAAATAATTAAGGAATTTATTTATTTTCTTAAAGAAAATACTAAAAGAAAACATGTTTATAGGTAGAAATGAATGAGGAAAAAAAATTAATATGATAAATAAATAAGAAACATTCAAGTTCATTACGAGTTGTGTTCGAATATTTTGTGGAAAAGCACAATAAACAAAATGGAATAATAAAAGATAAAACTATGACAGCTATACGAAAGATACGAATGTTTAATAGAGCAAATAGAGAGTAATTGCGCCTAAATGGAAAACAACTCTGTTTTTAAATTTGACATTTAAAATCGACATTCGTATAACACAGTGATAGGAAAAAGTGAATAACTGCAAGAGAATAGCAAATAAATATCTTGTAAAAGCAAACAAAAAGAAAACTAAATGAAACAAATTGTAACAAACTGACAAGTTCAAAAAGAAATTAAACAATTTTTCTGGCGCTTGCGCTGCAATAATTAGTATTTTTTGTTCTTTTTTGTTTCATTTGCAGACATGCTTTTCTTCTATGAATGGGAATTTTTTTCAAAGATTGTTGTAGTAAAAATAGACTACTTTTTTTCCTTCTATTTCTTTTTTCTTAATTTTTTATTAGTTATTATTTTTTTTTTTCTATTTAAAAATAAATTTATTATCGTCATATTCATTCATGAAATTTAAATGTTTTTTCTAATTGTTTTTATTTATTTACTGCATTTTTATTTTTGTTTCATTAAAAAAACAAAAACAAAATTAAAATTCCTTTAGTTTTGTTTACATTTTAAAAGGCGCGAGTGGAGATTGGAATGAAAAAACAAAAAACGTTTCTCCATTGACACAATATTGTTTATTCCATTTTCTGGTGTTTATACTAATAAAACAAATGATGACGAATGCATTAAGGTAGCCAGACCTAAGAAAAATTTTAGAAAATTGCATGAAAAATATATTTGAATTTAATTTGCATCGATTCAGGTAGTGATTCTGAGTCGAACGGTATACTTTAAGGTGGGGGTCCGATGATTATTTCTGTGCGTGAAAAACATGCACAATACCCCAGGGTATAAATATAGTTGTGTTTGTGAGAGTGAAAAAAATACACTTAAAGAAAAGATGGGTTTAATAAATAAATTACATCAGTTATACTTGGTTATTTATTGTTAAAGAAGAATTATTTTTTTTATACACTTTCAATCTCCTTACACTTAAATTTATTAATATTGAAGTAAAAAATATGATTATCATTCCTCCAACTTTATCTTAAAACATTATTATTAAAGAAATAGATTACTAAACAACTCATTTCCATAATTTTTTCCAGTGCATTTTGTTCTCTTTGCACTCTCAGCAACGATTAAATGAAAGAGTGTAAGAATACATGTAACTCAACCAGCACAATTGTGCTAAGAAATTGACTTCCCTAATATAGTCTTTTCTGAAACTGACTTAAATTTTTAATAAGTTTTTTGGTAATGATATTTTAAACAAATTGCCTTGCAGTCAATGGTGACTGTCCGAAACCAGTTACCTGACTGACGACATTAGGGCACCACAAGTCACTTTACTAATCACCTGACTAGTCACTTTAACATGGGGATGTCCTAGTAAGAGGTGTATTGCCACCAAAGGACCAAAAGGTGGCGATATAGTGACTGGTACGAAAAATTCAATTCATATGAATCATTTTACTGGTGAAATTGAGTCAATCACCTGACAATCTTTTTAACTGGTCACTTTACCAATTAGGTGACTAGTCACTTTAACATGGTGATGTCCTACGAAGAAGTGTATTGGCACCAAAGGACCAAAAGGAGGCGATATAGTGACTAGTACGAAAAAGTCAATCTTTAAATTAGTTATTTTCAGAATGTAAAAAAATTAAAAGATTTTTTCCGTATATTTTTATACCCTACACCACCATAGGTATTATACGTTTGTGCTGATGTTTGTAACGCATAGAAAACGTTATTCAATACCCACTTTAAAGTATACCAAGCGACTCAGAATCACTTTTTTAAATCGATCTAACGATGTCCGTCCGTCCGGCTGGCTGTCCACGTAAACAAAGTACAGGTCGCAATTTTGAAGATAATTGAATGCAATTTGACAGGTGGGACTATGATACAAGGACGAAGCCTATTGAAATTGGTTATGATCGGTCCATTATTTCACCTACCCCCCATACAAATGTCCTACTGGAATTAAGTTTCAACATTAAAAAATGCCTTGAAATATTCCATCTATTCTGGTTTAAAGTATAGCATATTTGCCGACCAATGCACAGTGGGTCCTGGTTAGATTCTGAGTCGATCTAGCTATGTCCGTCCGTCTGTCTGTCTGTTGAAAGCAGGATAGGGATCGAACGGGACAACGTAGGGAGACGAAATTTGGCAAACATATTTATCTTATATAAGGTTTGTTTGGTATTGAAAATGGGTCAAATCGGTTAATAAACCGTTATGGGCTAAAAACTAGAAACACAGGGTGTCCGTTGTAGCTTAATTTCATACATTTCTGCTGATATCTCTTAAACAAAAGCATCTACGACAACGAAATTTTGTATAAATAGTTTGAATTACTGAAAATTTTAACTGTAATTAAAAATACTTTTATTTGGTAGTTTGTTTTTTGAACAACGTGTATAAAAAGTCGAAAAAAAAAAATTTCTTTGTGAAATAACAAAATTTTCTTTACTTTTCAACATAAACGAAAACTTTTTAAATAAACTAGTCAGTTAATGTAAAACTTTTTTGAGTGTACAAATTGAAGTTTTTTCTTATGAGATTTTACATCTTATTAAAGCGCTCGTAAGGCCTACAACAAATAAACTTACTTGTGTTATTTATTTGTTATAGTTTTCGAGTTATTTGCATTTGAAATTTTAACTACCTTGGTTTTGCAAGTTCTTAGCCTCGTTTTTCTCATATACGAGGGGTGCCTTTTATATTTTGTGAAACGGCAAAACTACCTCACTTATGTTCAGTGTTGCCAGGACTTGAGAAAAAAAGAAGCTAAATTAGACTTTAAAAAAAGTCAGAAAAGACTAAATGTCCCAAAAAATAAAGCCAGAAAAAAACTAATATATTGTTTTATTTAAAAACGCATTTATTTATTTTTTCTCATTAGATTTTGGTATTTCTTAAAGATATTTTAGTGAATTTGTAAATATAACATAAATAGTTTTTATAGGTAACAAAGTTTGTTAAAAAATACTTAAAATATTTTCGTAGCCGCAGGCGAAAATTTTTCTCACATATAAATAATTTCGATTTTTTGTGCGAACTAATACACAAAAATGCTTAAATTGATGATTCTGTAGAAATAAAATTAATAAATTTTTAGCCTTTTTAAGCCCAGGTAAAAATAAAAAAAGCTAGAAAAAAGGCTAGAAGCTAAAACGAAAATTTTGAGGCTAAAAGCAAAATAAAAAGGCTAGATTTAGCCTTAAAAAGGCTAAACTGGCAACACTGCTTATGTTAGATCTGCCAATGGAATCATAAGTATGATGTTTTTAAGATCTTAAGTTCTTACACAATTTTTTTTATACCAGAATTATTTTTGTATCCTAAAGTTACTTAAAAAATACTATCGACAAAAAATTTAATTTTACCATAAAAATTGTTCATGCAATAATTTTTTTATAAGTTTATCTTTTTAAACTTCAATTAAACTATTAGAAATTAAGCTCGCTGTTATGCGGTATCTATTCATGTATACTATTTGCTCAAGAATAAAATTTGTAAAGATCTTCTAAAAACGATTGTTTTGTTAAAAAACACTGATACTGTTGATGCACAGATTACGCAACACCAACATATGAGATGCCGTGTGATCGAGAAATTCCTAGGAATTATTTCCACTAAAAAGTATTCAATATTTCATAAATATTTAAGCATCCAGAACAGTTAACGAGATCTCTTTTAACCTCATATATGTTTAAAATTGTTTAAAAAGAATTTGTGCTGATTTTTGTAAGAAAATAAAAAAATTCGTCCTATATCCTTCAAGTCGTGTTTATTGGATTGTTATAAATGACAAAATTTGTATCAATGCGAAATATTCCGAAAGAAAATATGAGTCAACAGTATTACTCCTTCAAATTTTGACTAACCCTATAAAAATTCCACACAGACAAAGCATTAAAAATTTAGCGGACACTTTGGTAGTGTACGTTTGAAGTTTAAAAGTACTATTATTATTATTATTATTATTATTATTATTATTATTATTATTATTATTATTATTATTATGCCCGCATTTGTTTGCCAGAAGTCTTCTAAGAAGTAAGGAAAATTATCAGCCAAACCCGGAACATTCTCTACTACGATAATACTAAAGCATGTAAACGAACATTTTTGTACATTTTCATTTGCATATATTTAAGCCACAGTATATAGTATTAGAAAAATCTAAAATGTTTCTGATTCTGTAGAGTCTTGAGAATATATATACATTTATATTTTGAGTTTCGAGATATCAGTCAATAAAATATCTTAAAAACTGCAAAACATCAGAAAAAAATTATTGACAAATTTCTTAAAAAAATGTGTAAGCATTATGATATAGATCAGATACTTTTCTGAATTTGCGAGTTCCGAAGATTTTAAATGTGTAATACTTTTTTCTTAAATTCAAACTGTTAATTCATATTCTTAAAAATTGGAAAATAACACATAATTAATTTTGAGCAAATTTTTTTGAACACTGCATCAACCAACTTCAAGTCAAAAAAAAAATCCTAGTTTAACAATGATAATTTTGGTAAATGATACATCAAAGAAAAGACAACGTCATAATCTATCAATTGAAATACTAAATAATGTGCTGATTAATACTCCGGCTAGATTTGGCATCAAAAAGTGAATCGGGAGACAGGTTATGATAAAAAACCGTAAAACACACTGAATATAAAAAATTAATAAGGATCAAAAACAGTTAAAAAATGTTACATCCAATGTTGACATATCATCTAAAAAACGTGTAAAATGTAAAAAAATTTTGAATCTTTACAAAAGTTTTTAAAAAATGGTGTGAAAAACGTGTCCAAAATTTTTTTTCTGAATTTTTACAATTTTTATATTTATTCAGCAACTGATAGTTTTAAACAAAAATAATAAGCATATTTGTATTCTTTGGAGTCTCTAGTTTCATAAAAATACAATATTGTAGAGATACCCTATATAGGTACCTCAGTATTTATACATTTGAAAATGTAACATTTTTTTCGTTTACATGCTTTAGCTTCTACAAAGTGTTGGAAAAAAACGGCAATATTGTTACTACAAAAATCGAATTGTAGGATTTTCCGCGATGCAACTTTGCTTTGTTATCCAATTATTTAATTGTATTACTTAGTATCAAAATAAATTGCATAGATATCTTATTTCGGCACTTGGAAAATGGGTTATTGCAGCAAAAATACAGAAACATCTGAGAAGGTATTGGCTGTGGTGAACACTACTCCAGGAAACAATAATGTTCTTTACAAAAGGAAATATTATCGTTTAATATTTTTTTCTCAAAATATAAAAGGCACTCCTGGTATATCCCAATATTTCTGGCCAACATCTTTAGTTTTTTTTTATTTAATTAATTAAAAAACAAAATTATCTATTTATTCGATTTGAAGTCGATATCTTTAAACATAAATGAATTTAAATAATTTTTTTTTCTCGAAATGTAATTTTCATTAACAACATACATATGTATAAAAATTTTATACATTTCTGAAAGGTGTTTTAACAAATATTATTTTAAAATAAAAAAAACGATATCAATAACCTAAGCGGTCTAAGTACACACCCTCCTAAACAGAATGCAATAAAAGTGTATACTTTTTTAGCACAAAAAAAAAAAAAAAAAAAAAAAAACAATCTTAATTCTTGTAATTGTCAAATGCGATTTTTTTTTTTTTGGATTTGGTAAAGATGTCGACATAAAATTTTCTTTATTCAATAGATAATTTTATTCTTTAATTAGTTGAAGAAAAAGTAATAAAATCGGTAATATGATGTACAATCGGATAAGAAAGAAAAAAATTAGCAACTGTTTCAAATTTGTCTGTGACAGAAATACTTTATTTTGAGTCTCCATAGATCCACTCATGAGATGTATGTGGGGTTCTCCTACCAAATTTCAAATTAAACACTCCTATGTTACGCTTATGTAAAATTGTATGTAAATTCAAAGAGCCGACTAGAAATAACAGATTCCAAAATTTCAGCTTTACTGAGTATTAAAGGGATCCTCTAAGCTTTCATTTGATATCTATATTGGGTTGATATCATTTTAGTAAATATTTAATTTTTTTAAGTCGGAAAATTTAAAGTTCTTTTGAGAGAAACTTTAACATTCTGGATAAAAACTGTCTACGTAGTTTTATTATGTTTAGGTTAAAGTTTGATGCCTTTGTCGATTTTTTCATATGTGAGAAAATGTTTGGAAAATATGATAAGATGTTATCAATGGCCAATTATTTACCGATCTTCGTGAAATTTGGCATACAGGTCTATGCTAATATAAAATTTATGTATGTATATATTTCATTAAAATTAAGATATATTTAAGAGATTTATGTCGTTAAACGACTATTTTGGGAGGACATTTGTATTTTCTTCACGGACATAGTGAAGCTAACTCGATTTGTATACATTAAGGTGGGTCTTAGGCCAACATTTTGGGTGTTACAAACGTCAGCATATACACTTAATACCTTTCCCACCTATGGTGATGTAGGATATAAAAATCTGATCATGATATGATAAAGTTGAATCATTTTATGACATAACATTTTTTACAGTAACCGTATATTCCAACTATAGATTATGATTGTCATAATCATTTATTTTCTCTGTTTATAGAAAGTATATATTTTTAACCCCGGAAGGGCTTTAATATTTTTACCCTTCTGAGGGCTTCGTTAGTCGGAACGACTAATACTAAATTTTATTAAAAATATTTCAAAACGTATCATTAACATGAAAAGTAATACAATTGATTTTTGGTTGATGAATTAATTTAAATAAAATAACAGAAAAAATTCCTAAATACTTTTCGTTGTTTTCAAAATATTAAGCAAAACTGAAAAGACCTCAATATTTGTACTTTTTCAGAGATGGTTTTACAAAAGTACCCTTTGTGTTAGTTGCGTAAAAAATTTTGAATTTTGAAAGTTTTTTTAAATGTGTGCATCCTATAATTATTCTAACCAAAAAAGTGTTAAAAACTAAATATTTTTGCATACTCTGTGCATATTTCAAATTTGTGATATTTTTTTGCATTTTTTTTTTTTTTTTTTTCAGTATACCTTAGTAGTTCAGTGTTTTTTGAGCCGCAGAAGCTGCAAATCTTTTTTTTCTTTTTCTAAAATTTTCATTATTGTTATAAATTTAATTGGATATAGGAGATTTTCGACATTTTTACGGTGCTTGGTTGTTATATTGAGATTAAAACACAGTCGATAAGAAATTTGTCGCTAAATTACATCCTTACGCAGTTTTTAAAGAAATTTTATAAAAAATGGTTCTATAATTGCTTTTAACATATTTTGAATAAACTATTAGTATAATTACGGTCTTATTCATAATAAATTCTTATTTTAGGTTTATTGTACAAAATATATATTAAACTGTTTTCCCTTATTAGCTTCTTATAAAATAAACATTATTCATAATGTATTAAAAACAGTTCTGTAACTATTAAACAGTTTTTGTTTTGTTCTGGCAATGCTATGTTTATTTTCTCTCAATTTTCTATTAGTGATAAATAAAATATTTAAAATTTATTCGTAACTTAAAAAACATTTTAGTTTTTCTTTTATTTCATGTCTTTTTTGCTACAAAAATATATTAATTTTTATTAGAAAACATGTCCAATGCCTTAAAAATTTAGTAGCTCATGGAAGCAAAGGGATAAATGGCCTTTTTGGTATATTAATTTGTGAAATATTTTAAATACTCGAATAATTAATTTGTTTTGGTTTTATGTACATCACCAATTTCCTATTTTGGTTTTAATTAATTTTTTTCATATTTTTTTGAATTATTTTAAATAAACACTTCTTAGTCTATCTACTGACCACCGGATGTAATCATAATGAAAGGACATGAGATGATTCAATGCCTGAATTCTGTAATTTAATATATAAAGCGTTATGAGTTTGAAAAACGGGAATTTTACACATGTTTAAATAAAATGCGCCAATTTAAATCAACGAATTGCATTGCTGGTAGACCTACATATTTTCAAGTACAGTATTTTTAAAAAAGGAACAGTAATTGCAATTAGGAAATTATTGCTAATACAATTATTCTATTAAACACAATACTCACACATTCCACTTTGCAGATGGAGTTATTAGCCCTTTTTCATTAGTGGCAAATAACGAACATCTTGAATATTTTATTAGGGGTCTATTAATTAAAACGAATCGGTTTGAAAAGTTGTGATGAATTTCGATCGATTTCAAAAATCATTTTTCAACAATGATCTATTTTTCATTAAAAATATACAGTTCATGTGAAAAATAACAATTAATTTTAGATAAATATAAAAAATTATGTAATAAAATCTAGTAGAAAGTGATTTAAATATAATTTTTATCAATAACAAAAACGAAAATATAAGTACAGCACACATTTTTTCGATTTAAAATCGATTCGTTTTCGAAATCGTTTTCCATCACATACCTGAATATATACACTTTTATTAGATCCAATAACAAGTATAAGAATACAATGAAGAAATATGTGGAAGATAGGCGGATTACATTCACTTTTAATTTTCATGATTAGATTGATCCTTGTCTATTTATAGAAAATTTCGATGGCTTTTGTTTAAGAGATATCGGTATAAAAGTATCAACTAGAGAGAAGACAGACACTAGTTTTTCGAGTATTTGGCCAGATAGTAGATATTTTTTTATGGTGAGTTTAAAATTATACGAACTTTTTTGGCTTTAGCAACAAACAAAGTACAAATCAATTTGGTCTTACTCTTAATAAGCTAAAAGAACATTGATGCTTTGTTCGCACAAATATAATGTGCAGATATATTTAAATTTGTTTGGAAAATATCTTTCCATATATATTTTATGCAACTGAAAGAAATAGCAGTTGTATTTGAAACAATATTCTGATTATTATCCGGAGTGTGTGTAAAAGATTTTATGCAGTTATAATTTCTTCTTTATCGAACTGTGCAATTAGACCTAAATATAAAGTAATATGTTTAAAACTATGCAAAACTTTTTTATAACTGCATTCAATTTGCTAAAAAAAAAAAGTAATATATATCTAAAAATTTGTTTTATCAAACTGTTAAAGTAGGTTCTCACCAACAATAAAATTTTTAAATTTTATACAGTTTTATTAAATGTTTATAAAACAAAAAAGTGATTATGAATAATAAATTTTCAAAATTTCTTATTAACCTTTAATAAAACTTTTTATAAATTGTTCAAAGTGATTATGAATAAGGCTGTTAATGTTTAGTTTGATGCAGAAAATGTAGAGCAGCACCGATAAGTCTATAGAAACAAATATTAAATGCACTGCATTACTTTACCGCTCACAGCAACATACGTCTGGACACTTCAAGATTTTATTTACGGCAGGTGTTATACCAAAATTCTCAAAAAATATGAATCGAATAAGAAATATCACTCAAAATAGTATTGTTGTTAGTCGAAACGACTAACGAAGCCCTTCCAGGATTAAAAGTATTTACCAAGATTTTAATTGTTAAAGAGTTTTCGTTTCCATAGTGTAATTAGAAAGTGGCCGCACATCTACAAAAACATCAATTGCTTGTATTTTGTTAGTGTAAAATAGTAGTATAGTCTGATTTATCGAAAGCATTTGGTATCAAATTGAGAATATGCCATTAATTTTTAATTTATTTACGGATTAAGAATAATTTAGGAATAACATTTGATATGAAATTGAGACAGTATCACTTTTTTTTCAAATGAATATTCATTTTCATTCAAACTTGAAATTCAACATACGTATTTCCAGAAATACCTTTAAATTATCCAATTTAAAGAGACGAAGTAATTTGTTTTCCATCATCTTTCAAATATGAATATTGAGATTTTATGGGCCATAATGAAAAGAAAAAGTTCATGAATAAATTAATTCTTCAAAACAATTTATAAGTTTAATAGGACAAATGTTCATTATATAATTTTAGAATTATTCTGTTAAAAAATATTATAAATTTCAATAAATTTTTAAAATTGTTGATCTAAAATTGAGCTATGTATGTCAGAAAAGTGTATTGAAATTAATATTTTTTTTATTCAAATTATTATTAGTTACTGAAATTATCATTGACTTTGTTGATGCAGAATTTACATTTTGAAATTATGTAAAATTAGAAGCACTAAATAAATTAGTAGTTTTTAGTTTTTCTTAAAGAAAAATATATAAAATTTAATTTTTGGCGATTTCTGATTAAATTTGGCGACAGAGGCTCAAAAAATCTGACAACCCTGGGTACACACTAGTCTCCTGCGCAAGATGATTTGAAAAGCAAACACACTTGAATTTCAAGTGTGTGTTTCATAGCCAACATGTGCAAAAACAACAATAAATACTGTTCGTACTGTTCGCTGCCCGAAGCAAAGCAAGTGTGTACTGTGTATGAGCGACTGCAAATCCGTGCGTTCAAATCATTTATCGTAAACAAGTGGTGCAAGTGGTGTGGCAAAAAAAAGCAAATCATACAAGACGTTGAGAAATGATTTAAAGATTTCAAGTGGGCTTAATGATTTGTTTGTTTTTTGTAATACGTAGTTGCTGTGTGTGGCAAAAAATCTTCATAATGTGTAAAAACCCTTTAAACATTTGGAAGATAAATTTGTTGCTAATCTTCCAGACGTCACTTCTTAGTGACTTCTAGAAGATTGTCGGAAGATTTTTCGAAATTCACAAAAACAAAATGCATTACTATCGTCCTTTGATCTTCCAGAAGTATACTTGGAAGTCACTTCTGGAAGATAATAAGATGATAATTCGAATTTAACAAAAACAAAATACATTACTATTGCGCAATAATCTTCTTGACGTGTGTTGGGAAGATTGTCAGTTTTTTTATGAAAAGAAAATAACACAATAAAGAAGCAGGTAAAATCATGTTTTCAGTAACAATTTAACTTTGGTACAGTTTGGCTTCAATAATAAACATAAAAAGAAAAATTTTCCTGATAATTACATAAGTGTTTTTTATTGTTAATAATTTGGAAATTATTAACAAATAAAATTTTTAAAAAGTAAGTAAATCTTCTTAATTTTTTATTTAGTAATATTGGATTTTACTTACAATTTACATATATTAATTTTAGGAAAAACTTCATTAAACAAATATTTGCATATTTAAAGAAGTCCAAAACTTTGCCTGTAAAAGTGTCTTGCCGCATTCTTTGTACAAAAGGTAATCTGAATACAATTTAACTATAAAAATTATTATTAACCTTCTTTTCTTCTTTTAAAGGTACCGGATTTGACCAGAAATTTCGCATGAAGATTTTATTATTAAATGTAAAATTACTTTATATGTGAATTATTTATTGTGTAGTTTTATATGTATAGATAATTGTGAAATAAAGATAATTATGAAATATAAAAAAATAATTTTAATTATAAACACAGAAATAAAAAAATGAAAAATCATCTTCTAAAAGAGACTAAGACGACACTTCTCTGATCATCTTCCGGGTGGCGCCCAGAAGAGTCTTCTTCGACACTTCCAGAAGTGACTTCTTCGGGTCGTCTGGAAGACACTTCCACGAGGAACAGTTCTTCCCGACGGAAGATGATTTTAATGATACTTTGGCAATAGTCGTGGCGATGAGTTTCAACTTCTGGAAGACTCTTCTTAGCCACTTCCGCAATAAAAAATGTTTGCAGGGAAGTGGTTGTTTATAAATATTCTTGCATACACACACATATATACAGTATGTCTATATTTTATTGTTGGTTCTTCTTTTCTAAATAAATGTAAAAGGGTGAATTCATAAAGTTATTAAAAAATACTCTTTATTAAGAGTTAAAAAAGTAAAAAAATTAAAGTTGACATTTGAAACTGTCAGTTACATATGTAAGTTAGAAAATTTTTATCTTTAGTATTTATTTATATTTTAAATAAAGTTAGTCTTATAATTAATTGTATGTTTATAAAAAATTTTAAAATTGTACTTATTTATATTATGATAGATTTTATTGCATTTAATTTATATTTACTAAGTAATCATTCTATTTTAAAACTAAAAGGAAATAATATAGAACAATGTCTTTTCATTTTTCAAATTCGTTTCCATATACGTTTACTCCTTGACTAATAAATTTTCCCAAATGTTAAGAATACGATGGAACATTTGCACTGTAATAAAATTATAAATGAAATATTTTCAGACGTTTACCTAAATTGTGTGTCCCGTCATATGTACATGTTCAATATATAATCAAGTAAAGGATGCTGTTTTACCTGATTGTAAGCGAACTCAATTCGTGGTTTTATAAAAAATAAATTTACATTTTTTACAGTGCAGAACATATGTACCTGTTTCTTATTGATCTATTTAGGTGCTTCTACAGATTTTATTGCCAAATTCTTGCTGTTTTAAATAAATTTTTTACACTAAGAAATATACCTGTTTTTATTGGACTAAAGTTATTTTTAGAAAAGGCTTATACATATTATTACCTAATGTAAAAATGAGTTTATAAATAAAATATAAATATTTAAAATATAAATATAAAAATATAAAAATATAAAATATAAATATTAAATATTTAATAAAATCTGTTTACTAATAAAACTTAATGCATGTTTCTTTAAATTGTTATAACTAGTAACATTAATAATTTATTTGATCGTAAATAACAATAAGTTTATAAACAATACTTTTAAACGACTGTTTTACTTACGAAATTACTTTATACAGTCATGAACGCACACACACACACACATATAATTTTAATAAAAAAGAAAACACAATTTTTTTCCTTATTGAAGCAAACAAGTGGTCAAAAGGCTTGTATTTTTTTATACAAGCCTTTGAGAGGCTTGTTTGGTCGCTATCATAGCACACTCATGATTTGTTCATAAAGTTGAAGCACACACGCAGTATTTGTATGGTTTTAAGTGCCTGCAGAACAGTATTTATTACTCCGCACACACACTGATAACAACACTTGAAAAATATCAAGTGGCTTGTACAGCCTTATAAGACACAGTTTGCATGGCTCTAGTACACACATGAAAAAATTGCAAATCAGCTGTGCTTACGTGGTTACTTTCTTATTTCACTATTGGGTTTTTCATTATTTTAAATTTAGTTCAACTGCAATTATAATCCACTTACTCATTTAATACAAACAGCTGGTAACTCTAACAACACTAAACCTAACATCTGTTTTTACGCACTGGAAATCTGTTACACACACATACACTCACCAAACCATACACAAACATTCCCGTTAAACTCTACACAAAAATATACGAACCTGTCAAATTTTGTATGGAAAAAAAGGGTGGCACATAGAAAACAACAGGGTGGGAGGCACATTGAGAAATGATGAGATGATAACGGAATAACGGAGAGAAAAAGCGAGAGTGGAGAAGAAGAAAACAACATATTTTAATACATTTTCCAAATACAGAAAAGAATGAAAAGTTTTTTTTTTTTTTATTAGTTAGAGTGCAGAGACAAGTAAGAAAAGTTGAAATCGAATGGAAAAAAGTGTAAAAATTGAATAAAATTTAAATAAATTCATTTTTTTATAATAAAATATCACATAAAAAGCAAAAAAATAGTACAAAAGGTTTTGTGTTAATGAAGTGTTAAAAAAAATTTAATAAACAAAAGTGTTTTTAAAGCAAGAAAAACTTGAAAATTATTTGAGACCAAAGAACATATTTTGTTAGAAATTTTTGCAAACATGAAGAAGCAGTGAAAAAATTTTTGTTAATGGCAACCTTGTATAGTAGGTCTATGCTAGGATTCCAAATGGTTTGGGGGAAAACAAAGAAATGTATATATGTTTTTCCGAAAAAAACTACATAAGTGAAAGGAAAAAAATGTAAAATTTAACTGACATAAATAGCTATTTTTAAATTAAAGTTTTTAAGAAAAATCAAATAAATTGAAAAGGAAAAATATGTTTTTCTAATTTAAAATAAATTTGTTTAATTAGTAAATCAACTTGAATTTTGTTCGTCTTCCCTTTTTTCTTTTCATTTCCCTTTTGTTCAATTTTCTTTTTTGCTTTATTCTTCCGTATTTTTATTCCTTGTCTTCCTTTTTAGTGTTTTTATGTTGGTTTTTTGAGGTTAAGTTGGTCGTGTGTAAAACAGCCATTAGAACATAATTCAACATAAACTGTTTTTCTTTGCTTTTTTATTCTTAACGTTTTTTGGTCTCAAATATAGAAACCCTTGCAAGTGAAGTGTAAAAAAGTGCTTAAAATAGCAAAGTTGCTAAAGCAAATGCAAATTAATTTTTGTCGTTTTTAGTTCAAGTGTTCCGTTTTAAAAGTTCCATGCCAAAATTACACACAAAAAATTAAAACAACTAAGTAATAAACTAGAGTTAACAAAAATAGTTACATACGTTTTATAAAAAAAGAAACCTACTTTTATAAAACCAGCTGGGTCTATAGTCCTTTAGAAATTATATTACAACAACAAAACAGCTATAAAATCTAGAAACAAAAACCAGTAAATCTCTCAAATATCCTAAAAACCCGTTTAAATTGTAATAAACAATAGAAATTAAAATTTACTAAATAATTCAAAAAATTTGCAAAATATTTTATCCACTGAAACAAAAATAAGAATAAGATATAAAAAATAAAAATAGCAAAACTGTCTGCCATTAATTCGCCAACCTGCTGTTTGTGTTCTGTGTAAAGCTAAAAAATATTAAATAAAATTAGAAATAACTGTCATTGTGTTTTATCTTATTGCATTAGTGTATGTGTGTTTGTGTATGTGTGTTCAATTGTTTGTGCGTGTATCGTTTATTAGTATCCTGTGTGTTTATTTTTTGTTTTTAGTTTTCATTTCTATATATTTCTCTCTCATTCTCTAAGAATATTGTCCCCTCGAGTAATTTAGTGTCATACTTACCTAAATTTTTTAAACATACACAAACTTCAATACAAACACACACACACATACACACACATTAACTCACTTATTTACTCACTCAAACTAAAGTAAATATTACAACAACAAAACAAATAACAAAGACAACACTAGTATAAAATATATAAAGAAAATTGCCTAAATTCTTAGCAATTGGCGCTTTATTGTCGCCAATTGTTACCAGAAAAAAAAAAAAAAACAGCAAATAAGCGTTAAAGCGTCGCCGTCATCTCACCTCCACACACACAACCACAAAGTGTTTAATAAATTTCTTTTAAAACTGTTTGCGATAATACCATCAAAATATCTTCATTCGAAGAAGATTATCGGGCTGATCGGCCCATGGTGCAACGTGCATCATCTTCAGATGTTCCCTCGGTATCGGGTGGCCATCGAGAATCTCGATTTGGCCTCGGTTATTCATCTTATCAAAGTGGATATAATAAATTATTTACACAGGTTGGTAAAATTTTCTACAAAACTTGTTTTGGATTTTTATAGTATTTAATTTATTAATTACGATCCTTAGGAACATTTTTAGTGATTATTGACATAAAACTACATCAGAGTTTCCGAAACTGCATTAAAATTTCTTTTAAGTAATTGGACTAGTTTTCCATTTCCAAATTATTTCTGTGAAGGTACCTTTCAAAAAGGTATAAAATTATTACACGTTGTTATGGGAAACTTCAATTTCAAATTCAAATATAAGAAAAAAAAAAAAAAAAAATGAAATGAAATTTGAAACGTAACTACCACGAAAACTATTATATATAAATAACAAGTTTTTCGTAGGTCTTATCGACAGCTTTAAAAAGATCTAAGGATCTTTAGAATCGTATAGGAAACACAATTTTGTCCAGCGTTTACAAATGTTCTATGTACGAGGTACTCCACTTTGAGCCCTCTAAAAATGTTCATTTGTGCCCCTAGCATATTAATACCATTTAGTAGACGCAAAACACTGGGTTTCATTGAACCCATCACAAGTGGTTCAACTATCAAGTTATCGAATGTTGTTAAATATCTTAGAGTTAGTCTTGACAAGACTCTAACAATGACAATTATGCTACCAAGCGAAAACGCATATACTGAGAACTGTGTTGTAAAGTTTCCTTTAAAGAGCCGATTATGCGCTTTTATCAACTAGAGACATGCCCAGCTGACATCCAAATTGAAAATATTAAGGAGTGAGATCGAAAAAATCTTAACACACGTTTTGCTTCTTAACTTTTTTCGGAAACAATATTTCATTTTTTTTTATATGTGAAAAATATGTCAGTTATTATTTTTAATGACAACCATGTTCATTTGTTGTGAGTTTGACCAAAATGAGTCACAAAATGAAGTACGTGCTAAAATTATTAAAAATAAAAAATAATACTAATAAAAAATCTAACAAATCCAAACACATTTGGTAGAAAAGTATGTGGTAAGAAAAGTTAAAGCCAATGAAGGATTGACAACATACAAAGTCCAAAAAGTTACAGACAGGAATGCATCAAAAAATTTAGAAGCCAAAAATAGGGCACGGAAATTAAAATAAAATTTTATACAAAAATACTCATGTTGTATAATTGATAAAAAGTATGTACTGGCAGATTTTTCGCAGCTTCTGCTTCAAAATTTTTATGTTAACAATGTTCAAGGAAATGTTGAAGACAAGTTTAGGACCCAAAAGCAGACAAAAATTTCCTAGAAAAAATTCCTGGTACATTAAAGAATGTTTGCAAAAAAGGCTTCTTAAAAACTCTGTGGCAAAAAGGAAAAACTTCATAATTCCTTTTTATTACTTTTCAGGAGACCGTTTTCTAAAATTTAAATTAAAGGTCATACGTATACAATTTGGATTACCTACCATGTAAAAATATCTGCATTTCGTATGATAATTATTTGGTATATTTTTGAAAACGATATGTATATTGATTATCGAAAAATATAGCAAGAAAGTAATGTGTTGTTTTTCAGTTTATAAAATTTATATTTTTTTTAATAAATTATATTAAGTGATACATTTTTTTCTAGATTATTTAAAATTTGTTTAAAAATATATTTTGAATATGTTGACTGAATTACCTATGTAAAAATTTTGGAAATTTTTTTTATTGCTGCATTTAGATCCCCTACTAATTATACATATGACCACCAAAGCATTTGTCGATATCTCTACTAGTTTAGGATTTCCAAATTACATATGTAAAACCATATATAAAATGCTCCAACAAAATTACCTATGTACATAATTTTTCATACAAGTTAATATTATTAATATTCTTAGAGAAAATGGTAATATTAAAATTTAAACATAAAATATTTAATATTGTATACTTATGATATGCCGCCTGAAAGTGTACATCCCAAGACTAGTTACACCAAAATTAACTGACACAGACTTACGTCAACTAAAACTTTGATGATGTCTGTCCGTCAGTCTGTCTTTCAGTTTCAGATTATTAAAAATTTTATTATTTTTTAATAATCAGAATAGGAAAAAGCTCGGGAAACCGTATTGTCAATGTCATCTGAACGATACCTATTATATGTTGGATTTCTTTTAATCAAAAATTAAAAGTTGTGTATAGTGTTGATCAAAAATAATATTTTTGGAGGTACTTCAAAATTAGTCCAGCTCACGAAAGTGAAATAATTGATTGATAAACACTTGCAATATTTTTTGTCTTCGCACAAATCGAGGCACTTTATTGTGTTCAGGAATTTTTAGTAAATCGTTAATTTTATCTTATTTAAAATCTTTTTTCTGAAAATCATAAAATACGGGTTCATTAATTTTTCTTTAGCTATCGTTTGATACATATAACATTAATATTGGTGAATTTTCTTTTTTAATTTTTTTGAAGATTTTTCTGGGATCATCAACAAATTACCGTTTAATAGCATGTTCCAATTATCTTAGGAAGTTGAAATTTGACCAAGATATTACTAATAATACCGCCTTCCATAGTTCAAACTTATATTTAAATTAACTTAAGAATCTGCAAAAGGAAAAGCACAATCATATCTTAACAAAAAATTGCTCCACAAAATTACTTATGTAAAGTTTTCGTTGATTTTTCCCAAAACGCGCCAAAAATTTCATTCTTTTTCATAAAACATATAATTTGTGTTACTAAGCCTATTCATAAACGAAGAAAATTTGTAAAAATTTAGTGAAGTAACGAAAAAACTGCAAAACTAAACAGTTTTTAGCTTTCCTGAAAAGTTATTAAAAATTACATAGGCAATTTAGTCAGCGCAGGGACGACATTTCAAATAAATATAAGTAAGTTAAATTCAATAATGACTTCGACCCACACCTTCGCGCAGGAAGCCGGAGTCCCCGAATTCAATTCCTATTCGAATTCAAAATTGAGTTTTGTTTGGTACTCCACCACGCTAAACCATAGAATTTTCCAGAATTCAAAATAAAAACATATGGTTAATGCAAAGCCTCGAAAACCCGTAACGTGGTACAGTTTTGCGACGCGTACAACATTATCCAATGCGAGAGTGAGACGCAAAACTCTCGAAGGCAAAACAAAAAAAAAGTACAGCCTGATCGCCCTTAAGCGATAATGACGATGACACGGTAGATGTTTATCCCCCCAGAGCTGCTTTGCGACTCTCAAGTTATGTAGTTTTTCATTTTGGCCTCAAAACTATTAAACAGTGTTGTCAGAAGATAAATTTGACTTTAAAAAAGGTCGGAAAATAATAAATGTCCCAAAAAATAAAGCCAGAAGAAAGCTAATATGTTGTTTTACTTAAAAACGCATTTATTTTATTTTTTTGTGTTGTCATTAGTTTTTGGTTTTTCTTAAACATATATTTGTGAATTTATAAATATAACATACATAATTCCTAAGAGTAATAAAGTTTATTAAATAATAATAATAATATTTTATCATTCTACAAGAATATTATTTTTGTTCGAGTTAATACACAAAAATGCTTAAATTGATGATTTTGTAAAAATAAAATTATTAAATTTTTAGCCTTTTTAAAGCTCTTTTAAGAAAGGAAAAAGCTGGAAGATAAAACGAATATTTTGAGACTGAAAGCAAAATAAAAAGTTTTAATGGATTTCTGTAATTTAAAAAGCATTGTACTTTTTTTATGTAATTTTGTCAGCATTTCCAAAATCTCTTCTTCTTTCAGAAAAATATAATTATACGCTACACCACCATAGGTGGGGAGGCCGATTTTTAGAAAGATCGATCCATAATTTACATAGCTCCCATATAAACCCCTTTTCAGATAATCAATTTAACGGGCATAAATCCCATTAAAATGTTAGTATCAAATTAAAATTCGACACAAATAAATTTTGTATAAATAAAAATAATTGTGCCAAGTTTTACGAAGATCGGTCCATAAATTACCATAGCTCCCATATAAGACCCTCTTTCGAGAATCACCCATAAGTGAATAAATTCATATAAATGTTAGTATCGACGTAATATTCTGTATTCGCATTTTTTTATTTTATACTTAATATGAGTATCGGTCCACATTTGGCCCCAAGTCTAATAAAAGACCCCTCCCCGAATTATAATGGACACAATGGTGTAGGGTATCATATGGTCGGGCTTGACCGACAATATCTTTTTCTCTCGTTTTTATATGAAAGAAATTAAATTAGTTCAAGAAAAGGTGAAATTGTGCATAGTATATGTGTGCGTCCCAAAAATTTGAGATTTTTATTTTAATGTAAAGATTTCATGCATTCCAAATATGTAAAAAATTTTAATAGCATATTTCAAGAAAAATGCAATTGCATTCAAATGCATTTTTAAAAAAAATTTTTATTTGTTAAATATTCATGTTTAAGCTGATATAATTACAATTCAAATGCCGTTTAAATCATAGATTTCCCCAAAACCTTCCCAGAAATATTGTTATTAAAATTTGTGAAAAAGCGAAATAAAATCGCGAATTTTGTGAATTTCGCAAATCTGAAAACGTAAGTCTATATAGATATCTATAGACCTTTTACGTACAAAATTTTATAAAAATCGAAAGACACTTGCTAAATTTTTGGGCTTTCTTTCATGGCATGGACGATATTTTTTTATATAATTAAACAATTAATCTTTTAAAAGTGCTTATATATTTTTTCAAACTATTTATAAATTCCTGTAATAGAAATATTGTCAAATATAAAACTATACTTGTGCCAACAAACGAGTTCAGTTGGGTTTCTATGTTCCACAAATCACTCAATTATGACAGTCATCCTGAAAAAAAAAAAAAAAAACATATTCATAATTTAAAAAGACATTTATTAACACTAAATCAACAGGTTTTTCTTTTAGCACAATACTCATGAACAAATACAAACGTGTTTTTTTTTTTTCTCTCTCTAAACTATTCAGACATTTTAATAAATGTTACAATAATAAATTAAAAAATTGAATAAAATAGGGGTTAGAAAAGGGTTTACACTCGTCTAAACTACAATTGAGGAATATATTACAAACGCTCATATCATTTCTGAAAAAAAAAAAAAAAAAAAAAACTATTGTTTAACAGGATATAGGTATTTAATAATACCACACAATATTTTCCTTTTTTTTGTTATTGAATTACAATCTACAATTTATCTAAAAGTAAACATTTTAATAATAGAAAAGAATATTAGTGATGTGTATGTACTTGTATTTGTGTACTTATGTGTGTATATGACACATTTTGTAAAGTTACAGACAACACACATCCTTATGGAAAACATTTGTATTAGCAAATATAAATACAAACATGTAAAATCTTTTACAATTTAACATGTGCATTGAATATATAATTACAGCTAGGAAGGAAATAATAGTACACTATAAAGAAAAATATTTTAAATTCATTTTTACGATTTTGATTTTGTTAATATAAAAGTAAATTTTTTTCAACATAATAGCTATATTTTACAATCAATCAAAGTACTATTTAATACAAATTCGTTTAATTTCAAGGTAGAGGATCTTTGGAATATTTTAAAATATTATTTTATTAAGATTTTTTATAACTATTAATTCTAAAACATATGTTTTTGTGTGTTTATTTTAGATAGAAAGTATTGATATGTTTATATTATTTTGATATCTTAGAAAAATTAATTAACATTGAATTGTATTTATGTAGAATTTTTAAAAATATAAACAAATAAAATTGTATAAAAAATGCTTTTAATAGTTAAATGGGAAATTGATTGATTAGGTATTAGAAAATGAAAATAAAAGATGCTATTTTTTAGCTTTCAATTATTTTTTAAGGAAAATAAAAACTTTAATTTGATAACGAAAACGAAGGAAAGATATTTTCATAAATTTGTTTATAAAAACTTTTTATACAATTTTTGTGAAATCTGCTGTCAATGCATTTCATGCATTTTAGTTAATATTTTGTAATAATTATTTAATGAGTTGTTTCAACGTGATGCGTTTTTGATGGTTACACCAAAAGAATTTATGAAAGCTTAAAACAATGCACGGTGTGCGATTCAGAAAATGAAATGGAAATAATTATGGAACTTTGGAACGGCTGCTCCGATTTCTATGAAATTTCACATGGTGATAGTAGAGGTGTAGGCGAGTTTAAGTTTTGAGCTTGGACCATATAGACCTACAGAGGGCGAGTCCACAGGGTCCCAAAGTTGGACACCTAGGGTATAAAATTTATTAAAAACGATCCTGATTCCTTATATCTGAACCGATTTCAAAGATTTTTATATGGGAGGATTCTGCTCGTTAAGATCTACAAAAACATATATTATCTCTTTTAGTTTAAGAGATATTGAGCTTCAAAGATTCAAATTTTTACTTTTTAGCCTGTCTTGGTGAAGTTTTTTCGCTACAGTGGGTCCAATTTTAGCCCTATTGTTTTTTTCTTATTTCGTTAAAAACAAATAGAAAGTTATAAGCATTTAAATTTAAACTTTAAAAAAAAGTTGGTTTTTCCCTTTTTTTTTTTTGCCAAAAAACTGGTAACATTTTTTTTTGTTATATACAAATTTTCGTAAGTAATATATATAGTATTTATATTTTTCTGAAAGATAACTAAACACAAAATACTTTAAAGAAAAAAATGCTTTCAAAAATCGAATTTTGCGAGAACCAGGGCTTCCCAAATTTTACAAATTTTTTCAACTAATTTCGAACTTTCGCTTTAATTTCTCAAATCGCAAAGCTAGAGTCGAAAAAAGGTTATACTTTTTACTTAGTCTGAAGTGTTCTAATTTATTTCGCTCCCCGTTATCGGTTGGAAAAATATAGTAAAAAATTTAAAAAATCCCATTTTTGGAAATTTTTCAAAGTTTTTTAGGAATTACGGTATTTTTGTAGACAAATGTAAAAAAGTGAATAGCGTTTTTTAAGCATCAAAAAATCTACTCATGCGTGAAATCTCATTAAAAAATGTTAACTAACAAGAATTTTATTGCACAATTAAAAATTAAAAATATGCAAAATATCACAAATCCATGCCTTCTCGGAGTTTTTTGCAAAATCGGAGCAGCCGTTCCAAAGTTCCATAATTATTTCCATTTCATTTTCTGAATCGCACACTGTGCAATGTTTTCCTTAATTAAAGGTGCTCAATTCCATGAAATGTACCTAGGTTGCTGTTGAGAATATTTAAAAAATTAAAAAAAAGAGATTTAAAAAAAAAAACCATTAAGAAATGTATTTTTTTAAATAAACGAAAAAAGTTTTATTTTAAGAAAAAGTATTAAATTCAATATATAAAATATATTGATTTTGTCATTCCGTGTGTAACAAGTCGAAAAAATCATTTAAGATCCCATAAAGTGTATATTTTCTGGGTCCTGGTTAGATTCTGAGTCGATCTAGACATGTCCATCTGTCCGTCTGTCTGTTGAAAGCAGGATAGGGCTCGAACAGGACAACCTGGGGGGACGAAATTTGGCTCAAATATTTATCTTATATAAGACTTCTTTGATACTGCTGATATTTCTTAAACAAAAACATGTATGACAACGAAATTTTGTGCGTACGCGCCCTTTACCGCCCACCTCGCATATAAGGTGGAACATCAATGAAATTTTGTACAAATAGTTAAAGGACCAATGTAAAATCGGAAACAAAAAAATGGGCATGGTCCGCCCACTTCCCAAATAACGTAAACATTGAAAAAGTTGATGGTGGGTATATAGATTCGGCCAAGCCGAATATAACATTCTCGCTTATTTTATATTTACGAGGTCTTCGCTTGGACTCTAGTCTTTCAAATCCCCGTTTAACAAATTTAGGACTAAAAGCATAGATTCACAGGTGTTCACCTTAAGTTTGTAGGAAGATTTATTTTTTATTAGCGATAATTAAAAAAAAAAAAACAAATCCTTTCGTCGAGGCACTGCTATATAACATAATAAAACTATGAATTAAGTATTCGTCGAATTTATTTTAATTTCAATTCATTTATAAATTCTCTGGATTTTTTATAACATTGTGAAACAATCTTAAAGTAGGTCTAGATTAAAAAAAAAAATTTTTGTGTTGGCATTTTATAATTTTTTTCTGCTAAATTTAGCAGAATGGTTTGGCAAATTGTATATTTATTTTGAAAAGTTCTGTTAAATGCTTTTTAGATAATCGACTTACCGAAAGCAAAATTCAAAACTGTTTTTACAAAACACTTTGAAACATTTTTTGTGTCTTAAGAGCATATTTTCGCGTTTTCAGATCATATTTTTTATGGCATATTTAATGCCCACTTTCTTTGGAGCATATACATATGTAAGTGATTTCCCTAGTATTGACATTCCATAGCTATACCAATACTTTTCTAATTTTGGAACAGTCAAATGCCGATAGATAGCCACGTTTTTTATATCCTACACCACCATAGGTGGGGAGGGAATTATGCGTTTATGCTGATGTTTGTAACATCCAAAAATATTGGTCTAAAACCCACTTTAATTTATACCAATCGGTTTAGAATCACTTTCTGAGTCGATTTAACCATGTCCGTCCATGTTAACCTTGTAATCAAACTACAGGTCGCAATTTTGAACATAAATTAATTAAATTTGGCGCACAGTTTTTTTTTTTTTTTTAATATAAATGATAGTGCCACATATTACAAAGATCGGTCTATAAATTTCATCCGTATTCGTATGTTTTATTTTACACTTAATACAAGTATCGGACCACAATTGGCCACAGGTGTAGAAAAAAAGAAGACCCCTCCCCGAATTAGGGCGTGATCGACTAATTAGTAAAATGTTTGTCTAACCTGAAAATTTTATCAAAGGTTGAATATTGACTAATCTGACCATAACAGATTTTTCAAATTGTTGTGGAGTCCAATTTTAGTTGTCTCGAGAACAATTAAATCAAATTAATCAAATAACATGATTTTGTCTGTTTCTGCTATTGTATATAGATTGACTGCTATTGTATATAGATTGACATAGCAAATAACTAGCAGATGCTATTTTTGACTGATTAGAGTGCAAAGTTTAATTTCCCTAACCAAAATTGTTGCGTTATTGATCAAATTAGTATAAGGTTTTGTTAAAATTTTGGGACAACTCCCCACAGTTTTAAAATGTATTCTCTTTACAAAAGTATTCAAGATTTTGTTTCGGTTTCAATTTTCTAACAGGCTAAATATATTTATACCCTTCACCACCATATGTGGTTGGGGTATAGTGCGTTTATGTAACACACAGAAAGAATCTTCGGACCCCCAACTTAAAGTACTTTCTGAGTCTATTAAACGATGCACATTAGGCAACTATATGGAGACCCTCAGAAAACAACAAGCGCGAATGTTATATTCGGCTCGGCCGAATCTAAATACCCACCATCAACCTTTTCAAATTTTACGTTATGTGGGCAGTAAAATGGGCGGACCACTCTCATTTTTAGTTTCCAAGTTTATATCGATCCTCAAACTATTTATACAAAATTTCGTTATCGTACATGCTTTTGTTTAAGAAATATCAGCAGAAAAGTATGAAATGGAAACCCTGTGGTTCTAGTTTTTAGCCCATAACTGTTTTGTTTATAAACCGATTCTGCCCATTTTCAATCCCAAATAAACCTTACGTTGTCCCGTTCGAGCCATGTCCTGATTTCAACAGACGGACGGACATAGCTAGATCGACTCAGAATCTAACCAGGACCCAGAAAATATATACTTTGTGAGGTCTTAAATGATTCCTTTGACATGTTACAAACGGAATGACAAAATCAATATACCCCTCATCTTTTTGATGGTGGGTATAAAAATGCGATAAAATTTCTATACAACTTTAAAGAGGAAATTTTTCTACATAATGTTTGTGCACAACATTTGTCGACAACGCCTAAGAGTGGTCGTGACTGATTTTTGGCACAAAAATGAAGCTTATTGAAATTGGATATATTCGGTTTATTATTTCATCTAACACGATTATAAATGCCTTAAATATAGCAATATTTAAATTAAATTCGGTTTATAAGTATCAATCTTTGCGGTGAATTTCATAAAGATGGGTCCATAATTGTCCAGATTTTCCACATAAAATCTTCTACCAAAATACAATTGTTAGTATCAATTTAATATTCGACACAAATAAGTTTCATTTATGTAGAAATCATAGTGCCAAATTTAATGATTTACCATAGCTCCCATATAAGCACACATTCGTGAATCTCCCTAAAGCACATAAATTAATATAAATGTTGGTATCAACGTATTCGTATATTTTTTACACTTAGTAAAAGTATCGGTCCATAATTGATTACAGGTCTAACATAAGACCCCTCTCCGAATTTGGATGTACATACACAATGGTTTAGTTTATCATATGATCGGGCTTGACCGACTATATCTTCATTTAAGTTTTAGTTTAATTTTGTATATAACTTCAAACTCTATAACAAGGTCTATGCGATTTCTCTGGCTTTTTGAATAATGTGTACTGTTTTCGATATCCAGTAGTAGAAGTTTAATTTCTTAATATATTCACTGAAAAGAAAAAACATCTCATGAAAAAAAAAAAAAATTCTGCTTTTAATATTATCCAGTTGAGAGAATTGAAATGAAGATCTTTTGTCATCAATTACTAAAACAATTCTATCGAAAATATGTTGAGACTTTTGCGAAACAATTTTATTAGACTAAGAGTTATAAAAGGTTGGGTACTTTAAAAGTAAGATAATTAATTTATGATGTGAAACTCTTGGAAATATTTTTAGAGTTTATAATGTTATAAAATGTAAATATTTAAAATGCTTTAATGAGAAGGACATAATAAATATAAAATATTACTTTAACACTATTCTACACACAGAAAAAAGATTAGTTGGAAAACAGTTACAAATACTTATATTTGATGAAAGATATTAAAATTTTATAACAGTGGTTAAAATGTTATTGGTTCAATAGTTTGTACTCGTAATATTTAATAGCTGAAAAATCTTAAACATATAAGAAACATTGTACTTACAACTTTTAATTTAGTTAAAGTAATCAAATAATCTTGGCGGAAATAAAATAGACAAATTCAGTAGAAGTAACCGAACAAAACTCACATAACAACACGAACTATTGGTGTTTGGAATAAAAAAAAAAAAAAACATGTATCGAAAAATTTTAACTATAACTGTATTTTCAGTTACAATATTTACAAAAATGCTAGTATAATATCCAATGGAAAAACAATTCTTTATTCATAACCGAATAACATTTATTATAGTCGAATAATAATGTGAACTATTTCTGAAATTTAAAAAATATTATTTAAAAGAAAACAAAATTACATTTTAAAATCAACAACGAATAAAAAATAAATTCCATTTGGATTAAACAATTTTAAAAACATCGAAAAGTTATGATCCTTTATTTCATTTGATAGTGAACGATTATTAAGATAGAAATATATATTTTATTTATCTCCATAGATGTTTTCATTACATAAATTTTTTAATCAACTTTCAATGAAAGTTTCGAAAGGATGATGGGAAGACTGACAATTTTATTAAAAAGGTCTCGAAAAACAATTCTCATGACTTTATCATCTATGTTATTTGTTGGTGTTCGTTTGAATTGGTTTTTAATCGAATTGAATTGACATGAAATTCATATAGTCTTAGAGCATGGATGTTGCCTGAATTAAGAAAGTAAGAGGTATATTAAGGTCTTGTCATACTATCAAATCATTATTACAAATTTAAGAACAAATGGCCAACACTTAGGCCATCAGTGTGTTTGAATTGTGCTTAATAAGTCGTTAAGATACTTTGCAAAATAATAGATTAATGCTCCGGTCTTATTAAAATATTTGATGTTCATATTATATAAATTTTTAGTTATAATAACATAATCCCTACAAGCAAAATAATACGAAAACGAGAAAAAAAGGTATAGTCGGTCAAGACCGACCATATAATACCCTACACCATTATGTATGACCATAAAAATTCGGGGAGGAGACCTATATTAGATTAACACTTTTACTAAATGTAAAATAAAATATACAAATACAGAATAATACGTTGATACTAACATCTACTTGATTTTATGCACTTTAGGGCGATTCTCGGAAGTGGGTTTATATGGGAGCTGTGGTAAATTATGGACCGATTTTAATAAAATTTGGCAATGTTGTTTCTACTTATATAAAACTTATTTGTGTCGAATATTAACTTGATACTAACGTTAGTATGGGATTTATGCACGTTAAAGTGATTTTCGGAACAGGGGTTTATATGGGAGCTATGGTTAATCGTGAACCGATCTTCATAAAATTCAGTACAAAGATTGATACTTATACAAAATTCTTTGTACCGAGTTTCATTAAAATATTCCTATTTCTAAGGCATTTTTTAGTGTTGAAACTTCCGGGGGGACATTTGTATGGGGGGTAGGTGAAATAATGGACCGATCATAACCAATTTCAATAGGCTTCGTCCTTGTGTCATAAAAGTCCCACCTGCCAAATTTCATTCAATTATCTTCCAAATTGCGACCTGTACTTTGTGCACAATGTTTACATGGACAGCCAGCCGTCCAGCCAGACGGACGGAAATCGTTAGATCGATTTGAAAAGTGATTCTGAGTCGATTGGTATACTTTAAGGTGGGTGTTGGATAACGTTTTCTATGCGTTACAAACATCAGCACAAACGCATAATACCCCAAACACCTATGGTGGTGTAGGGTATAATGATTCGAATTCTTATTGCTTAGAAGAAAAAATTTATCGCCGCAATGTTCATATTCGTATTGCGGAAGCAATAAGAAATCAATACGCCCGGAAGAAAATTAGGCAATATTGATAATCATCTATGTGAAAAAAAGACGATAACGCCAGATAATCTTCCGGAAGATATAATAACAATATTATTGCTAAATAAATCTGTAAATAATATCATAAACAATGCTCTACCATCATGCATAAATATCGTCACATTATAAAGCATGTCAAATTTGCACGCTCACATAAGATATACATTTTTTTGCTAAGGACATACAATTTCCAATATTTATTTAATTTCTAAATAATTTTTCGACAAATGAAAAAATGTGACTGAAAATAAAAGTATGTATTGCGTTAATTTCTTCTAGATGATTTCAATGAAATATCATCAATTTATTGCGGAGAAGATAATCACCTTACTGAAAAAAGGGCGATAATTTGATGATAAATTTTATTTTATAAATGACAAAAAAATAAATATTTTATCTATTTTTTGTGTTTGTTTCCTAATTTTCTCTAAGCTGTTAAAAATATAATATTATAAAAATATTGCTTTGATGATTTTCTTCCAAATAATAAAAAGAAGATATTGCGTAAATATCTTCTAGGAAGATATCTTCCAAATGTTTGTAGGGATAAAACCATATTTTAAAATAAAAAAACTTATTTTTTTTACTTGGGCTAGTCTAATATACATGTATATATATTAAGAAATCGTACCAACTGAATTATTATTTTTAAGTGGTTGCGGTAGGATAGTACATGCAAAAGACCAAATTCGGTTGCCACAACGAAACTGTTTTCACTGTGTATCAAAAAAATCTATATTTTTACTGAAGTCTTCTTCATTGCCAGAAAATGTAATTGGTAAATTGCTTACACGTCCAAAAAATTATGCTAAATTGTTCAACAGCAGCAAATAATAATGCTAAAATTTTGTTGCAAAAGAAAATTTAGAAATTCTTAAAAAAAACCAAAAGTAAAGAATTGGACTGAAATAATACTGTAAAAAAGTGCTAAAAAGCATTTAGTATATTTTTATAAATTGTCAATGCATTTTAACATTTTCAAGTGCTAAATCAAGCATTGAAAGCGATAAACTAGCAACAATGGTTTATACTTCAAGTTCAATTTTTCAGAGTAAATTATTAGGATAAAAATGACTGAAACAGTAACATATTGATTTAAAACCTATTATATTTTATTGATTTAAAGCTATTTTACTTCAAATAGAGAAATTTGTATTTAAGTTCATAAACGAAGTAGTTCATAATTTTATATTTTTTTATTAACTAATTCCAATAAATTATTATTTACACAGATTTCCAACTCCAAAGATACCATCATAAATAGAGCGGAAATAATTATTAATCAATTACTTAAAAGATACATTGCTATAATTTAAAACACAACTGCATTATACTATTCTTCATATTGTTTGAAGTGAGAAACATAAAACAAAGAAAAAAAATGTAAAAATAATAATGAATTCATTCAAGTGGATGCGCTTTAATACTGAGTTTGTTAGTAAAATATACTAGAAATTCAAGAAGATGAAAAAAGGCTAAAATAAAATAAAGGATTGGTTCATTCATACATTCACACAAATATACACGGCGTATGTTTGTATGTAGTATATAAATAATACATAAATAAATGAAAATGTATATGTAGATGTGTATGTAGGGATTAAAAGTAGAAATAAAGGGGTCATTTATGTAAGTATGTAGTTGTATGTATTACTACATAGTAAATTGTATGTATGGATGTATGTACTCAGTAAATAGGATGAATTATGACTTGAATAACACTTTATATTGCAAAATATTTACATATGAAGATAATCTGAAAAGTATTTTTTAAATGTTTTCAAGAAATAGACTAGAATTTTCTAGATTGGAATAGCGTTAAACAAAACAGAAAGTCTTAGTTGATAAAAAAAAAAAAAAAAAAAAAAATACATCAATAGTTACTTAAAAAAGGATTTAAGAAGAGAGCTAGTTTAATTTTAAAAGACCATTATGTTTAAAAATAAATATTCTTTGTGATAAAATAATCTTCAGTAGACTTTATTGTTGTCCTCCGTATTTATGCACAGATCCTTGCATTCTTTAGATTTTTTCAAGTCTACATATGAATGTTCGTATGTATGTTTATTCAACTTTGTAGTACTTCATATTACAAGTAGAACATTTCTGTTTTCATCATCACCATCATACTTTTTATTCAATTTGTTTAATTGTTTAATACAAAAATATTTTGTTTAATAATTGTTAATGCGTTTTCTTTATAGCAACAACAATTTTACAAACACCTTTAACTTAACTTAATGAACAGTGTTCCCATGAAAAGTTTATTTTTTAATAAAAAAAAAAAATGATTTCTAAAGTTTTATTGAAAATTGGCCATTTGCCAGATGTTAAATTAATTTGAAAATATTAATTGTTTATTATAAACATAAGATATGTATTTTTTTATTGCATTTACAAAACAAAACGTGTGTTTGCTAAAATGGGGTAAATATTTGGGGTAATCAATAGTTAGTAATAGGCGTTGTTTTTTTTTGTATTCAATTAAAATGAATGCTTAATTTGAAATACGGAAATATTTTAGAATTAAAGACTAACACAGAAAAAATTATTACCGTATTTTTTACAATTAACTCATTTGTTTAATTTTTCATCAAAATTTAATAAATATGTTCAGGAAAAAATAAAAATAAAAAATAAATGTTGGTATGATTTTTTTCCTATACACATTTTTAATTCATTCAATCATCTACTTGATTGATTTAATTAATTTATTAATTGGGAATTTTTTTCTGTTTTGTATTTTTTATAGTTTTTAGTAATTGATATAATCATTTTGGTGCGAGGTGCAAATTTAAACAAGTTTATAATTGAATGAATTATTTTCATATATATTTGTTAATTGGTGACTTTTTTCTGTGAATTGACTAGAGCAATAAAATTATTTTTATAAAATGGAATTTTGTTTCAATTAACAACAATACAAACTGAGCTACAAATTCGATTTTTTTTGGAAATTTAGTAAGAAGAGAAAAATTTTGTAATCTAGAGACCTTGCGTTTTATGTCTCTTAATTTTTATATTAATGTGGCTTACCGTTTCTTAATAGTTTGAGTTTTGAAGGATACATATTAAAAAGAAAAAAAAAATGGAAGCTAAGAATTTCCGCAATATAAAAATATTTTTTATTTGAATGTTTTTGCACAAAATTTTTAGAAAATATCCTTTTGTAAATGTTTACTATTTAATTTCACATTCATTCTCACACGTGAAAAAAAAGTTTTATGTATAAAGCTCGAAACTCTGTACCCAATTTTTCTCTATTTCCTTTCAAAAAAACTTTTAAGTTTCAAAACAATTTTTGAGTAAATAATTTTGCAATCGTAAATTGCCTTGTTGTCTCTGTTTGGCGGTACCAAATCAGAGTTTGTGGACTCTACTTAGCAGTGTTGCCAGGACTTGAGGAAAAAAGAAGCTAAATTAGACTTTAAAAAAGGTCAGAAAAGGCTAAATGTCCCAAAAAATAAAGCCAGAAAAAAGCTAATATATATTTTTTTTTATTAAAAAACGCATTTATTTTTTTGTTTTTATTAGTTTTTGGTATTTCTTAAAGATATTTTAAAGAATTTATAAATATAACCTAAATATTATCTATGGGCAATAAAGTTTGTTAAAAAATAATCATAATATTTTTGTGGAACGTTGCTCCGCAGGCCAAATATAAATAATTTCGATTTTTTCTGGGAATTAATACAAAAATGCCTTTTTAAGGCTATATTTAAAATCAAAAAAGGCTAGAAAAAAAGCTAGAAGCTAAAACGAAAATTTTGAGGCTAAAAAGGCTAGATTTAGCCTTAAAAAGGCTAAACTGGCAACACTGCTACTTAGACACCAACGGAATGGAATACGTAATTTCTGTGCCGCTACACACTTCATTAGCACTTGTGGTGTCCTATCTATTTCTGTTTCGTTAAAACCTAACATGGTGGCCGCTTTGCACTGGGTTCAATATTGAGGGACTTAGTTAGCAGCACCAGGCATTTGGAGAAAGTAAAACAGAGGTTGAACCTAACGTCGTAATCGCTGTTAAAGATGTGGTTACATAGTGCTGTAAGCCGACTTTCGGTTCGAAGGACCATAAACAATTTTGTAATAGTAAATTGCCTTGTTGTCTCTGTTTGGCGGTACCAAATATAGTCCACAGTTTGCGGACTATAATTAGACACCAACAGAATGGAATATGTATTTTCTATGCCACTACAAACTTTGTCAGCATTCATGGTGTCTTATCCCCCTGAACAGAGTTTCAACACTCAAAAATGCCTTAAAATAAGAATACGATTGACCATAGCTCCCATATAAAGCCCTCTTCCGAAAGTCGATTTAACGTGGATAATTCCTTCACGAATGTTAGTTTCAAGTCAATATTCGACACAAATAAGTTTTCTGTAAGTACCCAGCAAAAACTTTTTGGTTTTTAGTAATGACAACTATTTATTAGTAATGACAACTATTTATCCTGAAAATGAGGCGTCATTATTATTTGCCTTCTCTACATTACATAAATAAGTACTCAATAGAATAATAGTTAAAATCACATGGATCTGTTGGCTAGAGAGCAAAATTAGCAACCAGAAAGTTGTTAGTTCAACCCCATTCTGTTGCTATTCGTTTTTTTTTTTTTTTTAACAAAATGTCTAAAAATATATTTTATGCTGAAACAAGTTTTGTAATTTTGAATATTAAGTACGAGATGGTGTACTGAGTTAGTCATTAAAAACGAATAGTTAATATGGTCCCAAGTTAAAATCTAACTGACGACAATTTTTTTTTTTTCTTTTTTTATTTTCGTTTAGCTACATATTTTTGAGTATCCCTAGAGTCAAAAAATAAGTAGTTTATTTTTGTTTCCAATTATACCAGCTATCTTACCAGGATAGCAACGTTTTTGCTGGGTGAAAAGAACAGGTCAAAATTTTCTGAGATTTATATAGCTCCAATGTAAACTCATTTCCGGAAATTGCCCTATAATGCATAAAATCATTTAGATGTTATTATCAACGCATTATTCTGTATTTGTATATTTTATTTTACGTTTAGTAAAAGTGTTGGTCTACAATTGGCAACAGATCTAATATAAATCCCCTTCCCTAATTTTTATGCTCAATGAAAATGGTGTAGGGTATCATATAGTCGGTCTTGACCGAATTTTTCTCGTTTTAAATTAAATGTTGCGGTGCAAAAAGTTTAGAAAATATATTTTTGAAAATTTATTTGTTAATTAAGGAACAAAATCGAAAAAATCCTAATACTTATATATACAATTTAACAATTTGGAGACGGTTGATCTTAGAGTTTTTTTTAATATGAATATGACAATGGACATTATAGCCGTTTTTACATCATTCGCCGCATTGACTTTGTTTTTTTTTTTTTTTTTTTTTTTAATTCATTTCATTTTTTCAATATCATGTAGTAATGTCCACCACTTCTACTCCAAAATATCATGCAAAAGCTCATGATATTGAAATTATTTCCTATATTCGTGCTAAGGAACGTAAGCTTTCCATATTGTAGCTCCAAACTTGATAGGATGCTATGACAACAGTGACAACATTCCTCAGCGTTGTAAATAAAGTTATTCTCGGACATGATCTATTTTTGGTGAGAATATAAGTCAGTGCTAACATTCTTTAAGACTTTAAGAACGTTATAGTCTATCTTGACCGATTTTCTCAGAAAATTGATACGGAACGTGTGTTTCATTTTAGATCAAGTCTTGTTGTAAAATTTAAAATTAAAGTGTATACTTTTTACAATCTCTTGTTTAAACAAAACGTAATGTTTACCTACACTAATTTATGCACTTTATGATGATTTTCGGAAATAGGCCATATATGGGAGCTATGGATTTTTCTCGTGCGAACGTTATAAAAAATGATATAGATTAGTTTTAACGTTAAAAAAAAAAAAAAATTTAATAAAATTTAATAGGATTTCTAACGTCCATAAAAGTTTTAAATGTACTAAATTAAGCAATATTAAAAAAATGTATGGGCGTTAAAATCCTATTCTAGGAGAAAAATTGTATGGGGGCTTGGTTATAATAGATAACCAATATAAACTAATTTTAACAGAGCTTGTGTCTGCATCATATAAAGCCAAAGCTCATACAAATTTTCCAAAAACTGCGATTTGTAGCTACATTAAAAGCTTAACATGGACGACCAGACAGAGGGACGGACATCGCTAAAATACTCAAACATGTATTTCTGTATATATTTACCAATTGGATTTAATATATATGATCAGATAAATAGATATAATAAAAATTTTTTATAAAGTTATATTTTTTTTGGAATAAAATCAACGGATACGCCGGGTATTGATTAACGTTAATTTTTTTTGGTATGTACCATAGGATTATACATGGTACAAAATATGCAAAGTTTTTCTCTTAAGTGAAAAATATGCAAAATTATGCTCTTAAGTACACATAATCCAAAATTATAGTCTTTAGTACAAAATATGCAAAAATGTTCTGTAATAAATCGATGCCAAAATTCTAAAAATTATCTGAATTTGATGTCCAAAAAAATATGATTTTTATACCCACCATCAAAAAGATGATATTGATTTTGTCATTCCCTGTGTAACATGTCGAAGGAATCATTTAAGACCCCACAAAGTATATACTTTCTGGGTCCTGGTTTGATTCTGAGTCGATCTAGCAGGATAGGGCTCGAACGGAAAAACGTACGGGGACAAATTTGGCACAAATGTTTGTCTTATATAAGGTTTGTTTGGGATTGAAAATGGGCTAAATCGGTTAATAAACAAAAAAGTTATGAGCTAAAAACTAGAAACCCAGGGTGTCCGTTTTATACTTTTCTGCTGGTATTTCTTCAACAAAAGCATGTACGACAATGAAATTTTATATGTATAGTTCGGGGATCGATATAAACTCGGAAACCAGAGTTTCACTATATAAGGTGAAAATCAACGAAATTGTGTTCAAGTAGTTCAAGGACCAATGTAAACTCTACTGAAAATGGAATTTTAAATAAAGCAATTAAAATTTCATTATTATTTATTTTTTTAATAAAATTTAATTTGCATCTTTATAGTTTTCACGGGACCTTTTGATAAAAATTTAAGAACAAAAGTTTTTTCTAACCACACCCGAACTACTCTTATGAGATGTAAATATTTATTTTAAAGTAGTTCATTATATTTCAAATATTTATTTAATGAAATTAACTAATTGTTTACAATATTTTCTATAAACAAAATTTATATCTTTAATGTAAAAAATATATATTTATTACAAAATTATGTATATACAAAATAAAAGTGTTATTTATGTGAACTTTGACCTTCTGGTTAAAATGTAAAAGTTAACATACATATATTATTAGTATCTAAAAGTTCATTGGCATTCCAATTAGTGCTGGTTTAAGGAATATAAACAAATTTTATTTGTTTATACAAATAATAATTTTGTTTAAATCTTTAGCATAATTTGTATCTATTATGTAAAAAGTTATCAATAGAATATTAAATCTTAAGCCCAAATTACAATAGCGCCTAGTCAGCAGCAGTGTGTGCTGCCATAATCAGCTGATTATTTAGAATGCACTGTTTGTTATGGTGTTGATTACATTTGGTCAGCAGCAGTTTGCAGTGCTGTTTCATTTAGCCCTGTTTCTAAATTCACTGCGCTGCATTCAGATTGAGAGCGAGACAAAGAGAGTGAGCAAATAAATGAGAAGCTAAAATAAACAATAGAACAAAGCTAGATGGTGGTTGTAAATTGTGGCTGCCTACGCAGAATTGTAATTATAACGGCAGCAACATGTTGTGCTGACAGTGATCAGCTTATAATTTTTGCTGATACTGTTGCTGACTACGCGCTATTGTAATTTGGGCTTTATGTCTGTTTATAAATTTATTCTCTGGAGAAAAGCTAGAGATTTATTTCTCTACAGATAAAATTTGGTATAATATATAGATGAAAAAATAAATCATTATTTCACATTATTAATACAGTAATTAAATATTTAATATTAAATACTTTGATAAATTTATTATACTTAATTTTATAATATTTTCCTCTACCTAATTTATCTTTATCTATCTTATTTTCTTTTTAGGGTTCTGCCGACTCCAATTATTCACAACCGTCATCCGATCTGTCGCTAGACGAGGAAAAGGAATCGCTTCGGCGAGATAAGGAACGTCAGGCCTTAAGCCAGTTGGATAAAGCGAGAGTAAGTATTAATCAAAAGAATACTAAAAAGAAAAGAAACTAAAATATCTCTCTCTATCTCTAACAACCATCAAACAGAGTAAACCTGTAGCGTTCGCTGTGCGAACAAATGTTGCTTACGATGGCACCATCGATGATGATTCACCCGTGCAGGGTAATGCCGTGTCCTTCGATGTTAGGGAATTTCTACACATTAAAGAGAAATATGATCATAACTGGTGGATCGGTAGATTGGTTAAAGAAGGCTGTGATGTGGGATTCATACCCAGCCCCGTTAAGCTAGAACACATACGAGTGCAGGTAAGAGCTTTTTTTCTTAAATATTTTCTTAAGTTTCTTAATAAATTGAATTTTATTTTTGAAACAGAATCAAAACCGACCCTCAAGACTGTATGGTACAAAAGGCTCATCCAGTGGGAATTTAGGCGGCGGTCAAGCAGGTGCGGAGCCATCACGAGGTAGCACACCCCCTACACCTGGTATGACACACATGTTCATGTTATTCTTATGATTTTATTAGTTTTTATTTTACTTTTTTTTAATTCTTTGTCGGTTTTCGTTTCAAATAATTTAATTTTTTTCTAATTTGATGTTGTGTTTTTTTTCCAAAGGAATTCGTACCAAGAAAATATTTTCTTTAACTTTATATATTTTCTTTCCGATCTAAATCGTGTTTAAATGGGGTGTACTTTTTTGGAGTATATATATATATATTTAAATATTGTATATTTGTAATAACTAAACTAAATTTTCTTTATTACTTTTTTTTTGATTTTTTTATTACAATTTCTTTTTTTTTTTTTTGCCCAAAAAACCAAAAAAAAAAAAAAATGTTTTCTTTCAAAATTGTAAGTGTGTATAGAAAAAGGTGTTTTTATTTTTTTATTTCGTATAATTTTGTATACAAATTATTTAATTTTTTTTGAAATTTAAAGAAAATGCTTCATGATTTTAACTAGGAGTTAATTGAGTTTTGATGGTAGTTAGTTAGGGTTTTGTACTATTTAATTTTCAAAAAGTTTTTTTTTTTGGTTTTATTAAAAAATAGAAGTAATTTTTGCTTACTTTTGAATTAGACAGATTTTGTATATAAACTGAAAGACTAAAGGCTTCGTTACTCTACCGCAAATCTCAGATCTCAGATTACATTTTAGGGTAGTTTAGTTTAAGGTCTTTTTTTCAATTAACAAAGTTGTTTCATTTTGCATCGAAATTTAATAAATTTATTGAAGAAAAAACGAGAGAGGGTCAAGCCCGACCATATGATACCCTACACCATTGTGTACATTATAATTCGGGGAGGGGTCTTTTATTAGACTTGGAGTCAAATGTGAACCGATACTCATAAGTGTAAAATAAAACATAAGAATACAGAATATTACGTTGAGGCTGACATTTATATGAATTTATTCACTTTTGGGTGATTCCCGAAAGAGGGTCTTATATGGGAGCTATGGTAAATTATGGACCGATCTTTGTATAATTTGGCACTATCATTTATGTTCATATAAAACTTATTTGTGTCGAATATTAGCTTGATACTAACATTTTAATGTGATTTATGGCCGTTAAATTGATTTTCGGAAAGAGGTTTATATGGGAGTTATGGTTAATTATGGACCGATCTTTTTAAAAATCGGCACACTAACTAAACTTATATGTGCCGAACTAAAACTTATATGTGCCAAATTTCATTATAATATTGCTATATTTAGGGGATTTATGATCGTTAAACCCTTTTCCAGGAGGACATTTGTATGGGAGCTAGGTGAAATAATGGGCCGATCATAACCAATTTCATTAGGCTTCGTCCCTGGACTATAAGAAGCCTGTGTACCAAATTTCATTAATTTTTGTTCCAAATTGCGACCTGTAGTTTGATTACAAGGTTTACATGGACGGACAGACGGTCAGACGGACGGACGGACATCGTTAAATCGTCTCAGAAAATGATTCTAAGCCGATTGGTATAAATTAAGGTGGGTCTTATACCAATATTTTTGGGTGTTACAAACATCAGCACAAACGCATAATACCCTCCCCACCTATGGTGGTGTAGGGTATAATGAAATAAAAAAAAATTTAACTATACTTTAATATCCAATATACATTTTTAATTCATCCAATCAACTACATGATTGATTCAATTAATTTATGAATTGGGAACTTTTTTCTGTTTTGTATTTATTACAGTTTTTAGAAATTGATATAATCATTTTGGTGAGAGGTGCAAATTTGAACAAGTTTTTAATTGAATGAATTATTTTCTAACATATTTGTTAATTGTTGACTTTTTTCTGCGTATATTATTAGTTTTTTTTTTTCAACTCAACTGCTTTACCTATTGCCGAACTTATTGGGCGGAGCAGCTGGACTTTGGCATCTCTCTCACTGAAATAGAGTTCCCTCTCTCTCGCTCAACAGAGCCTATTTCTGAAATGGCAAGAATAAAGCATATATTCCTTATTGTTTTCGGTGCAGATGACTGTCCAGTCGCCAAGAGGATACTGGGATTGTATCGCTTCCAAACTTAAATATTTTCTTAATTTTCAATACTGAATTCTGCAATTTTCGCGCATCATGTCATTACGACTTCTTCAGCTGGGATTAGTTTAAAACTTTAGTCGTTTTAAACTAATCCCAACCATTGATAATCTAAATAATGCATTTGCTTAAACAAAACAGGTCCAAATACTTGATCAACTTGTAGCCTCACCAGTGCTTTTTCCATTGCGAGCTCGGCCAATTCAGATTTCCAGCCACCCCAATTTTAGGGATTTAAGTAGCCGTTGCTAGTGGACGTTTTTTGGTAAAAGACGCCATCTTCATTGATGTTGGTACTTTTTATATAGTTTATTATGACATAAGTTTTTCCCTATAACATAGTGTCTACATTGAACAAATTTTTATTAAAGTAAACGTCAAATCAGCGCGAATCTATGCCAGGTAACTTTAGTTAAATAGCTGATTATTGTTTTTGGTTGTTGTAGTTGTCAAACTGTATATATAAAAACAAATAAGCCATATTTTTGTTTCTGTGCCAATGTTGTCACCTTCTATAAATTCGTGGTAGTTTTGACGTTTGTCTTGATAAAAAATTGTCTAATGTAGTAGCATCGAATCTATATTAGAGAAATTTGTATTAAGACAAACGTCAAATTTTTGTTTCAGTTGCAGATAATTTTTTATCTCCATCAATTATAGGGGAAAACGTATGCTATAATAAACCATGCAAAAAGTACCAACAGCAACTAAGATGGCATCTTTTACCAAGCATTATCAAGACAAAGTTGTCAGAGCTCGAGCGCTGACAATTTTCTTTTAACGCTGCAATAATACTAACAAATTCAGTCTACATTAGACAAATCTTTATCATGATAAAGTGTTGACGTTTGTCTTGATAAAAATTTGTCTAATGTAGACTCGAAGTAATTGACAGAGATAAAAAATTATCTGCAATTCAAACAAAAATTCGACGTTTGTCTTTATACAAATTTCTCATGTAAAGACTCAACGTGATAAATTCTTATTATGATAAGAATTTGACGTTTAACGATGTTGTGCAAGAAGCCGAAGCGATCGACTTTCGATCTTGAACCTTTCTTCTTTCGACGACTTGAGAAGAAGACAAGGCTTGGTTCTTTCTTATGCTGCGCGAAAAGTTGTGGATTGAAACTTTTTTAATTTAAGAAAGTCATCAACCATAGCTTGGTGCTTTACACTATCTCAATTATATTGTTCAGGTGGTGTATTCTTTGCCTCATTTTTGCTAATCTTCACTAGAATGAAGACACATTTAATATATCTTTGATATATTATGACTCCGCTTATCCTTCCTTCTAGTTATGAGAAGTATTTTATCAATGGAACGTGTTGGATATGATTTTTGAACATAATGCCAGAAAATTCGACCAACATCTCTTGACTAGAGGACAGAACGTCATATTTTGATTCTCTTGTTTTTTATTTTTATTTTTTATTTAATTCTGATATAATTAGTATATAAAGATAAGACGAGTGGGCACGCAAGGAAATGGATAATCCATGCAGTAATAGATTAGATGGACTAGACTAAGATTTTACAACCGATTCGTGTTCTGGCACCGGAGGAAAGTTGTTAGTGACCAGTTTTTTTAATAGCTAATCAGGTTCTTAGAAGAGGTTTTGACTACTTTAATCTAACAATTAGGTGTGTCGAGAGGAAAAAGTTATGATTCTAGTGGGGTTAAGGAAAGAAGAATGGGATTGGATATCATTTAGATGTGACGGCAACAATAAGCTAAAAGGATTTCATATGGTTTGGAATAGCCGAAACTAAGTGGATAACAATACCATTTAAATAGAATAGTGCATCATAATTGACTTTATTTTCTTCAAGTAACAACTCAAACTTTACTTAAAAATAAAAATCTTTCTTTGTAAATATTTAGTTTTAGTATTAAAAACTGTGTTTAGCTTCGTTTTTAGGCTTTCTTTTTTTTATTTAGGTTTTTTTAATTTTTATTTTATTTAATTTTTTTCTTTTTAATTTACAATCATCAGCCATCAAAATTTATACAAAAAACTCCCCCCTCAAAGAAAAAAATTATATACCAAACAAAAATTGTGTTTTGTTTCTTAGAACAAAAACTATGTTAATTTGCATGATTATTATTTAAGCTTTATTTAGAACAATCAAAGAACAACTAAAATATAAAAGTTATCAAAAGCTTGTTTTTTTTTAGACATTTTTACTTTAGTCTACTATATATTTAATGAGTTCGAAACAATTCCCGAAAAACTAAATTTTTCTAAAAAAGAAAATTCTAATCATTTTGCACTTTAATTAAATTCTCTTTATATGTATATAAAAAACAATAAAACAAATATCAACTCAATATTTAAACCCAAAATAAACAAAACATTTACTAAACTTTTGCACACAACTGTTAAACTGTTAAAAACCTCTTAAAAAACTGAAAACTAAACAAAAACAAATAAAACCAACAACAAACAACCACACAATTGTACCACAAGATCCTTATAGTACAACACCTCGAAAGAAAAAAACAGGTTTGTCTTTGTCTTCAATATAATGTTTTTTCTGTCTTAGTAGTTTTTTCTTCATCAAAATTTTAAATGTCAATGTAAGAAATTATTAAATATTGGTTTCATTTATATAGGTTTAGATTGGCTAGAGAGTTTTGCAAGCTAAAAATACACTAAGAAATCTTAAAAAACACTAAAATTATTTAGCAAATCAAAAAATATTTTTATTATTAGAATGATTTAGATTATTTCTTCAAACTTAAATTTCACCCTTCGCGTTTTACATTTAACATTAACTATCTCGCTGTCTGGCTCGTTTGCCCTTTAACATTATTTCAAATATTGATCAAATAAATTTCAATTCACCTGCCTGTTGTTAGTTTTTTTATGGTTTTATTTATTTTTCAATTATGCTATAATTTTAAGTTTAAATTCAGCTTTGTTTATAGAAATTTCTTTTAAAATTCCATTTTACACAAATTATATACAACATCATTTAATCATTTAAAGGATTCACAGTTATTATGTGGTGTCAATATATAGTTTAAGAACAAATTTTCACTCAAAATCTATATTATTGTCTCCTCTTTTTTTAAAGAAAAATAAGTAAAACTTTGAATCCTTGCTATATTTTTCGTTATTATGGAGATTTATATATTTTTTTTTTAATTCTTAAGGTGCCCAGCACAACTATAAGGTCACTATTCCTTGCACCGTGTATTAAAAAAGTACAAGGGGTATTTAATGGTACTACTAGCTAAAATATTTATTACTAAAAGGTGTTCCTTTTTACATCTTTTGGTATCATTTATTTGACATTTGATCTTTTTATATACAAAAGTGTTAAATATGTAAACTTTCCAGTGAGTCAAAATGATTAGTTAGGTTAGTTTACTTCTTTTCCACTAAAATCATATTTTTTGCAATTTATTCCTTGACTATCTTTATTTATTGATTTATAAAAGTGATTAGAAAGTGAATTATTTAAAATCCAGAAGTCTTCCTAGGAATTCATCCCGCCCAGCTTTAAAAATGTCCACTTTTACCTATCCCTCTGAATTGTACGATCGTTTTGCAAGATAAAAGTGCACAACTAATTCTAAAATGACCCAAATGAAATTGACTTAATGTTTAAAATGTGAAAATGATAAGATTCCTGCATAACAGACAGTCTAGAGTCCTCAAAACAGGTCTAAGTATATCTACTACCAATGGTTTTCTCCATTTTCCGGCAGAAATATTTTATGTTTTCAACGTTTTATTCATTTTATTGAAAGGCGATATTTTGAAATGGGTTTTGTTTGAGATTAACTCAAAATCGTCATGTCAGAGAAGTGGTACCAGGTAACAATTTTAAAAATTCTTCTTCATTAGAAAATGCTTAAATTATTTTTCTTAAGATAAAACACTTATTTTTGATAGTTTCAATGATCTGTCAGACTATGAAAGAGATTTAATAGAAGAATTCGTGTTTTTTAAGAAAAACAACATTTTATGGAAATTCCCTGGGAGTTTGGAATATGTTTGAACCCAGTTGCAACATTCCCTTTAGCTGAAATGCATAGCCTGGAATAGCAGCAATAGTTACCAATACCATACTCACCATATACATAAAAATTTTGAATTTTTTTCTTTAAAAAATGTGAAAATTATTGGTAGTAAATATACCTAGACCTGTTTTGAGGACCCTAGAGTGTCTGTTATGCAGGAATCTTATCATTTTCACATTTTCAATGTTAATTCAATTTTACTTAGATCATTTTAGAATTAGTTGTGCACTTTTATCTTGCAAAACAATCGTACAATTCAGAGGAATAGGTAAAAGTGGAAATTTTTAAAGCTGGGCGGGATGAATTCCTATGAACACTTCTGGAATTTAAATAATTCACTTTCTAATCACTTCTATAAATCAATAAATAAAGATAGTCAAGGAATAAATTGCAAAAAATATGATTTTAGTGGAAAAGAAATGAGCTGACCTTATAATTTTGACTCACTGGAAAGTTCACATTTTCAACATTTTTGTATATAAAAAGATCAAATATCAAATAAATGATACCAAAAGATGTAAAAAGGAACATCTTTTAGCAATAAATATTTTAGCTAATAGTACCATTAAATACCCCTTGTACTTTTTTAATATACGGTGCAAGGAATTGTGACCTTATAGTTTTGCCGGGCACCTTATAAATTGGTGTTTGTATCCACCAAAAAATGTATTTGCAGTTTATTCTAGCAAACAAATATTACTATAATTTTAAACATAGAGTCATTTCATTTAAAATCAACCAGCTGATTTTCTCACCTCTTCCGAATCAAAACTAAGACTAATCCAAAATGTCAGATAATTTCATCAAGTGGTTCGTGAAATATCGCGAGTTGAAAGTCTAAAATAGCTAAAAATGTGTACAAAGTTGCATACACAATTTCAAATATCTTTTAAAGTATATATGATATAAGATTTATTGAGATGTCATATTAAAGGTATCTAAATTACCTTTAATATGACTTAGAATATGACTTTTTTCTCAACATCAAAATGGTCCATATCTCGCGATTTTTCGTTCGCGGATAAATATCTCGAAAAGTGGTCTTTTTAAAAATTTAAAAAAAATATATGTTAATGGTGAAAATGTTTTCTACTTTAGAATGCCACTTAACCATGGTAATCTTGAATTGACCCATTCTCTTTATTACAATTTTAAATAAATGATTACTTTAAATATGTGAAAAATGTAGAGGCTAAACTCCCCTATCCGTCCTATTTTATTTTATCAATTCAATTTGATAAGAAAATAGTTCCTACAAAATTTGAAGTCTTTCCTAATAATAGCTCTTTAAATAGCTATCCGTCATATTTTTATTGAACGAATGCAATCTGTAAGAAAAAAGTAGTTCTCACAAATTTTGCTTTGGGCTTACCATTTTCCTAGATATTGAAATAAAATTTCAAGATTTTTGCTGTAACAGTATTTAACTTATCCGTTAATAAATATTTAACCATTCCCTCTTAACTCCACAAAAAGTTAAATCCTTTGTTATCTCAGTTCTTCACATGTACGATAACACTGGTCCACAAGAAATTCTCCCCCAAAGACGAATAGTTGGACTTGATGCATTTTGATATGCTAAACACGAATTTGGTTTCAGTTTTTTTTTCCATCAGGTCTGAATTTTTTTATGGGCGTTTCTAATATTTCGCTCATAGTAAGGATATTACTCTAGTATATATCCTCATAACTCAAAAACGGTGTGTACGTTTGACATAAATGATACACCAGAAGATGCGGACTAAAAATATCTTCAAATCATCCGTTTCGAAGTTATTTTGAAATAAGTGAATAACTTTTTCATGCAACTTTTTCATGTCAAAAACATTTTTTATTCGCTCAAGAATTTCAGTTATGCATCAAAATTTTTACGATTTTTAACTTTTTTTAAATTTTTTTTGCTACTAATTACCGAATAACTACGGAAATAATACCTGAACAAAAAATTAAGTAAATTCCCCTCAAAGATAATTTAAATCGCAATCAATTTATCTCAATTGTACAAACCGTTCTCGAGTTATACAAGTGTGACTGCCTAAAAGCGGGGTCATAGTAGTCATGCCCACAAAAAAAAAAAAAAAAAAAATCAGTACGTGGTAAAAAAAAGTGAAAGCTGATTCTTGTTAAGCACGATAGTCCATTTAATTCACCTACTTTTTTTAATTTAAGACGAAAAAAAAAAAAAAATATATATATCGACCATTCCAGGAAAGAACGCCCGAAAAAGTATATTTTTTTACTTGATGGCTTTCAATTTCGATTAAAATTTGTATACATAAACTACATTAAGCCTTTTATCAATTTCAGTTTTCAGTTTTGTGAAATTGCAAAAACTCGCGATTTAATTTCGCTTTTTAATTTTCTCAAAAACCAAAAAAAATTCAAAAGTATGTAACTTTGAATAGCAATATCTCTGGAAAGACTTTGTGAATTTTAATGATTTAAACGGCCTTAAAATTTCGCATATGGCGGCTTTACGACGAACATTTTAAAAATAAGAAAAATTTTTTAAAAATGCATTTTAATGCAATTGCACTTTTCAAATGCATTTTTCTTTAAATATGCTATTAAATTTTTTTAATAATTTAACATAAATGAAAAGTTTGGAATCTTTACATTAAAATAAAAGTGTAAAATTTTTGGGACGCGAAAATCTTATATGCATAATCCAATTTTTATAAAAACATGTTTAAAATTTTTCATATGAAATTAAATTTTTTTCTTGTTTTTGAAATTTTCTTTAAAATTTTTAAAAAGTATGCCATTTTAAATATTCATATCTCTTGAAGTTATTGATGGATTTTTGTAATTTAAAAAGTATTTAAAAGGCCATTGTATATTTTTTGTGTAATTTAGTCAGCATTTCAAAAGTCATGTCTTCGATCCATAATATTTTAAAAATATAAATGCAGTTTTTAGATGCATTTTTGTTAGTTGCGAATTTATTAAACTTTAATTTTTCAAAAGTGTATTTAAAAATGCTTTGTCTATTATAACTTAAAATAATAAATAGTCTGATACATAAAGTTTTACTTCTTTTCAGGATTTTTTAAAAAATAACACAATAAATTTTTTTAAACAAAATACGTAAAGATACTCATAATACCAGAAAAATATAATTTTTATATGAAAAAATTTAAACTAGTTGAAGAAGAGGGAAAATTATGCACAGTACATGTGTGCGTCCCAAAAATTTGAGATTTTTATTTTAATGTAAAGATTCCAAACTTTTCATTTATGTTAAAAAATTAAAAAATTTGAATAGCATATTTAAGGAAAAATGCATTTAAAAAATGCAATTGCATTAAAATGCATTTTTAAAAAATATTTTTTATTTATAAAATATTCATGTTTAAGCTAACATAATTACAATTCAAACGCCGTTTAAATCACAAATTTCTGCAAAGCATTCCCAGAAATATTTGTATTTAAAGTTGTATACTTTTAAGATTTTTTAGATTTTTTCAAAAGTGAAAAAGCGAAATAAAATCGCGAATTTTCTGAATTTAGCGAATCTGAAAACGGAAATATTAATAGACACCCATAGACCTTACACGAATAAAATTTTATAAAAATCGGAGGACAAGTATAGAGCACATAAAAAAATTTAGTTTGGCAGATTTGAAGATATTTTTAGTCCGCATCTCTTGGTATATCACTTATGTCAATCGGCCTTACTATGGGCGAAATATTAGACATGCCCATAAAAAATAAAAAAATCCAGAGCCGATGGAAAAAACTGAAAGCAGATTTGTGCTAAGCACATCAAAATACATCAATTCAAAATATTCGTCTATGGTGGTGTATTTTTTTGTCGACCAGTGTTATTGATGTTTTTCCAAAAACTTCTTTCCAGTAGCCCAACATTCCCTGAAAATACAGTAATTTTTTGCCAAAAGTCAAATTGTTTTTTTTTTTACGAATATTTTTAATAAATCTCTATAATAACGAATATATTCATAAACACACACGCACACACACTTTTGTATTATACTCATCAATATAAATTCTAAGATTTGTTTTGTACATTTAAACATTTTGCATACACACCCAAAATAAAAATCAAATTTAGTCACCAAAAAAACACCCATTCACGTTAGAAATCAATTAAAACAAATTGCAACTAAAACAGCAACAATAAAACAACTACTACAAAAAAAGCAAAAAAAAAAAAAAATTACAAAAACATTTTCATGTAGATGCCATAAACTCGCTCATTCGAATCTCCATACCTTTTTTCGTTTCGTTTTTTTTTCTTTTCTCTTGCTTGTTTTTCGATGATACTAACTAATCAGGTGACGAATCAGATTCCATGGGACCAGGACGTGGCAAAGCAACACTCACCACACCGCCTAACAAGGAGAAACGTAAACCATTCTTCAAAAAACAAGAGACCGCATCCCCCTATGATGTTGTACCATCGATGCGTCCCGTTGTCTTAGTGGGTCCAAGTTTAAAAGGTTACGAAGTAACCGATATGATGCAAAAGGCTTTATTCGACTTCCTGAAACATCGTTTCGAAGGTCGTATCATAATAACACGAGTCATGGCCGATATATCGCTGGCGAAACGTTCCATCATGAATAATCCCTCGAAACGTGCGATTATGGAACGATCTAGTAGTCGTTCAGATTGTTTGAGTAAAGTACAGGAGGAGATCGAGAGAATATTCGAATTGGCCAGAACGTTACAATTAGTAGTACTCGATTGTGATACAATCAATCATCCGTCACAACTAGCAAAAACTTCACTAGCACCAACAATAGTTTATCTTAAAATTAGTAGTAGTAAGGTGGGTATTTTATTTTTTGGTATAATAGATAAGAAATATTAATGTTATTGTGGTTTTAATTTTAGGTTTTACAGCGTTTAATCAAATCACGTGGTAAATCACAGGCAAAAAATCTTTCCGTACAAATGGTAGCCGCTGAAAAATTGGCTCAATGTCCACCGGAAATGTTTGATGTTATCCTAGATGAAAATCAATTAGAAGATGCCTGTGAACATATTGCTGAATATTTAGAGGTGAGTTGATGATGTTCTTGAAAAGATTTAAATCTAATTTTCGTTGTATATTTATTTTAACTTACTAGACCTATTGGAGAGCCACTCATCCAGATATTAATGCGGGTCCCTCTATACCTAGACCATTACCTCAGGAAGTTTCACCTACCACAGAACAAGCCCGCATGGGTCCTACACCACCCGGTAAGTTTGTTAAGTTTTCTCCAACTTGCATCATGATTTATTTTATTAATTTCATTGATGTCAAGATCCTTGAATATCAAAAATCATTATCATTTATTTGGAGCTCAGTTAGAAAAAATTAGAAAATTACATATTTTTGGGATTAAATCATTTGAAATTTTATTTAGGTTTAAATATTAAAAAATTTACACCACATACAAAATTTCATTTCTTTATTTTAAGTTTAATTTTCAATTATAATTTTCATTTCCTTCCTTTCTTTCGAACAATTTAAACAAACACCTTTTTAACAAATTTTTGTAAATTATGTTTATTCTACTTTTTTCACTTGTTTTTTTATTGATATTAAAAAAAAATCTAAAAAAAAAAAACAAACAATAACAATCAATCAATAAATCAATCGAATCGCAACTTTCTCGTTCTCTTAAATATTTTAAAAACTAACCGTTAACCCTTGCTGGGCTTGCATTCCCATTATTTCACTATTAGTGGATGGGGGAGAAGATCAAAGAGATTATAGAATGAGTTCAATAGAACGTGAGGGTAGTCGTGATAGAGAAATGTCACGTGATCGTGAATCTAGTCGAGAGGCTGATTATGAGCGTGAATTTTGGGATAATGAATTTTCAAAGGGTCGTCGCACACCACGAGAACGTCAACGCGATTTGGAATGGGAACGTGAGCGAGCAAGGGAATGGGAAAGAGAACGAGAAAGAGATTGGGATAGAGAATTCGATTGGGACCAAGGTAAACAAACAACAACATAATATCAAACTTTTTTTTTTCATATTTCAGTTTTATTACTGTTCAGTTTTAATTTAAATGTATAAATTTTTCTTCAATACCTAAGAAAAAACATAATATGTTTTATACTTAAATACCTAATACTTACTACAAGCTAAAATACTTTACCAAAAAGCTTTTAAAACATTCGACAAACAAACTTAAAATTATTTTCTTTTTTGTATCTTATTGGTCTTAATTCTTTTTTTTGTTAAGTATATTTTATTGAAATAATTATACTTAGTAAAGCTTTTTGTTTTATATAAAAATAAACTATATACTATTGTTTTTTTAAACAATTTGTTTAAATTTAAAATTCATACCAATTTAATCCATATATGAATTGTTGTGTAAAGAGTTCTATTTAGATGTTTTATTACTTATATTACTCTATTACCTTTATAATAAATGCTTTTTTAAACTTTTAATTTAAACTTTTTATTTTATTATATTCTTATTTTTAGCTTTTACAACATTTGGTACCTTTTCATCATTTGTTTAAGTTTCCCTTAGATTATCACACCCCCGTTTTCTAGTAACGTAATATTTATTACCGTTTAGCTTTATTTTTTCTTTTTAATTTTAACTATTAAATGACATCAATTTCTAAACCTAAATGACAACATTTAAAAGCAGTTCCATGATCCCTTGAGTTTATTTTCTTCAACTGTCACATCAAACATAATGAGTACGATATTTAATTTACATCCTTCTTACTTCAGATTTTTTTTGGTTATGAGTTTTATATTTTGTTATTAATTTTTTTTTTTTCTAATATTAGTTTCTGTTTTATTTTAAGTTAAGCTTATTTTTTGCTTTGTTACTAATCCTCATTTTTATTTATACAATTCATACTTATTCAACTTCATTACCAACATAATTATAGAATATAAGTTAAAGTGATTTTCGGATGAGGGGTTTATATGAGAGCTATGATCAATTTTGGGCCGATATTCATAAAATTTGGCGCAAAGTTTTATATTTATATAGAACTTACTTGTACCGAAATTTATTAAAATATAGCAATTTTTAAGACATTTATAGTCGTTAAACCCCTATTCCGGAAGGATATACATATGCAGGGGCTAGGTGAAATAATAGACTGATCTAACCAGTTTCAATAGGGTTTGTCCTTGACCTAATAGAAGATCGTGTGCTAAACTCATAGACTTATCTTCAGTTTGATTACAAGGTTAACATGGACAGACGGGGGACATCGTTAAATCGACTCAGGAAGTAATTCTGAGTCGAATGGTATACTTCAAGGTGGTGGCTTTTTCCATGCGTTACAAACATCAGCACAAACAAATAAAAATGGTGGTGTAGTCAATAAAAACTGTGTGTGAAAAGTTAGTTCTTCGCACAGTAATATGGATTGTAGTTTCAATTATTCTGACTTATATATCTGGAAGAATTAGAGTAATGCACTGGGTTATAATGAATTTGAGAGCTTTAGTTGTTTGTAGCAAAATTTCTGCAAGATGAAGTTACGGCGCCAAATTGCACAAAAAAATTCATGTCAGCTTCATGAGAGATAACTATACACTCAAATAATTCATGCAGAAAGTCAATTATAGCATTCGCTATATGCCATCCAGGTACAAATATCAATGCAAAGTTTGCCAAGATATATTCAGTAAAAGTGCGTGCTCTTAAGTATATCAAAGAACCAAAATTCGGGACTTTTTCCGCATAATTCTTAAAAAAAAAATAAAAAATAAAAAAAATCCAAATAGGTCCTACAAATAATTGGCCACAGAATTAAATTTCTGCCATCAAACTGTTTCTAATGTTATTAAACAGTATCAGGAGAATTTGACTATTAATATGAAACCTGGTTCGGAAAGAAAAAAAAGGCCCACATGATATTGGGAAGGTCAGAAAATTGAAAGCATATTGAAAGGAACTCCAAACACATCTGGTAGAAAAGTTATCTCAGTGCTTCGACTATTTGGTGCGAAAATTTAAAGTTAATGCAGAGTTGATAACATAAAAAGTCCAAAAAGTTCCAAACAGGAATTCTGAAAAAAATTTAGAAGCCAAGAATAGGACACGGAAATTAAAACTAAATTTCATACAAAAATACTCAAGTTGTATAATTGAAGAAGAAACATATGTGCTGGCAGAATTTTCGCAGCTTAGATGTCAAAACTCTTTATTGTTAATGCTCGAGGCAATGTTAAAGATAAGTTTTGTCCATAGCTTAGATCAGTGGAGAGATATTGAGCTCTTGTGAAAAGTAAATTGAAGAGCACAAAAAAGGTGTCCCAAAATACCAAAGATTTTAAAAGAAGATGAGCACACTGTTCCAAAAAAGTGTCTGAAGCAACTATCAAATCTCTAGCGGAAGGGTTACAAAAAATGGTTTACAAATTCATAAGTAGTGGTTAGAACTATAAAAGTTATATTTTTCTGTGATCTGTAATAAATTATCAATTAAATAAAGAAATAATGAAAATTCTAAGATCAACCATTTCCAAGTTATTGAATATTATATATGTTAAGATTTTTTCGAACGCACTCTTTAGTTATTTTGTCTTACTCATAAGAGAATGTGTGTGTTTTGGCAGGAAAATGTTCCTAAGTGCACGAGAAAATTGACAAAAAAAAAAAAAAAAGTGATTTTCCGAAAATAAAACCGATGTTCTGGAGTGACCGGCTGAGTCCACATATCTGATTCCCATCGAAAATCTTTGGGGCGATGTCAAAGATGCTGTTTTTTTGAAAGGAAACCGCAAAATGTGCGAGAATTTTGGACGCCAGTGCAGTCAGCTTGGAAAAATATTCCCAAGAAGAGGTCCAGATCATTAACGGGCTCGGTGCATCGACTTTACGCCGCTGTCAAATATTTCGCAAAATATAGATCGACTCAGAATCGAACCAGGACCCAGAAAATATATACTTTGTGGGGTGGTACACACGGAATGACAAAATCAATATACCCCCCATCTTTTTGATGGTGGATATAAAAAAAATCTTAATCAAGTGGTTTTATTAAAACAGGTAGTTTTCTTCGATGCTACTATTATTTTGCACAGCATATTTCTAGTCTACTCAATAATTTTAAGTATTTTATCTTAATTAAGATATTCAATTTTAAGATTTACTTATGTTTTATAAAATTTTGACAAATTGCAAAAACCAAAATTTCTGAAATCGAAAAAAATTCTTAATTTCTTTGAATGTAAAAATGCTACTATAATACTGCACATATTTATATTCCAATAAATTATTGCCATAAAATGAAATGTTGGATGATGTAGTATATTTCTTAAAGACACTTTCTCAGAAATGTGTTTTATAAAAAAGAGTAGAATTACACTAGTCGACAAAAAAATCGTACCTAAAAAACGAATAGTTGAACTTGATGGATTTGGATATGCTAAACACGAATCTGTTTTCAATATTTTTCCATCAGGTCTGGATTTTTTTTTAGTCGTGTGTAATATTTCGCCCATATCAAAGCCATTACTCTAGTATATTTCCCAATAACTCAAGAACAGTCTACGATTAACATAAATGATACATACTAAAAATATCTTCAAGTCACCCTTTTTATACCCACCATCAAAAAGATGGGGGTATATTGATTTTGTCATTCCGTGTGTAACATGTCGAAGGAATCATCTAAGACCCCACAAAGTATATATTTTCTTGGTCCTGGTTAGATTCTGAGTCGATCTAGCTATGTCCGTCCGTCTGTCTGTCTGTTGAAAGCAGGATAGAGCTCGAACGGGACAACGTAGGGGGACGAAATTTGGCTCAAATATTTATCTTATATAAAGTTTGTTTGGTATTGAAAATCGCAAAATCGGTTAATAAACAAAAAAGTTATGGGTTAAAAACTAGAAGCACAGGGTGTCCGTTGTAGCTTCATTTCATACTTTTCTGCTGATGTCTCTTAAACAAAAGCATGTGCGACAACAAAATTTTTTACGGATAGTTACCGCCCACATTAAATTAAGTAGAAATAAAATGGTGGACAGAAAATGAATTTTCTTTATCTTTTAAACAAAAATAGGTGGACTGGATGGAATTTGACGAGGTTTCACTTTTTTCTATCAGGTGCTAATTTTATTTTATGGGTATGACTAATATCATAACATTATTCAGCAGTCCCACTAGTATTCAATAATGGTTTGTCCAATTAAGACTATAACTCAAGAACCATTTGTACAATTTTAATAAGTTAAAGATACAGATAAAAATTGTCTTCAAGTTAGGTCAATATTATTTTTTATTCGTTTAATTTTTTCGCTATTAATTTCCAGAAATATTAAAGAAATATTAACTCAATGAAAAATTGTGTGAATATAAATAACTCAAAGATAATTTAAATCGGAGTTCAGTTTATATAAATGACCAACCGATCTCGAGTTGAAAAAAAGTAAAAGCTGATTCTTATTTAGTACATAAAATTTCATATAATTCATCTATTTTGATCTTAATACGAAGAAAAAATTTGTTAGCTTACCAATGTATCAGCACTAATTGTAGGTAAACATGGGTATTTTTACTTAACTATGAATGAAATAAATAATTTTAAACATTTATTAGAAAAATGCGCATATTAACAATTCTATAGATCTATTGCCAATTGTTTAAAAAAATTTTTCTCTATTAATTATTCCATACCTTAAAAAATATTTCTAAACCATACAAACAATAACTCATCAAAGTTATTCTTAATACATGAATTTAATGCAAACTTATTTAAATCAAATATAACAAATTCATCGCCTCCATATTTCCATTAGAAAATGCCACTTTGTTTTCATTGTAGTTTTATATATGTTTTAATTTTCTTCAATTATTTTTAAATTTATTTCTAGTTACACCTGGAACTGTAGTACGTGTTTAAAAATGTTTGTTGTCTTTTCGTTTAAACATCATTTTCAAATACATAGTTTCATTCAAAAAATACACTAAATGTGTTCGTTAAAATGTTTCTTTTAAGTTTATTTTTTTTAATCTACTTCAAAACCATATCATCTATCTCCCTGTGATAAATATACGTATTTGTTTTATGTTTTCTGTCATCAGTTTAAGTGTTTTCAACAAACAATAGTTTTATGAAGTTTTTAAAAATCGTTTTATAATTGTTAATTAGTGAGTAAAATAATGTTGAATTTGTTAATTTCCAACCCCCAATTTCCTCTGTTAAAAATTTATTTGTTTCTTTTTTTATTTGTTAATGTATTTTTGATACCCTTCTTCCAAAATATCCTTTGGAATGTTATGATATTAACTGTGTAATACATGTAATATGAGTTATTGAAGTTTTTATAAAAAAGAGTATTTACTTTCAGTATTTCAATTCATTTTGTCATCATTGATAATTATAAAAAAAAATATGCAGACATTTATCATATTTTACCAAACATACCTGAATAGAAAGCATAATTTTTAAAAAAATAATAATAATTTGTTTTTACCAAAAAGCCAAATATACAAAAAAAAGAAAAAAAAGTTTTTACAAAAAAACTGATTTTTTTTTTAATAGAAAACAGAATTTTAATAAAAAAAAAAAAAAAAAAACGAGAGAGAAACTATAGTCGGTCAAGACCGACCATATGATACCCTACACCAATCTGTATGAGCTAAAAATTATACCTGTGGCTAATTGTAGACCAACACTTTTACTCAATGTAAAATAAATTATACAAATACAGAACAATGCATTGATACTAACATCTATATGATTTTATACCCTTTATGGCGATTCCCGGAAGTGGGTTTATATGGGAGCTATGGTAAATTATGGACCGATTCTCATAAATTTTGGTAATGTTGTTTCTATTTATATAAAACTTATTTCTGTCAAATATTATATGAATTATTCGTATGGGATTTATGTACGTTAAAGTAATTTTCGGAAGAGGGATTTATATGGGAGCTATGATCAATTATAGACCGATCTTGATGAAATTTGGCACAAAGATTTAAGCATTTATGATCGTTAAACCCCTATTCCGGGAGGACATTTGTATGGGAGCTAGGTGAAATAATGGACCGATCATAACCAATTTAAATAGGCTTCGTCCTGTACCTGTACTTTGTTCACAAGGTTTACATGGACAGCCAGCCAGCCGACCAGACGGACGACGGACATCTTTAAATCGACTCAGAAAGTGATTCTAAGTCGAAAGGTATAATAATTTTTTCTGTGCGTTACAAAAATCAGCACAAACTCATAATACCCCAACCACTATGGTGGTGTAGGGTATAAAAACAATTTTCCTCAAACGCACAAAGACAAATAATTTTTAATTAAAAAATCGACCTTTTTTTACAAAAATATTAAATAAAAAATAAGAAAATATTCTCCAAAAATAAATCTGATTATCGTAAAGCAAATTTTCTTCATTTAAATTCAATCCAAAAATGGTCTATATACATATATGTGCGTATTAAAACTATGTTTGAAATTTGAAAAATCTTCCGTGACTTTTTTCTATTCTGATTAACGTAGCAGCTCTCAATTAAATCGAAACTTCCTTTAAAATTTTTACTTAGAAAATTGTAGACCAGGGGTTCACCCATCGGACACTTTCAGCAGTTTTTAATTATTATGCGAAAACCTACACATATCTATTTGAGTAAACAGTTTTTCGCTTATTCCCAATAAACATTACAACGAACCCTGATATGCGAACCACTAACACTGGTCGGAAAAAAAGATTTAAAAACGAGAAAAAAATATATAGTCAGTCAAGTCCGTCCCTATGATATCTTACACCATTGTGTACATCAAAATTCGGGGAGGGATCTTTAATTAGACTTGGGGACAATTGTGGACCGATACTCATATTAAGTGTAAAATTAAACTTACGAATACAGAATATTACGTCGATACTAATATTTATATGAATTTATTCACTTTTGGTTGATTCTCGAAAGAGGGTCTTATATGGGAGCTATGGTAATTTATTGACCGATCTTCGTAAAACTTGGCACAATAATTTTTATTTATACAAAACTTATTTGTGTCGAATTTTAATTTGATACTAACATTTTAATGGGATTTATGCCCGTTAAAGTGATTTTATGAAAAGCGGTTTATATAGGAGCTGTGGGCAATTATTCTATGGTCACATATTAAGACTAATATGTAACTTATATGTGCCAAATTAAAATATTGCTATATTTAAGGGATTTATGATTGTTAAATCCTTTTCCGGGAGGACATTTATATGGAGGCTAGGATAAATAAGGAACCGATCATAACCAATTTCGATTGACTTCATCTCTGAACTGGAAATGATATTAATTTTTGTTCAAAAGGATGGACACTAAATTGAGTCGGAAAGTGATTCTAAACCGATTGATATAAATTAATTTGGGTCTTAGACCAATATTTTGGGGTTTTACAAACTCATAATACGCTCCCCACCTATGGAGGTGTAGGGTATAAATAAAAACATATGAACTAGATGGAATTTGACCTACTAAATACGAATCTGATTTCAGTTTTTTCCAGCAGGTCGTGATTTTTTTATGGGCACATCTAATATCTCTGATTTAGACAATTGATTCTTCAAAAGATTCAGACGAAAAATTAATAACAATCACCATAACATTATTTTTTATCTGTTCAACAGTTTCGGAGTTATTCAGACACTAGCGTCGGAAAAAACATATAAAATTTATTTCATTAAAGAAATTAAGCCGGCAAAAATTAAGTTTTGATTTTTTATGGGAGCGTCTAATTCCCCATTAATAAGGCAATTACAAGAGTTTATTTCTCTATAACTCGATAACGGGTTTTCAGATTTAGACAATTGAAACACCAAAATATGCAAACAGAAATGAATAACGTGGTTTTGTCTTCGGCTAAGGTAACTTAGTCGCCTCCAGGGTTTACTTACGGATCCCCAATCCTTAAGTAATGAGACGTTTGATTTACCCTTTCTGTGGGTTAAAATCATAGAAAACAACTAGAACTCCAACTTGCTCACAAAAAACCTAACTCAATTGTCAAAAAAACCTAACTCTTTGTATGTGTTAGTAAAATTTTCTACAGAAATTTATACGTGTGAAGAGAGTAATTTTTTGTTTCTGAGCGAATGAAAAGAGTTGGAATTCTAGTTGTTTTCTATGGTTAAAACCATAGATTAACAACTAGATATTTATGTGAGAGAAAAAAACCTAATTCATACAAAAACAAAATACACGTAGTCACATATATTTTGTTTTTGTATTTTCAAAAAAATGAGTAAATTTTTTGAAACTTTAGTATAGAGTGGCTCTCACATAAACTTCTAGTTCTATTCTATGGTTAAAACAATTATTATTTTTATTGAATATTTATTTTTTTCAAATACAAAATATTTAGTACGAGAGAATAACTACGATAATGCTGAATCAGATTCTATTGGCTTCAATCACTTCTTCTTCAACTAGGCTTATTACTGTTCTTGCTACTTCTTCAACTAGGCCTATTACGGTTCTTCGGCTTATATTAGTTTCGGTTATTCGGCTTAAAGTAAGATTGGTTCGATTGTTCGGCTTATAATAGGATCGGTTTGGTTATTCGGCTTATAGTAGGCTCGGTTCAGTAGTAGAATTGGAATTTGGACTTTCGGCTTCGACACACTCGGCTGTCAAACTGGTTCGGATTTAAGGCGGGATTGGCTTCTGAATCAGGTGGCGGCTTTGGGGTTCGGATATCGTATATTTTTCTACAATACGTACAATGGTTTCGTTAGAACAGCTAACAGAAGTCAACTGTGAAATTTATTTGGCACCCAACCGAGGAGGTGTTTTGAAAAATACGACTTAATTTTACTTTCGCAAAATATAGTCGGCTCTTCAATATGTATAATAATTTCCGAGACTTATATGGCGTGTTTTTGTCTTGTTTGAATCGCCCCGACTGTAACTAAACCTTATTTACCCCGACTTATAAACTGAATGAGAATTATATTCCTTGTTGGCTACCAAGCAATATGAACTGAACAACTCAGGCAATTTTACTATATATGTGTGTGTATGTAGTATTTATAGTAGGGGCGTTTAATGTAATTATTTTTTACTAATAGGGTATTCAGTATATTAGTATGTAAATGAAAATAATTACTAATGTTAAAAATACGTAAATATTGAAAATTGTAAGAATTTTGCTGCCAATATATACTCCAACTTTTATGATGGTGGGTATAAGTGACATATAGTGGCCAAAATTAGCCAATTCGGACTTTTCACTATTTCTTCTAAGTGAACTAAAACTTTTGCTAATACTCATAGTTGAAAATTTAAAAACTAAAAACAAGAAAACAATATTTTTTTTAACATAATTCACAATTTCAAGTATTACACAGTCCTTTTTAAATTATTTTAGTTTTGATATATTCTAGTTTGTCCTACAGTTCAACATTATTTTAAATACAATAATCACAAAATACAGTTAATGGATTAGAAAAAGTTACATATCACCCTAATGTATATCCAACTTTGTATAATGAAAGCCAAAGTGTATTGTACATTTAAACGTACCTAAAATGACTGGAACAGAATGCTACACGGCCATTAAAGTTGATGATTATTGAACAAATCTTAAAATTTTTTTTTCTAAATGGCATCCCGTTTCATAAATTTAGCTCGCAAAAAAGAATTTCGGACCAACCTAATACATATACATACCTTAATAAAATAGTATCCACAACATTTCATATCATTATTTAATGCTTACTACTTGTACTAATTTAAATCGTTTTTTTTTTACCCTGCCCAAATTTAAATACAGTGCTGTTTAAAACAAAACTTAGTTACTACAAGTTTAAGCCAAAATACTTAAGCGCTCATATCTTAGAAATTTTGTTTTCAAATATAACAATGTTTTTGTTACAGTTTTTTTCTAACTAATTAATTAATGTTTAAGTTTTTTTGTTACGTTTTCTTTTTTTAAATAAACCCAAAACAACAAATATTATAAAAATGTTTTAAATAATTCAAAGTTTATTTGAATGCTTGAATTTTTAAATAAAACAAACCAAACAAAAAAAAAAAAAGCAATAACTAAATACTACTTAACCCAAAGTTTACGTTATATTTTAAATTTTAATAGATCATTTTCTTTTAAAGAAAAGTATTAATAACATAAATATTGTATAATTTACAGGAGGTGCTTCCTATCCACATAATCGTCGTCCAGCCTCTGGTCGCCATCACGAACGTGGTGGTGTCGGCTATGAACGTGATCGTTTAGAAAGAGAACGTGAACGAGATCGTTATGAACGTGAGCGAGAACGTGAACGTTTACATGCCCGCGAACGTGATTTAATGCATTACGATCTAAATAGTGAGGAATTGTTAGATGAACGTAATTATGCTGCCGACTATCCACCACATCGAGGAGCTGTAGGTGGCAGTGCAGTGGTGGGTGGTCCCCATGGCCATTTATCACGAGGCAGTCGTTTGGTTATGGATGATGGTGATCTTATGCATGAACGTGATGATCTAAGGGGTGGACGTTATACAGCAGGGGCTACGGGCCGTGTTATAGATCCAAGGGATTTACCACCTTCGGCGCCGACTACAAGACGTGGTGCTCCGGTGGTTGATCGCGATGAATACAGTCCGCACCGAGGTGGTGGGAGTAGTAGGAGAATGCTGAATGCCATGTAGGAATCGTGGATATAGGGGTGGGATCAGATCGATAATAAAGGCATGACGATGATGGCTGGCGCGGCAGCCTCAACGTCTAGGTTTAGAGAGCACAAGGAAATACCAAGTAGTTCTAGTAATATCGATCGCCAATATCATCATCAAGACCATCAGTTAAACAAACAATCACAACAACAACAATCCACGAAATCATTATCGTCATTACGATTATTGTCCTCCTCAATATCTACCTCCGTCGAACCACAACCACCACAACAACAAGCACAACCAAGCAGTAGTAGTGGTAGTAGTATGTGTAGTAGTATGACTATGAATAGACGTAATAAATTATCACAACAACATACACGTTTCACGTCTCATATCAATCCCATGTCACCAACTACTGCATCATCTGTATCAGATGTCGTTGCATCACCCGTCAATACATCCGACATGCCACCACCATTGCCACTACAAGATAAAACGGATATCTTTCATCTTCACCATATTGATCAACCACATTCCTCCTCCACCAATAACACCACCAACATTTGTTCATCTGATAACATCACCACGACCACTCTCACCAATATATCGCACATGAAATCACAACTGCCGGGTCAGGGTCAGCAACAACATTATCAAATGCTTAGAGGTCGACACAAAGAGGATGTGATCGTTCCGGATAAACTCGATTATGCTACATCCTCATTTACGAATGTCGATGATCTAACAAATGCCATACGTAATAAGGTTATTGTGGAAGAGGATGAAGAAGATATATTGAGCAGTGATAATACTTATTTGTATTAAAGAGATTTCATGTGATTTTTTTTTTTATTTTACGTTTTACGTTTTTCAATTTTCTTTGGATTTTTGTATGAAGTGATTTTTGTTTTGTTATAAGACATTATTTTAAAATATGGTCGAGTGTAAACTCAATGGGAGTGAATTTAAGTTAAGGGAACTTTGTTTTAAAAAGGGAAAGGGAGAGAAGAAAGAAAAAGAGATAGTATTTTGCTTTATTTTTTTTGATATCATAATTGGTCTGAATAGAGCTCGAGATGTTTCAAATTTGTTTAAATGATGTTATTTTCATACAAAAGTTTCTTTTCTTCTTGATATTAAAATAGGCTTCTTTACTACATTTGTAGAGCTCCTGTTTCCCATAAATAATATCAAGTTTAAATAATTACATCAAGGAAATGTGCTTATATCTTATATTCCCAAGTTTATATTGTTCTCTTTGTGCCGAACACTGCTTCAAATTTAATTAATTACCTCTCGTTTAAATGAAAATAACTGCTTTAGACCAGTGCCTGGAAAATAGAGAATATTCATAATAAATGTAAATGTTTTAGTTTATTTCCACTGAAAGAAGATTTGTATTTATTTTTTTGATAAGCGCCGTTATTTAATCTGAACTTGTTTTTATTGACTGTATACTTCACATCATTCGTGATATGGCATGCGTATTGTGAGCATGTAAATCTACAATCTTCTTTTTAATTTGTAAATATAAATAATTGACACTGAATAAGTCTGAAAGACAGATTTAATGACTTATTTGCTTTCAGTACATTTTCAAAGCCATGGTCTTTGTATGCCGGACACTGCTTTAAAACGATATGTTTTTATTATTAAACAATCTTGAGGAACTTTTCTGCAACCTATCTCTATTTTTTTTCTCTCTTTTTCTTAATAACTGTTTTGTTTTTATTACTTGAATAATATTTTTTTTTTTTAACGTATTAACTTGTGAAAACAATCATTGAAACCTAAAATAACATTAATAATAACAAAAAAAATAAACTTAAAAAATTATAATTTTTATTTCAAAACCAAAACGCATTTTAAAAGTGCCAAAAAAAATTCAGCATTATTAAAAAAATAAAATAATTTTAATTATTTTGAAAAATTGTTGTAAAAACAAAATCAGCATTAAATTTAAAGAAAAAAATTTCGGTTTCTTTACTACAAAAATAAATAAAAACCAAGCAAATATAAAACATAGTAAATTTAAAACAAAACACAAATCATAAACTTAAATTCTATAAAAAAAACTAAATATGAAAACGCCCTTTATAAAACAAATTTCAACGCTGCAAAAGTTATTATTTTTTTCCTTAAATTTATATTATAAAATATAAAAAAAGATAATGCTAACAAGCCTAATGTGTCTTAAATTTTAGCTAAATATATATAAAAAAAAATTATTAAAAAATGGAAAAATACTTTAATTGTATAATAAAAGAAACAAACATAAATTAAATAAAAAAATCCTTAAACTTAATTTTATTTTTTATTAAAATTAAATATTTTTTAAAAATTAAAATAAAAAGATCATTTAACCATTTTTCCGGTTAAAATTTGGTCTACATTTTGTAAAATTTTTGCATAAATTTATAAAAACTCATAAAAAAAAATATATAAATAACAATTGAAGGCAAACTGAAAACAAATTGTGTACTGGTTAAGTGTCAGCTTTAATATTTTAATAATAGTTAAATATTATTATTAAAAAGTAAAAAAATTAATATAAATATAAAAAATTAATATAAAAGGTTTATAAAAAATAAATTGAGAATATTTTTCATATTCTTAATTATTAACAAATTGTAATTTTTAAGCCTGTAACTTACTTAATAAAAACTTCAACTAAGAACTTAAATTAAAAAAAAATAATTTATTATGAAAATCTTAACAAAAAAAGAATCTTGTTGTATATAAATTTCTCTTGATAAAATTTATTTTTTTTAACTTATTTAATTTTTATTCATAATATAAAAGAACAAGCAACAACAGCATTAATTTTATTTAATAAATATTTATTAACAATTTCATGAAATCTCTTTAATAAGTTTTCTTTTATTTTTTATTAAGTTAATGTTTGTATTTTCTATTTTTAGCTTAAGTTTGAATATCCAACAATTTTATAATATTTTTTAAATTCTACGTTAAAATTCTTAAGGTATGTTCAGACTATGCAAATATTTGACCAAAATGATGTAACTACTGTATAAAATATTTTCAAACTTCTCCATTTTAATAGGAAAATAAGTGCGTTCGAAAAAATCTTAACATATATAATATTCAATAACTTGAAAACGGTTGATCTTAGAGTTTTAATTCTTTTTTTATTTAATTGATAATTTATTACAAATCACTGAAAAGTATGACTTTTATAGTTCCAACCACTACTTATGAACTTGTGGACCATTTTTGGTAACCCCTCCATTATAAATTTCATAGTTGCTTTAGTCACTTTTTTGAAACAGTGTGCGCATATTCTTTTGAAATCTTCATTATTTTGGGACACATTTTTGTGCTCTTCAATTCACTTTTCATAAGAGCTCAATATCTCTCCACTGGTCTAAGCTATGGACAATTTGGAAAATTTACCTCTCTTGGTACAAAAACTATGTTATTGTTTTGGTACCACTCTAGAGCTTTCTTACCGTAGTAACATGATACCAAATCGGATCAAAAGTGTGTGGACACGTTGCACAGTGCTTTGATCCCATACAACGATGGGACAAAAATAGAAGGAATTGTCGTAGCAAATTGAAACTTGGTACATATATTACTTTAGGCTTAGAATGAATAAATGCGAATTTTTGAAAAGATTGGCGAAGGACACGCTTACCTCCTATATATCCTAAAATTAAAAAACTAAATTTTTTCTAAAATACTGGTCTGAACTTTACCAAAATTTGTGCCTGCCATTAAAAATGATTGTTTATAAGTCTTCTAATTTATTTTTTAATCGGAGTAAAGACACGCCCACCTCCCATATATCCTGAAACTAAAAAACGTGTTTACTGCGTGAATTCTTTTTAAATCGGAACAAGAACACGCCTACTTCCCATATATCATGAAATTAGAAAAACGCATTTCTGGCTAACATATCGTTTTAAATTTTATAAAAATAGAAGGAAGTGTCGCAGAAAATTGAAACTTTGTATATATAATACCATAGACACTGAATAAATATATACAATGTTTTGAAAAAATCGGAGCAAGAACACGCCTACTTCTCATGTATTCTGAAATGTGAAAAACGTATTTTGTTTCAAAACACTGATCAAAACATTATCAAAATTTACGATAGTTCGTTTAAATAGGTTTTTTATAGGTCAGACAATATTATATTTAATAGGAGCAAGGGCAACCTTCCTCCCCCAAGCCCTATGATTATTAAATATTATTTTAATTTCTGTATCCATATTTTATGTTGAATAAATTATTAACTTGCCTAATTTCAACCAATTTCCGTTCCAAAATTGTTCTATTTTTCTAATTTTAAATATTTTATTAAATTTTAAAGCAATGTCGATTTAACAACAAGAAATATTTCAACATAAAGAATTTTTTGACCTTTGTGTAAAAAAAGGAAAAATATAAATTTTTTGAATTATAATTTTTTTTAGTTGTGGCAAAAAATAGGAAGTAGTTTTTCTTTTTTTATAATAAAAAACAATACTAAATTTAAGATCCAAGCAAAAAATTTGTATAATTTTTTATAATTTCTTTTACTACTCCATCGAACTCATGTAATTTTTGTATTCAAATTTAAAAATTCTCTATAATTAGCGCCATCTGGAGGATTTTTAACGTAATATATTAGGCCCAAAAAATTTATTTTTCTAATCCTTAGTTGTTTTTTAAATTTCAGAATAATTTCTGTAATTATTTTATTTTATTTTAGCAAAATAAATTACGCCAACATTGAGGACACTTTGAAATTAAAGTAAAAACGGAAAATAAGACACTTTTTCAATTAAACTTTTTTTAAAGTTGTGGCAAAAAATAGGCCCTGAATGTTTTTTAATCTATTAAATAACTATAAAAACTTACATAAACCGTAAAAAAAAAATTGTATAATTTTTTATATTTTTTTATATCCTTCCCCAAATTTAAGGAATTTCTAGGTTTTAAGTAAAAAATATGTGTGAATTTGAGCATTAATATGTATATATTCGGAACACTATATTTGAAAGATAATAATAGCCTTAATTTGCCAATATTCTGAGGTATTGAAAGAAAAAAAGCTCTAAATTTTTCATCAAAAAATGAATTTTTGACAATTTTTTTCTTAAAACTGTTTAAAACCAGCTTTTTGGTTCATTAATATTGGCTTTAAATTCTCTGATCTTAGCGCCCTCTAGTAGCCACAAAAATAACTTTATTCATAAAATTCTTTTTAAATCATATGATCTATATTGTTATCTTTCCAAAAACATATATTTCAACTCAATTTAAAAAATGCTTTTATTTAGACTTTTGTCTATGAAACAAAGCACTGTGCGTTGTGCTCTCTTATGAAAAGAAGAAGTCAATTTTGCAAATATTCTTTGATGTATATTTCGGTATTTATAGAGCTAAATGTAACAAATGGCATTCCTGTATTGCCGCAACAACAAAAAGCTTGTTATACAAGGAATTTTTTCGCAAATTTTTTTTGCTCTTGGGTCCTAAACTTATGTTTAACATTGCCTCGAGCATTTACAATATAAAAGTCTTGACATCTAAGCTGTGAAAATTCTACTAGCACATACGATTCTTCGTTAATTATACAATATAAGTATTTTTGTATGAAATTTGGTTTTAATTTCCGTGTCCTATTCTTGGCTTCTAAATTTTTTGCAGCATTCCTGTTTGGAACTTTTTGGACTTTATATGTTATCAACTCTGCATTAGCTTTAAATTTTCACACTAAATAGTCAAAGCACTGAGCCTTCCCAATTCATGGGGACCTTTTTTTCTTTCCGAACCAAGTTTTCTATCAATGGCCGAATTCTCCTGATACTGTTTAATAACATTAGAAACAGTTTGATGGCAGAAATTTAATTCTGTGGTCAATTATTTGATATTTGTTAATAATTTGTAGCACGTACATCTTTTTCGTTGTTATTAAAAATAATAACTGAAGTATTTTTCAATGATAACTAGATTAAAAGAAATTTTTAATATTGCTTCCGAAAAATGTTATGAGGCAAAACGTGTATTAAGATTTTTTCGATCGCACTCCTTATATCTTACTTAACAACTGACATTTTACCGGATTTTATTTGACTCTGTTTTTTCTTACAAAACATTTGCATAATCAAGAAATGGCGAACAATTATTTTGTACAACTAGTAGTCACCCAAATTAGGTCAAATATTTCAAAAATGTGAATATAGCTTTACTTTTTATAAGGGTGTCCAGTTAACTGTTTTTATTTATAACTAAAAAAAGAATGGATTTACATTAGGATTTGTGTAAAGCATTTCTCAATAAGTTTATTTATAAATTTTAAACTAATTCAGGTAATTATTTTTAAAAATTTTTTACGCTAGAATATTATTAAATAACTAAAATAAAATTGTTCGAGATATGCAGGAATATTAAGTTGATTATGTAATTCGCCCTTGCAATATCACAATTTTGCCATATAAACGTCGAGATAATGTTTTATTTGCAGTTAGAAGCTCACGAAAGCTAATTCTCATTCGTCACGACATATAAAGAACTATATTTGCGTATAAACAGTGAGTTATTTATTTGCAAGCATAGTTGCCAGATAAATTTGGTGAAAAATCGTCAAATTTGGAGAAAAAAATCGTCAAAATCGTCAAATCAACTATTTGAAATCGTCAAAAAATCGTCAATATGAAAAAATACGTACTTTATATGTTAATGAGCAGTTTTTATGCTTTTTCTGATGAAAAATTAAAATTTTAATTTAAAATATATTAATAAAAATTACATTAATTTTATATTGGTGGCATATTATGAAAATCAAGTACACATTACCTATTAAGTCTTATAATATGTATAGATACTTATGCATACTTATTTAAATATACATATTTTTGGATTGTTCTTATTGTACTTTTATGAAAGTTTTATAATCTTGTTATATATTTTGCCGTTTCCCCTTTTTTAATCTTACAAAAAATATTTAAGCAATTGTGCAACACTTCGCTTATAATTTACATTTTTTTAATAAATTCTTTCCAATACGCTACCGTAATTTTCGCAATTCAAAGTTTGTCACTATTGTTTATACGCGTTATAAGTTATTTATAGTTCGACTATTTAAGTATTTAGTAAACATCTGCATCAATTCATTTGTAACTCATTTTTAATGATTCCCTTTCTTTTCAATTGTTGACTGTTATTGTTTTTTAAACATAAAATCAATTCGCTGTGTGTGCGTACGGATGGAAAAGACAAAGAAACCAAAACAAAAACAAACAAAATCATTTGTGCAGGGAGTCTTAAAAACAATTTAGCAACAAATCATTTGCAACTGAATTGAATTGAATTAAATATAAAATGCAATACTGTCATTTGTTTGTTTTTTGTTTACAAAATTTGAAGTGAAGGAAATATTAATGAAAAAAATTTAAATAGTATAGAATTGTAATTAAAAGTAAATAAAAATATCATAAATAAAATAAATTTTATTTCATTTAAGATATAAATAATTATAATTGAAATAAAAAATAATTAAATTTTCTTAGCAAAAAAATTTAAAGCAAACGTAATCATAATCTATTTTTTATTTAAAAATAAATAATTTGTTACTTTCCATGAATTTTTTCATATTAAAGTAAGGGAATTACAGTAATTCACAGTTTTTATTTTATGTTTTTTATTAAACATTACTGTTTTTGAAAAAAATTTCTTATGACAAACAATTTCTCAAAGAGAACATAACATGATTTGTTTTTGTTTCATCATTTCAATTCAACTCAATTCAAATAATATTTTTTTGCGTGGTTTGTTTTGTATTGTTTTGTTTTTTATTTTAGCAGTAATGTGAGAGCATGTATTAAAAAACATTACTGTGAATTAAAAAGCAAATGATTTGATGCAGATGTTTAGTATTTAGGCCATTTGTAGGGTTTATTCGCCATTTCGTAATAAAATAATATTATATTGGTTCTCATAAATCCTTCCTAATAAATGAACCATTTACATTAGCAAATTTAAGAAGATTTTTATTTATATTGTTAATATTTTTGTACCAACTAATTAACTTTTAATGAACAATATATAAAAAATTGTAAAGATAGTTCTGAATTTTTTTTTTAGAAAAAATCGTCAAATTAGGGGTAAAAATCGTCAAATCGTCAACAGGCCATTTTTAGACTCAAAAATCGTCAAAATGACGATAAATCGTCAAATCTGGCAACAGTGTTTGCAAGTTATTTTTGTTTGCAATAATCGAGTGTATAAACGTAATAATTGATCTTCTTCGAACTATATTTCTCCAAAATCGTTATGGAAGGTAAATGCAACCAGAGCTGGGTGAATGTTTTAATTTTAAACAAAATCGTTTGTTTCGAAAATATATATTTTTTTGGTAATTTTAATTTTGGAAGGAGGCTCCCCTCAAGAGCTGTGCTCAAAATAGGATTACCTCTGACATAGAAAATGATTAGCAGTTTGCCAAACTTTAGTTTCTTATCCGATTTCAAACGTTTTTCCAAATTTTTAAGTTTTTGATAAGACCTATGAAAAAAGTTTGTTTCTTATGGTTTTAAAGTTACTTGAACTTGAAATTTAAATTATTTCAATCTTGTTTCAGTTTCTGTAATAATTATTACTTTTTTATAAATTATTTTTAAAATTAAATTCTTTTACTTTTCCGAAAGTCATTTTCATGGATATGATTTTTAAATTAAAAACAAGCCGAATTCGATATTTTTTGTATAAAATTGTGACTTTAACCTATAACCCAAAGTTTGAATATACAAACCGAATGCAGTTTTAGATACTTGGGTGTGTTTCAAAGAGTTTGCAAGCATTTTTTTGTGTTGATTACATTTGGTCAGCAGCAGTTTGCAGTGCTGTTTCATTTAGCCCTGTTTCTAAATTTACTGCACTGCTTTCAGATTGAGAGCGAGACAAAGAGAGTGAGCAAAGAAATAGTAGAATCAAATACACAAGTAGAATAAAGCAAGATGGTGGTTGTAAATTGTGGAAGCCTACGCTTAAAAGCAGTGTTACCGTTTGGCGACTTTAGTCGCCATTTGCCCCTTTTTCAGCCACCTGGCCACTTTTTTGGCCCCTTTTTCAAATGGCGACTAATTGGCGACTTTTTAAGACTCTGTGCTAAATGACGAGAAACTACGTTGTTTGAAATATATCGAACCATTATATATTAATTTCAGCAAATAAATTATCATTTTGAGATTATTTCACAGTATAGTGATATAAAAAACCGCGGAATAATTATAAACAAACTGAACTGTTAGTAACTAAAAATATTAATAAAGTTTATGAACAGCTATTTATATCGTCATATGTCGAATCTTTTTGAACTGGATTGAAAAAAATAAAAAAAAAAAAAACGATGAATACTTATATCCTAATTTATATTTTTACATTCCTTATAGCGATTCCTCGCGGGAACGTGATTTTTTTAACAAGATTATCAATAAGAAAAAATAGTTTATCTAACAGACTTAAAATAATAATTGTGGATCCACGCGAACCGTTTTAAATTTGTCCGACGGTGATTTGAAAGACTTGAGTACGAGTAAAGATCTCGAGCAAAAGTGCAGAAGTTTAATTAAAAGAGGATTGTATGTTAACTAGTTTTGTGAATAAATCTTTATTTTTGCTTTAATTCAAATTATTGTAAAATAATAATAAATTATTTTGTTATTAATTAAACTGAATTTTGTAGCTTTTCTTATAAAAAAAAAAAATTATTATTCTTGTTGTTATCAAATAAACAAATTTTAATGAGTTGTTTTTAGGTTTTCAAGCAGTTGGCCCCCTTTTTTTCAAAAAATCGCCTTTTTTGGCGACTTTTTATTTTGAAATCCCCTTTTTTGGACACTTTTTAAAAATTCTCAACGGTAACGCTGCTTAAAAGTAATTATAAAGGCCCAACTAAATAAAATAATTTTGCTTCAACTGCAACTGACAGCTGCAGTAAAATATATGCATTTATATGAAACGAAATCAAATTAGTACGCCAAACTTCTGCGTGAAGTACTTCAAAGATGAAAAGTGTCGAAGTACGTAAATACGTTTTGCGGTTGTTTTATTCTCATTTTAATATTTTTTTTTTTGGTTGTGCCGAAAATTTTAATTTTGTAATTCATTATTTCAACTGAGAACATAATTTTATTTTTACATCTTTATATTTTATTATATACAATTTTAATAACAATTTATGCGTTGCGTAGCTGTCAGTCGCAGTTGAAGCGAAAGTATTCTATGTAGTTGAGCCTTAACGACAGCAACATGTTGTTCTGACAGTGAGCAGCTGATAATTTTTGCTGATACTGTTGCTGACTACGTGTAAATATAATTTGGGCTTTATCACTAAATTAAAGGATTGGAAAAATTTTTAAAAATTTACAAAATTTGGATAGAGCAACCTCCGGATTTACTTTACATGCATTTGCATTAAGATTTCTTTGGGAAACGTCAAAAGAATGATATAGTCCGGAACAAAAAACTAATTTATAAGAGAATTAATATTGCCACCTTTTTGGACAAAAGCCCAAAAAATATAAAGTTTTTTTTTTTTTTTAAGTTCCAACTTCAGATTAATGAAACTTTTTAGCGGATTCATATATTTATACGATTCTTCAAGCAATATTATTTAGAATTTCGTAAAAATTCTGGTGAATATTTTAGAAATATTTTAGTGGCAATATTAAACATGCCAAGTTGAAAAAAACTAGAAAAAAGGAGGCTAAAAATAAGACAAACATGTATTTCGACCTGAATATCTCATAAAAAAAACAAAGATAACCTATACGTTAGAGTGCCCCGAAGAAAGCCTCTTTGGACCAAAATTTTTGCGAAAATTTTTTAAAATATTTTTTTGTTTTTATAATTGGCTAAAAATTACAATTTTTTTAATATCTATTTCAAGACAAAACTCAATACTAAATTTTGGACAAAATGTTCTAGTCCCTTGATTTTCAATCGCTGGTAAGGAACTGAAGATCAAATTAAATTTTTATTATTTTATTTTTCCCATATTAAGCTAATTTTTACGCATCGTTTGAGGGATCTTTCTACAAAGTTTTTGTCCACAGGGCACTCTACTACACATGTAAGTGTATTTTTGTAAGGACTATCTAAAAAATTTTTTTTTGTCATATCATGAATGAAAGATTGAGGAATTCGTTAAAAAATTACATATTCTAGATGGCCAACTTTAGTAGGCCGCCCACTATCCTCCTTTTGCGCTAGCAATCTGTACTCCTTCAAATGAAGTCAGAAATACCTCAACTCTGATTATGTGAAATTTTATTGAGATATCTCTAACAGTTCTTAATTTACAACATTATTTCCTAAAAATAAAAGCGTTTTGAAAGCACTGTGTGCTATTAAAAATTTTTTTTAGAACTGCAAAGATCTCATGAGGAATTTTAAAAAATAGTGTCAAATGGCACTCGGATAGAATCAGGACAGTTCTTTACAATATTATTAAAAATCTTCGAATTTAACATTAGTAAAAATAGAAGATTTTTAAATTTATTCGTTTTGAAATTAGGTTCTCAAAACCAATTTTTTTTTTTTTTTTAATCCCAGAAAAAATTGTATTAGTTCTACAACTAGTTCCAGAACACATGAAAATAGTCTGTACTTGTTCTCCTTTGGCGTTACGACCAATGATTTTTGTTTGAAATTGTCACCTCCAGAACTAGTTCTTTGGAAGTGTTACCTAGCCAGTACCCATTCTAAGGAACGGTTCTAGAACTAGTTCTTTAATCAATGATTTTTGTTCGAAATTGTCACATTCAGAACTAGTTATATAGAAGATTAAGAGAACGGTTTTAGAACCCCAATTTTATTTTAATTTTAAAAAGAGTATTTTGTTTTTTTTAGTTTTTAACATTTTTGCAATTTTTTATACAAATTTTTTAAACAGTTCTAGAAAGTTATTCGAGAACCAGTAATTCGTTTTTAGAACTGATGTAGAAGTCATACAGAATTAGTTCTTAAGCACTAGTTCTCTAAAGCATTCATTAAAACTAATTTAGAATCACAATAAAGTTCTACTTCATTAGTGTCAGAATTGGTTGTGATACCAATAGTTCTGAGGATGTTATTAAAGAATCAGAAGTGGTTCTTATTATACCAGTTCTAGAACTAATGATTTTAGAACTTGTTCTAAAATTTGATTTTTGTTTCCAGATATATTTAGTTTTTATATTTGTTAAGCTGGTCACCCTTTTTGACTCTTATAAGCTTTGTAATAAAAACTTTATGCCATTTTATACATTTTTCATAGCCCTATTTATTTTTTTAATTTTTTTTATTTATATTATTAATATTCAATAACCTAGCCTCTGGGCCATAAGCGGTAACAAATTTCAACTTAAAATTAATTCTACTAATAATTTTTATATTTATTATTTATTATATTTATATTTACTCAACATCAATTTATTTTTTATTGTAAATGTTAGTTAAATATATAATGGTTGTCATATATTTATAGCGCTACGAAAAGAAGAAATTTGATATTGCGTAAATGGCGCTAAATAAGATTTATTATGAATTATGTTTGTAAATTTTTAATGTTGTTCCTACCTTGATATCCCGTTGTGCACAATTGCCTTCTTAACTATTCGATTAAACGATATGTTACTACATAGGTATGCGCATGAGAAATTCCTTATCACCTGGGCAAGTTTTTCAAGCTTTTTGCTTAGAAAGTAAGCATTTGAATATTTCACAAGTATTTCACAAAAAATCTTGTTTTTTAAATCTTTGCATAAATGTGCATAAAATGGGTACAATATTAGTTTTCTTAGCAAAAACTCCATTTTTCAGTGAATTTTTGAAGTTCAATCAAATGATTTCTAAAAATATTTTTTGTAAATATTTAATTACATTATTAAAATTGTAAAGAAAATAATCAAATATGACTTTTAAAATTTATAAAGTTAAAAAATGCATATTTTTGACATATTAATATATAAGAACGCATAAATTCGTTGGTTTTTCTATGCATATTCATGCTATTTTTTGCATATTTCTGAGCATATTATCCCATTTTCCGTGCTTTTTCAAGTGCATATTTTAATTTTTTTTCCTGCATATTTAAACTTGCTCTGCTTAACACACATGTTGTTGGATGTGGAGCAGATAAATATCATGTACAAAAATTCTAAATTGTCTAAAAAATTTTTGCTCTGGCAAGCTATTAATTAGTACGTGTGGAGAAAACAAGCACTTTATGTATTATTTGTTATGATACTTTTAACATAGCAGTGTACGAAAGAGCGCTCGGAAAATATTCTTTTCCATCATTAGAAAGCACAGCGAATTATAATTCTTCTGGTCTGAATTCGCATCTCATCATTACAACAAAAATGTAGCTGTGTGGTATCAAACAAATAGTGGCGCTATATACAAAGTAAGACCAATCCACAGAACTGCCCAAAATTCACACCATTTAAAATATATTGGGTTTTAGTAAAAAATATTTAAAAATACTTAAATCTGAGTAAAAAATAAAACAGAGTTTGAAAAGAATTGGACTCAAACTCAAAAGACAAAATAGTAAAGCTTATATTTGGATATATTTGGCTCATTTTATAACTATTATAATCCTGTACTATAATTATAAGATTTTGTCTTGTTGTGCAGGTTACTAATAAATAAATATTCCAGAAATTGTTTAATAATTTGGTAAAAACTTTAAAAAATAATTTTTCCTTTTAATTTTAAAAATTTAATATAATATTCTATAACAAAATAAAATTTCAAAAAGATTAACACATTAGTTTCATTTTTATAAGCTAAATTATATGCACTAATTTTTTCGTGCGCAGTCTTTAGATATGTTATCTGTTTCCTAAATAGAATTGTTTGTAGGTGTGAAATCAGCTATTGCAATAATTTAGATTTTTGGAATGTTTGTGTGAATATAAAGCTGACTCAGATGATTGTAAAATTGAATCTGTTCACTAAGTATTTTCCATTTATTTTTTTCTGAACATCTTGAAAGAGAAAACGTATTTTATTACAAAATAAAAATATTTCTCCATATATTAATAAGATATTTAATCACACATTAAATTCTTAAACAATTCTAAAAGACATCACTTCGTGTCACTTAACATTATTTCACAAAAAATCAATCACTTTAAATAATTCATTATTACATTTATTTCAATAATAGTTTTCTGTTTTCTAAAACGTAAAGCTTTAATAACAATCTGATCTGATTCTATCCTGGCAAGCAGTCTTTTACAATTCCAACCGCTATTACGAATTCAACACGTTTCAGCTGACATCTTTTGTGTAACGTGTGCTGTATTCTAAGCGATCAATTTTGGCATATTAAAATTGTTTTATAAATTTTTTATTAAAATTTAAATTATACCTATTAAATTTAAACTTAAGTTTTGTATAGTTAATGCTTTGTTTTTTTTTTTTTTTTTTTCAACTCGAAACTCCAACTCTATGTATTTGTAATATTATGTAAAATATGAAATTATAAATAGAAAAACCAAATTGACTAGATACTTTAAGAAAATCTTAAGCGAAAAATAGTATAAAAATGCTAAAAAAAATTAAAGGAGACTTGTTTGGGAAAATGTGGGGTAGCTTTAAAGACAATTTAAATCCTTTGAAAACTATTTTTTTTTTAACCTAGACCTATTAAATTATTACACAATATAAAATTTAGTCTGCCCTATAATAACCTATATTGGTATTTTTAAACCAAGGTTTAATCCTGGTTTCTTAATGTTATATATATATAAAATTATTGTTAAAATTTTGCTCAAACAAGTTTTCAAGGTTTTGTTTACTGATGGCCATTCAATCACTTTCAAAAAAAGTTTTTGAATAAGTCTCATCTAAACATTTTTAAAACAAGCTTAAGAAAATAACTAATTTTTTTTTATAAAAATTAAAAATTAACAAAAACAAACCCAAATTAATAATAATAGAAAAAAAAAAAAAAAACTATATTAAATGCTATAAATAACAAAATTTAATAATTATATATATAGAACCTGAAACTAACAACACCCCGAATTGAACAAAAAAATTTTCCTTTAACTAAAAATCCCTAAAAATAAAATAAATAAAAAATTAGTCAACAAATTTTTGCAACAAAATAAGATTTAAAATAATTAAATAAATAAAAATTAATGAAAAAATAAAAACAGGATTAAATACAAGAAAAAACTTTAACAAAAACCAAATGAACTTATTAAAAATATATTAAAAACAAAATGTCCTCAAAATATAAAGATGAAAAAAAAAAAAATATTATAAATAAATAAATTAATTGATAACTAAAATTATAGCATAGCATTATTACAAAAAAAAAAAAAAAACATAAAAAATTTAAAAATTATAAAAAAACTGATCTTTTTTTTTTTCAAAACAAAAAACAATTTTTGATAGTCAAAATACTTTAAGTATTTTTTCAAATTTTAATTAAATAAAACAAAAATTAAACAAAATTAGTAAAATAACAAAAAAACCAACCAAAAAATTATTAACTAAATAATTATAAAAAAAAATCTTTTTTTTTTCAGCTATTTTCGTAATTGCAATTATTTTTTTAGCATTGCAAAAATATTTCAAATTAAAAAAATAATAATTTGAAATATAAAATATATTAAAACCAAAAAAAAAAAAAAAATAAAAAATAAAAAATAAAACTCGTAAACAAATTATTAATACACAAAACTAGGCACGAAATAAATAAAATTATTAAGTAACAAATAAATTTAATACAAATAAATGATATTTTTTTTCTCGTTTGTTTCTTTGTTCAGTTTTTTTAAGAAAAAAATTAAAAAACCAACAAATTGTGTAAAATACATTTTATTTTAGTTAAACTAATAATTTATGTTAAATAAATAAAAAGAAATTATGTGAAAACAAATTTATAAGTTTAGTTTTTAATTTTTAAAAATTTAATTTTCTTTCAAAAAGCTTGAAAACCAAAAAAAAAATATATTTATTCCAATGAAAAAAAAAAAAAAATATGTTAAAATAATCTTTTTTCAATAAATTGAATTAAAAAAAATCTTGTAAAATATATGGTGTTTTATTGTTTATTTCGATAGCATGCAAGAATTAGATTTTCATGGCAGGAAGATTGCAAAAATGCTTATTACTGGTCTTCCACTTGTTTTAGCGAAAAAAAATGTATTGTATACTGAAAGAAAACAAATTAGTTTATTTAAGTGTTTAAAAATAAATATAATGTGTCCGATAAAAATTAGAAAGTGGAGAAAGAAAATGTAACGTATTTGTAACACTTGGTCATTTTGAGTACTTTTTGGCCTACTCTTTTTTTTTAACATAAAAAGGACTAAATAAAAGTTTTTTTTTTTTTTAATTAACCCATTAATGCCCACTGTTACGTATATGTAACACGACAATGTCTAAGACTGAAATTATATTGTCAAAAAACCGAATAACATAAACGTAAATTTTGTTATGAATTGTCAAAATTAATATTCATCCTGCATCCTCAAATGTTTTTTTTTCTTCACTTTCTTCACTTTATTTTCAAGCTTGCAAAAACTCGATTTTAACGGCAGGAGGTTTGCAAAAAGGCTTATTATTTACGTATACAAGGTCAGAAAATTAGACTTTTAACTTCCTTACAATACCAAATATAAACAATTTTTCAAACTCAGTGAATTTATATGCCTCAGTTGACATATTGTTCAAAATTTCAAATCTCTAACGATGGGACAAAAATAGAAGGAATTGTCGTAGCAAAATGAAATTTGTGGCGCATATTACTTTAGAATAAATAAATACAAAGTTTTGAAAAAATTGGCACAAGGTCACCCCTACCTCCCATATATCCTAAAGTTAAAAAAACTTATTTTTTTCTAAAATACTGGTCTGAACTTTATCAAAATTTGTGCCAGCCATTAAAAATAGATTATTTATACGTCTTCTTCTAGATTATTTATGAGTCTGCCCATTTTTTTTAAATCGGAACAAGAACACCCCTATATCCTGAAATGAGAAAAATGGATTTCTGGCTAATATACCGTTTTAAATTTTATAAAAATAGAAGGAGGTATCGCCGAAAATTTTAAATTGGCTTTAGATCGGAGCAAGAACACGCCTACCTCCCATATATTCCGAAATGTGAAAAACGAATTTTCTTCTAAAATACTGGTCAAAAAAGTATCAAAATTTACGATAGCCATTGGAAATGGAGTTTTAATGGGTCAGACAATATTTTATTTAATAGGAGCAAAGGCATACCTCAAGCCCTATCATTTCTAAGTATTATTTTAATTTCTGCAGCCATATTTTATGTTCAGTAAATCATTAATTTGGCTAATTTCGCCCGATACCATTTTTAACTTTAAAGTGCTCGCATTTCTTTGTTAATAAAGATATAGCCACGAAACTTCAGATCGTCGCGACTAAGGTGTTTATACATTACGAGCTGTAAACCCGCTACTTCGTTAGCGAACATTTTATATAAAAACCATACTATATAATAAATTTAAACTAAGATTCTTAACTCCCTTGGGAACATTTTTAATAATGGTGTTATGTCATCCATTAATAACAATATCTCTTAAATTTCAGGTTTATAATCTTAGAATAATGAAAAATAAATATCAGAATCACGGAAAAGTATATTAGAATAAAGAAAAAGGACCACAAAATCCATTTAAAGGTTTCTGATTCACTTAGGACCTTCAATTCAATTATAGAAAATTAAAAAAGTACCATAGGAAGAACAAAAAAAGTATCACAAAGTCCCTTATTATGGATTCCCATTCATTTAGGGCCACATATCCTTATTTCATGTTTCTAGGTTAAATATTACCGAAAATTAAAAAAGTACCATTGGAAGAACAAAAAAGTGCCACAAAGACCCCACTTGTGAATTCTTTCTCACATAGGACCATGCATATTTAATTTCATGTTTCTACTTTAAATATTATAGTAAATTCAAAAAGTACCATTAGAAGAACAAAAAAGTACCACAAAGTCCACTCTAATGAATTCTCATTCATTTAGGACCACATATCCTTAATTTTATGTTTCTAGGTTCATAATTATAGAAAATTCAAAGAGTACCATTAGAAGAACGAAAAAGTACCACAAAGTTCTCTCTTATGGATTCTCATTCACTTCATGAACTAAAAAGTACCACAAAATCCCCCATTGTGAATTCTTTCCAACATCGAAAAATCGTTTTTATTTTCATGTTTCTAGGTTAAATATTACTGAAAATTTAAAAAAATACCAATAGAAGAAGAAAAAAGTACCACAAAGTCCATCCTCTTGAATTTTTACCCACAGGACCACGTATCTTTAAGTACCACAAATTCCACTCTTGTTAATTCCTATCTACGTTTTCTTAATTTCATGTTTCTATGTTTAATGCATTTAAAAATTCATTATTAAGTTTGAATAAAATGTAATTTCCCGCTTTTACCCCTTTTTTTGGTACTTTTTTCACCCATCGAAGTATCAAAAATTGTATTCCAAAGCCATTTTACATATAAAATGACTTTAAAGTTGATACCTACGGGAGTCAATACACATGGTACCCGGGTACCTCCATATAATTTTTGTATTTTGCACTACAATTAACTTTTCTTTGTACTATTTATTATTGAAAATCTTATTTTTATTGTCCTTTGCTTCATATGAAGTTAAAATTTCACAAATTTTTTGCTTAAACTAGGAAATAAGCATGTCCATGACAGGCAAAACCACCAAGTTAGAAGTAATGACTCCATTAGGATTTGAAGGAGAACAAGTTTGAGAAATAAGCTTTTTTAAAATTTCTGGGTTATTTAGGAACTTCAAACAAAGAAATTAAGAATAATATATGACAAAATAAAAAATTTTGGAATTATTGCTGTTTTGAGCAAGTATTTATTAATATTACAATGAAACTTATATTTTAGCCGTTTTTACATCCTTCATCGCATTGACAACACTGACAACATTCCTTTGTGTTGTAAAAAGAGTTATTCTCGGACGTGACATATTTTCGGTGAGAACATTATATTGATCCTTTGCTTAATTGTGGATGAAGTAAGTGCTAACATTCTTTAGGACTGTTAGAACGTTATAGTCTGTCTTGACTGATTTTCTCTGAGAACGTGTGTTTTATGTTAGATCAAGTCTTGTTGTAAAGTTTAAAATTACAATTTATACAATTTACAGTCTTTTGTTAAAAACACGTGTTGTTGTTTATTTATGCACTTTATGATGGTTTTCGGAAATGGGTCATATATGGGAGCTATGAATTTTTGAGGTGCGAACCTGATAAAAAAATGTTATGGATTAGATTTTACGTTTATAAAAATTATTTTATAAAATTAAATGGGGTTTCCAACGTCCATAAAAATATGCAATATTCTATTCTAGGAGAAAAATTGTATGGGTACTTGGTCATAATAGGTAACCATTATAAACTTATTTTAACCCTATAATACTAACGTTATTTTTACTACTTTTTTATTTGCCTCTATACTAATAATTCGAACGAGTTGCATTCCATGAAAATTTAAATTAATGTATTTTAGGACAAATTTCAAAAATGTAACAAAAATATTAGAACAAAATATAATTTACAAATGCCTGAAGAAAAGTACACTTAAATGGTTCCATTTAACCCTTCGTCTTACAAACTGGTCTGGCTAGACCAATTGCAGATTTAAATGTTGTTTTCATATATTTATAATTAAGCTAGAGACATAAAATTTCAGATACCCTCCAACAATTTTGTTTTCTAATGATCTGTGAAAAAGCCAGAACGATAAACCTAACACAAGGATAGTTATGAGGATAAATTAGTGTTCATGTCACATTCATACCAATTATGGTCTGGCTGGACCAGTTATATTTTGTGTGGAAAATTATGAAGTTTGATGATGTTATTCGTTCTTTTTTATTGTATTTTATTTTATTAAAAACTTTTAAAATGAGCTCTCATCAGTTTATATATGTTATTTTATGATTTTCCATCTATTCGTTCATATTTTGTGTTATGAGTTTAAAACCGATAAAATCTTAAATGATTGAAAAGAAAAATTGTATGCGTTTGTAGACTTAAAACAAGGAGAATAAAGTGAAGCTTATCGATGAGAAAATGTAATATTTTGCATAACTATATAGTAGTGCTATTAGAATATATTTATAGAAATGTAGTGCTATTAGAATATATTTATAGAAATGTAATAATATAAAAAAATCTCCAAAATTTCCATTAGTGGTCTGGCCAGACCAGCTCTGTATGTGACAATTTAAACATCTGTATGACGAAGGGTTAAAATGTTTACTTTAAAAGACCTTTTATTTTAAATAAATACACTAAAAATTGATGAAAATATAATTTTTTAATCTTTTTTAAAAATGTAAAAAAAAAAAAAAAAAACGTTAGCTTTGACAGCTTCTTATAAAAAAACAACACAACCTAGTTTGAAGATTTTAATTGATATTGATACATAATTTCGTCTATTTTTATTTGGTAGCCAACATTATTAAAAAGATTTAAATTTCAAAAATCAATTAATTGCTACTTTTGACACATTTTACCCCAACGTGGGATAGTAAAAAATATCACTGTGTGACATTTCCCAAAAAGTTGTTCACACATTATAAAATCGATATATGTATCAAACTAGAGCTCTTACATGATAAAACTGCGTACTCAGTTTTTCTCCAGGACGTCAAATTTTATTCTCAAAAGGACTTCAGTTTTGGAAAAACGTAACTATAAAAATTATATAAAATATTTAGCAAAACTTTTGTATCGGAATATTTAAACAAAAAATAAAATTATATCGCAAGGGTTCGTAGCGATATAAAAATTTTATATCCTTTCGAGAGCAAATTTTATATCCTGGAACAAAACTGGTTACACAGCTTTGACATGGATGGTCCCTAGTTTTATCCATATGACAATTTTTTTCATTTGTGAAAATGTCTGTCACACAGATTAATATTAAAATTTAAAATTTCAAAGTTTGATGGATGAAGAAAATGATTACTGCTACAAAAAATAATTACTTTATTTTTGAGATGAAAAGTGGACAAATACAGTCATAAAATAATTTTAAGTCAATTTCGACCATTTTCGGCTTATTATATAATTTTTATGATTGGAGCAAAATCAAACAAAAATTAATTTCATAATTGAAGTCCATTTTAATTTTTTTTCTTTGTATGAATATATCGCTTTATATAGTTGCCAATTTTTATAATCTGGCAATCATTTTTATTTCTACAATAACAAGGAATTACTCGATTTAATATATTTTCTATTTTTATTAAAAAAAAAAAAAAATATGTGCAAACCACTTCAAACCGTCAACTGGTATTATATGGAAGCTTACAAAGTTACTCCACAATCTACAACACAAGAAATGCTTGATACAGGTAGAGCCAAGCAACAAAAATATCAAAGATCTGCTAAAAAGTTAAATTTCCAAATGTAAGTTAGTTCCAGATCCTTTACGAGTCAAACATTTTTTTTATAATAATTATAAAACAGTTTAATTCCCCAAGGGCAAAAAATTGAGCCCTCAAAAGAAATACCTTTAACAACAACATATGAGCGGGATTATGCTACACCCTATGACAATATTTGTTCTTCACACCCACTTGAAGACAATAAACCCGATTATCTTTGGAATCGCAAACCTTTAAATGATTTTGCTTTAGAACGTTTAACTTCATCAGAATTTAAGTTTATGGATGATCATTTGATTCATTTAACGCCAGAAAGGCGAAAAGTTAATTATTTTAGACAATTAAGGTGAGTTATGGAAAAATTAATATATTGTGTGTTTTTAATTTAAATTAGAATATTACTTTGTAGGAATCAGCATTATCCATTGGTATAAGGGTTCTAATATATGAAAGTAATAGGACTTCCCCTGGTTCCTAGAGGATCAATGTGGTTTTGAAAAATTTTGTTTTTATAAAATATTTCTTTATTATAATTTTAATAAAGATAATATTTATCGCTATATCAAGAATGTCTTCAAACTTAATCAAATACTAGGCACATTTGTTTATAAGGAATGAAAAATTCATATTTATTTAATACATTACAAACGAAATAATGGTTAAAATAATGCTAATATGCTTTTTTGTGCAATTTTAAAAAGTCGTTTAATAAATTGCCTTTTTTCATAAAATCTGTATTCGTTTTTTGCAGTTTAGTTTCAAATTAATCTATATCATCTATTTTATGATTAAATAACGTCAATAAATTTAAAAAACTCGCTTTACATTTTTTATATTAATCGATTAATTGATACAGCATTTTCGACCAATGCTAGGACGCAAAATTAAATTCCTTATTAACCATTTATGAAGCATAGTCTTTTAAAATATGCAAAGAAAAACACGCTTTTGTTAAAAAAAAAAAAAACTGAGAAAAAAGGAAAAATAATCAGGGTGTCAAAGGTAGTCAATTTCGACACCCTGTAGCTCATCTGCTGCTCACAGTGTGACTACAAGATGATTTTTCTGAAAACTCTGGTCCTCCTCTACAACTCTTCTATACATTTCAATTCGATTCGACAAGTTGTTTAGGAGATACAGATTTATTACCAAAATTTTGCATATGGCTGTATACTACCGTATGCCACTACTGTATTAAAAAGTGCTGTCAAGTTTAATCTTTTTGAGGTTTGTGACTTGGATATAAATATTTGTAGAAGTATGCAATAGTTTTAGGCTAATAGCTGCAGATGGCGCTGTATGATATTTCCGTAGTTTTTGACAACAGAAATATTTGGGTGTTTATTTAAAAAAAAAAAAATAAAATTGTATTTTTAATTTTATATTGATTGCTCTTCTACATCTAAATTATATAAAAATTATCTTATTAGAAAAAATGTATTTGAGTGAAGATTGGTTTTATACTCACCCCTCCTTACCAACACCAATTTCAGTTACACATGAAATCCTACAAAGTGGTCGACAAGTGACCAACAATTGTAGAAAGCGAGCACGAAAACAAGTCAATTTTAATTCCTATCACACCAGGAAGTAAGTATTTTTGTTTTATTCCATAATAAAAAAATAAATAAAATCTTTTCAGACTTAATTTGGAAAATAATGACCAAGAATTGATGCGTCAAAATCAAGAAAAATTTAACAAGTCAACTACTTATCGTCGTGATTTTTATGTTCCTTATCCACCACTGTGTCCACCCAAAAGTACTATAGTTGATGAAGTAGATCCTTTATTTAATCGTCGTCCGGTGAATTTTTTTCAAATGTTACCTTATGCTCCGGGAAAATTTATGGATGATCATTTTTCAGAACCGAGTGAGGCAAGGAAGAGAATAAATTTCTTTAGACAAATTAGGTAGGTAGTTCAAGGATGTTTATCTGAATATTTTGTATTATTATTTATTTATTTTTTTCCAGACAAATGTCCTATATAGATAAAGCTTTAAAATAAAATATTATTATTTTTTTTTACAATAAACGTGTTTATTTGATCATTTTATATAAAACTTCTTAAACTTTATTTAAATAGCATTTATACCTAATAATTCTAATCGAAGTATATGTATCTCTCTCACTTTCTATGAAATTAAACCGAACTATCGATTTTTTTTCACATAGTCAACCTCATCATTTATAGCTAACAATTGTCAATGACTTTATGTCCTGTCATCGGTTCACCTCAAATTGTGACGAATAGTTGTCAATTTTAATACCAACTACAAGTGTTTTAAAACAACAGCAGCAGTATTAACAAAGCAAAAAAAAAAAAATCTCAAACTACAAAAGAATCAAAAACAGCATTTGAATTCAGGTGGAATACCTCGATTACAAAACTGCAACAAATAATCACATGAGCTCTTTATTGTTGCTGCTGTTAGTTTTCAATGAGACCACAAAAAGTGTTTGAATTGGTAACACAAATACAAATGACCGGAAATGAGTATTAAAAGCATCATTCAATAGCTGACACCCCAAAAAGGAAGCAGGAGTGCGTATGTGTTCATGTCGTTATTTGCATATGTATGTACCTGCAAAGGGAAAGAAAGTAATTTTGTTTATAGTTTTTTTGTTATGCTCCTCGGATTTAAGTATTTATGAAGTCATTAGAAATTTTGTTGGATTTGCAACAAATAATTTCCTTTTTTTTGGAATACTTTTGTTGACATTATATTATTTAATTTTTTTTTCTAAAATTTAAAATGAGGTTTTAATTACTCGGAAGTGGCTATGTTTGTTGGAGGATTAATTTTTGACAATTGTCCAAGTATTGTTTACAATAGTAAGTGGTTCATTGGTATCGTAGGAATATATAGCAAACATTTTATTTAAACATTTAAATAAGCTTTTAAAAATTTTAATTATTTTACATTGTGTAAACAGAGAATACAGTTTAATTGTGGCAACCGAATTTTTCTCCAATCGAATTTGTTCGGTTGCATCAACTATCACACAAAACTGTTGTGATTGCCGAATATTTCATTTATATATACAAATTAAATGGTCGATTCAAATTCTTAATCAGTTATAATTAATAAAAATAATGGCAGTTGCAACTGAAACAATGCCTAAAAATTCGGTCGCAAAAATTTATAAATTTTTATAAACAAAAAATAAAAAATTTTATATTTACATACATATGTATGTTTATATGTAATTTTATTCTCAAAAACATTTTCACATAAAGAATATAATGGCCGTGATGTACATACATATTGAATTTGCTTAAATATCTCAAATTTTAATGATAAAACCATGCAGGCAAATTTTAAGGCGTAACAAATTTTTTAAGCGAGTAATTATCCTGCAATAAAAGACGTAATCACGTTTTTACAAATAATATTTCATATTCTTATGTATATATATGTATTTACCTCATTTATGTATGTTATTGATTCAAATAAGCTTCGTCCATCTAATATGTACAATATGTATGTGTTCAATATCTAATAAAAAAGAAAAAACTTAAACATTTTTTTCTTAAAAATAATTACAACAACAATTAACTAACTCGCACATCTTCTTGACATTTTTTCAATTAGAACATCTATCACATATTAGGTGCATTTTCGAACATATTAACATATTTATTTTATGCAAGAATGGATATATTTTTTTAATGCGAAAAGTTTTTGTTAATTTTAAAAAATTTTAGAATTATTTGTTCTCCTTTTAATTTATTTACAAAACGTCAAAGAAAACGAGAGAAGAAGATATAGTCGGTCAAGCCCGACTATATGATACCCTACACCATTTTGATCCACATAATTTTGTTTTTACTTATATACAACTTACTTGTGTTAAATATTAACATAATACTAACATTTGTATGGGATTTATGCACGTTAGTGATTTTCGGGAGAGCAGTTTATATGGGAGCTATGGTCAGTTATGGACCGATCTTCATGAAATTTGGCAGACAGATTTTTGCTGATATAAGACTTATTTGTGCTAAATTTCATTAAAATATTCCTATTTTCAAGACATCTATAAGTGTTAAAACTCTATTCCGGGAGGACATTTGTATGGGGGCTAGGTGAAATAATGGGCCGATCATAACCAAATTCAATAGGCTTCGTCCTTGTATTGAAAAAAGCATATGTACCAAATTTCATCAAATTATCTTCAAAATTGCGACCTGTACTTTGCGCACAAGCTTTACATGGACAGCCAGCCAGCCGACCAGACGGACGGACGGACGGACGGACGGACATCGTTAAATCGACTCAGAAAGTGATTCGGAGTCGAACGGTATACTTTAAGGTGGGGGTCCGACAATTTTTTCTCTGCGTTACAACTTCTGCACAAACACATAATACCCCAACCACCTTTGGTGGTGTAGGGTATAAAAAAAAAAAATAATAAATAAATAAAAATATTTTTAGTTTCCCGGTACAGAATTGTGTGAGTGTTTAATAACACACACAGTGGCACAAAACGTGAATTTTTTGGTATTAAATCTGTATCTTTTAAACTATTGCTCAGATCGATTGAAATGTATGGAAGAGTTGTAGAAAAGGACTTGAGCTTTCAGAAAAATTATCTTGTCACCCTATAATAACACGAGATAAGCTACAGGGTGTCAAAGTTGACTATCTCGAGCATGTAAAAGTTTTAAAAAGTCGTAACTTCTACAAATTAAATCCGATTTCAAAGATTTTTATATTTTATATTTATTGACAGGATAAAGGAAAAATAAGCTTAGAATACATTCCAAAATAATATGCTGAAAAATCTTTTCGATTATATTAATTCTTCTAGATGTAAAAAATTTTCGAAATTCGCATTTTGAAATGAGCATAACAAAATTGTTGTTTTTTTTTTACAAAAATATAGTATGGTAGACGGGGGAGCATTCGTCACTTTTTTGTTTAAAATGCTGTATTTTCAAAACGGTTCATGATATCAATAAACTTTCTTTATTTAAGACCTTTTGACCCTGACTATTTTCATGTTTAGTTAATTTTATTGAAAATTTGTGAATATGGGATAGATTCGCCAAGTGATGGGGGCAGAATCGTTTTTTTATATAAGGTGTTTTTTTTTACTTAACTTTAATACAGCATTTGAAAAACAAACATAAATTAATATTTTTAATTGAATTTTATATATAAGAAATAAATATTCAATTAACAATGGCGACACAAAATTTATGCATAAGAAAATCACAATGATTTTTGTTTGAACTCAATTAACACTAGGGAGTCTATATGTACATTTAAAGATCTAGAGATAGTAAGAGCTTCTTATCTGATTACGACGTTCCCGTAGGATAATCTAAATCAGCCTACTAGCAGTTTGGCAAATATACCCCAGGAGGAGTATTACGCACAAGTGATAATTTTTTTACACTTTAAAGGAATTTATTAAAACATATGTTGTCAAATCTTGTTCATTACTACCATGATTATAACATTTGATCAATTTCAAAAAAAAGCTTGCGTGACATTTTTTTAATAATCGATAAAAATTTAAGCTTTTTCCAAAATTCACCATGTTTGACCAATGCCTGATGTAGGGTGCAAACATAAATCAGTTCAAAATTTCTTTATTAAACATTTATAAAGCCTTATCTTTTGAAATGTATAAAGAATAAAAATTTTTCTTTAACGGAACTTTGAGAAAAAAGTGAAAGAATTGTACTATATTTTTGTAAAAAATAACCATTTTTCATACCAATTTCAGAAAGCTGACTTTGAATATGTTTCACGTCGAGACACATTGAGGTAATTCAAAAATTCTTTCAGCATATTATTTTGAAATATATAGCAAATTACAAAATATTTTTAAAAAATTTTTACCTCATGTACCTCAGGACTTATTCCGGAAAAACCAAAGAAAGTCGAAGCAAAAAATCAAAAATGCAAAATTCAAGTGTAAAAATCTTTTTAACTGTAAGAGATAACTTGGGTGAGTGAGCTTATTTATATAAAAATCTTTAAATCGGACTTCTTTTGTAGAAGTTACGATTTTTTTAAAGTTTTACATACCCGAGGTAGTCAATTTTGACACCCTGTAGCTTATCTTGTGTTATCAGAGAGTGACTACAGTATAATTTTTCTAAAAGCTTAAGTCCCCCCCTGCAACTCTTCTATACATTTCAATTTAATTCGAGCAGTAGTTTTGGAGATACAGATTTATTACCAAAAAATTTGTGTTTGACCCCATTATGCGTTGTGTTGATGTTTGTAACACAAAAAAATACTGCTATAAGACCTACCTTAATATATACCAATAGGATTAGAATCCTTTTCTTAGTCAATTTAACGATGTTCGGCTATCTTTCCTTGTGTCCTTCCATGTTAACCTTGTAATCAATATTTAGTATAAATTATAATTCAATCAAATTCGACGCACATATGTTTTATTGTCCAAGGACAAAGCATATTGAAATTTATTAATATCGGTGTATTATTTCACCTAGCCCCATTAAAAATAACCCCCGGAATAGGAGATTAACGATCATAAATCTCTTAAATATAAAAATATTTAAATGGAATTTGCACATATAAATTTTATATCGTCCATTTCATGAAAGAACGCCCGAAAAAGGGTATTTTTTTACTTGATGGCTTTCAATTTCGATAATAATTTGTATACACAAAATCCATTAAGACTTTTATCAATTTCAGTCTTCAGTTTCCCGAAATTTCAAAAACTCTCGATTTTATTTTGCTTTTTTACTTTCTCAAAAACCAACAAAATTTCAAAAGTATGTAACTTTGAATAGCAATATATCCGAGAAGGCTGATTCAGACTGATATAATTACAATTCAAGCGCCGCTTAAATCATAAATTTCCGCAAAGCCTTCCCAGAAATATTTGTAATTAAAGTGGTATACTTTCTAGATTTTTTAGGTTTTTTCGAAAGTAAAAAAGCGAAATATAATCGTGAATTTTCTGAAATTATCAAATCTAAAAACGGAAATCTATACAGACACCCATAGACCTTATACGTGAAAAATTTTATAAAAATCGAAAGACACTTGGTAAATTTTTGGGCGTTCTTTAATGGAATGGACGATATACATATAAATCTGTGTGCGAATTTAGAGAAGATAGGTTCATAATTGACCATAGCTTCCATATTAACCCCACTTTTGATAATCACTTTAACGGGCATAAATTCCATACAAATGATATTATCTATCAGGTTAATATTTGCTACAAATCAGTATTAAATAAATAGAAACCACAGTCCTTAACTTTATTAGGATGGCACATCATTGACCATATTTTCTATATAAGGCCCACTTCCGAGTCTTACTATAGCATTCTTACTGCTAAGTTTTCTTTGAATTATTGAAAACTTCTAAAAATTACATTCTCCATTGTATTGATTGCTTTTTGCAGTTTAAACATCTCTTTAAAAAACCTACAAACACAAATACAAAATGCAATTCTTTTGTTATTACTATTTTGCAGTTTTATTTTTATTTTTATTCACTGCCAGTTATCAACTGTAAATTGAACCTTTAACTATAAAATCGTAAAATACATTTAAGACACCCACGCTATAAACAACAAGAAACACACACACACACATGCATTTCGAGCTCACACTGAGTATATGACCAACGGAAATGAAAACCATAGAAAAATAACCGCATATACAAGCTGCCTGGGGTATTAGAGAATTGTGGCTGGATACCATAACGAGCACGCGTAAATGGTTTTACGTACATAAATACTAAAGCAATTGCAACTACAACTATTAGTAGTAGCAATAATACACCATTTTCAATGTGAGTAAAGGAATTTTAGTTCTTTAGATTTATTTTCAAAAAACTGCAGAAAATGGTGTTAAACATTTGCTGAGCATAGTTATTGCAACGTTATATGTTATATTGATGTGTGTTGAAAAATATAAAAAAACCCTGCAAAATAAGTTCATGTATGTATTTGTGTGCGTGTATTCGGTCGTAAACCAAATTTGGTCAACAGGATTCCATATGTGTACATGAATGTTTGTAAATGGTTTTGGTTGTTGGTGTATCTATTTTACCATGTCCTCATCAATAACTGTAGGTCTATATGTATGTCTGTCATTGTGTTTGTAGTAAATAAAAATTAACGTTTGCAAGTAAATGTAAGTTTGTGTTTGTAATGGTGTTTCTATAACAGAAGATTTAAGCGCGTAACAATTTCAAATATTGGCACCGTATTTGTAAACTAAATAAAAAAAAACTAAATATAGAAAAACAACATGACACAATGATATTTGTAGGTACAAGTATATGCACATATGTATGTGTGAGTGTCCTTTACCAAATTGTGACTACTAAAACAGCAATAGCAACAACCAATACCACTACCACATACTCGCACATTTGGTTGCCAATTTTCGTTGCCGTTTGGTAATCTTGTTTTTGTTGCTGCTGTTGTGTTTTTAGTGTTGTTGGTATTTAGAATATCACCATGTACAATTTGGTACATACAATCACCGCAAAAACCAATGACTTTAAATTACAAGCACTATGTATTTGCAATTTTTTTTACCATGCTTTTTTTTATTTATTTTTGTTGTGTATTTATTTTTTCTGAATATTTCCTAAAATTACAAAGTGGCCTGTATAGAGAAAACCACTTGTACTGTTTAGTTTTGTAATTGCAGTTGCATGTTTTTTGATTTTCATACTTTTTCTTTTTTAGTTTTTATGTCAAAATAAATATTTTTTGAGTGTGTAATTGTTACGATGTGTTGTGTTGGTGTGCTAATTGAGAGTGTGATATAAATTTAATAGATAAATATTGTAAAACATTTTAATATTTATGAATATCAAATTTGGTATATATAGAGACCTTCTGCATTTACATATTCTCAGCACACAGAAAAAAGATTGGTTGGATTACGATTACTATAATAAAATGATAATTAGAAAAATTAATATTGAATTTTTGTTATTAATTATTTTTGATTTTAATAGATTTTCTAAAGTTACAAAAGTTAAAACATTGAAATAATCATTTTAAGGTTCCCACTATTAAAATATTAGTTATTGAAGTCAATTTTAGTATATTTCCAACTTATTTAAAAAATTGATCAAGATAACCGAATTTAAGTGAGTACTAAAAACGTTTACAGCTAAATATAGGGGACCATAATTCAAATATCATTACACTTTCATAATATATGATTGAAATAAAAGTTATCAACAAAAAATTTGGTTATTAAATATTTGATTGGTAATAATATTAGCATTAGTCTGTAACTGTGGATGAAGATATAAAAATTACACTTAACACTATCAAGTTATAAAGGTTAATGATAGTGCTTTGGAAGACAGCTATGTTTGCTAGCAATAGTGCTAGATCTGGGAAAAGATCCCAGATATTTAACTTATTTAATTGTGTGATTTACTTTCGTCGTTCCATTATTCGCGTTCAAAAACAAATCCTGCAATCATCTATGTGATGCCAGAACAAATTATTTTTTTTATATACATATGTATCAGAGCGTTTGTGACAATAAGTTATTTAATGCTAAGCGGTACAAATATTCAATGTTAAATCCAGGAAAATAGTTAATATTCCCAGCAAAAATGTTTGCTGAGATGGATGCAACATTTGCTTACTTAATTGCATAAAGCTTCAAGAAATGCAATAGAGTAAGTTATTGACTGTGTTAGAAAGATACTCTCCCTGACAATAGTATTCCGGAGTAGCAAAAAAATCACATCCGTTTCTAGGCGGCTTTCCGCGAACAAAAGTCATACATTATAAATGTACTTTAGTAATGCTTATATTATAATTCTTTCAATTGCAGAGGAGACTTTTATAATAAAACATTACAAGGGCACTTATAATGCACGATTTTTTTCAATATGTGATATTTTTGCATCTCCGAGACACTACGGTAAGAAAGAATGTTTTTGTACAAAGTCCATAACTTACTGTATTGCATTTTAGAAGACTTATTCAATTAATTAACCAATTTATCGCTTATGTAAGCAATGTAATTGCATCCAATTAAGCATCATTTTTTTCTGAGTTACAATAAATAGGTACATATTAGATTGTTGTGTATTATTTCTATATTTCTGTCTAAACATATATTTTAGAATTAGTTACTGCATTTTTTTTTATAACTAAATTATAATAAAAGTAAATAAATAAAAAAATATATACATATTTTTTAATCAGAATAATGTTTATTGGAATATTTAATAGATATAGCAACCGAATGATTTTTTAAAAGTGGTTGTAAGTACCAAATAATTCAATAAATACAACCGAATTACGAGTTAGTACTTGGAACCGACCAAATTTGATTGGTAATAAATTCGGCTACCACAACGAATCTGTTTTCTCAGTGAGTTTAAAAATTGTTTTATTCTAAATATGAAAAATAATACTGGTCGGGAAAGAAATTCTCATTTCAATAAAAAAAGGTTAACTAGATGAAATTTGTCATTCTAAACATCTGGTAACGGCTTGTCCAAATAAATGCTCTTTCCTTAAAAATTATTAAGAATTAAAGTAAGAAAAATGTATAGTTTGTACTCCTTAAAATATATGAAGATTTAAACATTTTTGAAAATTTTAGATACAAATATTTTCAAAATTCTTTTTCCTTTGGCACTAATGCCGATTTGTGGTTTTATTAACGACTATTTATGCATACAAAATTTTTTCCCGTTACTGATTTTTATGAATGTGCACAAAAGTTGTAGAAGTTCGAAGTTTGAAACTTTCAGAAATCTTAAAAAATAGAGCTTCGGCTTTAACAAAATTAATATAACGCGATCTGTCAAAATTATTGCAGAATTTTAAATATTTATCAAAATACGCTGAAAGAAAAATCTTTAATTTTATTTATTTTTTATCATGAATTCGCAAATAGCAAAAAACAAAATTGGTTTAAAATATCGTAAAATTATGAGTAATAAAAGACATATCAGCACGTGAATTTGAAATCTTTAAAGTTATAAAAATCAAGAATTTCTCAATTAACTCTCATAAAATTATGGAAAAAAGGGGGTAAGGAGTGGATGTGTATTTGATATAAGTAATTAATAAAAGACCGCAGATCTCAAAAATAATAAAATGTTTAAATCACATCGACGGAAATAAATAATTTAACAAAAAAAAAAAAAAATTCTTACCTTTTAGACTAAATATAGTGAAAAAGGTTAAATGAAACATTTCTATCAAATCACACTTTTGACTCATTTATGACCAAATAAAATATGTACCTCTAAGAAGTTTTGAGGAATTATAATTTTTTTTGGTTATAAAAGCCAATTAGTGACTTATATAGGAGTGATGCAGCATGTCTCTAACGTGCCCTCATAGCACATAAAAATCTTTAAAATTTCTAAAATCACCGAAAATATTAAAGAAATATGCAAATAACAATAAGGGCTTTTATACCAAAACTAAGATTTACTGAGATATTATATCAAGACATACACACAGGAAAAAGATTAGTTGGAAAACGGTTAGGAGCTTATAATTTAAATCTGCATAGTTAAAATTTTGTTTCAATAATTATAAATTATATACTTCTACAGATTTTTTATTACTACACAGAGAAAACGGTTTCATTATGTCAACCGAATTTTTTGCCAATCGAATTTGGTCGGTTGCATCAACTATCTAAATAAACTGTTGTGATTTCCGAATATTTCATTTATGTTTACTAATTAAATGGTCGTTTCAAAAGTCTTTTCAGTTATAGTAACTCAAAATGATAGAAGGTACAACCGAAACAATACCTAAGAAATTCGGTTCCTAAAATAGAATTGAAAACAAAATGTCAAAAACAAAAGCACAATTTTTTTTTTTTTTTTTTTTTTATAAATATTTTATTATTGTACAATTTTTATTTTCAAAAAATATTAATAATTATGTATCTATGTATATTAAAAAGGAGAATCCTATTTACAAATAATCTTAGGCGCTGCCGAAGGTTTGGTAATTATATTTTATAGATTTTATAAAATATTCCCACTTTTAAAGGCAAAACCAAATGCAATCATCTTCGAAGGCGTACCAAATTTCAACATGAAATTATCCTGTAAAGAAGAAAGAAGCAAGAGCATTTTTACAAATAGTGTGGCTGTTCATTTGTGTTAAAAACATGCTTACCTTGTTGTATTAGTTCCTGATTCAAGAATTCTTGGTCTGTTCAACATTTGGATTATATCCATTAAATAACATAAGTTGCTTATTGTAAGGAAAAAACTCAATATAAGCATTTATTTTTTTTAACCCATTTCCGACCACTACCCGATTTCGTTGAGATAACTTTACGAAATTTGGCACTAAGTTTGTTTTTGTGATTGTGATAACAAATTAAGAAGATCTGAACGTCTAGATATTTTTCATTCCGAAATACAGGTACTTGAAAATTTCAGAAATCGTACCATTTTTGGACTCGGAAAATTTTTCTGAACAAAATTTTGAAATTTTTTTTAGCTCAAGCTTAAAGTTATTTGCCTTAAAAATACACCCATAGCAATAAAGAACTTTTTCGGAAGGCAGATTTAAAAATATCGCCTAAATGACCTTTAATGCGTTTTCGCAACACTAACGTTTTAGGCGATCCATGTGGATTTAACACCTAATTATGGAGAGCCTATTTATAAAAATTTTTATTTTTTTCGCCTATCTTTAAGAAAAGATATTAATCTAATAATAACTGTAAGAAAAATTAGCAGTAACTGCATAATTAGCTAATTAGGAGATGTTAAAGTCACTGATGCGAAAACGCAACAGCGGTCGGAAATGGGTTAAAGATTAACATTAAACTTACTTGCGCTATTTGTACCAATTGTTATTAGCTGTATTTTTTTATTTAATGTATTTTATTTATATATTTTTTTTAATATATTATAATTATTTTTTCTTTTCTTTATTTATGTACATATGAATTAATAAAAGTCAAACCGAAATACATATAAATTCGTTTGACCGAACCAATCCTTTTCTTTAGTCATAAAAGATTTTTAAATATAAGAACAAATTATTTATAACTGGAACTTAAAATACACTACGTAGACGAATTTTGGTCGCCGCGACTAATATATGTTAAATTTAGGTACATTTTGAAGAAGTAAATTTGGGTGTCTCAATTGAATTGATAAATTACTAAATAATTGGCTAGCATAACTATATTAATAGCTGTGATAACACTTACTCCATTGTGGGAATATTAACATTATTGCAAATATAGCAAATCTTGTAGATTTATATTATTTTTATTTCTGAGATAGAATTCCTTAACTTTTATTAATAGTAACCATTTTCTAACCAAATCTTTTTCTGTGTGTATAGATACAAAAACTAATTGCATTGGTATTTTAATTCCTGCAACTTTTAAATTGGTTAATTTAACTAATATGTGTCTTGATAAAATATATTTTACCAATTCAGTAGAGAAAAAAGAATTGAAAAATCATTTTATAGAACAGTTATTACAGTTATTTTCTTTTAAAATATGTTTGAAGTTACTCCAGTCAGTAATTGATCATATAGAAATACAATTCGGTATTCCTAACTATTACTATGGGCACTTTGATTAAATAATTTTAATTTTATTATTTTGACATTTTTAATAAGAATATTAAAATTTTTTTAAAGATATAATTAACAGAAAATAAATACAAATTTATATAAAATTAAAAATTTAACATACGTATTTATATATTAAGGTAAGATTAATCTTTGATAACATCCTTGATTTAATGTATACATGTGTGATAATTTCCTCCTGTTACATTATTAGATATGATTGCTAAAAAAACATTTGTATTGCATATTATGCAGAAAGTGAGCGATACGTGCCTTGCAGGATAAATTGGATGCTCTCCTAACTTTAAAATAGTATAATCTTTCTTTTATTAATTATAAATATGTACGTTCTTCTTCATCTACATATGTATGTTATTGTGCTATAAAATATTGATAGTTTACCTTTTCAGATGATGCTGTTTTTATTATACATATGTATCGGATTTGAGAACACAAATTCCTTCACCGCGGCGCATCGTAGAAAACCATTCGAAAGGTGCAATAACTTGGTTACACAATTTAACAAAAAATATGCTGTAATATAAAGTTCCGATATCCTGGGGTCATTTTTAGTGTGCTGATCTATGGTCCGTATAAATTTATAAAGTTTATATATAAATATTTGCATTGGAGCTTAATTTTTATACAAAATATTAATAAAAAATATTAGAACGAAAAAATGTTGGTAATATTTGTTGGGCACGATAATTCGGTAGTAGCAACCATTAGGTATGTGGAAATTAATTTGAATAGTTTCCACAAATTTGGTTATCAGGACTAAAATATTTTTTTCGTTGTAACTTTAATATGATACGGGTAAATGAAATATTCGGCAATTGGAACTGATTCATGTGATAGTTGGTGTAACTGACTCGATTCGTTTGGCAAAGAATTCGGTTGTCACAACGAATCTCTTTTCTCTGTGTATGTAATCTTACTTTAGTGACAAGCTCACGAAAGGAATAAGATAAATTTCATTTAATATGGGAATATTGATAACTTATATTCTTTCCAAACAAACGTGGCCACCCTAGTATACATACTTACATGCCTATTCATAGAAAAGGTCTTAAAAAAGTCACAATTTTATTATGACTAAAAGTTACGATTATACTTGTGACTCGGTCATAAATTCATATTCTGTTAACATAGTCACATAACATGCTTAACATTTAAAATTTTTGACTTTTCTTGTCAATTGAAAATAAAAATTAAAAATAAAATATTTTGTAAAAAATTTGAAAGTTTTAGAGAAGAATGGATAATTTGCAAAGAATACTGCAAAATCCGATGAAAATCTGCAAGAAATGTGGGTAAAGGTGTGTTAAGTATATGCTTTATCACTCTTTGGCCCTCAAATGTTTCAAATATGTATGAATGCATTGTTTTTTCTACAACACATTTTTTATTTATATTTTCATATTTTTTTTATTTTCAATTAAAATGTCTTATTATGTCACAACTCTTATGATTGTCTACATATCAGATCTTAATTTAAAAACGAAATATTAATACATTTTTGTTTGTGAATAGAAAATTAAAGACTATAGTCACAATTTGTGTTTTATGACTATTTTTCAGTCACAATTTTTCTGTGAATAGGCATGTTAATCTGATGTGGTCACAGTGAGGGGAAATCAAACAATTTTCGAAATAAATCTGAAATTTTTATTCGGCGGCTAGACAGGAAAATTTATTGATTAGAATTAAGTTACATTGTTTTCTAAGTTATTTTTGAGAAACTAATAATATTTTATTTTTAATTAAATCTTAGCAAGTTAAGAAATCTTTAAAAAAATTTCGGTCATTGTGGCCTTTATTCTTCGGTTATTGGTTATAATCGTACAATCATACACATGTGCTCCCGGAATGGGGCTTTATGTTATAAATACCTTTAATAAACCCCCATTATATGATGGTGGGTATGAAAATAAAATGTTATAAAAAAAATATTGGATTTAAACTAAGCCAACAGATCAAATATTTGAACTGAATTTCATTGAAGTGCCCTGACTACATCTGGGGAAAATTTCATATTATTTGTAGCAAAATCTCCACAATTGTGCAATAAAGTCGAACATCGATTGCTTGTTATATTTGGAACCGGAAACATTTCTTATGAGTAATATTTCCGGTTGGTACCGTGGTTAATTAATTAAAATAAGAAATCCCTGTTTTTTTTTTTTTTTTTTGGAAATTCGAATTTGCAATCTGTAAATGAGTGTTCAGTGTATCTTATAAGTTACAACCATCTAATAAGGTTTTGTGCCTCGGTTTCACACGATTTTTTTCCAGATTATTTTCTATAGCTTCATGACATATTACCACACATCGTCATATTTTTTTTTTTGGTCTCAATTACAACTCTGGCTCCACAATTGGCCATAAGTTTGATATAAGAAACATTACCGAATTTTTATATCTTTCTTATTTTTTTTTATTTTGTTCATAAAGCTCATATTTGTTGTTCTAAAAAGTATAATTTTTTGTCAATTCCAGCTTAATGATTTTAGAAGGTAATGGCAAAATCCAAACTTTTATTCGAAGTAGGCCAATTTCAGAAACATCTAGATTGGTCCATTTCAAATTATTTTCATAAAGAATCCTTTCAAAAAAGTGAAAAAAATGTATGTGTTTTTATAGAGTTTTTATTTGTTTCTTCAGAAAAAGAATTTACTTACATACAACTTTAACAAACTTTTTTTTTTTTAATATAAAATCTAAAATTTGAGCAAAAATTATTCGATAACTGTAAAAGATATATAGTACAAGTGACCATGTCTTTTAAAGATCTTAATGAAGTTTTTAATGAAAGATTTAAGGCGGATGAAAAAAAAAAAAAAAAATGGAAAATTATGTAAACATTTAAATGTTAAATGTGTATCACATTGAATGTCAGAGATATGCCTTTATTTTTATTTCTTAATATTGAAACAATTAGAACAATAACAAAGATTTCAGCTAAAATTATATTCATTTATATCTTTTATTTTCAAAGTGATTGTGTTTTATTTAGATGGATGAATATTTGTAGCAGAATTCGCTTTTAATATAAATAGAAAATACAACATATCTTCTTAAGTAAATACTTTTTTTCTTTGGGCTTAGGTAGAAATATTTTTATTTCACACAAATTAACAAACTTTTTAAATTCTAATTAAGTTACAACTACCCTTTCCAAGCTAAAAGTTTTTATTGTTACCTCACTTTGTAATTTTTTTTTTTTTTTTTTTCAAAAACTTTTGAACAAAATTTAATCATTTTAAAAGCCAACAACAATTAAAAATTGCAATAATAGTCCTTTCAAAATTTTTTTTCTGTATGGTTACGTTTGTAACTACAAAAATTAAACCCCATACATTTATATCCACTATTTACTAAAAGGCAGTAGAAAAACTTTAAAACCAATATTGTTTCAACAAAATTTAACTTTTACAAATGTAATCCCAATAAAAACCGACAAAGTAACAACAACAGAATTTTACATATAAACAATAACTTTAATCAATTAAAATAAAACTACATGAAAACAAAAGTTTAATTTTAACTGTGTTTACCCAACACTTTTGCTTGTAGTCCGAAAAAATTTTACAAGATTACGAATACAAAACTCGGAAACAAAAGTTAGTGTTCGGCCATACATACGGTAAAGAACATACAATGATGATGATGATGTGTGCTAGTAGATGTATATGTCTGTGTAAATAGGTGTGAATAAAGAAGCTTAAAAGGATCTTAACAAAAATTACAAATGCCTGCATACATTGTACAATGTATATATACAGGAAAAGAAAAAAAGAAACAATAAACGGAAGTTATAAGGTTTTAAGTTGTAGCACTAAACATTAAAGGGCAGATATGAATATAATTGTCGTTGCTTTAAGTATAGGGTAGGTAAATTGTTAAGTTTTAGTCAAGTAAGGTTTTCTTGTAACCATATATTATTTGCTAAAAAGGTAAAAATTATTCATTAATTAAATATTTTTCGATTTTTTTCAATGTTTTGTTTGTAAAATTTAATTATTATTCTTTTTATTTCTTAAAAATTTATGGAAATTGTATTAAAAAATAAAAAGGTATTCAACAAAATGCTCATTTCATGACGTTTTTTAATATTGCCATAATGTTTGATTATTTTCGGTCCCTGGTTAAAATTGTCTAAAAATATTTATGTGGAAAATAAACAAATGTTGATCAGTTCAGGTTTTAATTTCACAGAAAAAAGTCTCCAATTAACAAATATATATGAAAATAATTCATTCAATTATAAACTTTTTTAAATTTGCACCTCGCGCCAAAATGATTATATTAATTACTAAAAACTAAAAAAAATACAAAACAGAAAAAAATTCCCAATTAATAAATTAATTAAATCAATCAAGTAGATGATTGAATGAATTAAAAATGTATATAGGAAATAAAATCATACCAAAATTTATTTTTATTTTATTTTTTCTTGAATATATTTATTAAATTTTGCTGCAAAATTAAACAACTGAATTAATTGAAAAAAAGACGGTAATAATTTTTTCTGTGTTCGATTAAAGGAAATAAAAAAAAAATAACAAAATTAAATGCTGCATTATATGTAGCATTGCCATGTTTTAAAAATTTTTTGCTATCTTTTATGAAGATGTTTTGACTAATGCACAATGGGGCAGAATAAAATTCTTTTGAAAACAAATCGGTTGGTTAGATTTTTTGAAGTAAATACTTCTTTGTAAAAATTAATTTGAAAAAACTATAAATATTTGATCTCAAATAAAATCTTGGCATGTTAAGATATCTTAAGGAGGTTGTTGACTTTATTAGTTGAAATTATAAAGTTTAAAAGTTTTTGATGAAGAAAATTTTGGAGGTCAACAACTTTATTTGAATTTAGTAAAAAATTCTCAATTAATTAAATGTTGCCAAAATTTATTTTATTTTTTTTTTTAATTTTTTTAAATTTAAGATTTTTGTAAAAGGAATAACACAATTCCCCAAAAACCGACGAAAATGCTGAATTTTGCCAATAAAAGTCCACATTTATTGCAGGTTTGAAAAAAGCCATATGCAAATTCTTTAGAAGACATTATAGTTTTTGAAACTGTATTCGATTTACAAAATTAGTTTTTGGGATTTCAGAACATATAGGCTAAAGTCACAACTTTGATTTAAATAGATAAACTTCGGTTTTTACATAGTTTTGTTCAGTGTTTTAGCTTGTTTTTAATCTATAAATAATCTTAGTATAGATAACTTTTATAAAAGTTATTATTTATTTCTTAAATAAAAAGAACCTCTATTTTATTTATTTCTTAAATAAAATTTTAATTTAGACATGAAAGAATGGATAAACTTTTTCGGAAAACAAAAACACACAAAAATCATAATGTTGACAATTTAAAATTTTAGAACTCAGAAGAGATATCGACTTTTATTTATTTTTATTCGATATATATTTTTTATATTGAAAAAAACTGGATCAAAATTTTGCAAAAGTGAAATGGTTGAAATTCAAAATGCAAATAATTTTTAAATTCATATGTAAGCATTTTTCTCACAGATCTTATCAAGAGCTTTAAGACGATGTAAAAATTTTTGAAATCGAATAAGAAACAAAAATTGTCTATATCAGAAGAACCTTATTTTGATCCTCAATATCTCCGCTCCTGAAGGGCATTTCGGGCTGTATACTTGGAATTAAGACAAAACCAGTACAGATGTTTCATTAATAAAGTAAAATAAACCGGGATTTATTAAAAGGAAATAATATAATGTTTTATCAAACCAAAAACGTAACAATTAGTATAAGATACAGAATAACAATATATTAAAGTCATGAAGTTCACTAAGTTAAAGGTGAAACAACTCAGGAAAGAATTGAGTATGTAAGAGTGGCCGACAGCTTGAAATAAGTACACACAGAAAAATAATTAGTTGGAAAACGGTTACAATAATAAAAATTGTGTAAAAATAACTAATATTTAATTACAATCATTAAAAAATTATAAATTCAACATGTTTTTTGCACTTAAAACATTTTAACTTTAATTGTAATTAATATATTATTATAACAAAGGAGAATGTATTCAGCTAAACAAATATGAACCCATATGAAATTTATTTAACAAATTTGATCATTTAAACTGAATTTTATTACTATGAATTGGAGTATACAACCATTATATTTATATTAGGAAATAAATATTCGGTTATAATAGAAGAAAACTAAATTCGGTGCTTGTAATCGATATTTTCGTTAGAATAAATGTTGACATTTCAAAAAAAAAAAAAAAAACAAAATTCAAAACAGGGCCTAATAGCTCTTGAAATTATGCATCATTTGACATATATCTCGTTAATGTGCCCTCAATAGAAATGCTGTAGGAGGTACACAAACTTGGAGAGAAAAAACGTGAATGGCTCCAAGAGGTGCATTTTTCGCGAGGCACACTCGCAACGTTATTTCAGTGAAGCTAGAGTATAGCGTTATCAAAGAAGGTTTCCAAATAACACTTAAAAATCATTGTGGCGTTTCAAAATATTAATCCGCTAAACGTATATAGCTATTTTAAAAAATTAAAAAAAAAAAGAATTATGAATGTTGCAATAAATGGATGAATATGAACAACACTACATCACTAAAAACTGAATTTTGCAAATTTTATAAAAAGGTTTAATAATTATTAAATCCACGCATACCTAACTTATTGCGATATTTTTAATATGTATTTTAGATACAGCATTGTAGAATACATAAATGCAATAATTTTTGATTTAGGACTATAAATAGAATTTTGGAAATTTTTTTATAAATTTTTATCTTAAACCGCCATAACATTGATGCTGTTCGGTAAAAGTCATTCATGCGAACAGATCTGTGTTCCACTAGAGTCAAGGAATATTAGTGCTAAATATCGTTGATATGCCATTTAAAAATTTTTTACATTTTTTTGAACATCAAAAGTAAGCGAGTTTGAAAAATTTTCCATATAAGTAAGTGCTAAAAATAAATTTTAAACAAACATTAATTTTTAAAATTTATTCATAATATTGTTGGCTCTCACAGATACATTCAGTTATATTCGCCAAATATACATTTTAAAAACCTTTGAACATTGCAGTAATTTCAGTACTTATAATCAAATTCTATGCGTTGCTTTTAACCGACATGACTCTATTGGCAACAACAACTTTTAGTTGTTTTGACCGAATTGCTTTTTTAAAATAGTTGTATACACAATATAATCGCTACAACTACTAAAAAATATGTTATCTTGACCAATATTTTGTTTGTAGTTGCCGATAAAATTATATTAGGAAACGAAATATTCGCTAGATCCAACGCTAGATTTCTAAGGTAGTACGTGTAACCAACCAAATTCGATTGGCAATAAATTCGGTTGTCATAAAGAATCTGTTTTCAAGAAGCGCAACACATATAGACATAGAATCTTATGAATTTGTGTTCGAGGAAGAAGAGGAGAAGATTGGTGACTTCGTTTTTTGGTGCAATATTTGCATTTTTTATGGAAGGCAGGAAAAAGTTGCTGTAGAAAATGAATGAAATGTTAGCGAAAATGTCAGAAAGCAATGCTAAACTACGAGCCGAAAATTGAGAATAAGAATATTATGAATGCGTTCACGAACATTCTGTATGTAATAAAAAAAAGATATTGAACTGGTGTCGAGACTTAAGGGGAAACGCAGCAGAGGTTATATATAGCCTAACAAAAGATATGTTTTATACTCTGGTTAGAAAATACGGCAGACATTGGTTTTCCGTTTTTATGTTTTTAGCAAAGAGATCAAAGTCGATTTATTGATGTCTGTCCGTATGTGTAAATGGCTGTACAGGTCGAAATTTTTAAGATATCTTGATTAAAAAGAACACGAATAAATATTTTGGAATAAGGACAAAATGCAAATCGGTCCATAATTGGTCAAAGTTTTTATGTAAGAAATAATGTAGAATATCATATAAATGGGCTTGATCGACCATAATTTCTATACTTGTTTTAATATATCAGTATTTTAAAATGTAATGGATTTGAGGGATATGCTACAATTTACAAATGCTAACGGTGTCAGATTTTTAATTTCAATCAAGGAGCGGCTTGTCTTTTTCTAAGCATTTTTCTCTTTTGCGACCTTTCTGAAGCATTCAGACGTGGTAAAAAGAGAAAAGTCGGCTTGCTTATAAATCTTTTTGTCCTACATATCCAGCCAGATTTTTCTATCAGGGAGCGGATATACGGAATTTGTTTAACTTTGTAGGTCTGTTTTAGTTTTAAGAAATTTTGATTTGCTATACTCATTGTTTGCTCTCCAAATATAGAAAACTGATTTTACATTTTGATCAAGGAGGGAATTTGTGTTAATTTTTTATTTGGAAAAGTTTACATATTTTTATTACTATAATACATATTTCTTGGCATTGGCAGGCGTATACGCTCGTAATTGCTTTTTAGATTTCTATCGCTTTAAATTCAAAAATGTTTAAATTTTGTTAAAAACTTAATTTTTTCAATAAAGTTTGTTTAATATCTCCGAAATATAATTTTAAGGTAATCTAAATTAGAATTATTAGGTATTTTATTAAACCAAATCAAAGAATTTCGAAAACTAGAGACAATTCAAAAGAAAAGAGTTTTATAGGAGAGAAAATCCATGATAATGTCTATTCCAATTGACAGCCATTTTCTATGCATTTTTTCTCTTTCCAGAGCTTTCTGAAGCTCCTAGATGTGGTAGAAAATTTAAATTCGACTTACTAATAAATCTGTTAATCCTATTTTCCTGTATTATATAAAAATGATGTTTTATTTCTTAAAATCGTTAATTAGAAAAATGTTTAACTGGGTAATTAAAGCTTTGGCTTAATTAAAGCTTATCAAATAACAATAATAATGTTCAATATTTGTTGTAATTTCAGTTATTTTGTATTTACAACTTTATGTTTATTATCACTTCTAAATAATGGAACAACTGTGATTATTTGTTTAACTTCTTTTGTTCGAATTTTGGGAAATGTTTTTTATTTAAATATTTCCCAAATTAATGTTCTTTTTCAATTTTGTACTATTTTTCCACTAATGTGCACTCAGATGTTTTTATAGTGTTGCATTGTTATTTTATTTATTAAAATACTCCTAGTATGTATTAAATTATACTAGTAGGTTGTTGGTACTCTTTTGGTATGTCAGTTGGTTTTATATTTTTTCATCTTATTTTGTGTAACTCCTTTACTCCTAGTTATTTCTATTATTATCATTATTTCAGTTATGTTGGGAATTTTGTAGTTGTACTTCAGTTTAGTTTAGTTTTCATTAAAACTAAACATAGTTTAAGATAATAAGATAAATGTCCTCTTAGGATTTCACGACAACTACAAAAGGATTTACCACATTATTTGTATGTACTCGTATGTCCAAATTGTGTTGGTATTTGGGTGGCTGTTTGTAGTTTGTAGAATTGTTTTAATAATAAATATTTCTATTTTATGCGCACATGATGATGATTATTTTTTGGACTTGCATTTAAATATTTTTCTAATACGTGGATTGTTTGAAAAGTTTATACTCTTTTTTCTTTGTGTAAAGTTTTCGGTTATGTTTTTAAGGTATTTTTGGAATTTTTGCTAATAAATTACTAGTTGATTTTAAGCATTTTTATAAATTTTTTTTATGTATTAGTTTTATTTAAATTCATCTGCCTCTAATAGCAAATAATATACATAAATACATAGTTTAAACTTTTATATGAAACATTTTTTCTAATTTTAGTTTTTATTTATTTTCCCATGTTTTATGTAAGAAAAACATTACCACTGTGTTTTCTATTTTATTTCCATTTTATCAGTGGCATGATGACCGGGAATAAATGTGACTTTTCTTTGCTTGTTTTAATGTACAGAAGAGTAGAGAATTTAGGAAACAGATTAGGTACAACTTATTTTTAAAAACAAACAAGATGAAATTTTAAACCATATTTGTAAAAGCATTAATACGTTTAATTGTAACATTTTATTGTTATGGAAATAATAATATTAATATTGGATAAAGATGAAATATGGCTCCAAAACCATTAAATAAAATATTTTTTTATATAAGTAAAATTTTTTTTTATGATAAAAATGATAAATATATTTTTGTACTAATAAAAATTTTATTGAATGTAAACAAATGTAAAAAAAGATAAAACTTAAACAAAAACATTGTTATCATGAACCCAGTATTATTAGAATTAATTAATATTAAAAATTATTACATTATATTATTTTATTGATAACCATGTTTTTATACCCTGCACCACTCAAGGTGCTTGGGGTATTATTCGTTTGTGCTGATGTTTTTATTGCGCAGAAAAAATATTCCAACATCTATCGACTCCTAATCACTTTCTGAGTTGATTTAACGATGTCCGTCCGTCTGTCTGACTGGTCGGCTGGCTGGTTGTCTGTCCATTAGAGTGTCCCGAGGAAAGCCTTTTTCGAGATGTAGGAATACCCCCCAAACGATGCGTAAGAATTTGCTTAATACAAAAAATTATTTAAAAAAATTTTAAAAATCATGGGTCCCATATAGGGTTTGGGGTTTCCCGTGATATTTTGTTTCCCGGGAAACGGGAATAAAAAAATCGATTTCCCGGGAATCCCGGGAAATTTAAATTTTTAAAAAAGCAATGATTTCTTATACAGAATGTAATTTTTTATATTCAATACTAAAAAACAAGAATACAAATCAAATTTATGATTAGTTAAGGTGGTTTTACACTGTAATACTTTGTATTAATACCAGAGTTTTATTTTCTGTAATTCATATCAAAAAATGTATTAAAGAAAGCATTATTAAATGTCATAAGTATTTTTAATTTTCTTAATTAAAATATTTTTTAATAAATTAAAAACGAAATATTAAATGTTATACATATATTATTATTAAAAAGAAAAATATAATGAATTCAATGAAAGAAAGAAAATATGTGTAAAGTATTTAAAATATTTTATACATTAAATTAACAAAAACTCATTGATTTCCTTATATATTAATTTAGTAGAAGTATGCTTTTGTGAATGGTGTTATGGAATAAAAAATTAGTATTTCTAATATTTAATTAATAATTGTATACTTCAGATTTCTAGATTAAATAGTTTAGTCATCGTTCCAGCAAAAAAGAAAATGAAAAAGAGCTGAAAAAGTCATGAATTCCCTTCCCTTAAAATTATGTTTCTTAAATTAAAAAAAAAAAAAAAATCTGTTTATCTGTTTATTAAAATATAATAAAAATGCTTTAAAATTTTTAAAATTTTAATTTTCTTAGAAACTATTAACCTTTTTTCACGATAAAAATTCATTTATTTTCACTTTTTTGGATGTAATTATTAGGGACTTCCAAAAAAGGTCTAAAATATGCACTTTGTTCTACTTTTGAAGTGGTGAAAATGTTCCTTTTTGGAAGCTCTTGATGTTTTATTGCCGGGGGTATTATTTGTTTTAAAACCCAAATCTAAAAAACTTTTAAAATTGGTTCTCAACTATATTTTTTGGTCCCATGATATATATATTTTAAAGTCATTGTTAATCATTTTAAGACGAATACTTTTGACATTTTGGAAAGCAGAATTGTAATCATTTTTGAAAAAGTAGCGGTATTTATTTCTCATGTTAAAAGAAAAGTTCTTATTCATTTTTCATATAAAAAATATTTACATATATATTTTTTATACATATTTCAACATTATTTACACAGCTTTAAAAAATTAATTATATACATTTATTATTGCTAAAGATGCTCCAAAATCATTTCTTTAAGATAATGTAAAATCATTTGATACAAATTCAACTTTAATATGTCGAAAAAATCTGAAGATATTGACAAAAAAATATGAAGAAACCTTTCAGAGCCAAGATGAGACTTAAATGTAGTTTTAATATCGAACATCATCATTAAATGTTTAAAAGATTATAGAAATATGTTAGTAAAAACTCGTTTATTCGCAATGCGAATGGACAAAATTTTTTCCTAATGAAAAGCGGACAAATATGACATTTTATCAGCAATGAAATGTTTTTTAATAATATAAAATATCACTTGTATCGAATTTAATACAAATAGTAACACTTTTTGCTATAGGATATAAAACTACATGAATATTAAATTTCCCGTTTTCCCGGGAAAATTTGAAAAAATTCCCGGGAATTCCCGGACCTCAAACCCTAGTCCCATATATTTTGGTCAAAAAAAAGTTTTGATTTTTTTTATCGAAATGAGTATCAGAAAATTTGTGATTTTATGATGGTTATGGAAAAAATTTGTTTCGTTAGAAGACATTTTAATGCATTTTGATGAAACATTTTTTGGAAAAATTTGGAAAATTATATATTATCAACAATGCAAATTTGTAATATTTTAGCCATAAAGGTAACAAAATTATAAAATTCTTAACCATTTTTTAAGTAAAGTATCAATTTTTTTCTTGCTTGATGTACTAAAATGATGGTTTATGAACCAAAATTTTTGCGAAAATTTAATATTTTTTTTTTTTATATATTTGGCTAAAAATTACGTATTTTTTAATACCCATTTTTTAATATTTTTCCTATACTTAGCTAATTTTAACACATCGTTTGAGGGGGCCTTTCTACAAAATTTTTGTCTACGGGACACTCTACTGTCTACCTTGTGCACAAAGTACAGGTCTAAATTTTGAAGATATTTTGATGAAATTTGGCACATATGTTTTTTATTTTTTGGCAAAATGATGAACACTATCGAAAATGGTTATGATCGGTCCATAATTTCATCTCGCCCCCATACAAATACTCCCCAAAGTAGGGTTCTAACACTATTTCTATAAAATGTATGAGTTTTATGCAAAGATAAATCTGTGTGCTAAATTTCAGGACGATCGGTCTAATGTTATTAATAACTCCCACACGTAGAGAAGATACACTTTCGAAAATCACTTCAAATCGCAAAACTTGCACATAAATGACAATATTATGGTAATATTTGACACAAATATGTTTAATAAAAACAGAAATTAATATAACTAATGTCATAAAGATTGGTCCATAAATTGCCATAGGACCGATATCAGGTCCATTTCCGAATATTTCGGAAATCATTTTAGTGCACAAATGCAATTGTGTAGGGTATCAAATTGTCAAGCTTGACCGACTATATCTTTCTCGTTTTTCTCTCAGTGCAACTTCAGAATGTTTATCGAAGACAACAGATTCTAGAAGATTAAGACTCTTCTTGTTAGTGAATGTTTTGCTTTCCCTTTTACATTCACTTATACTGCCCAAACTGCTCTTTAAAATTTATTCACTCTGTAACCATAATTATTACTCTCTTACCAAAAACATGTTGATGTTTTTGCTGATGCTGTTGTTGTGCTGCGATTCATGTTGTAACCCACCAGTCGTCATTTTATACCAAAATGAAAGCAAATGATAATAGATGTCCTTGTACAATTAAACAAAGCTGAGAAACAGAGCAATGTAAAATAAAAAAAAAAAAAAAAGTCAAATGTTGTACTATCTTGTATTCTCTAGTTCTTTAGCTTTGAATTCAAATAAACAAAATATTATAGCGATATGAACAAATATATTTACATACATCTAAACACAAGTTATAAAGAAATTAAAAGCAGTATATTTTAATTAAAATATTCCAGTAAATATATTCCTATTATATATAGCTGACCTCATCTGTTGAGCTTCAAAGATGGTTTAAACTATAAAATTATTATGCAAAATTCTTTTGATCCTTTCGCTTCAGCACGAGTTTTTCAATGATGTATTCCCAGCAAAAACTTGGTAATGACATGTAGTTACGGATGAAGCTAATTTATAATAACAACAACTTACTGTCTTCATTACATAGAAGTTGTTTAGTAACTAATTATTTATAATACGAATGCAAATAATTATTTATGATCAGACTTTTTAAAATATTAATTTTTATTGATTTTTATAATGCAGTTAACAATTCATATATTTGAAGAAGGGATATATAAATGAAAGGCAAAATTTGCGTATGTATTAATTTGTAATCTAAATAGTTTTTTTGTATTACATTTATTTTAATTACATTTTTGGTTGTTAAGTTTTAAAATTAAAATTCAAAAAATCTTTTTACAACAACGAAAAAATATTTTATATTTTATTACTTATTTATAACCAAAAATTTAACTAGTTCCTATTGTTATTACTAATCATTATTTCAGAAATGTAATGAATAGTCATAATATATATTTTTCCTAACTCACTACATGCCAATCAAAGTTTTTGCTGGGTATTTTGGAAAATTTCTAATGAATACATTTGACTACAGACTAATAATGTAACTGTTTTCTGATTTAAACTTATTTAAATACTTATTTTATTTTAATTTTTTATTATTATTATTTTTTTTTTTTTGATTTAAAAGTAAAAGACAGTAAAATGACAGGAGTAGGAAAATTAATGCAAAAAAGTTTATTTCATTTGGTTACAAAATTAATTGTATTTGTAATGCTATGGTTTTGTGACACAACAGTTTTGGTTATTACTAAAGTTAAACAAATGTTCATGCAATAGTTAAAAAAACTTTGCAAATTAATTTAATATTTTATTAAATTTTTCATGATTCTGAAATAATTTTTATTATTTAGCCGTAGTATTTTGCTTAGGATATAAAAAACCTATTTTTTTTTCTTTTATAATTTTAAAAGTGGAAAGATTTTATAAATTTTAATTTCAAAAACATAACAATAAGGAAATTTTTTTATTTTAAAAACTATTTTAGATTAAAAATTAATTCGTAAGCTAATTTTGTTTCTTCCCAGGAAAAATTTTAGAACATGTTCTAAAATAATTAGTTCTAGAACTGGTGTAATCAGAACCACTTCAGATTCTTTAATAACATCCTCAGAATTAGTGGTATCAAAACCAATTATGACACTAATGGAGTAAAATCATATTTTGATTCTAAATTCGTTTTAAAAAATGTTTTAGAGGATTAATGGTTAATAACTAATTCTGTATGACTTCTACATCACTTCTGAGAACAAATTACTGGTTCTCGAATGACTTCCTATAACTGTTTAAAATACTTGTATAAAAAATTTCAAAAATTAAAAAAAAGAGTATTTACAAAATTAAATTGATTGAGTGGCCTTTAGGAAATAGTCCATTAGTATAAAAAAAATAAAAAAACTGGTTCTGAATGTGACAATTTCGAACAAAAATCATTGATTAAAGAACTAGTTCTAGAACCGTTCCATAGAATGGGTACTGGCTGGCTAACACTTTCACAGAACTAATTCTGGAGGTGACAAATTCAAACAAAAATCATTGGTCGTAACGCCAAAATAGAATAAGTGCATGCTATTTTCATGTGTTCTGGAACTAGTTGTAGGACTAATACAATTTTTCCTGGGTTCACATATTTATTCCTTCTTTAAATATATTAATTGCTAAAGTGAATAAAAAATCAATAAAAGATAATTTTTCAAAAAAATCTATTAATAAATAAGTAATTACATACTGGGTTGTAAGTCACTAAACTACTTCTATGTAATGTAGACGGTACATTATATAGAAGTAGTTTACATGCTCTTGCCAAGTTTTTGCTGGGATATTAAAATTTATTATGATAGCTTTAGTTGAGATTTAAATGCAGGATCTCATTTTGTTTTAAAAAATGCTTCAAAATTTTGTGGGAGCGGTACCACCATACAAAGCATATATTCATTTTGACATATCTAAGGAACCATTATAGTGAAAGCTTTTTAACTTTGTGGGAGTAATTATTTTATCATATCACATTGATGAAATTAAAATATAATGGATAGATCTAGGGGGAAGAGTCCCCCCTTCAAGGGCTAGAAGTAGCACCCAAATAGTTATCGCTTCAGAAGAGGTAGTAGCGTACACCAGAAAATCCTAGTAATACTATATTCTTTGAAAACCATTATCCAATAAAAACATTTTTCCGAAAAGCAATACTTCCTTTAACAATTTTTATCCAAAAGTAGCTTTTAAAAAAGTCCAGTTTTTAAAGGACAAAAATTAAAAATAATATATTATTCTTAGGCCCGTTATTATAACTTTCCAATAACTAAAGTTAGGATGTTATCGTTCACTTTAACTGTTTTTGGTTGTTATAAGTATAAGTTAAGCCAAAAGTGACCAATAAGCTAAAGGTAAGAACATTTGACCATTAACTTTTATCGGAAGGTTTATGTATTCAGAGCTGCCATATTTTCTGCTTTATAAAAGAAATAAATAAAATCATATTTATTTCGCTGTAGTTTTTAGTAATTTGTCTGTCTATATTTATATTTGCTCTTGCTCAAAATTCGGGGAGGATTCATATATTAGACGTATAAAATATATAAATACAGAATATGAATTTATGCACTTCAGGATGATTCCCAAAAAATGATTCTCATAAAATGTTTTACTTTGATTTCTACTTAAATAAAACTTATTTGTATCGAATACTGACTTGTCATTTATGATATTTAAATCTATATTCCTGGAGGATATTTCTATGGGGCTATTCGTGCTAAATTTCATCAAGATATTTTTAAAATTGCAACCTGGCAAGGCAACCAGTCAACCGACCAGACGCACGTTAGAGTAAAATATGTCATAAGGGGTGATTAATTGAATTTTGAAATTAAATTTTATGTAATAAAGTTGGGCACCGAATAAAAATAGAAAAAAATATTTAATCTTTTAGCTAGGTTATGTTGTTTTCTTATAAGGAGCTGTTAAGCATTTTTTAAATAAAAAAAAAAAAAAATATAATAAAATATATTTTAATCAACTTTCAGTGTATATACAAATACAGAACAATACATTGATACTAACATCTATATGATTTTATGACCTTTAGGGCGATTCCCGGAAGAGGGTTTATATGGATGCTATGGTAAATTATTGGCCGATTCTCATAAATTTTGGCAATGTTGTTTCTATTTATATAAAACTTATTTGTGTCTAATATTAACTTGATACTATTATTCGTATAGGATTTATATACGTTAAAGTGATTTTCGGAAGAGGGGATTTATATGCGAGCTATGGTCAATTATATACCGAAAATTGCTATATTTAAGGCATTTATGATCGTTAAAACCCTATTCTTGGAGGACATTTGTATGGGGGCTAGGTGAAAAAATGGACCGATCATGGTGGTCCGACGATTCAGTAGCAGATCTGGGGGTTCAAATCGGGTTACTAATGTCATAGAAAATGTTTAACCACTAAAGAATTTTTGTTCCTTATCCCATTTCCAAGACTTGTACATCACCTTAAAGGCCTTGATAAATCCTTTATAAAACATTACTGCATGTACAATTTCTCTTATATTTTCTTCGAGATATATTCATTTGAAATTTCATCAATCTCAACTTTGCAAGATATTGGTCAAGGCTTTTCCATATATATCGCAAGAGAACATTTAAAGTTGATATCTTTATTGAGTCACACAATACACGATTTTGAATTTGCAAGTTTGCAAAAATTAATAAGCAGACGGACGGAAGGAAGGAAGGACATTATAATTCTTTAAAAATGTTTTAAAATTCTAAAAATATATTATTTTCTTACAGGCAAAAACGTCACTAATAGTCATTACAATGCTTAATATACATGTTTGTGTATGTATTTATGTATATTCTTAACAGATATGTTTTAGTTTTTAAAAATAAACAACAACAATTCCATATCTATTTATTTTTGTACAGACTGCATATACAAAGAATAACAACACTGTTATTCATTATATTACTGCTGTTTCTAACTAAACTACTTGTCTATACAAAAAAAAAACAAAAAACGTCACTAATAGTCATTACAATACTTAATATACATGTTTGTATGTGTATTTATATTCTCAATAGATTTGTTTTTGGACCATAACTCTGTTGATTATAAACGAATTTGGTTTATTAAAAAAAACGAAATTTTATAAAAACATTTTTGACTGATCTATATAAAAACAAAAATCTGTAGCTTGAACAAGAGCTTCAAAAATAAAAAATTCGTTTTCCCCGATATCTCAGTTATTACTGAAGCGATTTATTTCATTTTTTCAGAACAAAAATTCAGAAAATAATTGCCCCTTTAAAAATTCGAAGTCCCTGGTATATGCAGAGGCTTCAGAAACTGAAAAACCGGTTTCAAAACCGGTTTTTAAAGCATATCTCCGCCATTTATAAACCGATCCTGCTGATTCAAAAAACCGAAATTTTATAAAAATATTTGTGACCGATCTGTATAAAAATAAATAAAGCTTAAACCAGGGCTTTAAAAAATAAAAAATGCGTTTTGTCCGATATCTCAGTTATTATTGAACCGATTTATTTCATTTTTTCAGAACAAAAATTTAGAAAAAAATGTCCGAGACTTCTTTGTAAAAACGAAGTCCCTAGTATATACAGAGGCTTCAGAAACTGGAAAACCGGTTCTAAAAACCGGTTTTTTTTCACATATCTCCGCATTGTATGAACCGATCTTACTGAATTCCAATAGCAAAATTCTCGAAAGCATTTCCGATCGTTTGATATATATATTATATATGTCAGTTATCGGTGGGCTTCATAAACGCCATTTCAACCGACACACGGACGGACGGACGGACATGGTCCTATCGTCATCATTTCTTACAAGGACCCCGAAAATGTAAACTTTTTTGCTCTCCGACGAAAATTGTGGGAATTACAAACGGAATGACAAACTTATATATACCCTTTACACCTGTGGTGAAGGGTATAAAAATCAAAAACTATGAAAATAAATGGAAGATTTGCTGGGATTTGAAGGTCATCAACATTTTGCAAGGGATCATCGATAAGGGCGGCTTTCCAAATTTCTTTTGTTTTCTTTGAATCAATTCCAATGTAATTCGTGGAGACCAAGATGAAGTGTGGAGGAACAAATGAAACAACATAGACTGAAGAATGCACCTTTAATTGACAATACTCAAGACATCTTGCTGCCACCGCTCCACATAAAATTGGGAATTGTTAAAAAATTCATCGAAGTGGCCGTTGTAAATTGTCCAAACGCATTCGACTATTTGAAAAGCGTTTTCCCAGAGCGTAGCGATGACAAAATTAAAAAAGGTATTGTAATAAATTTAAAACGATTTCTTGTTCACCTCATTGTACTATTAAAACTATGTGTTTTCTATTCTGTCTTTATTTTTTGTCTTCATTTAACAGGCGTACTTAATGGCCCTGACATTAGAAAGCTATTTAAGAGCAACTTTGATTCATCGCTTGATGAAAATCATTCAATGGCATGGATTTACCTTCAGCGTGTATGCACCAGAGTCTTGGGAGGGGATCGAGAAGCGGAACCGAAAGCAAGAGAATGGTTGAAAGAAATGTTGCTTTATTTTGAGAAATTCGGCACATCGATGACATTAAATCTCCATTTTTTTCATTTTGACGATTTTATCAAACAACTCCCTACCGAATCCGATCAGCAAGGAGAATGGTTTCACCAAACCACAACGCCCATGGAAAAACGCAGTGGTAATATCAATTTTATTGATGCATTGTTTTGCATTCCTTTTTTGATTTATTTTCTAATTAGAATTATAATTCTGATGATAGAGTGTTAATTAATATAAGTAATTTTGTTTTTTTCTGTGTACTTTTATAAAAAAAAAAATAAAACATCTATATGTACCTAACTTTTTAAAAAATTAATATTTTCTTTGGAAATTAGACCAGGATATAGCACTGTAAATTCTATTTCTATGTTTCTGTGAATTTATGAAATAAAAAATCTATTTCTTGTCTCAAAGACTTTGAAATATGTATATTAGCCAAATTAAAAGTTGACACTTAACAACTCTTCTTCATGTAGTTTTAACAACTTTTCAAAAAGAGTCTAAATTTCTTGCACTTTCATTATGCTATAAGTATTTTGCATACTTAAGCTTTGGTGCCCATCATTAAGAAAACTTTCGACTGGTTGGTATTAATGTCATTATTGCTGTGTAATACTTGCAAAGTTACATTATTTGCTGCTGCTGTTATTGGTGTTGATGTTGTAGTTATTGCTTTTCTAAATAATGTCTCAGTTATTGTTTAGAAGATTATTTGGCTTAAGTTTAGCACAAGCATTTTGCTATACGTAAAGCATATATATTTAAGCATCACCTTTATTATTCTGGGTACCTTTGCTTACCTTCTTGTTGAATTTGTGTGTTTGCCTCAATATAAAACTCATTCTCCTAACTAAAAACATGGAATGGTTTAAGTACTTTACTATCACACCTACTAACTCGTATTTGACTGCCTTTAATATCCTGTCATTTCATAAAATGTGAAAAACCAAAAAAGGAAAAAAAAAAAAACTAAATAAAGGAAAAGAAGTCATCGAATTGAGTTTCAGTTGAGTGAGTGACAATGAACATCGACGACAACATTCACCGAATGTTACATATTTAAGTTTAACTTTAAGGATGCTTCATGTTGAAAATCAATTTCGTGCATTATTGTTTGCCTTGTGAAGTGCTCTGGAAAATTTAGTTGTGATGTGATTCGTATCTTATTTTACAACTACCATCTTTTCTAAGTATTTGAGATTTGAGTTTGAAGCCACAATTACAATGACAAAATTTTTTTTTTTTTTCCTTTTGGCATTCATGCTGGTGTTGGTATTATTATAGCAATGAGTTGGGTGTTGCTTCTGCTATTGACGAGGATAATGATTATGAAAATTTTAAATTTATGTCGTGCTAAAAGTAGCATCTTTGGCTCAAGTTATTCTCTGTTTTTTTTTTTTTTCTTAAGTGCAAAATTTTTGATTTTATAAAATTTTTTCAATTTTTAGTTAAATAAATTGATAGAAATAGAAATAGAAATATATTCAAGTACAATATTTTTTTGATTGCGTTTTTTGTTTGCTTTCTGGTTTTTCGTTTATGGTGTGTTAGAAAAATTATTTAAGAAAAATGTTGAATATTATTAAAATATATTTACTTTGTGCCAAATGGCCATCAGGAGTCATTGTTTAAAAATTGTGTGCTATTCATAAATGTGGCTAGACAAAGTTTACTTTTAAATGGTAGATTGTTTAAGCTCAATGTAAATAGAAATTTAAATTGCAAATTTGTAAAAAAAAGGAAGCAAAGATAAATTGAAAAATTGTTAATTTTTGGGACTAAAACTTTAGAATTTATTTTGGGAGTAAACGTTTGAAAATTTTTTAATTTTCAAGCGACATTTAGAAAATATGTAAGATTTTTAGAATGAATATTTATATAGAAGTTAGGAATTTTCTAGAATTTTGAGATTAAAAAGTAAATATAAATTGAGATTTCTATTAAATAAATAAAATAAATATGGACATGATGACGTATGGTTTATATAAATTTATTTAACTTTAATGTTCCTCATACGTTCCGTAAGGAAATCTGAAAGGAAAAAAAATTATTTCGTTATAATTAATGAAGCTGAATTCGTAGAATAATTTGTAGGTATCATTAGTCATCAGAAATACTGATGCCACCTTAACTCTTTTCGAACATATAAATAAAAACCCCATAACTTTAATTTTTAATTGCCCAGTTTTATGAAGCTTTAATTTTAGCCGTTTTCTGAAAAAAAAAAAAAAAAAAAACCGACTATATGATACCCTACACCGTTTCGTATGAGTATAAAAATTCGGGAAGTGGATTTATATTGGACCTATAGACCAGAATATATAGAATAATTCCTTAATAATAACATCTAGATGATTTAATGCATTATAAGGCGATTTCCGGAAGTGGGTTTATACTGGAGCTATAGGAAATTATGGACCGAATCTCATAAAATGCAATGTTGTTTCTGCTTACATAAAACTTCTTTGTGTCGAATATTTACTTGATACTAATATTCGTTTGGGATTTATGCTCGTTAAAGTGATTTTCGGAAGGAGGGTTAATATGGGAGCTATGGTCAATCGTGGACCGATTTTCATAAAATTTGGTACACAGATTGGTACTTGCACAAAACTTCTTCGGACCGAATTTCATTAAAATATTTTTATTATTAAGATATTTTTAAATGTAAAAACTCTATTCTGGGGGGACATTTGTAAGTGAAATAATGAACCGATCATAACCAATTTCAATAGGCTTCGTCCCTGTATCATAATAGTCCCACTCGCCAAATTTCATTAAATTATCTTCAAAGTTGCGACCTGTACTTTGTGCACAAAGTTTACATGGACAGCCAGCCGTCCAGCCAGCAAGACGGACGGACGGGCGGACATCGTTAGATCGATTTAAAAAGTGATTCTGAGTCGATTGGTATACGTTAAAGTGGGGGTTAGATAACTTTTTCTATACGTTACAAACATTAGCACAAACACATAATACCCCAACCACCTATGGTGGTGTAGGATATAAAAATTGTCTAAAACGGGAAAGAACACCAGAATCAAAAAGCCCAATATAAAAAATTCGTCAAAACAGAAAAAAACGTCGAAAACAAAAAGATCGCCAAAATAAAAAAAAAAAAAAAATTGCTAACATGAACAAAAAACTCCAAAAATAAAAAAACGTCAAATCGAAAATAAAAAACGCTAAACAAAAAAAAAAAAAAAAAAAAAAAAACCGAAGTGCAAAACACAAAATAAAACCATCGCCTAAACAGAAAAAAAGCGACGAAATGGAAAAAAGTTTCAACAGTAAAAAAGGAATAAAGATCACTAAAACAAATAAGCGAAATAGAGAAAAGATCTCAAAAAACTTTAAACTAAAAACATCACTTAAATGAAAAAAAAAAAAAATAATAATAATAATAATAAAAATAACACCGGAATAAAAAAACTTCAAAGTAAAAAAATCGCTATAACAAAATAAAAAAGCTATAATTAAAGAAAAATCGCTAGAACGAAAAAAAAACATCAAAACAAAAAACATCGACAAAATAAAAAAATAAAAAACGCTAAAAAAATTGCTAAAATAAAAAAGGCCAAAAAGAAAATTCGATAAAATAATAAGCAACACTAAAAAATTTGTGAGGGCTATTTTTTCATTATTGAACCGTTACAAGTTATCACAATTAACACATCTCCAAAAACGGTAAACAAACAGACGGAATAAAAACATCGCCTAAATGAAAAAAAAAAACGACAAAAAAAAAATCGCTAGAACTAGAAAAACGCCAAAATAAAGAAAGATCCCCAAAATAAAAAAAAAATAAAAAACGCCAAATGTACAAAAAAGAAAATTGTGCAAAAGGTTGCCTAAAAGAACAAAATCGCTAATGTTAATGTTATATTTGGCTCGGCCGAATCTATATACCCACCATTAACTTTTTCAAATCTTACGTTATATGGGGAGTGGGCGTACCACACCCATTTTCTGTTTCCGAGTTTACATTGGTCCTTAAACTATTTGTACAAAATTACGTTGATTTTCACCTTATATGGGACGTGGGCAGTAAAGTAGGCAAAACGCGCCCATTTTTGGTTTAAAAGTTTATATTGACCCTCAAACTATTTAAACAAAATTTCGTTGTCGTACATGCTTTTGTTTCAGAAATATCAGCAGAAAAGTATGAAACGGACAGCCTGTGTTTCTAGTTTTTAGCCCATAACTTTTTTATTTATTAACCGATTTTGCCCATTTTCAATACCAAACAAACCTTATATAAGATACGTTGTCCCGTTTGATTGACGGACGGACATAGCTAGATCGACTCAGAATCTAACCAGGACCCAGAAAATATATACCTTATGGGGTCTTAAATGATTCCTTCGACATTTTACATACGGAATGACAAAATCAATACCTTTTTGATGGTGGGTACAAAAAACGCTAAAGCAAAAAAAAAAAAAAAAATAAAATAAAAAATTTATTTATTAAATTACAATTGGTTCGGAATTAAAATTTTATTTGCAATCGTTAAACGTATTTATTAAAATTGTTATAAAGAAGTCTTAATCACACTAAACTTTATTTCAATACAATTGTGTTAGTGGAGCTCAATAGGTGCAATCTAATATTACTCCGAATATTTATATCTAAACAAAAAAAAAGTAGTGGTAGAAACTTTAAGTTTTGTATGTATGTATAAACGGTGAGTTAATATATTATTTGCGAGTTAATAACTCACAAAAACTAATCGTGATTTGTTAAAATAACTGCTAATAAAGCATACGGCATTGCCACTTCCTTTTACGTTCATAGAATTTTCGAAGAGAATAGTTGTATTTTTCCTATCTGGCACGACAAATATTTCTGTGCGATTTGCGTATAAACAATAATAATAAATAATATTTGCAAGTTATCTTTATTTTCAATAATCGTGCATATAAACGTCATTTATGTAAAATAAAAACAAAATAAAATATATTCTAACGAAATTTTCAATGAATGTTGACTTTGTTGTCTGAATGAGGAGCAAAAGTTCTTAAAAAGTTCGTTTTTTTCATTCAAATCTACACATTAGAATTTTTAAAACTATACCATTCCATTTGTAAAAATCTTTTATGGTGTTCTTAGCTTCTTAAATACCCAAAGATTTTTAATTCTTGTAAATTTTTGTTTTTTGAATGTTCAAGTTCCGTGTTCTCGGAAAAGATAGTGGTATTAGTTTTTTGTTTTCTGCATTAATTATTTTTGTTATTTAACTACAGGAACAAAATTGAGTTAAAAAAATAAAAAAATGCTTTTAAGCATTTTTATACCCTACACCACAATAAGTGGCATAATAGTTTGTGCTAATGTTTATAATAGTAAAAAATAAAATAAAATTTATACCAAGTGGCTTAGAATCATTTTCAGATCGATTTAACTATGTGCGTCCGTCTGTCCATGAAAACCTTATAATCAAACTACAGATCGAAATTTTGAAAATAATTTCACGAAATTTGGTGCACATGCATGTTGTGGTTCATGGACAAAATCTATTGAAATTGGATAAGATCGGTTCATTATTTCAATAAGCTTCAATAGAAATGTCTCTCTGAATAGGAGTTTAACGATTATAAATTCCTTAAACATATGTACCTTGTTTTGCACACGCATCAATATACTTTAAAAAATACCACAGATAACTTACGATAATTCCTGATAAAAAAGTCCTTGTCACAAAACAATATTTTCTAAGCTGTCAAAATTTTATATTGTCTATATTTTATCATAACTCTCATATAGTATTTGGAAGTGAAAACATTTTTGTCACTTAAACTCTAAATATATCTATATATGCAAATTGATATAAGATAACATTTATTTTTCCCAAAAATTAACTTTAGTCCCTTGGCATTTAATACAAAACCAAAGAAATTTTTTTTTTCCTAAAGACTCCAAAACAACTTTGGCAAATGACCAACAAAAAGAGTGTATGTGGTTTCTAGAAACCACCATAAAAAAATCATTTAGTATAAACAATGACATAAATCTTTTAAACAAAACTGTATTTATTGAAAAGTAGAAATCATTTAAATGATTAAATTTATATTTATTTTTTATTTTTTTATAGATGTTGCTGTCATGTGATAACCTCATGGAACTAAAAAAAACGGATATTATATTTTAGGTTATTTATAGGAATTTTACTAAAATTCGACACAATTACAAAATAATAAAGATTCTGTTAAAAAAAAATAATAAATATTTTTATATAAGTACTTAGTATAAAATAGTATTATTTTTCATTTAAAGGCATTTACATACATATATATATATATATATATATATATATATATAAGGGATTTTTACTACACAAATACATAAATAAATAAATATGTGTGTATATTTTATGTAGCTCACATATACAAAGATATAGATGCTACATGTTTCATCTGCATAAAAATGAATTTGTTACAAATAATAATGTAAAACTAAAGATGAGAAGTTATTTAATGCATGTCATAAGCTAAGGTCTGCTCTAAGAGCAAGTGTTAACTATAAATTATAAAAATATACTATATTTATAAAAGTATGTGTTAACTTACATATACGTACATATGTATTTGCTTGTTTGTGTATTTATATCTATATAAATATAAAACATGAACATATAAATGTATTCCCCCAAGATTGTGGCATTTGCTATTATGGGTGCATGTCTTTGTATTTGTGGCTCCTTTTATCTTTTCTAGTCTTATGGAAATTTTGGTTTATTTCTCTTTATCATATGTGGGGTTATTTTATGCCCTACAATTTTTCTCTGCATATAAGAATTCACAGCTGCCTTATTTATTATAATTAATGCTTAAATTTAAATTATTTAAAATATATATAAAATAAGGATTGCGAACGAAAAAATCCGTGCATGCAAATCTGCCTATAGAAACTAAACCAGTGGGCGATTTTTTTTTTTAAAGTGATATTTTTATTAATGACTGTTATGTTCAATTTCTAAATATAAAAAAATAAATAAGTTTCTGTTGGTTTTTAAGGAAATATTTAATATTTCCAAGAATTCTTCCAATTACAGGTTTTATTGTGTTTCGGTCACTTTCTTGCTCGAATAACTCCACTTGTTTTTTAACTCCATTTCATTTTATGTTGAGCTTTTAATGTCCTTTAAATTATTTTTTACCAGAGTCCAATATGTTTCAATTGCACGGAGTTTCGGACAATTTGATGGATTAGCATCTATCGGTACAAACTCTTACAATTTCTTTGTTAAAACTCCATTGTTTTGTTATTGTAAAGAGAAGAAGCGGCATACATTGAATTTTATTTTCCAAAGGCACTCATTCACGTATATTTATGTTTTAATGCAACTATTTTTTAAGAATGAAGTGCTTAATTCCTGCGTATGCATATGACTTCCCAAATCAAAAACTTTTTTGGGAATTTTGATTTCTTGGATACACGAAATTTTTCTGCTTTAATCCCTCTAGCATCTGCGACATAAAATTCCTGGCTAGTAAGTTGAAAAAAAAAAATCACCCTGCACAATTTTTTCATAGTCTACTATACAGAAACAAAATTTCTGAAAAAATTCGTGCGAAGAATTTTAATGTTATTTTTTACCTCCAAATTCTTGCTTGCGTTTCTATTTGGGTTTTTTCTTACACTATAAGTCTTCAGGCTAGACTCCCTTTCAAATTTTCTGATAAAGATTCAAAGTAGTTAACTTTTTGTGACACTTTTCTTTCAGAGATGAGGTGAAATTCTCTCAAAATCCTTTCTATTTTGCAACCTGAAAATAATATTTGTCTTCCATTACCAGGTTACCATTCAGTGATCATGACTTCTTTGTATAATATTATGACCCAAGAAACTGTATTTTGCGGCACAACAGCCTTCCTTGCAATTATTTTATATGACTAATGCAAGATTTCATAAAAAATTTGAATTATGTGTTTATGCGTTTTTTGTTAAACTTCCATTTTATGAAAAACCAGTTTTGCTATTACCATGAAACTTAGCACATGGCAAGTGAGGATAATGGCAAATATAATCCAATTAATAGAATTACTAATTTTCCACCACAACAAAAGTTATAAGCCCAAGAGCATGCACGGATTTTTCCGTGCGCAGTCCTTATACAAAAATGTTTGGTAAACTTTGTTATATTTTAATTTTGCCTGATCATCAAAATCAAGTATTTCTTTAGTTATGAAACAAAAATTATTTTTTAAGCATCGCTCACTATATAATTTTTTTATTTTTTCTTATCCTGATCATTTAGTTGACTTTCATTTGTTTGAAGACTTTCTGCATAGTAAGACCGATTTTTTCAATTCATGTCATAAGCAAATTTATTTAATTAGTCTTATAGTATTTTGTATTCGACTTTGTCTTGTATACAAATTTGCTTCAGATTTTATTTTTATATTTTTATTTTCCTCAATTTTTGTATTATTATTTTTTTCTAAAATGTTGGTTTACGTTTCATATTCTTCTTTGCGGTTTTTGCCAGTTTCTATGTCGTTGCATGTGGCTTATAGACATAAGAAAATTTAGATAAATGAATATGTATACTAAAGTGTATATGAAGTGCTTGCATTCTATATAAAAATATATAAACAAATATATATTACATATTTATATAGTTGTGGTCAGTGAAATAGATTATGAAATTTCTTATCCTTTAAAACTGATTTCAAGTGATTTTATAATTTTATGATGTTTGTAACACCCAAAAATTCTTGATTAAGATCCACCCTAGTGTATACCATTGAGAAACGTATCGATGAAAGATATTGAAAATATACTACCAACAGCGACGCTGCATGTTGATCGAAATACAAGTTAATTAGATTATTGACCATTATATGCTGTCAGATAAGCTTGTGACCGGATATAAAAAAATAATAAATAGTTTACCAATGGTAGTTATTAACATGGATGTATGTGGCAGAAGTCCTGTAGGATATGTAAGTACAAATTTCAATACCACAATTCCAGAAAGAGAATAACTGGATGAAGGTAATAGAATATGGAACTTTCCAGGAACTCAGCCATAAGTAGATTATGGCTAAAATTATTTTTGATTTTAACTTTTTTTCTCACAATATAAAACTTAACATAAGAAATGAAACTATTACGCAATTTTTAATAAAAAATATTTTTCATCGTAAATTAGATTTATTCACTAAAAGTCAAGTGTGATGATACTTTTTTCATAAATTTGTTTACTAAAAATTTATTTTTTTTTTTTTACTAAAATTTGATTTTTTTTATTAAAAAATTCTTTTGCTAAAGATAAAAATTGTTTATAAAATAATCATTATTTTATATGTGCATTTGTACGGATAGCAAAAAGATTATTAAAACCCTGGGAATCGGCAAAGTCACATATCGAAGTACCTTACAATTAAAGGGTAAAATAAAAGTTTAAGAGAAGTTATGAATACTTTATATTCTGGTATTTAAACGAACGGCTGACATTTTATGGGAAAATTTAAACATTGGGAAGATAAAGAACATAGTACGCAATCCAAAAAATTACAAAATTATAAAGTTTTGGAATGGTAGGCTTAATGGGGGTGGGTCAAAAAGGTCCCCAAGTTCAAGACGAGATGTACACAAAAAAATATTGTCGAGTGTATATATTTTCTCTTGTAGAATACAACGAGAGAAAAAGATATAGTCGGTCAAGCCTGACCATATGATACCCTACACCATTGTGTACATTATAATTCGGGGAGGGGTCTTTTATTAAACTTGGAGTCAAATTTGGACCGATACTCATAAGTGTAAAATAAAACATACGAATACAGAATATTACGTTGATGCTGACATTTATATGAATTTATTCACTTTTGGGTGATTCCCGAAAGAGGGCCTTACATGGGAGCTATGGTCAATTATGGACCGATCTTTGTAAAATTTGGCACTATCGTTTATGTTCATATAAAACTTATTTGTGTCGAATATTATCTTGATACTAACATTTTAATGGGATTTATGCCCGTTAAAGTGATTTTCTGAAAAGGGGTTTATATGGGAGCTATGGTTAATTATGGACCTATCTTTTTAAAAATCGGCATACTTATTTAGACTTATATAAAACTCACACGTTCCAAATTTCATTAAAATATTGCTATATTTGAGGGATTTAAGATCGTTAAACCCTTTTCCGGGAGGACATTTGTATGGGGGCTAGGTGAAATAATGGACCGATCATAACCAATTTCAATAGGCTTCGTCCCTGGACTTTCATTAATTTTGGTTCGAAATTGCGACCTGTAGTTTGATTACAAGGTTTACATGGACGGACAGACGGTCAGACGGACAGACGGACGGACGGACATCGTTAAATCGACTCAGAAAGTGATTCTAAGCCGATTGGTATAAATTAAGGTGGGTCTTAGACCAATATTTTTGGGTGTTACAAACATCAGCACAAACGCATAATACCCTCCCCACCTATGGTGGTGTAGGGTATAACAATTTGGTATGAAAAATTAACTTATTTAAATATTTTTAACTCCAACTTTTTATTAAAATTAAAAAAAAAAATATTTGTTTCCTTTTTTTTTTTTTTTTTCTAAAAAGTGGTCGCATTATTCTCCTGTTATATATAAAATTTTCTTAAGTCATTTTATTAATACGATAAATTACAATTTTGGACTTTAATTCTCCGAATTTAATATTTGGTACAATCATTATTCTTGTCAAAACTAAGACTAATTCAAAATTTCATCAAGAGGTAGTATTATTATTATTTTAAAGTATAAAATAGCTAAAAATATTTACAAAGTTGTAATATACAAAACTACAAATATTTTCCAAACTACTTATGATATAAGATTTATTGAGATGTCACATTAAAGGTAAAAAAATCATAAAATTCAACATAAAGAAATGTTTCAGGTACTATTTTAAAAGTAATTTCATTTCCTTTAAGTGAACGTTGTTACTTAAATATTTTAAAAGATATTCATATTTAAAAAAACAATTTATCTTATTTTTGAGATACTATAAATCGCGAACCATCGCTGAAATTAAGCTTAAACTCGTTATTTGCGTTATTAACGTCAATGTTAATATTCAATGTTAATATTCTTCTTTTATTACATTCGGGTGATTTTTGGAACCAATTCCCGATTTTCTGTTTTATATTAAAAAAAAAAAAAATCAAATAAATATTTCGTTTGTTGTAATGACATTTGTTGTAATTATTCATAAAAATGCCACTTACCACTGTTATAGAAAACATTTTCACCATTAATACATATTTTTTTTTAATTTTTAGCAAGCCCGAATGTCATATTCGACCCGGCCGAATCTATATACCCACCATCAACTTTTTCCAATTTTACGTTATATGGGAGGGGTGGTAAAGTGGGCGGGCCACGCCTATTTTTTGTTTCCGAGTTTACATTGGACCTTGGACTATTTGAACACAATTTCACCTTATATGGGAGGTGGGCGGTAAAGTGGGCGGACCACGCACATTTTTCGTTTCCGAGTTTATATCGATCCCTGAACTATACATACAAAATTTCGTTGTCGTTCATGCTTTTGTTGAAGAAATATAAGCAGAAAAGTATAAAACGGACACCCTGTGTTTCTAGTTTTTGCCCATAACTTTTTTGTTTATTAACCGAATTTGCCCATTTTTAATCCCACACAAACCTTATATAAAACAAAAATTGTGCTAAATTTCGTCCCCCTACGTTGTCCCGTTCGATCACTATCCTGACGGACGGACATATCTAGATCGACTCAGAATCTAACCAGGACCCAGAAAATATATACTTTGTAGGGTCTTAGATGATTCCTTCGACATGTTACACACGGAATGACAAAATCAATATACCCCCCATCTTTTTCGAGACATTTGCCCGCGAACTAGAAATCGCGAGATATGGACCATTTTGATATTGTGGAAAAAGTCATGTTATATGTACGTCATATTAAAGGTATTTTTTAATATGACATCTCAATAAATCTTATATCATTAAGATTTTAAAAGATATTTAAAATTTTGTGCACAAAACTTTATACATTTTTATCTATTTTGCACTTTCAAATCGCGATATTTCGTGAATCACTTGATGAAATTATCTGAAGTTTTGAAGTCTTAAACTCGCCTATATCTCTACTATTACTATTGAAATTTTATTGAAATTGGACCTGTCGTACCGAAATTGTATAATTATGTACTTTTCATTTTTTTGGATCGCACACTGTACAACACTCAGAAGACTTATCAGCATAATAACTGGACACAAGTAAGTTAAGTCTCATCTTGTTCGTATTGGTGTAACAGATGATAAAATCTGAAGAAGAATACGAGACATTTGAATATCATTTATTTCAATGTTTGATTTCATTAGAAGCAAAATATTGAACCGGACAAAATACTGAATCAACAAAACAAAGTTCTAACAAAAAAGATAAAATTGAGTTGAAGCTTTTCCTTAAAATACACAGCATTCTAACACAGACATACGTGTATACCCAGGGTGGATTTAGGATAATTAAATACCCCTTTTTTTAACCTAACTTAACCTAGTGTAAATCAATCAGCTTGGAGTAACTTCCTGAGTCGACATACGTCCGATATAATTTAACAAAATTGGTTACAGATGTTCTTTTACAATCAGAAAAAATATTTTGGAAACAATTTCAATTAAATTATTCTGCCTGTTTATAGAATCCAACACGGATTGAATTTACAGCATTTTCTCAACAGAAGCAATAAATTGGGTTAATGTATTCGATATCTATTTATGAAATCCAACAATTTGATTTAAAAATTTTTAAATTTTCGTCTCCAGTTTATAAGAAGAATTTCAAAACAACGGTTACAAACGTTCATTATTTATTTAAGAACATAAGTAAAAATGTAATTTAGAGCGAAAATATCAATCATTTAGCAAATTATTTTCGTTACGTTTTCATAAACCCATTTCAAGGTGAAATTGGATTGGAATTTCGTTTCCAATCCAATTCCGAAGAAGATTTCATAAACAGGCAGATTAATCAGAATTTTAAAATGATTGCAAATATTTGAATAATTATATAAATGACTAAAAATCAAAGTATTCTGAGTATTTTATGAAGAACTTAAAATACAAATTCGATAATGAATCTACATATTCAATCATTTTATTTATTGATATACAACCTATGAAAAAATTGTATATTTAATTATTCAAATAATAATTTATTTTTAATTATAATTAATTAAGTTTTTAATTGATACAATGTAAAATTGAATAACTAAAAACCAATAAAATGTTAAATTTTTTGTAGAAAATTTGAATTTTGATCAATTGAAAAATTGATACAAAACAAGCGAGAATGTTATATTCGGCTTTGCGGAACTTATGTACCCAACATAAGTTCCAAAAATAGAGTTTTTCTACCAAAAACTCTATTTTTGGTAGAAAATAGTGGAGATCAAAGATTTTAAACATTTTGGCTTTATTTGGTCTAGTTTTGCTATACAATTCATTTTTATGTTTACACACAAAAAATCAATTTCTTGTCCGCAATATCACTGCTATATTTATCACCTCATCTTTATATTCACACAACTCGTATTGGGTAATAAAGTATTAAAATATTCTTGTATTCGTACCCCCAGCATCTTTCAGTAGTGGGGCTCATATTCATGTTGAAAATAAGCAAATGCGTTTTTTTCTTATTATAAAACTGATATTCTCAAGGGCAAAAGAGAACACCTATAGAGATTACAAAGACAAGGATAGACTGTGCTCAATTCACAATGTAAACACACTCTGATGCAAAAGCAATTGTTATGTTCTTACTATATTTATTACTTCGGAAACTGTAAGAGCTACTCATAGAGACACTTGCCGTAAGAGTCTGAAGGAATGTATACAACAGCATTGGTAAATATTTGCATCTTTGGTATGAATTCTATGAGAAGACACAATATTTTCTTTTCATCTTTTTTTTTTTTTTTTTTTCTTTTTCATTATTTTTTGCAATTTTCTTTATATATCCATAACTATCTTGGAAACAAACAAACACTTGCTCACATATTTTAGTGTCCTGCTATGTCCAGTATGTGAATATTTGTTAAACCAAAAAGAGGTTGTATATTGTTATGTGATGTGAGTAAATATATGCATATGTATATGTGTATTACATATTTTCTTTTAAATTACCACCTCATTTATTGCAAGTACTTCAGATACTATTTCCGTTTTATGGATGTAAGCATGTGTAAGTGATAGCATTTGTTTAAACAAATACATATGTATGTGTTTGTATGTTTTTTGTATGTGGAAATATTTCCCTTTATGTATGTAGAATATTTATGAATTCGCATGTCTTTTGTGGTTCATTTACAAATTTTAATGTTTATATGTATGTATCCTTATGAGTGATAACGTTACTTATGCATCAGGTTATACATGTGCTTCATCTAACCTCCTGGGCTCAAGGACATTCATTTTAAATAAAAATTACTTTTGTGAAAATGCCTTTAATGCAAAAAGATGCTTAATAGTTTTCTTTCTTCTTTTTTATAATATTTAATAAAGTTAATGTGAAAATGCAGGGTAAAATAATTTTTTTTTTTTTTTATTTATTTAGCAGACCAACCGAATATGAATTTTTAATTCGGTTTAATGTTAGTTTAATAACACAGGTTAACACTAAAAAAGTATCTGGAAAATTATGTTGCAGATATTGTAGATAGAATCATTCCAATCACCAGGAATATTTTGGTTTTTTTCCATCACGTCACATTTTTAACCCATTGAAGTCCAAAGAAAATATGGTTCCATGATGACTTTTTAAGTTATAAAAATGTCCAAGTAATATGTAGAGCAGATTAGTTACTCATGCTTTATATCCAAGACATGGGGCTACAAAAATGTAGAAGTCTTAGTAAAAATAAAGAAATTTTCTATTAACCCTTGAAAAATTTGTATTTGGTATAACAAACAAAAGACCGTAGATCTCAAAAATGGTACAATTTTTAAAATCGCACTAACAAAAAATGCGTAGCCATCAAAAATATAAAAAAATAAAAATACCAGTTTAAATGACAGAGTAAACAAAAAATTATAAGAAAAATATATTGTGAATAAATTGGCCTAATTTTAACTCCTTAGACTAAATATAGTGCAGAAATATAAATAAAACATTTCCATTACGTCACAATTATAAAATATGTAATTTATTTATTTTTTTTTTATTTTTAACTTAATTGAAAAATATATGGATATTTTTTCATTTTTCTATCTTTTGCCCAGAAAATTATATAACCAAAAAATTTCTTAGAGGTACTTATTTCATTTGATCATCAACGGGTAAAAAGTGGATGGAAATGTTTCATGTTACTTTTTTCATTACAATATTATTCAAGATATATATTTTTTTTTTTTTTAATTTTTTATGCAGAATTATTCCAGATATAATTTTTTTTGCGATTTTGTTGACCTGTGTAATTAGAAAGTATTGCCAACGAATTAGAAAAAATATATTATTAATAAGTTTCTACAATCACACAGAAAAAAGTAAAAATGGACTTCAATTACGAAATTTGTAATATTAATTAATTTTTAATTGATTTTGCTTCAATCATCAAAATTATAATATTAATAACTAGAATAATTGATATTATTATTACTTCTTTTCCTTAAATAGATGCAATGAGCTGAAAATTTTTGAAAATTTATTTAAATTTATTTTATTTCTGTACTTTTATAGACCAATATTTCATTTTTCTTTATATTTTATTAACAGCTGTCAATTTATTAAAAAACAAAATTGAAAACCAATTAGAAAATTAATTATATTAAAAAAATCATATAATTAAATTCCAATATAAAGTTAATTAATAATTTTATTAAAAAATTATTTGAAATATTTTTTTCTGTGCAGATTTTAAATAAAAAAAAAATATTTAACCAATATGATACATACTTTATAATAAGTATTTTCAAGTGGCAATATTACCAACCTGTCGTCAATAGCGGCTGGAAAGGTAACTCCGTGAATAGTTGCTAATGTAAAATCTTCTCGGTCATCGCGTCTCTTTGGTAATCTTCTTGTTGCTGGACTACTTGCCTACTTTATTGATGCTCAAGTTTTATTAACTGAGAACCAGTGTTGCCAGGACTTGAGAAAAGAAGAAGCTAAATTAGGCTTTAAAAATAAAGCCGAAAAGAGCTAATAAATTTTTTTATTTGAAAACTCATTTATTTTTTTTCTTCTCATTAGTTTTTGGTATTTCTTAAGGATATATTAGTGAATTTATAAATATAACATAAATAGGTCCTATGAGTAATAAAGATTGTTAAAAACTAATAAAAATATTCTTGTAGAATGAAGCGCCACAGTCGAAAATTTTCTTTATATATAAATAATTTCGTTTTTTTGTGCGGATTAATACACAAAAATACTTAAATTGATGATTCTGTAAATATAAAATTAGTAACTTTTTAGCTAAAAGCTAAAACGAAAATTTTGATGTTAAAAGTAAAATAAAAAGGCTAGATTTAGCCTTAAAAAGGCTAAACTGACAACACTCTCAGTGAGAACCTGCAAAATTTGTATCCATTCAATATGTATGTATTTTCAACTGATGTTCAGAAGTTATAATGAATTGTGGTGAAGAATATATTTGATTAAATGTTGGGCCTTCAAGTTCCTAAAAAATGAGGCCCCAACATTTTGTCAATTCAAGTAAGTTTATAGGACAAATAAACTATATTATGGTAATATTTTAGCTACAGATTTACAGACTATTCGCAGAAAATATTGTAACTGAAAAATAGTCGTAACATAGAAATTATAACTATAGTCTTAAAACTCTTATTCACAAATAAAAATTTTACAATTTTCTTTGAGAAAAAAGTTAAAGAAAAAAAAAAAAAAAAAAAAAAGCAATTTTTCACACAAAATTCAGTGCGCTGATTTTTAAAATTTTTCAAGTCTAGACGACTTGAGATAATTAATAAATTTTAAGCATATTATTTGGGAGTATATTGCAAATTATATAATACGAAAGTATAGGCCTGCCAATGCCAGGAAATATAATATTATAATAATAAAAATATGCACTAAAAATATGTGAACAATATTTTGACGCTTTTTCTTTCTCTAATCAAAGTTAAGGTTTGAAGCTCTTACAATCTAATTAATCTAATCGTAAAATTAAAAGAAGCTACGGTAAATTATGGACCGATCTTCGTAAAATTTGGTATTATAATTTATCTTTATATAAAACTTATTTGTGCCGAATATTAACTTGATAATAACATTTAATGGGATTTATGCCCTTTAAAGTGATTTTCTGAAAAGGGGTTTATATGAGAGCTATGGTCAATTATTGACTAATCTTCTTTAAATTTGGCACATAGATTTAGACTTATATGTGATCGTTAATCCACTTTTACGGGAGGAATTTTATATGGGAGCTAAGTGAAAAAATATACCTATCATAACCAATTTCAATACAATTCATCCCTGGACTATAAGAAATCTGCGTGCCAAATTTCATTAGCTTGTTTTCAAAATTTCGACCTGTAGTTTGATTACAAGGTGTACTTGGACAGTCAGACGGACAGACGGACATCATTAAATCTACTCAGATTCTAAGCCAATTGGTATAAATAAATGTGGTCTTAGCAAATATTTTTGGGTGTTACAAACATCAACACAAACGAATTATACCCTCCCCAAATATGGTGCTGTAGGTATAAAAATCTACCAATATGAAATCCGTTACCGATATGATTTCGAGAGCAAACAATGAGTATAGCAAATCAAAATTTCTTAAAACCTGATAGAAAAATCGGGCTCCGTTAGAATTTGTAGGATGAATAGATTTATAAGTAAGTTTTTTACCATGTTTGGGAGCTTTGGAAAAAAAAAAAATGAAATCCGTTACCGATATGATTTCGAGAGCAAACAATGAGTATAGCAAATCAAAATTTCTTAAAACCTGATAGAAAAATCGGGCTCCGTTAGAATTTATAGGATGAATAGATTTATAAGTAAGTTTTTTACCATGTTTGGGAGCTTTGGAAAAAAAAAAATGTTTAGAAAAAGACACATAAAACGATTATTTCCGCTCACTGATACAAATTTCAAAACTAGGCTCCGTTTCAATATTCTACATTATCTGGAATCTTCAGAAAGCTCTGGAAAGGCAAACAAATTCTTAGAAAATCACATATATATAAACCAAAGTATCTCCGCTCCCTCATAGAATTTTCAAAATCTTGCTCCGTAAGGATTTATAGTGTTATAAGTAAGCCGAATTTTTATTTTCAGTATCGCCTGGAAGCTTCAGAAAGCTCTGGAAAGAGAAAAATACTTAGAAGAAGATATATAAATACTATTATCCAAAGTCTGACATCGTTAGAATTTGTATGACGAATAGAGTTATAAGTAAGCCAAATTTAAATTTTATATTTCACCAAAAATTCAAAATTAAAGCATGAATATTTTAACTGTAAAAGATAAGTTTATGTTTTTTTATCTTTCCAAGTGCTTTACAGATATATAAAAAATCTTTGAAATTGGACTTTATTTGTAGAATTTACGATTTTTTGAAACTTTTACACACTCGAGGAAGGCAACTTTGATACCCTGTAGCTCGTATTATAACAGGGTGACTACAAAATAAAATTTCTGGAAGATTAGATTAGATTAGATTAGATACGAGTAGCAGTTTTGGCTTTTTTGGTTTACAACATTATAAATCAATTTTACCATTTTAGTACTTCTAGTGCTAAATTTAGCATTTAAACAGGTTAAAATATATTTAAAATATATATAAGTAAGCTAAACATGATTTTAATCGCTTTTTTGCAGTATCTTTTAACACAATACTTTTTGATTTTAGTGAAGGAGTTCCTTAGTAAATTTGATGCTATTAGTTGTTACTTAAGCCATAAATATAAGCCATACTTTTACTTTAACTATCGCTTCTGCCATACAGTTGTGTGCAATATAATAGTAGTGCCATTTTTAACATTTTTACATTCAATAAAATTAAGATTTTTATTCATTTAAAAAAAAAAAAAAGATTATTCATGGAATTTGTTATACTTTTCCAAATTTTACACTAAGGAGTGCGATCGAAAAAATCTTAACACACGTTTTGCCTAATTTTTTTTGATCTAGTTATCATTGAAAAATATGTCAGTTATTATTTTTATTGACAACCAAGTTGATTTGCTGCGATTTTGATAAAAATGAATGGCGAAAATTATGTACGTGCTATAAATTATTAAGAAAATTCAAAAAAATTTGAATTGGTTTTACAAATAATTGGTCAAAGAATTAAATGTCTGCTGTCAAACTGTTTCCAAGGTAATTAAACAGTATCAGGAGAATTAGGTCATTGATAGGAAACCTGATTCGGGAAGAAAAAAGGTTCACGTGATATTGGGAAGGCCAAAAAAATTTAAAGCATATTGAAAAGAACTCTAAACACATCTGGTAGAAAAGCAGTCCGGTTAGCTCAGTGCTTTGACTATTTGGTGCAAAAAGTTAAAGCTATTGCTGAGTTAAGAACATATAAAGTCTAAAAAGTTCCAGACTGGAATGCTGCAAAAAATTTAGAAGCCAAAAATAGGGCACGGAAATTAAAGCCGAATCAAAATGCATTTATTGCACTTTTTGGTCAGCATAATTGACCAAATGTGTCCACAATCGGGAGAATTGTGCTCAATTTTAAGCAAACTGGGTCTGTATGAAATGCGAAAACACCTGTGTATGCTCACCCACTTCGTTGTGCGGAAAACATTGATGTTGTTCTCGATAGTGTGGCAGAAGTTCAGCCAAGCAATTACTATTAATTGTGTTCGCTATCGCGAGATGATAACGAACTTTGATGATATGGACGATATGTGGTTCCAACAGGATGATTCCACTTGTTGCACAGCCTACGAAACAATGCCTATTTTGAGCAAGAACTTCAATGGCCATGTTATCTCACGTGGCGGCGATGTTAATTGGCCGCCACGATCATGTAATTTGACACTGTTGAACTTCTTTCTTTGTGGATATTTAAAACAAAAAGTGTACGTCAATAAGACATAGATAGGATAGAGATATGCCACCGAAGCCGTGTTTTAAGATAATTCTCTGAAAATTTTTTGTTTTATTCACAATTAACATCATGCGTTTTTGTTGAACCAAAAAAATCGAAACTTAAAAAAAAAATTGAAAATTCACTGTAAATCGAAAATTAACCAAAAATTCGAAATTTCGCCATAAATTCGAAATTTCACCAAAAATTCGGATATGTATCAAAAAATCGAAATTTCACAAAAATACTAAAAAATCTAAAAATTTCACTAATAATTCAAAATTTAACCAAAAATTCGAAATTTCACCAAAAATTCAAAATTTCGCCATAAATTTGAAATTTTACCAAAAACTCGAAATTTCAGAAAAAAATTCAAAATTTCACCAAAAATCCGAAAATTCAATAAATTTTCTTGCTTTATAATGTGGTAAAACGAAGACTTATGCAACTTATAATTCGCGCAAATTGAATTTATGAAATCTCCACTTTTATTATTATTATTTTTTTTTTTTTAAATATCTAATTTTTGAGAAATCGTTGGCTTTTAAATATGTTGAATTGACGAAATTGAAAATCAAAAGCATAAAAAAAATATATATATATATATATATTTTTCCTTTCATAAGAAACAACTATCAAATCACTAATGGAAGGGTTACACAAAAAGGTCTACGAGATTATAAGTAGAGGACAGAAGTATAACATATATATTTTTCTGTGATCTGTAGTATAATATCAATTAAATTAAAAAACAATCAAAACTCTAAAATCAACCGTTTCTAAATTATTGAACTTTATATATGTTAAGATTTTTTCGATCGCACTCCTTAAATAAGTATATCTTAAAATTGAACATATTAATTCAGATGAAATACTCAAAGTGGTTGAACACACTAGAAATTTTCTGTGCAAAATAATAGTAGCAAAATGTTAAACATCGAAAAATACTATTGTTGTCATATTTTTTTTTTAATCCATTCGGCTTTTAAATACATTATAAAGCCGTGTACTCTACTTACAGTGAAATTTTGGTTTAAATAAATTTTGAAATAGGTGTAGGCAAACACTGTATTACTGGTGTCCGTAATTTAATGGTTAAATTACTTTCAGAAGGTAAAACATACTTATTTATGCAAAAGTGTTGTGAAATGTTGTCCCACAGTTATTGCAAATTTCAAAAGATATAATCCAAACCAATAAACACACACTCACAAGTAAAAAAATCTTCCATGTGACTATGCGTACAAAGCGATTGGTAAACTCAACCCCATTTGTGACGTCCACGTCAGCTCCAAAAATAATATCTTTAAAAAAGATATCCATAAAAAGTCCCATTACTAAACTAAGGACTAAGTAGCTTTCGCCTTAGTTTCGCGATACTTCCATACGACTGTCCCCATACAAAATGGCACAACATTCTCCGAGTAGATGAGATCAAAATAATTATTTTTGGTACATATGGGATGCAGGGGACCAAATAACAAATTACTTAAATGACACAAAATTTGTTCTAAAGTCCATCAAGCACGATGGAGGAGAAATTAACGTTTGGAGATGCCTTTCATATTATGGTTCAGGGTTCATATTTTGAATAAAAGGTAACATGGATGCCCCAATGTATATGGAAATATTAAGAACAGTCACGTTCAGCGTTACCGTTGAGAATTTTTAAAAAGTGTCCAAAAAAGGGGATTTCAAAATAAAAAGTCGCCAAAAAGGGGGATTTTTTGAAAAAAAGGGGCCAACTGCTTAAAAACCTAAAAAACTTCTTAAAATTTCTTAATTCGATAACAACAAAAACAAAAAAAGTTGTGTTTTAAGAAAAACTACTAAATCAAATTCTATTACCAACAAAATAATTTATAAATATTTTACAACAATTTTAATTTTTAAATTAAATTTAGGACCGAACGTATGGATCTAAAAGTATTGAATAAAGTCTGTTGGGCAAACTATTTTTTATTATTGATAACTTAGTAAAAAAAACACGGAATTGCTATGAAAAATGTAAAAATATAATTTAGGATAAAAGTATTCATCGTATCTGTTTTTTATTTTCTCAAACCAGTCCAAAAAGATTCGGCATATGATGACTTAAATAGCTATTCATAAACTTTATTATTATTTTTAGTTACTAACAGTTTCAGTCCATTCATGAATATTACGCAGCTCATTATATTACTATACTGTGAAACAATATCAAAATAATTCATTTATTTGTTTAAATTAATTAATTTTAGTCATTTAGCTCATAGTCTTAAAAAGTCGCCATTTAGTCGCCATTTAAAAAAGGGGCCAAAAAAGTGTCCAGGTGGTTGAAAAAGGGGCATTTGGCGACTAAAGTCGCCAAACGGTAACACTGGTCACGTTGTCTTATTTAGAAGAGAATATGTCACTCAAATAAGTGCTTTAGCAGGACAATTTTCTTAGGAAAACGAGCAAATTTTTAAAAAAATGGTTTTCCGAAAGTAAAACAGATGTTCTTAAGTGTCCATATCTGATTCCCATTAAAAATCTTTGGGGTGATGTCAAAGATGCTGTTTTGAAAAAGAAACCGGGACTTTTTCAGAAATTGTTGCCGCCAGTGTAGTCAGCTTGATGTAAGAAGTCCAGGGGTTATTAGCGGTCTCAGAGCCAGTCATTCCGCCGCTGTCAAAGCCAATAAGGGTTATTTCATAAAATATTAATGTGTATAAACAAAATATGTCAAAAAAAAAAAATTAATTAAGCAATTTTACTTTTACAGGTATTTTTCATCGATGATATTATTATTTTGCACAGCAAATTTCTAGTGTGTTCAAACACTGAGTAATTTAGCTGAATTAAGATGTTAAATTTTCCATGAACAATATTTTTTTAAATGAACAAAAAATCTTAATTTTATTGAATGTACAAATGTTAAAAATGGCGCTACTATTATATTGCACACAGCTGTAAATTTCGTAAATTTATATGATTCACACATGTGTACATCTAGTAGGTTTGATTCAGATATGATACAAGAACTATCATCTAACTTCAGTCTTTAAAGTAATACAGCAGGATCACTGAAATAGGCAGAAAAGACTTGGCCTTGACTATTGGCATAGGCAGCCTAACATATTGTTATATATTACATATATATTACAGCATTACATGCTGTATTTGCTGGGATAATGGTATAACGCAGCTGTTTGTGGTTAGTTTTTATTTATTTTCAAAAACTAACCAAAACCTTAAGTTTGTCAATAATTTTGTTTACAAATTATTACAATTTTTCTTTGGATTAATATTTCGCAAAAAGTTAATACAACATTAGTTTTTTTTTTTTTTTTTGTAAACTAGTTTCGATTAAAGAAAAATGTCTATATATGTGTTACAAATGATATTATAATTGTGGTTGTTTTAAAAATTGATTGTATAATAGTATTTAAATAGAACAACAGTAATACCTTGATAATCCTACTAATACGGATGAAAACATTATTTAAATAATATTTTTTTTTTTTTAACATTTCTAGTCTGTTTTGATTTTTTCCGCAAAATATTTTGAATATTATTTTTTTTATATAAATTACGAACTTTTCAGAATTGTGTTTATCCAGGAATGATTTTATTTTGCCTTTAGATAAAAATGTTGTTTATACAGTTTACAACAAAAGTTATGTTGCAGCAAAGAAATGCCGATTTTTTTATTTTGTATTTCCTTTAATTCACTTATCCATTAATGGCTTAAATTAATAATTTTTGAAAAATCCAAAATTTGATTGGTCGTTTAAATACTTTTACCTCAAACTATTATTCAAGTGTTCTAAAACACATTATTACTTCTTTCTTATAAAATAAATGATACTTTCTTTATTTCATATAATTTACAACAGTGTTGCCATTTTAGCATTTTTTCTGCTAGATTGGGAAATTGAATATTTATTTTGAAAAATTCTGCTAAATGCTTTTTAGCATAATCGACCTAATAACAGCAGTTTTTTTAGCATATTTATTTTTTATTATTCATTCGTTATATTTTGTTATTTGCAAAAAACGGGTAACAGATTTGAACTTACAAGACTTGAAACTAATAGTGTGCAGAATGTTAATACGAGTACCATGGGTTTAATTTTATAATGCTTAATGTTGTTCAAAGTTCAAAAATTTACTTAACTTTTTACTATTTTTCTACACTTTGTTCGCGTGTTTAAACTTTTTGATATCATTCGATCTTATATAAACTAAATTCTGCACCATTTTTGTTATTGTGCAGACTTTCGACAGCTAAATACAGAGTAGTCGAGTTTTAATGACAATATTTTTTAGTTTTTAAAAATGTTTGGAAGGAATTAGGATTTTGAAATAAGGAGTGACACTTGTTGTAATTATGTGTGTTCTGTGTTATATGTTATTGATGTTCGCGAAATATTCAACGTAATAGTTTGAAAAACAATAACGAAAAGTCGGCTTTCACGGAGCACATTCACAGTTTCATACAAAAAGTATGGACTACTGAGTGAACTTAATTTTTTTTTTTATTTTACAGAATAAAATCGAAGGAACATTAAAAATACATTTAATAAAAAATGATATCAAAAATTCAATGTATGAAAACTTATTCGAACAACTGTCTAAATTTTTAATATCTTTATTAGTTTTACCTTTCTCTAATGCTGAAGTGAAGCTTTTGTTTAGCGTTATTAATCAAAAATTTCAAAAAGAGGGCATTCCAAAACAATATTTATAGCAAATCTTGTAAAATAGAATAACATCACTTAACAAAATGATATTCTAAAATATTGCTTGCAATACATGGTTGCTTTAGTAATAATAAAATATATTTATATTTTCTTATGATTTTTAACAAATTTAAATTTTATTATGGGGCTCATCCGTTTTTTTTTTTACTTGGTAATAAAAAATTATTAAAAATAGTAAATTATCTTGCCCCAGTACAATTATTTGTGCATTTTTTAGTAAAGGTATTGCTTTTTAACATATTAAAATAAAATTAAAATCGAAGGGGTAGACATTTTTCGAAAATGCATTGGATTTGCATAATTATTGCATTTATAATTATAATATTATTTTTAAATTACTACATTTATATAGGATATATTCATTTTTTATATGTAATTTAAATCATTAAAATTTCTTATCAACTAATAGAGATATTGATGTTGAAAGTTACATACTTTTCTGATATTTTTTTTATTTTACTTTTTTTTTGCGAAAAAAAAAAAATAATTGGCTATAGGGTATGATTATGTCAAATATTTGCAAAATCGTGGAATGATCGATATGTATTTTGTATCAATAAAAGATATATGTATGTTTATATACATGCTATATACAGTACTATTCTTTCATTTTATCATAGAGTAATTCCATTTTAAATTTAAACAATTCTGAATGTTGATTACCGATTTGGATAAAATTCGGTGCATATATATTCATGTACAATGAATTTTATAAATTTTTGTTTTGAAAACTGTGACAACTCTATAGCTTTAAGAGTGATAAACTGATTTTTTAGATGCACAAAAACATTTATTGTATATAAGATATTATTATTATTATTATTTTTTTTTTTTGCAAAAAATTTGTCAAAGCTTGTATTTTAAGCTGCCATATACAATTTTCTTTCAACACATTCTTTTAAAGAAAGGTCTATCGTTATAATGACTGTAGAAAAAATTTTTAAAATTTAAAATAAAATTACCCCATAATAAATTTGAAACTCAATTTTAGCAAAGCAAAAAAATGTAAAACGTGAAAACAGTGCATTTAGCAGATTTTAGCATATTATTTTTGGAAATTTAGCAAATGACATCGAGAATTTTATGGTAACACTGCTCTCCAGGAACCAAATATTTTGTATGAATATTTTATACACATACGCATATTTACATACTATTTACGCTCACACTAGCATAAATAAATTTAGGAAAAGCTTAAAGTCGTTTATCTATTCTTAAGTAAGATTTATTTGTGTAACATTTGTTGGCACAAGCATTTTTCTACATAAATATATGTTAACTTATTACAACTATAAGACCAAGCAACTACTGCTCTCTAGTTGTTTAGTAAAGGGTGTTAAAGGAAATATTACTCATAAAATATATGTTTTTTGAAAATTTTGTATATTGTTTTTTATATTTTTTTTGCTGACATAAACTACAAATAATAAACAAAAATATTTTGTCATATGGTGTTTTTAGTTTTTAGTAAATTTTAACACCAAATTAATGAGTATGGAAATATTTTAGGATTAAGTTATTTTTTGTTTTTAAAATAAAAGATTTTATTAAGAGTAATTTTAGTTTATAAAACTAAGAAGATTTTAATATGAAAAATTTGGAATTTGTATCTTAATCAATGCAGAAATATTTTTCTATGATGTAAAATTTAAGGTTTTTTTTTTTTTTTTTTTTTGTAAAATATACTAGCTTGCAAAAAATATCGTTTTTTCTTTAGAAAAGATAACAGAAATGTTAGGTTATCTAAAAAATCCAAAGATGCTGACTAAAAAAAATTCAAATTATTTTAAAAACTTTTTTTCCCGTTAAACAGTTTCGAACTAATTTAGAAATTAGTAGCGAAAAATAAAATTTTTTGCATTCAGCATTTTTTGTATCTTAATTATATAAATCAAACAAATAATTCTCAAATCTTACTAGAGTGACCACCTTATTACGGAGAATAATATTAGTAATGACCAGGGAAACCAGAATATGCAATTGCATGTTTTTCCTGGACGTTTAATGAAGCCATCGATTAAATATTTATCCGTTTCAGAACAAATAAATCATTTTGGCATCGATTTGTTAGAGCATATTTTTGCATATTTTACTCTTAACGGCATATTATTGCATTTGGCGATTTTTAGTGCATATTTATAGCATATTTTGTTATTTTTAGGTCATATTTAACCCTTTTAGAGCATATTTTGATATTTCAAGGATAATTTTCTTATACCTCATGAAATGGTTTTCGAACTTAATTTTATAAAAAAGTTAAAAAAAATATATATATATTTATAATTAACTTTATCGTTGAGAAGCTTGTCTTGTAGAAACAAGATTTAATATTATGATTGAAGTTTATGTTGTAAAAACTATATTTTCTTCATGAAAGCATATCGAGCCCTAACCGTGAAAATGTCGTAAGTGCAGAAAACAAAACTTTACAGGAGAAGCAATTTTGTTATTGTTTACACATTGTTATATGTATGAAAAATGTCACTTACGATAAATTACTTTCGCTGTACATCTGAAATGACACTTGATACGTCGATGAAATTTTGACAAATTATCACAATGATTCTAAATTATAAATTTTCAAATTTTTATAACACGAATTTCGAAAATGTTGTCGTTTACGATATTTTGGCGGTCATTGAGCGATATGATAACGATCAATAACGTTTTTATGAGATACAGTAAAAAATGGGCAATCAAATTTCGACGCGGTTGATAAATTTAAGTTACCTTATTTTATAACGTTGAAATATTAATAAAAACATAATTTTGTTAAAAATTTAAGTGCATATTTTCTTGTTTTTTAGAGCATATTTTTCGTCTTATACTGCACATTCAATGTGCATAAAACACATTTTTTTAGAGCATATTTTGTTTTCCCTGGTAATGACCATAACAAGAAATATGTAGGTGAAAGAAAAACTAACAAGAGATTCTTATCTAGAACAATAAAATTATCATATATGATAATTAAAGAAGGATTTAGTCTTAAAGTAATTGGTGCACGCAAAGAAAAAACATGATTTCGAAATGCTCGCGGAAATCAAGTGATGTTCCTAAGTAGTTTATATGGCTAACACAATCAAATTATTGAGTTTTAGACTAAGCTGAATCAATTATTTTTTGTTCTGATCATTTTAACATATGATGCTTTGTAATAATATAAAGTCGGTGTACAAAAAGAATAATATGTTTCCTAGTAACATATTATTTCAATGAAATATTTGTATGTAATATTTTAATGCGAGGGGTGACAATAATATGCTCGTCTTTATTGTTGTCTCTCTTTCGAAATAATTTACTCATTCAGTAATGAAATCTTAAATGTGACGGACGCAAAGTGAAGAAAAACGTTTAAAAAAGTTCACAAAATTTTTATTAAAAAACTTTATTATTATTTTTTAATAACGAGTGCTGACGGAGCAATTCATCAATGGCCAAATTTCAAATTGGAAATATTTTTCGGTAAGTACAATAAATATCAATAATTCAGTGCAGTCAAATATAAAAATAATAATAAAAAAATGTATTTCTACAATTTTCTTTTAGGTGTGTGAATGTGAAGATGAATTTTCTTGAACGAAATCGTCCAGTGAAGGCTGTCGTATTTGTTTTTTAATTATTTTCTATTCACAAAATTTAAATTAAAAAATAATAATAATAAATAAAAATACATTTTAACCGTATGCATAGTATTATGATTGGGGGTATTATAATATTTAATATAGGGATCATGTTATATTTATGCAGTATGGTTGTGAGGACTATCACATATAAATGTTATGATTATGAGGTCCATATTATATTAATATTGGATAGGACAATATTATGTTCACAAAAGGGTATAATAACTGATATGATTGAGGGAATCATAAACCTAAACATTAATGATAGTTACCGATTATGGTTTGACCAACCATGTTTTTTCTTTGCGTGTGTTACTGAAGGTATGAGTGATTTTTTTAAATAAACAATACTCATACAAGCTTGATTAAATTAACAATATATAAGTTTGTCATTCCGTTTGTGATTTCCACAATTTTCGTCGGAGAGCAAAAAATTGTCTTGATTGTTGATGTTAATAGGACGATGTTCGTCCGTCCGTGTCAGTTGAAATAGCGTTTATGAAGCCGATAACTGCCATATATAATATATATACTAGAGTGGCCCTCATTTCCTTTAAATAATTTTATTATCCAAAATTGTTGTAATAGCAAAAAATACGTAGGTGAGTTATATGCAAAACAAGAGATTTTTGTGAATTTTTATCGTGAATATCTTAGGCAGATCACAAGTGATTACCGACTAATTTTGACATAGCGTATAAGACACCAAGACGAAAACCTATGCCGAATTTCGTTTCTCTCCCTATAGTTCTGGGTGAAATCTTATTTTACAGGGGTGTATTTGGTCGAAGATAATGCGTTTTACGTAAATTGATTTTAATAACTATGATATTATTAGTTGTTAAATTTTCTTTATTTTGGTAATTTTAGAAAGGTAATAAACTGATGAATTCAAAAAGATGATTAATTATGGTTGAACAGAACAAAAAAAAAACTAAAATTTTTGATATTTCAATCGCGTTGAGCCATCTTTAAATTTTTTCCAATCAATCTAAAACTTTGTATTTTATTGTTTTTGGGCTATTCGAAAAATTCTAGGGGGTAAAACTAAAAATTTAAAAACCTTTATTTTCCTCCATATAAAAGAGGGCCACCCTAATATATACATATAATAATCATCGGAAATCCTTTGGAGAATTGCTGTTGAATTTCTGCATGGTCGGTTAATAAATGGTTTTTTTCGACTTAAAATTGGTTTAAAACGCGTTTATGATATACAATATAACAAAAGATGAGAAATTTTTTATAGAACTTGTTAGAAAATGGCGGAAATATTTTCTATTCTTTGAAAACTCTATAGAATATATTTTTTTTTGTCGAATTTTGGATTTTAAATCAGTCAAATCGGTCTATACATGTTCCACCATACCCTTTGTTGAGGCACTTTTTTAAATTCCTTATTTATTAGAAAATATTTTTCATTTAGTACTTTTCTGTACGTCAGTAACAAAAAATACAACTCTTTAATTGATTCTTTTTTGTTCATATTCTTAATTATTTCTTTATTTGTACTCAAAAATGTAATAAAGCTAATGCAAGTGCATTTACTTGTCAAAATTGTTTTGCTTAAATAAAACACTTCGCTTAAACTCGCCATACGAATAACATCAAAAACCATCAAGTGTTTTTATTTTCTTTCGAAGTAGCCACAGGTTCTACATTTTTTGGCGCCCAACGTGGGGCACGACCCTAGCAGTGTATCATCAGCGTTTTCCAACCAACAAACTCAGCTCTATATATTGCCATCAATATTGGAGAAACTTATCGTCGCCAGCTTAAATAAATACCATCCGCCCGAGGAATACCAGCAGAAAAGTTAAAGTGGAAAACTTTCGTTCTAGTTGTATTTGGATAAGCACTTGTAAGCCCAAATTACAGGTATTTACATCAACAGAAATCGCTCGAGAAATATAAATTTTATTGTCCAATAATTGCTAACAATATTTTTAAGAAATATAATTTGGCGAATTATACATGAAAAGGAAATTATAAAAATTCAAAAAGAATATTTTACAAAAACAATTGTACGCATAACGGCTTTAAAATTCTTAAGCAAAAAAAATCCCAATAGTAGTTGTTGCTTGTGTTGTTGTACACATTTCATAGTTTTAATACACACCGTTCCTTGTCCTTAGTTTGCATTTCATCTATTCCCTTTTCTATATAAAAACGATAATCTCTACACTTATTGCAGTTACTGCGTTTGTTTTACATAAAACAATTAGCTAAGAGAATTTAATAAACGTGTACTCTTAAATAAGTAAAATGAGTGAGTTGGAGACTCTTCAAAGGCAACGTACGTCTGTAAAGGCTAATGTTACGCGTATAAAGAATTTAGTAAACGAAACAATGCCTGTATCCGAATTAGAATGCCGGTTGAGTTTAGTAGAAGCATACTTTAAGCAATTGCTTTCTATACAAAGTGATATTGAAACTATAAATCCTAAAGACAACGCAAGGGCAGACATAGAAGAATTGTGTATTTTGTCAAAATCTAAAATAATTGAGCTTATGGGCGACAATTATAAGCGAGCTACTGAAGCTTCATTTTCTTTCCCTGCAACTACTAAATCAAAACTGCCAAAATTACATTTACCAACTTTTGATGGTAAATATGCCGCATATAAGAATTTTATTTCAACTTTTAGGCAGTTGGTGCATAACGACACATCGCTTTCAGATATTGAGAGATTTAATCATTTATTACATTGTTTATCTGGACAAGCCCTTGACACAATACGCGCATTTGAGGTAACAGGTGAGAATTATACCAAGGCAATCAAACGGCTTGATGAGCGGTACAATAATAAAACATTAATATTTCTTGAACACATTTCAAATATTTATGAATTACCATCAGTTGAAAACCCATCTGCAACGCAACTTCGGGCATTAATCGATAATGCTTCAGCCGTTTACAGTTCGTTAAAATCATTGGGAGATGAAAAAGATATATGTAATGCCATGTTAATTCATTTAATTTTAACAAAGGTTGATTCAGAAACTAACGTGAAGTGGAAGGAAACAATTGATTTCAGCTCTTTACCAACATGGGAAGGATTTACAAGGGTTTTGGAACGTAGATGCCAATTTCTCGAGTCAATTGAACCACAGCCAACAACAACAAATAAACCTACAACAACAATACATGATAAACGTAATGCATCACGTCGTCAACAGAAACATTCGTTCATGGCTCAAGTTAAAAAGAATTGTATGTTTTGTAAGCGGTTAGATCATTGGAGCAGCAACTGTTCACAGTTTAAATCTATGGACTCCACAAGCAGGTTCGACACAGTTAAAAAACTTGGTCTTTGTATCAATTGTCTATCATCTGGACACAATGTATCAAACTGTACATCAAAATATAGATGCAAATTGTGCAATCACTCTCACCACACATTACTCCATCGCGAGTCACCAAAAACTAGTAACAATGTTACCACAACATCCGCACCAGCTCTACAAGCAGCTGTTAATACTCACGTAAACAATCAATCAAGCAGTGTCATTCTTGCAACAGCCATAATCCTCATCTCAGATAGTACAGGTGAGTACAAATTAGGTCGAGCACTTTTGGATTCATGCTCTCAAGTGAACCTAATAACTGAAAAATTCGCTAACATTTTAAATTTATCACGTAGAAAAATATCAGTTGACGTTTCTGGTGTTGGGTGCACATCATCTAACATGAAATATGAAGTTTCATCTACCGTAAGATCGCGCTTCAACAGTCATGAGTATTCTTTAAATTTGTTAGTAACAAGTCGTATTTCCGGATATCTTCCATCCAGGAATATAGATGTTAGTGCTTGGAATTTACCCCAAATTGACATGGCTGATGATTTTTTCTATAAACAACAACCCATTGATTTATTATTGGGTACCGAATACTTTTTTGACGTTTTACGTGAGGGAAGAATAATTCTTGGTTTGAACATGCCCACGTTCCAAGAAACAAAAGCCGGCTGGATTGTTACTGGACGGTACACTCCAAATATTAAACCATCGGTGTCAAAATGTATGGTTTTAACCTCAAGTAATATTGATCTTGATGAACAAATGAAATTTCTATGGCAAATGGAAGAAGTCAATCAATCAACAAACAAGTGGACCACGGAACAACAGTTATGTGAATCGCATTTTTCGGAACATGTAAAAACTAATTCGTTAGGAAGAATAATAGTTAAATTGCCTTTTAAGGAACATTTTTCGGCTTTAGGATCATCATATAACTCAGCATTGAAAAGATTATATCTTCTCGAACGTCGATTAGAACGAGACAGCAATTTGAAATCCCAGTATGTACAATTTATGTCGGAGTATGAGCAAATGGGACATATGTCACTTGTTTCAAATCATAACATGAATTCTCCACATTACTTTATACCCCACCATTGCATACTTCGGCCAAACAGTACGAGTACAAAGCTTAGAGTGGTATTTGACGCCTCGGCAAAAACTTTGTCAAATAAATCCCTGAACGATATTCTTCTTGTGGGCCCAACAATACAAGACGAATTGTTTTTGCAAGTTCTTCGTTTTCGCATGTATAAGTATGCACTCACCGGCGACATCGTTAAAATGTATCGCATGTTTCTGGTACATAATTCGCATCGGCCATTCCAACAAATACTGTGGAGACCTAGCAAGGATCAGCCTGTTAATATCTATCAACTTAACACCATAACGTACGGAATGTCGGCATCACCATTTTTAGCAATACGTAGTTTGCACTTTCTAGCCGATAAATTTGAATCTTCACATCCAACTGGTGCTAGAGTGCTCCGAAATCATTTTTATGTAGATGACATGTTAACGGGATCGAACACAATAGAGGAGCTACATAAAATTAAAAATGAAGTCACTTACATTTTATCCGCAGGTGGATTAGAAATTGCAAAAATTCAATCAAATCACCATACCTTTTTATCAGATAACATCACACCAAAAAACATGAATATGGAAAAGTTACAAATCCGTAGCGCTCTTGGTATAAGCTGGGATCCGATAAACGATAAGTTTCTCTTCGCATTTAAACCTGAACAAAGGTTTTCAGCATACACAAAACGAGCAATTTTGTCCCTAACTGCATCAGTATTTGACCCAATGGGGTTAATTTCCCCTCTAATAATAGTTCCAAGAGTCTTATTGCAAGACTTGTGGCTACAAAAGTATGATTGGGACACTGAAGTTCCGGCAAACATAAAAATATCATTCAAAAGGTGTCTCGAGGACTTACACAATTTAAACACAATTTCTATTCCTCGATTTGTTTTAAGCGACAATTATACTGAAGTACAACTACATGGTTTTAGCGACGCTTCCCTACGTGCGTACGGTTGTTGTTTCTATGTATGTGCCCGCAATATGCATAATTCAAATGTAACACTTTTTGCATCAAAATGTAAAGTTGCACCAACGAAAAAACGTACAATACAACAATTAGAGCTATGTGGCGCTCATCTTTTATCAATTTTGTATCGGAAAATTGCTCCGCTTTTCAAAAAAGTTAATCCACGAGTCTACTTTTGGACTGATTCGTCTGTCGTGTTAAGATGGTTGCAGTTGCACTCTTCTACACTGACCACTTTCGTTGGGAATCGTATCTCTGAGATACAAGAAATTACTGCAAATGGTTCTTGGCGCCATGTGCCAACGGCAATGAATCCTGCTGACCTAATCTCTCGAGGTTGCTCGATTGAAATGTTAAAGGATTCTCAATGGTTTTCAGGTCCAGCTTTTTTGAAAAATCAAGAATCACAATGGCCCAAGTCAATTACTGAATGTAACGAAGACGTCGTAAAATCAGCTATACGATTATCACTTTTTAAGTGTGAAACAAACGATAATTGTATTTTAAAGTTATGCGATAAATTAAGTTCATATTCGAAAACCGTAGGAATCGTTACGATATTATTCAGATTTGTTCGTGGCGCTAAAGAATTTTCGTCAGAAAGAAAACAACATGCTTTGCTTTGTATAGCCTGGAATTTGCAGCAATACCACTTTGTCGAAGAAATTTATTATCTCAACAACAATTTAGACATAAAAACATCATTCAAGTCGCTTGGGTTATTCATTGACCATAGCATACGTTTTCCTTTGGTTCGAGTAGGAGGCCGGCTTGCAAATGCAAACATCCCTTTAAGTCGAAAGCATCCAATTTTGCTGCCAAATTGTAATTTCGTTTTAAACTATATACGACATCTTCATGTGGCCAATTATCACGCAGGACCAAAGGCTCTCGTCGCCTTTTCTCGACAAACATTTTGGGTGGTCAACGTTCGAGCCATAGCACGTAAAGTAGTTCGTTCTTGTATAAGTTGTATTCGATATCGTCCTAAACTAATTGACCAAGTAATAGGTAATCTTCCTCGTGAACGTGTAACACCAGCAAGACCATTTCAACGTTGTGGAGTAGATTTTTTCGGTCCGATTGAAGTTTATTTTAAAATAAGAGGTAAGCGGCCAACTAAAAGTTATGGTGCAATTTTTGTATGCTTCGTGACTAATCCATGAAGACAACATGGCACCACTTCACTGGTTGAAGGGACGCATTATAGCAACTATACCGGGAAAAGATGGAAAAATACGAGTGGCTGATATAAAAACAACAAAGGGAATCATACGTAGACCTATTCACAAACTAGCAATCCTTTTGGAATCTTGAAAGCGGATTCTTTCAACGCGGGCGGTATGTTGAGGCACTTTTTTAAATTCCTTATTTATTAGAAAATATTTTTCATTTAGTACTTTTCTGTACGTCAGTAACAAAAAATACAACTCTTTAATTGATTCTTTTTTGTTCATATTCTTAATTATTTCTTTATTTGTACTCAAAAATGTAATAAAGCTAATGCAAGTGCATTTACTTGTCAAAATTGTTTTGCTTAAATAAAACACTTCGCTTAAACTCGCCATACGAATAACATCAAAAACCATCAAGTGTTTTTATTTTCTTTCGAAGTAGCCACAGGTTCTACACCCTTTTTTTAATTAAATGTTGTTTTACTTGAAGAACCGAGAAAAAAAGATATGTGATAGCCTACCCTATTGTTTACATTATAATTCGGGGAGGCGTCTTTTATTAGACTTGGGGCCTATTGTGAGCCCATACACATAATGTGTAAAGTAAAACATATGAATACAGAGTATTACGTCGATACTAACACATACACTCAAAGCAATTTTAAATTTACAGTCTGTAGTTTATTTAAAAATTTTCATTTATGTTAAAAATTAAAGAAAATTTCGTTACATCACATAGAAAATTATTTTTTATCTTTTTATACAAGTTGTTTTAAAAACAAGCTACAAAAAAAAAAAAAAAAGTATTTTTAGTTACAGTTAATATTTTCAGTAATTTCCTCATTCCAAGCCAAAATAGAAATACACAAAATCAAAAGATATATCCAAAGGTATTATTGTCAGATAATATTAATAAAATAAAATTATAAAAAATGAAAAAATAAAAGGAATATATTCTGGTAAGTAACTTCTACAAATTGTGTTAAATAAATGTAAAGATTATGTTCCTTTAAAGTAGATGTTGCTTGACGAGTAATGTTACTCAGCAGTAGGAAAATTGGCAGAAAGTTCTTTACCTTATTTTAATAAAGTGGTAAGTTCTAAATCCAAAAACATTATATTAAGTCTTAACTAACTTTAAAATTTCATATATTTTAATACATTCAACAGAAATGAGTTAAAGATGCAGTATTAAGTCAAAGATATACATAAACCCCGGACAAGAATTGTAATTATAATGTTATAAAATGTAAAAGTTATACGAGTATATATTACAATGTATTTAATTGTCTAAAAAATGAAAGTAAATAAAAGAAATGAAAAAACAGTAGTTTTTAATAAATTAGTAGGTATTTTTTTTATAATTTAAACCAAATGAAAAAAAAGAAAAAAGTAGATATTATAATTTGGTATGATAAATAGTGTAAGTAAAAATAACAGAAAAATCAATAATTTTTAATGTTTTTGTTAGTTAAAAAAATCAACTTTCGAAAATAATTGAAATTTTCTTTTGTTTCAATTGAAATGTAAGTAGTCCGTTTTTTTAATGAAATAATATTAGTTTTTACTGATTTTTCTGTTAAATTTACTTACATAATTTTTTTAGTGTATGAATTTATTCACTTTTGGAGCCATGGTAAATTATGGACCGATCTTCGTTAAATTTGGCACTATAATTTATGTTTATATAAAACTTATTTGTGTCAAACATTAACTTGATAATAAGGGTTTTATATGGGAGCTATGGTCAATTATGGACCGATCTTTCAGAAATTCAGCACATTTATTTACACTTATATGTGGCAAAATTAAAATATTGCTATATTTAAAGGATTTATGATCGTTAAACCCTTTTCCGGGAGGATATTTGTGTGGGGGCTAGGTGAAATAATGGACCGATTATAACCAATTTCAATAGGCTTCGTCCCTGGACTATAAGAAATCTGTGTACCAAATTTCATTAATTTTGTTTCAAAATTGCGAATTGTAGTTTGATTACAAGGTTTACATGGACGGACAAACGGTTAGACGGTCAGACGGACGGACGGACATCGTTAAATCGACTCAGAAAGTGATTCTAAGCCGATTGGTATAAATTAAGGTGGGTCTTAGACCAATATTTTTGGGTGTTACAAACATCAGCACAAACGCATAATACCCTCCCCACCAAGGCTTGAAAAAAAGTTGAGGCTAAAGTAAAATCAAAAGGCTAGATTTAGCAATAGAAAGGCTAAACTGATAACACGCTTAACTTCATGATTAAGTATTTTTTAAATGATATTTTCAATCCCACTTTTGCTTAGAATTTCATTTAAAAATTCTAAGAATAAAAATAGCTAAACAAAAAAATCTCTTTTTTAACCTTGACTACTGTAACAATAAAATATTTTAATATTTATTTATTTTTCTCTCTTTTTCATAAGAATTAATTTTATATGTAAATTTTATTTGCACTGACCGCAAAATGGACAACTTACTCATACATATTCATAATGTTTTTTTTTTTAAGCTGACTGACAGACATAGTATATAAGCTTTTCAAGCACTAACATTGCTTGATGTGGAAAAACTACAACATTTTTATAACCTAATCAAATTTAGGTACACTTTTTTTGTTCTTTCTTAAGTTATGAATTTTAATCAAGGGAAACCAAAATGTGGTTATTTTTATTTCACAAAGATTAGGTTTTAGTTATTATTTTATTTAAGGGATTTTAAATTAAATTTTATAACATAATAATAGGCCAACCAAATATTTAATATCTCAAATGGTTAATATATATATTACAGTGCCTTGATTTGTATGGGGACAAAAAAAAGTTGCAAATGCACCCCCATAAAATTAAAGATTGATATGTTTTAAACTAATTCCCAAAATATTTCGGTTCAATTATTTAATTTGCATGAGCTGGACCATTTTTAAAATACCTCCAAAAATATGGTTTTCGTTCGACAGTATACATAGTAGTCTTTAACTTTTTGTCAAAAAAATTACAACATATGATAAAAAAACGATGTCTACTACATATTGAATAAAAAATAATTTAAAATTTGTTTTCATTCTAGCGAAATTAAAATTTTAGTAAAATTTTCAATGATTTTATTTTAAATAGTATTTCATTAAAGTTTGAATATTTTTGACATTTTTCATCGTAAATTATATTTTAACGTATCATTGGAAAGCTATAAATACTATTGATATGTGCATTCCGCTCCGTTAAAATAAACAGAAGACTTAAATAGCAGTATAAATAAAAAAGAATTTGGGAATTGTTTGTAAACTGCACACATGTATACTTACTGTTTTGTATGTTAAAAATATGTTTTTGTTGATAAAATAAACAACACAAAAATTACTGTGGTTTAGTTAACGACAGAAGTAGACAACGAATGTCGTTCAAAGGTGTTACAGAATAAAAAAAATCCATAATTTTTTTGTTTAAATAAGTTACGGAATCGCACTACAGAAGTTAGCAATATATTTTAGGTTTAAGGTCAGTTTCATAAAGGCAAACGTAAAATGAGAATTTCCCATATACTTTATGGGATCTTAAATTATTTTTCGTTATCTTACACATGAAATTACAATATAGAAACATTGTCAAAGTTTTTCTCCAAATAAGCTGAAATTCAACTTAAATATAAAGACTGTATGCTCTTGGGCTTATAACTTTTGATTTGTGAAAAATGAATAATTATGTTAACTGGTTTGTATTTGCCATGTGCTAAGTTTCATGGTAATAGCTAAATTGGTTTTTCTTAAAATGGAAGTTTAACAAAAAACACAATTAAAATTGTTCATGAAATTTTGCATTGGTCATATAAAATAATTACAAGGAAGGTTGTTGTGGCGCAAAATACAGTTTCTTGGGTCATAACATTATACAAAGAAGTAATGATCACTGAATTGTATCTTGGTAATGGAAGACAAATAGTATCTTGAGGCTGTAGGACTCAGGCAAAATAGAAAGGATTTTGAGAGAAATTCACCTCATCACCGGAAGAAAAGTGTTACAAAAAGTTAATTGCTTTGAATCTTTATCAGAAAATTTGAAAAGAATTCTAGCCTGAAGACTTATAAAGTAAGAAAAAAATACTAATAGAAACGCAAGCAAGAATTTGGAGGTAAAAAATAACATGAAATTTCTTCGGACAAATTTTTTCAGAAATTTTGTTTCTGCATAGTAGACGATGAAACGTTCGTACAGGGTGACTTTTTTTTAACTTCCTAGCTTGGAATTCTATGTCGCAGATGCTAGAGGGATTATGATAAAAAAAATTTTGTGTATCAAAGAAATCAAAATTCCCAAGAAAGTTTTTGATTTGGGAAGTCATATGCATATGCAGGAATGAAGCACTTCATTCTTAAAAAGTTGTTGCATTAACACAGAAATATACGTGAATGAGTGCATTTGGAAAAGACTTCTCCCTTTTCTAATAAAATTCAATGTATTCCCTGTTTTCTGGCATGTTCCCGCTTCTTCTCATTACAACAACAAAACAATAGAGTTGTAACAAATAAATTGTAAGAGTTTTTACCGAAAAAGTCTAATCCATCAAATTGTCCGAAACTCCGTGCAATTGAGAGATATTGGACTTTAGTAAAAAATAATTTAAAGGACATTAAAAGCTCAGCGTAAAATGAAACGAAGTTTAAAAATAAGTGGACTTATTAGAGCAAAAAGATGACCGAGACACAATGAAATCTTTAATTAGAATAATTCTGGAAAATATCAGATATTTCCTTAAGAATCAACAGGAACTAATTTATCCTTTTACGTTTAGAACTCATTAATAAAAATATCACTTTAAAAAAATTCGCCCACTGGTTTAGTTTCTATAAGCAGATTTGCATGCACGGATTTTTTCGCGCGCAGTCCTTATTTCTGATTTTTGGTACAATCATCTTTTTTGTGGTTTAGTTCAAATTCAATTAATAATTGTAATTCTAGTGCTTCTTTTTATAATCACCATCAAAAAGATGGGGGGTATATTGATTTTGTCATTCCGTATGTAACATGTCGAAGGAATCATCTGAGACCCCACAAAGTATATATTTTCTGGGACCTGGTTTGATTCTGGTCCATCTAGCTATGTTCGTCCGTTTGTCCGCCTGTTGAAAGCAAATATTTGCCTTATATAAGGGTTGTTTGGGATTGAAATTGGGCAAAATCGGTTAATAAACAAAAAAGTTATGGGCTAAAAACTAGAAACACAGGGTGTCCGTTTTATACTTTTCTGCTGATATTTCTTCAACAAAAGCATATACGACAACGAAATTTTGCACGTATAGTTCGGGGATCGATATAAACTCGGAAACCGAAAATGGGCGTGGTCCGCCCACTTTACTACCCACCTTTACTAAGGTGAAAATCAACGAAATTGTGTTCAAATAGTTCAAGGACCAATGTAAACTCGGAAACAAAAAATGGGCGTGGTCCTCCCACTTTAATGCCCACTTTACCGCCCCCTCCCATATAACGTAAAATTTGAAAAAGTTGATGGTGGGTATATAGATTCGGCCGGGCCGAATATAACATTCGCGCTTGTTAAATATAAAATATCCTCATTAAATCCCGAATAATTTTATGACATTCACGTAATTTTTTCTTTTTTTTTTATTGAAATCTATTTTTTATATGATGTTTATAGGGAAATGGGTATAAACCCTGTAAGCATCATGCAAAAAATATATTTCAAATCGTGTATTTTATTTTAGTGTTAGGAAAATAAAAACTGTGATAGTTATTGGTTAAAAAATTGTATAATAAAACTTTTCATAATATTATTTTTATGTGGAAACATTTTTTCCTAAAAAAAAATTGTAAATAGTTCTCCCGTTGTAAAACTATCTAAAATTATGACATTTAAAAAACACTGAATGTTAGTATGTAAACCAAAATAAAAAATATGAGTTTTTTGTTTGGTACTCGCGTTACACTTGTTATATGTTAAGGACTTTATTTCAGTTTTTATTTTTAGTGGCAACATATTTTAGTTTTTGCTTATGTACATATTTATTGTAACTAAGGGGATAATATAAATTTGTAACTAACCTCAATATGAATAAATATTAGGAAAAAAATGAAATAACTTAAAATATGTAAACATCAGTGAAAATTAAAAAAAAAAAAAAAAAAAAAACAGTATACTTCAATTTCATTTTGGAAGTAATTTTATATATGTATGTATGTATTTTGATCATACATTTATGTTTTATTTAAATATATTATTTTATTTTATTGCTACCGGCATTCGCTGCATAAATTTATAAAATACATTTTTAAATTAATAAATTTAAAAAAAAAAAATATCGAATAAACATTTAAGGCAGTAAAGGGATAAATGATAAGTATGGTCACAGATAAACTTGATATTTATAAATACTTCGATAATGTTATGGTCCTTGAAAACATTTATATAATTGTGGGAATCATATTATGATTATAAAGGTGCATCTCGGGACAATAATTTATACTTATATTAAAATTTTGTTATATAAATCATTTGGACATTTATTTTACGTTTTCTTGTTACATAAACCTTCATCGAAGGCAAGTAGTAAAACCTTTATAGAATTTTTTGTTTGAAAATTTTTACTAACTAATTTGTACACCAATTTCTAAATTACTCAAAAATATTAGGAATATGAAAAAATTAGATAGGTCGACAAAAAAAAAAAAAAAAAAAAAAAACAAAAAAAAAATTTCCGCGTGTCTAATATTACGCCTTAAATAAGCCGATTACTCGAGTATATCTCACTATGACTCGAGAACGGTATACACGATTTATATAAGCGATACACAAAATAGTTTAGATAAAGTTTATCATTTTTATCTAAAAGCTGGTAAGACTGAGAATTAAATAAGCTACGTATCTTTAAAATTGATGCACAAATCTTGATTTCATTCACACCCAGAAAAAAAAAAAAACGATCAAGATTTTAAGCTCTTGATCGTTTTTTTTTACCACTTCAAAAGTAGGACATAGTGCATATTTTAAACTTTTTTGGAAGTTCTTAATAATTCTTTTAAAAAAGGTGAAAATAAAAACGTGAAAAAGGTGAATAATTTCTAGTCATGCAAATTTTAAGCATTTTTATTATATTTTAATAAGGCTAAAACAGAATTTTTGTTAAAACAATTTTATAAACATAGTTTTAAAGGAGATACTGCTAAAGAAATGCACAAAAAGAATAAAAGAAGAAGATCTTACCAACAGCGTTACCGTTGAGAATTTTTAAAAAGTGTCCAAAAAAGGGGATTTCAAAATAAGAAGTCGCCAAAAAAGGGGATTTTTTGAAAAAATGGGGCCAACTGCTTGAAAACATAAAAATAACTCATTAAAATTTGTTTATTTGATAACAACAAAAACAATAAATTTTGATTTATAAAAAAAGCTACAAAATTCATTTTAATTAATAACAAAATAAGGGTTTTCATTCAACCGGATAATTCTGCACAACTCGTAAATTTATACGTATTACGTTCATGTTGCATGACCGCCCCTTGTAAATAATTGGTATTCTCTTATTCATTTTGCGGAAATTTTGGCAAATAATATAAGTTTCTAACTTTTTTATTTTTTTGCTGTGTTTCCATTTGTGTATAAAAAATTTTAAATTAATAAAATTTTCTTTTCTCAAATCTGACTTTTTAAATATAAAAGTTTACGAAATTCGTTTACACATTGAAATTGAAGCGTAAACATTTATAAGTTGTGTAAATAATTGTTCAAACAAAATTTGACAAATATTTTACGAGCTTGTATATTTATCATTATTTATGAGCTTTACGAGGCATTTATGTGATTGAATGAAAACCCCTAATAATTTATTATTATTATTTTACAATAATTTGAATTAAAGCAAAAATAAAGATTTATTCACAGAACTAGTTAACATACTCTTTTAATTAATTAAACTTCTGTACTTTTGCTCGAGTTCTTCACTCGTACTCAAGTCTTTCAAATCACCGTCGGACAAATTTAAAACGGATCGCGTGGATCCACAATTACTATTTTAAATCTGTTAGATAAACTATTTTTTCTTATTGATAATCTTGTTAAAAAAAATCACGTTCCCACGAGGAATCGCTATAAGGAATGTAAAAATATAAATTAGGATATAAGTATTCATAGTCTTTTTTTTTTTTTTTTTTTTCAATCCAGTTCAAAAAGATTCGGCATATGACGATAAAATAGCCGTTCATAAACTTCATATTTTTAATTACTAACAGTTCAGTTTGTTTATAATTATTACGCGGTTTTTTATATCACTATACTGTGAAATAATCTCAAAATTATTAATTTATTTGCTGAAATTAATATAATGGTTCGATATATTTCAAACAACTTAGTTTCTCGTCATTTAGCACAGAGTCTTAAAAAGTCGCCAATTAGTCGCCATTTGAAAAAGGGGCCAAAAAAGTGGCCAGGTGGTTGAAAAAGGGGCAAATGGCGACTAAAGTCGCCAAACGGTAACACTGCTTACCAATTACAACCATGTGGTAAAAAAAGGATTCTGCAGCTGTTTTTCACTACTAATTACTTCTTTCCAATAGCAACACAATGTTAGCTTTTTTTTTCAGTTCCTTTTTTGCGGCGCAGTTAATCGAAAATACCCATGAATACCAACAATTAAGTGGAGATATACTGGTGGACAAAAGAAATTTAGTCTTAAGGAGTGAGATCGAAAAATTCTTAACATACATAATATTCAATAATTTGGAAACGGTTGATCTTAGAGTTTTCATTATTTTTTTAATCATTTTTATGGTTCTAACCACTAATTATAAAATTATGGACCATTTTTGAAAACCCTTTGTTCTGTTAAAATCTTCGGTATTTTGTGACACTTTTTTGTGCTCTTGAATTCACTTTTCACAAGAGTTCAATATCTCTCTACTGGTCTAAGCTATGGACAATTTTGAAAATTTACCTCTCTTGGTACTAAAACTACGTTATTGATTTGGTACCACTCCAGAGCTTTCTTACCGTAGTAACATGATACCAAATGGGTCCAAAAATATGTGGACCCATTTCATACCATGAATTTTGTAAGAAATTTTTGCTGCTTTTGGGTCTTAAACTTATCTCCAACATTGCTTCGAGCATTAGCAATAACAAGCTAGAATGCTATATTCGGCCATGCCGAATCTTATATACCCTCCACCACTGAGATAGTGTTTTCATCTTATTTTATATAGGAAAAATTCTTCGGAAAGTGATGTTTTTCTAATTTACTTATTAATTTTTGGCGTCCATAATAGTGTAGTAGTATGAACTTGTTCTAATAAAGATTTTGTATTGTATATAAGATATTTTAACAAACTATTATGCCAATGATGTGTAAAAAGTAAAAAAAAGAGGAAAATCTATGATGCCTTATTTTTCTTACAAAAAGTCGATTATCTTGGTAAAAAAAAAAAAAAGAATATTTCATTTTAAATAAAAGTATATTTTTCATTTAGTAAAAAAATTGCATTTTATAAGAGAGTTAAATAGTAGTGGCAGAGGGAAACGAACGAAAATTTGTTTTTACTATATACTATCTTCACAAAAAAATGTTTTTTTTTTTTAGTGAAAACTAAAATTCTATTCTATAAGAAATCTAAGGGCTAGGAGAAAGGAAAATATGGGAATTCTTGCATATTTCGCATATATTTTACCGAAAATGAATTACAAAATTGGAGTTCTTATCAAAAAACCTAATTTTTTTTTACAGATTTTATGTAGAATGATTTGTATAAATTATTTTGTTAGTTTTTTTAATACCTTGTATGTGTTTGTAAAGAATCTGTAGTTTTAGTTTTGTTACAATTACAATTATTACAATTTAAATGTAGAAAATGTATATTTAACCAATTTCCGACCACTACCCGATTCCGTTAAGATAACTACGAAATTTGGCATGAAGTTTTTTATACCCTTCACCAAAGGTGTAAAGGGTGTATATAAGTTTGTCATTCCGTTTGTAATTCTCACAATTTTCATCGGAGAGCAAAAAAGTTTACATTTTCGGGATCCTTGTAAGAAATGATGACGATAGGATCATGTCCGTCCGTCCGTCCATGTGTCGGTTGAAATGGCGTTTATGAAGCCCACCGATAACTGACATATATAATATATATATCAAACGATCGGAAATGCTTTCGAGAATTTTGCTATTGGAATTCAGCAAGATTGGTTCTTACAATGCGGAGATATGTTAAAAAAACCGGTTTTTAGAACCGGTTTTCCAGTTTCTGAAGCCTCTGTATACACTAGGGACTTCGTTTTTACAAAGAAGTCTCGGACATTTTTTTCTAAATTTTTATTCTGAAAAAATGAAATAAATCGGTTCAATAATAACTGAGATATCGGACAAAACGCATTTTTTATTTTTTGAAGCCCTGGTTTAAGCTATAGATCTTTATTTTTATACAGATCGGTCACAAATATTTTTATAAAATTTAGGTTTTTTGAATCAGCAGGATCGGTTTATAAATGGCGGAGATATGCTTTAAAAACCGGTTTTTGGAACCGGTTTTTCAGTTTCTGAAGCCTCTGTATATACCAGGGACTTCAAATTTTTAAAGGGGGCTCGGAAATTATTTTCTGAATTTTTGTTCTGAAAAAATGAAATAAATCGGTTCAGTAATAACTGAGATATCGGGGAAAACGAATTTTTTATTTTTGAAGCCCTTGTTCAAGCTACAGATTTTTATTTTTATATAGATCAGTCATAAATGTTTTTATAAAATTTCTTTTTTTTTTTTATAAACCAAATTCGTTCATAATCAACAGAGTTATGGCCCAAAAACAAATCTCTTAAGAATATAAATACACACACAAACATGTATATTAAGCATTGTAATGACTATTAGTGACGTTTTTTGGTTTTTGTATAGACAAGTATTTTAGTTAGAAACAGCAGTCATATAATGAATAACAGTGTTGTTGTTGTTCTTTGTATATGCATTCTGTACAAAAATAAATAGATATAGAATTGTTGTTGTTTATTTTTTTTTTTAACTAAAACATATCTGTTAAGAATATACATAAATACATACACAAACATGTATATTAAGCATTGTAATGACTATTAGTGACGTTTTTGCCTATAAGACAAGTAGTTTAGTTAGCAACAGAAGTAATATAATGAATAACAGTGTTGTAGTTGTTCTTTGTATATGCAGTCAGTTTGTATATACACACATAAAAAAATAAATAAATATGGAATTGTTGTTGTTTATTTTTTAAAAGCAAAGCCTGCTATGATTGTTTTTTTTTTTTTTTTTTTTTTCTTATTCAAATTTTCGTAGTTTGAAAAAAATTTAGATTTATATATGTGAAAATATGAAAGCATACGTTAAGGCGAAAATTTTATTATTTATCGGTAATATGGTAATATGATGTCGATAAGATAGTAAGATGGTAATATGGTAATATGGTGAAGGGTATCAAAGATTCGGCACAGCCGAATCTTTTTTCAATTTCAATTTCATTTTTTTTTTTTTTTTTTGTGACTGTTATAACAAATTCAAAAGATTTGGACACCTACATATTTTTGATTCCGAAATATAATGATTCGAGAATTTCAGAAATCGTATTGAAATCGTATGGAAAGAGTATTTATAAAAAAATTTATTTTTTCTCTTATCTTTAAGACTACATATTATCTAATAATAGCTGTGAAAAAATTCATCATCGACTGCATAATAAAATAATTAGGCGATGTTAAAGCTACTGATGCGAAAACGCAACTGCAGTCGTAAATGAGGTAAGCACACTCGAATAATAAAAACATGACTTTCTTTATTTTTATGCAACTTTCCACCAATTTTTTTATATTTCTGTGCAAAGTCGATTTAAAGAATGAAAAACTGAAATTTTATATTGCGTTAAAATTTAAGCTCGATTGGTAAAAATAGATTTATACACCAAATAGGCCTATTGTGCTTCACTATGCAATATTATTCAGAAACATTTTAATATTACTTATTTAAAATTTAAAACTTATTATTTTAATAAATATAATAAAATTGATCAATTATTTCTGTAAATCTTCGGTTACCTCAAATTTATATTTAACGATTGGATTAGAGAGCCGTTTCTCTGATGATGTTGGAAAAACTAAATAAGTAAACTAAAGCAAAGTATAATCTAACTATAAGAGTTTCCCTCTTCGTAATTTGCATCTATATAAATCACCCTAACTGGTCATGAATTAAGCATTTACTATTGAATTATATTATTTCTGCCCAAAGGTGCTCTCAAAATTTTTGAAAAATTATACTTGAAAACTTTTATAAATACTAATCTTTAAGAAAATGATAAAAATTAGCAAAGCTTTTTAAATATAGTAATTTAAATAAATTAAAAAGAAATAAACAAAATTCTCACATAACTAATTATATTACAGTTTTATTTTTACAACGAAAATTAAAAAAAAAAAAAAAAAATTTACATGTTATTAATTATAAAAGCACAAAAAACTATAATGAATTAGAAATTATAAAGTAACATAAATATGTATCAATACCTCTTCTTCAATGTGCCAAATAAAAATCCAAACATTTTAATATTTATGCAATTTATTCCATAAACATTATATATTTTTATATCTTCATGTTAGCAGACAAACTTTTAATAAAGCATTTACGTATCCTTCTCTACCGATTTGTACAGCTTGAAACACACCGAACTACTAACTAGTTTAATAAACTTATCAACATATGTTGCTAAAAATTAGCGAACATACCATGTCGTGATGTGTTCGATGGTGACCACGATCAAACACAACATAGTTGTATGCCTTTGTGTTTATCAACATTCATATTGAGGCGAACATACACATATGCACTCCATATACAAATTATAACATGATGTTTAAAACACTTATGGTGTTGAAATCATAGAAACTGTTCATATTTTTGTCTATAACTTTTCTCCTACTGAACCGATTTAGTCAATTTTTGGCAGTAATTTAAAGTGAACATAGATACACATTTTGGCGAAATTTTATTTAAATTCGTTTATTGCTTGTTGAAATATTATCAGTTAAAGTTTGGTTTGGGGGTTCTTTCAGATTTGGTTATATAATTTTTTTTTACTGAACCGATTTGGCTGGTTTGCAATCCGAAACTTCTTAAACAAAAAATAACCTCAGTGATTTTCATTGGAATAGCTCAATTAGTTTGGACGTGAGAATGTTTTCAAGAGACGGACATTGCTTAATCGACTCAGAATTTCATATGGTCGAAGAATATATATACTTTATGGGGTCTTAAACGATTCTTTCTAGGTGTTACACACGGAACGACAAACTTAGTATACCCTCTTTCACCACTAGTGGTGGTGGAGGGTATAAAAATTTTTGAGACACAAGCTGCGAAGATTCTGCCAGCACCTACGTTTCTTCGTCGATTAAACAACATAAGTATTTTTGTATGAAATTTGGTTTCAAATTCCGAGTCCTATTTTTGGCTTGTAATTTTTTTTTGTAGAATTCCAGTTTGGAATTTTTTGAACTTTCTTTGTTATCAACTTTTCCATTAGCTTTAAATTTTCTCACCAAATAGTCGAAGCACTGAGAAAACTGAGCTGATTTTCTACCAGATGTGTTTGGAGTTCCTTTCAATATGCCTGCAATTTCCTGGCCTTCCCAATACCATGTGGTCCTTTTTTCTTACTGAACTAGGTTTCACATCAATAGTCAAATACTCCTGATACTGTTTAATAACATTAGAAACGATTTTACGGACGACATTTAATTCTGTGGGCAATTATTTGTAAGACCTATTTGGATTTTTTGAAATTTTTTAATAACTTGTAGGACGTAAATCTTTTTCGTCACTTATTTTGATGAAAATAAGAATAAATTAACATGGTTTTTATTAAAAATAATAACTGAAGTATTTTTCCATGATCACTAGATCAAACAAAATTTTGAATATTGATTCCGAAAAAAGTTATGAGGCAAAATGTGTGTTAAGATTTTTTCGATCTCACTCCTTAAATAATAAATCGATGGATTAGATGGAATTGAAGGTGCTAACTAAGAATATGTTTTCACTTTTTTTCTATCACGTATTGATTTTCTTGTATGGACATGACTACTATGACCCCGCCTTTAAGCAGTCACACTTGTATAACTCGTGTACGGTTTATCCAATTTAGATAAATTAAACTCCAATAGATAGCGATTCAAATTATTTTTAAGCTATATATACATAATTTTTTACTTAATAATTCCATAGTTATTCTTTAATTAGTAGTGAAAAATGCAAGAAATAATTAGTAGCAAAAAAATTGGAGAAATCGGGAAAATTTTGATTCATAATTCTGAAATTATGGAGCGAATAAAAATTAATGTTAAATAAAAATTAATGTTAATGTTTATATTTTGCTTATCAAATTTCCTCTATTCCACCTATTTTTATTTAAAGAAAATGAAAAAAAATAAAAAAAATAAAAAAAAAAATAATAATAATAATTTTTATTTTTTTTTTTTGTAATCGTAATTTTAAAAATTTTATAAATCTTTCAAAATTTGTTTTATATTAAAAATATTTTAAGTGCATTAGTTGCATGAACATTCGTAACAAATTTTTGAAAATTATTTTAAAATTATGAAATTTTGTTCACTAAGAATTAGCAGAGTACACTACACGGGCAAACAGTGTAATTCCTATAGAATTCTCGCCACCAAAATTTTCGACAGGAATTTTAAAATAGAACTTTTGCAGAAAGAAGTATACACTGAAAAGTATAAAATTTTCACATACTGAAATGAAACATAAAAAATGTATATGGTTTCACCAAACTACAGCTTTTATTGTGCCCTTTTCTTCAAAATTTACTATAACCCTCTTCCTAATATTTAATAATATTTATACATATAACAAGCGAGAATGTTACATTCGCTTTGGCCGAATCTATATACTCATCATCAGCTTTTTAAAATTTTACGTTATATAGGAGGTGGTCGGTAAAGTGGGCCGAACACTCCGAACACTTTTTTGTTTCCGAGTTTACATTGGTCCTTGAACTAATTGTAAAAAATTTCGCTGACGTTTCACCTTTTGGTTTCCAAGTTTATATCGACCCTCGAACTATCTGTACAATATTTCGTCATCGTACAAGCTTTTATTAAAGAGATATTAGCAGAAAAGTATGAAATGAAGCTACAACGGATATCCTGTGTTTCTAGTATTTAGCTCATAACTTTTTTGTTTTTTTTTTATTAACCGATTTTTTCCATTTCCAATACTATTCGAGCCCTATGATACTTTTAACAGACAGACAAACAGACAGACGGACATAGCTAAATCAACGTAGAATCTAACCAGGACCCAGAAAATATATATTTTTTCAACTTGTTACATACGGAATGACAATATCAATATACCCCCCATCTTTTTGAAGGTGGGTATAAAAATCTATATGATAATGTTAAACTAAATACAAAAACTCAGACACATATAAATATTATAAAAATATTTCGTTTATATGTAAATTAAGGCTTATAAAAATATGACTAGAGTATGTATCAAACAAATATATAATTTAATGTATCTAATTTACATAAATTTATTATTGTGATTACATTGTATTTGTTGTCCTTTTAGTAGCTAACTTTTAAAATATTTAAATATTGAGCTTTAATTTTTGATATCTGTCTTTTTTTTTTTTTAAAGTTTAGTTGAAACTTTTACCATTTATATAGGCAATAAAATGATAATTGGACATTTTATTTGGTAAAAGTTTACATCCTTTAACCATTTTTTTCTGTAAATCATATAATAACAATGTTTTTTAATATATAAATGGTGGAGAGTGTGTAGAAGAGTTTGAGGTAATGAAAGGATTTAAAATATATAAATATGTTATGTCGTAAAAAGAAATATGTTAATTATATAATTTCCATAAAATTTGGTTATATATTTTAAGCTATATAAAATATTAGGTATAAGATTATTATAAGAATAAAATGAGATTAAAGATATAGCCACGAAACTTCAGATCGTCGTGAGCCATAATATATAAAACATTTAAATTAAGATTCTTAACTCCTGTGGCAACATTTTTAATAATGATGTTGTGTCGGCATTAACAACAGCTGTGTTTAACTTATATAAATTTAAAATTTGTATGAAATACCTATGAACGTTAGCAACAAAACATAGCTAACAATAAACTTTTTAAATATTTTAAATTAAAGGATTTTCGAAAAGTACAAAAGGCATATTTGATATATTTCTGATAAAAAAATGTCTATGCCAATAAAGCAACAAGGACATTACATCTTCAATTTCATGTTTCTTGATTAAATATTACAGGAAAAGTATCATGTTTCTTGGTTAAATATTTCAGGAAAAGTACCATTAGAAGAACAAAAAAATAACAAAAAGTCTCCTCTTATGGATTCTCATTCATTTAGGACCACATATCCTTAATTTCATGTTTCTATGTTCATAATTATAGAAAATTCAAAAAGTACAATTAGAAGAACGAAAAAGTATCAGAAAGTCTCTCCTCTTGAATTCTTACCCACAGGACCATGTATCTTTAATTATCACAAATTCCACTCTTGTGAATTCTTATCCACATAGAACTACATTTACTTAATTTCAAGTTTCTAAGTTTAATATAGTTGAAAATTCATATTATTACTCCCTTTATGGTACTTTTTATTTCACCCATCGAAGTATCAAAAATTCTATTCTAATGAATTTCTAAATTGTAGTGTTATCCCATATTAAAATATTAATATGAATATTTCAATAAATATAAAAAAATGTTTTATGAAAAAAGTACCAAAAATAGATACGATTTTTACCCCTTAAACGTTCGAATTTCTAAAAAGTACCAAATTCGAATTTGTAGTTTTTTGATAAGTTATGAATACGATGTAAATTTTATCTGTATGTTTATTAGTTTCAAAGATATATATGGTGCCAAAAATGTACCAAAATACAGTTTTTACCCGTTTTCTACCTAAAATGGCCGATTTAAAAAAAAGTACCAGACACCTGTCCTATTATTTTTTAAATGAATTACGATAACTATTCAACTTTTTTTATCTTTATTAGTTTGGGAGATATAAGATTACCGATTTTACCCGTTTTTACCCCCTTAACATTCAAAGTCACGTTACTCTTTTATATATATAGATGACTTTAAAGTTGATACCTACGGGAGTCAATACCCATGGTACCCCCATATAATTTCTGTATTTTGTACTACAATTAATATTTGTTTTGACTATTTATTATTGAAGATCTTATTTTTATTGTCCTTTGCTTCATATGAAGTTAAAATTTTACTAATTTTTTGTTTAAACTAGGGAATAAGCATGTCCATGACAGTCGAAATTACCAAGTTATAAGTAGTGACTCCATTAGGATTGAAGAAGAACTAGCTTCTTCTAAGTTATTTAGGAGCTTCAGAAATAATAGATATTTAAGGAGTGCGATCGAAAAAATCTTAACACACGTTTTGCCGCATAACTTTTTTCGGAAGCACTATTAAATTTTTTTTTCGATCCAGTTATCATTGAAAAATACATCAGTTATTATTTTAAATAACAACCATGATGATTTGTCGTGATTTTTATCAAAATGAGTGACGAAAAAAATGTACGTGCTACAAATTATTAACAAATTTCAAATAATTGGCCACAGAATTAAATTTCTGCCATCAAACTGTTTTTTATGTTATTAAACAGTATCAGGAGAATTTGACTATTGATAGGAAACCTGATACGGAAAGAAAAAAGAGAACCACATGATATTGGAAAGGCCAGAAAATTTAAAGCATATTGAAAGGAACTGCAAACACATTTGGTAGAAAAGCAGCCCGGTTATCTCAATGCTTTGACTATTTGGTGCGAAAATTTAAAGCTAATGCAGAGTTGATAACATATAAAGTCCAAAATGTTCCAAGAAAAGGACACGGAAATTAAAACCAAATTTCATACAAAAATACTTAAGTTGTACAATTAACGAAGAAACGTATGTGCTGGCAGAAATTTCGCAGTTTCTGTGTAAAAACTTTTATATTGTTAATACTCGAGGCAATGTTGAAGGTAAGTTTAGGACCCAAAAGCAGAAAAAATCCCTAAAAAATTCCTGGTATAACAAGCTTTTTACAGTTGCGGCAAAATAGGAAAGTCATTTATTACATTCGGCTAAATACCAAAATATACATCAAAGAATATTTGCAAGAAAGACTTCTTTCTTTCATAAGAGAGCACAACGCGTCCTCACATTTTTGGAATGATTTGGTATCATGTCACTACGTTAAGAAAGCTCTGGAGTGGTACGAAAACAATAACATAGTTTTTGTACCAAGAGAGTTCAATTTTCCAAGTTGTCCATAGCTTAGACCAGTGGAGAGATATTGAACTCTTGTGAAAAGTGTATTGAAGAGCACAAAAAATGTGTCCCAAAAAAACGGAAGATTTTAAAAGAAGATGTACACACTGTTCCAAAAAAGTGACTGAAGCAACTATCAAATCTCTAACGGAAGGGTTACCAAAAATGGTCCACAAGTTCATAAGTAGTGGTTAGAACTTTAAAAGTTATATTTTTCTGTGATCTGTAATAAATTATCAATTAAATAAAAAAGAATGAAAACATTGAGGCCAACCGTTTCCAAGTTATTGAATAATTTATATATTAAGATTTTTTCGAACGCACTCCTTATGTGACAAGTTAAAAAATTTTCGAATTATCGCTGTTTTGAGATAGTATTTATGAATATGAAAATGATAGAGCTATACCTATATTCGTGCTAAGGAACTTAAGCTTTCTATATTGAAGCTCCAAACATGATAAGACGCTATGACAACATTCCTTAGTGTTGTAAAAAAGGTTATTATTGGTCGTGACCTATTTGCTGTCTGAATATTTTATGGATCCTGTGCTTAATTGTGAATGAAGTCAGTGGTTATATTCGTTAGGACTGTAAGAAAGTTATAGTCTTTCTTGACCGATTTTCTCAGAGAGTTTGTATGAAACGTATGTTTTATGTTAGTTCAAGTCTTGTTGTAAAATTGAAAATGTAAATTTATACTTTTTACAATCTTTTGTTTAAAAAAAAAAAAAACGTGATGTTTACCAATACTAATTTATGCACTTTGTGATGATTTTCGGAAATGGGCCAAATATGGGAGCTATGGATTTATGAGGTGCGAACTTGAAAAAAAAAAAATGTTATAGATTTGTTTTTACGTTAATAAAAATTGTTTTATAAAATTAAATAGGGTTTCTAAAGTTAATAAAACTTTTATATGTACTAAATTATGCAATACTAAAAAAATTTATGGACGTCAAAGTCCGATTCTATAAAAATTGTATGGGGACTTGGTTGAAAAGGGTAACTATTATAAACTAATTTTAACACAGCAAGTGTCTGCATCATATAAATTCAAAATTCATAAAATTTTTTCAAAAACTGCAATTTGTAGCTTCATTAAAAGTTTATTATGGACTGCAAGACAGACGGACATCGCTTAAATACTCAAATATGGGTTTCTGCATGTTTTTATCGATTTGCTTTAAGACCTGGGGCCAATTAAATGGTTGTAATAAATAAATTGTATACAATTATATATTTTTGGAATAAATTCAACGAAATTTACACTATGGTACCCGGGTACCACGGGTATTGCCTAACGTTAATTTTTTTGATTATGTCCGTAGGGTTAATGTATTATGTTCTATGAAAGAAAACTGCTCAAAATATTGAGAAAATTATTAACTTTGAATTTAAGTAAAATTATATTTTTGAATAATTTTTTTTTTTTTTATGGATATTAAATCGTACTTAAACCGAATACTTCTTATTGAAAATATTTTGTTCTTATTCTACTTTATTATTTATTTATTATTTAATTTTTTCACCACAACTCTATGCATTTATTTTCCCAAAATCCAATGTTGAATTACTAATAATTTCGATTGCATCATTATTTCAATTGCAAGAATATTTTATTCCATTTGCAAATATTGTAAATCTTATATACAAATTTTATTAGTTTTGGCAAACAATTTTTTTTTTCTATTCTTTCATCTTATTTTTATATTTATACTATTTTTTGAATTCGAATCCAATACTACCAGAAAATTTACCAAACATTTGTGTGTTAAAAAAAAAAAAAATCTTCATTTATACTAATTTTGTATACAGCACGTAGAATAGATTTTAATGAAATTTTTGCTGAGCTTTGTTAGTTATTATTAGCAAACAACCAACAAAATAATAATAATACAAAAAATATATAAAAACATCAATGGTTATAAAGAAAATAACCCAAAAATATATATGAAAAAAAATATAGGAAAAAAATTACCTCAAAAACCAAAACATTTTTATGAATTGTTGTGGAATATAAATAATTTCTAGTTATATAAGGATTTGTTAAATTCTCTTTCTATTCTATTTGAAGTTGTAGATTTTTGTTAGTGTTACTTGTTCATTGGTTTACCATACAAAAATATTTTGAATGAAAAAGAGGTGGAGGGAAGAGAAGTGTACAAGATTTTCATTATGAATGAATATTTTTTTGAAATTATTCATTATACATATATAAGGAGTGAGATAAAAAAAATCATAATACACATTTTGCTTCTTATTTTTTTTTCTTTTTTTGGAAGCAATAATTATTATTTTTTTGATCTAAGGACTGCGCACGAAAAAATCCGTGCATGCAAATCTGTTTATAGAAACTAAACCAATAGGCGAATTTTTTTAGAATTATATTTTTATTAATGACTGTTATGTTCAAGTTCTAAACATAAAAAAATAACTTATTTTCTGTTGGTTTTTAAGAAAATATCTTATATTTTCCAAAATTCTTCCAATTAAAGGTTTTATTGTGTTTCGGTCACCTTTTTGCTCGAATGAGTCCACTTATTTTTAAACTCTGCTTCATCTTAAGCTAAGCTTTTAATGTTCTTTAAATTATTTTTTACTACTGCCCAATATCTTTCAATTACTAGGAGTTCCGGACAATTTGATGGATTAGCATCTCTCGGTACAAACGCTAACAATTTCTTTATTATCACTGCATTGTTTTGTTACTGTAATGAGAAGAAGCAAAAACAGGCCAGAAAAAAGTGAATACACTGTATTTTCTTAGGAAGGCGAGAAATCTTTTCCAAAGTCATTCACTCACGTTTATTTCTGTGTTAATGGAACCATTTTTATACCCTACACCACCATAGGTGGGGAGGGTATTATGCGTTTGTGCTGATGTGCCCAAAATATTTGTGGGTCTTAGACAAAATATTTTTGTGCCCAAAAATATTGGTCTAAGACCCACCTTAATTTATACCAATCGGCTTAGAATCACTTTCTGAGTCGATTTAACGATGTCCGTCCGTCCGTCTGTCCGTCTGACCGTCTGTCCGTCTATGTAAACCTTGTAATCAAACTACAGGTCGCAATTTTGAATCAAAATTAATGAAATTTGGTACACAGGTTTTTTTAGTCCAGGGACGAAGCCTATTGAAATTGGTTATGATCGGTCCATTATTTCACCTAGCCCCCATACAAATGTCCTCCCGGAAAAGGGTTTAACGATCATAAATCCCTTAAATGTAGCAATATTTTAATGAAGTTTGGAACATATAAGTTCTATTTAAGTCTAAATAAGTGTGCCGACTTTTGAAAAGATCGGTCCATAATTAACCATAGCTCCCATAAAAACCCCTTTTCAGAAAATTACTTTAAGGGGCATAAATCCCATTAAAATGTTAGTATCAAGTTAATATTCGATTTATATGAACATAAGTAATAGTGCCAAATTTTGCAAAGATCGGTCCATAATTTACCATAGCTCCCATATAAGGCCCTCTTTCGGGAATCACCCAAAAGTGAATAAATTCATATAAATGTCAGCATCAACGTAATATTCTGTATTCGTATGTTTTATTTTACACTTATGAGTATCGGTCCACATCTGACTCCAAGTCAAGACCCCTCCCCAAATTATAATGTACACAATGGTGTAGGGTATCATATGGTCGGGCTTGACCGACTATATCTTTTTCTCTCGTTTATGAATGAAGTGATTTTTTTCCGCATATGCATATGGCTTCCCAAAACGAAAACTTTCTTGGGAATTTTAATTTCTTTGATACGCGATATTTTTCTGCCACATTCCCTTTAGCATCTGCAACATAGAAATCCTGGCCAGGAAATTGAAAAAAGTTACACTGTACAAACGCTTCATCGTCTATTATACCCTGATCATAATTATGGAAAAATTCGTCTGAAGAACTTTCACGTTATTTTTTCACCTCCAAATTCTTGCTTTGCGTTTCTATTAGGATTTTTTGTACTTTATACGTCTTCAGGCTAGATTTCCTTTCAACTTTTCTAATAAAAATTCAAAGCAGTAAACTTTTTTGGCACTTTTCTTCCAGAGATGAGGGGATTTTCTCTGAAAATCCTTTCAATTTTGTCTGAGTCCTACAGCCTGAAGATACTATTTTTCTTCCACTACCAGGTTTCCATTCAGTGACCTAGACTTCTTTGCATAATATTATGACCCAAGAAACTGTATTTTTTTGACAAACTGCCTTCCTAGCAAGTGTTTAATATGTCCGATATAAGATTTCATGAAAAATTGTTGTGTGTTTTGGTGTTTTTTGTTCAATTTCCATTTTAAGGAAAACTAGTTTCACTATAACCATGAAACCATAGCTAGTGAGCATACCGACAAATGTAAATCAGTTAACAGAATTATTTAATTTTCACCACATCAAAAGTTATAAGCCCAAGAGCATGCACTGATTTTTTCGTGCGCAGTCCTTAGTTATCTTTGAAAAATATGTCAGTTATTATTTTTAATGACAATCATGTTGATTTGTTGTGAGTTTGATCAAAATGAATGACGAAAAAGTAAGTGCTTAAATTGACCAAAGAATTAAAGGTCTGCCGTCAAAATTCTTTAGTTTATATAGGGGCTTCAAAAGGTTAAAAATATCTTATTTTTGTTGCACAGAACAAAGTAAAAATGGGCGAAATTTGTAATATTAATTAATTTTTAATTGATTTTGCTCCAATCATCAAAATGATAATATTAATAACTAGAATAATTGATATTATTATTACTTCTTTTCCTTAAATAGATGCAATGAGCTGAAAATTTTTGAAAATTTATTTAAATTTATTTTATTTCTGTACTTTTATAGACAAATATGAAATTTTTCTTTATATTTTGTTAACAGCTGTCAATTTATTAAAAAACAAAACTGTAAACCAATTAGAAAATTAATTATATTAATAAATCATATAATTAAATTCCAATATAAAGTTAATTAATAATTTTATTAAAAAATTATTTGAAATATTTTTTTCTGTGTGTTTTTCAGTCCCCTTAAAAACAATAACTGTATGCAATGGAGCCTTTAAGTAAATAAAAACGAGAGAAAAAGATATAGTCGGTCAAGCCCGACCATATGATACCCTACACCATTGTGTACATTATAATTCGGGGAGGGGTCTTGACTTGGAGTCAGATGTGGACCGATACTCATAAGTGTAAAATAAAACATACGAATACAGAATATTACGTTGATGCTGACATTTATATGAATTTATTCACTTTTGGGTGATTCCCGAAAGAGGGCCTTATATGGGAGCTATGGTAAATTATGGACCGATCTTTGTAAAATTTGGCACTATCATTTATGTTCATATAAAACTTATTTGTGTCGAATATTAACTTGATACTAATATTTTAATGGGATTTATGCCCGTTAAAGTAATTTTCTGAAAAGGGGTTTATATGGGAGCTATGGTTAATTATGGACCGATCTTTTTAAAAATCGGCACACTTAGTTAGACTTATATAAATCTTTTATGTTCTAAATTTCATTAAAATATTGCTATATTTAAGGGATTTATGATCGTTAAACCCTTTTCCGGGAGGACATTTGTATGGGGGCTAGGTGAAATAATGAACCGATCATAACCAATTTCAATAGGCTTCGTCCCTGGACTAAAAGAAACCTGTGTACCAAATTTCATTAATTTTGATTCAAAATTGCGACCTGTAGTTTGATTACGGACAGACGGACAGACGGACGGACGGACATAGTTAAATCGACTCAGAAAGTGATTCTAAGCCGATTGGTATAAATTAAGGTGGGTCTTAGAGCAATATTTTTGGGTGTTACAAACATCAGCACAAACGCATAATACCCTCCCCACCTATGGTGGTGTAGGGTATAAAAAATCAGAGAACTTGGTCGTTGATTCAAAAAACCGAAATTTTAGAAAAATAATAATAACCGGAGCTTAAGAAAGTAAAAAAATGCGATTACTTGTGAACTAATTTTGTTTGTTCTGCAAAAAAAAAAATCCAAATGCGAATTTTTTGTAGTATTCTTCAGGCTGAAATTTCGGCTATTAAGAGGGCGATGAACTGGCTTAAGTATCACAGGATTTCTAATAAGAATATTAGTGTTGTTATTGATAGCCAATCTGCTATTAAATCCCCGGTTGGTGTCTACTCCACGTCAATACTACTCCATGAATGTCGGGCATCCTTGAACGGGACGACAAGACATTCAAAGATAACACTAATTTGGGGTTCTTAGGGGGAATGATGTTGCTGATTCCTTGGCGTAAGAAGGGACATTTCTTGATGATAGTAATATTGATCGTCTGTGTGGAGTCCCTCTGGCGCTCTGTAAGCTTCGGGTGAAGCAAGTGTTTCTAAATAGGGCTCAAGTGGTTAGGACACTATGACCAAAATTGGACCATAAGAAGACCTTGTTGCTATTGGGTCTTAGTAGGGAACGACTTAGAAATATGATTGATCTGCTGACTGTACACTGTTCTCGATTGGAACTACTGTGGAGTTGTCATGATAGGAGGAAGAGTCGATAACTCATCTTCTACGTGGTTGCCCTGCTATGGAGAACTACAGTCAGTGTATTTTTGGTAGACCGCACTGTGATGATCTTGGGGACCTTTCTGATTATTACGAAATTGAAATAGATTACGTGATAAATGCACGGGGCTGCACGGGCTAGGATATTTTTATTTTTGCCCTCTTCCTCTCTTATTACTCTTTCCCTCTAACTATCCTTTCTTGACTTTTACAATTTTCAATATTTTAGCATAGCACAAAGAAATCTCTATATATAAGTATGTCTTCATCGTTACTGGAGACAGTCTGTATATCCTAACCTTTATAAATGTCTCAAAACTATGAATTTGTTGATACCTATTACGAGACAAAACTCCAAATTTTTTTTAGACGAAATGTTCTAGTCCATTGTCTTTCAATTGCTTGTAGGGAAATGAAATCAATTTAAAAAATTTTATTTTTTTTTTTTACATATTCAGCACTTTAATATGCATCGTTTGAGGGTCTTCCTATGAATTGTTTTCCTACGACATACTCTAATAAATATAAATTTACACTTTACAGTATCTATAGTAAAGGGTATACTAATTTTCAAAAGAAAACAATAATGTTAATTTTATCATATTGATCATGTTGATCATATTATGCTGCTCTTTATATTTCCTACCCTATATACGATATGTTTAGTTGAATGAGTACTTATAGGTTGCTGTGTATATATTGGCATCAATCTATTTTACTATGGAAAAAATACTATGATGCACTATTATACTAACAACAAAACGTAACACAACGTAACAATCATGCTAACGCAGGTACTTAAAACAGTTTAATCATATGAGGAATTAACTTTTTTACTTTAAAACAAAAAGTACGAAACTCTGTGATTACTTTCTAAGCAAACTAGAGGCTTTGGAGCTAAAAATAATAAAATTTTTACTGACCTTCCAAAGTTAAATTCTTTTAAATATTGAAAAAAAAGCTAACAAATTTAATAAACTTGAGGTACTTTTTATACCCTACACCACCAAAGGTGGTTGGGGTATTATGTGTTTGTGCAGAAGTTGTAACGCAGAGAAAAAATCTTCGGACCCCCACCTTAAAGTATACCGTTCGACTCAGAATCACTTTCTGAGTCGATTTAACGATGTCCGTCCGTCCGTCCGTCCGTCCGTCTGGTCGGCTGGCTGGCTGGCTGGCTGGCTGTCCATGTAAAGCTTGTGCGCAAAGTACAGGTCGCAATTTTGAAGATAATTTGATGAAATTTGGTACATATGCTTTTTTCAACACAAGGACGAAGCCTATTGAATTTGGTTATGATCGGCCAATTATTTCACCTAGCCCCCATACAAATGTCCTCCCGGAATAGAGTTTTAACACATAAAGATGCCTTAAAAATATGAAGATTTTAATGAAATTTAGTACAAATAAGTTTTATATCAACAAAAATCCGTGTGCCAAATTTCATGAAGATCGGTCCATAACTGACCATAGCTCCCATATAAATTCCTCTCCCGAAAATAACTAACGTGCATAAATCCCATACAAATGTTAGTATTATGTTAATATTTAACACGAGTAAGTTGTATATACGTAAAAACAAAATTATGTGGATCGAAATGGTGTAGGGTATCATATAGTCGGGCTTGACCGACTATATCTTCTTCTCTCGTTATTATTATTTTTTAAAAATTTTAAGTTTTTCTGAACACAGAAAAAAGTCACCAATTAACAAAAATATATAAAAATAATTCATTCAATTATAAACTTGTTTAAATTTGCACCTCTCACCAAAATGATTATATCAATTACTAAAAACTATAAAAAATACAAAACAGAAAAAAATGTCCAATTAATAAATTAATTAAATCAATCAAGTAGATGATTGAATGAATTAAAAATGTGTATAGGAAAAAAATCATACCAAAATTTATTTTGCATTTTATTTTTTCTTGAACATATTTATTAAATTTTGATGCAAAATTAAACAAATGAGTTAATTGTAAAAAATACGGTAATAATTTTTTCTGTTAACTTTGTTGAAAAGGTACTTAAAATTTTAAATATAAGCAGATTTTCATTATTTCCTTAATTGCTTTTTTAAACAATATACAGTTGGGCAAATTCGAACATTTTTGAATATAACAGCAAATTTTAATCGGCAGCATAGTGTGTGATTTTCGCATTCCGAGTGATCAAAACCTACATTTTTGTAATCAAGAAAGCTATATTGATAAAAATTGGCACAAACCATTTTTTAAACACTAGGCTGGTTTCGTGAAAAAAAAAATGGGAGTGATCGGACAACTGCCACGTCTACTTTTCATATAACTCAATGCAATTTTATGAAGAACGTGAACGCATGGTATTTGTTTTTAAATGATAAACGAAAAGTAATATTACTTCTAAACAAATCCTAATTAATAAAAATGATTAATCTGATATATACGGCTTTTTAAGAGAAACAAAATTGTGGTTGCTACATTTGACTCACTAGTTTTTGGTGGTTATCGTGTACTCCAAATTAATGAATCTGATGATATTAATAACACTGGTCGACAAAAACAAACTTTTTTCGTGCTAAATCTACCCATCAGGTCGAGATTTTTTTCATGTTTTAGAATATTTCACTATAACTCGAGAACGGTTTGCACGATTTATATAAATAATACACCAAAATGTGTGGAATAAAATTGGCTATAAGTCGTTGTATATATATATATATATATACAACATTTTTTAAGTGTCAGAAAAAAAATTTTCGTTTTTCAAGATTCAAGATTTCTCTTTTTTTTACTAAAATTTCTTTTTAGAAGTAAAAACATCAAAAATGTTTCAGTTTATCATCTTTACCTCAAAGCTTGCAAAACTACCAGTAAATAAAGCCACGTATCATAAAAATTGATGCACAACTCTTTAATGCATTCACAGTTAACTTATTGATTTTTTTTTTTTTTTGCATGACTAAAGAGTGCGATCGAAAAGATCTTAACATATATAAAATTCAATAATTTGGAAACGGTTTATGTTAGAGTTTTTATTGTTTTTTATTTAATAGATATTATACTACAGATCATAAAAAAATAAAACTTTTATACTTCTGCTCACTACTTATGAACTCGTAGACCTTTTTTGGTAATCCTTTCATTAAAGATTTGATAGTTGTTTCAGTCACTTTTTTGGAACAGTCTGCCCATCTCCTTTTAAAATGTTTAATATTTTGGGACACCTCTTTTGTTCTCTTCGATTTTCTTTTCACAAAAGTCAAATATCTCCTCACTGGTCTTAGCTACGGACAATTTAGATGATTGACCTCTCTTGGCACAAAAAAGAGCTTTCTTACGTAGGGAAATGATATCAAATCGGGCCAAAGATAAGTGGACACATCGTGCTTTCTTCTCAAGGGAAAAATATTTTCTTTGGAAACATTCTTTGATTTTTCGGTATTTTTAGAGCTCACTGTAACAAATGACTAGCTTCTTTTGCCTAAACTGCTTAATCTTGACACACCACGAATTCTTTAGGAAATTTCGTCATCTTTTCGGTACTTAACTTATCTTCAACATTTGCTCCAGCATCAGCATCATAAAATTTTGTACCTGGAAGCTGCGAAAAATCTGCCAGTACATAAGTTTTGTCGTTTTTTATACAACATGAGTATTTTTGTATGAAATTTGGTTTTAATTTTCGTGCCCTATTCTTGGCTTCCAAATTTTTTGCAGCATTCCAGTCTGGAACTTTTTGGACTTTATATGTTCTTAACTTCGTATTAACTTTATCTTTTCGCACCAAATAGTCAGTGCGCTGAGCTAACCGAACTTCTTTTCTACCAGATGTGTTTGGAGTTCTTTTCAATACGCTTTAAATTTTCTTGGCCTTCCCAATATCATGTGGACCTTTTTCTTCCCAAACCATGTTTTCTATCAATGGTCGAATTCTCCTGATACGGTTTAATAACTTTTTAAACAGTTTGATAGCAGACATTTAATTCTTTGACCAATTATTTGTAGGACCAATTTGAAATTTTTTGAAATTTTTTAATAACTTATAGCACGTACATTCATTCGCCACTCATTTTGATCAAACTCAAAACAAATCAACATGGTTGTCATTAAAAATAATAACTGACATATTTTTCAATGATAACTAGATCAAAAAAAAATTTAAAATATTGCTTCTGAAAAAAGTTATGTGGCTAAACGTGTGTTAAGATTTTTTCGATCGCACTCCTTAATATCACTCCGCCTTTAGGCAGTCGCACTTGCATAACTCGAGAACGGTTTGTCCTATTAAGATAAGTTAAACTCCAATATATAGCGACTTAAATTGTCTTTTAGCTTAATTTACATAATTAGTAGCGAAAAAAATTATATGGTGAAAATTTTGATCCATAACTCTGTTGAGATACCTTGAAGACAATTTTCGTATGCATCTTTTGGTGTATCACATATCAAAATCGTGTAAACAGTTCTTGACGAAAATATTAAGCTAATATGCTTTTTTATGCAATTAAAAAAAGTCGTTTAAAACATTGACTTTTTTCATGAAATCTGCTCTCCTGCATTAGTTTTTGACCGGGTGGGAAGCAGTTTAGTGTCAAATCGTTCTTAATCTATTTTTTGATAAAACATTGTCAATAAATTTAAAAAAGCTCTCGTGACATTTTTTATTATTAATCGATAAAAATTTAACCTTTTTCCAAAATTGACCATTTTCGACCAATGCCTGATGTAGGGTGAAAACATAAATTAATCCAAAATTTCGTTATTACACATTTTTGAAGCCTTATCTTTTGAAATATATAAAGGAAGAATTTTTTTGTTAACGGAATTTTGAGAAAAAAGTGAAAGAATTGTACTATATTTTTGTAAAAAAAATAGCAGTTTTTCATACTGGCTTTGAATATTTTTCACGTCTAGACGAATTGAGATAATGCAAAAATTCTTTCAGCATATTATTTGAAATATATAGCAAATTACAAAGTATTTTTAAAAAATTTTTACCTCATATATCTCTGGACTTATTCCTGAAAAACCAAAGAAAGTCGAGACAAAAAATCAAAAATTCAAAAGTAAATATCTTTTTAACTGTAAGAGATAACTTAGGTAAGTAAGCTTATTTTTTCTTTATCTTGCGAGGCACTTTACAGAACATCACTTGTAGAAGTTAAGATTTTTTTTAAAATTTTACATACTCGAGTTAGTCAAATTTGACACCCTGTAGCTTATCTTGTGTTATCACAGGATGACCTCAAGATGATTTTTCTGAATGCTAAGGTCCTCCTCTGAAACTCTTCCATAAATTTTAATTTCATCCGAGCAGTAGTTTTGGAGATACAGATTTATTACCAAAAAATTTGCGTTTGTCCCCACTGTGCAGCAATTACAAAAGTGCCATTTAGATAACGGGACATTTTAGTTTTTGTCCAATAAAAATTAATATAAAAACCAAAAAATTACAAAAAATGTTGAAGACGAAAAAATTTCCAAGATTTTTTGTTAACAACCTTTATCAAATTATTATTATTTTTTACTACAGATAACAGATCAGTCTTTAAAACAAAAAAAGATTTGTATAAATCTTGTTTAAAATAAAAAAGTTACAACTATTCAAAATTAAACTTCTCAACAAAAAAATATTTTATATTAAATTTATCTTCAACAATAGTCCTGTTCAAGGTCCCGTTACTTAATAACGGTTAACATTTTTTAATATTTTCTTAATTTTTCACTTACTTGGAAGGCTTTTAATGAGAATAACAAAAACAATTTTCAAAACGCGGAAAAAAAAATGAAAATATATGATCCCTTATATTTCGCACCAAAAATTTATTTTTTATATGAAAATCTAAAATTTTAATTAATAAGAAAGTTTTTTCTTCATTAGAAAATGTTTTCATTCCCTTAAAATCTGTCAATTTGAATTAATATGTATGTACGTGTGAGTACAAGTTTTATTGGTTGGTAGTAAATGTAGAGTAGTATTTCGGTACTAAATATAGAGTAAATGCTACGTGCCCCGAGTAACGATTTTCGGCTGAGCTGGTAAATTCATTTAAAAGCAGTCGTTCATTTCTACCACACTCGTACAAACTATAAAATTGACTATAACACTAGATGTTTAAAAGTTTGTTGGCAACTTATTTATAGTTCTGTGTGTGTGTGAGTATTTATAAGTTTACAAATGCATAAGTATGTTGGTATATTGGTAAAGCTAGAACTGAAAATTGGCATGAATTCAATCAATAATTTCAGCTTCAATTGAATCGAATGCGATTTCATTGAGCTGACTTGACTACCTTATCATGTGTATTGTGTTTGCAACAAACATGTTTTTTTTGTATTTCTGTATAGATGTATGTGTGTGCCAAAATGTGTCAGAAACAATTTCGATTTTTTTTTTTCAATCGTTATACTTTTATGTATGAATATGTAACAGAGGACATGTTTTCAATTTTTATGAAAGAAGATTTTTTTTCTTGAAACTATTGGTTAAAGGAAAGTATTGATAGGGAGAGAAAAAAAACTGGGTGTAGTGTTGCGTTGTTGGACGTGAGCTTATTTTAATGAAACGCCTTTATTACAAATTTTGGTTTTGTCTTCTATGGTAAAAATTACAAACATTTTGAGAGTTAAGGTTGTTAGAGTTTATCCATTGATGCCAATAATGATGCAGCTGCCAAATCATGTATTCATCCTTTGGCAATTGCAGTACTTTTTTCTTTGGTGCTATTGGAAATTATAGTAATTTTACATAATAATTATGCATGTATGATATTTTCGCATATATGAGTAAAAAGAGTATGAATTTCCTTGTAAATTAGCATCAACATAGTTAATTATAATGTTGACAGTAATGCTTACAGTATTTTTGAATAATTTATTTAATGTTTTAATGAAATCTACAGCTTTATCTAATATATAGCGCACTAAAAATGGAGGTATTGTTAAAAATAATCATGTTCTTCCTTTTTTTTTTATCTTTGAAAAATTTAATCCAATATCTCAATTTAGAATCTTTAACCAAATAAGAGATTACAAATAAACAAAACTTTTCCAAGAAACTGATAGATTTTCCTAAATAAATTATTTAACAAACCCTTGTTTTTAAGAAAAAAAAAAAAAAAAATCCTTAGTAAAAAGGCAAATGTTTACTTTTTATCTTAAACTGCAAATTATTACTTTTAATCCTCTTAAAAAGAAAATAACCACAAAAATTTCAAATAAATTCATCTTTTTAAACTTTTTACAAATAAAAAAAGACACATTCACACACACACTCTAAATACGTTTACAAACATACACGCACAGTTTTATTTATTATCCTTTAATACATAAAGGATTTATGGTACGAGTTTGTTCTTTCTATAAACATTTCTTGAATTGTCGGTGTTTGTTAGTTTTTTTTTTGTTGGCGTTAGTTCTATGTAGTTTGCCTTAATATTTCCTCTTCCCTAATGGAAAGAAGAAAGTTTTTCAACTATAATTTTTCTATTTCTTTAAATAATTTATCCATAAATCATGCCTAAACAAAAATTTTAGTTTTCTGTTCTTTTTTTTCTGTTTCCTTTATAGCTGTGCGTACACTGCTGCTGCTATTTTTTTTCTATTCTTCAACTGATGTCCTCAACTTTGCACATTAACGAAGATACATTGCACTTCTAGTGGTATAAGTATTCAAGAATTTTTCGTTTTTTGTTTGTTGATGTTGCTGTCATTGTTGTTTTAGTTGTTGTTGGTTAAAGCCATCTATCTGTCATGTTGTGGTTGCATGCTTGGTTTTAGAACTGTATAAGTGTTTGTGTGTGTGCAAATAAGATAGTCTGTGAGGACTGAAATTAAGAAAATTGATGTTTGCAAATTTTTAAAAAATTTTATGTGAATTTCAAATAGATATGAAAGCTTTGGTAAAATTGTAGGTTATGTTTTGTAATAAGCAAGACAACTTAGAATAATTTTGTTCATATTTTCATAAAAAATATTCTTTTAAGAGCATACTTTAGTGACAAAAATGACATATTTTTGCATAAAATGCATAACTTTGGATGTTCTATAAGAAAAAATGTTGCATATTTAGTACCCAACAGATTGTTATTATAACTTGCCATTAGTGAAATTTTCTTACAAACATTTTGTAATATTAAATAAGTACACTGGTCGACAACAAATTTTTTTGATCCTCCAACAAAAAAAAAAAAAAAAAAGAGAGAAGAAGATATAGTGGGTCAAGCCCTACCATATGATACCCTACACCATTTTAATCCACATAATTTTGTTTTTATACAAGTACACAACTTACTTGTGTTAAATATTAACGTAATACTAACATGGGATTTATGCACGTTAAATTGCATGATTTTCGGCAGAGGGGTTTATACTCGTATGGAAGCTATGGTTAGTTATGGACTTATTTGTGCTAAATATTCCTATTTTTAAGGCATCTATGAGTGTTAAAACTCTTTTCCGGGAGGGCATTTGTATAGCGGCTAGGTGAAATAATGGACCGATCATAACCAAATTCAATGTGCTTTGTACCAAATTTCATCAAATTATCTTCAAAATTTCGACCTGTACTTTGCGCACAAGCTTTACATGGACAGCTATCCAGCCAGCCGACCAGACGGACGGACGGACATCGTTAATTCGACTCAGAAAGTGATTCTGAGTCAAACGGTATACTTGAAGGTAGGGGTCCGAAGATTTGTTCCCTGCGTTACAATTTCTGCACAAACACATAATACCCCAACCACCTATGGTGGTGTAGGGTATAACAACGAGATAGAAAGATAAACATCATCATGTATGTGCATCAAAATTCGGGGAGGGTTCATGTATTAGGCCTGTGGCCAATTGTGGATCGATACTTTCACTAAGTGTAAAATAAATAATATGTATACAAATTAGGGTTGCCAGATTCAAATAGTGATCTAACTTGACATTCCTGAAAAAAGAAATTGATTTCCAAAAAAAGAACTTGACAGTCGACTTCCGCCAATAATCTTTTACTTTTTATATGAAACCTATTTAGAAGTAGTAAATACATATTGTTGATATAATAGGAATATAGCTTTTACATTTTCTGTGAAAATAATAGTTTATTTAGTATCATATCCGTTTAGGCCATGAAAAAATATTAAGAATACGGTATTTGATTTTTGCAATTTTAATTTAAAAAAATAAGCTCAGCTTCTTTATATTAAGTAAATACAAGTATTTCAATATCCATTAATATTGTTTTTGAAAATTTATTCACGACATTAAAAAAACGATTACATCGTATGGTAGTTTTCAATTAAGTCAGGAGAAAATAGTAGTCGATGTATAAAATATCGTAATCAATTTGTTCTGTTTAGTGTTTATAAAAACCCGACTTTTCAAAAAACCGGTTTGACGGTTAACCGAAAATTGGGTAAAATTAAAAAACCGGTTTTTCGGTTAACCGTCTACAAAAAAACCGGTTAAACCGGCTAACCGACATTTTAATAATTGCTCTAATTTGAAGCTTAATAAAAATATTTTTGGTTAAAAAAAGGTGTTTTTCTACTTATTGGTTTATCTATGTACCAAATAATAAACAGTGCACTGCAGTGTTCTTAATAAATTGCAATTGGTTTACATTGAAAATGTTTAATACTTTTTTTTAGCCTTTAAACTAGTTTTATTATAATTTATAAAAACAACTTTTTTGGCATCTTTTAGCACAGCTTTTGAAGTTTTATAATGATCTAAAATTATTCTATAAAGTATTTTTTCAGTTTTTTTTTTTTTTCAATTTTCTAGCTTAAAAATAAAATTAAATTATCAAAATTTTACAATAAGGAAGCTTTAGACCTAGGATAATGCACTTTATATTATGATTTATATTCATAATATAAATCATAATATAAAAATATTTGCATAAAAGTGGAAGAATAATTAAAATTTTTTCTGCTAAAAAGAGTTTTGTTTTTAATTTTTAGAATATTGTTAATCATTTAAAAGTACATTAAATGATTAATAATCTTTTAGTTCAACTTTTAAAGTCTTTAATCCTATTCTATATAAAATCTTATTTTCTCTTAAGCTATACATTAGTAGGTGTAATGTTACATATTTTCTTCTTTTGGAAAATTTCATTCGCATGAAATTATAGTTTTTCTAAATGGAATGCTTAATTATCTATCTGATTTATTATACATACAGTTTTAAAGTATATTTAACTTCCCACAAGTCTATCATCTATCGATGAAAAATTTGTTCTGTGGTGTAGGGTATAACAACCAAATATGGTGGTGTTGGATATAAATGTGTGGACTAGATATAATTCGACATGCTAAACACGAATATGTTTTTAGTTTTTTCCCATCAGCTCCAGGTTTTTTATACCCTACACCACCATAGGTGGTTGGGGTATTATGTGTTTGTGCTGATGTTTGTAACGCATAGAATGAGTTATCCAATACCCACTTTAAAGTATACCAATTGACTCAGAATCACTTTTTAAATTGATCTAACGATATCCGTTTGTCCGTCCGTCCGTCCGTCCGTCTGGCTGGACGGCTGGCTGGACGGCTGGGTGTCCATGTAAACGTTGTGCACAAAGTAAAGGTCGGCAGGTGGGACTTTTATGAAACAAGGACGAAGCCTATTGAAATTGGTTATGATCGGTCTATTATTTCACCTACCCCCCAACAAGTGTCTCCCCGGAATAGAGTTTCCACACTTAAAAATGTCTTAATATTAAGGATATTTTAATGAAATTCGGTCCAAAGAAGTTTTGTGCAAATACCAATCTTTGTGCCAAATGTTATTAAAATCGGTCCATGATTGACCATAGCTCCCATATAAACCCCCCTTCCGAAAATTACTTTAACGTGCATAAATCCCATACGAAAGATAGTATCAAGTTAATATTCGACACAAATAAGTTTTATTTAAGTAGAAACAACATTGCCAAAATTTAAGAGAGTCAGTCCATAATTTACCATATATAATGCATAAAATCATCAAGATGTTATTATTAACGCATTACTCTGTACTTGCATGCTTTATTTGAGATTTAGTAAAAGTGTTGGTCTACAGGTCTAATATAAATCCACTTCCCGAATTTTTATGCTCATACGCAATGGTATAGGGTATCATATAGTCGGTCATGACCGACTATATATTCTTCTCTCGTTTTTTTTTTATGGGCGTGTCAAATATTGTTCCCTTAATAAGCCGATTACTCTAGTATTTTTCACCACAACTCTAGAACGGTATGGCCGATTTATAAAAACGATTTACCAAAATATGCGGAATAAAAAAGTTTTTTTTGGAATTTTTTTATGGAATTAAAAGTGCTAAACAAGAATCTGCATTCACATTTTTCTATCACGTATTGATTTTCTTTTATGGACACGCGCATAAAATTCAGATCTGATGGAAAAAAAAAACTGTTTTTGGGGGAGGTTTTTTTTTTTTTGTCGATCAGATGATCATATGATTTCATTGTAAAAAAATAATAAGAATATATAATCCTTGTAAATCCCTACTTAAATAAATTTTTTTGTTCTCGTTTATGTTTTTAAAAGAAATATTAACGCAAATATGTGCAAAGTCAAACTAGAGCCGTTATAGGCAACAGTCTCTCCACAAGCCCTACTTTGTCAATTTTCCAGAATTTTATTTGTAAAACTCTCAAAATGCTAATCTCGGATCGTCTGTTAAAAGCAGGATAGGGCTCGAACGGGAGACGAGTTTGTTTGAGATTGAAAATCGGTTAATAAACAAAAAAGTTATGGGCTAAAAACTATAAACACAGGGTGTCCATTTCATACTTTTCTGCTGATATCTCTTAAACAAAAGCATGTACGACAACGAAATTTTGTATAAATAGTTTGAAGGTCGATATAAACTCGGAAACCAAAAATGGGCGTGGACAGCCCACCTCCAATATAAGATGAAATTGTGTTCAAATAGTTCAAAAAATGGGCGTGGTCCGCCCACCTCCCATATAACGTAAAATTTGAAAAAGTTGATGGTGGGTATCAGTTTTGCCAGTTTAGCCTTTTTAAGGCTAGATCTAGCCTTTTTATTTTGATTTTAGCCTCAAAATTTTCGTTTTAGCTTCTAGCTTTTTTGTTAGCCTTTTTTATTTTTAACATAGCCTTAAAAAGGCTAAAATTTTACAAATTTTATTTTTACAAAATCATCAATTTAATCATTTGTGTATATTAATTCTTACAAAAATATCGAAATTATTTATATCTAATAAATAATTTTAGCCTGCGGCGCTTCATTCTACAAAAATATTACAATTATTTTTTACAAACTTTATTACCCATATAAACTAATTACTTTATATTTACAAATTCACTAAAATATATTTAACAAATACCAAAATCTAATGAGAACAAAAAAATGAATGCTTTTTTAAATAAAAAAAATAGGTTAGCTTTTTTCTGGCATTATTTTTTGCTGCATTTAGCCTTTTTTGACTTTTTTTTAAGTCCAATTTAGCTTCTTTTTTTCTCAAGTCCTCGCGCTTGTTATCTGTTAAAGATGTGTTTTCGAGTTGACAGGTCTTCAGCAGGTCAGATTGGTAGTGGGTGAACGTACAGGTTGGTGACCTCGGGTACTTAATTAAAAAAAAGGACATAGATGTCCTTGTAAATATCTCCAAACGGGCTTAATTTGGGTCATAAAATGGAGAATTACGATTAACAGAAATAATTTAGATACGGAAAAAAATTTTTGCTACCTAAATATGTCTTTTATTTTTGTAGGGATTTTATAACAAAATAATAAATGAATTTTTTGCTTAGAGTCCTCTGGACCGATAGAGATTTGTGCTTCACGAAAACACGTAACCTTTGGTCATGTAAAATTTTATTACAAGTTAAAGAATTATTGTCCGTCGGTCCGTCTGGACATCTGTTTGTCCATTAGTGTCTCCTCGAAAAAAAAAAGAAATGAAAAAAAATTAAAAACAACAAAATTATAATTGCAACTTTTTCGTGAATGTGTCAAATTGGATGAAGGAATAAGATCTAAATGTGGGAATTTTTGAGTTCAAATTTCATAAAAAAAACAATTTGTATGCATTCACAAACGAAATTGTTGTTAAAAAAATCGTAGCACGAATTCAACTTTTCTCATTCCTTATCTCCATGTGTGCATTCCTCTTAAATATGCCTCAACTGTTAAAATGTCTTCATGTATATATGAGTGTTTGAATCTATTCCGTTTTTCTTCTTTTGTTAAAACTATTTGTATTTTTTGGGTGTGACAGTTCTATTCGTTATTTGTTATTTCCATTGTTGTTGTTTTTGTTATCGTTGAAGTTGTTTGTGGAGCATTTCTGCCTGTTGTCGTAGAGTGTGTAAAGTATTTGTCTGAGTCTGACTTTTTGACAAAATTTATTGAGCTTAAGCCTCTTATGCCTAATGAGATATGAATGTGTGTCGTTTTTTTTTTTTTTTTTCGTACACACATTTGCAAATATCCTTTCTTGTGTGGCATTGCTAGTGGTAGTAAAGAATGAATGTTTTTCATGTTTAGATACATACTTTTATTTACCATTTGGCTTAGTTTCATTTCATTTATTAGTTTTATATTTTGGCTAAAAGTTTTATAGATTTTTGTTCCTGTTTTTGTGCACTCTACAATGAAATAGGAGAAAAAGATGTTTGAGCAATATCTAATAGAATTGTTAAGGTTTTCTATATGCTATAGTCCAACAGACAGTCTAAAGAATAATAAAGGTGTTAAATACAGAAATGTAATCTTCAGAACAGGTTCTATCGGAATCCGGAATGATTTTGATTTTTTTGATTTTTATGAAAAAAAAAAAAATTAATATTAATGATTATTTTTGATAATGATTATATTTTTATTTTTTTTATTTTTGATTTTTATTTTTTTGCTCAACTCATAATGATTATTTTTGATTTTTATTTTTTTTTTTTTTTTTTTTTGTTCAACTCATACTCATACAGATTATTTTTGATTTTTACTTTTTTTGCTCACAATATAAAACTTAACATGAGAAATGAAACTATTACGCAATTTTTAATAAAAAATATTTCTCATCGTAAAGTAGATTTATTTACTAAAAGGCAAGTGTGATGATGATATTTTTCATCAGATTTTTTAAAAAATATCCAATTTTTTTTTTTTTTTATAAAAATCTAATTTTTTTCTAAAATTTTATTTTTTTTATTAAAAATCAAGTTTTTAATTAAAAATGAAATGATTTGCAATAAATCAAATTTTTTACTTAAAGAAAATTTTTTAATAGATAAAAGTTTAATTTCTCATGTTAAGTTTTATATTGTGAGCAAAAAAAAAAAAAAAAGAAAAAAATAAAAATAAAAAAATAATGATTATTTGTTGATTTTTATTTTAAAACTCATAATCATTACGGTCCCTGGAAAATATCACGAATTAAAGTTCTTCGAAAGCAAAAGGTAACAAAAAGGTAACAAATTATTAATCACCCAGCAAAAAACGATCAAGAACTTCCCAAAAAGAACTTTTTCACCACTTTAAAAGTAGAACAAAGTGAATATTTTAAAATTTTTTGGAAGTTCTTAATAATTACTTCCAAAAAAGTGAAAATAAATGAAATTTTAGCTGGAAAAAAAGGTTAATAATTTTTTAATAAAATTAAAATTTTATAAATTTTAATGCATTTTTATTATCTTTTAATAAGTCTAAAACTGAATTTTTGTAAAAAAATTTCATAAACATAGTTTTAAAGGAAGTACTTCAAAAGAAATGAATAAGAAGCATAAAAGAAGAACATCCTACCAATGACAACCATGGGTTAAAAAAAGAACTTCTGCAGCTCTTTTACACCAGTAAGTACTTCCTTCCAATGCCAACACAATGTTAAATTCATGACTTTTTCAGCTCTTTTTCAGTTCCTTTTTTGCTGAGCAGTAGTATGCTTTGAATACGATTTGTACTTAAATTGTATTCCTAAACATTATTTTCTTATTTGGCCAAAAAATTTGTTTACTAAAAGGATTACAACTGAAAAGTGACAAATATTTTTTTCATATCAAAAAATGAAATGAAATGTATAAATACATATGTATTTTTTTTTTTTTTTTTTTTTTCATATTTGTTTATTATTTATTAAAGAAATAAAAATATTTCTTAATACGAATTATATTTTAGCAACAAAAGATTAAAAGTTTTCCTATCATAAACCAATGATGTTACCGTTATTTTTTTTCTTAATTTATAAAGTTACAAAAACAGACTTTCAAATAAAATTTTCTCTTACTTTTTAAAAATTTAACTTTAACAAAATTTACTTCTTATTAAAATTACTATAATTAAAATATTCAATATTTTTCAACGTTAATAACTTTTTAATTTTTATTACACTCATCCAACTCCTCTACGATCAATATTAATCATGATTTAATAACATTTAATGGGCTCATTTTCTGAAATTTTATGCATCCAATTTAATATAATTTTTTTATTTTTTTCGAAAATAATTAACGAATGTAGGTAAATGTGATTAATGAAAATGCAGCAATTACCGTAGAATATTAAAGATAAAATATTTAAATAAATAAAAAAATGCAAATTATATGGCAAACATAATAATAAACATAATGCTGGGCAACAACAACAGCAATAATAAAAAAATGGTATTAAAATACCTGCCACTTGCAGCTTATATTATACTATTTATGTATTGAACAAACATTGGAGTAAGACTTTTTAACTCAATCGTTGGATAATGACACAAATGACATTAAAGAAAAAAATTGTAAAATAAATATTATTGATCGTGTGCATATGAATTGTTGTCAGGTGTATTATTTTATGTATTTTATTATTGTTCAGTAAACTGCAATTTTTTAAATTGAATTTATTTAAGTATGTATTTTAACTTTTATAAAAGAATAATGAGAAATGCATACCTGTGAATATTAGTTTGGTACAAAAAATATATATTGGAATTTAATAAAAACTTTGAGCACTTTTTAAAAACAATAGTCCTTAAAAAATAAATAAAAAATAAAGAACTTTTTTTCAATAAAAGTAATAAATTCTATAAATATAATTTAAAAAGTTTGAAAATAAAATTTCCGACAAAATCAAAAATAAAATTGATTTTTCAAAAAAGTTTAAATTATTACAAGCAGATATCAGTTAACAAAATTACAAAATTTTAACAAAAAATATTAACTAAAACTAATTAATATTATATAAAAGTGGAAAAGGTGTAAGGAATAAAAAAAAAAAAATCGAAATTGTTAACCCATTTCTTACCACTACCCGATCCCGCTAAGATAAATTAATAAAATTAGGTATGGGGTCTATTTTAATGATTGAGATCATAAAATCGAAAGATTTGTGATGCTAGTTATTTTAGTTTCCGAGATATCGGGTGTTGCGAAAACGCATCAATGGTCAATTAGGGCTATGTTGTTTCGCTCATATTAGAAGTAGACGTTTAAACAAATTGTATGGCAAAATGAGTTTTATTTGTCATTTAAATTTAGATTTGTGATTATTTTAAAAATTGTATGTTAAATATGTTAAGTGTGAACAAAAAAACTGGAGGTGGACCATTCCAATTCAAATTTAAGGCAACTAAATAATGACGTAAAAACGTTAAATAACTTACGGTGTAAGACTAAATAATTTCATATAATGTATAAAATAGATTATATATATAATAAAATAAGTTACACGTTAAAGCATTTTTCATGTAATGTACATTGCATTCGATTATCAGTTTGCACATCATTCGATTAGGATTTCAATACGGTGGTCAGGAAAGCATTTTGGCCCTTCCTACAGGCTGCTTAACCACGTTGTGCTTCAAACAAAAATGTTACGTAAATCGACTCTGTTATTCTTGCAGAATATTCCCGAATTTGTAAAATCGTAAATCCTGGTAAATGCAGTGGCTCATAATATGATGCATTCCAATTGAAATAGGATTTGAAAATGTTGGGTAATGTACCAATTTTCAAATGGCTAAGAAAAAAATTTGTTTGCTTTCATTTATCCGTGCACATATATTCACAGATTTTTTTATTTTACCTGAATATCCTTTCAGATTTTATTTTGTTTATATTTCGATATTCATTTAATCTCATTTAATTGAAACCCCAAAATGAACTAGCACTTTTAGTAGAGAGCATAGCCTTTTATAGAAAAAGGCTGTTTCGAAAATTATGAAATTTTACCTATTGACATTGCTTTTTAAAATTTTTTTAATACATTGAATAAAAAAATGTGTAAAAATAAAAATTTTATGTTCTTCTCTAGCAAATTTTATTACCTTTGAAGAAAATTTATTATCCCTTTTTTAAGACAATTGAAAAAATTTAGCACTAAATTACATAATTTTATTGGTTTCATTCATTAGTTTTCGACATTTTTTAGGTAACTACTTGAATTTTTGTGATCATATTCAATATAATAGCATCCTTCACAAAATATACTTCATATTCAGGTAGCGTCGATCATTTGGAAATTCTTTTTCTTACATTTGTTCTCAATGAGTGTAAAAATTATAACCACTTGTAATTTGCTGAAAATTGAATATTTTTTTACTACATAAGTCATAAATAATATAGAATACAACATTTATAAGGCTAGAGTAAAAAAATTCTATTGCACATGAAGTCTTAATTAAAAAAATTTTATAATATTACATCTATAAAGGTTTTCTTAATTATTTTGCATAATTTTAACATACTATATTACCTTAAAAATTTCCATATTTTCAGTGTGCCACCTTGCGTAATGTAGTTAAAATACACTATCCCTAATTGACCATTGATGCGTTTTCGCAACACCAATTTTTGGGAGCTTGGTGTTTCTATCTCCCTAAATTATTTGTCAACAAGTGAATAGTTTTATATTTTTTTGTATCTTGGCTATCGTTTGTAAGGTTATTCAAGATATTTTGTAAAATTTTTCGAATGAATTTTTAAATTTTAAAAAAGGTCTATTTTATAGACCTATTTTTGATCCGCTCTACCGGGGGTAAAAATTCCTCGGAATTAATTTTTTTCCCTCAATTTATTTAGTTAACACTCCAAGCTAAACGTACATATATAAAGTATTATCATTAATTTTAAACTAAATTAGTTACGGTATAGGTAAAGTTACTGATGCGAAAACGCAACAGTGGTTGGAAATGGGTTAAAACCCTAGTTTAAGTGTGTTTGGTGTTAAGAACTTTTGAGTTGGTATTAAGAACTTTTGAGTTGCTATACTTATTGTTTGCTCTCCAAATCCTATAAAAAACTGATTCTGTATTTCGGCCAGGGAGCGCATTTACGACGATTTTTTTATTTTGAAAGGTTTACGAATTACCGGTTAACCGGTTTTTTCTGAATTTCAAAAAGTGCAACCGGTTTTTTTTAAATACCAACTATTCGAACTATTCGAAAACTGGATGACCCTAATTAAAATATAAAGATTTTTTGTATTTTTCCTCTGTGTACTGCTTTAAAACAATGTTGATTGTGCCCTAATGTGATTTATTGATTGATTTCATAATAAAATAAAAAACAACAATAAAAATACACTGTTAAAATATAATTAAAAATTCTCAACTTTTTAAAAAAATATTTTTTGTTTATCTTTAAAGATACTTTATGGATTATATGCACAATTATGTTAAATCGTATCCTATTTTTCTCCAAGTATAGTTCTGCTCATAGTTTACATTTATATTTGTAAATACATACCGCGTAATGATAATACGAGTAATGAAAAATAATTTAACTTATTGGATTTTAATGAGATTACATCTGTGATACATGTCAGACAATTACAATGGTGGAAAGTAAATGTTGTGCGTTAAAGTATTTTTTTATTACAATTGCAATATGTAATCGTAATATTAATGTGATTTCAGAATTAAAGACTCAAAGAAATTTTCTTGGGGTATTAAAAAAAATACGGACTTGGAGTATATTGCAGAAGATTATATTTGTTTATTTAGTTATCACACACCTTTACTCAAATAATAGTATATCCATATAAATTTTAATTTTTTTTGTAAATTTTAACTTAAATTTACCCTAGAACTTATTTATTAACATAAAATATTTTTATAGTATTTCACAAATAGAATTAAAAAATATTGAATAAGGTATTAATTTCATAAATTCTGAACAAATAACTGTAATTAAATTTAACCTTTGAATCCAAGGAGCGTATGCTTAATGATATAAAAATTAATATTAAGTATACGTCACATTTAAGGCATATGTACATATTTTTTGAAATTCTTTACTAAAACCTTTAAATTTTCTTATTTATTTCTATAGCAGAAATCAATATTTTAAATCATTTTTTTTTTTTTTTTTCGAAATAATACATCAATTTATAAAGATTTAGTTTTTCTTCTTATTATTGTATGAACATCTAATATTACTTGATTATTTGTTCAATTTTCATCCACAAAATTGACAAAATTTTCTTTTAGAGCAAAACATGACCAAATAATTCAACAAATAAAACTAAAGGAAACAAAATAATATAAAAGAAAGAAAACCAAACCTTTGCTCTTTGGCCCTAATCACGTTTTCAAAGATTTTGTTTAAATCTATTCAATAATAAATAAAAAAAAAAAGAAGAAAATAGAAATAAATAAAATAAAAGAATGTCCTTTTTTCCATTATTTTCTATCGGCTGTTGTTGCCGTTGTCGCCAACATCATCATCGACAACAATAGGATGGGAAAATTTTAGCAGGTTGTTTTTTTATTTCATTTTTTTGGTTTTGTACTTTTAAATGAATTACTAAAAAAGAAGAAAACAAATAATAAAATACAAACATATAGTGTATATTTTACTGTCCCCGAGGATTTCAGTTAGAGTGCCAACGGTAAATGCTCAATATGGCCCGAAATGAATAAATGAAAAAAAAAAGAATCATAGAAAAACAAAATCATAATAAAATATTTCATATTGTTTGGAAAATAAAACTTAAGGAAATGAAAAATATAAATTCGATGAAAAAATGAAACATAAAAAGTTTGTATTACCTAAAATGATTTTAGTTCGAATTTTCATTAATTTTCTAGATAAAATTAATCAATAAGTGTTGAATTATCTAATATTTTTTGATGAATAAAGGTACAGATAAGGATAAACTTAATATCAGAACTATAAACGTTTGAAAGGGGTACTTGTATTGAAATTAGAAAAATTTTAAATAACAAGCAATGTTGCCAGATTTAGCCTTTTTATTTTGCTTTTAGCCTCAAAATTTCTGTTTCAGCTTCTAGATTTTTTCTTAGCCTTTTTTGATTCCTTAAAAGGCTAAAATTTTTAGTATTTCAACAAAGAAGAAAATAATTTCTTATTTGTTTTTACTAATTTTATTTTTTATAGAATCATCCATTTGAGCTATTTTGGCTATTAATTCGCACAAAAAATGAGATTGATTATATTTAAATAATCTCCAAATCAAATATATTTTAACTCATTTTATGGACTTACATAAACAATTCTTATCATTATTTTTTAATAAATTTCATAAACCATAGAAACTCTCTATTAATACAATTTAAACATATAATTACAAAGGCGAAAAATCACCCAAAAATATTTAAAGGAACTATAATTCAAAAATGACTAAACGTTAGAGAATTTTCCATATGAAATAAGCACATCTCAAATTTGAATGGGAGTTTTATGGGCGATTTTTAACTAGATAATTTTGTTTGGTAGTCGTCCAATGCTCTATTTATAAATTTATTCCAATATCAATTTATTACAAATAATAATAGTAATAATAATGATAATAATAAGTTTTAAAATATAATATGGTAGCTTTTTTCTAACTTTTTTTAAAGCCCAATTTAGTAAATTTTTTTCTCACCTCCTGGCCACACTGATAACAAGTATTAAAATTTTGGACGATTTAAGGTCTGTTATTTAATTTACTATGTCGCCGAATAAATGGAATATTTAAAATACGAAAAAGTTAAAATATGTTTTTTTCCTAACAAAATTTCTTAAAAATCAATACTTTTTATCCGATTATAAGTTTATTAGACTGTCCCGTAGACAAACATTTTGTAGGAAGACCCCTCAAACGATGCATAAAATTTTATCTAATATGGGAAAAATATTAAAAAGAAATTTAAAAATTATCATCAGTTCCCTACCACCGATTGAAAGTCAGGAGTCTAGAATATTTCGTTCAAAAAATAGTATTGAGATTTGTCTTGAAATTGGTATCAAAAAATTCGTAATTATAATTCGCAGTTATAAAAAAAAAAAAAATAATTTAAAAAATGTTCGCAAAAATGTTAGTCCATAAATTGTCATTTTACTACATCATACAAAAAAAAAAATGTCGACATTTTTCTTCAAAAATGGATAAAAGTTTTATAATTTTTTTCCCTTTACGGTTAAGATATTAAAAATTTGCATTGTGGTATGATAACATTGGCCAAAAAAAAAAAAAAAACTGGAACTAGATGGAATTCCGCATGCTAAACTGGAATCTGCTTTCAGTTTTCTTCCATTAGGTTGAGAATTTTTTTATGGGCATGTCTAATATTGCTCCCTAAATAAGCCGATTACTCGAGCATACTACAACTCGATAACGGTATGCACGATTTATATAAATAATACACCATACAGTACAAATATGTGTAATAAAATTGGCTTTAAGTCGTTTAATTTTTATCCGCTCAATAGTTTTGTAGATATTTCGAAATAAGTGTCCGAAAAAATTTTTTCATGCTAAATTCAAGATTTCTTTTTTCACTAAAACTTCTTTTTAAGAGTGAAAACATCAAAAATGTTTCAGTTTATCATCTTTATCTCAAAGCTGGTAAAACTGCGAGTAAATAAAGCCACGTATCATAAAAATTGATGCACAAATCTTGATTGGATTCACAGTTAAGTTAGGATACACATGCATACCTACAGTTAAGTGGAAATACACTAGTCGGCAAATTTTTTTTTTTTTTTTTAACGGAATTTAATATGCTAAATAAAAATCAGCTATTACATTTTTTTATCACGTATTGATGTTTTTTTATGGGCATGAATACTATGACCTCGCCTTTAGGCAGTCACACTTGTATAACTCGAGAACTGTTTGTCCAATTAAGATAAACTCAAATATATAGTGATCTTAATTGTCTTTGAGCTGAATTTACATAATTTGTTTATCCAGTTAATATTTCCGTAGTTATTCGGCAATTAGTAGCGAAAAATTATTATTATTATTATATTTTTTTTTTTTTTTGAAAAATTGTCAAAATATTGATCCATAACTCTGAAATTCTTGAGCGAATAAAAAATATTGTTGACATACCTCGAAGACAATTTTCGTATGCATCTTTTAGTGTATCATTTATCAAAGTCGCGTAAACGGTTCTTGAGTTATAGCCTAAATTTTGACAAACCATTCTCGAATTTTATAGTGTGACCGCTGAATAAGGTGATGATATTAGTCATGTACCTAAAAAAAAATCAGTACGTGATAGAAAAAAAGTGAATGCAGATTCTTTTTTAACTCGTCAAAATCCACTTAGTCCACCTATTTTTGTTTAAAGAAAAAATAAATATTTTTTTTGGCCACTAAAACATTTTTGATGTTTTCATTTACTAAAAGAAATTTTAGTAACAAAAAAATCTAAAATTTAGCATGAAAATGAATTTTTTTTAGCACTTATTTCAAAATAAGTGCCCAAAAAAAATAATTACAAAAAAATTAAGCACATAAAAAAATTAAGTTTGGGATTTTTGAAGATATTGACATATTATTTATGTCAATCGTACACACCGAATATGTCCGAAATGCATACTGAAAAAATTTATATTTTTTTCAGTATGCATTTCGGACATATTTTTATAAATTTATAAATTTATATTTTTTCAATATGGTACTAGCAGTGATTCTACCCGCCCATTTTTAGTGGGAATGTTCATGGCCTTATCTACTAACAGAATATATACATAATTTCAGATTAACATCTCCAAAACTGTGCGATTATAACAAATTTTAGTAATATTTTTTTCTTTGTAAAAAAACCATTCGTATCAAATTTCATAAAATTTTTCTTCATTTTGCAGGTCTAAAATTATCAATCAAACATTTCAAAGTGGTTTAAAATCGAAATTCGCAAAAATTAGAAAAATTTTAAAATAGAATATATACTTAAATATACATTCTGATCTTTAAAGTGTATGTAAATGCTATGGATATTTATGTTACTTTATATTTTCAAAGTTTTTGAAACTTAAAAAATCATAGTAAATAAAATAAATTGATAAATTGTGAATTTTACCACTTTTTTTCATTTATTCTTAACAAAACTTGCCATCATAAATAGCAAAAAATTTATTTCTATTATAATATCAGATAATATTTTCTGACCCTAATGTGAATCATATAAAAATAAAAAAATTATTAATTTAAAAGTATAAAATTTTCTTTCACTTTGGACTTCAATAAGGACTACACAGAGAAAACAGATTCATTATGACAACCGAATTTTTAGCCAATCGAATTTGTTCGGTTCCAGCAACTAACATACAATTCGATTATAATTACTGAATATTTTCGGTACTTGCAACTCTATTTAAAATCTTTTCAGTAAAGAGTATAAAATAAAAAACCCCTATTGTGAATTAACATTCAAATATAAAAAATTATTTGACTTTTTATTTCAATAATATTTATCTTTAATATGTATTATATGTACATAGATATAATAGAAATAAAGAATTTCAAATTTTCAAATACGTATTACATACAAACTTGAATTAGTTGATGATTCCATTAGGATTATCTTCAAAACATTTTAAAGAATGGCCACAGATAACCCGAGAACATTGTTTACATGGAAAAGAGTACATCTATATTTCTGCAAACCGAATATATTCCCCGTTAAACAGATACTGGTAAACGATGGATAATGGCGTCCTATGTAAAAACATAAAAGGTTATTGAAAATTCGGAAGAAATTATGGGAAAATGCTTACCAATTTATTGATTAACTGATTTTGAAAATGTTGTTTGCCATTAATTTGGTATTGGACTGTCTAACATTTAACTTTTGGAAATAAAAACAGGCTACTGTCTGTTTCTTTTCTTAGAAATTCGGTGGACATTACGACGTAGTAATTATTTCCTTTCAGGCTTAATTCTTGTATAAATTTTTTTATTTTTAATAATTTCATACACAAAATTTTTTAAATAGAAATAAATTTATTTTAACATAAGAAAAAAAATGTCAAAGATATTTCTGGTTTCTTTCGGTTGAAAACACCGAATTATAATTTTTGTTATTTTATCGTCACAATTATTGATAACTGCGACTGAATATTTAATTCAAGTTTGAATGTTTTTCACACAAACAATATTTTGATTGTAACAACAGATTTTTAGTTTTCGAATTTTCATATAATTTAGTAATTCCAGCCAAATTAGATATGTGTACTACAACCTTCTCATATTAACTCATATGACCATTATTATTATAAAAACAATCGTTACTTGGTTATAATCACTATTTTACATCAATAATTATTAAGAATCAGTTCTTTTCAAACATTTTTAATAACTACAGTACAATTTAGGTGTATTGAAACAAAATTTAGTAATTGTAATGCTTTTCCAACCATTATTTTTTCTGTGTGTACGATTAGCGTTGACGAAAAATGTTGTGAACAAACATTATGTAGGAAAATGTCCTCTTTAAAGTTATATAGAAATTTTATTTTAAAACGCATTTTTTTTTAATTTTGATTTATTGCCAAAGGTCTCCATATACAGTAAAAGCTCCCTTAACGGACAGCTCCCGTAGGCGGATATCTCCGGTAGGCGGACAATTTTTTAGGTCCCATGGTTTAGGTGGCATTTTTAGAATAAATTAATCTACGCTAGGCGGACGCTCTCTTGGGCGTTCGCGGACACCTGTTTTTAGAGAAAACATCTCTCGTAGGTGGCAAAAATCATAAACCGTAAAAGAAATATACCAAATATTTTATAGTAAGATGCTACTTATTATCATTTTTGTCCGTGTTTGCATTCATATTTCATCTTTACTTACATTTTTTGAAGTTAAATTGTTTAATATTAGTTTTTTACTTAACTTTTTGCTGGTTTTGAGCAAAATCTAGTTTTTTAATTTAACTTTAACTTTTACACTTGATTAAAAATTCTTCATACTAGAAAAGAGAAAATAAAAACTTGATCCCTAAAAACAGATGTTATCTATGTCTTGAAGACAGTCTCGATGATGGGTCCATGATTTGTCGTAGAACAAAATGGCGGCAGATTCCTACAAATCTTGACAACTTTTTTGAACAAAGGGAACATAGAAATTCTGCACAACAAGCAGAACCACATTGTTGTGCTTAAGATTGAGGCCATGCCACCAACATCATTTTCCCAAGTTAATCCTGTCGTTTTTAAATGGAGTAACATGCCAACATATGTAGATGAATTTGTTGTCAAACGTGTCCTCAACATGTTTTTTATTTTGAAAATTTCATGGAAAAATCGCTAATAAAAATGCTGTTGAAAGACGTCTGACCCTTAACCAGTTAAGAGCTGATTTTTTTCGCGTACGAAAAGTTACTAAATTTAGAAAGTAATTTTAGGAAAATGAAATGAAAACGGAGAGAAGCGAACTGTAGCTATAAATTTCCTAATCATAATTTATTGCTAATAATGTTAAACGATGAGGCGATGTCTTAAATGGAACAAATTTTTCGACTATTTCGTCTATGAAGTTAATGTTACGACCTTTTGACTTTTGTCAATATTGATATAATTTTTGAAGATATGAGCATGAAATTTTTTGCATAAATGTAGTTTGCGTTAGTACATTATAATCCAATAATTAAAACCAACATTAGTTTTTAAGTGGTTACTGCCTTTTGCATTTTAGTATACGATACATATGTATAAATAAGAATATGTATATCTATAAGTTAATTCATTACAATCAATCTTGGATGTTGAAATAAAAAGATATAGTATTGAATTACACCTTGTAAAAAAAAAAAAAATATGTACCATATCCCATAGACGGACATCTCCCGATAACGGACAAAATCAGCGTAACGATCGTTGTCCGCCTATTGGAGCTTTCACTGTAGTTGCCCTTATGTGCAATGTAAATAAATTTACGTTTTTAAGAACTTCCATGGAATAAGTGGGAAATGTAAGGGAACCATTATCATTATCAGCATTACCGTTGAGAATTTTTAAAAAGTCTCCCAAAAAGGGAATTTCAAAATAAAAAGTCACCAAAAAAGTTGCCAACAGCTTCAAGACCTAATTCTGTTACTAACAAAATAATTTATTTATAATTATTTTACAAAAATTTTTATTATTGCAAATTAATTACACTTCTGTATTTTTGTACGAGGTCTTCAATCGTACTCTAATCTTTTAAACCAATTTAGGACTGAACGTATGGATCCACAAGTATTGACTTGACTCTGTTGGACCATTTTTTATTATTGATAATTTAGTAAAAAAACACGTTCCCCTGAAGAATTGCTATGAGGAATGTAAAAATATAAATTAGGATATAAGTATTCTTTTTTATTTTTTCATTCCAGTCCAAAAAGATTCGGCATATGATGATATAAATAGCTATTCATAAACTTTATTATTATTTTTAGTTACTAACAGTTTCAGTCCATTTATAATTATTCCGCGATTCTTTATATTACTATACTGTAAAACAATCTCTAAATATTTTTTTTCTTTTGTTTAAATTAATATATAATGGGTCGATATATTACAAACAACTTAGTTTCCTGTCATTTAGCTCATAGTATTAAAAAGTCGCAATTTAAAAAAGGGGCCAAAAAAGTGGCCAGGTGGTTGAAAAAGGGGCATTTGGTGCATTTGGTAACACTGAACATTATTTCCTTTGCGTTCACACAAACCTAGAAAATATTCCGAAACTACCTTCGATATATTTCCCTGTAATTGTCAAAAAATTAAAGTTGAGCAATAAAAAGCTATAAAACTTGTTAATAAAATGTATCGCAAAAAAAAACAAATATATATATCATTTACAGCTAAACTAATAAAAATAAAGTTTTCCTAAAGTATTTAGTTTTTATATCTGAGAGCTGGAATAAAACTCAATAAAAAATTTGTTTTTATTCTCTTAACTGCACTTTTTTAGCAATCAAATAAATCCTTTTTTTAATGATGAACACAAAGAGATAGTATAAAAAAACAAGTTAGCAAGACTAAGCCGGCAGATAAGAACATTAAAAGCAATTGAGGTTTTAAGTTAAGGAAGATAATCATAATATTACCCTACACCACCATAGGTGGTTGGGGTATTATGCGTTTGTGCTGATATTTGTAACGCACAGAATAAATTATCGGACCCCCATCTTAAAGTATACTGTGATTCTGAGTCGATTTAACGATATCCGTCCGTCTGGCAGGCTGTCTGTCCATGTAACCTTGTGAACAAAGTACAGGTCGCAATTTTAAAGATATCTTGATGAAATTTGGCATGAACACATATTTTGACACAAGGACGAAGCCTGTTAGAACTGGTTATGATGGGTCCATTATTTCACCTAGAACCCATACAAATGCCCTCCCGGAATAGGGGTTTAGTGGTCATAAATGCCTTATATATAGCAATATTTTAATGAAATTAGGTACAAGAAAGTTTTTTGTAAGTGTTAATCTTAGGGCCAAATTTCATTAAGATCGGCCAATAATTGACCATAGCTCCCATATAAATCTCTCTTCAGGAAATTACATTATCGTGCATAAATCTCATACGAATGATAGTATCAAGTTAATATTCGACACAAATAAGTTTTATATAAATAGAAACAACATTGGCAAACTTTATGAGAATCGGTCCATAATTTACCATAGCTCCCTTATAAACGCACTTCCGGGAATCGCCCTAAAGTGCATAAAAACATATAGATGTTAGTATCAATGCATTATTTTGTATTTGTACACAGAAAAAAATATTTCAAATAATTTTTTAATAAAATTATTAATTAACTTTATATTGGAATTTAGTTATATGATTTATTAATATAATTAATTTTCTAGTTGGTTTGCAGTTTTGTTTTTTAATAAATTTACAGCTGTTAATAAAATATAAAGAAAAATTAAATATTTGTCAATAAAAGTACAGAAATAAAATAAATTTAAGTAAATTTTCAAAAATTTTCAGCTCATTGCTGAAGGAAATGAAGTAATAATGAAACCAATTATTCTAGTTATTAATATTATCATTTTGATGATTGGAGCAAAATCAATTAAAAATTAATTAATATTACAAATTTCGTAATTGAAGTCCATTTTTACTTTTTTCAGTGTATATTTTATTTTACATTTAGTAAAAGAGTTTGTCTACAACTGGATACAGTTCTAATTTTTGGCTCATATGCAATGGTGTAGGGTTTCATAGGGTCGGTCTTTTGTTACTCAAACAAATTAAAAACTTTACTGTAGATCGAAAAAAATTGGACTATATGCATATAAGACATCCCTCATAATTATAAACAAGAGTAATGTTTATCATAAAATTATTTTTAAGTTTTAGTGTAAAGTACATTACAAAACATTTTCTTTGAGTTAGCTAGTTACAAAAAGAGAGAGAGAGAAAAAAGTATAAATAAATATATAAAACTATTTAATTTGATTTAGTTTAATTCGTTTAAATTTGTAGTATTTGCTCAAGTAAATACGTTTTGTAGATATTTTTTAAATCAAACTTATTTGTTATTTTTTTATTTTTTACAAAAAAGTATTCAATAAAAAAATATATGGTGCATTTTTTTCATGACAGAGCAAAACAGACAATATCTAGCAACAAAAAAAGCGATATTTGAGAACTTGTTCTGACCAAGGAGGAAAATAAAAAACAAGAAATTTAAAAAGAAAACGATAATAAAGGCGCGGATGTTGGCGGTGCTACTGATGATGATGATGTTGTCATTGACGATGAGGACACTGTTGATGAAGCAACCGGATGTACGTGAGCTGTTCTTTTCTATTTATTTTTATATTTTATTTTTTTTTTTTTGTAAGTGTAAATATATGTATGTTTTTGTGGTAGTTGTCATCGTTGTTTGTGGTGTCGTCGCATTAAACTAAGCTTCAATTGATGCAATCAGTACAATGTCATGTAGTAGTTGTGTTTCTTTTTTTCTCGTTATCATTGTAGTGAATTGCAGTAAATATTACTTGTTGTGTTACATGGGTTTCATTTCAATCAGGAAGAAACTTTGCACTGAAAATAAGAAAATAAAAAAAAATTGAAACATCGATAAAGAAATAAATTCCCATTGGTATGATTTACAAATGTATCTTTATACTTTGCACATGTACTTAATTTCATGTATTTGTATGGATTTCTGATATCATTTCCTACCATTTGTTGTGTTATTTTATAAGTTTTGCTGTAGGTCGAGAGAAAATAAGGAATATATTGTATCGTGTATATACTTCGTGATGGTATAGGAAACTTGTAGGAAATTTTTTGAGGTAGTTGCATTCGAAATTTTAATTTAAATTTGGAACGTATTTTATTAAATTTGTTTGTTTATAATTACAATACTTGTGATTTATTTATTTATAAATTTTTATTTTTATTAAGATTTCAAAAAAGGACTGATTTGTTGAAATTGGCCAGTTACGATGGATATATGCTTAAGTTATATTCCTGAATTGCTATTTAATAAATCCTTCTGTAGTTTTTTTGTTAATAAAAAATATAATAAGGATATATTTTTACACTAACAGCCTTTTCATACTGACAACAGATAACGAATGCAACAGGCCTTTTTTATACCCATCATCAAAAAGATGGGGGTATATTGATTTTGTCATTCCGTGTGTAACATGTCGAAATGAATCATTTAAAAATAAGATTCTGAGTCGATCTAGCTATGTCCGTCCGTTTGTTAAAAGCAGGATAGGGCTCGATACTTTCGAACTTTTATGATTTAAAAAAAAAAAAAATTCTTGAAATTTTGTATAAAATTTTATTTTTTCTCAAAAGATGGGCTTAATATATCCATAACTGTTGACCGTATTAAAAAGTAATGTAAGAACGACATGAAAATAAATTTAATTGAAATTTACTTATGTTTTTCTGAATAAAATCAGATTAGTCGTTTTCGAGAAAAGCTTCAATATATAGTGCAACCTCCATAATTTTACAAATCAGGACATATCGGGAGAACTAGAGTCAATTCAAAAAAAGAGGATTAGAGGCTTAGTACATATTAATATCGTGTATCCGAATTGACTGAAAAACTCCATGCCGCATTTTTTCCCATGTTGTAACTCTGTGTAATTAATTTAACTAAAAATTTTTCAAATGTGCACCTCTCACTAAAATTATTATATTAATTAAAAAATTAAAAAATAAAAAATTTTAAATTAAAATATTTATTAAATTAATCAAGTAGATGCTTAAATGAATTCAAAATTTAAATGAGAAAAACATTTTATGTGAATTTTGTTTTAGTTTTTCTTGAATATATTAATTTATTTTTGATGTAAAGTTAAACAACTCTGTTAATTAATAAGGAGTGAAATCGAAAAAATCTTAACATATATAAAATTCAATAATTTGGAAACGGTTGATCTCAGACTTTAAATTTTTTTATTTAATTGATATTATATTACCGATCACAGAAAAATATAACTTTTATTTTTCTAACCACTATGGCAGACTGGGGAGCATTCGTCACTTTTTTGTTTAAAATGTCGTGTTTTCAAAACGGTTCACGATATCAATAAACTTTCTTTAGTAATAAAAACCTTGATATATTGGCTTATATTTAAGCCCTCTTAATCCTGACTATCTTCATGATAAGTTAATTTTTATTGAGAATTTGTGAAGTGACCAAAAACGTCGAAACAACCCCATCCCATGGCGTAGATTCACCAAGTGATGGGGGCAGAATTATTTTCGTATATATGATGGTTTTTACTTATTTTTACTACAGCATTTGAAGAAACAAAGAAAATTTAATTGTGTAATTGAATTTTATATATAAAAAATAAAAATTAAATTAAAAATGGCGACCCAAAATCTATGCTTAAGAAAATCACTTAATGATATTTGTCTGAATTCAATTAACACTAGAGAGTCTATATGTACAGTGAAAGATCTAGATATAGTAAGAGCTTTGTATCTGATTATGACGTTCCTGTAGGATAAACTAAATCGGCCTACAAGCAGTTTGGCGAATGTACCCCAGGAGGAGTATTGCGCACAAGTGATAATTTTTTTCACACTTTAAAGGAATTTATTAAGACATATGTTGTGAAATCTTGTTCATTACTATTATGTTTATAACAGAGAAAAAATTATTTGATCAATTCTAAACAATATGAGAGTTATCACATAAAGTACCCACAGTGAAATATTTAGAAAAGTATTGAAAAAACAGTTAACCACATCTACCTTCCAAAAAATGTACGTTGAAAATTACAAAATTTGATAGATGAAAGATCTTTATATGTATATGAAAAGAAAATAAATTATTGACACAAAATATTTTACTTCATTTTCAAAATAATTGGCAAAAATTAATGTGCCCCTATGTCGAATGCTTCCTCTTCTACCCTATTTATGACCTTTTTATTTTTTGCAAACAATATTTGATGTATATTTTGGTATTTATAAAGCCCACTGTATCAAATAACTTGCTTTTTTTTGCCGCAACTGCATAAAGCTTACCATATCAGAAATTTTTAAGAAAATTTTGTAAAATTATCTTCAACATTTTCTCGAGCATTAGAAATATAAAAATTTTGACCCGGAAGCTGCGAAAAATCTGCCAGTACATACGTTCCGTTGTCCACTTTTGAATGAAATTTGATTTTAATTGGCTTGTCCAAGTTCACACACAGCAATTTTTCTTTCTGAAGTTATTATATTTTTTCTTTTGAACTTGCATTTACGTTCACACACAAAATTTTATTTCAGCAATTCTTGCTTTAATTGCCTTGATATATTTTTGATTTGAAATACGAAAAAGAAAAAAAAAAAAACCATATTCCATCTCGCTCTTTCTCACACAAAATCAGAATTGCTGCAAGAAAAATTTCCTTGTGTGAACGCCGACTTGTCTTCTGAATTTTTTGCAGTACTCCTGTCTGCAACTTTTTGAACTTTGTATGTTTTCAAGCCAAAGCAGGCTTTAACTTTTCGCACCAAATAATCAGAGCACTGAGCTAACCAGGCTGCGTTTCTACCGGATGTGTTTAGAGCTCTTTTCAATATGCTTTCAATTTTCTTCGCCTTCCCAATATCATGTGAACTTTTTTTTCTTCCCGAATGGTCAAATTCTCCTGAAAATATTTAATTAAATTGGAAACAGTTTGACGGCAGATTTTTAATACTTTGGCCAATTTTTTGTAGGACCAATTTGTTTTTTTTTTTGAAAATTTTAAATAATTTTAGCACGTACTTTTTTCTCGTCACTCATTTTGATCAAACTTACAACAAACCAACATAGTTCATATTTTGAAAAAATAAATATTGCTTCCGAAAAAATTTAAGAGACAAAAATTTGTCAAGAACTTTTCGATCTCACTTCTTAATATTTTTTTCTGTGTAAAGCAAGATATATTTTTCACTTAAATGGGAATGTAGAATAAAAAAAATTTCATTTTTTAATTTTACGAATTTTAATGATTTTTTGTTTTGTGGAAATTTAAGTTTTATTCGGAAAATAGTCTTGATATCTCCACAATTGTTGAGAAGACAATTTTAGTATTTTTTTTTTTTACCAAATTATACAATTTGTTGTCGAGATATATGTATGTGTTTCAATATAAGGTTCGATCTTCTTAGTTTTGCTTTATTTACTTTTTTGTTATTTATATTGTTTTTTAATTCCTTAGGTAAAATTTAAAATTGTTCTCCAGTTTCTAAAAGCATGAGTGTATATAAGAAAGGATTTTAGTTTTCCATCGAACTTTTCATATGAAACCCGATTTTTATAGTAAAATATAAGTGATCACAGATTATGCTTATTTTCTTCAAGATCGCAATATTTAACGAGTTAGAAAGATTATAATTTTGTAATAAAAATCGATTTTTAAACTAAAATATAAATTACCATTAAGCATATTTTCTCGAAAATTGCAATATTTTTTTTTTAATATATTTATTTTTATCTATGGTTATTTTCATTTCAGACAATTTACAAAATAAGAACTTAAAAACAATAAATATAAATGCAAATATTTTACTGCGTGTTTAAAAAGGTAATTAAATTAATTAAAAATTCAGAGCAGATATTTCCATTAATAACGTTTACAATAAATGACACATTCAACTTAGTCCTTCGGCTATTTAAAGTTGGTAATTTAATGAGAGCAAGACGAGCTGAGTACGAAGGCAAATTCAGTGGGTTAAAATGTAATTCTCCAAGATAAAACACCGATTCAATAGCGTTGGAATATGTTTGATAAATAGGACCCCAAGTTATAGATCCATATTCCAGAATTGGACGAACAAGAGACGTATATAGGGTTTTTGCAATGTACGGATTCCTTTGACCAACGTTTTATATAATCAAGTGTACCCCTGGCTTTATTTATAAAACTTGTTATATGTGATTTAAAGTTTAATTTGGAGTTGAATAATATACCTAGATCCAGGAAAGTGTCTATAATCTAAAAAAAATTTTACATCGTCTGCATACTTTAGAATATTTGAGAACTTTATCACCGTAGGCAGGTCATTAATAAATAGTGGAAATAGTAGCGGCCCAAGGAGGCTACCCCAGAAAGTACTTTTATTCTTTTAGAAATTGTGTTTTTAAAACGAACTGTTTGCGTCCTGTCACATAAATATGAATATATTCAGTTTAAACATAGATTTCTAAATCCCAAAAATTTTATGTTTTTCGAATGCTTTACTGAAATTAGTGTATATTAGATTACCCATGAATACAAAATTTTTGATTTTACTTGCTCCACCGGCAGTTTCTGGTAGATGGGGCTATAAAAATAATACGTGTGTAAAAATTGGGCCGATCGGTCGTAAACCGGCCAGTCGACTTTGACCTTTGTCCTAAAACAAGACTTAAAAGTAACTAATATCTTTATTGCGCTATAACTCTTTAATTTAACATTTTTCGATAAAATACTATATAAGCTTTTCGATTCAGAATAAAATGCACAAATTTTTGACATATAATTTTTTAGCCTACTATGACTTGTTGTGATGTTATAAGCAATCAAAGTAAAAATTTTTTCATGAACTTTTTTTAAAAAAGCCCTGGTTTTAATATGGGCCTAGCCTGCTAGAAACCGTTTTTATTACTTTGTAGAGCAGGATTTGTAGTTTTTATAAATCGATAAGTTTTATCACATTTGCTTAATATATTAGGGTAGATGGACCAAAATCTGAATTTGGGGTATACATTTTTTACTTATTATACAAATATTTGTACTAAATGTAGGGTGTAGCATGAAATTTTTAATCATTTCAGAGATTGTTTTTAAATAGTTATCGAATTAAACTGCTACTCGAAATTTAGGTGTTGCCGATTAACCAAAAATTGTAAAAGTAGACATGTTAATATTTTTACATATAAACAACTTTTTTATCTCTTTTAATATTATAAAATATTATAAAATATTAATAAAAAATAAAAAAAAAATAAAAAATATTAATAAAAATGTTCATTATTATTCGTAAAAATTTTAAATTAAAACAGCAAGTAATAATGAAGAATTTCTAAATGTAGAATGAAAGTAATTAGTTTATAAAACCTTGTATCTAAGTAAATATTTAAATACCATATATGTACTTCTTGATAAATACATTGAAACTGAGATCAAAAATTACAATTTAACTGTTCAAGACAATGCATTACGGAAATAAAAAGGTTTACTTTTAATTAACCTTTATGATGTCATGTACTCTCAAAAGGGGTATTATAAAATAAATTGCATAATTATTCCTTTCTGAAAGAAAACGAAACAGCAACAGACAAAAGATACATCACATGGAATCGAAACAAAACTAAATTCCGTTATTCTATGAATTTAATTAATATAAGTTAATTTACTAGTTCTTTTGAAAATATATTTTTATTTTTTTCCAAAGTATTGTGAGAAATGTTATCTATTTTTAATATATATCACCGATTTTTAAGGTAAAAGATATAAAAAAGTTGTTTATATGTAAAAATATTAACATGTCAACTTTTACAATTTTTGGTTAATCGGCAACACTTAAATTTCGAGTAGCAGTTTAATTCGATAACTATTTAAAAACAATCTCTGAAATGATTAAAAATTTCATGCTACACCCTACATTTAGTACCAATATTTGTATAATAAGTAAAAAATGTATACTTCAAATTCAGATTTTGGTCCATCTACCCTAATATATTAAGCAAATGTGATAAAACTGATCGATTTATAGAAACTACAAATCCTGCTCTACAAAGTAATAAAAACCGTTTCTAGCAGGCTAGGCCCATATTAAAACCAGGGCTTTTTTAAAAAAAGTTCATGAAAAAATTTTTACTTTGATTGCTTATAACATCACAACAAGTCATAGTAGGCTAAAAAATTATATGTCAAAAATTTCTGAATTTTATTCTGAATCGAAAAGCTTATATAATATTTTATCGGAAAATGTTAAATTAAAGAGTCATAGCGCAATAAAGATATTAGTTACTTTTAAGCCTTGTTTTAGGACAAAGGTCAAAGTCGACTGGCCGGTTTACGACCGATCGACCCAATTTTTGCACACATATTATTTTAATAGCCCCATCTACCAGAAACTGCCGGTGGAGCAAGCAAAATCAAAACTTTTGTAAAATCCATACATTTTATGGGTAATCTAGTGTATATGACATCAGTTTGTTTACTTAGAAAAAAGCCACGATGTACAGCGCACGTAAATTGGATAAGGTTTGTAGTCGTGGAACATCCTTTTTGAAATCCATGTTGATAAGGAAAAATTTAACATGAAACTTGGTAACATAAATTATCTGTTATTAATTTTTCGAAAAGTTTTGGAATGATACTCAGCTTTGCAATACCTCTATAATTTTCAATTTCAGATTTATAGCCTGACTTTATTCTTTCCAAATAATCGGCATGTACCCATGTTTGATTGACATATTGAATAAAAGTGTTAGCGAGATAGCTAAAACTTCAGCACAGTCAATTAAAATAGTACTGGGAATTTTATCAGAACCATAATTATAAGAAAACTTTAGTTGTTTTAAACCACTTGAAATACTATGAATGTCAAGATATAGTAAAATTATAGATTGAGTTTCAACCAGTCGATATGGATAACTTACAGTGTCATCAAAAGCTAAGTTGGAGTCAGTAGTCGAGAAAAAATCAGCAAATAAGTTACTTATAATTTCATCATCACTAAATTCGTATTCATAATCGAAAACATTTTATTGTAAAAAACATCAAATATATGTTGCAAAGATTCTGACAAACTTGATGAATCAGTTAGGATATTGTTCCAGTTTGTGTTATTAATAAGTTGGTTTAACATCTAAATAGTAGTTAGTATGTTTGAATGAGAACATCTTTTCGTTAAGGGTTGGCAATGGTAAAACATGTTCAGATGGAGTAGATATAACTAATTCAATAGCAGGATGATATCAGTCTTTAGGAAGAGTAATAGGGGAAGATAGTTTAATATAATAATTATCTTTATCATTTACAAAACCGAGATTCAGTATTTTAGAATAATCAGTTAGTATGCCATTGATTTGAAATAGACGTATGTAATCCAAAATGTTAAAATTTTTGTTTAAAATGCTCCTTTAATTTTGTTTGTTTAAGCGAGTTATAAAGATCCAGTTTTGTACCAATAAATTTCCGGCTACCTACTAGGGTGATCGATACGGTTTTCCAACCGGTTTTTAAACCGGTTTTTTCTGTCAATGTGCTGTCGGTTTTTTCAAAATGTTAATTTTTCGAATGTCGAATAGACCGGTTTTTTTAAACACAAAAAACCGGTTTTAAAAATAGCTTTTTATTTCAAAAAACATGTACTAAATACTGATATTTGAATCGAAATTTATGAATATTTTTTTAGAGTATTATTTGTAATGTTTTAAAAATATAGTTTAAGGTTAAAACGAAATTAATTATTGTTATATTAAATAAATAAATTAGTAATAATTACTTCAATTGTAACACCTGTAATATTTTTAGACTTAATTTGAATATTTTAGTCTTTTTTTTATTGAATATTTTCTTCATTTTTCAAACCCATGGTTTCTGTTTTGTTTGTTTTGATGATTATTTTCTTAAAATTTTTATATTATATTATTCGTTCGTTCATATGCTTTGTAACACCCAAAAATATTGGTTTAAGACCCACCTTAATTTGTACCAATCGTCTTTAAGTCGATTTGATGATGTTCGTCCGTCCGTCTGTCTGTTCATAAAAAAATAAATAATTAATTAATTAAAATATAGGTCACAATTTTGTTGAACATGTATTAAATTTGAAATTTGGCACACAGGTTTCTTATAGTCTAAGAACGAAGCGTGTTGAAATTGGTTATGATCGTTCCATTATTTAAACTTGCGCCATGCAAATATCCTCCCGGAAAAGGGGTTTAACGATCATAAATCCCTTAAATGTAGTAAGAATTTTTTCCATATAAGTTAAAATCTGTGTTCCGAATTTCATGAAGATCGGTCGATAATTGAACATAGTATTGGCCCACAATTCCACAGGTATAGAAAAGAAGACAATTCCACGAATTTGTTGCAAATAATTGAGTAGGGTATTGTCGGACTTGACCGACTATTTCTTTCTCGTTCTTATTGGATTAATAGTTATTTCCAAAAATAATTATGTGTAATATATTTTAACTTGAACATCATAATATTTATTGATTTTTCTTTAAGAAATGTAGTATTTTGGTAGAAATATTAACTTCTGCAAAAAAACCGGTTAACCGGTTTTTCCTGAATTTAAAAAAGTGCAACCTGTTTTTTCAAAATACCAACTATTCGAACTATTCGAAAACCGGTTTCTCCAAAAAGTCGAATAATCGATCACCCTACTACCTACACCGCACCATTATTCCTAACCTTCTGACGTTTAAAGCCTGTATGAAATTTATCATAATAAAATAAAAAGCTAATTTGCATTATATTCTTTTTTCTTTACAGTCTTCCTAATGAGTTAATTCAAATTAATTCATTAGGAAAATTTTGCACAAAATCTCATATAGTTCGTTTTCGAGATTTGTTTCAATATATGGTGCAAACTTCTTAATTTATCTTTATTTACTTTTTTGTTATTTATTTTCTTCTTTGATTCCTTATATAAAATTTTAAATTTCTCTCCAATATGTATATTTAAGAAATTACTTAAATAAATATGTTAAATGTTAAAGAAAATTTTAAAAGGATTAATTGTATTGCATTACATTCTTAATTAGTAAGATTATTTTATTGGTCGGTTTTTATTGCTTTAATTTTAATACGGACATTAATAATATGCATTTTTGTTAAATTATTTTTATTTTCATTTCATATATTTTTTCATTAGTGAAAAATAATGTAATACTTTTTTCAACGCACAACATTAAATAATTAATATAATTTATTACAATGATGAAAAATGCGCAATAATAATATCATATGAGTATTGCAGGAAATGTATGTAAATAGGAATTATAAAGATGTATAAATGAATGTTTTACACTGATAACTGTACAGATGTCTTTGTGAAAATATATAAACATTAATAGATTATGAAAATATATATGAAAAAATTTAAATCTTAGTTATTCATTTTGAAATAATTATTATTTTAAAAATGAGCTAAAAGAAAATACTTACTTTAGAAATGTAAATAAAGGCTTAAGTTTAATTTTTGAACAATTATAAACACACATTTATGTAAATATGTAGAAACCCATATGTAAAACAATACTTACTCTTATATATTAAGTATATAAATATGTAAAAGTAGATAGACAACAGCAGCTTTATATTATGCAACATGCATTTGTTAAAAGGATCTGCGAATATAGTTGTTGTATTGTTTTCATTAAAGGGTACTAAATATAATACTGGTAATAATAGTAAATTTCTTATAATTTTAATAAAGTAGAGAATTTTAATTATGTTCTGAACGTTTTTCCTTTGCTAATACAAAGAATCTGAAAAAAAAAAATTAAATTTTCTAAAAATTTATAATAAAATAAATATATAGAGGATCAGAAACTTTAAACGATTTTTTAATACGAAAATTGTTATAATATAAGTAAATACAGATTTTTTTCCTTCACCCCTTTTGATTGTAAAAATTCTATATTCTATTCGAAAAAATTTTATATAATTACATTTTAAATATATTAATATTATTTTTTCTTTTTATAGTTTCTTGCAGAAAAAGTAGAAATATTTTCAAATAACATGTTCATGGCGAAGTAAAGGAAAACAAAATAATAGATCGAACAGAAAAATATTAGGTCATGTTTCAATTTAGTGAACAATTAGTGGAGGGTTGTTTTTTGCACTAAAGTATTTAGTGAAGAAAAACAAATGTTGCACTAGGCTTTAGCTGAAAAAATTTTAACTATCACTAATTAATTTTAGTGGAAAAATATTTTTCACTACCACTATGCTGAGTGAGGCTGATATTTTTTTAACTCACCACTAAAAAGTAAAGATAGTAGTTAAAAATTTTGCACTATCACTAGGTGTTAGTGGAAACTGCAAATTTAGTGCACTACCCTCAACTCTGGTTTATATGATATCTGTTAAACACTGTTATCAAATAATACTACAGTAAGAGATGACGGATTTTTTTTTTTAAAGTAAACATTTAATAATAATTTATATTTAAGTAAAGACATATTAAGTAAAGACATATGTGTAAAAATTCAACGAATGAAAATATACGAAAATGTAGACCAAAGGTAGTCGATTTTAAATATTTTTTTTTTTATTTTTTTTTTTTTTTTTGACAAAAGAGTAAACTTTTAAAGGGCACTATTTTTGCTATAAATATTATAAAAAGAATTTTATGTAGATTTAGATTTATTTTTTTTTTATCAGGGTTCTCCTAATCTTAATATGAATGCTGAAAAATATATGGTGGCCAATGAGAGAAAAATAATTGAGATTCAAATAAGTTGAAAAATAATTAGTGAGATCGAAAAAATCTTTACACACGTTTTGCCTCTTAACTTTTTTTGTAAGCATTATTTTTTTTATCTAGTTATCTCTGAAATATATGTCAGTAATAATTTTTAATGACAACCATGTTGATTTGTTGTGGGTTTGATAAAATGAGCGACGAAAAAGAAGTACGTACTAAAATTATTACAAATTTAAAAAAAATCCAAATTAGTCCTAAAAATAATTGGCCAACGAATTAATGGTCTACCATCAAACTGCTTCCAATGTTATTACATAGTATCAGTAAAATTTTACCATTTATAGGAAATCTGGTTCGGGAAGAAAAAAGGGTCCATATGATGTTGGGAAGGCCAAGAAAATTGAAAGAATATTGAAAAAAGCTCCAAATGCATCTGGTAGAAGAGCAGCCCTTTTCGCACCTAATATTCATTGCTCTGACTATTTGGAGCGAAAATTTAAAGTTTATGCAGACTTAAAACCATACAAAGTCCTAACAGTTCTAGACAGGGATGCTGTAAAAAATTTAGAAGGCAAGAATAGGGAACGGAAATTAACATTTCATACAAAAATACTTATGTTATATAATAGATGACGAAATGTATATACTGGCAGATTTTTCGCAGCTTCCGGGTCAAAATTTTTATACGCTAATGCTCGAAGAAATTTTGAAGATAATTTTTTGACAAAAAAGCAGTCAAATTTACTAAAAAATTGCTGTTTTGGCAAGCTTTATCAGTCAGAAAGTTTGAAAAGAAGGCTTCTTCCTATCACATGAGAGCACAATGTGTAAAAAAATGTTCAGCCTAATTTGACATCATGTCACTACCAAAACAATAACATAGTTTTTGTACCAAGAAAGATCAATCCTTCAAATCGTACGGAGCTAAAATCAATGTAGAGATATTGAGCTCTTGTGAAAAAAGAATTGAAGAGCACAAAAAAAATGTCCCAAAATATTGAATACTTTAAAAGGAGATGGGCAAAATATTCTAAAAAAAATGGACGGAAACAACTATCAAATCTCTAATGGTGGTAAGAAATATAAAAGTTATATTCTTCTGTGATTTGTATTATGATATCAATTACATATAAAAAAGCCAAAACTCAAAGATCAACTGTTTACAAATTATTGAATTTTATATATGTTAAGATTTTTATACCCTACACCACTACAGGTGATTTTGGTATTATGAGTTTGTGCTGATGTTTATAACGCACAGAAAAAATCTTCGGATCCCCACCTTAAAGTAAACCAATCGACTCAGAATCACTTTCTGAATCGATTTAACGATGTCTGTCCGTCTGTCTGGCTGTCTGTCCATGTAAACATTGTGAACAAAGTAAAAGTCGCAATTTTGAAAATGAAATTTGGCACGAATAATTATTTTGGCCCAAGGATGAAATTGCTTATTATCGATCCATTATTTCACCTAGCCCCCATAAAAATGTCCTCCCGTAATAGATGTTTGGCAATCAGAAATGCCTTAAATATAGCAATATTTTAATAAAATTTGGTACAAAGAAGTCTTATATAAGCGTCTACCTTTGTTTGAGTTTCATATAAACCCCTCTTCCGAAAATCACTTTGACGTACCTAGGTCTCATAAAAATGTCAGTATCAAGTTAATATTCGACACAAATAAGTTTTATTTAAGTCCATAATTTATAATAGCTCCCATATAATCCCACTTACGGAGATCGCCCTAAAATGGATAAAATCATATAAATGTTCATATCAACGTAATTTCTGTATTTCTATACATATTTTATTTAACACTTAGTAAAAGTATCGATCCACAATTGGCCACAGATCTTATATATGACCCCTCCACGAATTTTGATTCACATACATGATGGTGTACGGTATCATATGGTCGGGCTAGACCGACTATATCTTTCTATCTCGTTCCGAACTCACTCCTTATCTCTCACAACGGCGTCGATTTTAAGTCAGCGAATATTATGCTAAAATTGGTTACCAAACAGGTGTTGATATAAACTTCTTTTTAAAATCCATATCTATATCTATATTTTTAGGGGGCGGTAAAGTGGGCAGAAAAGTGTGCGGACCACGCCCATTTTTTGTTTCCGAGTTTACATTGGTCCTTGAACTATTTGAACACAATTTCGTTGATTTTCACCTTATATGGGAGGTGGGCGGTAAAGTGGGTGGACCACGCCCATTTTTGGTTTCCGAGTTTATATTAATCCCCGAACTATATATATAAAATTTCGCTGTCGTACATGTTTTTATTGAAGAAATATCAGAAAAAAAGTATGAAAGTGACACCCTGTGTTTCTAGTTTTTAGCCCATAACTTGTTTGTTTATTAACCGATTTTGCCCATTTTCAATACCAAACAAACCTTATATAAGCAAATATTTGTGCCAAATTTTGTCCCCCTACGTTACCCCGTTCGAGCTCTATCCTGCTTTCAACAGACGGACAGACGGACGGACATAGCTAGATCGACTCAGAATCTAACCAGGACCCAGAAAATATATACTTTGTGGGTTCTTAGATGATTCCTTCGACATGTTACACACTGAATGACAAAATCAATATACCCCCATAATTTTTGATGGTGGGTATAAAGAGACCATACATAACAAAACTTTGTAACCAGTTTTGCTCCAGAATGTCAAATTTCCTCTCAAAACGATTTAAAATTTTCGAAAGATATGCAATTCTTAAAAATATTATAAAATATTTATCGACCAAATACAGATGTTAAATAAAAGCTACGAGTTCGTACACAGAAAAAATTAAATTTCGTATTCTATTACTAAATTTATAAAGTCAGTTATTTTTTTTTATTGAAATCGGACCTATCACTGAAATTGTAAAATCAAGCATTCAAATTCGAAAAAGTTTTATTGAAAAAAAAAAGTATTTTTTTCTTATTAAAATATTTTTACTATTTATAAATTTGAATATTTGAATATGTTCATAAATTCCAATTACTTTTTTTAATGAAAACTATAAATATAATATTTAGTTTTTTATAAATTTTCAAGCAATATTTATTTTGAAATCAATAAAATTTTTAAAAGGAATTTTTAATAATCAAAATTACAATTTTTTTTAGATTTATTGATTTTTAACAGATGTAGACTGTGCGAAATAATGCTATGATTGTGATAGTTTTAATGTCTTAGAATAAATAGCATTACTAAAATAAACATTTAATGTGGTGTATTACAATATATAAAGTATTTGTTATGCTAATAAATAATAGTATTTTCATAAATTCATATTAGCAATAATATTTTAACTTTTTGTAACTTCTTCATCTTTCCATCAATGACCAAACCGACCTAATTAAAAAAGTACAATCGTTATTAAGAATTAAAAATGTTTTTATGTAATATTACTTACCGATTACAGTTTAAGGATATTCTAAGCGTTTCACATATCCTTTAGTTTTAATAAAACCATCCAGCGATTACCTTTAAGAATAGATAAATAAATCTGGATTAAGTATGGACATTTTTTAAGTATGGATCTTTCTTGATTAAAATCATCTTATACACCATTGTGAATGTGCATCAATAACGGGAGAGTGGTCTCATATGGGTTCCGTGGCCAAATGCACAATAGGGTGATTCCGGGAAGTGGGCCTTATATGGGACAATCCTTATTAAATTAGCAGTGCGTTTTATATTTATATAACATTGATTGATGTCCAATATTTTTGAAAAATTTCACTAAAATAATTAAGGGATTTATGATAGTTAAATCCATATTCCGGAAGGACATTTGTATGGGGACTAGGTGAAGTAATGGACCGATCAAAAGCAATTTCAATAGGCTTCGAGTTAAAGAAACTCGTTTATAGTTTGATTACAAGTTTATATGGATGGACATACGGGCGGACATCGCTAAGTCGTTGCAGAAAGTGATTGGAAAGATCAACACATATGGTGGTGTACTTCCGAAAAATTTTAAAAATACCATACATAGGTAATATTTTGGATAAGTCGGTTTAGTTTAAGTCGGACATAGGTCATATATAAGAACCTCTCAGAAAATCTCTTTAAAGCTTGTTTGCTGCAATTAGTCAAGTTGGACCAACTATAAAGGTCTGAATAGAACAAGTAAGAGTTCTATTCAGTCCTATGCTTGAATAATTTGGGAAAATACTAATAAGGGATTAAAAGTTACAAAATATTCGCACATATCGACTACAATTTAATTAACAAGATGATATGAAGAGAATAAAACAATACTACTTACATATTTTTTGCGATGTTTGCAGATGAACATCCGGACATCGTATATACCATATCTTATTACCTGGAAGAAGAAACAATTATACCAACCAATATATTTGAAAAATCTATAAGAAAATGAAGGCAACTTACCATAGGAAGTTTATAAATATAGGATTTTACAATTAATATTTTAAAATGTTCATAATTTTCTTTTTAATTTTATATTGAAATTGTCAAAATCAGAAAAAAATTGTTTTTTAATATTGGTTTTAAAATAATTTAAAACCAATAAAACAAAATCTTAAAATCAATTATTTGTTTTTATAAAACTTAATTTAAAATCAAATAATGAATTATTTAAAAAAAAATTTAGTCATAATTTTTTCTGTGATACAATATAATAATATTTTTTCTTTAAAATTTCATTTTATTTAATTCAATATCTTTTTGAAAATTTAATCCTGTAATATTATATTTATTACATTATATAAACGATTTTTTTCTTAACATTTTGTTCTGCAACAGTTAAATAAACACTTTTGCAATATTGCAAGGATTCATAGATTTCATTTGACATCCATATTGGGTTGACATAATTTTGGTAAATATTTTATAATTATTTTTAAAATTGAATATTTTTCGAAATTTTGAAGTCCTTTTGAGAAAAAATTTTAATCCTGGAAAGAAACTATGTACACAGTTTTATTACGTATGAGCTCTAGTTTGATAAATACAGTGGCTCACAGCTTATTTTATGTAGAACATATTTGCATGCTTAATGTTCCTAGCTATGCAGCAGATAGAAACTTAAAAAAAAGTATGGTACCATTTGAAAGAGAAAATCTCTAGTTTTACAAAACTAATTCATTTAATGCAAAAATTTGCATTTAAGTAACTTAAAAGTAAAAAATAAAAATATACTAAATTTTTTAGTTCACAGTTTATATTAAGCAAACACTTTTCTTTTTTTCTATCTACTTCTAGAAAAGCCCTGCATACTATTTTTGATTTAAATATAAAATTGGTCCACGCACAATGCAATCAAAAGGAGTATTGGTTATAAATCATTTTAAAACGGTCGCTCGCAGCAAAAAATAACTCAAATGGTTAAAATATGTGCTTCTATGGTACAAGAAATCATTATGAATTTTTTTTTTTTCATGAAAATCGGTTGAAAAATAAAGGCAGTGAGGCACCAAATAAAAATTTTAACAATCGTGGCTACGATATATTTTGAGGAAAAAAAAGGCCAATCCAAGGTTCTTAGCACAAAAACCGACATCCGGAGTTCAAGTTGACTTGGGAAAACAGTGTTGTGTCAAAACTTTTTGAAATGTATTGCAAATATAAGCAAGAAGACTTTTAACAATTTAAACAAAAGGGGCTGCATGCTCAACTTTGCCAAGGAACTTGTTTTCAAGGATCCAATGTTTCGGAATTCGATTATTTCTTCTTAATGGGTTAAAATTCTATATATTTGGATCAGATATGACCTATTTGTGGCGAAAACCAAATACCGAGCTGAACCAAGAAAACTTAAAATTAACAGTGAAGCATGTTATTGGCAGTTTCATAGGTTGGACCTGTATGTCGATTAATGGTGGTGTGATCTTGGAATTTATTGGAGCATTAATCGACAGTATAAGCTACATTTTAATCCTAAAGGATAATTTGTTGCAGAGTGCGGAGAATCAAGACATATTATCATACTTTTGATACTGCCAAGATAACGATCCGAAGAAAAAATTTGGTATTGTGCAAAATTTGCTAATATATAAAGGCCCAAATTTAATGACGCTCACTAAACAGTCGCAAGGCCTCCATATTATTAAACATTTTTGGTCCATATTGGAAATTTACTTAATAAAATACGAAATAGGCCCTAGAATTGCAGTGGAACACATTTCGCATAATGTTACAAAAAACTGCACGCACCGGTAACAAACCGCCTCAAATCTTCTGCATGCAATTAAGACTACTATTCCAGATAATAAATTCTGTAATTATAGGTAGCAATTTTGAACTTGTTGATGTTGATGTCGTAAGTGGCTGCATAAAATAAGCTGTGAAATAAAAATATTAGTTATTTTAGTTTTCATATTTTAAAGGTACCTAAAGGTAAACTTTAACAATAAATAATGGTTCCATGTTAAACTAGAAATCTTCCCCTTTCTAATGATACCAAATTTTATTTTTAATTCTTTCTTATGGAGTATTAAAAATAAAATTGTATACTGCATAATTTAAGCTGAGAGCCACTGTACATTACAGTGCCTTGATTTGTATGGGGACAAAAAAAATTGCAGACGTACCCCTCTAAAATTAAAGTTTGATATGTTTTAAGCTAATTCCCAAAATATTTTGTATCAATTATTAAATTTACGTGAGCTGGACCGTTTTTAAAATACCTCAAAAAATATGGTTTTTAATCGACAGTATACATAGTTTTTAATTTTTGTCAAAATAATTAAAACATATGATAGAAAAACGATGACTACTATATATTGAACCAAAAATGATTTAAAATTTGTTTTCATTCTCGCAAAATTAAATTCTTAATAAAATTTTTAATGATTTTATTTTAAATAGTATTTTATTAAAGTTAGAAAATTTTGGAAATTTCTCATCGTAAATTAAATTTTAGCACATCATTAGAAAGCTCTCATTAAGTACTATTGATATGTGCATTCATTTAACCCTTTAGTTGCACGAATAATATTTTGGGATTTCCGGTCCATAATTGGTTTAGTTAGGACCAGCGTTACCGTTGAGAATTTTTAAAAAGTGTCCAAAAAAGAGGATTTAAAAATAAAAAGTCGCCAAAAAAGGGGATTTTTTGAAAAAAAGGGGCCAACTGATTTGAAGCCCAAAAAACTCCATAAAATTTGTTTATTTGATAACAACAGAAACAAAAAATGTTGTATTTTAAGAAAAACTACTAAATCTAATTTTGTTATAATTTATTCACAAAAATAGTTGACATACAATTCTCTTTTTATTAATTACACTTCTCTATTTTTGTACGAGGTCTTCACTCGTATTCCAGTCTTTCAAATCGTCGTCGAACTGAACGTATGGATTCACAAATATTGACTTAAGTCTGTTGGATAAATGATCTTATTATAATTTAGTAAAAAGTCACGTTTCCCTGAGGGATTGCTATGAGCAATGTAAAATAATATAAATTATGATATAATTATTCATCGTATCTGTTTTTATTTTCTCAATCCAGTCCAAAACGTTCGCACATGATGATTTAAATAGCTGTTCATAAATTTTATTATTACTTTTACTTCCTAACATTTTATATCAATATACTGTGAAACAATCTCAAAATAATAAAATTTATTTGTTTAGATTAATATAAAATAGGTCGATGTATTTCAAACAACTAAGATTCCCGTCATTTAGCACATAGTTTGAAAAAGTCGCCATTTAGTCGCCATTTACAAAAGGGGCCAAAAAAGTGGCCAGGTCGTTGAAAAAAGGGCAATTGGCGACTAAAGTCGCCAAACGGTAACACTGGTTAGGACATACATGTCCCCAAAAGCAAAAAATTTTAAAAAAGTGACGAATTTGTATAAAATGGAGGTTAAATTTAAAAACACCTTTCTATTCGATTATTGTCGCGGTTTTAAATGAACTTATTATGTTTTTCATAAATTTATCAATATTTAAGTGTAATTAGTACATGCATGTGACTTATTTGCAAAAATTGCAAATTTAACCTTTTGGGAACTAATTGCATAAAATTTACCCTCTTGCTCTTAATGGGTTAATTACGTGTTATCTTCAATAGTAACAGGATAGACCATGGTACATTAAAACTTATTATATTTTGAAAAATGTCCGAAATATATAAAATTACATTTTTAAAAAAAGAAAATATTATAAAAAATGTTAGTAAAATCTTAATATTCTGCGACTGAAAAGTGACATAATAATTATTTAAATGAATATTGAAGGTCGTAGTATGCCTCTATTATAATTTGAAGTTAATTTTCTTATAACTAAAATTTTGATAATGATATTGAATGAAATACGTAATTTTAGAAGTGTTTTGAAAATGGTCCATCTAACGTAAATTTAAACAATGAGATATAATATTTCGGAATTCATATAAGAACATAGTTGCCTTCTTTTCTAAAGGGGTACATTTGCAACTTTTTTCCGTGAGGCACTGTAATCTGTAGTATAATATCGATTAAATAGAAAAACCATCAAAACACTTAGATCAAGCGTTTCCAAATTATTGAATTTTATATATGTTAAGATTTTTGCGATCGCACTCCTTATCCACGTTAAAGTGATTTTCGGAAGAGAGGTTTTGTGGGAGCTATGGTCAATTATTAACCATGAACAGGCAGACGGACAGTCATCATTAAATCGATGAAATGAATCTGAGTCGAAATATATACTTTAGGGTGAGGATACAATGATTTTTGGTGTAGGGTATAAAAAAAATCTCAAATGCATAATTAATTTTATATAAATTTTGCTTCATACAGTATATTTACTTAAACAAAATTTTTTGAATAGAAAAACAAATAAAATAGTATTATCTACATATATGTGTAAAAAAAAATAGGCCATCAGCAACATATGTGGTAGTAACTATGAGATTATATGGAAGTAAAATTGTGCTACGTATGATGAAGATCTGTAGAAACAATTTTTTGTTAAATTTAATGTTATATAAAACAACCACAGACATAAATTTATACACATAAATACTTACCCATAAAATACATACTTATGTATGTGCTTACTCATACATACATAGAAATATACAATTATTTTGCAATGTAATTTACCACATTATTGCATAAAGACTAAAATCGTACATTATGCAAATTTAATAACACATATTTGTATAAATGTACATGTATGTGCGTTATTTGTGAGTATTGGTGCAAATATAATAAAAGTACACATTGTGTAAAACATATGTATGTACAATCAGACATACATACATATAAGTGCATAATATTCTCTTATGGCCATTAAAAGTCCCTTTACTTCATTATGCGTAAAATGATATTAAATGTTTTTATGTTTGCCGTCAATGTAGGTATATCTGTATGTAAGTTTTTTATTGTGAATATATAAAAAAGTCAACAAAATTTATAAGGAGTGAGATCAACAGAATTTCTTTTATGTAAATAATTCAAAACATTAAACTGATTTTTTAAAGCAAAAATAATTTTTGAAAAACAAAAAGAAAATAATGAAATAATAATAAAAAATTGGCATAAATATGTATTATAAAATTTATTTTATTTGTTTCCTTCCTTCTTATATTTATAATACATACAAACAGTATATTTTACTATTTGTAATATTGTGTATTAAAGTTAATATTATAGTTTGCATATGTGGGGTCATGTGTACAGTATGTATATATCTGTGTGTGTGTGTATTTCTGCAACAAAAGAAATATTCCATAAATAATATTTTTCAACTGAAATTATTATGCCCCATTAATTCAAATAATTATTAACATTAATGTTCATCTTTAATCATCATTTTACGAACTGACTTTTGTTGTAGTCTTCATTTGGTTATGTCCTTTTTTTACAATATCTCTACTTGGCATCTTGTTCATAAAAAACTTAAAAGGACTTAATTTATAATTACTTTTTTATAGTATTTAAACTACTTTTAGTGGGAAAAAGTTTTACTATGAAAAGAGATTTTCTTTCCAATTAAATTTTTATTGAAAATTAAATGTTCAGGGCAATGCTTATAATTAAGTTGTTTTAAATTATTATCAATTAATCATATTTCTATATTTATACAGTTATTTCACGCTTTACAGATTTTAGGAAGAAACATTTGGATATGAAGACAAAACAATAAATATATTTGTTTAAAATGTTAACTGAAATATAACTAAAATTTTAGCCACTTTAGCGTATACGTAATATTAATACTAAATTAAAAAATATTTTAAGATTATATACATACTTATTACTATTATGTTACTATATTGTTATTACTATTATGTACGCTATATTAACCAGTAAAAAAGTAAGAATAAGCAAAGACAATATTCTTAGTACAAATTCATAATCCATTTAATAAAGAGTAATAAATTTAAACCGTCAATACCATTAATGATGAAAACAATTATCAGTATACTTTATCTTACTACTTACTAGAAAAATTTATAAAAAATAAAGACAAAATTCGATTGTTATTCTCACTAATTTTCCACTACATTTAATAAATTAAAGTGCAGCATAAAACACGTAAATAAGACGACAATTTTTTCTTAGGAAAATGTTGGCACTAGAAACAAAAAATATGTTGAATGAAAGAAAAGCAAAAAAAAAAAAAAAGTTTTTCGTATCTGCAATTTTTTAATTAAAATCTTTTCAAAGAATATGCATTATTGTTAAAAATGAGACAGGGAGTAAAATTGTAAAATCATTAAGTTAAAGCACGATAAAGCCTACAGCTTTAATTTTGACATCACTTTAAAAGAAGAACTAAAGTAAAAAAAAAAAAAACGCTTCTGCCCTTTTTACATAATTTTCTATTTGAAATATTCACAGAGTTTTGCATATGAGTCATTCCATTTAAAACCAACCAGCTGATTTTCTCACCTCATCCGAATTTGATAATATTTGGTACAATTGTTATTATTTGTACATTTAGCTTGGAATGTTAACTAAATAAATTGAGCGGATCAAAAAAAAAAAGGTCTATAAAATAAAATAGACAATTTTCAAATCCTGTTCAATTGGAATGCATCATATTTTTACAATTACCAGGATTTACAATTTTACAAATTTGTGTTTAAAGCAGCCTGTTCGAAGGACTAAAATGCTTTCCTGACCACCGAGTTATAAAGGATTTAAGTTTTGTATCGAAATTTCCAAAAAAAAAATCGATTTTTGGAATAAAATATAAGTGATCACAGATTAAGCTTATTTTCTCGAAAATCGCAATATTAAGCGAGTTATAAAGGATTTAAATTTTGTATCGAAATTTTCAAATAAAAACCGATTTTTGTACTAAAATATAAGTGATCACAGATTAAGCTTATTTTCTCGAAAATCGCAATAATAAGGGAGCTATAAAGATTTAAGTTTTGTATTGAAATTTTCAAATAAAAATCGGTTTTTGGACTAAAATATAGGTGATCACAGATTAAGCTTATTTTCTCGAAAATCGCAATAATAATCGAGTTATAAAGGATCTAATTAAAAATCGATTTTTGGACTAAAATATAAGTGATCACAGATTAAGCTTATTTTCTCGAAAATCGCAACATTAAGCGAGTTATAAAGGATTTAAGTTTTGTATCGAAATCAAATAAGAATCGATTTTTGGACTAAATTATAAGTGATCACAGATTAAGCTTATTTTCTCGAAAATCGCATTATTAAGTGAGTTATAAAGAATTTAAGTTTTGTATCGAAATTTCCATATAAAAATCGATTTTTGGACTAAAATATAAGTGATCACAGATTAAGATTATTTTCTCGAAAATCGCAATATTAAGCGAGTTATAAAGGATTTAAGTTTTGTATCGAAATTTTCAAATAAAAATCGATTTTTGTACTAAAATATAAATGATCACAGATTAAGCTTATTTTCTCGAAAATCGCAATAATAATCGAGTTATAAAGGATCTAATTAAAAATCGATTTTTGCGAGTTATAAAGAATTTAAGTTTTGTATCGAAATTTTCAAATAAAAATCGATTTTTGTACTAAAATATAAGTGATCACAGATTAAGCTTATTTTCTCGAAAATCGCAATAATAAGGGAGCTATAAAGATTTAAGTTTTGTATTGATCGCAATATTAAGCGAGTTATAAAGGATTTAAGTTTTGTATCGAAATTTTCAATTAAAAATCGATTTTTGGACTAAAATATAAGTGATCACAGATTAAGCTTATTTTCTCGAAAATCGCAATATTAAGCGAGTTATAAAGGATTTAAGTTTTGTATCGAAATTTTCAATTAAAAATCGATTTTTGGACTAAAATATAAGTGATCACAGATTAAGCTTATTTTCTCGAAAATCGCAATAATAAGGGAGCTATAAAGATTTTAGTTTTGTATCGAAATTTTCAAATAAAAATCGATTTTTGGACTAAAATATAAGTGATCACAGATTAAGATTATTTTCTCGAAAATCGCAATAACAAGCGAGTTATAAAGGATTTAAGTTTTGTATCGAAATTTTCAAATAAAAATCGATTTTTGAACTAAAATAAAAGTGATCACAGATTAAGCTTATTTTCTCGAAAATCGCAATAATAAGCGAGTTATAAAGGATTTAATTAAAAATCGATTTTTGGACTAAAATATAAGTGATCACAGATTAAGCTTATTTTCTCGAAAATCGCAATATTAAGCGAGTTATAAAGGATTTAAGTTTTGTATCGAAATTTTCAATTAAAAATCGATTTCTGGACTAAAATATAAGTGATCACAGGTTAAGCTTATTTTCTCGAAAATCGCAATATTAAGCGAGTTATAAAGGATTTAAGTTTTGTATCGAAATTTTCAAATAAAAATCGATTTTTGGACTAAAATATAAGTGATCACAGATTAAGCTTATTTTCTCGAAAATCGCAATATTAAGCGAGTTATAAAGGATTTAAGTTTTGTATCGAAATTTTCAATTAAAAATCGATTTTTGGACTAAAATATAAGTGATTACATATTAAACTTATTTTCTCGAAAATCGCAATATTAAGCGAGTTATAAAGGATTTAAGTTTTGTATCGAAATTTTTAATTAAAAATCGATTTTTGGACTAAAATATAAGTGATTACATATTAAACTTATTTTCTCGAAAATCGCAATATTAAGCGAGTTATAAAGGATTTAAGTTTTGTATCGAAATTTTTAATTAAAAATCGATTTTTGGACTAAAATATGGGTGATCACAGATTAAGCTTATTTTCTCGAAAATCGCAATATTAAGCGAGTTATAAAGGATTTAAGTTTTGTATCGAAATTTTTAATTAAAAATCGATTTTTGGACTAAAATATAAGTGATCACAGATTAAGCTTATTTTCTCGAAAATCGCAATATTAATCGAGTTATAAAGGATTTAAGTTTTGTATCGAAATTTTCAATTAAAAATCGATTTTTGGACTAAAATATAAGTGATCACAGATTAAGCTTATTTTCTCGAAAATCGCAATATTAAGCGAGTTATAAAGGATTTAAGTTTTGTATCGAAATTTTCAATTAAAAATCGATTTTTGGACTAAAATATAAGTGATCACAGATTAAGCTTATTTTCTCGAAAATCGTAATATTAAGCGAGTTATAAAGGATTTAAGTTTTGTATCGAAATTTTCAATTAAAAATCGATTTTTGGACTAAAATATAAGTGATCACAGATTAAGCTTATTTTCTCGAAAATCGCAATATTAAGCGAGTTATAAAGGATTTAAGTTTTGTATCGAAATTTTCAATTAAAAATCGATTTTTGGACTAAAATATAAGTGATCACAGATTAAGCTTATTTTCTCGAAAATCGTAATATTAAGCGAGTTATAAAGGATTTAAGTTTTGTATCGAAATTTTCAATTAAAAATCGATTTTTGGACTAAAATATAAGTGATCACAGATTAAGCTTATTTTCTCGAAAATCGTAATATTAAGCGAGTTATAAAGGATTTAAGTTTTGTATCGAAATTTTCAATTAAAAATCGATTTTTGGACTAAAATATAAGTGATCACAGATTAAGCTTATTTTCTCGAAAATCGCAATATTAAGCGAGTTATAAAGGATTTAAGTTTTGTATCGAAATTTTCAATTAAAAATCGATTTTTGGACTAAAATATAAGTGATCACAGATTAAGCTTATTTTCTCGAAAATCGTAATATTAAGCAAGTTATAAAGGATTTAAGTTTTGTATCGAAATTTTCAATTAAAAATCGATTTTTGGACTAAAATATAAGTGATCACAGATTAAGCTTATTTTCTCGAAAATCGTAATATTAAGCGAGTTATAAAGGATTTAAGTTTTGTATCGAAATTTTCAATTAAAAATCGATTTTTGGACTAAAATATAAGTGATCACAGATTAAGATTATTTTCTCGAAAATCGCAATATTAAGCGAGTTATAAAGGATTTAAGTTTTGTATCGAAATTTTCAATTAAAAATCGATTTTTGGACTAAAATATAAGTGATCACAGATTAAGCTTATTTTCTCGAAAATCGTAATATTAAGCGAGTTATAAAGGATTTAAGTTTTGTATCGAAATTTTCAATTAAAAATCGATTTTTGGACTAAAATATGGGTGATCACAGATTAAGCTTATTTTCTCGAAAATCGCAATATTAAGCGAGTTATAAAGGATTTAAGTTTTGTATCGAAATTTCCAAATTAAAATCGATTTTTGGACTAAAATATAAGTGATCACTGATTAAGCTTATTTTCTCGAAAATTGTAATATTAAGCGAGTTATAAAGGATTTAAGTTTTGTATAGAAATTTTCAATTAAAAATCGATTTTTGGACTTAAATATAAGTGATCACAGATTAAGCTTATTTTCTCGAAAATCGCAATATTAAGCGAGTTATAAAGGATTTAAGTTTTGTATCGAAATTTTCAATTAAAAATCGATTTTTGGACTAAAATATAAGTGATCACAGATTAAGCTTATTTTCTCGAAAATCGTAATATTAAGCAAGTTATAAAGGATTAAAGTTTTGTATCGAAATTTTCAAATAAAAATCGATTTTTGGACTAAAATATAAGTGATCACAGATTAAGCTTATTTTCTCGAAAATCGCAATAATAAGCGAGTTATAAAGGATTTAAGTTTTGTATCGAAATTTTCAAATAAAAATCGATTTTTGTACTAAAATAAAAGTGATCACAGATGAAGCTTATTTTCTCGAAAATCGCAATAATAAGCGAGTTATAAAGGATTTAATTAAAAACCGATTTTTGGACTAAAATATAAGTGATCACAGATTAAACTTATTTTCTCGAAAATCGCAATATTAAGCGAGTTATAAAGGATTTAAGTTTTGTATCGAAATTTTTAATTAAAAATCGATTTTTGGACTAAAATATAAGTGATTACATATTAAACTTATTTTCTCGAAAATCGCAATATTAAGCGAGTTATAAAGGATTTAAGTTTTGTATCGAAATTTTTAATTAAAAATCGATTTTTAGACTAAAATATGGGTGATCACAGATTAAGCTTATTTTCTCGAAAATCGCAATATTAAGCGAGTTATAAAGGATTTAAGTTTTGTATCGAAATTTTTAATTAAAAATCGATTTTTGGACTAAAATATAAGTGATTACATATTAAAATTATTTTCTCGAAAATCGCAATATTAAGCGAGTTATAAAGGATTTAAGTTTTGTATCGAAATTTTTAATTAAAAATCGATTTTTGGACTAAAATATAAGTGATCACAGATTAAGCTTATTTTCTCGAAAATCGCAATATTAAGCGAGTTATAAAGGATTTAAGTTTTGTATCGAAATTTTTAATTAAAAATCGATTTTTGGACTAGAATATAAGTGATTACATATTAAACTTATTTTCTCGAAAATCGCAATATAAGCGAGTTATAAAGGATTTAAGTTTTGTATCGAAATTTTTAATTAAAAATCGATTTTTGGACTAAAATATAAGTGATCACAGATTAAGCTTATTTTCTCGAAAATCGCAATATTAAGCGAGTTATAAAGGATTTAAGTTTTGTATCGAAATTTTTAATTAAAAATCGATTTTTGGACTAAAATATAAGTGATTACATATTAAACTTATTTTCTCGAAAATCGCAATATTAAGCGAGTTATAAAGGATTTAAGTTTTGTATCGAAATTTTTAATTAAAAATCGATTTTTGGACTAAAATATAAGTGATTACATATTAAACTTATTTTCTCGAAAATCGCAATATTAAGCGAGTTATAAAGGATTTAAGTTTTGTATCCAAATTTTTTAATTAAAAATCGATTTTTGGACTACAATATAAGTGATTACATATTAAACTTATTTTCTCGAAAATCGCAATATTAAGCGAGTTATAAAGGATTTAAGTTTTGTATCGAAATTTTTAATTAAAAATCGATTTTTGGACTAAAATATAAGTGATTACATATTAAACTTATTTTCTCGAAAATCGCAATATTAAGCGAGTTATAAAGGATTTAAGCTTTGTATCGAAATTTTTAATTAAAAATCGATTTTTGGACTAAAATATGGGTGATCACAGATTAAGCTTATTTTCTCGAAAATCGCAATATTTAGCGAGTTATAAAGGATTTAAGTTTTGTATCGAAATTTTCAATTAAAAATCGATTTTTGGACTAAAACATAAGTGATCACAGATTATGCTTATTTTCTCGAAAATCGCAATATTAAGCGAGTTATAAAGGATTTAAGTTTTGTATCGAAATTTTCAAATAAAAATCGATTTTAAGACTAAAATATAAGTGATCACAGATTAAGCTTATTTTCTCGAAAATCGCAATATTAAGCGAGTTATAAAGAATTTAAGTTTTGTATCAAAATTTTTAATTAAAAATCGATTTTTGACTAAAGCATAAGTGATCACAGATTAAGCTTATTTTCTCGAAAATCGCAATATTAAGCGAGTTATAAAGGATTTAAGTTTTGTATCGAAATTTTCAAATAAAAATCGATTTTGGACTAAAACATAAGCGATCAAAGATTATTCTTATTTTCTCGAAAATCGCAATATTAAGCGAGTTATAAAGGATTTAAGTTTTGTATCGAAATTTTCAAATAAAAATCGATTTTAAGACTAAAATATAAGTGATCACAGATTAAGCTTATTTTCTCGAAAATCGCAATATTAAGCGAGTTATAAAGGATTTAAATTTGGTATCGAAATTTTCAATTAAAAATCGATTTTTGGACTAAATTATAAGTGATCACAGATTAAGCTTATTTTCTCGAAAATCGTAATATTAAGCGAGTTATAAAGGATTTAAGTTTTGTATCGAAATTTTCAATTAAAAATCGATTTTTGGACTAAAATATAAGTGATCACAGATTAAGCTTATTTTCTAGAAAATCGTAATATTAAGCGAGTTATAAAGGATTTAAGTTTTGTATCGAAATTTCCAAATAAAAATCGATTTTTGAACTAAAATATAAGTGATATTTTCTCGAAAATCGCAATATTAAGCGAGTTATAAAGGATTTAAGTTTTGTATCGAAATTTTCAAATAAAAATCGATTTTTGGACTAAAATATAAGTGATCACAGATTAAGCTCATTTTCTCGAAAATCGCAATATTAAGCGAGTTATAAAGGATTTAAGTTTTGTATCGAAATTTTCAAATAAAAATCGATTTTTGTACTAAAATATAAGTGATCACAGATTAAGCCTATTTTCTCGAAAATCGCAATAATAAGCGAGTTATAAAGGATTTAATTAAAAATCGATTTTTGGACTAAAATATAAGTGATCACAGATTAAGCTTATTTTCTCGAAAATCGCAATAATAAGGGAGCTATAAAGATTTTAGTTTTGTATCGAAATTTTCAAATAAAAATCGATTTTTGGACTAAAATATAAGTGATCACAGATTAAGCTTATTTTCTCGAAAATCGCAATAATAAGGGAGCTATAAAGATTTTAGTTTTGTATCGAAATTTTCAAATAAAAATCGATTTTTGGACTAAAATATAAGTGATCACAGATTAAGCTTATTTTCTCGAAAATCGTAATAATAAGCGAGTTATAAAGGATTAAAGTTTTGTATCGAAATTTTCAAATAAAAATCGATTTTTGTACTAAAATATAAGTGATCACAGATTAAGCCTATTTTCTCGAAAATAGCAATAATAAGCGAGTTATAAAGGATTTAATTAAAAATCGATTTTTGGACTAAAATATAAGTGATCACAGATTAAGCTTATTTTCTCGAAAATCGCAATATTAAGCGAGTTATAAAGGATTTAAGTTTTGTATCGAAATTTCCAAATAAAAATCGATTTTTGGACTAAAATATAGGTGATCACAGATTAAGCTCATTTTCTCGAAAATCGCAATATTAAGCGAGTTATAAAGGATTTAAGTTTTGTATCGAAATTTTCAATTAAAAATCGATTTCTGGGCTAAATTATAAGTGATCACAGATTAAACTTATTTTCTCGAAAATCGTAATAATAAGCGAGTTATAAAGGATTAAAGTTTTGTATCGAAATTTTCAAATAAAAATCGATTTTTGTACTAAAATATAAGTGATCACAGATTAAGCCTATTTTCTCGAAAATAGCAATAATAAGCGAGTTATAAAGGATTTAATTAAAAATCGATTTTTGGACTAAAATATAAGTGATCACAGATTAAGCTTATTTTCTCGAAAATCGCAATATTAAGCGAGTTATAAAGGATTTAAGTTTTGTATCGAAATTTCCAAATAAAAATCGATTTTTGGACTAAAATATAGGTGATCACAGATTAAGCTCATTTTCTCGAAAATCGCAATATTAAGCGAGTTATAAAGGATTTAAGTTTTGTATCGAAATTTTCAATTAAAAATCGATTTCTGGGCTAAATTATAAGTGATCACAGATTAAACTTATTTTCTCGAAAATCGCAATATTAAGCGAGTTATAAAGGATTTAAGTTTTGTATCGAAATTTTCAATTAAAAATCGATTTTTGGACTAAAATATAAGTGATTACATATTAAACTTATTTTCTCGAAAATCGCAATATTAAGCGAGTTATAAAGGATTTAAGTTTTGTATCGAAATTTCCAAATAAAAATCGATTTTTGGACTAAAATATAGGTGATCACAGATTAAGCTCATTTTCTCGAAAATCTCAATATTAAGCGAGTTATAAAGGATTTAAGTTATGTATCGAAATTTCCAAATAAAATTCGATTTTTGGACTAAAATATAAGTGATCACAGATTAAGCTCATTTTGTCGAAAATCGCAATATTAAGCGAGTTATAGAGGATTTAAGTTTTGTATCGAAATTTCCGAATAAAAACCGATTTTTGGACTAAATTATAAGTGATCACAGATTAAGCTTATTTTCTCGAAAATCGCAATATTAAGCGAGTTATAAAGGATTTAAGTTTTGTATCGAAATTTTCAAATAAAAATCGATTTTAAGACTAAAATACAAGTGATCACAGATTAAGCTTATTTTCTAGAAAATCGCAATATTAAGCGAGTTATAAAGGATTTAAGTTTTGTATCGAAATTTTCAAATAAAAATCGATTTTTGGACTAAAATATAAGTGATCACAGATTAAGCTCATTTTCTCGAAAATCGCAATATTAAGCGAGTTATAGAGGATTTAAGTTTTGTATCGAAATTTCCAAATAAAAACCGATTTTTGGACTAAAATATAAGTGATCACAGATTAAGCTTATTTTCTCGAAAATCGCAATATTAAGCGAGTTATAAAGGATTTAAGTTTTGTATCGAAATTTTCAATTAAAAATCGATTTTTGGACTAAATTATAAGTGATCACAGATTAAGCTTATTTTCTCGAAAATCGCAATATTAAGCGAGTTATAAAGGATTTAAGTTTTGTATCGAAATTTTCAAATAAAAATCGATTTTTGGACTAAAATATAAGTGACCACAGATTAAGCTTATTTTCTCGAAAATCGCAATATTAAGCGAGTTATAAAGGATTTAAGTTTTGTATCGAAATTTTCAAATAAAAATCGATTTTTGGACTAAAATATAAGTGATCACAGATTAAGCTTATTTTGTCGAAAATCGCAATATTAAGCGAGTTATAAAGGATTTAAGTTTTGTATCGAAATTTTCAATTAAAAATCGATTTTTGGACTAAATTATAAGTGATCACAGATTAAGCTTATTTTGTCGAAAATCGCAATATTAAGCGAGTTATAAAGGATTTAAGTTTTGTATCGAAATTTTCAAATAAAAATCGATTTTTGGACTAAAATATAAGTGACCACAGATTAAGCTTATTTTCTCGAAAATCGCAATATTAAGCGAGTTATAAAGGATTTAAATTTTGTATCGAAATTTTCAATTAAAAATCGATTTTTGGACTAAATTATAAGTGATCACAGATTAAGCTTATTTTGTCGAAAATCGCAATATTAAGCGAGTTATAAAGGATTTAAGTTTTGTATCGAAATTTTCAAATAAAAATCGATTTTTGGACTAAAATATAAGTGACCACAGATTAAGCTTATTTTCTCGAAAATCGCAATATTAAGCGAGTTATAAAGGATTTAAATTTTGTATCGAAATTTTCAATTAAAAATCGATTTTTGGACTAAATTATAAGTGATCACAGATTAAGCTTATTTTGTCGAAAATCGCAATATTAAGCGAGTTATAAAGGATTTAAGTTTTGTATCGAAATTTTCAAATAAAAATCGATTTTTGGACTAAAATATAAGTGACCACAGATTAAGCTTATTTTCTCGAAAATCGCAATATTAAGCGAGTTATAAAGGATTTAAGTTTTGTATCGAAATTTTCAAATAAAAATCGATTTTTGGACTAAAATATAAGTGACCACAGATTAAGCTTATTTTCTCGAAAATCGCAATATTAAGCGAGTTATAAAGGATTTAAGTTTTGTATCGAAATTTTCAAATAAAAATCGATTTTTGGACTAAAATATAAGTGATCACAGATTAAGCTCATTTTCTCGAAAATCGCAATATTAAGCGAGTTATAAAGGATTTAAGTTTTGTATCGAAATTTTCAAATAAAAATCGATTTTTGGACTAAAATATAAGTGATCACAGATTAAGCTTATTTTGTCGAAAATCGCAATATTAAGCGAGTTATAAAGGATTTAAGTTTTGTATCGAAATTTTCAATTAAAAATCGATTTTTGGACTAAAATATAAGTGATCACAGATTAAGCTTATTTTCTCGAAAATCGCAATATTAAGCGAGTTATAAAGGATTTAAGTTTTGTATCGAAATTTTCAATTAAAAATCGATTTTTGGACTACATTATAAGTGATCCCAGATTAAGCTTATTTTCTCGAAAATCGCAATATTAAGCGAGTTATAAAGGATTTAAGTTTTGTATCAAAATTTTCAAATAAAAATCGATTTTTGGACTGAAATATAAGTGATCACAGATTAAGCTTATTTTCTCGAAAATCGCAATATTAAGCGAGTTATAAAGGATTTAAGTTTTGTATTGAAATTTTCAAATAAAAATCGATTTTTGGACTAAAATATAAGTGATCACAGATTAAGCTTATTTTCTCGAAAATCGCAATATTAAGCGAGTTATAAAGGATTTAAGTTTTGTTTTGAAATATCCATATAAAAATCGATTTTTGGACTAAATTATAAATGATCACAGATTAAGCTTATTTTCTCGAAAATCGCAATATTAAGCGAGTTATAAAGGATTTAAGTTTTGTATTGAAATTTTCAAATAAAACTAGATTTTTGGACTAAAATATAAGTGATCACAGATTAAGCTTATTTTCTCGAAAATCGCAATATTAAGCGAGTTATAAAGGATTTAAATTTTGTATCGAAATTTTCAATTAAAATTCGATTTTTGGACTAAATTATAAATGATCACAGATTAAGCTTATTTTCTCGAAAATCGCAATATTAAGCGAGTTATAAAGGATTTAAGTTTTGTATCGAAATTTCCATATAAAAATCGATTTTTGGACTAAATTATAAATGATCACAGATTAAGCTTATTTTCTCGAAAATCGCAATATTAAGCGAGTTATAAAGGATTTAAGTTTTGTATTGAAATTTTCAAATAAAAATCGATTTTTGGACTAAAATATAAGTGATCACAGATTAAGCTTATTTTCTCGAAAATCGCAATATTAAGCGAGTTATAAAGGATTTAAATTTTGTATCGAAATTTTCAATTAAAAATCGATTTTTGGACTAAAATATAAGTGATCCCAGATTAAGCTTATTTTCTCGAAAATCGCAATATTAAGCGAGTTATAAATGATTTAAGTTTTGTATCGAAATTTCCATAAAAAAATCGATTTTTGGACTAAATTATAAGTGATCACAGATTAAGCTTATTTTCTCGAAAATCGCAATATTAAGCGAGTTATAAAGGATTT